>JASUAD010000014.1:17563769-19963769 GCA_037013555.1 Sextonia rubra
TTATATATGGGATAGGGTCTTTTGAAAATTTTCAATGGGTTGTTTTGACATTTTTCTACTTTTTCCCCTCATTTTTTTTACAGCCAAGTAATAGAATAACAAAAGAACGTGGGCAAAACTATGTTGAGGTAGACTTTTGTTACATGACAACTTTATCAACTCCGTCTAAAATACTACTAATTCTTCAACTCATTTGTTCTTTGTTTCTTTCCTTTTTTTCTTCCCCCTTTTTTGCTTGAGTTCAATGGGTGCCTCTTTGATGAGTCTGTTTAGATGCATGCATTATTATTATTATTATTTGTTCATATCTAGCGTATTTTTGTCAAATATAATTACTTCTTGATGTGATTCATTATTTTATTTTATTTTGTGAGATTTTTCGATGTCATGCTGTTTAAATCTACAGAGATTATTATTTAGATTTGATTGGATTGAAAATCTAGGTCTATGTAAATGAATAAATTAGGTTAAATTGACAAGAATGATGGCCCACTAGATCCAATGATGGTAGTCTTTATGAACTCCCAATTTTTTTTATTATTAGTTATCAATCTCATTACTTACCACTTATGGCATGCTATCTTATTATAGGTTAAAATTGTTGACAAAAGAGTGCTAGGAATGGGTTACCAGGAGGAAAAAATTGCACATCTGAAAATCATTAATAATTTAACTTATAGGGTCTCAAAAACCCCTTCATAGACCTGCATAATTGTAATTTGATCTGTTCAAAATGAATAACATCTCCTCTAATGATATATCCTAAAATTTCATATCAATAGGCATGGGCCCATAGTTTGATTAAGCAAAAATTGATTGTGTCTGTACAATATTGTAAAAAATATTGCATTTTTAGGAAAATTAATAATAAAAAAAAGTAAAAAGATAAAAAAATTTAAAAATATCACTAATTCTTTTTCCTAATTGACAAGCCTTGATGTAATCAAATGGTTAATTGATGTATAAGTGTTTATATTAATACACCTCATTAATTACTTTTTATACATCTTTCGTTTATTCAAAGTTTTAATTCTTTTTTGCCTCCTCTAGGCTGAATTCCTAGCTCCATCACTGTTTAGGGTTATAGGTTATCTATGAATCAGAATTACAATTTATATGAATATGTAATCCACACTTTCTTAGCGCCCTAGAAATATTTTCTTAGTTATTAAGAAAGTCTTAGTGCAATTACCAAAACACCAATGACCTTAAAACCACTTGGTGTAGACCCTTAGCCAACACAAGTTCCATGATGTAGAGAAAAAAAGGCAGTAAAAAAAAAAAAAAAAAAAACAACCGTGTAACAAACCCATGCAAAACGTGTTTTACACGTGTAACAAACCCATGCAAAACGTGTAGGAAAATACGTAAAATGGTAACAAGGAAGCAAGCATATTACCTCATGTACGTTTCATCTGCTAGCCGTTGCACAATGGGTCTGCTTTTTCAGTTTCACCACCTTTATACTCACATTCCAACATAACAAATTGCTTTATGCAATTGATTGAGTGGGCTTTCGAATTGAGTGAAAATGGAAATATCAAGCTTTAGGGTGAATTGGATTCTTACCTGCATTCTTATATTTTTTTTAATTTCTCTATTGAGGTGCATGGATCATATCAAGTTCCAGCCATGTTTTGTTTGGAGATTCATTGGTTGATAATGGGAACAATAAAAATCTCTACTCTATAGCAAAAGCTAATTACTTTCCCTATGGGATTGATTTCTATCAAGGACCTTCTGGGAGATTTTTTAATGGAAAAACTGCAGTAGATATTTGGGGTAACATCTTATCTAATGATTATTTAATTATCATGCATTAGAGAGAGATCTTTGTGCGAATTCTTGTTTTGTGTTTCTGTTCCATCATTTTACCAAATTGTAATGTTGATGAAGTTGACTGTTTTCAGATGAAATGTTGGGACTTCCTTATCTTCCAACCTTTGTAGAGAGCGAAAGCAATGTTCGTGCAATACTGGGTGGTGTTAATTATGCTTCGGCAGCATGAGGCATCCTTGATGAGACAGGCCAGCACTTGGTAATTACTACTTACTGCTTCTACATCTGTAGGAAAGAAAGATTTCATAGATTGTTTTCACCAAATAAACCTTCACTTACTATAGTTTTGTCAAGTTAATATTCTTCACGAACATTTTTATTTAGAACCTTACCTATAGTTCTAAGTTAATGATCATGAATTATGAGAGGATGTAACCAGGTCAATCTGGCACAGAATCAAGGTGCATTCAGATCTGGAGACATTTTATATTGGACAGTTCTATCTCAAGATTCCGACTCCTCTAGGACTCTCATGTCTTGTGTCAAGTCCCAAAATTTTATATTAGGTCATACCGGTCTGTTGGGTTTGAGTTGGGTTAAGAGGGTCAAATAGATTAATTTAACACTCTTGGGCTTTGGGCCTCAGTTATTTGACTCTTTTAGGCCAAAGGATTCTTTTCGGAATTTCATAAAACTCACTAGAAAGCAGGGAGCCCTTCCTTGCAATTTAGAAAAACTTCCTCTTAATATAAACCCTTAAGGTTTTCCCCATTCTCCCATCTTTTTCCTTTCTTCTGCAACCAAGCCTTAGAAGTTCTCCAGGGGGGAAACCAAGGCTGGACCTTCTAATCTTCACATTTGCTTTTGGCTTCGAGATCTAGGTAAGTAGATAACTGTAAACAATGTTTTCTTGGTTGCTTCTTTGAATCACATGCTTTATCTATGGTTTATTTGTTTTGGTTTAATGGTTTGGGTTAGGGATTAGTAATAAAAGTTTGCTTTTGAACAAAACTAATATGATTTACTCGGATGGGTTTTACAATCTTTGATTATACGGGATAATAAGAATTTGATTTAACTGTTAAAAAAAAAATTTTTTTGCAGCCAGCCGCTGCCTGGCCAGCAGGGCAGCGTCTACTGCCGGCCAGCCAGGCCTGGCCTGGCGGATGCTGGGCCGGGCAACGCCTAGGCCGGGCTGCTACTGGGCTGGGCCGGCTGGGCTGAATCGAAGGGCTAAGCCCATTTTTATTAAAAAAACAAATAATAAATAAATAAGTATATTTAGAAATTAGGATTTTATTTATAAATGTTTAGGATATTGTGATTTGGTTAATGGTCTAATAGATTAATGGTAATTTAATTATTTTAATTAATTCTTAATTTGGTATCAATAGAGATTTAGTTAGGATTGGTTATAAATTTATTTGGAAATTTAAACACTTGTGATTAATAATTTATTCAGTTTGATTAGAATTTAATTATATGTATTTGAGATAATAAAATCTTAAATTAGAATGTAATTGGAATTCTAAATTGGATTTTTGTTTGAGTTTAGATTTGGAGTTTGAATTAGAGATTTGTACCTTTTGGTGTATATAAAATAATAAGGGTAATGGTATACAACAACGATAATCAAGAACTTATTTATTCTCTTTCCCTTTTGACTATTTTGATTAAGTGTGGATTTGGAATTTGACTACTTTGATTGAGTCTGGATTTGAAGTTTGAACATCTTTTACCCAATTTGTAAAACACAATAAATATACAAAATTGGATTAGATGATTTATGTTTTTCTGAAAAGTTAGTTTAATGTTCACATGAGAATTAGATTAAATTCAGAATGGGAATATGAGGTTCGGGATGCACCACATGATAGACACGGAAAGTAGGATATTGGCATCGTGGACTCACATTTTCATTGTGAAAGAGGGCTAGTTCTCATGTGCATATTTATCTAACTATAACCGTTAGGTGGATTAGTACTTTCCTCATAGAACTTGAGAAGGCACACAATTCATAATACATTTTTTTAATTAAGTACTCTAAATACTCAAAATGATATTGGATTGACTATTGGGATTAAGGGTTTCATATCATGGTTCTTTCTGTATCGGTATACGTATGTATTTGTAAATATGTATATTTGTATATATATATCTGACCGATTGCAGTTCGGAGGTGAACGTACGCCATCGGGTCATCGTGTACTGTGGATAATAGTATACAGCTATACCTTCTATTATTATCTGCGGGATTACCCATTTCTGTTATTATCTGCGGGATTACCCGTTTCTGTTATTATTCGCGGGATTACCTGATTCTGTTATCATCTGCGGGATTACCTGTTTCTGTTATCTGTATGCGGGATTACCCGTTTCTGTTATTATTCGCGGGATTACCTGATTCTGTTATCATCTGCGGGATTACCTGTTTCTGTTATCTGTATGCGGGATTACCCGTTTCTGTATATTTATCCGCAGGAATACCCGTTTCTGTGCATTCATGCCATTGGGGTTTGCATCTTGGGTCATAATGAATACTTCTGATTAATTTAGTTGATTAATGCATTGTTCGCACTTTACCCTCTTGCCAGACTACGTCAATTTGATCCACTACTTTTGATGTCTAGATTCCGTTACCGATGCCGAACTGGAGGGTCAAGCGACGTAGGAAATTCCGCCAAATGGCGGAATTATTGGGTGGAGCACCGATGACATCATTTGAGGTGTCCTAGTGTGGTGTAGAGATCGAGAACTTTAGATTATGTAATAAGGCCATGTTTGGGCCATTAGTTTATTTAATTAAATTATTTGTCTTGAAATTATAACTTTAATTGTTATGCTTCGAAACACTTAACCTTGATTTTTATTATTAATGAGATTGTTACCTGATTGTTATGTAATATCTGTCTACGATGAGTATGGATTTTAGTTCCGCGTGTGATTATGGTTGCTTGATCACCAAGCATAGTCTCATGAAAGACTTCGATCCACCTGGAATTGGGGCCCGTATTGTTTATGTTAGAAAAATTTTAATTGGTCCCAATTCTCACACCCCTGGAACTGGGTTTGGATCCGGCCTAGTTTTGGGGGCGTGACAGATGGTATCAAAGACAGGTTAAGTTCTAGAAGTTTTAAAAGATGCTAAAACGTAAGTCCGATGTAAAGATTAGAAACTTTACTTGGGAACGTTGGCGGTTTTGATGCTCATAATCGTATCCGTACTTTAGCAATTGTTTAGAGGTTATAGGAGTTCGTTACTTTTCGCATCTTTGGTTGTTTTGTCGCTAATATATGAGGAGATCGCTAAAGAGATGGCTTGGACTACTTTTCATAATTAGTTCCGTGATAAGTATGTACTGGAGCTTGTTCGCATTCAGAAGCGAATAGAGTTTAATATATTGAAGCAAGAGAATTTGTCTGTTCGGGAGTATGAGCTGCAATTTATCGGTCTCTCTCATTTCGCACCAACTTTCATCACTCTAGAAAGTAAGAGGATTCGATGGTTCCTCGAGGGCCTTCGACTAGATATACTACTTCATACAAAGTCACAAGTTCTGAATACTTACTAGGCATTTTTGGATAATACATATTGGGCCGAGGAGGTGATTGGACGCATGGCCCCCACAAGCCAACCCAAGCAGAAAGTTGCTCTGTCTCCGGTCCCACAACACTAATTCGAGAAGCAAAAGAGGGAGTCTTATGGCATTTGTGGCAATAATCACCTTACAATTAAGTGTTGGAGACAGAAGATAGCTAAGTTATAGCTGATAATGACACAAGGTGCAATTTGTAAAATCAAAGAAGAAGGTTATTACTCGTATGATTTCAATTATTAAGGCTATGAAGTTGTTGATGAAAGGTTTTGAGGGGTATATAGCATTTATCTCAGAGGATAAATGGACTAAAGCGGTGGAAGAGATACCAGTGGTATCTGAGTTTCTGAATGTTTTTCCCAATGATATTCTCGAATTGCTGCCGGTCCGTGAGACTGACTTTGCAATTGAGCTTGTGTTAAGCACAGCTTCGATCTCGAAAGCCCCTTATAGAATGGCCCCAGCTGAGTTGAGTGAACTCAATGAGCAATTGTAGGAGCTATTGAAAAAGGGTTTTATTAGACCGAGTGTCTCTCCTTGGGGGGCTCCAGTGTTATTTGTGAAGAAAAAGGATGGTTCTATGAGAATGTGTATTGATTATAGATAACTAAATCAAGTGACCATCAATAACAAGTATCCTTTACCGAGAATTGATGAATTGTTTGATCAATTGCAAGGTGCTTAGTATTTTTCTAAGATTGATATGAGCTCAGGATATCATTAGTTGAAGGTACGAGATCAGGATATTTTAAAAACCACATTCATAACTAAATATGGTCATTACGAATTTCTGGTGATGTCTTTTGGGTTGACAAATGCGCCGGTAGCTTTTATGCCTATGATGAATAGGGTTTTTGCACAGTACTTAGACAAGTTTGTAGTGGTATTTATCGATGATGTATTGGTAAATTCGAAGAGTGGGGAAGAGCACGCTCAGCATCTTCGTACTTCACTGTAACTGTTGAGGGAACATCAATTGTATGCTAAGGCAAGTAAGTGTGAATTTTGGTTGGAACAGGTAGGATTCCTTAGTCACATCATCTCCAGGAAAGGTTTAACGGTGGACCCAGCAAAGATTGAAGCAATCGTAAAGTAGGATAGGCTGAAAACAGTGTCAGAGATCCAAAGTTTCTTAAGTGTCGCAGGTTATTACTGTAGATTCGTGAAGGATTTTCCTCAATAGCCGCCCCACTATTGAGATTGACTCATAAGGGAGTTCCTTTTCTGTGGAATGAGGATTGTGAGCAGAGTTTCCAGGAGTTAAAAAGAAGGTTGACCACAGCCCCTGTTTTGACCTTTCCTACTGGCAATGATAGTTTTGTGATTTACATCGATGCATCTGGAGTTGGACTTGGTTGCGTTCTCATGCAACATGGGAAGGTGGTGGCTTATGGGTCCAGACAGTTGAAGGATCATGAACAAAAGTATACAACCCATGACTTGGAGCTAGCTGCAGTGGCCTTTGCTTTGAAAATGTGGAGACATTACCTCTACGGAACTACTTTTGAAGTGCATTCAGACCATAAAAGCCTCCAATATCTCTTCATGCAGGGTGATTTGAATATGAGACAGAGGAGATGGATGGAGTATATTAAGGATTACGATTTTGGGTTGAAGTACCATCCAGGAAAGGCTAATGTAGTGGTAGATGCTCTAAGTAGAAAAGCAGCGTTCACGGGAGGATTAATTGCAGAATACTTTTGGATTCGATATTTGGAAGATATGGATGTTTATTTCCAACCTATCAGTGAGTAAGTAGTGTTGGCTAGTATATTCTCGTGGGAACCCGAGTTACTTCCGAGGATCAAAGAGTACCAATTATTAGACCTAGAGATAACAAAAATCAAAGATCATATGGATGAGAGGTTTGATTTTAAGTTAGAAGATAATATTTTATATTATAAGGGCAGAATTTGTGTGCCTGACTTTCCATAATTGAAGGAAGAAATTAAGGTAAAAGCACACTGTACCCGGTATACATTCATCCAGGCGGTACCAAGATGTATCAAGATCTGAAGGATCACTATTGGTGGAAGAATATAAAAAAGGATATGCAGAATTTGTTGGAAAATGTTTGGTCTGCCAGCAGATTAAAGCAGATTATAGGAGACCTCCAGGTCTTCTGCATTAGTTGGAGATTCTTCAGTAGAAGTGGGAGCACGTCACTATGGATTTTGTGTCAGGATTGCCTAATACTAGAGAGGGATTTGATGCTATTTGGGTGATAGTGGACCATTTGACTAAGTCAGCCCACTTTGTGCCATTCAAAACTGGTCAAGGAATGGAGAAAATGGCAGATTTGTATATTAAGGAAGTGGTAAGATTGCATGGAGCACCAGTTTCTATTGTCTCTGATCAGGATAGTAAGTTTGTATCTCGGTTTTGGGTATCACTGCAGGAAGCCTTAGGAACCAAGTTGAGTTTTAGTACAGCCTATCATCCCCAAATAGACGGGCAGACAGAGCGTACAAACCAGACATTGGAGGATATGTTAAGGGCATGTGTCTTAAATTTCAAGACTAGTTGGGACGAAAGCTTGGCTCTATGTGAATTCGCATATAACAACAGTTACCACTCTAGCATTGGCATGGCACCTTTCGAAGCTTTGTACGGGAGAAGATGTCGAACCCCTAAATGTTGGTCGAATTTTGGGGCTCACGGTTTTCTTGGACTGTTTATAGTTGGAGAGTCTAGTGACAAGATAAAACAGATTCGGGAAAGGTTGAAGGTTACTCGTAGTCGCCAAAAGAGTTATGCAAATAAAAGGAGGAGAGAGTTGAAGTTTGAGGTTAGTGACCATGTATTTCTGAAAGTATCACCTACACATGGTATTTTACGATTTCGGCAAAAAAGGAAACTCTCCCAAAGATATGTGTGACCATTCCAGATTACCGGCAAGGTCAATGACGTGGCTTATCAGTTAGCATTACCACCAGAGCTGTCAGGTGTTCATAACGTTTTCTATGTTTCTATGTCGAGGAAGTATGTAGCAGACCCTTCGCACGTGTTGCAATATGAGCCATTGCAAGTGTAGGATGATACAACATACGCTGAGCAACCAGTAGGGATTGTCAACACCAAGGACCAGGTGTTGAGAAATCGTGTCATCCACTGAGTGAAGGTACAATGGAGTCATCATCGCCCAGAGGAAGTATTGTAAGATCTTAGAGACGAAGTGCAGCGACAGTATCCGTGCCTTTTATTGAGGTATGTTAGTCATTTGAAGGACCAAATGTCCTTTAAGGGGGATGAGATGTCAAGTCCCAAATTTTTATATTGAGTCATACCGGTCTGTCGGGTTTGAGTTGGGTTAAGAGGGTCAAATAGATTGATTCAACACTCTTGGGCTTTGGGCCTCAGTTATTTGACCCTTTTAGGCTAAAGGACTCTTTTTAGAATTTCATAAAACTCACTAGAAGCAAGGAGCCCTTCCTTACAATTTAGAAAAACTTTCTCTCAATATAAATACTTAGGGTTTTCCCTATTCTCCCATCTTTTTCCTTTCTTCTGCCATTAAGCCCTAGAAGTTCTCTGGGTGGAAACCAAGGTTGGATCTTCTGATCTTCAAGTTTGCTTTTGACTTCGAGATCCAGGCAAGTAGATAACTATAAACAATGTTTTCTTGGTTGCTTCTTTGAATCACATGCTTTATCTATAGTTTATTTGTTTTGATTTAATGATTTGGGTTAGGGATTAGTAATAAAAGTTTGCTTTTGAACAAAACTAATATGATTTACTCGGATGGGTTTTAAAGTCTTTAATTATACGGGATAATAAGAATTTGATTTCACTGTTAAAAAGAAAAAAAAAAATTTTTTGCAGCCAGCCGCTGCCTGGCCAGCAAGGCAGTGTCTGCTGCTCGCCAGCCAGGCCTGGCTTGGCGGCTGCTGGGCCGGGCAGGGCCCAGGCCGGGCTGCTACTTGGCTGGGCCGGTTAGGCTGAATCGAAGGGCTAAGCCCATTATTTTTTTTAAAAAATAATAAATAAATAAGTATATTTAGAAATTAGGATTTTATTTATAAATGTTTAGGATATTGTGATTTGGTTAATGGTCTAATAGATTAATGGTAATTTAATTATATTAATTAATTCTTAATTTGGTATCAATAGAGATTTAGTTAGGATTGGTTATAAATTTTTTTGGAAATTTAAACACTTGTGATTAATAATTTATTTAGTTTGATTAGAATTTAATTATATGTATTTAAGATAATAAAATCTTAAATTAGAATGTAATTAGAGTTCTAAATTGGATTTTTGTTTGAGTTTAGATTTGGAGTTTGAATTAGAGATTTATACCTTTTGGTGTATATAAAATAATAAGGGTAATGGTATACAACAACAATAATCAAGAACTTATTTATTCTCTTTCCCTTTTGACTATTTTGATTAAGTGTGGATTTGGAATTTGACTACTTTGATTGACTCTAGATTTGAAGTTTGAACATCTTTTACCCAATTTGTAAAACACAATAAATGTACAAAATTGGATTAGATGATTTATGTTTTTCTGAAAAGTTAGTTTAATGTTCACATGAGAATTAGATTAAATTCAGAATGGGAATATGAGGTTTGGGATGCACCACATGATAGACACGGAAAGTAGGATATTGGCATCGTGGACTCACATTTTCATTGTGAAAGAGGGCTAGTTCTCATGTGCATATTTATCTAACTATAACCATTAGGTGGATTAGTACTTTCCTCATAGAACTTGAGAAGGCACACAATTCATAATACATTTTTTTAATTAAGTACTCTAAATACTCAAAATGATATTGGATTGAATATTGGGATTAAGGGTTTCATATCATGGTTCATTCTGCATCGGTATACGTATGTATTTGTAAATATATATATTTGTATATATATATATCTGACCGACTGCAGTTCGGAGGTGAACGTACGCCATCGGGTCATCGTGTACTGTGGTTAATAGTATATAGCTGTACCTTCTATTATTATCTGCGGGATTACCCATTTCTGTTATTATCTGCGGCATTACTCGTTTCTGTTATTATCCGCGGGATTACCCGATTCTGTTATCATCTGCGGGACTACCCGTTTCTGTTATCTGTATGCGGGATTACCCGTTTCTGTATATTTATCCGTAGGAATACCCGTTTCTGTGCATTCATGCCATTGGGGTTTGCATCTGATATATTTTGGGTTATAATGAATACTTCTGTTTAATTTAGTTGATTAATGCATCGTTTGCAGTTTACCTTCTTGCCAGACTACATCAATCTGATCCACTCCTTTTGGTGTCTAGGTTTCGTTACTGGTGCCGAACCCGAGGGTCAGGCGACGTAGGAAATTCCGCCAAATGGCGGAATTGTTGAGTGGAGCACCGATGACATCATCTGAGGTGTCCTAGTGTGGTGCAGAGATCGAGAACTTTAGATTATGTAATAAGGCCATGTTTTGGCCATTAGTTTATTTAATTAAATTTATTTGTTTTGAAATTATAACTTTAATTGTTATGATTCGAAGCAATTGACTTTGATTTTTATTATTAATGAGATTGTTACTTGATTGTTATGCGATATCTGTCTGCGATGAGTATGTATTTTAGTTCTGCGTGTGATTATGGTTGCTTGATCACCAAGCATAGTCTCACGAATGACTTTGATCCACCCGGAATTGGGGCCCGTACTGTTTATGTTAGAAAAATTTAATTGGTCCCAATTCTCACGCCCCTGGAACCGGGTTTGGATCCGGCCTAGTTTCGGGGGCGTGACATCTTGGAACCAGATTTGTCATCAACTAAATGTTAAAAAAAAAATGAAATTTTATTTTTGGACACAAATCGAAGAAAAGAGAGACTCATATTAGGTCTTGTTTAGTAACAAGCAACGTAGGGAATCTATAGATTTGAGGATTCTTACTTTCCTTTGGAAATTGGAACAAGGGTTTCGTCACAAGGAGTTAGATAGCAAGGATTCTATACGTCACAATTGGTAACAGTTGAGGAACCTGCAAATTTGCAAGATTTTATAACCTCTCTCTTGAATGTGATGGTGGTTGGTTCTGAGAATCTTTAAAAATAAGGGTCTCCAATGGCCCAAATGTTTAAAGATTTACAATTGTCTAATATGGATTTTAGCAAATTTCCTGGCGGGTCTTCAGAAATGGAAATACAATCCAAGCTTAGTAGACAATTAAACTGTCGATAAATAGATGAAGTTGGTTTTGGACATGGATCTTACGGTTGGTTTGGAATTTGGAAAGCACAAAGCAGAATCTCAAACTGAAAACTCACAGATCATATGCTCATGGATCGGGATTCATATCCGAATTTTTTGTGGAAAACAGGTTACACAGCTAGGTTCTGTTTTTTCACCCAGTCAGAGAGTTCAAATAGGTTCCTGCAGAAAGTGCCCAGGAGAGCAAGAAGCTCCCTAAGTTATGATAGCCGGATACTTCAAAAAAAGAAACAGAGCATATCATATCGTATGCAACTTCATTTTTATATGTAAAATTTATGTCCTTGTTGTGTATTCTTGTTGTATCCCTACCATATTTATCCTATGTTTGCCCATGATAGTTCCAAGCCGGGGGGGGGGGGGGGGGGGGGGGGGGGGGGGAGAGAGAGGCTACAATCTCATTTGTTGTTTTGTTTTGTTTTCTTGAAGGCAAATGTAATGTCACTTCTCAATTGATGTGACAGGGAGGGCGTTTTAGTTTAAGCCAACAAGTGATGAATTTCGAGAGCAATATGAATGACTTGAGAAATGAAATGGGGCCAAAGAACTTGAGTCAGTACCTTGCAAGGTCAATTGCTCTAATGGTATTTGGTAGCAATGACTACCTGTTCAATTACCTGCTCCCATACCTGTACAATTCCAGTCACGACTACACCCCTCAGGACTCTGCCGACTTCCTCCTCAATCACTAGTCTAGGCAGATACTGGGAATATAAAACCACTCAATTCTTTATTTAAAATTTTTTTTTCTCATGTAAAAACATACAAACTTGTTCAAGTTGGTGGGTCAGGTTAGAAAGTGGAAGTACTAATTGACATTTCCACTCCATTAATGGATGGGTCATGTTTGTTTTGGGCCCCTACTTCTCTAGTACAAGTCTCCAACCCATCCAACCTAACTTGTTGCCCACCTTCCTGTCAGGATTCTAATAGTTCGTCTGAATTATTTTCTAGCTGCGTTACTCTTGATATGGGTTCGTTCCATACACACTAACCTGTTTAACTAAGTAATGACCCATAAAAGTTTCATATGGGCCCTCAATTTTTCCCTGATTGATATCAGATCCAGGTTTGGACCCACAACCCACAATTCTGAAACCAATTATCCATATGTTACCATTCCAATCTTAGATGGACTATCTTCATGCAGGCACTTCACAATGTAGGGTTACGGAAGTTCTTTCTGGCTGGACTGGGCCCACTTGGTTGTATTCCAAACCAATTAGCACTGAACCAAACCCCGCCGGGCCTAAAATCAATGTTAATGAGATCGCTGGAATATTCAATGTGGCCCTAAAATCTCTAGTCGACCAGCTCAATGGCAACCACCCTGGGGCAATCTTTCTCTACGGCAACGCTTATGGAGCCGTAGTTGACATGGTCAATAACGCTTCTACTTATGGTGAGTTACTTTCAATTATAACCGTGACTGCCCCAAACTCTCCAAGCACAGTGCTGTCTTATTTTGTTGATCCTAAGATTCAGAGACATGTGTAACCCGCTGGCCTATACTTCAAGGGCTGGTTCAGGTCGTTGGGAAACTGGCATGCCACTCTATGGATTACGCCCAGGACTGACAGATTTAGATGGAGAGCTGGTAATAGGTCTACATCTAAAAACACACCCCAAATTTACTCCGTAGCAGATGAAATTGTTTCCTATATATCCAAACACCTAGGCCTTTTTGGTGAAAAATAGGTTAGGGTTCCGAGATTTTCAGCAATTTTTAATCTTGTAAGTCCTATGGCACAAATATCCTAATGCTACAACCGTATATATCATATATACGAGATATTAGTAAGTTATGAGAAGTGGATAATCCAAAATGAGCACAAGCCCAAATTTGATATCCATTTAAGCGCGCACCATTGTATTATTTTCCCTTTGTTAGCCAGCCAAGGGGTCTAGACCCATTAGAGACCTGCCAACCGTTAGAGTGGAGTCCAACACACTTTGGGGATGCCTGCACACTCAAAAGCTACGACTCATGCATTGATCCCTAGAGTGTTGGATGAGAAATTGTATACCCAACCAATTGGGGTATCCCTATGTTCTCTACTCACCATTGGATTAAAATCCAAAAACTAATCCTTTCTAAAACCATTAAACTTTAAGGCAATTGATCAAATTAAGGATTAGGATGATTAAATAGGGTTGATATTTAGATTTTTTGAGCCCCCACACCCCCATGATTGGCATGGACCCAAGTGGGCCCCACAAGTCTCATGACAAGTGCTTAAGAGAGGGTGCCGCATATTTATTATGAAAATCCTCAAATGAGCACCATCCAGATCTGGGTTTGGGTTTTGTGATGGTCTTGACATCAGATTTTGTGCATCATACGAACCTGAGGCCTAGACTCATTTTGTGTTCCATGTTCAGGCTTACATCAATTAATTTTGGTCCAGTCCAGTTATACTATTTACCCAACCCATTTTCCCATGGACATTTAATTTCGGCAATCATAGACAGGACCTGAATAGAAGACTGATCCATCTTCATGCTTACATGACAGGGTTTCAGGTGATTAATGAGGGATGCTGTGGGATTGGGAGGAACAAAGGGCAGTTACATGCCTTCCCCTCACAATACCATCTGCAAACAGGGATCAATACATCTTCTGGGATGCCTTCCATCCAACACAAGCTGTCAATGCCATCTTCGCTCAGAGGGCTTTTACTGGGCCCCCTTCATATTGCTACCCAATCAACCTACAATAAATGGCATTGATGTAAGAACGTAGTAGCCTTTTTATCTTCTTCTAGCATCTGTATAGATGAATATATACTTTGAAACATAGCATCTGTATGTGTGTATTTTCAGGGGCTTCAGGCTCTTTCTTTTGTGGTGCATTAATGCATGCATGAAAGAATGATCTATACGACTTTAATCCTGTTATTTTCAGTCAAATCAAGCTCAACCTCTTTGTATTTGGACAGAGAATTAGACCAATTTAGTTCTATGGGCCTCAATGATAGACCCCGCACGCGGTAAGAGATTTCTTCTTCCACTACTTGGGGGCTCACAATTTCATATTCTCTCTCTCTGAGGGAGGTTCTTTCCTCCGTGTCCACTTGTACTACATAACTATCACTCTGGAGTATTTACCTTTGCAAGGGGCTCCCTTGAATCACATGGATTCCATGTGCCCTAAGAGGATTTAAACCCAATTAGGGTTAAGGTCCAAATCAAAATTTTAGTATTCAGTCCAATTAAACTTAAGCAATAGAGAATTAAAACGAAATCAATCGCCATAGAGAAGACACGGGATTTTTTACATGAAAAACCTGAACATGGAGAAACCATGAGACCGACCTGCTCGAGCCAAGGAAAATCAAGCACTATGAAAAGGATAATTACAAGATATACTCACAACCCTTACCCAGTTGAACACAACTTAAGGACTGTAGTTCGTCTTCCTGATGACTAGCCATTCACCATCTGCTATGCTTGAAATCAACACGTCTTAAAGCCTCATAAGATGAAGGATTTACTGCGAGAGACTAGAAGAAGTTATCTCTAGAAGCTCTTCAACTTCAGCACAATTCTCTAATGGATGTTGTAGAGAGAGGAAGGAAATCTACAAGGAATTCTAGGTTTATAATAGGGAGATGCATACTCTAGGGTTGAGGAAAGTTGTCTCTAAATCGGCCCAAGGTCGTGGCTAAGAGTTAGGGTCAATTGAGACTTAACCCAATAAGTTGAGTGGAAACATGAAAGGAAAACGCGGGATGTATTTTGAATTTTGCCTAGGCTCGCTCGAGCGAGCAATGGTTCTATCTGGGAACTCTGACTAGGCTCGCTCAAGCGAGGAATGCTGGTTTGAGCGAACAATAGTTTTGTCTAGCCATTCTTCATTAGGTTTGCTGGACCGGGCTCTAGGTTCACTTGAACGAGTAACCCTTTTGTCTACATTTTCTTCAATTTATGTAATCTTCATGATTTCTTTGCTTCAGCAAAGCCAAATACACGCACTATAGCCCAAATTCCAAAAATATAAAACCACAATTCAGAATAGACCCAAGTTTTGTCCATAACCTAAGAATTAGACAACACTCAATAATCTAACAATCTCCCCCTTTGGCAATTTATGGACAAAACTTCTTAAATAATACAATCTACCTAAACAAAAAGAAACCGACAAAGAAATTGACCTTTACACAATCAATTGAATTGAGTACTTGATGTGGAATTTATTTCAATCCACTAAAAACTATAAGTGCACAATTGTCTTATTGAGATAGCAAAAGTTATAGGTTGAACCCATAGGAAGCTTTTCCAAGTTAATTAATAAAAATCTAAATTTTTTCATAGAAAAGAAACAAGATTTTGAGTATCATGTGTGAATCGGAAACCTAGTGATGTTTAAAAACTAAAGTGCTGAAGATTAATAACAATGATGGTCAAATTAGATCAGAATATTAGAAATCCATCAAGAAAGCAAATAAACCACTTTCATACAATAAGTTAACTAATTTTTTCTCAAATTATTCAGATCAGAAATAACTTAATATTTCTAATCCGAATGATTTGTCTATCACAATACACAAGTTTTATAGAATTTAAACTAAAGCAAAAATCTTATTCACCTCATAAAAAAATTGAAATAATCTCAATACCACATATCAATGAAACATAGACTATTAAAGAGTTTAGATATAAGCATAATCTATTACGAAAGCATACATGATTAAAGACTAATTCATTATAATAAAAGCAAGGCTCGTCATAGACAATAAGAAAATTTAATTGATTTCATTAAGCAAGCATTAAACAAAGATAATTAAACTACTAATTTAATTGCATAAAAAAACAGTAAATCAAATCCTTAACTTTATTAGATATCCTGATTAGGCAGTCTACTACTTCATAGCAGAAAAACTTCTGAAATTCTTTATTAGATTATCTAGATGATTACAATGAATCTCTTACATTTCTCTCTTCTAGTCATAATTTCTAGAACAGGGTTCCAGAATACTTAAAAATATTTCTCAAAATACAATATTAGAGAGAGAAGAGCAGATAGGAGAGAAAGGAGAGAGGGAAGTGTTGGGGACGTCCAAGGATGAGGAGAGAATGGTGGAACGATCCCCCCCTCATGTGCTGCTTTTGTTTGTCCTACTTATCTTGTAGATTCATTGAACTTGGACACCCTTTTGGATTAAGGTTATCTCTTGAGAAGATATGACTTATTAGCCAAGTTAAGTAAAGATAAGGTCATCGCTGCAAAGGCTTCTCTTTAGGTGAGGTGCCACTTGAGATGTGTAGTAATGAATCTTTAGCGGTGTGGATGCAATTGTAATCCCACGTAAAAATGCATGTGAAAATTTTTAGGCCCATAATTTGGTCAATTCAGTTTCGATTTCTGTGATCTTGGGCTTTATGGAATCTATTCTGAATAAGCTGGTAAATTTTACCGATTTGACTATCAGGTTCAAAGTTATGACTAATTTAAGATATGATGTCCTAAGAAAAACGGGATTAACTTTTAATTTTTGATTTACAATAGACTCTATCTCTGCACAACTTCTGGATTTAAAAGGAGATTAATTGTCGTTGATTCAAACTCTTAATCTCTTGTCTCCCTCCACAATTATCTTGTTTGAATTATTCTGAAAATAATTTGAATAATTTCCAATCTATAACTACTATGGACCCTACTAGGCAGGATTGCTCATTTGCTTGAATAGTGGGCCCTATTGGAGCTCTTTTACTACAGTTACAACTCTTAAACTAACATGATGAGTGGACCCCACATTGATTGATCTTCACATAAGTGTATGTGGGTCCCGAGTTAGAGTCCTGATGCAACTAGGACTTTTCACAAAATCCTCCATAATGTTTTGTGGATCCTACAAATTTCATTTCCTATACATTCTAATTCAACCCATATAATGCTTATGAGCCCAAATTGAATTGAGACCTACCCAGATAGAGTTCTACTTAAACTAGGATTCTTAGAATAAAAATGGCACAAAATCTTAAATAATATAGAAAATGTGTTAAAAATGTGTAAATTCCAATTCCAAGGTAAAAATGCATGAAATGATGAAAATGAACGAGAATTGATGCATTTAACCTAATTCAGTCCTTCATTCACCCAAAAATCATGATAAATGGTGCAAACTCATGAACTTAACATACATCCAACTAGTATTTTGCTAGTCTTGATATGAATTTTGATTCAATCTACTTAAAACTACAACTGTATAGTTGTCTGCAAGAGACAGTGACAAACACAGGTCGAACCCACAGGGAGCACTTTTGAACTTCAATTAATAATCTAATTTTTCAAAAAGAAAATAACAATAAAAAAGATGTGGGGTATGCAAATTAGAAACTAAATAAAATCTAAACCTAAGTGCAAAGATTACAATACTGTGAAACAAATCAATAAATAAGTCAAGAGTATTAAATATACCAATCCATCATTCCATGTAATTAAAAAATCAAAATTGCCTAACTAGTACTTCAAATCAGAAACAAGTCAATGTTTCTAATCCGGATAATATGTCTATCACTAAGCATATGTTTTTTAAAATTATCTAAGGCTAACTCCTCATTCACCTCATGAAATTATGAATTAAACTAAACATCTCACATACATAAAATGTAGACAATCAAAGATCTAGATCTAAGCACAATCTATTAAGAAATCATGCATGATTAAAGTATCATTCAATTAGAACTAAAAATCAGAGGGCGTCAAAGACTTGAAGATAGATTTATTAATCAAATTAAGCATGCATAGGGACAATTAAACTATCAAATCAAAACACAAGAAAAGAATGTAAAGGATCTACTTAACCTTTTTTAACATTCTGATGCAAAGGATTACTCCTCAATAGCAAAAGAATTTCTGAATTTATTCATTAAAATCTCTAGATAATACAATAAAATATCTTAAATTCTCTCTTCTAATCCTAGTTTCTAGAACATGGATCCATAATGCCAAAAAAAATCTAAAAATTACAAAACTAGAAAAAAAAAGAAGAAGAAAGAGAGAGAGGAGAGTGGAGGACATCCAAGGAGGGAGAGAAAGCATACATGAGACATCCATATGGGTCTACTTATTGATTTTGAATTCCTAATTTGCTTCTTCTTGGACTCTGTGAAGAGATAGAACTCTATCTCTTTGAGAAAAATTTCTTTCCTGGCCTCCAAGCATAGATGAGATAAGATTAAGAGAAACTTTTAAATGAATTTGGATTCTTGGATTTCATTGCACATACACACTTCTTGAACTACAATTTGCAGAAGATTTGGGCCTACCTTAGATAGTAAACATTTATTACTGAGTAGAAAAATTATAGCTAAATTTTCGAGGCCATAACTTGGTCGATTTTGCTCCAAAATGCATGATCTTAAGCTCTACGGATATCTACTCGAAAAGAGCTTTTTTAAGACACAAAGATTGCACCAATTGGACCTATGGTTTGGGAGATATGCCTATTTTAAGTTAAGTTGTCTTGAGAAATATGAGAGTGAATTTTGAACTTTGATTTACAATGGATTCCATCTTTGCACAACTTATGATTTTTAAAGAAGATCAGTTGTGGCAAGTTCAAATTCTTCTTTTTTTATTCTAACTCTATCTTTACTTGCTTAGTTGTCTATGATTTAGTTTGCTCAATCTCTCTCTGTGTGACAGTTCTGAAAAATTTCAACTTTTGAGATATAAGAAAACAAGAATGATTTGGACACTTTGGAATCTTCCTTGAGGAGGGGAGCGAGTGTGGGACGTCCCATAGGGATGTGGTCCCACCAGTGTTGTACAACTTCCTTGTAGCCTAATGACTGTACTTTAATGGAGTTCTGTGGGTCCTACATCTTCATGCACATTCCAATTAAACCCATAAAATGCTTAAGGGCCCACATCGAAGTGGGACCCATCCGGACAAAATTTTACTACAAATAGGACTCTTTGAAGAAAATTACATAAATTCTTAAATAATGCAGAAAATGTATAAAAAATGTGTAAATTCCAATTCCTCGGTGAAAATCCATGAACTATTGAAATTTGATGCATTTAACCTAATTAAGTCTCTAATCCAATAAAAAATGATGCATAAATATGTAAATTCATGAACTTAATGCGCCCCCAAACTAGCATTTTTCTAGTCCCTTAAAACAATTGCAAAAAAGAGAAGTCCTTTGACCTAAAATAATCCTAAGAAAATAAATGCAACTAAGAATGATGAAAAAAAATTCACTTTTGCTGGCACTTTCAATGGTATTTACCATATGTAATAAGCCTTTAAACCCCTAGGTTGCCCTAGTGGATAAGTTGTGCCTTATAAGGGTTTACAATGAATATACCCACAAAGTTTATTTACCCTAAAATAACAAACATAAACCAAATTTCCTAAAAGAATATCAAGTTAAATTAGATATTTTTAAATTTTCAAACTCCAATTCATATTTCTAATTTAAAAAATTTCCACAAAGTTCATGCTAACTTGTGTGCTTGAGGCAAGTGTATACATCAAATCAATCCTCCCAATGCACCATGAAAAGAGTTGAAAACAGAAGTCCCCCTCAAATATTCAGACTCTCTAGATTTATGAGCTTACATGTTTTTCTCTCAAAGCTACTGTGAGGGAGGGGGGCATGTTATTATTCACTTCAAAAGGCCTCTTTTTATTTGAAATTGAACTTTCATTGGTACCTTTTACATTAATGAGTATGATAGCCTTCACCTTGATCAACGGTAACTTTTACACATACTCTTAGGTAGCTTTCTCCTCTGGCCCAATTCAAAATTTCTCTCAATTTCTTTTTTCAATGTAAGAGTTTCGACATTCATGTGATATGCTTTAAAGTTTCAAGGCATTTGGACATCATCCCAACTCAAATTCATGCTTGAGTGACTGTCTCCAAGTTTCTTTGAAGTCACTGTGGTGACTCACACTTCTACATGGAAAAACTAGTTGAGACTCATAGGAATGTCTTTAGATTCAACCAAGGATAATCCTTCAAAATTTCAAAACATTTGGACATCATTTGAACCCAAACCAAGTTCAGATGGCTATCTTTCAAGCCCTCTGGGGTCACTATGCAGAGTGGCACCTCATGAAGACTAAATTAGGTAAGACTCCCAGAGAAAGGTCAAGTCATAATCAAGAGTGGCTCTACAAAATTTCAAGTCTAGTGGATCTCATATGATCCAAATTCAACATACATGTTAAAGTAACCCCAAACCTCGATATCACTGACCAAAGTCCCGCTTCCAGGTGGCCAAAGTTGATGAAAATTGGATGCATAGCTCAAGGCATGTTTAAAAATAACTGTTCAAAATTTCGAGCCAAGTGGACTTCATCAGAGACCCAACTTTAGCTATATGTTAGCTTAGGGGTCAATGACCCCAAAACCTTGAGGTCATTGGCCAAAGTCCTTCTTGCAGGAGGCCAAAGTTGATGAAATGTAGATGAGAGATTTAAAATTTATTCAGTATCAACTTCTCATAGTTTTAAAGCAATTGGATATCATTTGGGTGAAAATCCAGCTAACTGCCTACAATACAAGGAGATACTAGTTTAGAACATGCAACGAAGGGGTCACTGATCAAAATCCTACTTCCACAAAGCTAAATTATATGAATTTTTCTAAACCTCAAAACATGCCTGACATTCACTTCTCCAAGTTTCAAGACCATCAGAGGTCATTTAGACGTTGAACAGTTAAAGCAAGGGCCCACTTAAATGAAAAGTCAAAGGGATTGTTGACCAACTTTCAAATGTCAAAACATGATGAACTTTTTGTGGCATGCTCAAAACAATTCTAGCAAACACCCCTCCAAGTTTTGTGAAGTTTGGACATCGTTTGTGCCACAAATTGATGAAAACGGTTTATATGTGCCAAAAGCTTATAAATGGGCATGTTTGTGACCGTGGGTCCATGGCCATTGACACATGTAAGCAGGTATGGATGGTTTCCTAGGTGGGTTTCTACTTTATTTAAAAATTCAGTTGCTGGTAACCACTCAAACCACCCCTGGGGGTTATAAATACACCCTTTGGGCCTTGTTGTAGAGGACTTTTTGCTCATTGGATATGCAAATGCACTTTGGATATCTGCAGAAGGATTCCTCAAGCACTTTGCACTTCACAAGCATCCAAACTCCTCCTATTCTTCCATACAAGGTGAGAAATGATTCTAGGGAAGAAGTTACACATTGTCAACCCTCATGAAGATTGAGTTCCAAGCCATGCTATGCAAGAGAAGTTCAACTGATAAAACTATGCTTTTCTTTTTTTCTCTAACCTGAAGGGTGTTTGGCCATTTTAGAAGTTGTGATCAGGCCTTCTTAGGTTTCATTTTAGTTCTTAAACTCCATGGGACCAGAAAACTTCGGCCATACTTGCTTGCACAAAGGCAGCCCAGTCGAATTTGCACAAATGTGGTCCGTAAAATCAAAGTGGTGATTATCAAAGATTATAGATGATTTAAAGATTTAAATTGGCACTTTTAGTTGTCATTCATGACTCCCAAAATCTAATGACACAAGTTCTAGCCCCTTCGAAACACTTCAGAATCAAACAAAAATGAAAAAGAAGCAAAAAGTGGCCAAAATCGGCCACTGCCCATCAATGACCGCAAGTCCATGCTACCCTCCTCTTCCATTTTTTTGCATTTTTTTTCCCACTTCATGTATATTTGCCAATTTTGCTTAGTTTGGATTACATCTGGGACTAGAGAGAGGGATTGTGATTTTCTACAACTTGTAAACAGTCTACATCTCCGAGATCAGAATACTAAACCCAAGTAAATAAAAAGAACTGAATGATGATCTATAATTTTTTTCTCATTTTTCTATGCATTTGAATGTATGAGTGTGGACTTGAATCCTTTCCATTCATCATTATTTCATATGCTACAGAAGCAAATTTTAAGCTCAAGGGCATATAAAACCTAGAATTATGAAATACCAGGTCAAATACTGCATTAAGATGTTTAAAGCTGATAAAACTCACTCAGAAGACTTCAGATGAGCACAGAATGCAATAACTCAAATTTCAAAGTCATTGGACTTCATTTGGTCACTTAGCTCATCAACCACGAAATTTAAGGTTCATTGACTGAAAACCATAGGGTCACTAAACACATTTAAATTTCTAGATTACCAAAGTGGCTAAACATCACATGGCAATTCCAAAACATACTCAGGAACGATGCTTCAAAGTTTCAAGGAATTTGGACTTCATTTCAACTCAAATTTAAGCTTAAGTGGCTGTCTCCCAATTTCCTTGGGGTCACTGTGGTAACTTACACTGCTACATGGAAAAACTAGTTAAGACTCATTGGAATCTCTTCAGATGCAATCAATGACAATCCTTCAAAGTTTCAGAACTTTTGGACATTATTTGGACCAAAAATAAGTTCAGATGGCTGTCTTTCAAGCTCTTTGAGGTCACTGTGCAAAGTGGTACCTCATGAAGACCAAATCGGGTAAAACTTCTGAAGAAAGTTCAAGTCATATTTAGGTGTGTCTCTACAAAAATTCAAGTCAAGTGGATCTCATATGACTCAAATTCAACAAACACATGAACTTTGGGTCAATGACCCCCACACATTAGGGTCACTGACCAAAGTCCTGCTTTCAGGTGGCCAAAGTTGATGAAATTTGGATGCAAAGGTTAATTCATATTAAAAAAGTGACTCTTTAAATTTTCAAGTGAAGGGGACATCATTTGACTCTACTTTAGCTATTTGTCAACTTAAAGGTCAATGACCCCAAAACCTTGGGGTCACTGACCAAAATGCTGCTTGTAGAAAGCCAAAGTTGATGAAATTTGGATGAGACTTAAAATAAGTTCAAAATCAACTCTTCAAAGCTTCAAAGCTGTTGATATCATTTGAGTGGAAATCCAGCTAACTGCATGCAATATAAGAGAACGCTGACTTAAAACAGGCAATAAAGAGGTCACTAACCAAAATCCTACTTCCACAAAGCCAAATTACATGAAATTTGAATGAAGCCTCCAAAACTTGTCAGACATCCAATTATCCAAGTTTCATGATCATCAAAGGTCATGTGGACCCCAAACAGCTAAAGTAAGGCCCATTTACGTGAAAAGTCAAAGGGATGGTTGACCAACTTCTAGAGGACAAAACATGACGAAATTTATGTGGAATACTCAACACAATACTATAAAATATCCCCCCAAGTTTCATAAAGTTTGGACATTGTTTGGGCTCTAAACTAATGAAAACAAGTCATATGTGCAAAAAGCCTATAATGGGCCTGTCCGTGATCGTGAGTCCATGTCATTGACACCTATACGCAATTATGGACTGTTTCTTGGGTGGTTTTTTGCTTTATTTTGAACCTCAGCTTCTGGTAACCACTCAAACCACCCTCTAGGCCCTTTTGCGAAGGACTTCTGGCTCCTTAGACATTCTGAAGACCACATTAGACACGGTTTAGAGATTGGCAGAAGGATTCCTCAAGTACTTAGCACTTCATAAGTATCCAAAGCCCTTCCATTCTTCTTCCCCTCACAAGCGTTAGGTAAGAAATGATTTTGGGAAAGAACATACACATGTCTACACTCGTGAAGATTGAGTTCCAAGCCATGTAGTGCAAGGGAAGTCCAACTGATGAAACTATGTTTTTCTTTGTTTCTCCCACTTGAAGGGTGTTTGGCAATTTCAAAAGTTGTGATTAGACCTTCTTAGGTTTCATTTTCGTCCTTGAAATCTATAAGACATAATTGACATAACTTTGGTCATATTTGTTTGCACAAAAGCAACCCCCTCGGATTTGCACAAAAGTGGTCCGTAAAATCACGATTACCAAAGATCATAGATAATTCTAAGATTTAAGTTGGCACTATTAGTTGTCATTCATGACTCCCAAAATCCAAAAATACAAGTTCCATCTCCTTGAAAATATTTCAAAATCAGTGACCGAGCCCCACAATCACTGACCCTCCTTTTCCATTTTTCTGCGTTTTCTCCCTATTTCATGTATATTTGCCAATTTTGCTTAGTTTAGATTATATCTAAGACTAGAGGGAGGGATTGTGATTTTCTATAATTTGTAAACATTTTGCATGCCCGAGGTTAGAGCACTAAACCCAAGTAAATAAAGGGAATTGAATGATGATTTGTAATTTTATTCCCATTCTTTTGTGTGTTTGAATGTGTGGATGTGGACTTGAATCTTTTGCACTCACCATCATTTTAAATGGTACAGAAGATTGGCACCATCTATGGGAAGCATATTTGCTCTAATTTTTTTATCCAACTAGGCCAAAAAACATGAAAAATGTAGAAAATGTGTTGAAAAGTGATGTTGTCAGCTACTAATCGCAAGCTGCAATGTAAAATGGCTTGTGATTGCGAGCTGCTGTGTAAAATGGCCTGTGACCATGAGCTGCTGTGTAAAAAGGCTTGTGACAATTGGCTTTTATGTAAAATGGCCAGTCATCGCAGACATGTGTAGAATTGACAGTGACAGAGCCCACCTGGCCATTAACTACTTGGACCACTTTTTATCATTCATTTGGCTCCAAAGGAACCCTATTCAAGACCTTTGATGTCTATGAGAGGTTTTGGAAGCATTCATGGAGGAACCTTGCACCTTGATGTGCATGGACTAAATCAACACCTTCTTATGAATTGAAAGAGTGTTGGTTTGGTCGAAAGGCATTACGTTATTGGCTGTAAGATCACTAGTTCATTTATAAAACCTACAAAATGTTCATATTAAATCAGTCATAAAAACAATGACATTTGTATTCATGCATTGCCCGGAATCTTGCATTGATGGATCTTCTGTGATTATTGTGATAGTGGTGTAGACTTGATCTTCTGTGCCCTATATTTTGGTTGGATCTAAAACTCTCTCTTACTTATAAGTCTAACTATATAGGACCGAAATGCTGCCAAAATTCTGGTAGCTGGGATTGGTCAGCATAGCACAATGAGATTGAGTTTATAGACTCTCTCTTGCTTATGAGTTTGAAAATATAATCTAGAAATGTTGCCGAATTTTTGATAGCTAAAACTACTAAGCATAGCACAATGAGATTAAGTTTATGCCTATTTTTAACAATTTTGGTTTGTCCAATATGTTGGTTCAAAAGACATTTATAAACCATTTCGGCTAGCCATAGAGGTAGCCACATTGGTTATAAGACTACTATAGTCTTTTGAGCCTATTTTACAGAAAATACAAATGGGTTCTTTAATCATTACTTTAAATGAAGCTAAGAAGCGATTGTTCAAAATCTCCATGACCAAAACTAATCCATCTACAAGAACTCCTAAGTGGGCTGGGACTGACCCTATTACTCCTGCATCAAGGGTCTTAGTCTTAGTTTTTTAGAGGCTCTCTACTCGCATGAGCTCAATTGTTTCCTCCAAGTTAAGTGGGTCATTAGTGACTCCAAAGCCTATCAATAGGACTAAATTTCTCAAACCCTAGGTTTCCAACTATGTATGTTTCGGATCTTTACCATGGTTCAAGAGGAACCTAAACCCGAGATGTAAATAGAGGGTAGCAAAGGCAGCAGTCTTCACATCATCAAGCCTCATCTTGGGGCAAAAAAAGTTTGACTAATGGATCAAAATTCAATGGTTCTTCGCAAGCTGCATGCTATGGCTACCGAGAGTCAAAAGTCAGCATCAATTCAATCCAAATAGTGGGTCGCCAAAAATCAATTGCTTCAAGCATCATAAAACCTTTTGTAGTTCCTCACACATAAGAAGGCCCATAATGAAGTGTCCATTCCTAGATGTAATACGTGGTCACCTCAACCACGTATTTCAAAACCCAACAAGGCCGAGAAACAATACTTAGCCTCACTTGAAGACAATACTTTCTAGCTTCAAACTTAGAAGGAGGGACGAAAGTTTGGCAAAAAGCATCTACTATCAAATATTATAATGAGTACTCCACCATCCTTACCTTAGTGTCCAGTGCATGCTGAACATCAGAACGAAGTTAAGTGACTTGTCATTAGCAATGTGACTAATCTCTCTCAATTCAAAGACAAGCTCCAATGAAAGAAGGAGCAAAAGTTTAAGAACAAAAGAGATGTTTTGGACATCCTCTCATTTCCCACTTCCAATCCAATGGATTAGGAACAAGTCGTCGACATTTCTAAGCCGTTGGTCAAAAGATTCAAAGACCAAACCTTGGCACCAAGACTGGCTAGTCAAATTGAAATGAAATCTTTGGCTCATTATAAGGAGTAGATTCAGAAGCTATCCCATCGCAAGATCACTCAAACATGGGTGGTCAAAGAACGTGATCCTGACTTGATGTCGTCTTACATGTTCGGGCTAGGCATTACGCGTAGAGTCACTCGGAGTGTGTCTCGGACTCAGTCACAATGATTTGATTCAGACTCTCATTTTAATTAAACTTCGGAAAGTTATGTCAATATTGACTTTGAAGATGATTGCATCACATTCTTGGATACAAAAGACAGCTTGTCTACTCCTCAAATGTTAACATCGTCTTACCCTCGTTAGTACACTGTGTTTATAGCTAAGGAGAGTGGAACCAACAAGGATAGAAATGATGATGCTGGTGGTGACGAAGAGGCATGCAAAAAGGATGCTGGTGAAAATGAAGACGATAATATGAATGATCTGTAAAGCAGTAAGGGGTCAAGATTAACCATATACTTACCCAATTGCAACTCTTAACGGGTAAGCTACGTGGCCTAGTCGAGACTCCAATAAACACTCTTTCACCAATAGAAAAGAACAATCAATGATAAGGAAGAATGCAACTAAAATTGATTTGCTCGTGGCTCAAATTAAATCCTTGACAAACTAGGTGATGATTGCGGGTTCCCCTAACAATCAATGTTCAATTTTGGGTTTTCATAGATCCTAAAAAGCATGTAACCCTCAAGGAGGTTGAAGAAATATTGACAAAGTTAAAGGTGGAGAACAGAATAAAAAAGAAAGGTATCACGCCAAAGTACCCACCAGAGTGCGATCTTGTTCCATTTCGACCGGACTACAAGCTTCCTACTTTCCAGCCATACCATAGGAAGTGGTCAACTTACCTACACATTATGCATTTCAAATCACTTCTTGGAAGCTTGTACGAATTAGATGCATTGAAAATCAAGCTATTTGTTGGCACATTGAATGGAGTTACATTTGATTGGTACAAGGAGTTTTCAGAATTTTTTTTCATTACGTGGCCAATCATAGAAGAAAAGTTCTTGCTCTATTTTCAAGAGGAGGATCAGACGGCCACTTTGCCTTGCTCAGCAGTACAACGCAGGGAGATAATAAACTACTTAATCGTTTATCAATAAATAGAGAGCTTTATCCTATAAATGCTTGAAATAGCCATCTCAAAGGGTAACACTTGAAATGTACAAAATCAATTTGCGGCCAGAGGTCAAGGTTATTGTGATTAGTCATAAAATTAAGGCTCTTGCTCGATTGGTAGAGGTTACAACTGATGTAGAATCAACTTTCAAAGAGATCAATCAAAGGAAAACAAACTGTTAAAGAATGGACCCATCTTCTTAATCAGTAAAGCCAAAGAAAAAGCAAGAGGTTTTAAATGTCCAGACCTCCAAACCTTCTCAGAAGCCTCAAACACTAAAAGTGATCTAACTAATTGATGGAGAAATTGAAGTGATCTTCTGATTGTTGATGGACAGCAACAAAATTGAACTTTCACCAATGAGGAAACCTAAACAGGCGGGTTGCATCAATGATCCTAATTACTGTGCATATCACTGGATGGTTTCACATCGTCTTAAAGACTATTTCATTTGAAAAGAAAAAGTCAATGAGATTTGGAAGAATGGTGTGATAACTTTTGACCAGAAGTATGATCCTACTCCGATCAACATGATTTCTTTCAAACAATTTGCACTTGTTACAGCACCTTCTTCGCCAAAACCAATGACGGTTGAGTTTCGTGTTGTCAACACAACACATAATGAGCAAGGTCTAATGCCAGTCAAGATCTCCTCAAGAGAAGAAATGTGGGTCCACCCAAACTTAGTGAAGGGTAGAGGTTGGGAAAAAGGTTAAGACCAAACCCACATCCACAGAAAGAAAGAAGGTTAAGAGGAAACTCAAGAACTTGTAGCGAGCTGTCCGGATGTTTGATTAAACAAGAAAAACAAGTCAAGAAAAGAAAAGAGAAAGGGAAAGTTACAAAAGCTTCCACTTCAAAAGAACCTTCTAAATCAATTAAAGGTTATTTCACTTTGGCTAATTTCATCATTCCAATTCCAAAAGACAAGGAAGAACCACAAATATCTAGTTGGAACAAGATATCATGGGATGGTACACCTCCTAATTCGGATGATAAGGAAAACTTGCCAAACTTCTTGGACTTCGATGATGATCAATGGATTTATGATTCCTTTGTTGATGAAAACCCCTCTTATGAGGATGAGCATTTTAAAGAAACCTCTGATCCTAAAAGAGGTACTCTCAATATCAGACATGACCTCAACACATTGTCAAGGGCTCTTTATGATCTGCATAGAGAAAGTCTAAGTGGTTGGCTAAGAAATCCTTCTCCTTTTCCACTACCTCCAGAGATTCATCCGGATCATTTGCCTTTGGTTGAATCATATGGGAAGCAACAACAAACATCGTCTTCTGTTTCCCAGGTGGTGATCTCTATACCAAATGATTTTCCTGAATCAAGTCCTGAGCTACCTTCATCAAAACCAAGCACTTAACTCACGGTCCCTAAAACAAATTGTGAGCCTGAGTCGTGAGCATAGCATAACCAACTTAGCATTAGCTATCTAGTTGTACCTAAGGAAGTCTTCCAGGTTTTGGTTAATCTTTTTAATTCAGAAGAAGAAATGCCACTAGCACTTGCTTTGGTAATCATTAGCACCTTTGCTGATGAACATTCAACATTTCAAGCTGCTTCTAATAATACCAATCAAGAGGTAGGCTTAGAAGAAGTCAACCAGCTCTTTGCAGAACCTGAAGAAGTCAATGCCATAAAAAGGCATACTCGTTAAGAGGTAGACCTAAACAACAAAGTCTACGATGACACTCACTTCGGTTGCAACTATACGGTCAACTATGATAGACCTTATTTTCTGCTTATGTACACCCTTCGGAGAATAATCCAAAATGTAAATGTAACTTCTTTGGAAGAAAATGATAATGAAAGGTGACCAAAGCCATTTATGTATGATGTTATTGAACACCTCAAGTACATACCTACACGATTTCCTATTTTTTATCTTTTACAAATGTCTGAGCAGACTCATAACAATGTCATATGAGCTTTACAGGCTTTGAATGCTAGCAATCAAAATCATGTGGCACATGTACATTTGATGGAGAAGAACTATCTAAAAAAAAGTCTAAAAGGCCCCAGAGGCAATGTGAGGAATGTCTTTCCATTTACAATGCTTCCAAGGTCACCACCGCCTTCGTAAAAGATGATCTTCTCTTGAGTGACATGCAGCACACAAGGGCACTCTACATCACAGCTTACATTAAGGACATGTTTAAAGGGTTCAAGTTGATCGAAGATCAGCCCTAAATCTCATCACAATTATAGCTCTTCGGGAACTTGATATCCTGGTGAGCAAGCGATCTGCCATAAAAACTTCAATTCAACGCTATAATGGAGAAGTTTAGGATCCCATTGGCAAGATTTAGATTCAGCTCCAACTGGGTGATCTGACTTCAGAAGCTACCATGCATGTGGTAAAAATGCCTGCTTGCTTCAACATCCTCTTGGGAAGATGATGGCTTCATGACTACTCGATCATACTTTCCACTCTTCATCAATGTTTCAAACGCATTGATGATGATGGTAAGGGATATCGTGTCTTTGCAGATGAAAATCCATTCAAAGGGAAAGAGGTCTACTTTATGATGCAGCCATGTATCGGGAAAGGCTTGTAAAGCCCAAATCAAATGCAAGCAAATCTCCTACGGGTGATAATTTGACAGAACCATTCACCATTTCCACAGAAAAGAAAACCTATCTGGGTTTAGCAAAAGACTCGAGCCCACCAAGAAGTTGGAATTTGAAAAGAAGCCAATGGTAGGATTTAAAGATACCAAAACTCCTCTGGTGATCAAGGTTAAATCCAAAATCAAATAGTCAAATCAACCTTTGGTCATATCCATAAGGCATCTAGGATGAAGCAAGTAGGCCTTGTCATTCTGACAAGCAAGGCATGTAGTCCAACTATATATGTAACACTTACTTAAAGCACAGTAACGCCACCAATCGAGTACTTCTTAGTGGCAATGAGGAATGATGAACCACCTATTATATTGTACAAGGCAAACTCGGATGATGTGCCAGTACTCTGAACACCAGCTAGGCCGGGTACACCGTTTGTCTGGTTTTATTGAGCAGGACAAGCATTTGAAGCGAGATTTTCCTCTTTTAGCCCTTCCTCTCACAGGGTCATGCATCTCATGGGTTATCAAGAAGGAGAAAATGGTGATACGGAGTCTCCCACTTCAGCAATTCCTACAACTGCTAAACCTCGTGTCATTTAAAGAGAATAGGTTTGACCACACAAAGTCCGGAGGAGCCAGTTTAGAGATATATCAGTTGGTGACGAGACCTAGTAACAACATGTGCAAGTCCCATGAGGCGAGTAATATGGGTTTGTTTATGTTAGTATGGACTACTTCCTCACCTCCGAGAAGTAACCATAGTACTTGAATTCCAAACATTAAATGAGATGTCTCATCACATCTCATGCATTGAGGCTGCAATTTAAAGCTTCCCAAGAAGATCAAGATAGCGAAAGCTCTCTTATCCAACAAACGTGGTTTTTTTGGTGGATTATACAAATTCTGACCAAGAATGCTGTGATTTGCCTCCTACTATTAGGAGAATGTCACCAATGAGGCCTGATTCTCCTGCCATTTTCAGACAACTCATGATGACATCACAACGCCGAGATCTGTCATCTTACAGGCACATCAATAGATGGCTTCACTTGGATGAAAAATGTGAAAACCCTCCACATTACTCAGCATGGATTCACCTGTGCTGGATAGGCTTAAGATTGTCTCTTTACAGCTTAATAGTAGTAATGGAGTTTCAAACCTCTGATAAGATATCTCAAATTGTTTTATCCATTGAAGTAGCACTCTACCGTCTATGCATGGGATCTAGACAAGATCACCCTATGCATGTTGTTTCAGTGGTCAGAGATTCAAATTTTGAGGATTTTGTGATGGTAGATACCTTTGTATATTCTATTACGCATTGGGATCCTCCACTCTTTCTGTGGCCTACTCCATCTCAAAATTTTGATTTCAGAGGTGCTTACTTTTTCATACCTCTAACCGCAGAAATATCCACTCAATAGTCTTTCATTAAGCCGAAGGTGCTTTTGTTTATTATCATATCTACAAAAATCACTAATGATGGGAGGATAAGCGTTGACATATACAATCCTATGGTCTATAACAGAATGAAAAACATGGGATATAATCTTAAGAAACCCACTAGCATCGACATAAGTGCAAATGCGGTTGAAGTCCATTTTTACATCTTTACTCCAGAAATGAAGGAAGACCTCCAAAAAGATGTAGAATTGAATAGCTGTGACATTGCATAGGAAACGTTCCTAAGCCACCTTAAAACTTCAGACCAAGGTCTATTGTCTTCACCAAGGAATATGATTCTGATGACTCTCAAGAGACAGCTATCTTTTAAGACCCTGCTGATTGGGTTGCTTTCCAGCATCTTGAGGGGCCAAGTAATGATGGTCACACAATGTCACAAGTCACTGATTATTAGTCAGCTAAACTAAACAAAGAAATAGCCCATCTCAGCACACTCATTAAGAATATCTAGGCCTTGATGTGAAAGCTAAATAGCCTAAAAAACTAAATCTATGGAAAGGATCAGGCCTTGGCTTAAACCCTCAACTAAAACCCTAAAAGGTTTTGGGGAGTTAGAAAGTTCCAAAGATACTATGGAAGAACCTTCTCTCAAACCTCTAATTGAGAACCAAGCACAAGAAATAAACTTAGGTACTCTAAAAAACCCTCGTCTTACCTTAATTTGTAAGCTCTCAAATTAAAAGAAAGGAACTTGGGGTGTATATGAGTTTCTTGTGAGAGTTTATGAATTGTTTAGTATAGTCTTTCGTAGAAATGTCAGACCTAGATCTAGAAGTTTTGTTACCAAGTTGAATATAACAGATGATCCTAAACCTGTGAAGCAAACTAGAAACCATGGACAGGATAGGAAAGGATGTCCAAAAACTCAGGAATGTATATTCCAATAATGAAGAACAACATCCTGACTAGTTGGCTAACATAGTACAAGTTACTAAGAAGAATGGCCAAATCAGAGTCTGATTGACTTCAGAAATTTGAACAAAGTCTGTCTCAAAGATGATTTCCCACTACCTATACCAGAAATCATGATTGATAATACTTTTGGATCTAAAAAGATATCATTCATGGATGGGTTTTCGAGATGTAAGAAGATCAAGATGCACAAGGAGAGCAAGAAGCACACATCTTTCCAAAGCTCCTTTGGCGAATATTGCTACACCATCATGCCCTTTGGCCTCAAAAATGAAGGAGCCACATGTCAAAGGGAGATGATGAAAATCTTCAAAGACATGTAACACAAGTCATTCGAATGGTATGTCAATGATTTGGCTGTCAAAAGAAAACACAAGTCAGACCATCTAGTTGATCCTCCTAAAGTCTTCAAACGGTTATAAAAGTTCAATCTTGGAATGAACCCTTCAAAGTGTTTCTTTGGGATCTTGTTATAGAAATTCTTGGAATTCATGGTTCAAAAAGGTGGCATCAATTGGATCTAGTCAAAGTCAAAGCCATATTGAGAATGCCCTTTCTAAGAACTCTCAAAGAACTCAAAGGATTGTAGGATAGGCTTGCCTACATTTGCTAGTTCATCTCCAATTTATTTGGGAAATGCAGTGCATTCTCTAGACTCATGAAGAAAGGAGTTGAATTTGTGTAGGATAAAGCTTGTGAAAATGCCTTCCAAGTTATCAAACAGTATCTCACAAAACCACCAATTCTTTTGGCTCCGTTTCGAAATTACAACTGAGCTCATGAACACTCCTTGGTCCTAAGTTAAATCAAAATTTCAGAGCAAGATAGGTGGTCTTCACCAAAGGGTATGACTCTGATGATTCTCAGAGACCATTGTCTTCCATGATCTTACTAATTGGGCTACTTTTCAACATCCAGAGGGGGCAAGTGATGACGATGATACAATGTCACATATCACTGAATGTTGGCCACCTGAACTCAATGAAGAAATAGGTCCATCTTAACACACTCATTAGGAATGTTTAGCTCTTAATATAAAAGCTAAAGAGCCTAAAAAACCGATATCCATGGAAAAGGATCAGGCATAGGCTTAAAGCCCAAATGAAACCCCAGAAGGTTTTGCAGAGTTGGAAACTTCTGAAATGCTATGGAAGAACCTCCTCCGAGACCTCCAATTAAGGACCAAGTACCCAATTGAGGACCAAGTACAAGAAATAAACTTAGGAACCCCATAAAATCTTCGTCCTACCTTTGTGAGCTCTCAAATCAAAGGAAAAGAACTTGATGTGTATGTGAGTTTCTTGTAAGAGTCCATGGATTACTTTGCATGGACCTATGCAGAAATGTCAGGTCTAGGTCCAGAAGTTTCTATGTACTATTGAATATAGTAGATGATGTTAAGCCCTTAAAACAAGATCAAAGAAGGACGAAACTAGAAATCATGGATAAAATAGAAAAGGAAGTCCAGAAACTCAGATATGTTCACTTCATCCGTGAAGCGTAACACCCTGACTGGCTGGCTAACATAGTGCCAGTCACCAAAAAGAATGGGCAGATCAGAGTCTACATCGACTTCAAAGATCTAAACAAAGCTTGTTTTAAAAATGATTTCCCATTATTCAGATCCATACCAAAATTCATGATTGACAATACTTTCGGATTTAAAAGGATGTCATTTATGGACGGGTTTTCGGGATACAATCAAATCAAGATGTACAGGAAGCACACATCCTTCAAAACCCCCTTTGTCATGTACTACTACACCGTCATGTCTTTTGGTCTCAAGAATGCTGGAGCCACATACCAAAGGGCAATGATAAAAATTTTCAAAGACATGCAATATAAGTTTGCCAAATGCTTTGTCGATGACTTGGCAATGAAGAGTAAACAGAAGTCAAATCATCTAATTGATCTTTGCACAGTCTTCAAGAGGTTACGAATGAACCTTTAAAGTGTTTCTTTAGAGTCTCTTCCAAGAAATTCCTATAATTTGTGGTTCGAAAAGGTGGCATCGAACTAGATCCAGTTAAAGTTAAAGCGATATTGGAGATGCCTTCTCCAAGAACTCAAGGGATTGCAGAGCAAACTTGCTTACATTTGCCGGTTCATCTCAAACGTGTTAAGGAAGTGCAGAGCATTTTCCAGACTAATGAAGAAACGAGTAGATTTTCTGTGGGATAAAACTTGCAAAGATGCCTTTCAAGATATCAAGTGGTATCTCGTAAATCCACTAGTTCTTTCAGCTTCGATTCCAGGCAAAACTTTCATCTCTTATATTCGAGCTCTTGATCACTCTCTAAGGGCATTATTAGCTCAAAAGAATGATGAAGGTAAGAAGGTGGCTTTTTATTATTTGTCACGGATGCTGGTTGATGCTGAGCACAATTATCATCTAGTGGAAACAGAATGTCTTGCACTAACATTCCCAATACAAAAACTATGCTATTACATCCTCTCCAATGTAATGTACTTAGTTTCCAATATTAACTCACTGAAGACACTAGTGACAAGAGCTGGAGCACTAAGTGATCATCTAGCCAATGGTTTATTATTCTCTCTCAGTACGATATCAAATATACTCCTGTAAAGGCAGTAAAAAGACAGGCTCTTACTAATTTTCTAAGAGAACATCCACTATTGGAAGATTCTGAATTTAGAGACAGTCTCACTGATGAGCTAGTCTTCTTCATTAAACAACTATGGAAACCCACCATTGATTCAAACTTACATTGGATCATGCATTTTGATGGAGCTTCTAGAACTAATGAGCTAGGAGAACCAGTTTCAAGGGTTGAAAACATTTTCTGTAGCCCAGAAAAATTCTGTCCCTCACTCCTTCTCATTAATCAAGCCGTGTTCAAACAATGTAGCAAAATACACAGCATTGATTATGCGTCTCGAATTAGCCTTGGAATCATGCATCAATTTGTATGGAGTCTATGGAGATTTGCAACTTGTAATCAAACAAATGAATTTCAAGTACAAAGTCAGGAAACCAAACTTGATTCCCTTTTTCAACAAAGTTTTGAACTCAAGGAAAGATTTATGCTAATAGAGTTTCACCAGATTCCAAACATCAAAATGTCAAAGCAGTTGCACTGGTAGGTTTGGTAGCCTCAATGTCAATCCCTGAAAATGACAAAATGACTTTGGAAGTAGTCGAAAAAAGGCTTCTACCTCCACTTGATACCCATAAAACAAGAGCATATTGCTTCAATGTGATCAAGAATCGGATTTCATCTAGAGATTGGAGAGACCCTTGTATTGATTCCATTCTTCATGGAGTCTTGCCAAAGAATACTAAAGACAGGACTAGTATTTAAAGACGAGCTCTGAAATTTCACTTCAATTTGCTTTCAAAGACACTTTTTCGCAAATCACATGATGGAGTTCTTCTCTGTTACTTGTCACCAAAAGAAGCTGATTAAGTACTCAAAGAAGTTCATTTTGGCCTATGTGGTGCTCACAAAGCTGGACCAAAGCTTCATGTTCATATTCGAAGGTTAGGCTACTATTAGCCTACCATGGTGTCTGATGCTATCAATTTTGCAAAAAGATGTAATGAATGTTAAATCCACGATGATTGCATTCATCAACCGCCTGAATATTTACATCCTACATCCACCTCTTAGCTGTTCGAGTCTTGGGGAATGGATATAGTTGGAAAAATCAATCCACCATCAGAACGTAGTCATTAATTCATTTTGGCCGCAACGGATTACTTCTCCAAATGGGCAGAAGCAGTGCCCTTGAAGAAGTCAAAACAAATACGATCCTCAGCTTCTTGAAAACTCATATTATCTATCATTTTGGGGTGCCTAAATGACTGCATCATGACAATGGTTCCTCAGTTCAACAACAAAAAATTCTACAGATTCTTTGACAAGTACGGAGTCTAATGTTGTCCTTCCACGGCATATAACCTTACAGCTAATAGGCTTGCCAAAGCTTTTAACAAAACTATTTGTAAAATTCTGAAGAAAATGGCCTTTGACAATAAAAAAGAGTTGGGAGTGCCAAACTTCTTGAAGCTTTATGGGCTTAAAAGACTACAGTTCGAGGTCGAACAAAATCAACACCATATTCCTTGGTTTATGGCTATGAAGCTGTGATACCCATGGAAATCCAACTCTCTTCTCTTCGAGTCACTATGATAAACAAATATACTGAAGAAGAGAATGCTAAGCTCAAACTTTAAGAGTTAGAAAGCCATAATGAAAAGAGGCTTGTTGGTCAGCAAAGCATTGAATTATAGCAAGCTTGTATGGCTGAGTCGCTCGACAAAAAGGTCAAATACAGAGCTTACAAGAAAGAAGACTTAGTTGTTTTAATTAAAAGGCCCATGTTTTCCACACACTTGTCAAAATGCAAGTTTGAATCCAAATTAGAAGGACCTTTTGTCATCGGCAAGGTTTACTCCAACGGTGCCTATGCACTTCTCACACTTAAAGGAGACAGATGCATAATGCCTATCAATGGAAAGCTTCTAAAGAAATACTATGCTTGAATGTCATTAGCATACCTAAACATGTATAGTGTACATTCTCACCCCTAAAACCTTTGGTTTTGAGCCTCACAACTCATGACTCCTAGCCAAAATCCCTTAGACTTGTGCAAAATGACTATAAGGACAATGCCCATCAGCCCATCTAGTCAACTTTTGTTACTTAGATAAATGTCCTAACAAAACCCCTTGTAACATCCTGTTGTATGACAAAGTCCTTTTGCAAACTCTGTATAGCCAAATTCAGCTATATAGAATAAGTCTTCTTGCATACCCTATATAGCTACCCTCTGATATATGGAATAAGTCTTTTCATAGACCCCATATAACCAAAGGTCAAACAAAATCTAAAAACCAAATTTCTATCCAAAAGGATTATGTTATGGACCCTGGAGAAAGCCTTAGACATGGGCACCGGATAATGTCCCCCATATGACTTCCTTTTTTTGTTGATTTGTAAATCCAAAAGATTGCAAGTTACACCTCATACAAGTCTGAGAAAACAAAAACTAAAGCAAATCATCCAAACCATACACACATCCAAATCATCCATATAAACCATACAGATATCCATACAAAATTAAATCAAAGATTCCATGCCAATGATAAAGTGGAGCAAAACAAAAACAAATTTCCATTGATATTCATTTGGAGATTCAATACGAAAAAAATGAAGTCAGTGTATACATGGCCGCCAAGGCTAATCAAAATAAAAAGAATAAAATAGAAGCTGTAGTAAAGAATTTTAGTCTAGTAATTTCTCCAGTTGCCTTCTCGCATTCAGGACTCCTTCCATCAACGCGCGTCCTTTATAGCTTACATAGGCCGGTATCGTAGTATTGATATCAATTTAATCCAGTTTAATGTTCATTTCACTCTTGAGAGACTGAACAAAATCATCCAAAGCCATCCGTTTTGCCCCTGCACGCACAAGTAGATCATTTCTGAGCTGGCACAAGTAGATCATTTCTGAGCTGATCGTTTTCCGAGACCACTTTATTCAAGTCATCAATGTTATTTTCCAAAGAAGAGAGTTATTGCTGCAACACGATGATCTACTATTGTATTTGTTCACGCTCAATCATATGCATAACTATCTCTTGTGTTTTCTTGGCCTGCAGTGCATTCGTTGTTCGTATCTCTTCTTCGGTGCTCTCAATCTCTACAGCCAGCTAGACTTTATGCCTCAGTATTTCATCTTCAAAAGCTTTGGCATGAGCAACACTTCTATCCTAGATATCCTTTTCTTCGAGCTTGTTGACGAGGATGTCAAAAGCACAGCGAAGGCTACTCAAATCTATTCTATTACCAAAGGATATTAACATATTAGCTAATGGTTTCACACCCTGGATCTTGTCGAGGGTGAGATCTCCTTGGAAGAGTGTGGCCAAGATACTGCGAATTGTTATCTTCATGGAAAAATTTATGGCAAATTGGGGCTTCGGAACATCACTAAACAAACCCGACTCCTTAGTGATGGAAAGATTTGACTTTTGCTCTTGCAAATTTGACTGAGTCTAAGAGCCAAAGCGGTCATCTCCATCCTTCTCAACATTTGTACCCTCACCCCCAAGAGTAGCCAACGCTTCTTTGCAAACAGAATGCGAGTCACGTGACTCTTGTGAAGAGAAAGTGGCCGAAGGATCCTTATTTGTATGCAGTGTTACTGTAACATTCAATGATGCTTTTCGGAATCCTCCACCTTCAGGAGTAGAAGCTTCATCTGATATCCTTTGCACAACTGGGTCTTCAATAACTTTCATAGGTAATGACTAATTGGCCCTGAAATGAACTCTTAAAGGTGTTATGGATTTAGGTGGCATGAAGCTGCCAGTAACTGAAGGTAGGTCACTAGCAACTGGCATTGTAGGAGTATCAGCTTTCATAGGATCTGCAGTCTCATCTTTAAAAACCAACTTCCTTTGAGTAAGAGGGCCAGTCCTTGTTATGATTGGCTCTGTCACGACAGCCTCCTCAATTGGGACCATCTCAATATTAGCTTCCTTTTACTATGCCAACAAGTTTGACACTTGGTTCTATTTGAACATCCAAAGCTTCATTGGCCCTTGGTACATCATCAATTCTTAGCAAATCAGCATCCACGAAAGGTTCACTCGCATGAGATCTTGAGTTCAAATCTAAATTCACCAGGGGAACCACACCTGGTACGAATGTGAGATTAATGTTGATGGGCGGTACAATGAGGGCCGATGATAACTCTGGGTCATTGCTGACACTTTTGGTTAACGATTTTAAGGAAGAGAAATATTCCATGAGCCTTCAGAAAATCGCTCTCTAGAGTACTAGTCATAGATGCCTCGAGGTATCCGCTATGGATAGAAATGTCATCCAAATTAGTCAGAGCTTCGAGACCCTCTCTCCCTGTTGGCTCTTCAATTGGTGACCCAAAAGGTTTTCTTACAGAAGTGGGAGGCACAACAGGAGTATTACCCTCCACTTGGGTACCTAAGAAGAAATGAATGAATCAAATTATAATGTTGGAACAAAAATTTCCATTTCCAGATAGTCAAGTCAAAAGTTACCTCCAGAAGTTGGATCTGTCAGAATCCCTTTGGCAGTATTTGGGATTTCTCCCTCTTCCATTGATACATTGGTAGTTAGTCCCTAGAAATTTTAGGAGGAATCTCTTGCTATTCAGTCTAAGGGACAGCATCTCTTTCAGAAGTAGTAGCAGATCAAGTTGAGCTCCATCGCTACTCATTTGCTCCAAAATTGGCCCCATGGGTACATTGCTGCCGGTTGCTTTGTCAACAACAGTAGCAGCACCTACATCATTGCTAAATTTCTCCACGGCAATAGACTCTGCCGGCATATCCATTACAGCTCTTCTCCCAGACTCAGGTGTCATTGCTTAGTCACAATGTCTTTTTCAAAATCGAACTCGATGTTAATGTCACTATCGGTTCTTTCCTCGGTGGTGGGAGTATCAAAGCCATTATCTCTCTCATTGCCTTCGTCTAAGGCATAGTCTTCAACAATCTCAACCACCTTTTATGCCACTCCTCCAGCGGTCGAAGTTTGAGTTGATAAGGTTAGAAGAAAAAAAATGTAGACATCAAAACAAGAGTAAAAGAAAATCAAATAATAGTGTCATACAAAGAAATAAAGAAGTATTACCAGCTTTCCACCTTTGGAAACGGCGAGTTCTAGGGTTTTTGGCTTTTCTCTTCTTTGAAGGAGCTCCTTTACTGCTAAGGGATATAGTTACATGTTTTGAGTGTATAACTCAAAGCTTCTTATGCAAAACAAGGCCCGCTGGAGGTTTTATTGGCACCGTAACCGGTGGCCTCGATCCGGTAGTTGCTCTGGTCGATTGAGCTACCTCTATTGGACTTGGAACTGTATGTACCTTTGTTGGTACTGGAGTAGCAACAGTAGTCCTTGGCAAATTTCATTGAACAAAGTCTTGGTGGTCGCATACATAATGGCTTGCTCTTCTTCAAATTTCTTTGCTTGCTCTGCAACCAAAACTTTGGTTCTAGCAGAGCGAAAAGCAGATCCAAAATCTAGCGCAGCTCATCTAGCTTCAGCCAGACTTTCCCTCTCCTGCAAGTTCTCCTCATCTTTACTGTAGTTACATTGTGTGTGTGTGTGTGTGTGTGGGGTGGGGGGGGGGGGGGGGGGGGGGGGGGGTGGGCAAGAATCCCTCATCTTCATCACCTCTCAAGTAGCGGTGAGCTTTACAGACATCAAACTGGCCACTAAGCCAATCACTATTTATTTCCATCGTATAACCAATTCTCAAAGTTGGCCGAGAGGAAACGATCTTTTTTCACCTTCCCTCCTTTTTGGAAGCAGCTAAAAGGTGCCATTTGACGTGGGGGTTGCTAGTATGTCTCTACAATGGCACTGGTACTTTTGGCATACCATTGTGCAAAACCACTTGTGTATCCAAGATTTGGGAGATGAAGGTAGCCAAAACAAGCCCTAGTGCTAAGTGCTTGATAGAATTCCCAAGCATTTCGAGCTTCTTACAAAAAACCAAGAGTGCCTCGAATCCGGCCTGGTGCTCCCACAACGGCTTGATGTAAGTTAACTTGCCTGCAAAACCTGGTGGGTATATAAGGCTGGTTGTTGATATATGAATTCTTCCTACATACCAGGTCCACGGGTCTCAATCTTAAGAACCAACTATTTTCTTCATTGGATAAGCTAACATCCCGACCACCATCCCCAACTTTGTCAATTGGTGGTTCAACGACATTTCTCATGTGAGTTGGAACTTCAATATTGGGCACAGTGTCGCGAGAAGCGACATAATTATTAAAATTACACAAATCTTGACGTAATTCAATCATGGAATAGGTATTATCAGATAGCTGTCGCTTACCACATCCTCCATGTAGATGCTCCCTGATGCACTGCTACGTAAATGAAGCCCATTGCAGTGGTATGTGAACCAAGTGTACAACAAATGCTCAACATAATACGGTTGAAGTATTTCCCCTCTCTGAAGGTGAAAGAAAACAGCTTCAATTCAGCTAGCATATATGCTATGAACGCAGGGCCTAGGGAAAGACTGTGTCCAAATGCCATTATGAGCACTGGATATATGCAACCAGGCCTAAAGTCCACCCACGGAACTCGAAAAAAGAATATCTAACAACCATGCTACCAAAAATGTAGTAAGCTAGCACTTCCTCTTCAAATCTGGATACTTGGGAAAAATACATGGCAGGAAGTCCAAATCCTCATGATAAAAAATTATTGACTCCTTCTTGGGGTCCTTATTGGGGATAATCTCTTTCCACTTAAAATATCTACCCTCATATATGAAGAAAGAGCTGGTGATACTTTTCACCCGACTCATCTATTGGACAACTTTGCCTTGACTCCAGCTGGTCGTTTGAATTAAATCTTCGAAAGCAAAAAAGAGATAATATGCAGCTCGAAACTTGTCATCCATGGTGGCCAACTCTTCTTTTGGGTGGAATGGTTTCATCGTAGACTTCACTGTTTGGTGCCAAACCAAATATTTTCTTCACTTTCCATAAAGAAAACCCCACCTCCATGTTCGGAGTAATGAAGGTAGCAGTCACCGAGTAGAACAATTTCATAATAGCCCTGCATATGTTCTTTTTCTCATAAGAGACTTTCTATGTGGTGGCATTTAGAGCATCGAAGATACTAATCGCTCTTAAATCTTCTTCATAGTGTTGCTTGATCAGAGTTACCCAACCTTGCTAATCTCCAATGCAGTTAAACCATCCATGAGACTGGTGTCTTTCGCCAAGCCAAGCACTCCCATCTTCAGTATGGATACCAAGCCTGATTGTCTTCAGTTGCAAAATCACGGTACCCTCTATGAGGTTTAGGGTACACGGTTCTTTTGCCTCTATCTCAAACCTTGGAACCTCCGTGAAGTAGTATGGAGGCTGGCGCATGAAATTACCAGTTCTGAAGTGGATATGGTGCTTTATCCATGGAAATGGATCATTCCTTGCCGGTATAGTCGGATTCATTGTCATTATCCTTGGATACCGCTTAACAAACCGAACAATGGTCATTTCATGAGAAACTCCCATTGTGTCTACATAGCAATACTACACGCTATCAGTAAGTTGCTTCATGGTCTCCTTCGTGGCATTCCCGAATATATAGTGTGGCTTGTCAAAGCTCACTTTGTCATTATTCTCCCAACCAGTGTTATTCGCCAAAACCAATATGTGTACCAATTCCTCCTTGTTAGGGCTTTGGTTCTTTGATTTTGCAAAGTAGCGCAAATACTTCATTTGGATCTGTCAAATCAGGATCACTTATAATCTTGCCCCTTGCATGGCTCTTTGATGCTCCAGCAGTTGAAGTCGCAGGTTCTTTACCTTTTCTGTTTGCAAAACAAAAAATAAGAAGAAAATATCAATAATAGCAAAAATGACTTAGGCATGGAATTCTACAGAAATTTCTACAACATCTCCCCTTAGCAAAAGGCTAAAAATAGGCCAAAAAGAGAAAATAATACTCAGTTCTAAGACCAAAAATTAGCATCAAGGCACATTTAAGTCTTAGAATTGAGGCTCCCGGTCCAAGCATGTGTTCGAGCACCTTAAGACCTTTCAGGGGGCAATCTGATTTGAGTTCGAGCACGAAAGTTGCAGCATCCAATGCAAGAAATACATGCACAATACAAGCAAAGCATGAAACCAACTATATACAGCACAAATCATAAACAAACTCATACATGTATGAAAGCACAGCATTTGAAAATATATGGCATGTTTTCAATAAAGTCAACAAAAAGCCCTATCAATTTTAAAGCATTGAAAACAAAAATAAGTGCTATCGGTGTACTAGCAAAGACCTTCAATTACTCCCCATGGTTTCATTAGACTTACCTACAACTATTGGAGACCATTTTACTCTCTACACTCAAATTCAAAGTTGCCTAGAGGATTTCAACATTCCCAAGATAGCATCTCTAACAAATTTTAGCAAATAAAATCCCATGAGGTGATTTGCTATGATAGGACCATTAGACATTATTGATGGATATAAAAAATGCACTATTTTCAGTGTATATAGAGCTAATGAAAGAAATATTGCTCTACAAAGTTAATTTCAAAACAAAGATCATCAACTGTCATCAATGATCAGAAGGTGATATTGTATCCATTAGCTTCCCACAAAGACAGTCAGCATCACTCAAATTGACTCGGACAATACACCTCGGGTCAACATCGGAAAAGGCAAGGAAGGTTGAATTAGCCTTGAAAGTTGTAGTTGAGAAAAACAAAGTAAAATGGCTCATTTAAAGTTACATCCAACCACTCAACTGGAAGTTCATCCTATTTTTATCGGTTTTTTAACCGACCGCTCATATCCGGGTAATTTATACTTCTCATGTTTATTAAAATTTAAGGGAAGTAACCTTCTCATCAAAAACAAAACGAAGTGTGTTGTAGGCAAACTCAGTTTTGATGACCATGAATGAATTCCCACAGAAGCCATGGTGGTCAAGTTCGTATTCATAACATGCTAATGACCAGGCAAACTACTACAAATCAAATCCCTTGTAAGTCCTACAGAGACTATAATGACTCAACTGGTGCTTGCACTATGTTAAGGATCAAGTGGATGTCATTTCTCAACCCCTTGCACTTCCCACAGTCCGGAAAGGCTAGGTGTAAGCTCAAATTGTGTCCATGCATAAGTAGAACATGTGGGTGTCTTCATTAGATTCAACTGTACAAGTGATGAAGCCTAATGTTCAATCAAAGTTCCACATTCCCCTAGACAGAGTTTGTTCCTTGCAAGATTGTTGGGGGATGACTTCTTTGTAAACCTTTTGAAGTTCAAGGCCTCCTGTGCTACTCTAGGTACTTCAAATGGGTTTTTTGTAGTTTAGTTCATTAATTTGATCTTGACTTGCAAAGTAAACACAAAAGAAGTGTCCATGCTAAATTCAACTACTTGGCCGTGATCATGCAATGGAGCAATAGAACCTCATGGCACTCAATTTTGTTTGATAACATGAGTTGGTATGATGTCTATGAGCTGTTTGTATCTTAGAGGATTGAGGAAATAAAATGCTTTCAAACAAAAAATAAAAGAAAGAAAGAAAGAAGAAGAACAGAAAGGGACAACCACAATTTGCTTGGCCATGGCCATGGGACTCTCAAGGATAATGATTAAACGTGGTGAAGTTCCAAGGACTCTATCTTTAGTCATATCATGAACTCAAGATGATATTCCAAGTGCAACTTTACAACCAAGGCTGTCAAGTTCTAAACGAATATTCAAGAAAACAAAAAAAAGAGAAACAAAATCACTAAGGAGTTGTGACTGTGAGCATGCTTAGAGAACAGTGGCTTGGTGTTGGAATTAGGATGACATCTATGAACCATCTTGCATCTTACATTAAGAGGACTGAAGAGATCAAGCATCCCAAAACCAACAAAAAAAAAAAAAAAACAAGAAGAAAAAGAAGAAGAAAGTAAAAAAAGAAAAGAAGGGTCTTGGTAGCGACAGTGGAGCCCCATGTGAGGCATTGGCAGTGACCGTGGAGCCCTATGTGAAGCATTGGCTGTGGCAGTGGACCTCTCCACTGTTTCGATATGGCAAGAACTTCATCACACCTTGAATAAGTTTCAAAGCACTACCATATGTTGAGAAAGGGTTGACTTAGCCAAACAAAAAAAGAAAAAGGAGAAAGTCACTCAGACACTTCACCAAACAGGTTGTGATCAGAAGCACAGCTACATAGTCATGAATAAATTTGAGAGCACATTCTTCATCAAAATTTGATAATACCAAATACCAAATCAGAGATTAAATCCAATACCTCAAAGCCATACAAAAAAAAAAAAAAAAAAAAAGAAAAAAAACAACAACAACAACACAAAAAAAAAAAAAGATTATGACCATGAGATTTCCCACGGACAGTGATGACCAAGATCATGGGCTGTTTGGATGGTGCCCAATTCGAGCAACCTAGTAAGAACAGAGTTCAAGCAGAACTCTCACAATGAAGGCAACCTAGAAGCAATAAAATGAAAACCAAAATGAGAAGGGCCAAGGTCTACCCCCAACTCGCCACCCATGACCCAAGCCGTGAGTGGTCTTTGAAGCTTCAAGCCTACCTTGGTGCAAATGAAAAAAAAAAAAAAAAAAAGAATGAAGTGCAAGCGTGTGGAAGGTGCTTCCCTCACATGAAGCATGAAATTAGAGGAAAATTGAACAAAAGATTTAGAAAAAGGAGCAGCATCAACAGTGCCCATTCGGCCATTGTTAACACACGAAGAAAAGATGAGGTTCAAGGTGCTTACATGCCATAGTAACTGACTCAAGATGGAGAAAATTATAAGAAGAAGCTTGGAGGAGATGCTCGCCTGCTACTGCCCTTGCTCTTGGCCTGTGCTTAAAAAATTCAAAATCATAGAATAAAGGGCTCTTTGGCAAGCACACGGTTACCAATCTCCCTTTTTTTACTGCAATTTTAAACAAATGAGGCCCACGGCTTGATCGCCCAAGCCCTCTTCTCCCACGGAAATTGCTTGATCAAAGTGGTGGGGTCCACTTTTGAGGCAAACTCTCTCCATTTTACTCAAAGCTCACGACCACAGTGTGATCAAGCAGTGGGACCTTCTCCCAGGGTCACTGCTTTCTCCATTTCCCACAGACCAGTATGTGAGGCAGTGGGCTCCACAGCTACACTCCTTGGTCCATAGTCATTACTGTTCCTCCCCTTTGGCTCATGAACACCATTGTTTTAAGCATTGGGACCTATTGCGTAGTGGCCCATGCCATTGTGATCATTCAAACCCAAGGCCTGATGCTTCACTTACTCTTTCCCATAGAAACAAGTTGTTTTAGCATTGGGGTCTAAACCATGGCCAAGTTCATGCAGAAATTGCCTTCCTTCAACCCTCACAGTCGCTATGACTTTGAGCAGTGGACTATTAGTGGTCCACTTCCTCAAATGTGATCGCTCCAAATTCCCACAATGAACCCACTTTGGGTATAAAACAAAAAACAAGTGTTTTCCCACAATAAAAGGAACCCACTTTAGGGTATTTCTTTTCTAACCAAAAAGGGGAGGGTAGGGGGGGTTGGTTCTCTTTAAAAAAAAATTAAAAAAACCAACCCAAATTTTAAATTCTCTTGAGTCAAACTTGACTTTAAGCCATCATCTCAAATTATTTTGAATCAAAACCCACAAAAGCCAATTTTTTTCAAAATTCCATCTCATGTTGACTCATGTCAAGCCAAGTCAAAACCTAAACTTGAATTTTTTTTAAATAAACCAAAAATCCATGAAAATCCAAGCCCAAATCTATTTCAAATCCAAATCTTGATTTCTCTTAAAACTTTAGGGATACTTTTTGTGAGTGTTCTCCACAGTCCTCATAGAGATGCCACTCTTGATATCTATGACAAATAGGTCATAAGAAAATCAAATCCATCTCCAAAATCCAAAATCCAAAACTAAATTCATAAATTTTTTAATTTTCCAAAACCTCAGGGATTTCTTTTATGGGTGTTCCCCACATCTCCACAGAGATGCTACTACTAATATTTGTGAAAATAGGGGAAGAAATTCAGATTTCTTATGTTTTTACCAAATCCCATCATCAAACCCTTCATAGTTTTTATCAAAATTTTCAAAATCCCAAGTTTAGGCCTATAACCTACCTTGACAAAATTGCATTTTCATCAAACCATCCATCATTCCCACAAATTGGCTATTTCGAGGCACAATGATTGTCATACTTTAATCATTGCCCCTCGAGGGGCACTTGATGACCCATAAAAGTTACAAATGTTGCAGTGCAGGCATTACAAGCAAATTCCAAACCAAGGGCACATAAACCCTAGGATTGTAGAATGCCTAGTCAAGTACTGCATCCAGGTGTTCAGAGCTGATGCAATCCAGTTAGAAGACTTCTGATGAGCTTAGAGTGCAGTAGCTCAAATTTTAGAGTTAGTGAACTTCATTTGGTCACTCGACTCACCACACTTTAAATCCAAGGTTCATTGACTAGAAACCCAAGGGTCATCGAACACATTCAAGCTTCTAGGTTACCAAAGTGGCTGAAAATCACATGGCAACTCCACAAGATGCTTACGAATGATGCTTCAAAGTTTCAAAACATTTGGACTTCATTTCAGCTCAAACTAAGCTTCAGTGACTGTTTGCCAGCTCTTTAGGGGTCACTATGAAAATTGACACTTCTACATGTCAAAACAAGCTAAAACTTAAGGAACCCCTTCAAATACATTCAAAGACTATCCTTTAAAGTTTTAAAATATTTGGACATCATTGGGATCCAAAGTCAATTCAAATGGCTGTCTACTAAAATTTTTTGGGTCACTATGCAAAGTGACACCTCGTGAAGATCAAGTCAGTAGAAACTCCTGAAGAAAGTTCAAATTATGCTCAAGAGACGATCTACAAAATTAGGTCAATTGGACATCATTTGACCCAAAGTCAATAGAAATGCCAACTTTGGGTCAATAACCCCCAAGGCATGGGGTCACTGACCAAAGTCTTGTTTTCAGGTGACAGAAATTAATGAAATTTGGACACGAGGCTTCAGTCATACTCAAAAGATATTCTACAAATTATTAAGCCAAGAGGACTTCGTCGAAACCTACTTCAATAGCATGTCAGCTAGGAGTCCGTAACTTCCGAGTCATGGGGGTCACTGACTAAAGTCCCACTTCCAGAAGGCTAAAGGAAATGAAATTTTGATCAGATATTCAAAATATGTTCAAAGTCAATTCCCCAAAGTTTCAAATCAATTAAACATCATTTGAGTAGAAAACAAGATGACTGCCTACAACATGAGAATATTGATTTAAAACATGCAACAAATGGGTCACTGTTTGAAATCTTGCTTTAACAAATCCAAACTACATGAAATTATGGTAGATACTTCAAGATTCTCCTAACATCAGTCTCTCCAAGTTTCAAATTAAACCGAGGTCATTTGGGCCTCAAACAGCAGAAACAAGGGCCCATTTTCATGAAAGTCAACAATGAGGGTTGACTAGCTTTAAAACATCAAAACAAGCTAAAATATCTATTGCACACTTAAAATAGCATCAAAAAGCATGCCTCCAAGTTTCGTGAAAATCAGACACCGTTCAAGCCGCAAACATGCGAAAATAGGTCACATATGTAAAAAACCCGAAGTAGGGTCTATCAGTGGTCACGGCTATGGTCACCAACACCTGTGAAGCGGTTCCCTAACATTTTCAGCTATTTTCTCCCTTCATTTTGAACTCCAACTTCCCATAACTCCCCAAACCACCTCTAGAGTCTATAAAAGGGAGGTCTTCTCACTTGGGAGGAGTTAAAAAACAAGGTCTAAGCAATTGAAATAAGTTCCAAGCAAAATCCAACAAGTTCAACAAGTTACAATCATAGTTCCACGCATTCACAAGGCTCCCAAGGCACTTCAAGCACTCTAAGTCTACGTCGTCTTCTCCTTCTCACTAACTTAAGGTGAAAAATAGTTTAAAAACGGAGAAGAAGCATGCATCTCACTTAGAGAAGACGAATGCAAGGGCCATAATGATGAAGCGCAAAGTTTTGGGCCATCTTGGAAGTTGGGAACAAGCCTCTTTAGGCTTCATTCTATTCCTTAAAAATTATAGGTTCAGAATAACACAACTTTGGCTCCATTTTTGCTTGTATAAGCACCCTCTTCGGATTTGTACAAAAATAGTCCATAGCCAAAAAGCAAGATTATCAAAGGTTTTAGTAGGTTTCACAGCCAAATTAAGCACTCTTGGTGGTCATTCAACACTCCAAAAATTGAAAAAAAAAGCTCCATCACTCTGAAGGTATCATAGCAACGAGACAAAGAGAAAAAGGAGGCAAACAGTGGCCTTTTCGGCTACTAACTGCCGAAGGCCATAGGCCACAGTCACTAGCATGGAGCCAGTAACTGTGGGCCATGGTCACAGCTTCACTGCGTTCTTTTTTTTTCATTTTTGCAATTTTTCATTTATTTTCTTATAATTTTCAAGTTTGGATCACATCTGAGACTAGAGGGAGGGGTTGTAAAATTTTCAAAACTTGTAAACAACCTGCATCCCCACTGTCAGAGCATTTGAATCCATGTAAATAAAGGGAAAATAATGATGAACTATAGTTATTTCTCATTCTTCTTTACGCTTGAAGTGTGTAAACGTTGGACTCGAATCCGTTACATTTCACATCACATTTCGAGTGCGATAACCTTGACTCAGTGGTTGTCTTTGTTGGTTGCATCACCTCTTTTAAACTTATGGCCACAGGTGCCTCTACAAGTTCTGAACTTATGGCGACTCCTGACAAATTCTGACCAATCATATCTACCTCTGTAACTGCACCCTTGACAACCTCCATCTTTTCAAACCTTCTCTCTACTTGCCCACTGACACCTTAGTTCTGACAAAGCAGGAACAAGACCCAATGTCCACTGGACCTTTACCAGCTCATCTAGCTTCAGCTAGACTTATTCTCTCTTGAAGATTTTCATTCGTGGCTCTTTGCATCCTTGTTACAATAACATTGGGAGGAGGCAAATAGTCTTCATCTTTTTCACCTCTCAACAAGCTATGGGCCTTGTAAATGTCAGACCTAGTGATCAATCTAATTCACCGCTTCTTCTTGTCATAGAACCAATCCTCAATATGATATGGATCAAAATGATCTTTCTCCCCTTTTCGCCCTTTTTGCGAACTGGTGGAGGTTTCCATCTAACATAGGGATTACCTGTAAAGGTCTTTATAATGGTGGTAATAATCTTGGCATACCATTGAGTGAAGCCACTTGTGCAGCCAGCGCGAGGAATGCGATAGTAGCCAAAGCATGCTCCAATGCCAAATGTTTGATAAATCTCCTAAGCATTCATGGCATCTTGTAAAGAACCTACAGCACCAAGGATGTGGTCAGGTACTCCCTCAACAGCCTAGTGGAAATCAAATTGATTATAGAACATTGCGGGGACATATGGCTAGATGTTGATATATGCATTTTTCCTATACACCAGATCTATGGATCTCATAAAAAAGAGCCAACTCTTCTCCTTATTACAAAGATCAATTTCAGGCATGCCTTCCCTAACTCTGTCAATCAGAGGCTCTACACCATTTCTTGTGCGGTTTAAAACTTCAATGTTTGGTACAGGAAAGCGAGAAGCAACAAAATTGTTGAAATTATACAAATGCTAAAGTAATTCAACCATCGAGTGGGTGTTGATCAAACAACTTCCCACCACCACTTCTTCCATGTAAATGCTAATTGGTGAGCCATTGTGTGAATGAAGCCCATCACATGGAATACAAACTAGGTGTACAGTAAATGCTCTGCATAATAACGGTTAAAGGGCTTTCCCTCTCTAACCATGAAAGCTGACAATTTCAACTTAGTCGACATGTATGCCACAAAGGGGGGACCTAGGGCAAGCCTGTGCCCAAATGCCATTCAGAGAGCTAAATATATACAGCTAGGTCTAATCTTGCTCTTGGCACTTGAAAAAAGAACAATTCACAGTCATGCCATAAAAAAAGCAGCAACCCAACACTTCACCTTGAAATCTGGATATTTGGAAAAATATACGGTGTGAAGTCTGTCTTCTCATGATGATTGACCTTTGCTTGCTTATTTGTCGTTGGTTGGTAAAATCTCCCTCCACTTGTAGTACCCTTGATTCAGGAAAAAGGGGCTTGTAGTGGTTTGTGCCCGCTCCTTCCACAATGCTATCAAATCTTGCCTCAACTATCGCAACTTGTCTAAATCAAATCTTGAAGAGCAAAGAGGAGATAAAAAGTAGCTTAAAATTCATCATCCATATTAGCTAATTCTATATTAGTTAGGATCATCTCATTATAAATCTCTCCATGGGCTGACAGACCAAAAATCCTTTTCATCCCTTACAAAGTCAACACTAACTCTCTATTCAAAGTGATGAAGGTGTTGCTAGTAGGACAGTACAGCTAAAGAGTTTCCCTATAAATATTCTTATTTTCACAAGGCACTCTTATGTGGTGGCAGTAATAGCCTTAAAAACACTCGTTGCTCTTAACATACCTTTGTAATGGTGTTTAATTAGTGTGGTCCAGTTACACCACTCTGCAAAACAATTAAACCATCCTCGAGATGTATGCCTCTCACAAATCCGAACACTTCCATCTTCAATATGGATTTCAAGCCTTACTGTCCTCAACTGAGAGATGATGGTACCTTCCTCAAGATTTAAAGTGCAGGGGTCCAAAACTTCTATTTCAAATCATGGACATCTTAGGGTAGTATTATGGATATTGGCACATGAACTTGCCAGTTCTAAAATGTACATGATCCTTTATCCAAGAAAAGGAGCTAACCTAGGTGGAACGGTTGGGTTCAGTGTCATCACCCTTGGATACCTCTTTATGGCTTGAGTGGTGATCACTTCATGAGAATTCCCTATTGTGTCGCTATATCGGTACCTTAATTCATTTCGCTGCGTCATGGACTTAAGCGTCATGTCACCAAAGATGTAGTTGGGCTTATCAAAAGCCACTTGCTTGATGTTGACCCAATCAGTGTTGCTAACCAAACACCAATAATTATACCAGTTACGTATAGTCAAGGCTCTAGTCCATTGGTTCTTCAAGGCCTCAGCAAAAACCTCATTGGGATCTCTTGTATCTTGGCTATCCTTGGCTTGGCCCTTGGAGCAACTTCTCTGCACTACAAAGGATGAAGTAGCAGGCACTTTACCTTTTTTATCTAAAGAACAAAAAAAAAAAAAATGGAGCTCCAATGATAGAAAAATAGACAAGGCATGAATTCTATTGAGATTTCAACAACATCTCTCCATAGCAAAAGGCCAAAAGGAGAAAATAATACTTAGTTCTGAGACCAAGAATTGGCCTCAAGGCACATTTAAGTCCCAGAACTAACGATCCCAGTCCAAATGGGTGTTCAAGCACCATAAGACATTTTAGGGGACAATTTGGTGTGCACTCTGGCACAAAGAAAACAATTTCTAATGCAAGTAATGCATGCATAGCACAAGCAAAGAATTGCAACAAATATATACATTACAAAAGTTCAACATGTATGGACAGTAGCATGTGAAGATAGAAACCATGTTTTTTTTTCTTTTTAACAAGAGAATGGCATTAATCCAACATTGAAGAAAAAGTAAATGTTTCATGCTCAAAGTCGAAGTTGACAAAAGGACTCAAATACTCCCAAGATGGCTTCTCAACAAACCTAAGCAAAGTAATCAAAGATGTACTTTCACTAGGATTGTTATCTTGGAAACCAAAATGCCATGGTAATTTGCTATGATGGGACCATTAAAGTTTAGTGTGGGAGTTTGATAATGCAATTGAAATGCAAAGGCATCACACGAACTCCACATTAGGGATGTACACTCAAATTCATGTAGAATGCTTCATTAGTGTTCAGCGACTTGGTGGAATGTGCAACATGTTATATGAATGACCCTAATTTAGAAATTAAACTAAATGATAAATAAAATAAACAAGAGTGGGACAGTAAGTGGAATGTATAGTTAGGCCAACGGTGGATTGGGTGTAAGTGGGCTTTGTACTCTGGTCAAAGGTCAATGAGGTGGATCTGATTTGGTTTGGATTATGGCTTGTATGGGTTTTGTTTGCCTTTTCTCTTTGTTTTGCCTTTTTGGTGAGAATGGGCATAGGTGGTGGTCTAGATTGTGGTTCTCAAGTGTGTGGCTGGGCGGTCATAGTTTCGTTGCGTTGTGAAGGATAAGGGTTAAGTCAAGCGTAGGTGTTTGTGCAATGATGGAAATGGTGAGTAAGTAGGGTTAAGATTGGTGAAGGTGGGTGGTGAAATAAGGGGATGTGGAGGTGGTGATAAGAGAGAGAGACCAAAACGTGTGTGGCTGTTGGTAATGTGTAAGGTGTGAGTTATGTGGGCGATGGGTGTTGATGTACAATCACGTGGGTGTAATGAAGTGAGGGTAGGGGATGCTATAAGTGAAGAGAGAATGATGGTAGTGATGTAGTGGCTGGAGCAGTGGAAGTGGTGAGAGTGTACGATGATGTTGAGATGGTGAAGGTGGGTGGCGAGCTATGTTATGGAAAGATGAGGAGTTGATGTATGGACTAATAAGGGTCAAGTCCTAAAGGGGGGGTTAAAGGAGTCTAGTGGTGACAAAGAAGAGGTGGTTAATTGTGTGGTGGAATGGTGGAAGTGGGCAATGGATGGAATGGCTTCATGTTAATGAGGGTGAAAGCTCGTGAGGGTGTTGTGGTGGTGTGCAGGGCGTGCAACAATGAGGTTGGTGATGACTCATGTAGGTAGTGATGAGAGTAGAGGTGATGATGGGTTTGTGCAGTGGAGATGATGGTTGATGGGTTAGGTGGATGAAGATGAGGATCAAGTTTTGGGGCTGTGTGATAGTAGTGGGGAGGAAAGGAAGAGCAAAAGAAAAATAAATGGATAAAAACAGGAAAGAAAAGGGTGACGTGGGAAGAAGGAACCTAGGGGGAGTGCTCCCTGATACCAGAGAGAAGAGAGAGGATCCCCAATGGGGATCACTCCCCTCCCTTTCTTTTCTTCTTCTTCTTTTCCCTCTTAATCTTTTCTTTTCCATCCTCTTCTTTATTAGCGATCTCCCTCTTTTGTTCTCCTCTTCTGATCCTTTTCCCTTTTGTTTCTCTTTTTTTTTTCTCCTTCTTTCTCCTTTAAAGATCCACACTCAGTTTTTGTCCCCCCTTTATCTGTTCGAGCCCTTTTCGCTCTTCTCTTTCGTTTTTCTAAAGCCAAAAGATTAAGATGGATCCTCGAAATTTTGAATTCTCACCTTCGATAAGGTTACGGTTTTGAATTTAAAATTAGTAGGTTGGCTTCAATTGAGTTGGACAAGGAGATGGTGATAAGGAGAGGGAGTTAGATGAAACGGTAAGTTGGGGATACGATTAGCTCAAAGTTTGGATGGGCCAAACAGTTACATGGGTTGGATATGGGTCAGGGTTTAGAGTTGGGTTGAGAATCCAAGACCTAGGTTTGGTCTGCGGTTTGGACTACTAGGTCAAGGATCCAAGTTTGGGTTTAGAGCTAGGTTGAGAATCCAGGCCGAATTTATGCTTAATGTTTCGTTTGCTGTTTAGACCAGGTTAGCTTCATGAGTGACCCTAGGTGGAGCTAGCCATACCTTTGGTGAATATTGGACCCGCATGCAATATTTTTAGCAAATATGAGTGATCATGATCATAATAATAATAATAATGATAATAATGATGGTGGTAATAACAATGTTAATAATAATAATAACAATAATAATAAGAATAATGGCAGTAATAATGATAAAAATGATGAAATGAAGGGTCCCACACATTGGATCATCATATTGAAGTTCATTATGTAGCCTAGGCTGGACCCTGGGTTAATACGGTAAGTTATCCGTAGGCCAGAAAAACATGGGACATGTAATGTGCGACAAAAGATGGGAAGGTCCTTTATGCCCAATCAAAGATTAGAGAATTTGGTTTTGGTATTCGGGAAGAAAATCAGACAAAAAAATTTATTTTTCATAAGTGGGCCACACAGAGTCTGGGCCAAGTGTAATGAGCCCCTAACCTCGCAACTTCTAATCCGTTCGTCAGAGTTTGGAGTGGTGTATATCATTAGAAAACTCTCGACGAGTAGATCAAAATGAGCTATATATTTGGATGACCAGAAGATTGGAGAAAAATGGTGAAATTTTTAGTCAGTGTTTCTGACCTTAAAATCTTTTTTATTCGTATTAATTTTTATTTTTTATTATTAATGATTTGGGCACTCCAACCATGGGCAATGGAATTGGACCATTTTCATGCATATTTGGCATTCATATTGATGATGAAATTCATTTATTTTTATACTTTCCAAGTTTTCTTACTATTTTCTTTTATTTTAATTTTTACTATTTTTATCTTAATGGAATGCATCTTTTAATGTAAGATGAAAAAAATCTAAATGATGACATGCAATGCATGGCTTCTAAAACCCTCTTTAAATTTTCAATAATTAAAGTCTTTTAAATTGATTTGAATCATGCTAACAACACTCAATTTGGGATAAAATGGGAGCATTATTATACATGATAAGTGGTTTGGGTCTACATAGGGTGCCAAATGAGGTGTCTACAATTGTGCCAACTCACACTTCTACATGGTAAAACTGGCTGAGACTTATAGGAGTGTTTTCAGATGCAATCAAGGATAATCCTTCAAAATTTCATGACATTTGGACATCATTTGGACCCAAACCAAGTTTAGATGGCTATTTTTCAAGCTCTTTAGGGTCATTGTGCAAAGTGGCACCTCATGAAGATCAAATCAGTTGAGACTCCTGAAGAAAGTTTAAGTCATATTAAGAAACAGACATGTCAACTTTGGGTTAGTGATCCCTAAACCTTGGGATCACTGACCAAAGTCTTGCTAAAATTGGTCAAATTTGGATGCAAAGCTCAAGTCATGTTTGTTAAAGGGATCCGCCAAGATCGCTAGATATTATATATATATATATATATTACTGTCAAAATAACTTCAGATGATGATAATTCAAGAACCATACCTGTGAAATCTCTCTAATTTGATTTCGGTCTTACAGCAACCCGAAAATCTCAAGACTTTATATTGTATTCCTCTATGCTCGAACTCGGACTGAGGTGTGGACCTCTTCTGCAAATTCTCTTTGCTTTCAAAAATGAGAATTCTCTTGTATTTTTCTAGAGAACCATAGTGCATATTTATAGGATATAGTAGGGACCTTAGGATGATGTTGCCACATATTCAGCTTTCAATCAAATAATGATGTCAGAAAGTCGACCTCAGGATTTGTATTTACCTTGGGAGGTGGAGCTATAAGTTGGAGGAGTGTCAAGCAATCATGTATTGCCGACTCTACTATGGAAGCTAAATATGTGGCAACTTCTGAAGCAGCCAAGAAAGCAATTTGGCTCAAAAACTTCTTAATGGATTTAAAAGTGGTACCTTCGGTAAAATTACCTATAATACTTTATTGTGATAATCGGTGCAGTTGCTAATGCAAAGGGACCCAGGATGTATAAGAAAGGTAAGCACATCCAGTACAAGTATCATCTCATACAAGAAGTCATACAAAAGGGTGATGTAATTGTAACAAAGATTGCATCAGCAGACAACCTTGTAGATCCTTTTGCGAAGAACTTACTAGCGAAGAGTTTTGATAGTTATGTGGAAGGAATGGGGTTGAAATAGGTTGTATTTATGTGATTTGCAAATAAAATTAAACTCTATTTTTTTTATTAATCACACCAATGCTATGATGTGTAAAGATGGTGTAACTTAAACATCTTGGTAATGTATTACTTTAAAATTCTAAACTGATTATAAATAAACTATTTTACAAGAACCCTTATTGTTAAATAACTAAGTGGGAGAGGAAACATTTTAGTTCCCATGGTCTCCATCATTGTTTTGTAGGAGTTGTAATTGATTTATGTATTGACCTTGGAGTCTTCCTCCTCATCGGATAAGTCAATTATGGAATCTCCAATACAAACTTCCATATGGATGATTTAGGGTAATTTTTAGTATAGGTCACTTTCCATCTAACGTAACCAAATACGGAATAATGGACATTAAATTAAATGATGGTGAATACTTAGCTATAAATAACAATATGCTCTCCATCTAAGTCACTGTTATTATTTCTAGGACTAAAGTCATGACAGCTCTTTGGTTTTACTTGGTACGGTTTGTTGCCTTGACAATAAAACTAATAGGTTATGTCCTATCTAATCAAAACAAGTATGGTAAAAGTCCTCCCATCAAGGCATACTATGCATTGGTGTTTTTAGATTGCTACAAGATTCTTTTATTTATTAGCAAAGGGAGCCACTTTCCTTTTATTTGAATCCAAATTTTATTTGCCCATCATAATATTGTTGATTATGTAGTTCTCAGGATTTAAGAGGGGTTCTTTCAATCCACTTGCTGTTATTCTCAAAGAACACAAACTCAATAGACCTAAGTACATTGACTAGAAAAGAAACTTTGATATCGTGTTAACTTTTGAATAGTACAAATATGTGCTCACTAAGGTGTGCCCAAAGAAACCTGCGAATGGTTATACCGATCAGATAGCCATCCATGCATATGACAAGTCCTTAAAAATGCATATTTTCATGGATACTTTTGATCTTTTTAAGGACATATTTATTCAAAAGATCTTCATTTATATTGAAATTATGGTTTTGTACATTTATACATCATTGTAGTACATTCATACATAATTTGCTAACAAATAATCATTTTTACTTAAATTCATGAAACATGCCATTTTGAGGATTCTATTTTTAGAAAGTTTTTGTAAAAAATGGTTATCAATGAATGATATGATCTTTCATCATTAATTAATCTAATTCAAATTATATCTAAGGATGTGTTTACATGCTATCATTTCATGAGAGATAGACCCACATTCATGCATTGTTGACTCATGGTCAAAATTGTTTTTTTTAAATGAAATGTCATTGTTTGTTTATAGGTTATTGAAAAAAGAGATTCCACTCTCTAATTGTTGCAAGAATTCAAAATTGATGCAAGAAAAGAAAGTCAAGGTGGAGAGAATTCAAGGAAAGAAAAGTTAAAGAATGAGAATTCAAAAATGGAAAGTCAATCCCATTTTTTTTTAATAATATACATTAAAAAGGTCATAACTCTCAAATGGAGTGTCGGATTTGGAAAATCTATTGTTGGAAAACCCTTTTTGAGTAGATATTTGTAGGATCCAAGATTGCATCAATCAGAGTTAAAACGATAAATATATGACCTCGGGAAGTTTATTATACATTTTTAGGCGGGATTACAAAGAGTTTGGAAATTTTCTCCATGTTACACACCTTTTGGTGGGGCCTATTCAAAGAAAGTGAAGTACAATGAAGATTAAAGATGGGGTTTACCTTACACATAAAAAAAATTCATCTTTGGTGGGGCCACATTGTGAAGATTTTATAAGGTTATTTTTAGAAAGTTTATATAGAGAATTTTTAAGTAAGGAAACAATCAAGAATCTCTTACATATCTTGCAAAACATTAGAAACTTGTTGACCAAGAAGAGGACTTACCAATTGAAGGAGATCTTTACTACAAAGTAGGATCGATGGAGAGAAACAAGGGGCTCTCAACTCCTATAAATTAAAGGCCTTAGCCTCCCATACTCTTTATGGAAGAATTACCCACCTCCCACCTCTAGATCTCCTACACTCATCTCTCTCTCTCTTGTCCCTATATCTTAAGTCATCAAGGAGCCTTAGATCTAAAGCCACACCACCAACCTTGAGTGCTCAACTAGAAGGATGAATTCTCATCCATCCTAGTATGTAGTGTGTCTGATTTTAATTTTCAATCCTATGTAAAACAATTTCATGCTAGTAATAAAAGTTTGTTTATTTTCAATTTTTCTTGTCTTGATTTTGTGGTGTTCTTAATATTAGTCTTGTGAGCCATTGTAATTGGGTTAATTTTCATTTTTATTTAAATATTGCGATAGAGTTGGAATCACGATTATTAACCTGTCTTAGTAACCTTTTTATTATACTTTGTCTCTTCGGATACATTGTATTTTTGGAGGCGATGCAAGATGGAGTGAAAGAGGTTTGAGTGAAAAAAGATTAGAGACCAATTGTGAATTTTATTTTACAATGAATGGAGATTTGTTATTCTCACTTGGATCGACAACCTAAGATGAAGAATAAAGCCCTAGGACAACACTTCTAATCTTTTTGAGCCTAAGTTGAGATAAGGAATTGAAAGAACAACTTACCACCTTTAATTTTTGTTTCACAACCTTTGAATTTTAGTTTCACCACCTTTGAATTTTAGTTTTACCACTTTTGAATTTCTATTTACCAACTTTAATTTACTACAATTTAGTTTTAATTATTGCACTTTTATTTTTTTTTCTTGTCATGTTCTTATTGTTTTTTTTAATGCATAATTTGATGGATGGATTAGAGTTCATTGCATGTATGTTCATATCATAAGATTTTGTGCATATTTAAGTTGCTAGAAATTAAGCTTTTAGATCTGAATCTATGATAAAATTCAAACTCAACACACAAACAGCATAACTCAACACAGTTTTAGCAAATTGCAAATATGGTTTTTAACAAAAAGTTCGAAGTGGGTAGCCAAGTTAAACAATAATATTTGAAACTTGGGACAATTAAAGTTTAGAACATAGTCTTTCATGTCCCAAAATCTCAGGTTAAAATAATTTTGAAAGGTTTATGAACCAGAGGCTTAAACTTTGGCAATCAGTTAACTCGGAGTAGAATTTCTATATAGAATTTTGCAAAATTGTCATGTTCATACATTCATAACTTTTTCGTTTTAGATCCTTTTTTACTTCTTTTTTTTTTTAAGTTCCTACCTTAGTATAATTTGAATTTGAGCCATTAAACTTAGACTTAGGTCACATTAGATTAAGAAAAATCATGCATAAAGTTTGCATCAGCACACTAGTTTTTCAGGCTTAGAATTTTTTAGCATCTCACGACATGCATTGCATTACTAATTTTACTAACTTTCTAATTTTAAATTTGTTTCTAGTTTTATATCTTTTATTGTTTTAGATAATTTCTAGAATTAAAATATCTTTTTAAATTTGTTTTAATTAAAGATTTTAAATTGAAAAGTTTTCTAGTTTTGGAAATTCTAACTTAGGAAAGCTTTTAACTTTGAGATTTTAATTTTAAAAAGTAGGTTTGTTTTCTAACTTTGATTATTTGTTACTAACTTTTTTGGTTTGGTTGTTACTAATTTTGATTTGTTTCTAATTTAGTTTAGTTTAGTTTCTAATTTAGTTGTTAATTTTATTTTTAGTAACTATCTACTTTTGGAAGTTCTAGCTTGTGTTTTGCAGCAACTTTAGTTTTATTTTAGAAAGTTTTAGATTTAGGTATTTAGTTTTAGGAAAGTTTCATTTTGGTTGTAATTAATTTAATTTTGGTAAGTAGGATGCCTGTATTTGTTAGTTTTTAAATTATGCTAGTTTTAAATCTTATTTAGGCAATTACAAGTTGAAAAAGGAATCTTAAAACACATTGCTCCTTGAGAATCAACCTGGTCTTACCAATTTTTATTACTACATCGCGGTTCTACACTTGGAACTCACGATCAGCATACAAAAAATGGATCAAGGCTGATGAGATGGCACGATGTTACATGTTGGCATCTATGTCAAATGTTTTACAATATCGGGATCAACTTTTGCCTACTGCCTGTCACAACGCAAGCCCAGAAATCGGGAGTTAGTGAAAAGCCAAACCAGTGACACACGTACTCCCGTGCACGTGTATCTGGACTGGGTTTGGATGCACACACAAGGGATCTAACACGTGCATCCAAACCCAGTCCAGATACACACACACAAGGGATCTAACACGTGCGAAGCAAGCGAACGCTGAAGCTGTAGATATCATAGCAAGCACAACAAAAGAGAACGAGCGGGAAACCAAAATGCGAAATGGGAAAAAGACGTAGATAACACACACAGATATAAATCCAAATACAAGGCTGAGTACACGTCAAAAAACATGACGTACAAAAATAATACAGAGTAACAAAGTTCGAAGTACAAAATACAAAAAAACCGAAACACATAATACAAAATGCAGGAACGCACTCGGCAGAATGATCAAGCCCACTTTGCCATGCCGGAGGGTGTCTCTAGGTCCTGCCTGCAGTCTCTTCGACCGCCGGGGAGCCGGACAAAGGATCTGTGCGTGCAACACCATAGACAACTCAATGAATACAACGATCCAGCAATTATAAGTAACAGGGACGAAACACTCATAGTATCAAAGTGAATAATGACAGAAGATTAAATACAGAGTTTCATATTAGTATGCTAAGCAAATCGTGCATAGAAGTAAGGCATGATAATGAATCAAAACATAGAAATACTGAACTAAGTGGCTACTACATTAACCATATTCTCTCACATAAAGAGCAGACAGATGAGAACACCACTGACCTGGCCATGGGTACAAGTGGGTCTCGGTTTCCTAGGTTCTGGAGTCCCAAGACAAAGCTACGTTGCAGTGATACAGAAAACAGAGAACTAAGCCAGAGGTAACCCCGTCGGGATCCTAGGGCTGAGGCTAAGTAGAGCCAGACTAATACCAATCAAATCAAATCCAAAAGAAGGGAGATTTTCCGCTTTGGACTCACCGACGGCAAAGGCCGGATCTTATCCTCACGTATAAATCTCTGGCAGAGCCACTTGAGAATACCCAGTGAACCAGAGATGTACAAAGCCAGAGGTATACAAGCATAGCGTAAAATGAGTCAAAGCACTGCGTAGATCAAAGCATAGTACAGACCGAAGAATAAAACAATTATACAGAACAAAAGCAAAATAATCTCGTCATGTATAAACATAGATCAGCAGAACAGAGAGCAAAACTGTAAGCAATATGCAATGCATCTCAGATTAACACGGAGTCAAGGGTAATTACAAGCCAACTCAAATCTAGTTGTTCACTATCACTAACCGTGCATGATGATGTAGTTTTTAAGTTATTCGATGCACCATTGCCATCAACGTGTTGCAATGTAATTCTCACATACACCGAAGTCCCTTAAACCAACACCCATGGGGAGGTGCTTAACAGTAAACCAACACTCACATGAATGAATCACAGCCTAACAGACTATTCATGCGGTCCTAGGAATCCATTGGGCCGGTTTATATGAGTGGTTACCTGTATATAAGCCCTACAAGGTCACACCATTAGCCTAAATTTAATTTCAAACTTTTTCCAGGTGTTACGGTTTAGCCGTGGGTGACCTACGGCTTAGCCGTCGACAGCTTACGGCCTAGCCATAAGATGCACAACGGCTTAGCCGTGGTTTCCTTCAGAATACGGCTAAACTGGTCATCTTCCACTTTTGATCAGATACCTTTTTACGGTTGAGCTACAGTGAAGTCCATGGCTTAGTCGTAACTTCACCGTAAGAGTATTGGAATCAGAAAGTTTCGACTGATCAGAGTGTTAATTCACGGCTGCGTCACGGTTAGCTTACGGCTCAGCCGTAGAACAATTTACGGTTCAGCCGTAGCCTAGCCGTAGAACAAAATTCAAAATTCGAGTATCTGGATTCTGAGCCGTACAACCTTACGGCTTAGCCGTACAACCTTACGGCTTAGCCGTACAATACAGAAAATGAAATCGGGACAGTTATAGAGACCGCAATTTCATTTGCAAATGAAGCAAAACATGCTCCAATGAAGCCAAAGTGATATAATTAGGCTGTAGATCATGTCAAGCATGTAAGAACAAGAGAATCACAATAATCAACAATCTACCCATATGTGTTATACAGTCCTGTACTTATACTTGCCTCAAAGCTTTGTCAAATCACTGAAGGTAAGCTCCAATCCAACTAAAAACCCAAGCAAAGCAAAGCAACAACACATGCAAGTATGAGAACACAGCAAGGGAAATGCAAAATCCAAATTTGAGAAAAAGAATTGAAGAACCCACTTACCTCAAAGCATAGACAGAGAGGAGGGAGAGAGAGAACCCAATCGAAATGGGTGGAAAATCCCAACACCAACCTAGAGAGGAAGAAAAGTGAAGAGAAGAGAGAATGGACGTGGAGCTCTCCCTGGAGTTTGTTGCATGCACGTTGAAGGAATTGAGAAGGGAGAGAAGACATCTGGCTGATGACTCATTATATAGTTTTGGAGTTTAAAACAAAGTCTAATGAGTTTAAGCTATTTACGATTCAAGTCACATGAGGGTCCAACTCCTCCAATTGACTCCGAATGGGTCTGAGACAATTACGAAAAATAACAAGCTCAACAAAATACACGTGTTGACACCAAGATGATGCAAATATGATGCATTAAAAGCAATTGCAAAATTATGAAAAAGGGCTTAGAACCTATCCCAGGTCAAAGGTTACTCAACTACCTATCCAAGATCCGAAACCAAGCCCAAAAGAAATAAACAGCACAAAAACACACTAATGAGCCCCTAAACCGACTCAAAGGGGATCAAAGTGTTACACTGCCTATGACATCATGTACAGTCTCAAAGGAGATGTTTAATGATCAGAATCAGGATGCTAGACAGGTTGCTATAAAAGAATTGTTTAACACTAAGATGGCTAAAGGTACCTCTGTAAGGGACCATGTTATGAAAAATTGATGGGGAAACTCAGATTGATATCATTTTCCAGTCCTTAACTAATTTCTTTTAGAATTTCTGCCTAAATTACAACATAAACAAGCTCAACTTTTCTCTGGCAGAATTTCTCAAGGAACTTTAAGCTGCTGAAGGCCTTCTGAAAAAGCCAGCTAGTTTTCACATTACTGAAAAAGGTTTTGTTTCTAAGCCAAAAGGCAAGAAGAAACAAAACTCAAAATTGTAATGCAGTTCCTTAAGGGGGCAACGTACCGCAGGGAGGAGTGAAAAAGCTTAAGGGCAAGTGTTTTCATTGCAAACAAGCAAGGCACTAAAAAAAATGTCCAACTTATCTCAACAAAGTGAACAATAAATGTAAATTTCATTCACTGGTTGTTGAATCATATTTGACAGTTATATCTACTGATACATGGTGTGTAGATACGGGATCCACTAATCATGTTTGCAATTTTTTTACAAAGGCTCCAAGAAACTAGGCAGCTAAGTGATAGCGATATTTATTTGTTTATGGTTGATGCTATAGAGTGGCAGCAGTTGTAATAGGAGATGTTTGTTTAAGTTTTAGTAGAGATAGGACTTTAATTTTAAAAAATTGTCTTTATGTTATCTTCATTAGGAGGAATTTAATTTTGTTTACAAGATGGTTAAAGACGGACATTCCATTTATTTTAATAAATTTATGGTTATTAAATACAGTAAGCATTTTATCTATTCTGGTTCATTGGTGGATGATCTTTATATTGCCGATCCTATCTCTCCTAAACTAGAACTGATTAAATCGTATAACACAATTACCTTACTATGTAAGAGAAAAGAACCTTCACAATTGAACCAAATGTATCTTTAGCATTTACACTTGGGTCAAATTAATTTAAACCAGATTTCAAGACTGGTTGCAAATGGACTATTGAATTCATTAGAAGTGGAGGCATTTCCAATCAACGAATCTTATTTAAAGGGGATGACCAAGTGCCTTTTTTTGGTAAAAGATTATAAGGCCAAAGAACCATTGGAACTGGTTCACTCTAACTTATGTGGACCCACGAATGTCTAGGCAAGCCTTGAGTTTGAGTATGTCATCACTTTTATTGATGATTACTCAAGGTATGGGTACATTGACTTAATGCATCATAAGTCTGACTGCTTTGAGAAATTCAAGGAGTACAGATCTGACACGGAGAAGCATCTAAGTAAGAGTATCAAGACACTACGATCTGATTATGGTGGCGAGTACCTCTTCGGAGAATTTAGGGACTACTTAGCATAAGAGGAGATTACTTCCCAGTTGTTTTCACCAGATACACCTCAATAAAATGGCGTAGCAGAAAGAAGGAATAGTACTCTTATGGATATGATGAGGTCAATGATGAGTTATTCAGATTTGCTTAATTCATTCTGGGAGCATGCTCTAAAAATAGCAGCATACATTCTAAACTTAGTTCTATCTACGTTAATACCTACACCCACAAAACTATGGATTGGGCGTATACCCAATTTAAAGCATGTTCGGATTTGGGTTAGTCTAGCACACGTGCTAAAAGGGAACACTGATAAGTTAGAACCAAGAACGGAAGTTTTCATTTTCATTGGCTATCCGAGAAGAACAAAAGATGGTTTGTTTTATAATCCTAAAGAATGGAAAGTCGTTGTTAGCACCAATGTTCAAATTCTTAGAAGACGACTATGTAATGAACCACAAACCCAAAAGTAGAATTGTTCTAGAGGAATTGAGAAGAGAGAGACCTACCCAAGCTTTTCAATTACCAATAGCATAGGAAAAGACATCATAAGATGGAGAATTCGGCATTCCATTATCTCGTTGTAGTGGGAGGATTGCAAAGTCTCAAGCTAATGATACCCCAACTGATCCCACCAACATACTACGTGATTAGCCGGATCAGCATGTAAATGCTTATATATAAGGAGTAGTTTTAGCACAGTATAACACTACTCATATATAGGCAAAAGATGTGCCTCATCAAACTGGGAGGGTTGTTCATTAACCTAAGCGATATATGGTCTTGGATGAGTCATTCAACGGAGTCCCTAATGAGCTAGACACCAAACCCTATAACTATAATAAGGCATTCCAAGACAAAGATGCAGAACTATGGCAAAAAGTTATGAAAGTAGAAATGGAATCAATGTACTCTAATCAAGTATCGAATCTTGTAGAACCACTAGATGGGATAAAACCTATTGGTTGCAAGTGGGTCTACAAGAAGAAAAAATGGGTGGATGGAAAGGTTGAAACCTTCAAAGCTAAGCTTATTGTGAAAGGTTTTACTCAGAAAAAAAGGAATCAATTATGAGGAGACCTTCTCACTAGTAGCCATGCTAAAATCCGTCAGGATTCTTTATCCATTGCGGCTCATTTCGATTACAAAATTTGGCAAATGGATGTTAAGATAACTTTCTTTAATTGAAATCTTGACGAGTGCATCTATGTAGTGCAACTACATTGATTCATAGTTAAAGGCTGTGAGCACATGTTGTGCAAGCTTAAGAGGTCCAATATGGACTTAAGCAGGCATCTAGATCTTGGAACATTCATTTTAATCAAGCTATTAAATCTTATGGTTTTGAGCAGAATCTTGTTGAATCATGTGTGTATAAGAAGTGCAACAGCAGTGTGCTGGTTTTCTTAATACTTTATGTAGATGACGTCCTACTCATTGGAAATGATGTCAGGGTGTTTTTTTTTCGGTTAAAGTATGGTTAAGTAGTCAATTTGATATAAAGGACTTAGGAGAAGCCAGTCACATTCTAAGGATTATGCTCCTGTGAGATTGGAAACAAAGAATGTTAAGCTTATCTTAAGCAGTTTATATTGACAATTCTTACCCGATTTAGCATGCAAGATTCTAGGAAAGGATTTCTTCCTTTTAGGCATAGAATTATTTTATCCGCAGATCAGTGTCCTAAAACGCCTGATAAGATAAAAAAGATGAAGGAAGTACCTTATGCTTCGACGGTGGGAAGCCTCATGTTTGCAATGCTATGGACTAGACCTGATATTTATTTTGTCATTGGCATGGTTAACAAATACTAGTTTAATCCAAGGAGAGAACATTGGACTATGGTAAGTCATATGCTTAAGTACCTTAAGAATGTTGAAAATTTATACTAAAAGCGTACTTTTATGTATCTTTCTTTGACTGATTTATTTATTACTAAAATTTATTTTTTTCATCTTAATGAGAATTCGTATGGCAAATGGTTGCACTGTTTTTTATTATGCATGTGTGTGTCTTTTATTCTATAAAGTAAACAAGTTAGTGTGCAGAGTTCATCTTACACACAGAAGACTTGTTTGTCGATTTTTATAGAATATAAGTTATTATTATTCACAATCTAGATAGAGTAGGACACACGATCGGTACGATTGAAGCATGATGTTTTAGTAGGCTTATCTTAGTTGCAGAAAATGGTATAGTTTCACTTGTTATGCTAATACGCTTTGTGTGTATTGAACAAGACTAGTTTTTGATTTATTGTCCTTCTACTAACAATATAAGACGATTAACATCTAAATTGTTATTACAATTGCTTGTACTTTTAATTTCAATATAAATAATAGACTCATACATTTAGTGTTTAACATTTTGATTTACAAAAGAGTGAGAGCTTTTATGAGTCAAGAATCTTAGTAAATTGGATTACTACACTACATATAAGGTGGATATTAGTTTATTAACGGAATCCACGTCCTGTAATAGGGATTGATTATACCCCTTGATGAAGCTTATATGTTTTGATTATGTCAAACCCTACAGATGGACTTTGTGTCTAACATACAAATAAGTTACATGTAAGGTCTCAAGGAATTATATAATATCGATTAAATATAGATATCAATAATTATTAAATTGATGGACATCTGAAATCTTAATGTGGGGAGATTAATAAGCACTTAATAGCAAGAAGCTTGAAATAAAATTTTGAGAATAAGGATAGGTGTGCAATTATAATTTCGTAGTAGATTGAATTGTAATTTATGGAATTAGGATTTTAATTTGGGTTGAATTAGGGTTTCCTATTTCTATAAGAAGCCTATTTCTTGTTTTCTTCTTAAGGTCCCTCTTGTAGCTTATAAATATGTGCGATTGCTCTTTAGGAAAAATACAAGAGAAATCTCGTTTTTAAAAGCAAAGAGAATTCATAGAAAAAGCCCACACACTGGTGCAAGTTCGAGCATAGAGGAATACAGTAGAAGGTTTTGAGATTTTCGGGTTATTATAAGACCGAAATCAAATCATGGAGATCTCATACATATGGTTATTAAATCATTATCATCTAAAGTTATTTCTACAGTAATTTGTACATGATATCTAGGGATCCTAGTGGCTCCCTCCAACAATGTTCAGAAATGACTCTTCAGATTTTCGAGTCAAGGGGACTTCATTTGACCCCTACTTCAAAGATATATCAACTTAAGGGTGACAAAGTCCTGCTTGCAAGAGGCCAAACTTGATGAAATTTGGATTTGAGACTCAAAATGTGGTCAGAATCAACTCCTTAAAGTTTCAAAGCAATTGGATTTCATTTGGAAGGCAAACGAGCTTACTACTTGCAATACAAGGGGACACTAACTTAGAACATGCAATAGAGAAGTCACTGACCAAAATCCTACTTCCACTAATCCAAATTACATGAAATTTGGATGAAGCTTCAAAATATTCTAGACATCCAATTCTCCAAGTTTCAAAACCATCAAAAGTCATTTTGACCCCGAACTACTAAAACAAAGGCCCACTTTCTTAAAAATTTAAAGGGAGGGTTAACCAACCTCTAGAGGTCAAAAGATGATGAAATTTGTCAGACATACTCAAAACAATACTATAAGACAACCCTCTAAGTTTTATGAAGTTTCGACATTATTCGGGGCCCAAATTGATGAAAACAGGTTTTATGTGCAAAAAGCCAATAAATGGGCCTGTTTGTGACCATGAGTCCATGGTCATTGACACATGTAAGTAGTTATGGAGGGTTTCTAAGGCAGTTTTCTATTTTATTTCAAAATTCAACTGCCAGAAACCACTTAAACCACTTTTGGTTGTTATCAGTACACAATCTAGGCCATTTAGCAAAGGACTTTTAGCTCCTTGGACATTCCGAAGACCACAACAAACACACTTGGAGATCCCTAGAACGATTCCTTAAGCACTTGACAATACACAAACATCTAAATTCCTTCCATTCTTCTTCCTCTCATAAGCTTATGGTGAGTAATGATTTTGCGGAAGAAGATACACATTGTCAACACTCATGAAGACTTTGTTCCAAGCCATGCAGTGAAAGGGAAGTTCAACTAATGAAACTATGCTTCTCTTTGTTTCTCCCATTGGAAAGGTGTTTGGCCATTTTGGAAGTTGTGATCAAAGCTTCTTAGGTTTCATTTTGGTCCTTGAAATCCATATGACTAGATGACACAACTTCGGCCATACTTGCACAAATGCTTCCTATCGGATTTGCACAAAAACGGTCCATAAAATCAAAGTAGTGATTATCAAAGATCATAGATAATTCTAAGATTGAATTTGAAACTTTTAGTTATCATTCATAACTCCCGAAATCCAAAAATACAAGTTCCAACCCCTTAGAAATACTTTAGAAGCAAACAAAGAGGAAGGAGAAGAAAAGGGGGCCAAAATTGGCCATTGCTTGTTTGTCAGTGACCATGAGTCTAAGTCCCATGGTCATTGATAAGGGGTCAATGATTGAGCCCTACGGTCATTGACCCTCCTCTTCCTTTTCTGTGCTTTTTTCTCCCCATTTCATGTATATTTGCTAATTTTGCTTAGTTTGAATCACATTTGAAACCAGAGGGAGGGACTCTAACTTTCTACAACTTGTAAACAATGTGCATCAGTGAGATTAGAGCACTAAACCCATGGAAAAAAAGGGAATTGAGTGATGATCTTTAATTTTATTCCCATTCTTTTATGTATTTGAATGTGTGAATGTGGACTTGAATCCTTTGCATTCAACATTATTTCACGCGCTACAATCATCAAGCAATTCTGCACACAATCCCTTGAAAGACTTTTATGGACACTCTTCACTCGCTCACTATTTCTGATGGATAAGTTTCTAAGTTCATACGATATAAATAAAGTTAAGACCATGGGAGCTAACTTAGTCCTTGTTCATTGCCGCACATACTCCCTATAGAAATTTCTACAGACACTCAGTTGGGCCTTAATTTATCATCATTTTTTATTTTTTGTCTCATTCATTTTTTTCAATATCTTTTTATTTTTTTTATTATTTATTTTTTATACATAGAAAGCAAACAATAGATAGTCCTCCTCATTTCAACGAAATTAACTCACAAAGGTTCACTAGATTAGGTTCTATATAGGTTCTCTTAAGTGTGCTGGAAAAGCTTAAAAGAGTAAATTTTGAAAAGCCATCCTATTCCACTGAAAAACTATGAAAATGACATCAAAGTGCCCTATTGAAAATCTCGAAAAATGTACACATGTTTCAGTGAAAAGTAAGTTTTAGTAATCCTTTGATCAATTCTATCCCTTAAAAAAATTAATTGTCATTTTACTTCCATCCAATAATTCTAAGATTTTGGATTTCTTAATATCATCAAATCATATCAAATTTTTAACAAACTTTCTCAAAAAATTTGTTTTAAGTAAAAAAACCTAAATTTTGTCCACCTTAGACCGACATGGGATCTTTTAACGTCAAATTCCCAAATTTGGTTACGTTAGCAAGAAATTATTCATTTGCCTTCTAATGTAACCCATCTCAAACCAAATTTCCTTGGTCTTACACAGTGGTTTCTTGACTAGTAGCATCCTATCTCCTTTTTTGCAGAGGTCCAAACTAATCCTTTTTTTTTACTTGAAAATCAAAACAAAATTCCTAAAAAATTTGAAAAAAGATTCTCCTAAAGCCTAAGAGAAAATTTGAAAATTGTTTATCTAAAAATGGACAAGCGTGCTTGTTCCCACCTCCCAACCAGCACTGAACATCATCCTCTATATTATGAATGAAATGCATCATGTGAATGAATGGAATAAAATGAGGAATAAATGAATGACGTCAGGTAAATCTAAGAATGTGGCTTTTAGTTCTTGTCCATGGCTAGACAAAACACGAAAATAGCTAAACAAATCTATTCTAACAAATGCACTAGTGTGGATCCACTTGAATCCCAAAAGAAATTTTCCACTACATAAACAGCATGGAGAATCTAAAAAGATTCAATAATGAAGTCAATATGCACAATGAATATGTCGTCCAGTTGTTCCTTTCTACATGGTGAATGTGTGACTACCATGAGAACCTCTTTCTCAATTAGGAATGGATCTTTGAACTCTATACGAAGAACGGTCAGCTCAAAACTTGGTGGTTTATAGTCTTCTTGTACTATTAATTCCTCAAAATCATATTCCTCAATGTCCTTCGGTATGGGCACTAAGATTGTATTGGCATTGTCAAAATGTGAAATTGTAGAAGGTGCCATGCAAGAATCCAAAGTGTCAAACTCTGAGTTCAAAAGATTGCCACTTTTTTCTAAAACCAACAATTGTTCAGGGTACTAATTGGGCCCAATAAATGCATACGCATTTTTTTGAAGACTCGGATCATTAGAATTCATGAAACATTCAAGACAGTATTCCAAAGACTCCAAATTGTCAAATTCTAAATCTGAATAATAGGATCATTTTACCAATTTTACTTTATCATTTGGGGATCTCAAATGCACTTACTGTCTCCCTTAAACGTGGATCATCAAACTATTGGGCCATTATGATTCTAAAGGCCAAGCCATCGATTCTTAAAAAATCAATAAATTGATCCTCAAGGATGGCCCCTAAAAATTGACTTCATTAGTGTCAATGTCTCGACCTTGGTTTATAACATTAAAAATTTTGAAGTTCTATGGTCATGTTGTTGTTAGCCCCTTTTTAGAGAGTGAGGAAAAGACATAGAATACAAAAAAAAGGAAGAAGTGCAAACTTTTCGACTCTTTTTAATTCCAAATTTTTTTTTAGTGTTCTTTTCTGTTATGACCTCCCAAGTGCAGGCTATTTAGATGTATTTCTTTCTTTCATAGGCCCCCCACTTGGGCTCGAATGATCAACACTTTTACAAAAAGGAAAGAAAATAATACTTTACATAAAAAAAAAAAGTAAAGTAAAGGAGACTAATACGGAGATGTGAGATGCCTTCTTGTATTTCAAGTCGATCGAGCAACTCTGTAGCCTATCACTCGTTTTCCTTGGATGTAGAATTCAAAGGGAGTTTGAAATGAAGGTTCTACTATCATGGTTGCCCTCATGGATCACTTATCACATTATATCAATAGGTTAGCCATGGTTAGACCTATATCACCTTCAACTCCTAAGTGAAGGGAATGAAGAAAGTCTCAAAAGACTTATCTTCTTTGGAGATCCTTTCAAATCAAGGAACTATCCTTCTATTTGCTTTCAGAAGATCAAGTACCTTATGGTGAAAGTTGAAGCTTGAATTTTAGAGAAGTCAAAGTGTCAAAGTCTTCTTGAAGAGAATCTAAGGAACTTTTGCTATATTTTTGTCTTTTCTGCATTGTGTCTTGGAATGGGCACCAAGGGTGTATTTATAACGTCCAAGAGTCTTTTCTAGTCATTTGTGGTGAGGAGAAGATTGAACAAAATTTATTTCACAGGGGGGGTAGCCGATTGTATATTTGTATGGTTCACTACCCTCCCATAATTAGCTTTGTAAGATGGTAGCCGGGTCTTTGTCCTTGGATCATGCCAATCAGTTTGAAATTATCTCTGAATGATTTGACCAAATATCAATTGGCTACTCAATCAGCTATCAGAATTTTAAGTGTTGGCCAGTAACTTTCCTCCGTTAGCCATTGTACACTCTGCCACTAATCAGTTCAGTTGGCCAGTGTGCATTCGGCCACTAATTTGTTCAGTCCACTATGTTCATTCCGCCACTGATTTGGTCATTCTACCACTAATTTGTTCAGTTGACTAGTGTAGACCTTTTCCACTTTTTGGAGTGTTTGGACTTGTTTTATTCTTTAAACTTCAAGGTGTCTTCTTAGGCTTGGTCCTTGAGCTGTTTGTACTTTGTTTTATTGCATTTGAGTTAGGCTTGACTATTGACTTTGTCCTTTTGATTGTTGAGATGGTTGTGGATTTCTTCCGAACTCTTTGCTTTTTTTTTTTGCATGTCAACAGATACCCCCTCAAGGTCCAATATGAAGGATTTTCCTATAATTGTTGTGCCTTGAAAAAAAAAAAAGCTAACTTTGAATGGATGTCTTTCCTAATTCTGACTTTCTTCTTTTTATAGATGCTTTGTGTATAACTGTAACCCGTGGAACTATTTTGTCATGGTTCTTGAGGTTTCAAAGAGGCTAAGAGTATCTTATTTTGAAGAATGGAAAATGGGTTGGTCGGTGGAGATTTTATCTCCTATGCTCTATTTTCACTGGAATTTGTAAGGGTTTTCTCGAGGTTTTAGGTTTTACATGAGGCTTGAAGTGTTTAGGGCTTTTCTTGTGGTTTGTAAGGTTTTTCTAAATGGAAATTGGGTTGGTTTCTGTGCTTTTGTTTCCTTGATATAGTGTTTGACCCAGTTAAAGGTGTTTTGGGTGAGGATAGAATAAAATGAGGTGTTTTTTACCGAGGGTTTTTGAGATTTTTTTTATCAAGGGGCATGGAGTAAACTTTTATTATGTTTGAAAAGAAATGCTTGACCATCAAAAGGTTGGAATTAGCAAAGTGACTGCTTTTACATGAGCTATGATCCACCTCAAATTTCTAAGGAAAACTGATGAATTTCACTTGCCTGGGGTTTGGAGGGTCAAATGAAGTCAAAACGGATCATGTAGCTAGTTGTTTCAAAGGTGTTTGGGAGGGGAACATTAAGGAAGGAAAGTTTTGGATGTTTGAAATTTGAAAAAATTCGAGAAGTGGAGCAAAAGGCAAAAGACTACCTCAAGGCTATCATAGGTGTTGGCTAGGTAGCCGATTGAAATGGTTAAAGAAGGCAATCACTTCTTCAATCTTTCCCACTTTGTGATTTTGATATTATTTGCTTCTAAGAGCTCATGCTATGGTTTCTAGAGTGCCTCCTTCAGTTTCTTTGCTTCCTTCTTCGATTTTTCTCATCATCCAAGGCTTCCAATGGCTGGTATGACTTCATCTTCTTCCTTGTTCCGCAGTTTTGGTTAATGTAAAGCCAATCAGCTTTGTTACTTTTGGTGTCAAACTTTGTGAGAGTTTTTCTTTCTTTGCTGATGGTGATGGATACATGTGCTGCCATTCACATTTTTCTTCTTCTTTTTGCTTGATTAGTGGTCAGAAGAAGGGCTTTGAGGCCTGATTGAGGCCCAAGGGATGAAGAAGTTGATTGTTGATCCTCTTCTTTGTTTTGTTCCATAGCTGAATGGTTTTCTCCTCTTGTTGTTACTTTGATTCTCATGCCGTGGCTTCCTTTCTTGCTAAAATGTGTTCGAGCATGTCCTTTCTTTTTCATTTTGATTTTTGTTGAAAACCATGAATTCTTCAAAAACTTTTCAACTTCCCAAACTTCGTAGCAGTTGGCCACCCTCTTGTGGGAAAAGGAAACTTTAGGAATTTATAGGGTTTTGTGCTTAGACTTCATAGGATGATGAGGCATGGTTGATTTGAGCAAGGTTTAGAGTTCTCCTTAAACTTTGACGGTTTTTCCTCAAGTTTTGAAAAGTTTTGAAGTTTTCACCCTTGGGTAGCTAACAAATCTGCTACGTGGTTTTGAATTTCAGTAGCTGGCCATATTGCAGTGACCTTTGGTATTCCTAGGTGGTTGATAGATGTCCGGTGGACTTCTAGGGTTGCCAATAGTACATTTGCCTCAGAAATTTTCAAACCTCTTCTAGAGTGGCCGATTGAACACTTTGGGAGTCCAGATCCTCTAAAGATAATCCCCATGGTGATCATTCCTACATCACCACGGAGCAGCCTGCCCAAATGTGGGGGGACCTGATTGGTCCCCCACGATCACCGTGAGGGTTTTCCTCATATAATCTCCATTCCTTATTCTGGATCCAAACTAAGATGTGAAGTGCATTAGTATAATTCGATAAAAGAACTTCAAAATAAAATTTTTAAATATATATATAAATAAGTGAGGCAGCTATATGGCACATGATTAAAGCTAATTACACTCTTAAGCTGTCTAGGCCATTAAAACCTATGTATTTTTAATATGTGAATGTAATTATCTTGAGTCCAGACCATTGGGCTGGAACATACAAGTATCCAATTCCATATCTAAACATTTGGGATCCTATATGGACGGATTCATATCCAAATCCATCGAACCAAAAATATGTCCCATACGGCTTCATTCAAAACTAGGAGACTTCAGATGTCTTCATAATCGTAAACCCATTTTCAACTCTAAATCTAGTATGATTCGTTCTTCTTTATTTCAAGACATGGTTAATGAAAACATTACTAGGGCATGCTAGTTAATTTGAATCCTTCGTAGCTGCCAAAATGGAGTGCTAGTGCGCTAGTTGAGTTGGTCAGGTTGGCAGCTAGATTGTAATAGTTGATTCACCCCGAACCCACCCGTTTATTAATAAGGTCAAAATTTGTCAATTAAACCCCAGCCATTTATTACTGGTTCCAAAATAGCAACTAAATCCAACCCAAATTAAAAAGGGCTAAAATTAACCCTGAATTACTTTGCCGAGTTTTGATTGGGTTGGCAGGTCGCATCAGTCATAAAACCATTACTTGAAACCTATAAATAGAATCAATGTTTTAAAAGTACTAAACGTCACTAATTATGATCATAGAAAGGCATTTGTGTTATTTTATAAATGTCTTTTGATAAAAAAATGAAAAAAAAAAGTTATAATAAATCCTGAAAGTTAGGGACTAAAAGATGAATACTAAGGGCCTGTTTGTTTGCATTATAATAAATAGGAATTGGGATAATTCATGTCATAAGTAGTGAAAATAAAAAAATTGAATTTCCAAAAATGCCCATCAAAGAACCTTTCCTTATAACGGAAATTGATTCAAGGAAAGATGGAAAATTAACATCCAGCTATCACCCTAGCACATTTTTAGTATCTAGGACAGCCAAGGGCTAATCTCCATCTCTACCTTCATTTCCTTTCTCCTTACCTCATATCCTTTAACCCACTGTTCTCTTGAAAAGTCTTTCGTAAAGCTCATTTGACATTAAATTTCTATGCTTACGTAGTCTAATTCAAACATTCAGAGCCTAAAAAAAGTTTTAAGTAATTAGATCAAAGGTAAAAACAATTTCTGACAATAAAAAGGCAATAATGGACAAGTATAAATAAGAATCATCACATGGGCTACAAAGGCTCTTTTTAGGTTTCTAGTTACACTAGTACAAGTACAGATTAAAACAAATAATATATGTCAAGATCATGAGATTAGGTCCACAATCCCATTCAGTAGGCACCTCAATTGGGACGTGTTTTTTTTTTTTTTTTCTTTTAGTTAGAAACATCTCTATCATGCTAGCTCAATTGGGACGTTGAAATGAAAATAGTTGCTATGAAATCAATTCTTCTTCTTCTAGGTGGGAAATGACTCGAAAGTCAAGAAAAAAAGGTGGCGTCGATTGGTAAAAGTGGTGGAAACGTCACATTTCTATTCCATTATTTTCGGATGCGTCCAACGTGTGGGCCTGTTTCATAGAGAAAATGGAGTTTGGAGATGTGCCCCTTTGGACTGCGCTTCGACCCGTCCCGTTTAAGTAACAATCATTCATAGAAGGGATTCGTTCTGGTTTTTTTTTTTTTTTTTGGGAAGTTTTTCTGCACTAGTTTTTTATTTTAATTGAGTGAAGTGCCTTCTTATATGGAAAGCAAAAAAGAATGAACCAATTATTCTCTAGTCGCTGGAAATTATTTCCTATTATGACTAAAACAGCTTTTGTATATATAGAAACAAAAAATCTAAAAAACGTGGAATTGTAGAATTGCCCAATCCTGCTCTTTGTTAGGCATTTAGCATTGGCCATTTTCAATTACTTTTGGTTTTTTCCTGTTGCGGTGTTCAGCGTGTTGAAGTGGTAATTATTTCTAAATGTAATATTGTGTAATTTTATCACTTAGTGTAGATCTTGTATTTAACCTCCCTTTTCTAAGGTTATTAAAATCACAATTTGCTAATTGCAACTTGCATGTGGGGGCCCATTATTTGGATGAATTTCTAAAAATATTAGGATTTGTTAATTAATACTTGCATAGTAGTTCTTAAAGACTGATTACATACACAGCTTAGCTGGTGGATATTTTCTTAAAACTAAAATAAATAAATAAATAAGTCTCAAGAGGCACTTGAGACTTGAATATGTCCTTCAAAAGTTTTAAATTTTATTTCATTTTTAAATATATTTGTGCCCCTTGAATGAGATGAGTCTCTTGCACTGATCATTCATGAATATTGGATGCGTCTTTTGGCCATTGATGAATGGTTGTGATCCATTTCCAAAAAGTTATTTCCGACTCTACAAACTTACGTCGTTTTCAAAGTTTTTGAGATGACATTAAAAAATAAAAAGATATAGAGTTTTCTCTTTTATCATTATTTCCGATTTTCAAGGGCAACTTCATATTTCTGATTCTTGTGCAAACTTTTAATCAGAGTTGGGCATTGTATCCTGAGTATAGAATTTCACTAAATCCACATGCATATGGGAAATTTTTTTCTTTAAGAAAGCATCTTAATTGGTGTACCTTACTCATTTTTTATTGCTTTCTTATTTAATTTCTCACATTCACTTCTATTCATTAATTATTTATCTAATTGTTTATTTCTTTTTCAATTGCACATTCTTCATAAGTAATTTTTCCAACACTCACATAGGCAGACACCCTAGATTAGGCCTACTATTAGACCTGATTATTAAATAGCTGTCTTGGGTTAGCTCAAGCCCACAAAGCCCAGTCCATTTGCCATATGGCTCAAAACAGAAAAAGAAGAGACAGAAACAGAGAGAGATTGAACAGAACATATGAGAGATTGAACAAACATATGAGAGTGTTCTATCAATTCAAGATTACCAAGTCTTTCCACTGGATTCAAGTCAACAAAACCTGTTTTATAAAAGTCCAACAAAAGCAAAAAGTAGGAGTACTTGTTGGATGCTACACGAAAGTCGAACAAGGCCAAAAAAACCTGGCATTTTCATTGACAAAAACATGTAGATCCTGCTTTCATATTTTTATATCATGCGCTGCTACCAAACTGTGAGTGTAAGTACTAAAGAGAAAACACCTGTGGAGTTTGAGACTATTAAATAATAATGTATATTTTCCTTATAGTGACTTGTAGACATCTCCTAAATAACTAGAATCGAAATGACCTTGTCTTGGGTTTAAAACACATGTGAGTTTGACACTATCTACCATTCCGAATTTCTGAAGCCTAACGAAGGGTTTTCATGAAATCATTCAATCATAGTGCTTTGACTAGTTGGTTTATAGCCAATCAATGTGTTTTGACTTATTAGTTCTGAAAAAGTACAAAGATGTTTTAGTAAAACTAATTTGCATCACTAATTTGTGTACGAAGGCAGCCGCCAGGATCCTTAGATATTACGTATAGATTATTGCAGAAATAACTTTAGATAATGAATATTTAAGAATCATACCTGTGAGATCTCTCTGATTTGATCTTGGTCTTACAGCAACCCGAAAGTCTCAAGAACTTCTACTGCATTCATCTATGCTCAAACTCGCATTAACGTATGGGCCTCTTCTGCAAATTCTCTTTGCTTTCAAAAATGAGATTTCTCTTGTTATGTTTCCTAGAAAGCAATTACACATATTTATAGGCTACAATAGAGACATTAAGAAGGAAATAAGGAATAAACTTCTTATGGAAATGGAAAACCCTAAAATCAAACTAAAATTTTAGTTCCATAAATTACAATACAGTCCACTAAAAAATTATAATTGCACTCATGTCCTTATTCTCAAAATAATATTTCGAGTTTCTTGTTATTAAATGCTTATTAATCTCCCCACATTAAAATTTCAAATATACACGATTAAATAATTACTAACATCTATATTTAATTGATATCTTTATAATTCCTTAAGACCTTTCACTTAACTTATTTGTTATGTCAGACACAAAGTCCACCTGCAGCATTTAATATAATCAAAACTTATAAGCTTCATCAAGGGGATATCATCAATCCCTATTACAGGGCGTGGATTCCTTCAATAAACTTATATCCACCATATACGCACTGTAGTCATTCAATTTACTAAGGTTATTAACCCATAAAAAGTCTCACTCTCTTGTAAATTAAAACGCCAAATACTAAATGTATGTGTCTATTATTTATATAGGAATTAAGAGTAAAAGCACTCATAATAACCATTTGGATCTCAATCGTCCTGCATAGTCAGTACAAAGACTATAAACCCAAAAGTAGTCTTCTTCAATACACACAAAGCATACTAGTATAATAAGTCAACTATACCGCTTCACGTAACCAAGATAAACCCGCTAAAACATCATGCTACAATTATACTGATGGTGTGCCTAACTCCATCTAGATTGTGAACAACAATAACTTATATTCTATAAGAACTGACAAACAAGTCTTCCGTATATAAGCTAGACTCTATGCACCAACTCGTCTACTTTATAGAATAAAAGACACACACATGCATAATAAATAATAATGTAACCATTTGCCCATACAAACTCTCATTAAGATAAAAAGACAAACTTTACTAATAAATAAATCAATCAAAGACAAATACATAAAAGTATGTTTTTTGTATAAATTTCCAACAATTTGGAGTTGAACTCCATTTGTAGAGTACAATGGGGATAGAAAGGCAAGATCAAGAATATTAGCATAATCTAATACTAAACTACCAAATAGATCTTTAATGAAACTGGTCACAAAAGTTAATGAGATAATTCTTATTTATTTTGATGAGTTCATTCTGTTGAGAAGCAGCCATGCATAGTAACGGCTGCACCCCAGACCATGCCAAATGGTGTAGTGGAAAGTGCAAGAGGATTAAAGATCATTATCCTCAATTTAATGATAAAACTCTGAGTTCACAAGGAAAAACTAGGAAAACTGAATAGAACTAAATTTCATTTTATTTTCCATTATCAACACTGGATTTACTTAACAAGTCAAACCCTTAACTTTTCAGAAATAGTAAAAGTTACTAAAATAGTAAAAAAAATCCCTAACTATCTAAAAACCCTCAAACCAAACTTCAAATTACTTTTATGGCCATCCACCTAAATTTGTAATCAAATGGACTCAAAAAAACCCTCAACTAAGTAAGTACTATAAAATAGTAAGTTTTACATGAAAACTTCACCTTTGACCTTCGAAAGAGTCTCAAATTGCCACGAAAGGCAACTATCTAGTGGCACTGCTGAAGTCGTATTGAAAATAGTTTCAAAATGAGTACTCATGCTTTTTGAGATGATAGCTTGATCAAAAGTTATGACCATTTGAAGTTGAGACTTTCCTTTCGATTTGATTTCTTATGATCTTTTACATTATAGAAATTGTTCTGCCACTTGTTTCGCTTTAGTTTCCTCTAGTTCAAAAGAACTCACCCTCAAGTATTTTTATGGATGAACCAGTTCTTTCAGGGCATGAGACTTAACCAAATCAACAGCATTAAATGCGGCAGAAATGACCATATCATTAGAAAGCTTAACAACATAGCTAGAAGTTGTCATTAATTTTCTTGAGTATCTTAGAATGACCAAACTTTTTGTTCTTTAGTTTGTTGTAAATGCTGGTTGAAAAACATTCTTTCCTAAAATAGACCATCATCAAGTCTTTCTCTTAGAACTCCTCTAACCTCGTGTGTCTGCATTTGCTTTGTATTTTGCACTAAAGTCTTCAAGTTGTTTCTTGACATCTAAATTGGTAAGTGTCATAACTCGAGCCCGAGCTTCCCTTTATTAGGGCAATATTTAAGGTGTGACACATATACTCCCGTGAAATTCCTCCCCACACCGTGCCAGGAAAGAATCCACAAGGGACACTTACAAATCTTTACATGTGTGAGGTTGGCTCAGCGACATCTATCAAGGAGTACTCAATGCAGAAAACTGTATTTATCAACTATACAATTCATCATTAACGTTGTATCATAGTATGAACCATAATATTAAGCATTTCAATATACAAAATATAAGATTTCCATTCATTATAGAGTAAAGACCCATAACCTTTTACATACAAGTATGACTAGTATGCCATATCTATACAATATTCACAAGTGTATATCATGAAGACGCTATCTACAAAATTCATGTACATAATCTATACAAGCCCAAATATACAACACAATACAATCCTAATGTGCAAATCAAGTACAATGTGTGAGGTGGTATGATGCAAGTACTATCCCCAAAATAAACCCAAAATAATATTTGAATCTCTCTCTGTAAGCCAAGGATCAAAAGATGTTTTCAGCAGTCCATTCCTCTAACCCTGAAGGAACCTGTAGGGTCTCCTCCTCTGTCTCAGGGGCCTCTGCAGGACTAGGAATGGCATCTACCCCTATAACATCAATTGGATAGCTATCAAAATAGTAATTCAGCTAAGTATAAGCAAATATAAAGTAAGACACATTGTATTTATAAGAATTTAAGAGCATGCGATTAAGGAGTCGATCCAAAACAAATAAGCATCTTGCGCAATATGGTGTTAATCATACTTTATGAGTCAATCATTGATGTGTAAACTTATTAGGTGGCTGATGCTTTAGTTAAGTATGCTTCTTATAAGACCTAGGCAAATTATGTGGGATCTAACCAGTGCCTCAAGCCTATGTGCAAATCTTGGTTACCCGATTAGAGTTCTGGACACTTTTATTACCCACTACAGTGGCCAAACTTAGTTCATAGTTTTATAATTTCCAATCTCCATTTAATTCTTCACTATACAATTCAATTCAACATAAATAAAAGGAAAGTATTGATAAAGAAATGATATGCAATAAATAATAAAACAAGCACTGCCAGTATATCAATTCATTGGAGAACAATGATGTCACATCTTCCAATATGATAACATTCTCAGGTTGATATAATCAAGGAGATTTGCTAGCCAACCCTAAACTAAATCAAGGAAATCTCTAACCATCCATTCTGATATAGTTTTAGGTTAGTCAATGGACGGCTATCCTCGCTTGATATCATATTGTGTATGAATTAGTACATTAAAGTCCTCTAAACCAACACCAATAGTTAAGTACTAAACTAGACGGATACAACACATAAGATAATCTCAACCTTTGAGACTTTTTGTGCATCATTTAAATTCCTTTGGGCAAAGTTAAACAATATAAGGTACCATTTCTAAGGTCCTACAAGGTCTTAGACATTTGATAGTCCTAAAGAGGTTCAGGGTTATACCATAATTAGCTCCTATATTAATTATGGAAATGCCTTTGATAAAGAAAAGGGTCAAAGAGGTTTTAGGATCCCAAACAGATCCGTAAACCACGGTTTGTTCGATTGATTGAATTTGGGACCCAAGGCCTAATTCGATCAATCGGGCATCAAGTCGGGCCTAACGTGAAGTGACTTCAGAATTTTCTAAAGTTCTTCTCTTCTCTTCTCCTTACACCTTGGAATGGAACCTTTAATTTCATCCCAATAATATGCACATTCTATAGCAATCATAACTACCCGACTCCATCACCCATCCATTCCCATCATGCACCATTCTAAAAGGAGGAAAACCCATCCCATTTAACAAAAGCATTAAAGAAAAGCTATGAATATATATATCCAAATAGAATCACATCATGGATTCAAAAATATACCAACATACATTCAGCTATTATACTACTTATACTTGCCTTGGGTTGTAGCAATAATCTCTAATGGCTTTTCTTAGCTCAAATGTAAGAAATCTCCCAATTTTATTAACTCCTAGTTGGAAAAACATACCAAGAATGATGGTGAAATCCATTCTTCGCCTATGCCTATCGGCGGTAGCTTTTCTGCGGCTTCACCTACCTCCTCAATCATATAAATAGCTTGTTTGTGCCGCCTGCTCGTTCGCTTGGTTGCATCTATCTGTCTACTATAGATGAGCACTCTCGATCACTCTCTTATCTACATTCATCCCAGATGTGTTCGTACAACCTAGATAGCAAAATGGCCTTTTGAAAGTCTAGAAGTAGGGCACTACTTTAGTTAACAAAGGTAACAAAAGGTTGACTTTGGAAATGCCGCCATGCTTATTTTAGTTTATCCAAAGGCAACTAGCGTAGGTTGGCCTTTTTTTTTTTTTTTCAATACTAGTATGCATGCATGAGATTGTTTTGGGTAATTTGAGTCTCCATGACTCATTATGTACCAAAAAATCTAGGGAGGAGTGGGAAAGCTTATGTAAACCAGTTGTAGAGAATAGTTGGGTATGAAATTTGGGTTCTTCAAGGTCAAGTATGAGATAGGGAAGATGATGGGAGGTAGAAATTCCAACTTTCACTCACATGCATGCAAGATTGAGTCCTCACTTTATCTTCTTTGTGATAGAAAGGAGAAAGAAGAAGCTCTAGTAGATTTCAAAGATAGAAATGTCAATTTGAATGGGGTTTGGTTGTTACAAAGAGAGTCTTTTTGGAATTTATGAGTAAGTTCAGATTTTTAAGTGAATTTACAATTTAAGTCAATTGAAACCCAATTAACCTCATTTGAAGTCAAATGTTGTGTGGTCCAATATGAAAGATGATGAAATCAATGAATTGCACATGATGATGCTTACATAGCATGTATATGGTGTAAAACCATTAAATATAAAATTACAAAATAGGGCTTTTCTCTACTTAATTAAGGTCAAACCAGCCTAAAACTACCTTTCCATAGCCCAACCAACTCCAATAAACACTATTGGACAAAAAAAGGTTAAACTAGCATAATTTAATGTCAAACATGATTAATTAAGATAAATTTATAATTAATTAGTATCAAACACAATTAAGTTGTGACAGGGTGTCATAGTAAGCTTGATTATATTAACCATGCTTTCTTCTACAATGCATATACCCTGGAGCTTAGGAAAATCTACCAAGTCTAATGTATGATTTGGCACTTGACCATACACAATCACAAAAGGAGACTATCCAGTTGACCTATTTGTCATATTGTTGAAGGCAGACTTATTCTAACCGAGAGATAAGTCCCAGTACTTAAGGTTATCATGAAAAATCTATGAAATGATGTTTTTTAGTGTTTGATTCATGACCTCTATTTTTCCATCCATGTGCAAGTGGTATGTACCACTATACTATAAGGATGTGTCATATCTCCTCCACAATGACTTGCAAAAGTGGCTAAGAAACTTGGTGTCTCAATTTATAGTGATAGTCTTTGGTAGACCATGTGTGACAACCTCTTGAAACAACTGGTTAGCGACATTGGTAACATCTATATTTTATTGGTGTGACTTCAAGAACTGTTAACCCCTACAAACATTTAATCCATACTTCATTGAATTTGTGGAAGACCCAATATGAAATCTATAGACAGATTTTCCCATGGAGCTTTAAGTACTAGTAGCAGAGTATGGAGACCACCACTATTTTGCTATGGACCTTAGGAAACTTGAAAAATCATATGTCTTTACACAAGCAATCCGACATCCTACTTCAAGAGAGGTAAATAATACTCTCCTCCATGAGAAATGCTTTTGTTACATACTAAGTGTATGCAAAAACCACTTGTACGACCTTGACCCTTCTTTATCTTGTTTAGTTGATAATTAATCTTATTTTAATTTTAAATTCCTTATTTTGTTGTTTTAGTATTGATAGGTAGAATGAGTGAATTTTTTTTTACCTTCACTAGTTAGCCAAAGGACTTTTTCATAATTTTTGGTTTATTTGGAAATGTGGGTTAGAGAGTGAATCTTCACAGGAGGTTTGTTGGATTGGGTAGAGGATGTCATGAACACCACCTTTCATGTTATGACCTTTAGCCCAAGACCATTCAAAAGATCACTCCCAACTCAAAAACCCCTATTTGAAAGTTATTTTAATAGGAAAATGGACTATGCTGTAATTTTAGAAAACTTTGTTTTAAACAAAAAACCAACCCCCTTGATTGATATTTCTTCATCTTCTCTCCATTTTAGTGGAATACCCATCTCCATCTTGTCTCGCCTTGTTTCTAGTCAATCAAAGGAAGTTTTGTATGTGAGTGTGGAAGACTCTAAACCCATGCCTTCTCAAATTTCATCTTCTTCCTAGAGTAAGGTTCTCTAATTCATCATCTTCTTCATCTAATCCCAGCTACAGGTGAACTCCCTAATGTCCCCTTTTCATTTCTTTGGTTGAAAAAGAGTCAGGGAGACTCATTACAGTTACATGCATGTGGATTGGTCATCATTTTCTCATTTCTACATTATAGGATTTGATTAAGATTGGATATTTGAGGATTTTCTTTTCTTTGAGTGTGTTAAGGAGCAATTCATCTTGGACTTATGATTTTTTACCTAAAGCATTATAATAAGGTAAGTAAAACACTTGTGATCTTTGTATGTAAGCTTGATTGGTGATTCGTATGATCTCATGCTTAGTAACCCATGCCTAACTCAAAGTTTTCCTCTCCAATTTGGATAGATTATAGAATTGATTTTCAAATTATTTGCTTGTGAATGTGATGTGGGAGTTAGAAGCCTTAAATGGTGAATAAGGGTTGCTTGATACTTGTAAGAAGGATGCAAGAAGGAACTACCTAAAGCCATTTGAGCTTCAAATTTTCTAAAGCTCTCGGCAAGCCTCGGTGAGCTATTCCAATGGAGCAAATTTTTGGGTCTTATACATCAGTATGCCTCTTGACCATTCGAGGAGCCCACTAAGAGCTCACCGATAGGTCACCAAAGATCAAAATGAATTCTAAACTAAAATTGCACTATGACTAGCCAAGCACAGGGCTTCAACCAGCCAAGGAAGACCTAAAAAACCAAGTATATTAGGTGAACTTTGAGACCTAGTTTAGGGACCTTAGTTTGGGAAGCTTAAACCCCAATCAAGGACCAACGGTTTAACCCTCATAAGGTGAAAACTGAGCTATCTATCACCAATGGAGCTCACCAGGTTAATTGGTGAACCACGTGCTACACCAAGGGTGTTAGCCTAAGGAATTTGGTGTTCATAAAACTAGGTAGCACCAAGGCTAAATAACACATTGACACCAAAAACCTTAGTATTACTCAGTATTGGATAGCAAGACAAATGGGTGATCCTAAACTTAGAAATTGGCTAGTAAATCACATTGATTCTCATTCAAATATTTATGCATTCATATTGTTATGCCTTTATGAAGACCTCCGTACGATTCCACTCATGCCTCTATGATTAGTGTGCTTTCTAGTTGTAAAGACTCAACCCAAAATTATATGTATTTAGGGTTAATCAGGGGTAATTAAATATGATATTTATGTTTATGGGTGCTTTAGATGTGGGCTAGCTTAGTTTTGGGGTTAATATGCATTTTGAATGGCTTTGGGAAGTTTTGAGTGTGTTTGGTGAAGTCACTTGACTTTAAGTGCCAATTTGTGATTTTAAAAAATTCTAGGGCAGTATATCTAATTTTTGAAGAATTTCTACTCTGACTCTATTTGATAGATAAAATCAATCTCTATGAGTTTTGTCTTTTGTCCAAATCCATTCAAAGTCATTTAACCCACCGTTCTATTGAAATTCGGTAGCCAAAGCCATATTGGGTCAAACTACCAAAATTAGGTCAACATTCCAACTTCTCCAAACCATGTCATGTCAAATATGGGCTCCTTGGAGAGCTAATTTTAATTCATGAACTTTTGTCTCTTGTGATGTCGTGATTCAACCTACAATTTAAGAATTATAAGTCTGGGAGCCCATTTAAGTATGTGGATCCCATCACTACCCATTATATAAAAGGCCCCCTCCTCCTTCGTTTCTTCATTCTCGCACAGCTAAGAATGGGACCTCAACAGTAGGCCCTCTTCTTCTTCTTCTTACTTTCTTTATCCTCCATTTCTCCCTCCCAACTCTACCAATTTAAGAGACCAACGTCCCATCTTTTTCCTCTCCCTTTTCTCTTCTTATTGGTGTAATTTTCATGCAATTCCATCATGGGCAGCCACTCCAATTGTGGATTTCTTTTTGGGTAGGGTTGTTAGAGGTAAGATCTTCCTTCCTCACTCTTAGATTTAAGCAAAGCATGCGCTAATGAGTCTTCATTCCAACATGCAAACTATTTCTCCTTCTCTTAACTAGTTTTCCAATTTTCCATTGATTAATAGGCTATTTTTGGGGCTTTTATTGTTTGGGCTTGCTGCTATTGATTTGAAGGCATTAGCAAGTTGTTTCGATATTGACAACCAAGACAAGTAATTAGACTAGTATCAGAGTGGTTGGTTTTCTAGGAAATAAAACACTCTAGAGACTTCAAGATGCACTATGAGAACACGTTAGTATGCATTAGCTATCGTGTATTTCTGGGAGGGAATAGTTGTTATCTTTTAACTACATATTTAGGATAACACCCCACATGAGCACTTTGCCACCTAGTAAGGAATCTGTTAACCTCAGACTCGAGCACACTAACCCATTAGGATCCAGAGACTCTAGCAGCCTTGTACTCGACACCTCACCCAAGCAGATCTTCCAGTTGATGTTAAAGCAACAAAGATAGGTAGATGAGAATCAAACAAGCTATTGAGTTCAAGGTGGATGACACAATAATGGGAATTCTTTCAAGGGAGTGAAGGCTAACATTCGGATAGGGATCATTTCAATGATGAAGAAAGAGACTTATGACAAGTGAATGTGAAAGATATGTGGCATTTAATATGGAGGATAAACCCCCATTGTTTGTGAATTTCAAACGACATCTTGGTGTATTTAAAGGATAGAGAAGATCATGAGTGGCATTTGAGGACTCCACCATAACTTTTGAGGGAGAACCAGTTGGCTGTCGACTTCAACAAGTGTGGAATTTGGTTAAAACAAGTTCCATTTTCATCAATTGCAGCACCATTAACCAGGTTAACAAGGAAAATGTGTCATTTGTGGGGTCAAAAGAATGTGAAAATAGTTTTTAAGAGCTTAAGGAGTGACTGGCAACAGCTTTAATCCTTACTTTAGTGTCAGGAAATGAGAATTTTTTAGTTTTTACAAATACATCAAACGTTGGATTAGGTTGTGTATTGTTGCAAGATGGCAAGGTCATGGCGTATGGATAAAGACCATGGAAGGATCATGAGAAAAATTATGCTACACACGATCTAGAGTTGGCTACAGTTGCATTTGCTTCAACGATGTGTCAACATCATCTCCATGGCTTGAAGCATATCTCCATAGTGAGAATTTTGATGTCCATTCAGACCATAGAAGTTGGTAGTACTTATTCTCTAAGAAGGATTTGAACATGAGATAGAGCAGGTGGATTGAATACATGAAGCACTTTGATTTTCCTATCAAGTACAATCCAGTCAAAGTAAATGTGGTTACAAATGCACTTAGCGAAAAATCAGTCACCATGGTTTGTTTTAGAGAAAAATGGATCTTAGCATAGCAACTTCGAGATTTAGATGTGGAGTTTTAACTAGTCAAGGAGGGTGTGATGCTAGCGACAAAGTTAGTGCTAGGGCCAACAATCATCCAAGAAGTCAAGGACAAGCAGTTAAATCATCCTGATTTCGTCAGAGATGTTGAGCACTTAGCAGACATGCCTAATTTCAAAATGATGGATGGAATTCTACACTTCAAGGATAGATTGTGTGCCAAATGTGGACAACTTGTAAGATGAAATCATGAAAGAAGGTCACCATACAAAGTACACCAAGCACCCAGGTAGCACCAAAATGTGTTGGAATTGAAAAGAAAATATTGAAGGAATAATATGAATTGCTAGATCTCGTGATTTGTGTCTGTATGCATCATGTGCCAGCAAATTAAGTGGACCATCAGTAGCCATTAGAATTGCTACAACCGTTGGATATAACAAAATAGAAATAGGAGCACATCACCAGGGTTTTCGTCTCAAGATTGCCAAGGGCTTAGAAGGGTAACAATGCAGTTTGGAAAATTGTCAACTGCCTCACCAAGTTAGCTCATTCCATACCGATGAAGGCTTAGAAATAAAAGCACATGCTATCGTTGGCAGAGTTCTTTACGAAAGATATGGTTAAATTCTGCAACACCCCGGTCTCCATAGTGTCAGAATGAGGCAACAGGTTTGTCTCTAGATTTTAGGTTACATTGCACGAAGCCCATAAAACCTATCACCACAGATAGGTGGCCAGTCAGAATGAACAATCCAAACCTTCAAGGATATGTTAAGAACCTTTGTGATAGACTTCAATGATCAGTGGGATGGCGATTTACCTTATGAGAATTTGCCTCCAATAACAATTTCCACTCAAGTCGAAACACTATATGACAGAAGGTGCAGAACACTAGCCCTTTTGCAAGAAGTCGAAGTTCATAGGTTCTGCGGACTGACTTTAGTTGGTGAGACAACTAAGAAGGTTAGACAAGTGCAAGAACGTTTGAGAATCGCTAGGAGTTGACAAAATGAGCAAATTCGAATTCGAGCAAATGCCACCAAGGGAGAGAAACCATTGATACCAAGGAACATGTGATGCAAACGAAGACAATGCATTGAGTGAAGGTGTTAAAGGTAAACCAAACCACTAAGGAAACCACCTAGGAGATTGAGAGACCCAGTCCAACAGAAAATACTAAAACTACTGGCCAAAATTAGATTTGTAATAGTTTTAACCATTTGGAGGACCAAATGTTCTAAGGGGTGGAGGTTGTAAAGACCCGACACAAAATTATATGTATTTAAGATTAGTTAAGGATAATTAAAAAAAGTACTTGGTATTTTTCCTTCTCTCATACTCCTCCTTTTTAGCTTGGTTAGTTTTGGCATTATGAGGCTTTTGAGGAGATTTGGAGGTTTGCACATTGAAAACTTCCTACTTCTTTTTCGCTTTTGTAGAAGTAGAAGAAGAAAATGGCTCCACTTTTCGAAAGTCTACCTTTTTGCTTATTAATTTCTTTGAGAGTTAACTCAACATCAGTGGCAACCTCCACTAGTTAAGCTAAGGACTTGGTTTTGTGGCTGAGAACTATGGCTTTAACCTCTCGCTACAAAATTCTCTTGCACATAACAATTGTGGCTTTTTAAGATGGGGGTTCCACACGTCTGCAAGATAGAGCCCTCCATCTATTGAAAAAATCTTGAGCAGTCTCATTATCTCCTTGCCTTATGCTATTAAGCACTACAAAGGTGACTATTTGGTCTTCCTCCTAAAAATGGAGTAAGAACTTTTCCTCCATGATCACCCAAGTAAGGAAGGATATCACCGCCTATGTCAAATTCAGAAAAAAAAAACTTAGTTTTTGGATGGTGGTCGCGCAGGTGATGGTGCTTAGATGGTGATGATGGGTGAATTTAAAGATGGTGATGAAGGAAAAGGGTTAGAGATTGAGATTGATTTAGATGTTGTGAACTGGAATGGTAGAAAAAGTGGATACAGAGAGAATAAGATAAGATGATGGTGAGTTCGAACACTTGGGCAATGCCCGTAAGGTGTTTGACAAAATGACTAAGAGGGACACCTGTTTATAAAGCACTTGGACGACATGTATAGAAAGTGTAACAGCTTGAGACATGCCTGTAGGATGTTTGATGAAATGACTGAGAGGGACACTTGATTGGGGAGATGAAAGAAATAAAAAGGGATGTCGAAGATGATATATTTAAATGAGTATATATGATACCAGGGTGTTTTGGTAATAAGTTCCCACTTGCACCCAAGTCTAAGACAATGAAGTCACCATATCATGAAGAAAAAAGGAGAAGGAAGGACAAGGAAAGAGGAAGTAGGATGAGGAAGAAGATGGAAAAATGAATGCGAGTGAGAGGGGATATCGTCGCTCAACAAAACAAAAAAAAAAAACCAAAAAGGGCCCATGAGACCAGTGAGCTGATACATATATTTTAGGTTCTTTTTTATCTACAAGGATTCTAAAAGGATTTTTTTTATATAAAATCCTCTAAAGTAAATGAGAATTGCCACTAAAAAAAGTAAATGACAATTTTTTTTCATAATTTTTTAGGGATCTTTACCAAAAACTTAAGCATAAACCTGAATTAACCGAATTGATTAAGGAATTATAAAAATATCAGATTAAGGCGTTACACACATGGAAAAAGACAATTTTGGCCCCTAATGATATCGTTGGCATCCTTCACTACCTCCGGATGACATCGTTAGGCTGTGGGATTTTTTTATATTTACATCTTCTTCCATTATTTTTCCATCTTCTTCCTCTATGGCTTGAGTGCTCGTCTTCTTCCATTTTTAATATCTTGTTCTATGCATTGTAGGACATTAGTTTTCAGTTGTTGTGAGATTCTTATCTCTATTGTTTCCTCCTCCTCTATCACCTCCTCGTTGCCCGCTTCTTCAACTCTCAAACCCGAATGCCTAAGAGCACTTTCTAGCTTTAGAATTTATTGCAGTAACAACTAAAGGTTTGATTTAGGCACCCCATACTCTGTGTCCTTTTTTTTATTTTATCTTGCTAGGGCCTTGGGTCTGAATTTTATCTTCATGCTTCCAAGGCATTTTTTTTCCTTTTTTTTTTTTTTTGTTCCATGGGTGTTTTTTATTTTGTTATCTTTTTAGCTTTTGATGTTTGCATTGTACTATATCTTTGAACTTGGATATCTTGGTGTTGAGAATTGAAGTAAAGATTGGTACTTTTAGAATTTTTTCTTTATTCTAGTTGGAGTTGCCACCTATGACACAGTTATTTTGGACAAAACTCAAACTCCAAGTGGTGACGTTAGCCACCAAGAGATCCCTTCACACGACAATGAAGTTTTTAATTTGATTAAGGATGGTACCATTGGTGACCTTCATGAAGTTGTAGATGACTTGGTTATCATTTCAGTCGGACCATGCAATGACAAGGAGATCATTTCAGACAATCTTCAAAGACCTTGTCAATTTAGCAGCATTATTGATATCCCATCACATGACATCCATCACTCCAATTCACAAAAAATGTCAGACATTATTGACACTATGCAGGCAATGGAGGATTTGATAGGCATCCCACCAGAGGAAAATACGGCGAGTGAAATGATGAAAGGTAGGGGGCTCCAAAGTCGGGATGCAAAAATACATTGGCCAAATTTGTCACAACCCGAGCCCAGGGTTCGGGGGTTAGCAAAAGCCAAACCTAATGACACACGTACTCCCGTGCCTGTACACGTAGACCGAGTCTAAATGCACACGCACAAGGGAACATTCACACGTGCCAAGCAAGTACGCGGAAGCTGTAAATATCAGAAACAAAAACTAACAATACAAGAAGAGGATACAACGAAAGAACTGACATAATTACATGTGAGAGTTTTACAAAAAGAACAAAATAACAGATACAATCTGACATGTCAATCCAAATACAAGTATGAGATCCACAAAACAAGACTCCAAAGATACGTATGCCATGAACGCTCTCCCGTGGAGTGATCACATCCACTCCTCTAGGCCTGATGGGGCCCCGGGGGTCTCAACTGGAGCCTGGCCGACCTGCGGGGGTTCGGCAGGGGGATCTGGGCCTGCAACACCAAAAACATCTGTGAATACGAAGATTCAGCAAAGTATAACCCATAGCAAGTGAACACACGCTGTGTCTAATAGAATAAAGAACATCATGTGATTAAAGAAAGCATTTTCGTATACTAGGTTGTCATGCAAGAAAGAAATATGCTGAGTGATTCAATGAATACATGCAGTGTACATAACTAGTGGCTACTACATTACCATATGCTCCCAAAAGAGGGATCTTATAACGTGCAAAGAACACCATTGTCCGGGCCAGGGTACAATGGGTCTCGGTTTCCTGGGGTCCGGCTCCCCAAGACATATCCCTACTGCAGCAGGTCCATATAAACTATACCAAATTCACCCCGTCGGGATCCTAAGGCTGAGGCTAAGTAGCGCCTGACCATACAGAGTCAATCATGAAAACCCTGAGTAGATCGTGATTACATGGCATACGTGCATATCTGGAACATCTTATACATGCATACTCAAGGTATAAAAATCACAAAGTGAAAGTAAAGTCGTGGAATACAAGTAAACATGTTAGAGCTTAGAGGTCAATACTCGAATGCAATATGTTATGCAACAAATCATGCGATCGAATCACCTTAAGTTACAAACCAATTCTAATCTAATTATCCGGTGTTTCTAACCGTGCATGATGATGTAGTGTTAAGTTATTCAATGCACCGTTGTCTAGTGTTGCATTGAATCGAGCGGTGCACGAAGTCCCTTAAACCAACACCCATGGGGAGGTGCTTAACATCCGGATAACGAACATGAATGATTCGCAGCCCTCGAGATCATTCACGCGTAATATCACATCCGTTGGGCAAGTCTAGGTGCTCTACATTCTATCATGAAGGTCATATAGGTCTTATCTTTACACCTAGCCTTATTCTTCATGTGTGGTTACGGCTTAGCCGTGTGTGTGCTACGGCTTAGCCGTGTGTGGTTTACGGCTTAGCCGTGGCTGAGCCGTAGAAGATCGGTCATTTGCGAACTCTCAGTTATTCCAGAAATGGCACCCTGTATTGATCTACGGCTGGGCCACGGCTGAGCTTCGGCTTAGCCGTAGGGCAATCCACGGCTTAGCCGTGCCCTCGCCATAGAGGAAAACTGGGTTTTTCTCCTCTCTGGATTGTGAGCCGTAAGAGGTATACGGCTTGGCCGTACCTGCACGAAATCAGAATTCTGAAGCACATACAGAAAATCTGGAAACTCATCAGAAATGAACTTTTTCAATAGAAAGGGATAGCATATGAACCAAAGGGGCTGTAAACACATTCTTCCACATCAATTCATGTAAACTAAGCAAATCAAAAGCATACCAACATGGGTTCTCACAACTATGGTTATACTTGCCTCAATTTGGAATGTAATTACACAATGGTAGCCCTTGGATCCAAACACAACCTAATACAAGCAAAACCACATACATGCATGAACATTGGGAAGAAATACAAAACACAGACACCATGTAATTGGAAACAAGAAGAAGAAGAAGAACTAGAGGAGGAGAAGAGAGAATGGAAGGTTTCCTACCCACCTCACAAGCAAGAATCTTCTTCTAGATCGATGGAGGAGAGGAATTCGAAGGAGAGAAAATTGAGCTCCACGTGCACAGTGAGGGGAAAGAGAGAAAACGAGAGAAGGAAATGTGAGTTGATAGATGGAATGGGTTATATAAGCTCAAGGTATAGTCCATATTACAAAGAAGTCCAAGCTAGAATGCTAATTTCAGTTTGAGTCAAATCAAGGTCCACTCGAATCACACGACCTCGGTTGCAAATGACGTAGTTACGAAAGTTAACGAGCTCAGCGAAAGACACGTGTTGACACCAAGATGATGCAAAACTGACCATGTCTAAGAAAAGCTAAAATTACGAAAAAGGGCTTGGTCTACTTAATCCAGGTCAAACTCAACCCAATTACCTATCCATGACCCGTAACGAAAACAAAACCCAAACAAAACACGATTAACAACGAAAACAAGATTAACTAACCCCTAAACGAGGTCAAGCTGGGTCGGAGTGTTACAAAATTTGCGATGTATAATAACTTCAGCTTGAAAACAATAAGGACATCTAGATGGGAGGCAACGGCAAAGTGCAGTGACTCTACTTGCCCATGGCACATCCACACTTCTTTGGTGGAGGCTAGTTTACAATTTCAAGTCAGGACATACAATCCATAACATAAATGTTCAGGTTCATTAAATGGATAAAATTATCCTCAAGCTACATCAGTTTTGATTGCAGAGTTTATCAAGGAAAGACTTAGAGTTCATTAAGACTATAGGCCAAAAGAAATTATGTCTGACTTTCAAAGGTAATTTGGTGTTCAAATATCTTATAAAAAGGCCCACGTAACAAAGGAACTAGCTATGAAAGGTATTCGTATTTCATGTAAGGAATCATATAAAGTCCTATGTGATTATCGTATAAAGCTAAAAAGAACTAACTAGGTACATTTGACAATTTTTGGAATGAAGATGATGACTCATTTCAAAGATATTTTACATGTTTTGGTGGATGTGCTCGATCCTTCAGGTATCCATTAGGCCTCTGATTGCCCTGGATGGGACACACCTTCAAGGAAAATATCCCAGATTTTTACTCATAGTTGTCTCTCAAGATGGTAACCACGGCCTATTCACCCTTGCTTTTGTAATTCTAGAGTCTAAGTACTATGCAACTTGGTATTGGTTTTTAGCTAATTTGAAATCAGCTTTAGTAAATGTTCAAAATCTAACAATAGTGTCAGATTGAATGAAAGGACTCTCTCCCACCGTGAAAGATGTTTTTCCAAGTGCAAAACACTATTATTGTTGTCGTCACATTTCACAAAACATTCAATGAAAATTTAAAAACGATGGCATAGTCATGAAGTTCTGGTGCACTACACATGCAACTCGCATCTATGAATATGAAAAATACCTGACTGAGATTAGGTCTGTCGATGAGGGAGAATATAATTATATTGATGTGATCGGCTGTCCCATTGGGCAAATGCATTCATTTAGGGTCAACAATATGATATGCTAACTAGTAATATTGCCAAGAGCACAAATAATTTGTTGAAGTTAGGGAACTACTCATCGCACAACAAATAGAGTCAATACAGGCTAAACTAATGAATTTTTATTAGATCTAGCGTGAAAAAGGGTTAGAAATGATGACACGAGTAACTCCTTATGCTGAAAAGACCATTAAAATCAAAATAAAAGCATCATGTAGACTCCAAGGTGAGCAAGTTGGGGAACATTTTTCAAGTAATGTCATTAAAGTACATAGACATTGCTCACCTCAACTAAAGAACATGTGCATGTCATAAATGTGACCTTCTTGGTCTTCCTTGTTCACATGCCATTTATGTAATTAAACTTAAAAGATATGATTTGTATAAATATTGTGAGCAATGGTCTCCAGTGACTGTTATCATGCAACTTATAATGATGTTATTCATGCTACACGCGATAAATAACAGTGGGATCATAGAAGTAGGGAACATGTCTTACCTCTGCTAGCACAAAGACAACCAAGAAGACCCAAATAGATATGAATGGAGAAAAGAATACGGCAACAAGTAGCGTGCTCCCATTGTAAAAAGCGTGGTCATAATAGACAAACATGCAGAGATCCACCTCCAAGGGAAGGAAGTATGCGTTTCTTCTAATTTAGTTATATTTGGTTAGGCTTTACATTTCTACATTACATAGTTTAGAGTTTCCTTTATTTATCTTAAGATATAAGTCATTTTTTGTTAGCAAGATATCGAAATATAAAGATATTAAAATATATAGATGTCTTTCCTCATTCATTGATTCATGAGTTTAATGCCTTGTTTTCCAATTTTACATCTACAAGGCAGCGATGCCTAAATTCAATTAAGTTTTACAATAATCAGTATAAAGATACAAGAAAAAAGGAAATAACAAACATAGGGAAAGGACAAACATGTACATTAGAATAGAACCACTAGGCCATTCACTTTGTCTAAACTGCATTGCTAAACTGCATTATTTTACTACTATTTTCATTATTGACAATGATTAATGTTCTCAGTGTATCTTTAAATTCTAATGGTATAATCGGTCATGAGAATTTGTACTACAATTATTTTGTTCGTCCACTATGTACACATATGCTAGAAAGGCTAATCATAGCAATTTAAACTATTTATTTTACAAGTGTGAAAGAAGTTTTTAGTTGTCCAAACCAGTTTTTGCACGCAGTTCAGCTGTGTACGATGTAGTTTTGAGGATTTTCTTATGTTAAAAGCTCAGAAAAAAAGATACCTTTAGCTCAGACAAATGCAACTGGGGTATTATTGGTGTATTTAATTGAATATTGTACTATAAATGTTGCAAATATATCAGTCATGTAATTAATCATTCAAAGAAGAGAAACTTTTGTATGTCAGTCATACATATATTACTGCCACAACTAATCAATCAAATAGGCAAAAACTTTTGTGTGATCATTTCAATATGGATCAAATTGTTTTATATTTCATTCAGCATTGAGTCAACTTCTAGTTCCCTATGCTTTCTCCATAGCCTAGCTATCTCAGTATAAATATATTATGGCATGAATGTTGCAAATGAAATTGGGGAGTTAATACTTAAGGAATAGTAATGATATCATTACCTGAAAGTTATATATTCATGTATGAATCCAATTTTTCCCTGGGAGAATGCCTATGCCCGTTATATAGTTTAGGTATCTCAGTATAAAGATATTTAAAGAATGAAGTTTGGAAATCAAAATGGGCGTATAGATCGTTAAAAATGGTAATGATATCATTAATTGGAAATTATAAATTCACATGTGATTCCAATTTTTTGTGTCAACTTCTATGCCTGCTACATAGTTGATATCTCTTAATAAAGAGATATTTACAAGATAAATGTTAGGAATCGAACTGGGAAGAGAATGCATAAAGAAGGCTATCGATATCATTAGCTAACTGCCATGTATATATTACTTCTTGAATCCAATTTTTTGGGTCAATACCTACGCCCTCTACATAGTTTAGGTATCTTAGTATAAAGCTATTTATGGAATGAATGTTAGAAACCAAATTGGGCATATAAACCGTTAAACTTTAGTAATGATATCGTTACTTGAAAGTCAAAAATCCGTGCGTGAATGTAATTTTTTGGGTTAAGTTCTGTGCCCTTTACAAAGTTTATATATCTCAATTTAAATATTTTTACGGAATCAATGTTGGGAAAAAAATTGGCATATAAAACTTTAAAAATGCTAACGATATCATTACCTGAAAGTTATAAACCCATGCATAAATTAAATTCTTTAGGTTAAGTTCTGCGCCCTCTATATTGTTTATGTATTTCAATTTAAATATTTTTAAGGAATCAATGTTAGGAACAAAAATGGGTATATAAAGCGAGAAGAATGATAATAATATCATTACTTAAATATTATAAATCCATGCTTGACTGAAATTTTTTGGGTTAAGTTCTATGCCCTCTGCATAGTTTATGTATCTTAGTTTAAATAATTTTCTCAAGTGAATTTTGGAAACCAAAATGGGCATATAATACGTTACAAATGGTAACGATATGGTAACTATTTAGTTATGAAATCTTTTTTTATGTCAATTTCTATGTTCTTTTTATCGTTCAAAGACTTTGGGACTTATTACTCAAAAAGAATTTCGATCTCTAAAATATGATTTTTTGTCCACTTTCCAGAGGGTATTTTTTAGGGTTTTTGTGCTTATGGCTGACCCTACGTCAATGTCATAAGAAATGCACAGCTAACCATTTAACAATTTATGGCTAAGCCATAAAATCTACGGGCCACTTTCCAGAGAGTAAGTTTTTGCATCTTTTGGCTTACGACTAACCCTACAACGACGCTTTAAGAACCAGGTAGCTTAGCCGTATAACAATTTCTGTCTAAGCTGTACAATCTACAAGCCATAATCCTAAAAGTAAGTTTTTGGGTCTTTTGGCTTATGGCTGACCTTACGGCACGGCTAAGCTAAATAATCAACTACTCATAATCTAGAGAGTAAGTTTTTGGGCCTTTTTGCTTACAGCTGACCCTACAGCGACGCCATAAGCATTGCAAGGCTAAGCCGAATAATCAACTGCCCACAATCCAGAGAGTAAGTTTTTGGGTCTTTTTGCTTATGGTCGACCCTATGGCGACACAGTAAAAACTGCACGGCTAAGCCGTATAACAATATATGGCTAAGCGTATACTCTACCCAGAAAATAATTATAGGATGTAGAGTAGAAGAAGACATTGGCATAAAAATGAATTTAGTGCATTGTGTGTGTATATATTATAAATGTGCACCCGTATAAGCAGAGGAAAGAGAGTGATAATGAGATATGGGATAATGGAAAGAGAGTGACAAATAAGCAGAGAAAAGATAAAAGCATGCCAATAACTAAATCAAAAGATCCATGAAATAGATTGACCTCATAGTTGGACAATTAACAGGTTAAAGTAAGCATTGTGCCTATGGTTCAAAACTTCACATCCAAAATGGTTCAAAACATTATTGCCATCTCCTATAAAGACGACATAATATCAAAACCAATGGACAAACAAATCAGTCAGAGGGAGGAGATGGAGATGGAATCGCGATATCATCTCGCCGGCAGCTTTTGGAGATCTTGGACAAGTATTGAAAAGTCTTCTTTATTAGTTTCTCCAGTTTGGTTTGTCTTTGTTTAAGAGTTGTCATTTGTGCTTCAAGAGAAGTAGATGAATAAGCTGGAGGAGGAGACCAAACCCATGCTAAATGCATTTGAGCTTGCTGAGGAATTTCTTCCGTAGAGTCATCTTCATCCACAGAATCGAGAACATTGGGACCAGCTTCTTGCTGCTTTGAGAACCACATATTTTGAATATTGACTTTACCAAATACTCGAAAAGTCTTAGGTGCTTCATCAATGGGCAAGGCAACCCCACAGTGAAAAGCAATACTAGTCATAAGGTGCCCAAATAAGCATGCATTCGTGCTTCGACCCAAAAATTGCCAAAAATGAATAATAGAAGCACAGATGAGGGAAGGAAGACACACTCTGAGACCCATATACACACAATCTAGAACATTAGTCTTAAATGGAGTCAAGATAGGAAAATTTCTCTTGCAAGGATAGATGTTACAAGTGAAGATAGCATGTGAAGTTCTATATTAAGGAAGCAAGGAGGTAGCAGGAACAAAACCCTTCTGCTTCCAAAGAATTTGACGCCCACATAGAGCAAGAGTGACAATTCTTTTGTTGTCTTTGGACAGAGAGTCCTTGATGACATTATAATGAACACTCCCCAAAGGTATACTAAGAAGACTAGATATCATGGAAGGGGTGATATAGAGGTACCATCAGTGAACTCAATCGCAAACACCAATTCATCTAGACTAACTTCTTTGATAGAGGCATACATTGTTCTCACTATTGAAGAATAAGCATTTCCATCCCATTTTAAAATATTTTCCCACCCAACAGTTTAAAGGAGAGTATGAACTTCATATTTTTGTACTATAATGATATCTACACTCTTTTCAATAGTAATGGGCTTTGATGTAAATGATCTATCTTTAGCAGGTTCCCTTGGAACCAAAATTCTTGGGGATTCTACGGTTCCGAATCCCACTAATCATAATCTGCGTTAATTAATCTCATTTTATATTAACTGAACCATATTAAGGTTAATCTAATACAAAACTGTTGGGTTGGGCCTTGGATAGGTAGTTGGGCAGAGTTTGAACCTTACTTCAATAATTGAGGACCTTTTTGTAAATTGCTCTTGCATCTTAGAGACACCTCATCCATCGCCCCTTGTGTAATTTTCCGTGTAGATCATTTTTCACGTTGGGCTCGATTCGATTCGAACTCATCTTGGGCCAATTGAGGTCCATTTGGCCTAAACTAAAATTTCATAGAAAGATTGGACTTGCGTGTAAATGCAAAAAAATTTAAGTTTAAAAAGGGAACTCAACGTCCCATTCTCTCTTCTTCCTTCTTTTCTTGCTGGAGCTCTCCCATTCCTTCATAAATTCTTCAGTTTCACTTGCAAATTGAAGTGCTACTAGGAATGGGAGTCTTGCATATGCTAGGGATAGTCCTCACCCACCTTCATCCTCTTCATAGGAGTATTTGCTTCGTTGGGAAGTACCTCCTCTTCAAACTACAGCTCACGAAGGTGAGGGCTTTACTCTTGTTGGAAGTAGGTGAGTCCCGTGGATAGATTTTCAAAACTTTTGACCCACTTGACACAGGGATCAACTATCCATAAGACCAAAACCCAATCCAGGATGCATTACCCTCAATCTCGTGACCATGTACAATAAATATTCTACCAGCACTAGACATCCATAATAATCTACGACATGCAAGAAGTAGATCATACCTTTAGAGATCCGCAGTGCTCTAATGGATTTCTTCAACACCTCTTAGCCTTCCACGCTATGACCCAAATTGGATTTCTTTTCTCAAGAAGAATGGTGGAATCTTCAGGAGAAATCCCAACTCGAAACTCCAAGAAACTAGAAGAAAGAAGGAGAGAGTAACTCGTGCAACTCTTGCACGAAAGGGTTTTGGGCGTGAAAGAGACTCTTTTGGACGTCCAAGGAGATTTTATAAACTTTCAAATCTCATCCTTGCCTAATTGAAATAGAAGTTTTACTTCCAAAGCAATTAGTAACTTCTCCTTTCTTATCCCTTCTTTCTAGAGTTCGAGTCGGATTAGTATTTTCCAATAACTTGGGCTAGTGTGGGGACCACTAGGGATTCCTTAGAAAGCTGGCTCCAACTGGAACACCGCGACCCCACATCTCATGTGCAATCCGGGCCCTCAGTTAATTACAAATAACACCACTATATAAATGCAATTGCACTCCAGTCTTAAGAATAAATTACAATGAAGACCCTAAACTTCCCAATTACCACAAGTAGGCCCCTCTATCAATATCCGTGGATCAATTGGAATAAATCCGTCTCTTCCAATTTAAGTTTCATATCTTATTATCCTTGAGCTCCAATTAATCACAGTAATCATCAGTACCATCCAATTAACTCCTAATTGAGATGGGTGCGCACTTACTAATGACAAATCCATTAATTGGCACAAGGGGATAATAGAGATAGATTCCATCTTGATCATTCAACGTTCCCACAATTCTACTACCACATACCCAAGACACCGAGGTGTTAACCTACAATCGGCCTCACTCATTGGTGACTCAAAGCAAATGAATAGATAGAAACTTGAGTTCATCAATGTCTCAGGATTGAGAGCCTATTGCTAGGGAATTATGAGAGCATACCTTATTATTGAGATGGAATTCCATAAGGTGCATCTCATGGTCCTTCAATACATCCAATGTACCAGCACCGTGATCCAGAATCTTACATTCTGATGATCGAGATAAATCACACTATTTCATAGTGATCAAAGTGCTGCAACCTTATCAAATGAGATGCCCAGTCTCATTACTGGTTGTGAATCTATTTAAGTATAAGATTTGTGAAATATATCTCCTGCGTGTGGATCTCATCCATGCACATATATCACATCTAATATACTAATGGGACCCGGTTCAACTCATATACCATTATGTCATATGTATTGGTCATGTGCATGAATTAGTAAAATAACACTCATCTCATGACAGCAAAGCATGATTTTATTGATAAATAAAGAAATTAATCAATTTATTACATCAGCTGATGGATTGAGTCCACAAAATCTAACAACTCTCATTCCATATATTAAGGTTTTTTAGAGCCAAGAAGACTCAAACCTATGACATGCATGCATTATTATGCCACATTCATCATTGGTATGCTGCCATGTAGAGAACCCACTTCTCTTTGGAGGGTTTTTCCTAACCGCACAACAAGAAGGACTTAGAGAGGGCAAGCACTGTTAAAAGGCAAGTATTAGAGTTTATATATGCTGCATGTATGATTAAGTTATTGATTCTTGGGTTAATTCTTTCAATTCCCAAATCCCAGCCCATTTTCATTGTTTTAATTAGTACAAATGTGGTATGGATTGAGTAAAGATGTAAACATAATAGTAGGGTGTGTGGGTATTGAACACCTTTAGGTACATTATGATTAAGCCATAGAAACTCCCCACTTATTCAAGTTCTGTATTGATTTCATATGGGAACTGAGCTTCAGAACTGATTTCAGGTTTCTAAAGTACACGGCGAAGCCATGGCTAAGCCATGAGCATTTACGGCTTAAAGTCCCGAGAATAGCAAAACTGGGTTCTGTACTACGGCTTACCCACGGCTGCACTGTGAAATGCACTCGTCTAAGCCGTGCCCAGCCCGTACCCAAGCCGTAAGCCTTCTTACGACGGACTTTCCAGAGAGCCCGAAAAGTTATTCTCTTCTTCGGCTTACCCACGACTACACCGTGTAATGCCTTATGGCTGAGCCGTAACCCAACCGTAACCTAACCGTAGGCTTAGCTCGGCTAAGCCGTAGGCTAATATACGGCGAAGCCGTAAATGCGCCCAAACTATTGGAGAAAACCTGAACCACTCGGCTAAGCCGTAACATTATATATGGCTAAGCCGTAAGAACCTAGTAAATTTAGGATATTAGGAATTCTCCATGATCTTATAGGGCCTCAGTGTTGGCGCATTCTCACAACCACACTGGCCAACGGTAAATACACGTTAAAGAGAATGAGAAATTCCTGGATGATCTCCCAATGTCAAGTCATGGATGTTGCCATAAGAAGGAGTGTCCTTATATACACAGGGTAATACCAAGATGCGGTAACACAAGGGCACCAGACGTTTTATGAGTACGTCGAGTTGAATGACCTTGGGGATCATGGGTTACCTAATACAGGGTGAATAGTGATTTCTTGGATATTTACTTAATCCGAATACATTCATATTGTTAAATACATTGCCCTCAACATGATTTATCTATGCATTCACTTTCTCTCTAGTCAAACCCTAAGGTAATTCAGATCTGAGCTTCTAATGAGTGCGTATCTGACAAGGCAGAGCTTCTATTGAGTGTGTGCTTGCTAGCCAAAAGGGGGTATAGCCGAGGTTCAAGCCTTCGTAGCTCATATAAATATGCTTCATTTAATTGTTCGTCTGTATTCATGATTGATTATATTTCCAGGCTGATATTTCCTATGTATATTATGGCAAGTATGATTGGAAGTATGAGAAAAGTGAATCCGAGTCGGTACCACTTAGCTTGGGCCCTTTGGGGTATTATTAAGTCACTACTGTAAAGTTTATGAAGGTGTTGTCGGCACTCCTTGGGAAGCTAGCTTGATCTCCTAACGACCCATATGTATGTATGCTCCCTTTTGGGGAGAATAGAGCCTCGTGAATGCCAGTTAGTGTGCACTACATCTTCATTTTTGATTCCTCACTTATTGTTACTCATGCACATTATGTCTAGTAGACTATTATTGCTCTCCTATCCAGTGTACATTAATAAGTTTATTTGATATATTATGTTAACTTCATATGCTCAGTACTTGCTTAACCATCGTATTAACAGTGTTACCCTTGGTATTGCAGGTACGGAACCCAATCCCAACCCGATTGCTGACGTGCCCCCGGAGAGTACCCCAACGGTACCTCGGGCTATAGATGAATGGAAGGATGGTGATGTCTTTTATTAGTCATCCTACGGAGTGCGCCGGTTCTGGAGGTGTTACAGTCAAAATTTTGGTCCACCCTTGGGAATGTACAAATCAGGCCTGTTGTACCCAACTCCTTTAAGTAGTAGTTTGGATTGTACGATATGTTATTTAACATCTTAAGCACTGATATATATATATATCTACATATATCTATAAAAATTTAAGAATATGCTTTCTTGTTTTGCTCTTGATCCTTACAGAGTATTTCACAGGCTGTTGATTTATGACGAGTTATATTCCTACGTGTGTTGGCATACCTCACACGTTCCTGTGGAATCTCCGTTGTAGGAATTCGTGCGTAATTCTTCAGGGCACGGATTACTACGGGATTTATGTATCCACGCCCTGGGGGCCCACTCAGATCCCCAATTCCTGGGATCGGGGCGTGACATACGTAAGTAATTGTATCAGAGCCTGCTAAGGAGTCAATTAAAAGACTTAGCAACATTAGGAAGCGTGGTGAGAATCCGATAGGCCTATTTGGGGTTAGATTTTTATTATGATTATAACCTTCTTGTAAAGTCATAGTATACATGTCATGCCCCGATCCCGGGAATTTGGGGATTTGAGTGGGCTCCCAGGGCGTGGATACGTAATCCCGTAGAAATCCATGCCCTGAAGAATTATGCACGAATTCCTACAAGGGAGATTCTACAGGAACGTGTGAGGTATGCTGACACACGTACAAACATAACTTATCATAGGCGAAATCCTGCGAAATACTCAATAATTATCAAGAGCACATGAAGTTCATTGTCTGTTAACCTTCATAAGTAAACATATATACATACAATAGTGTTAAAGTCTTTTAAGTACATTCCAAGAATACTACTTAAGAGTGTGATACAAAAGGTCCAAGCATAACATCCCAAGAATACACGCGCTCCGTAGGATGGCTAGTAATAGTCATCGCCATCTGTCCACTCGTCTACACCCCGAGGTACCGTTGGGGTACCCTCTGGGGGCGCGTCAGTGTCCGCGTTGGGACTGGGTGCTGGACCTGCAATACCAAGGGTAACACTGTTAACACGACGGTTAAGCAAGTACTAAGGCATATGAAGCTAATACAACATAATATATCAACAAGAATAATCACTAACATGATTGCATGAGTGAGGAATTACAACTTAAATGTCATACATACTGATTGGCAACCACGGCGCTCTATTCTCCCAAAAGGGAGCATACATATCATATGGGTTGCTAGGGGATTAAGCTAGCTTCCTGAGGAGCGCCGACAACTCCTTCGTAAACCTGCTGCAGTGGTGTCATACATATACCCAAAGGGCTAAGCTGAGTGGTGCTGACTCATATCCAATCGTATCAGTCATATCATACCCTTGGCTAACAAGCTCTCACTCATTAGAAGCTCTGGCTTATCAGACACGCACTCATTAGAAGCTCAGGTCTGAATTGCCTCAAGGTTTTGCTAAAGGAAGTAGTTCATGTTGAAGGTGGGGTGTTGCAGCAAGATGCATGCATTTGGATTGAGAAAGTACCCAATAATCATTACTCACTCTATATTAAGTAACCCATGATCCCCAAGGACATTCAACATGATGTACTCATAAGACGTCCGGTGTTATTGTGTTACCACATCTTGGTATCGCCTTATATGCATATGGACACCCCTTCTGATGCCAACATCCATGACTTGCCATTGAGAGATCATCCAAAAATCATTCATTCTTTCCAACATGTGATTACCAGTGGGCCAATGTGGGGGTGTAAAAGGTGCCAATACTAAGGCCCTACAAGATCATTGAAGGTTCCTAACATCCTACATTCACTGGGTTCTTACGGCTTAGCCATATACAAGGCTACGGCTTAGCCGAGTGGATCAGAATCCGTTCGGATTTTCAGGAGCATTTACGGCCCAACCATATGTTGGCCTACGGCTAGGTTAGGGGGAGTTTACGGCTTAGCCGTAGTGCATTCCTCAGTGCAGCCGTCTGCAAACCATAGAAGAAACTGGGTTCCATGAACTCTCTGGAAAGCTCACCGTAGGAAGACCTACGGCTTGGGTACGGGCTGGATACGGCTTAGCCGTAGTAAAATCCACGGCGTAGCCTTATGTGAGCTGTAGTACAAAATCTCATTCTACTGCTCTCTAGACCTTGAGCCGTAAATGCTCACGGCTTAGCCGTAGCTTCGCTGTAAGCTTCAGAAATATGAATACAGTTCTGTAACTCAGTTCCAATGCAATTCAACAAAGAACATGGATAAGTGAAATGTTCATATGGCTCAATAACACTTTCTTTGAAAGTTTTTGATGCCCACACACCCTTCTAATGCATGTTCACCTTGTAATTCATTCCATGTTCACCTTCTAACGCAGGGTTCGTAGCTCGATGTTTGACCTGTCAAAGGGTAAAAGCTGATCATCAGCGACCTCCAGGATCATTGCATCCCTTACACACTCCGCAGTGGAAGTGGGAGCACATTACCATGGATTTCGTCTCCGGTTTTCCGTCGACCAGTAGAAAGAACAATGCGATCTGAGTAATAGTGGATAGATTGACAAAGTCAGCACATTTCCTTCCGTTCAAGAAAGGGATGACATTCACAGAGATGGCCAGGAAGTTTGTTGACGAGATAGTCAGACTGCATGGCACCCCAGTATCGATTGTGTCTGATCGCGACAGTCGTTTTGTGTCTTCATTCTGGAGAGCATTTCAGGAAGCTATGGGCACGAAGTTAAGCTTTAGTACGGCATACCACCCCCAGACTGATGGGCAGTCGGAGCGTACCATTCAGACATTGGAGGATATGCTCAGAGCCAGCGTGCTGAACTTTGAGAAGGAATGGGATATGCATCTGGCATTGTGTGAGTTTGCCTACAACAACAGCTTCCACGAGAGCATTGGTATGGCACCTTATGAGGCTCTATATGGACGTAAGTGCAAGACCCCAGTGTGCTGGGAAGAGGTAGGAACAAGAAGTTTCCACGGTCCGACAATCATTGCTGAGACGACAGAGAAAGTGCAGAAAGTGATAGAGAATCTGAAGATTGCTCGATCCAGGCAAAAGAGCTATGCGGATACTCGGAGGAGACCTTTGGCATTCCAAGTCGGAGATTGGGTGTTCCTTAAAGTTTCTCCGATGAAGGGCACGGTGCGATTTGGTCAGAAGGGCAAATTAGCTCCGAGATATGTGGGACCGTTCGAAGTCAAGAGCCGAGTTGGAGATTTAGCCTATCGTTTGACACTTCCAGTTGAGTTCTCCGGTGTTCATGATGTATTCCATGTGTCGATGCTCCGTAAGTACGTGCCAGATCCGAGCCATGTGATTCGTTACGATGATATTCAGATTCAGCCTAATGCAACTTACGTTGAGCATCCGCTTCGCATCGTTGGTACCAGAGAGCAGATTCGTCGTACCAGGACTATCAAATGGGTTAAAGTGTTGTGGGAGCATCATAGTCCAGATGAGGCTACATGGGAGCTAGAGGAGCAGCTAGCGCGCCAGTACCCACAGCTCTTTCGCAGGTAAGTAGTCATTCCGAGGACAGAATGAGTCCTAGTGGGGGAGGATGTAACACTCCGATCCCCTTTGAGCCGGATTAGTGGCTCATTAGTGTGTGTTTCTATTGTTTTATTCTTTCGGACTTGGTTTTGGGCCTTGGATAGGTAGTTGAGTAACCTTTGACCTGAGATAGGTAGTTCTAAGCCCTTTTTCGTAATTTCGCTTTTGCTTTGAGTGCATCATCTTTACATCATCTCGGTGTCAGCACGTGTATTTTGTTGAGCTCGTTATATTCCATAACTGTGTCAGACCCATTTGGAGTCAATTGGAGAAGTTGGACCTTCGTGTGACTTGAACTGTAAATAGTTTAAACTCTTCGGACTTTGACTTAAACTCCAAAACCTATATATGTATGAGTCATCTTACAGATGTCTTCCCCCTGCCCACTTTCGTTGATACGTGCATGCAAGGAGAGCTCCACGTTGTTTCTTCTCTTTCTCTCATCTTCTCGTTCTTGGTTGGTGTGGGGATCTTGCACTCATTTTTGATTGGGTTCTTTTCTTCTCTCATCTCTGTCTATTGCTTGAGGTAAGTGGGTTCTCTGCAACTCTTCCTTCTTCTTCTCCACTTGTATCTCTCCTTCTCTGATTTCTGTGTCCTCACCTCATGCATGTGTTATTTCCATGATTTGCTTTGATTTTAGTTGATTGGAGCTTGAGTCAGTGTATTGACAGAGTTTTGAGGCAAGTATAAGTACAGGATTGTTTAACACATATGGATGTTTTGTTTGATTGCTTTGATTCCTTCTTATTCTTTGTATAGAATGTTTTACAGCCAATTTCTAAGATGTTAAGATCAGATGAACTCGTTTTGGAGACATTTCTGTACCAAATTTTCGTTTCTGTAACTATCCCGAATTGGCTCTCTGTATTGTACGGCTAAGCCGTAACATTGTACGGCTCAGACTCCAGAGACTTGAATTTCACCTTTTATTCTACGGCTAGGCTAAGGCTGAGCCGTAATTTGTTCTACGGCTGAGTCGTAAGCTAGCCGTGACCCAACCGTGACCCAGCCGTGAATTAAATCTCTGATCAGTCGAAACTTTCCCGATACAGTACTCCTACGGTGTGGCTACGGCTAAGCCGTGGATTGCTACAGCTAAGCCGTGGATTGGTCTACGGCTAAGCCGTATACTGACCGTAGCTCAGCCGAAAAAGGTATCAGATCAGATGTGGAAGATGACCAGTTTAGCTGTGTTTTCAATGGAACCACGGTTAAGCCGTAGTGCATATTACGACGAGCGCGTAAGATGTCTTCAGCTCAACCATAGGTCACTCATGGCTAAACCGTTAGGCATGGCAAATCTGAAATATAACTTAGGATAATGGTGAGACTTGTAGGGCTCAAATACGGGTTAACCACCCATGTAAACCGGCCCGATGGATGCCTTGGACCACATGAATAGTCTGTTAGGCTGTGACTTATTCATGTGAGCGTTGATCACTGTTAAGCACCTCCCCATGGGTGTTGGTTTAAGGGACTTCGGTGCACGCAAAGATTACATTGCAACACTTTGATGGCAACGGTGCATTGAATAACTTAAAAATACATCAACATGCACGGTTAGTGACAGTGAACAACTAGATTAGTATTGGCTTGTAATTAACCTTGACTCCGTATTAGATGCATTGCATATTGTTTACAGTTTTGCCCTCTGTTCTGTCAATCTATGTCTATGCATTCCGCAGTCATTTTGCTTTCGTCCTGTATGTTTGTTTTACTCTTCGATTTGCACTATGCTTTGATCTATGCTGTGCTTTGACTTAATCTATGCTCTGTTTCTGGCTTTATATATCTCTGATTTATTGGGTATTCCCTGGTGGCTCTGCCCAGAGATTAACACGTGAGGATAAGATCCGGTCTTTGTCATCGGTGAGTCCAAAGCGGATAATCTCCCTTCTTTTGGATTTGATTTGATTGGTATTAGTCTGGCTCTACTCAGCCTCAGCCCTAGGATGCCCGACGGGGTTACCTCTGGCTTTGATCTCTGTATCTCTGTATCACTGCAGTGTCGCTTTGTCTTGGGACCCCGAAACCCAGGAAACCGAGACCCACTTGTACCCTGGCCCGGTCAGTGGTGTTCTCTTCTGCTTTGCCCTGCTCTCTATTGGAGAGAATATGGTTAACGTAGTAGCCACTTAGTTCAATATTTCTATGTTTTGATCCACATATCATGCTTAATTTCTATGCACGATTTGCTTAGCTTACTAAGATGAAACTCTGAAATTACTATTCTGTCCTTATTCTATTTGATACTATGAGTGTTTCATCCCTGTTACTTATATTTTGCTGGATCGTTGTATTCATTTGTGTTGTCTGTGGTATTGCAGGCACAGATCCCTTGCCCAACTCCCCGGCGGTCGAGGAGGCTGCAGGGCCGAGTGTAGAGGCACCCTCCGGTTTGGCAGAGTGGGCCTGATCACCTCTGCCGAGTGCGTGCATGCATATCAGTGGCCTAGTTGTTTGGTTTTGGTTTTTGGGAGATTTGTATTTGGCACTTTGGACTTTGTACTCTGTATATTTTGTATATTTGATTTTGGGTGTGTATTCGGATTTTATATCAGCGTTTATCGTTGTCATTTCCGTTCCGCATTTGTTTTGGCTTCCGCTTTTCCTTTGTTGCTTGCTATGATATCTACAGCTTCCGCGTACGCTTAGTTCGCACGTGTTAGATCCCTTGTGTGTGTGCATCTGGACTGGGTTTGGATGCACGTGCACGGGAGTACGTGTGTCACCGGTTTAGCTTTTCGCTAACCCCCGATTTCTGGGCTCGGGTCGTGACAAATTACACGAAAGGCAGTGGGTTGGGTGTCTAAGAGATGCAAGGAAAATTTACAAAAAGGCCCTTAACTACTAAAGTAAGGTCCAAACTCTGCCTAACTACCTATCCGAGGCCCAAACCCAATAGTTTTACACTAAATTAGTCCTCAACAAGTCTTAAGCAATATAAAACAAGGTTAATTAGCGTAACTAAGATTAGTGGGGGTTCGGGACCTTACAATATATATATGATTAACAACCATTGTAATTGCAGATCCATGGCGTCTGGGTCCGGTACATATAATAGTTCGGGTGATAATGACCGCAACAACGTTGAATTGGAAGGTGCTAACCCTCCACCGCAACCTCCTCCTCATCCTACATACACCACGGAGGAACGGTTTATGATGTTAATGCATCAATTAGCTGCTAGTAATGCCAATCAAGCTGCCATGCAATTGCAGTTAACCGCTCTTTTGAACAGGCAAGATCAACCCGGAGATCCCAATTCCTTGTATGAAAAGTTCCGAAAGAGGAGAGCCACAAAGTTTATAGGACAAGAGGATCCATTGCAAGCTGACAAATGGCTCATCCATACTAAGAATGTCTTTGATACACTAACTTGTATGCCAAGGCAGTAGGTAGTCCTCTCAGCATCCATGTTCAGGGATATTGCGGATACGTGGTGGAAGAGTATCCGGGATCATGTTAGCGCTATGCCAAATGCTCCCGTCTGGGAAGCCTTTAAGAGGCAGTTTAGGAAAACGTTTATTCCCGAACATGTAACCCACAAGAAGAAGGCAAAGTTCCTCGCCCTACAGCAGAACTCCATGACAGTTGCGGAGTACGTGCACATATTCAGCCAGCTCTCTCGATTTGCTCTAGATCTGATTGACACTGAAGAGAAAAGAGTGGAGAGGTTCCTTGAAGGGTTGAGACCTGCTATTAAGGGGCACGCTATCGCTTTCCAACGGCCAGTTCAATATGATGATGCTGTAGCCAGAGCCTATGCGGCTGAAGAAATTGAGAAAAGCCTATTTTTGGGAGAGTCTAGGAAGAGTGCCCCACCTTCTGCAAAGGCCAGCAATATTCTAAGAAACAAAAGGAGGTGGTTAGTGGAGCATCACGACTAATCTGCGGTGTGTGCGGGAAGGATCATGAGACTAGTAAATGCTGGAGGTCCACGGGAGCCTGTTTTGGTTGCGGCTCTATGGATCATCGCTTGTCAGAGTGCCCAAGAAGGAAGGATTCTAGTCGAGCCCCACCGCAGCAGCAACATCAATAGTCTTCTAAAGTAACACCACCAGTGCCTACTCATCAACAACAACCGGTGAGGCAAGGCCAAGGGCAGTCACGACAGGGCCAAGGACAGTAGAAACAAGGACAGCAAAGTCGACCCTAGAGGCAAGGTCGCGCCTATGCGTTGACTCATGAAGAAGCAGAAGCAGCGGAGCATGTGGTTGTAGGTAAGGTTTCTATTTATTACGCAGAAGCTAAAGTGTTGTTTGATTCAGGATCTTTGCATTCCTTCATTTCACCCATATTCTCTAGCAGGATATGGGAGCCACCAGTGCAGTTACCATATGTGTTGAGTGTTATCACTCCGGTTGGCAAGAGGGTGGCATGTGATGACTATTACCCAAGTTGTCGAGTTCTTATTGGAGAGGTCCTTCTCCCAGTGGAACTCATTGTTTTGCCCATGCATGACTTCAAAGTAATCTTGGGCATGTATTGGTTGAGAAAGTATATGGCTTGTCTAGACTGTTTTCATAAGACGGTCATCGTGAAGGTGAGTGAAGATGTCCCAAGTGTTGTGTTCCAAGGTGACAAGAAAAGTTCGAACACTAGATTAATTTCAGCACTTCGAGCGGAAAGACTAATTCATAGTGGTTGTGAGGGGTATATTGCCTTCATTGTAGAGAAGAAACCACCTAAGAAGTTAGAAGAAATACCAGTGGTTTGTGAGTTCCTGGATGTCTTGCCTGACGAAGTACCTGGTCTACCTCCGATTAGGGAAGTGGACTTTATGATAAAGTTAGTACCTGGTACCGCTCCCATTTCTAAGGCTCCGTATAGAATGGCACCAGCAGAGTTACGTGAGCTAAAGGTACAGTTGCAGAACTTATTGGATAAAGGGTTTGTTCGTCCTAGCACATCACCATGGGGAGCCCCAGTCTTATTCGTGAAAAAAAAAGGATGGGACCCTCAGAATGTGTATTGATTACAGGCAATTAAATTAGGTGACAATAAAAAATAAATATCCACTGCCCAGAATTGATGAACTGTTTGATCAATTACAGGGTGCAACCCATTTTTCAAAGATTGATCTAAGGTCCGGATATCATCAGCTGCGAGTCAGGGATCAAGATACGTCAAAAACAGCTTTCAGGAAAGATATGGGCATTATGAATTCTTGGTTATGCCTTTTGGGTTAACAAATGCCCCCACAATATTTATGGCTTTGATGAACAAGATCTTTTCATCATACTTTGATCGGTTTATGGAAATTTTTATTGATGATGTATTGGTATACTCCAAGACTCGAGACGAACCTGCGGAACATCTAAGGGTTTCTCTACAATTATTGAGGGACCACCGACTGTATGCTAAACTAGACAAGTGTGAGTCTGGTTAGAACAAGTTGCTTTTTTGGGGCATATAATCTCAAAAGATGGGCTTGCAGTCGATTCAGCGAAGGTTGAGGCTATAACTAATTGGCAAAGCCCTAAAACAGTTGTAAAGGTTAGAAGCTTTGTTGGCTTGGCGGGTTATTATAGAAGGTTTCCGAAGGACTTTTCCAAAATAGTTGCACCTTTGACAAAGTTGACTCGAAAGAATGAACCATTTGTTTGGTCGGATGAATGTGAGTCGAGTTTCTAACTCCTTAAGGAGAAACTAACCTTAGCTCCAATCTTATCTTTACCAGAGGGAAGTGGTGGATTTGTTATCTATACTGATGCTTCGAGGATTAGGTTAGGATGTGTACTCATGCAGAATGGGAAGGTGATAGCATATGGATCTCGACAATTGAAGGAACATGAGAAAAATTATGCTACGCGTGATTTAGAATTAGCAACGGTGGTCTTTGCATTGAAGTTGTGGAGACACTATCTGTACGGGGAGAGATTTGAAGTCCATAGCGACCATCATAGTCTACAGTACCTGTTTTCTCAGCATGACCTTAACATGAGATAGCGTAGGTAGTTAGAATTCATAAAAGATTATGATTTTCCGATCAAATATTTCTCCGGGAAAGGGAATGTAGCGGTCGATGCTTTGAGCAAATAATCCACCATTGAGATGGCAGCAATGTGTGGTGAATGGTCTCTAGTAGAAGAATTCCGAGATCTGGATGTGGAAGTTAAGTTCGTAGATGATAAGGTCATATTGGTAGCTATGTCAGTCTTTGAGCCCACCTTAATTCAGCAAATTAAAGAAAGATAGTTTGAAGGTCTAGAGTTGGTTAAGATTTGTGACCATATATCGGAGAGACCCGATTTTAGGTTAGTAGGTGGCGTACTGTATTTCAGAGATCGGCTCTGTGTTCCAACGGTCCAAAATCATAACTTAAAAAGGGCAATCATGACTGAAGCACATCATGCGCGATATTCCATGCACCCCGGAAGTACAAAAATGTACCAAAACTTACGTGGCAGGTTCTGGTGGAATAACATGAAGCGAGATATTGCGGGCTTTGTAGCAAGGTATCTTACCTGCCAACGTGTAAAGGCTGAACATAGGAAGCCTCCCGGTCTGTTGCATCCTCTACAGATCCCTAAGTGGAAATGGGAGAATTTGACGATGGATTTTGTTTTAGGGTTGCCCCGAACAAGTAAACATCATGATGTTGTGTGGGTGATTATCGATCGACTAACAAAGTCAGCCCACTTTATTCCCATTAGGAAAGGGATGAAATTTCATGAGATGGCCAAGATCTTCATTGATAAGATTATGCGGCTACACGGTACTCCAGTTTCAATTGTATTCGACCGAGACAGTAGGCTCATGTTTTCCTTCTGGCAGTTGTTTTAAACATCCTTGGGTACTAAACTCAATTTTAGCACAACTTATCATCCGCAGACCGACGGGCAATCGGAGCGAACAATACAAACCCTTGAAGACATGTCACGAGCTAGCGTGTTAGACTTCGAGAATGAGTGGGATGAACATATTTCCTTATGCGAATTTGCATACAAAAATAGTTATCATGCAAGCATCGGAATGGCCCCATTTGAAGCTTTGTAGGGATGTAAGTGCCGTACTCTAGTCTGTTGGGAAGAAGTTGGATTTAGAAGTTTCCATGGACTTTCTCTGGTTGCGGATACGGCGGAAAAGTACAAAAGGTGCAAGAAAAATTGAAGGTTGCATAATCACGCCAGAAGAGTTATGCAGATAACTGCCGATGGCCCCTTGAGTTCTAAGTGGGGAATAAAGTTTTCTTGAAGGTTTCCCCAATGAAGGGTACTATCAGGCTTGGACAGAAGGGCAAGCTAGCTCCATGGTTTGTAGGACCTTTCGAGATACTGGGCAGGGTCAGAGATTTAGCTTATCGATTGGAGTTACCACCCCCGCTTGCGGGAGTTCATAATGTATTTCATGTGTCGATGCTCAGGAAGTACCTTCTGGATCCTTCACATGTTCTTGAGTTGGACGACATCCAAGTTAAGCTTGATGTAAGCTATGAAGAAAGACCAATACGTATCATTGACACTAAAGAACAACTACTGTGCACCCGAACGATCAAATGGGTTAAGGTCCTATGGGAACATCATGGACAGGAAAAGGCCACTTAGGAACTTGAAGATCAAATACGGGCAAAATATCCAGAGCTACTACCCGAGATAGGTTAGATTCGGAGGACCGAATGATCTTAAGTGGAGAAGGATGTAAGGTTCCAAATCCAACTAATCTTAATCTGCATTAATTAATCTCGTTTTATATTAACAAAACCATATTAAGGTTAATCTAATACAAAAACTGTTGGGTTGGGCCTTGGATAGGTAGTTGGGCAGAGTTTGATCCTTACTTCAGTAATTGAGAACCTTTTTGTAAATTACTCTTGCATCTTTGGGACACCTCATCCATCGCCCCTTGTGCAATTTTCCATGTAGATCATTTTTCATGTTGGGCTCAATTCGATCCAAACTCATCTTGGGCCAACTGAGGTCCATTTGGCCTAAATTGAAATTTCATAGAAAGATTGGACTTGCATGTAAATGTAGGAAAATTTAAGTTTAAAAAGGGAACTCAATGTCCCATGCTCTCTTCTTCCTTCTTTTCTTGCGGAACTCTCCCTTTCCTTCATAAATTCTTCAGTTTCACTTGCAAATTGAAGTGCTACTAGGATTGGGAGTCTTGCATATGTTAGGGATAGTCCTCACCCACTTTCCTCCTCTTCATAGGAGTATTTGCTTCATTGGGAAGTACCTCCTCTTCAAACTACAGCTCACTAGGGTGAGGGCTTTACTCTCATTCCATATATTAAGGTTTATTAGAGCCAAGAAGACTCAAATCTATGACATGCATGCATTATTACACCACATTCATCATTGGTATGTTTCCATGTAGAGAACCCACTTCTCTTTAGAGGGTTTTTCCTGACCGCACAACAAGAAGGACTTAGAGAGGGCAAGCACTGTTAAAAGGCAAGTATTAGAGTTCATATATGCTGCATGTGTGATTAAGTTATTGATTCTTGGGTTAATTCTTTCAATTCCCAAATTCTAGCCCATTTTCATTGTTTTAATTAGTACAAATGCGGTATGGATTGAGTAAAGATGTAAACATGAATAGGAGGGTGTGTGGGTATTGAACACCTTCAGGTACATTATGATTAAGCCATAGAAACTCTCCATTTATTCAGGCTCTATATTGATTTCGTATGGGAACTTAGCTTCAAAACTGACTTCAGGTTTCTGAAGGGCACGGCGAAGCCACGGCTAAGCTATGAGCATTTATGGCTTAAAGTCCCAAGAGCAGCAAAACTGGGTTTTGTACTACGGCTTACCCACGGCTGCACCGTGAAATGCACTACGGGTAAGCCGTGCCCAGCCCGTACCCAAGCCGTAAGCCTTCTTACGGCGAACTTTCCAAAGAGCCCAAAAAGCCATTTTCTTCTTCAGCTTACCCACGGCTACATCGTGTAATGCCTTACGGCTGAGCCGTAACCCAACCGTAACCTAACTGTAGGCTATGCTCGGCTAAGCCATAGGCTAATATACGGCTAAGCCGTAAATGCGCCCAAACTATTGGAGGAAACCTGAACCACTCGACTAAGCCGTAACATTATATACGGCTAAGCCGTAAGAACCCAGTGAATTTAGGATATTAGGAATTCTCCATGATCTTATAGGGCCTCAGTGTTGGCACATTCTCATAACCACACTGGCCAATGGTAAGTACACGTTAAAGAGAATGAGAAATTCCCAGATGATCTCCCAATGTCAAGTCATGGATGTTGCCATAAAAGGGGGTGTCCTTATATACACAAGGTAATACCAAGATGCGGTAACACAAGGGCACCAGACGTTTTATGAGTACGTCGAGTTGAATGACCTTGGGGATCATGGGTTACCTAATACAAGGTGAATAGTGATTTCTTGGATATTTACTTAATCCGAATACATTCATATTATTAAATACCTTGCCCTCAACATGATTTATATATGCATTCACTCTCTCTCTAGTCAAACCCTAAGGCAATTCTGATCTGAGCTTCTAATGAGTGCATGTCTGAGAAGGCAGAGCTTCTACTGAGTGCGTGCTTGCTAGCCAAAAGGGGGTATAGCCAAGGTTCAAGCCTTCGTAGCTCATATAAATATGTTTCGTGTAATTGTTCATCTGTATTCATGATTGATTATATTTCCAGGCTGATATTTCATGATTGGCACCACTTAGCTTGGGCCCTTTGGGGCATTATTAAGTCACTACTACAGTAATTTATGGAGGAGTTGTCGGCGCTCCTCGAGAAGCTAACTTAATCTCCTAGTGACCCATATGTATGTATACTCCCTTTTTGGGAGAATAGAGCCTCGTGAATGCCAATTACTGTGCACGACACACTAATTGGCCACAATTGAGAGAGTAAGTTTTGGGTCTCTCGGCTTACAGTTGACGCTACGGCATTGCAGTAAGAACTTGACAGCTAAGTCGAGTAATGATTTACTGCTAAGCTATAGAATCTACTGGCCACAATCTAGAGAGTAGGTTTTTAGGTCTTCTTGGCTTATGGCTGACCCTATGGCTTTGCCGTAAGAACATGACGGCTAAGCCGAATAATGATTTACGACTTCACCAAATAATCTAGGACCCACAATTCTGAGAGTAAGTTTTTGGGTCCCTCTGCTTACGGCTGACCCTACAGTGAGTTATAAGAACTTAATGACTAAACCAATTAACGATTTACGGCTAAGCCGTATAATCTTTGGCCCCAATCTAGAAAGTAAGTTTTTGGGTCTTTTGGCTTAGGGCTGACCCTACAACTACGTCATAAGAACATGATGCCTAAGTCAAATAATGTTTTATAGCTAAGCCATGTATTCTATGGGCCATAATCAAGAGAGTAAGTTTTTAGGTTTTCTCGGCTTAAGGCTGACCTTACGGTGACACCATAAGTACTGTACAGCTAAGCCGTATAATCTACGTGCCACAATCCAGACAGTAAGTTTTTTGGTCTTCTCGGTTTGCTACTAACCCTACAGCGATGCCGTAAGTATTACACGGTAAGCAATTAACCGTATGTGAAAAACTCAGCGCAAATATGGTCCAGCTGTAAAATGACCGATGGCACAGGCAGAAATGTACTACGGCTCAACTGCAGGGCCTTAACAAAGTGCTTTTCTTGTGATTTTCAAGCTTCATGAATGCAAGTCATCAACATTGTTCTTATAAATGGGCAAGAATTTTAAATAGTACTATTCCCTCTTTGAACTAAATAAAAAATATAAAAGACATTATTTAACATCACTTAAAACCAATTGGACAAATATATGCAAAAACAATGGCAACAATAGTTTGAAACAAGGTATGCTAGGGCTGATTTTACATTTGAGGTTGTGCACTTGTTGCCTACTATGTATTTAATGTTTTAGCCAGTTTTGACACTTAAGATAAGAACTACCTGACTCTTGCAAATAGATCACATTTAATACTTAAACAACTGAAAAAATAAAGGTAATTTCAACTTGATTCTATCTTAGATTTGGATGAAATTAGCATGGAATAGATTGATGAATTGTTTTAGTCAATTTTGAAACTTAAGATTAGAACTGCCTGACTCTTGTAAACAGCTCATACTTGTTTCAGTTTCCGAAGAAATTCAACAATGAAATCTTACATTTGCATTCCTCATCTTCATACTGATTTCTTTACTTTTCATCATAGTTAGCTCGTGCATCGTAAGGAATTAGAATTCAACAAACATTATTAAGCGTCAATCAATTTTGCATTAGTGCTATGGTTACAGCAGCATTAGAAATCCTTGATTGACAAGTACACATACCACTCCTCTTAATATAACTTGAGAGAAAAAGAGTGAATAGACCATTCGAAGAATGGCAAAACAAAATCTATACACCATAGTACAAGAAAAAATTGCTACAAATAGTTTGAAACTAATAAAAGCGACTTTCATGCTTTATCAAACACGGCTCATAGCTGAAAAATGTTTTCATAAAAAAGCTCATTAAATTGGTGGCATATCCCATCTTCATAGCCTTTTGTCTATTTGCAACCATTCATCTCAACATGGTTCCCATTTATCTCTTAATCCTTTTTGTCGTCACATTATCTTCTATGGCAAAAACTTGTGAAGGAAGACATCAAAATGACTAGTGAAAGCATAGTCACAAGGCATAAAACTTACAATAAAATATAAAGTTCCAATAAAAAGAAACAATAGTTTCATGAAAAAAGCATCGTGATGGAATATATTTAATCTTGATCAAATAGTTCAACACAAATGGTCATTTGAGATACAACTTAACAAATGTATTCAAATAATTGGAATAATCCAAACAAATTGGTTGATCCCAATTCTCCGGCATTTCATGGTGAAAGACAGTTTATGTTCATGTTTATTATTCCTTTCAACGATGAAATTGCTAAAATGTTTAAATCGTCAATCTAATGTAATTATCCATAAGAAGGGGACGAGGTTAAAGTTACTTGAAAATTTTCATTTGAAAAACTCGTCAAGCATTTTCATTGGATTTCTCAACTACCAATTGCCAAATTGCTTTAGGTAAATGTCATGTACAATCATAGTCCAGTAATAGAGCATATCGCTTGGTGTGAATAACATAGACAGACCCAAAGCAATGTGTTGCACATATGCTATAACAAAAATCCCACAATCTTTACTGCTAAACCCAAAAGTCAAAGTGAGAGAGAGACATCAATGTTAAACCTACAAGATTTGAGTCAATACAAATGGCTTATATTTTAGTTCCTTCAATGGTTATGTGGTTAGAATATATTACTTTTTTTGTTTTGCATAGGGCACAGCAAGGGGTAGATGGACCATGTTGCTAGATCATTCCAACCAAGCTACAAGAAGCATTGACTTATCCAATGTACCTACAAAACAAATGTACATAGTAGATTGCAACAAAGAAATGTTGATGTCCATGACAAATTTAGATCCAAATTTTCATAAATATAACTTACGTAAATTTGAGTAAATGTATAATCATCATCCCTTATCAAGTTATTATAATACTCTCATCTTCTTTCATTGACCCGTCCAATGATAAAGAAGAAGTGGTTATTGTTCCATATTCTATACTAGAAAGAACAACAATAACTTTGTAGTCACATTGTCCACAAAAGCCACATTTGTTGGAAGTAAGTGGGTTTCGTAGATAGATGTTCAAAACTTTTGACCCACTTAACATAGGGATCAACTATCCATAAGACCAAAAACCCAATTCATGATGCATTACCCTCAATCTCGCGACCATGTACAGTAAATATTCAATCTAAAAAATACAATCAAACAGCACTAAACATCCATAATAATCTACGACATGCAAGAAGTAGATCATACCTTTGGAGATCCATAGTGTTTTAATGGAGAAGTTGCGACTCTACTGGTGATGAGAATCTTCAACACCTCTTAGCCTTCCACGCTATGACTCGAATTGAATTTCTTTTCTCAAGAAGATTGGTGGAATATTCAGGAGAAATCCCAACTCGAAACTCCAAGGAACTAGAAGAGAGAATGAGAGAGAAACTCGTGCAACTCTTGCACGAACAAGGTTTTAGGCGTAAGAGAGACTCTTATTGGAGTCCAAGAGATTTTATATATTTTTAAATCTCTTATTGCTTAATTGAAATAGAAGTCTTACTTCCAAAGCAATTAGCAACCTTCTCCTTTCTTAACCCTTCTTTCTAGAGTTCAAGTCGGATTAGTATTTTCCAATAACTTGGGCTAGCGTGGGGACCACTAGGGATTCCTTAGAAAGCTGGCTCCAACTGAAACACCGCGACCCCACATCTCATGTGCAATCCGGGCCCACAGTTAATTGCAAATAATACAACTATATAAATGCAATTGCACTCTAGTCTTAGGAATAAATTACAATGAAGACCCTAAACTTCCTAATTACCACAAGTAGGCCCCTCTATCAATATCCGCGGATCAATTAGAATAAATCTGTCTCTTCCAATATAAGTTCCACATCTTGTTATCCTTGAGCCCCAATTAATCACAGTAATCATCAGTACCATTCAATTAACTTTTAATTGATATGGGTGCACACTTACTAATGACAAATCCATTAATTGGCACAAGGGGATAATAGAGATAGATTCCATCTTGATCATTCAACGTTCCCACAGTTCTACTATCACATACCCAAGACACCAAGGTGTTAACCTACAGTCGGCCTCACTCATTGGTGACTCAAAGCAAATGAATAGATAGAAACTTGAGTTCATCAATGTCTCAGGATTGAGAGCCTATTGCCAGGGAATTATGAGAGCATACCTTATTATTGAGACATAATTCCATAAGGTGCATCTCATGGTCCTTCAATACATCCAATGTACCAGCACCGTGATCCAGAATCTTACATTCGAATAATCGAGACAAATCACACTATCTCATAGTGATCAAAGTGCTGCAACCTTATCAAATGAGATGCCCAGTCTCATTACTGGTCTTGAAGCTTATTTAAGTATAAGATTTGTGACATATATCTCCCGTGTGTGGATCTCATCCATGCACATATATCACATTTAATATACTAATGGGATCCGGTTCAACTTATGAACCATTATGTCATATGTATTGGTCATGTGCATGAAGTAGTAAAATAACATTCATCTCATGAAAGTAAAGCATGATTTTATTGATAAATAAAGAAATTAATCAATTTATTACATCAACTGATGGATTGAGTCCACAAAATCTAACAACATTAAATGACCGTTGAATGTGCTCTTCATTCTAATCAAAGTATATGTACCAATCCTACATATATAGGGATAGTAATTTCTATTAAAATTGCATGTTGATATAACTATACAATATCGACTTTATTATTTGTATGTACTTACAGATAAGGTACATTTAAAAAAGAAGGATGAAAGAGCCTCCTCTTTGAAGATATCAAACCAAAAGTGCATCATCTATGGAAACAAAACGATACGTTATTATAAACACATGTCAAGAAAGAATCAAAATCCATGCTATGAGATAAAATTATAAATGGATGTTTGTCACCAACCTAATTGTCCATCCAATCGCCCTTAAGCAAACCCTTCATGATTTCTGAAGCTATAGGTGTCATCAATTTCCTAACTTTACTCTTCCTATAATTAAAAAGCATAGTGTGAAACATTAGCCAATCGAGGGATGATAATAATGAATGCGTAAATGTGATTGATTGTTTCCAAATATTTTCCTTGTCTTCCCCACTCATTCTAAAATATGTTGACGACTTATATCTCCTCCAAGGTAAGCTTGTAGAGTGGATTCTTCACCCATGCTCCACTAATGTCATAATTAGCCATCCATGGTGGAGGCTTCGGATCCCTAAAACATGCCTTTGCTTTTAAAATTATAAAGGAAATCTCGCTCAAAGGTGATTTACCTAACACCAATTTAGACAGTCCTGGAGATGGTGTATTAAAAAGTCCACGTACTAGATGTGGGTTAGAAGAAAATGGACTCATGGGGGCCATCTTCAAAATTGGAATTGTGAAATTTTACGGGAGTGGTTGGACTGTTTTGGGAATACATTAATCTTGGACCTTTGTGGGTTCCAACACCAATTTCACATGATGATCGTTTGGATTTAAATTGATCCATTGGACTTTTGAATGATTTGGGAAGTTGGGGAATTTTTTTCCTTTACTGTTTGGATTCTTTAGGGAGTTTGGATTTTTTTGGGTGCTAAGTTTTTTGTAGATTAGGGTCAGTAGGTCTTCCCTTACTTGTGGGTATGGATATTTTCGACGAATGAGATTCTAGAGAAATTGTGTGGTGAGGATGGGATGCTTCCTTATTTACCAACTCCCCTTCATTTCTCTGTTTCAAATATAAAACAATAGTCGATTATGTCACAAGTATGAAGCCATGCTGTTAGTTCGATATGTAAGTTACCTTAAAGGAGTCCTCTGGGCATGATTTACAGTCCTATAAGTTGAATCCCTCAAAATCAAATAAACATACTGCTCTAAAATTGGTAGCTTTGCGTCTGAACATTTCAACAAATTTTGTAAAATCAACTGATTTATATTCTGCTTTCTTAGCTTTGTCACATGATGCTAATATATTTTCAGTGAACCCCAAAATCTACAAGAGATGGAATTAAACCATTAAGAAATTAAAACTAATTGTCCAAAAACATGAAACTAACATATAAATAGTGTTATGAATAAAAAACAAAGGATGAACATGAGAGGAAATGGCCTTTGGTTTATCTTTGCTATCAGATATATGACACCCGATGTGAAGCCTTGCAATACCTCTATACCATTTAAAATAATCTAAAGTGTGTGGGCCAGAATCGCCCTCTTCTCCATAAATAATTCCATCCATTCTACTATTCCAAGCTTTGTGATAAATGGGATGCTTCTTATCCCAAAAAGTTTTCGATATTGAGATCTTTTCATCTAGCATGTATGGCCTCAAGAAAGTAGGTGGCACATTTTAAACCAATCAAAACTGTTTTATCACCTGCTCAGGACAGTGCTGCTCTACAATATAATAACATATCAATGCCATGGAAGACCGAAAAAGAAGTACCTCAGCATCCTCAAAATAATCCAAGACGTCTCCATAGTCTTGGTATGGTAGCCAATTAAACTATAAAAAAATATTACATAAATAAATTATTTACAAACAAAATAGTACCAAATGGATTTTTACATACAATACGATACAAACAACTTAGTATATGTAATAATATGATGTTGATTTTCAATATATTAAATACTCACAACATCAACTTTTAGATTATCAAGTTGTCTTTTAGCTTTTTCAATATTTGTGAGATAATGATGATACCTTAATCTCTTATGCTATGTCTGGAATAAAGAAAACTCAAAATCTTTGCTCCAATCAGTAAATTGGCAAATGGGCCTGCCTATTATCATACGAGAGTATGGCCAAATCTGACATTTGTGAAAAAACAATAATGAATAAAAATCTTGCACTTTAAATACTAAAACAATGATCGAAGAACATGTCGTATATTATGTCAATTACCTGCAATAGTTTAAGAGGACCCATTATAGTCTTCACAAATTTTCCATTCTTTGGGCAACTAGATACTTTGGCAAGGTTCTTATAAAGATTTGCAAGGCATGCAGATCCCCATGCATGCCTTTCGAAGTTTCTAAATGATTCTAAAATGTAGGATGGAGCCTTACTACCTGATAAGGTACAAAAATCTGACCCGCAACTTGACAAAATAAAAAGGTACGAGTACACCTTTCATCTTGATCCTTAGGTTTGCTTGAAGGGATTTTGCAAAATTTTCCTTAAACCATGTAAACTTAATTTGTACCTTATAGTAGTCAAAGTATAGATTAGGTGCGATCCCCAACATTCATTACATAATGTGATCATAGAAGTTACGGAGGAGAATGTCTGGCCGTTGCCTAAAAGGCCATTAATGGGGAAGCCGTAGATGTAAGCAGCATCTTCTAATATTCAGTGGCCTTCTCACTATTGAGATGGAAGGTATTTGTCTCGAGCCTCCACCTTTCCACCAAACCTGTATTAGGGCATGATCAAGTTCAATCCTTTCAGTTTTTGCTAAGTGCTCTAGCCTACTCTTGTGTATGAGCTCCCACATATGGTCATTTATTTCCCAAGTTTCATAATTTGGGGTGGGAATGCATCTTAATGGTCATTTCTCCTGCATTTAAATAGTGATGCATCAAGTTAACCTTATATATTGTCATAGCATAAACGGAAAAATAACATTACTACACTTCTCATCCAAAATAAATTTATACCTTGCCATTCCAAATCCATTGAGAGAAATAATTTTCTTGGTCATATAAAACATCACTATTCACTAGACTAGGATGGAACTCCATGAAATTACAAATATCTTTACAGAAATAGAAAGTCCACTATTGAAACAAAGAACCAAGAAGTTAGAAAGAATTTTTCAGTATTATCGCAAATTTAGGAATGAAAATGGAAACTCTACTAATAAAAACAGCACATCTTTGCCAAGTGCGTGCATTCACCTTAAATGTATACTTGGAAATTGCTTCACTTCTGCATAACTCCACCTTTTATAGAGAAGGCATCAGAACTTGTTTCGTTAGATATAAGTAAAGTAGCTTTACTATAGAGTAACAAGAAAATTATCACCTTTTATAAGCCTAGCATTTGATTATTTATGCAAATTTTCATTCTACAAAGATGAATATATTGGCATCAGGGTTTTCTTTTATTTACTGTGGCTCAAAATCCAAAGCCTGAGGTGACATTTTAGCCTCGAGCTTACTCTCAGTAGTGATGAGATATGAACATGTATTTGAGTACACTAGATAGAAGTCGTCAACAACTATTCTTGATTAAAATCCAATTATTAGAAATCTTTCAAGTATCTGGCAAACAAGTGATGTTTTCCAAATAGAAAGCTCAAAATGCAAGTGATCAACGATCTATTGCTGAATAGATTCAAAGAAATATAATAGTTGATGACACAATAACAAATCTCATGCAACTTCACCATGCAATATCTACATCATCATATTCATCAATACACACTCAAATCCTTGAAACTAATTTACAGCTACAACCATAAAAAAGTCAAAGAAAGAAAGAAAAAAAAAAAATAGAGTCTATAGAAGATGACTCATTAAATCCCTTATCCATGCTAACTAACTAACAGATCAAAGGAAAACAAAAAAAAAAAAAACAAGAAGAATCACAAAGAATCCATACTAGACACAATTCAACATGTTACACAACATCATGCATATTTTTCAATAATAATCTTTGATTGGGTGCATTTGGCATAAGCAAGTCCTAAAGTCGGTTGCCATACAGGAGTTTTTTAGAAATTACAATAGCATTTGCAATCAGTATGACTTAAATAATAATAATAATAAATAAATAAAAAGAAACAATAGGTTTTCAACAATGCTCCCACCTTATAAACTAGAGGCCTCATCAGAATTGAAGGCGTGACTCACAATCAATCCTATGAATGATCCTAACCATCATCAGTTAAATTTTGAATCTAATAAAACTATAACTGGAGAGAACATATCCTATGCCGAATGGGTCCCACCACTCTATTAATTCTCTTACTTTCCAACATTGGAAAAAAAAAGGAAAAACTCTGTTTCCATCCTAAAACCATGCAAGACTCACAATAGGAGCTGTAAGAAAAGGACACAAACTCAAAAGGAACATGAGAGACACCAAACACCACCTCTTGTCCATATATCTCTCTCTTTGAATGTGAACCCTAGCTCTCACTCTCTCTATCTCTTTGTTTCTCACAACTCAAATAATTTTCATCATGAACGGAACCCATAAGGTATTTTGATAGAGACTACAGTCTCTTCTTTCCCTTATTTCAAGTCATTTTCAATCTCTTCTTTTGAATCTCTTAAGTTGTTGATTCCAATATATGTCTCAATTAAAAGCATTTCCTCAAAAAAGAAATGTGGGTTCTTTTTCTTGTTAGCTTCTGAGTTATATACACCAATTCCGGTTCTAGATCAGCTGAAAGAAGGTTACATTCATCTCAGGTTTCCTAAAAAATTTCTCTTCTCCTAGCCCCTTGACCTCAATTTTTTTTTCTTCCATCCCTTTTAGTCCTCTCTCTCTCTCTCTCTCACACATTCACTCTCTCTGTTTTCTCTTATTTTCAGACTAGACAGCATATGATGATATGAATTGATAATACTAATAAGATGAATATGACTATATTATTTGAGCATGGATGGTTTGAATCCCATACATCTTTTTATTGTCCCTGTAATGTCACTTTTTCCTGTTTTCTAATAAATTCTGCACAATCTTTGAGCCCCACCGGCCACAAGACATAATAGTTGAAAAAAAATTCTAGCATTAATCCATTTAAAAGGATATAGGTCCAACATCTTTGTCAACTAACATACCAGAAAAAGTTCAATTGCATTTTCTTATGCAAGCACTTATCCCCACTTTTCTATTACGTTTCAAAAATTACATTAGTTGAAAACTGGTAGCTTAAATCCCCTTTTTTAATATTCCAAATGTAATTTGTAATTGCAAAATCATGTTAAGTGTCTATTTTTAATCATCATCATTAAAAGAATTTTTTAATTATATTGGAGTCGACTATATGAATTTCTTTGTATCTTTTTAATAAAAGATAATAAAAAGACAATGATATGAATGTAGAGAAGGTAAGAAGGGAGAAGGTAGATGGCAGGAGAGAAGGGAATCGCATTTTCTACTCTCCCAAGCAACGTTGGACTGTGGGAGCGTGAAGATTAAAAAATTAATAATAATAAGAAGAGAAAATCAGGATTAGAAAGAGTGAGGACTCGGCAGAAGCCCTCCATCATTCCCGTCATGTAAGCCCTCCATCAAAATGGGTTTTGAAAAGGGGCTAGGACACGGTTCTTTTCACATGGAAGAAGAAGAAGAAGAAGAATAGGGAGGAGGAAGGGAAGAAGAAGAAGAACAGTGAGGAGGTGGGCGTACCAGTTTCTACAGAAAGGGATGCTGATGGTGATGATAGGTGAGAAAGCAAGGAGGAAGAAGCCTGATAAGCCCTAATGATATCGTTCTATCAAATTTGCCTAATGATATCGTCTGATATAAGGTGCTAGGCTTTTTCAGCACTCACAATATCGCCCAATCAAAGCTGAGGACATATTTTTCTTTTGATGGAGTACAAACTCCAAATCGATTTTTTTAAATCTTTCTTAGTTAATTGGGATAATCTAAACTTATGATTAATTTTATTCATAAAAATTTCTTTTTTCTAAGAGATGACTTATACACTTTTAGATTAATAATAATATTGTTTTCTTGTACATACAGGACTTGTAAGTCCGAGCTTTGCCAGAGCCAAAGATCCATCCCAAGATCTGGTGGTATGCCCACTTGGACTGTCACACGGTTATGTTGTGAGCATTCTTGTTTTGCTGGGTGTGTGTCAGGCCTCAGCCTTAACAATGCAGACGCAGATGCAAGGGCTGTAGGGCGGACAAGATAATAGTCTTTTTAAATTCTAATATATATATAAGAGTTTTTATGTGCACATGTTCCTTACTATTTTGATGGGGAAAAACGTTTTTTTTGGACCTATCAAGTTTAAAAGGATATAAAATTTCATCTGCTTTCATATTAATATATTCCAAAGAAAGCGTGTTTCTCGCGACATATGCACGTAAATATTCTATATATATATAAATATATTAATTAGACGAGCGTGCTCTCTTTCTGATTTCTCTTTATACATATATTACTTCGTCAATCTTGTCTACGAAAGAGAGAAGATACCACCGACACAAAAAAGGGTGAATGAGAGAGAAGAAGGAGAGCTGAGAAACCATCTCATCTTCTTCTTCAGAGCCCATTTGATCTTCTTCTTCTCTTCCTCCTCCTCCTTCTTTTTTAATAGAAATGCCTGCTCTGAAAATAGGCAGCAGACCTCCATGGGTCGGTCTTGCTGCTGCCGTATGGGTACAAATAGCAGCTGGGAACCCCTACAATTTCCCGCTCTACTCTCATTCTCTGAAATCGGTTCTGGGTTTCAACCAACAACAGGTGACGATGCTTGGAGTCGCCAACGACATCGGAGAGAACGTGGGTCTCCTTCCAGGACTCGTCTGCAACAGATTCCCACCTTGGGTCTTGCTTTTGATCGGGACTGTTGCTTGCTTTCTCGGTTATGGAGTTCTCTGGCTTGCGGTAAGCCAGACCCTTTCGTTGCCTTACTGGGTGGTGAGTTGTCGATTCTTTGTTTCATTGATCTTTTCATGGGCACCCCTTTGCTGTGTAGATGTGTTTTTGGTTGATATTGATTTTTGTTTTTATTGGGATTTTTGGTTTGTGCGTGGTTGTGGTATGTGAGGTTTTGCCTTTTGGTTTTGATTGGTAGGTCTACCTTCTTTTAATTGAATTGAATGGATGTGATGATCTTCTGTTGGGGTAACTTGTTTTGTCCAGTGTGTTTCTTTGCGTCTTTTGTTACCATGGTGATTGATATTTCTTTTGCATTTTGGGTCGCTTGGATCTGGGTTTTGAGTGAACTTACTTTAGATTTTTGGCATGCTGGGGCCTTTTTGGGTCTGGATTTTGTGCAAAACTCAACTTTTTTTTTTTGAACTTTTTTCTTATTTTTTTTGTTGATATGGTTTTCCTTATTCTAGTATGAGTTGAATGGAAACGGGTGAGCAGAATTTATAAAATTGCTACCGAATTTGGCCGCCGTCCTTAGTGTCGTTTCAATGGGAATTAAAATTCTGCAACTGAAATCCATCAAAATAGTTTTGGAAGCAGTTGGACTCCTGGAAAAATTCTACTGTGGGAGTGGAGTTAGCATGAGTCATCTTCAAATTGTGAGAGGTAGAATTTAAAGTGCTACCACTTAAATATTTATAGGAAAAAAAGCTTCTAAAGAGGTGTTAATAGTGAGAAACTGAGCCATGTTATTAAGCTTTGAAACTTTTAGTAAATAAAGCACATCCAGTGCTTTGGGCCTTTACCAGAAATGCAAGAGCAGTCTGTGAAACGAAAATGACCAAGGCAGCTAATTGCCTTTTTGCTACTGCCAATGGAATTAATACAAAATTGGGTATGTAATTTAAGGAAAGCCTAAATGCGAGAAATGGATAGCTGCAAAACCTAGCATCTTGGTGGGCTCCATCACTTCAACCAGATGCATAGTAGTAGATAGGCTTGATGAGATTAGGGTCTACCATAAAATCAGCCCTGTCAGATGATTCTAGCCATCCGATCTAATATGACAAAATTGAGATAGATGGCTAGAAATGCTCAACAGGGCTATTTTTGGTAGATGCTTAACTCAGTTACTCACTGGTCATTTATATATCTGGTAAGGCCATGAGACCCTACAATATGTCCTGTTCCCCAGCTGAAATTTTGTGTCACCTGAAAGCCACATCTGTTTTTAGCATGTCTCTCTAATTATGCAAAATGATACTGATGGATTTGAATTAAGAGACAAGCATTTCATCTCTCGGATATATCCAATAAAATTGGAATGGCACAAAGAGACAAGCATTTCTTGTTACATGGTTATGAATACAATAAACTGAAGTTGCTTTTGGTGGTTTCATTGTTCATTCAATTTCATTCTAAATTCTGTGTTGCTGTTAGCCATACTAGGTTCATAGGAAGGGTGGTTCATTGCTTTCTTCTCCATTGAGTTTCATTATGGCTTTGCAACAGCTAACTTCATTTAAGCCATAAGAACTATGTTTGTTGGCCAAATCCCAACTTCCACCCATATTCTGCACATGTTTGGTGCAGTAATCATTGTGGAACAATCACTAAAATAAAGAACCAACAATATTGGGTTTTAATTTCATGGAATCTGATAATTATAATGAGTCCTCATAAGGCATCAAATCAGTATCCTTGTACTTGTTTTAGGTCACTATGGGTTTCACATGGAATAGTAGCTTACCGACTAAAGGTAATGGAACTAAACTTACATATGAATGGATGCCAAATGACTTGAGAGTTATCTCTCCTAGGGACTGTTTTGCTTGCATATTTAAGCTGGACCATGTCCAGCCCATCTGCACTTTTTGTGAAACCATTCTTTTTGATTAGTAATGTGATTTGAACCCAAAACATCAAGATTGCAATAGTGAGCACTTTCTACCATGCGAATTGCTGTTGTCAAACCCTATTAAGTACTATTCCATTTAAATGGCAATTGGACCTGCCTTTCTGGCTTACTATCCCTAATTGGTGGTTAATGCATCTTATGCTCAAACCTATTCTCCAATATCCTTAGGTGCCATTTCAAAGTCTAATTTTTGTGTCCAATTGACTCAAATATGTATTTGAGTGATTTAGACCGTTTGGCAAAGTGTATATAGACATTTGATTTAATCAGCTTTAGTCTTTTCTCCTTTTTCTCAAAAAGTATACAAAAGGTACAAGTATGAATGTTTAAAGCTATAAGACAACTTTTACTTTTCCTTTGACAAGTTTTCCTGTGTCACTTTTATAATATAACACGTTTGCCTGTATTATTTATACTTTATATGACATCGTTTTTTAGTGATACTTTTTCAAAATTTGCCGGTATTGCTTTTACTATACTACTTTTACTATATAACAACTTTGCCATATAACTTTTATGGTATGATAAGTTCCTCAAACACCAATTCCCCAAGCAAAAGTCCATGCTGAGGATTTTTCTTTCCTTTTTTTGTTTTTTTGTTAGTTTAACATCATGATGATAGTTGGTTATGGATCTAGTGCACACACGTGATTAATATCATGAGGAATAGTGTGATATCAGATTTTCTTATTTGATAGAAACTAACTTCATGAACTGCATGAGACCTAAGCATTTTTCTAGTAAATCAAACTCCCATGTGACGTGACGGTAGAGGACATCAAATCTGTCCACTTGGGGTGGCTGGGGGATTGGGGTTGGTGAGGGGGAAGTTTCACGTCCTTGTTGGTGAAGTGTGCTATTGACCATATGCGCACATGCACCATTCCTCCCTTTAGTTCAGGCTCCTAATCCCGTTAGAGCAATCTTCGCCAATAGTTTTTAAAAAAATCCTAACAAGTAGAGAATTGCACAAGGCTTTCAAATCATTCCAAGCCCTTCTCTCAACAGCTTGGTACTAGCAGCAACTTATTTTAGAGAGACATTTGATTTGGCCATTAGTGTGTTTTAATGGTCTAGATTAGTTTTAGGTTTTTATTTTTCTATATAATGATGTAATGCCTCTTGGTAAAGATAGAGTTATTGATTAATTAAAAAAAGAAAAATTTCAAAAGTGTTTTTGGATTTCCCAAAGTTGTCTTCTTCCTCACCTGCGATGGGGAGCTTGGTGTGAGGCCAATATCTTCAGGATTTTCTTGACGTATCCCTCCACCTTCCATCTCTGGCCACCCTACATCTGGTACCCTGGTTTACATCAATTAGTATAAGAACCAAAGATCGATGCAACCTTGGATTTGAGATTTGGCAATCACCATCTCCATCACCCCATTCGGCACTCCCAAATCCATTAGATCACCACCCCATCTTTACTGATCCTTCAACCACTTCCATCATTGCGCTGATTATCACCACAGGATCTAATCCCGAGAAACCCCAGTGGCCAACCATTGGCCCTAAACCCTTTTCCTTGCACGAATCTATTTGGCCACCAAAACCCTAAACCCCTTGATTGATCAAGATCTTGGCCCTATTATCCCCACTAATGACTTACTCAAACCCCTATCACTATTATCGACCCAAATCCTTTGAGCCACTTTGCCCCCTTTTCTACACAACAGAATACCATCCACTGCCAATCCGAACAACCACACTGGTTGTACCATCATCTTCCACCATCCCTACCATCCACCATATCCCAGAAATCCCTAGAAAAAATAATTGCCACCACCGCATTCAGCCATTAACAATGCCACTAGTCTAGTCTCTCCCTTTTGAACGAAGGACACCCAAGCACCATCACATCCCCCGCATGGGCTACATCTGCCTAGACCCATCGCCCAGGTACATTAAAAAAAAAAATCCCCAAATCTAAAATCCTAATCTTCCAAATCCTTGAAACCAAAAAGTCAACATCCCTGCACAAATCTCAAATCCCAACCCACATTCCCACCGTGCAAAACCCAAAACCCCTACACCTGAGTCCCTACCACCCATTCCCTCAAATTGAAAAAAAGAAAAAAAGAGACAGGGAGATCGAGAGAAGAACTAGAGAAAGAAAAAAAAATTCGACGCAAAAAAAGAAAAAAGAAAGTACGAAGGTCGGAGCAGAGAGGAGAAAAAAAAAGGCGCACCTGGCACTAGAAGCAACATCATCTCCCCTCGTTGTCGTAAGCCTCTTGCGTCACCCTTATTTCGAAGCCAAATAGTAGAAGTGGCCCTCGCTAACATTAGCACCACCACCTTTGGCCATTACCTGCTCCACTGCAGCCATCAGCCTTGCCATCGTCAAGCTTTGTTGTCAATGAGCAACACCTTGCCTCACCCTCGCAGGTCACCATCTCGCCACCCATTGCCCTCACCATCTAAGTTAGCAACCATCTCATCGTGTTCGTTGTTGAGTTTTCTTCACTCTTTGTTTTCATCAACGTAACAATAGGAAAACATCGACTTCCTTCTCCTTTTCTTATTTCTTCCGCACAAACAACAAGGCTGAAACTTTTGCAACAAGGGCACAACAAACATAAAATTAACATAAGGCCTTTTCCACTTGGTTGATTCAACAATTAAACAAGAAGTGAAGAGGCCATCGTGTCCAGTGGACTCAACCCATTTTCCTCTTCAGTTGGACCTCATCCAACCCAACTCGATCTGTTAACAGCATAACAAAACTTTGTTGGGCCAGAGTTTAGGTTTGACCTCACCTTTAAGGAATTCATTAAAAGCCCAACAGCATTTCCTTTGATTAAGTCCCACTCAGCTAGTGGGCTCGGTTAGACCCAACCTATCTTAGCCTATTGGTTAGAATGCTTCGCGGATAGAAATAGTAACAAAAGCGAGAGTGTGGGCCCCCATATCCATGCAAATTTCAATTGTTGATTTTCATTTAGCGATATCTTCACCATTTGAAATTTGATCGATGATTCGTTTTCACCTGCACACTTTTGGAAATTAGATCTCCAAATCAAGTTAGATTGATTAAATTTTGAAGAGCATTAAATTTTACATTCCTTTCTCCTCCAATTCAATATGGAATTGCAAATTTTTTGAAATCAACGAAAGGATTCAAAGCATAACATATGCATTCAAATATGGAAAATGGTATTATGAAAATGAAGCCTACTTTGAACAATTCGTTAATTTCAGGTAAGGGAATGTGCCAGTTGATGAATATGGTGATGAATTTTCAAGGCTACAAGTACAATGTGCATTAGATGAGGATGATGAACATTATGTCACTATCTTTACCAGATGTTTGAGATCAAGCATATAGATTAATATGAAAAGGGAATGTAAGGATTTGCATGAAGCATTTTGGGAAGCAATCCTTGTTGAGTGCTTGATAAAATGCTATCGACTTCGAAAAGTGTAGCTTTAAGAACAAAAGTCCTCACAAACAGCATAAGCCCATATTGTGGAATCCGGTGTGGAGAATGTCAAGGTTGCTATTGAAGAACAAAAGTGGGAAAGTAATGATTCCACGATCAGTTCAGATGAACTGACAGACAACACTCCTTCAAATCATTGTACTGTACTTGAATTGAAAGAAAATGAACCTAAGTCTCATCCTTCTGCTAGTGTTGAACAAGAAGAAATAAACGGTGAAGAAAATAACAAGGAGTCTAGTCATCTGGTGGATCTCATCATAAGTCCACTTTCGGAGGAGCCACATATATCATTAGAAGAACAAGTTGTTGTTTCGAAGGTTGAAAATGATGGTCAAGTCATTGAGATTCCCTATGTTGATTTCATCTTTAGGGATAAGCTGTTGATGTTTGAAGACTGTGATCCACTGATATATTGTCAACAAATGAAGAATCTAATTGTCTGATCACGAGTCTATGCTAGCCTTAAACATTAGAATGGCCCATCCATTCCCTTTCTACTTGGATGAAAAGATTGATTTCAGCCTCCAAGTCATGGCAAGAAGATGATCATGAAGCACATCAAAGATTTGTATGCTGGATATTTGATCCTGGAGGACTTCTATAGAACTCGAGGTTGAGTTCTCTCCATCCAGGGGAGGGTTGATGCAGGGCAGACCCGCGGCTCTCCATGGGTCGACTCGCCTTTGGGCCGAGCCCACCTATATTAGTTTATTTAGGAATTTTGTTATGTTTTTCAGTTATTTTAGTTGGTTGTTTTAGTCTTGGCCATCAGTGTGTTCAATGGTCCAAATTAGTTTTATGTTTTTTTTTTCATATATAATGATATAATAGCTCTTGGCAAAGACAGAATTATTGATTAATGAAAAAAAGAAAATTCTTAGAAGTGCTTTTGGGTTTTCCGGAGTTGTCTTCTTCCTCACCTGCGATGGGGAGCTTGGCGTGAGGCCAATATCTTCAGGATTTTCCTGATTATCCCTCCACCTCCCATCTCTTTGATCTTTCCATCTTTGCCTGCCCTGTATTTGGTACCCCACTGCGCATCAATCCCTCTTAGAAGCATGTGTGTTTTCTCCTTTTCGTGGTCAACAATTGTCCATTGTGTATTTGGGCACAAGAAGGGACCAGCAAAGCTTTAGTTTCACAAATAGGAAAGGATTTTATTTTCATTTTTACTCTTACAAAATAGGGAGGTTGATTTGTCTATTTGGGCATAGGGATTAGGATCGAAGCATTTAACTATTGTACTAGCTTGATTCAATATTGTTTCATACTTGGATATTGTTTCAAGAGGCTTAGAAATGTGTAGGAGAAATTGGATGGATTTGTTTAACTAAATTCTTCAATAAAATATTAAGGACATTGAAAATGTCATATGAATGGAGGTGTTATAGTACCTGTATGTAAGAACAATGGAGATATACAAAGTTGCATCAATTGTCATGAGATTAAACTTATGCGCCACACTATGAAACTTTGGGAAGAAGTAATGGTGCAAAGACTCACACGAAAGATGAAGATACTTGTAAATTAATTTGGTTTCTTATGAGTGAGGTCAACTAGGGAAGTTATTTTCTCACTTAGACAATTAAATGGGAAAATATCAAAATTAGAGGAAAAATCTTCATATGGTTTTCATCGATCTGGAGAAAGTCTATGGTAGGGTACTTAAAGATTTAATCCAACAGATTTTAGATAATAGAAGTATCCAAAGAGGTTATATTAACATCATTAACGACATGTATGAGGAAGTGGTAATGAGTGTAATAACTACCCGTGGAGAAACAAATGAGTTTTTTAGTTACCATAGGTTTGCATAGGGGGTTAGCTTTAAACCCGTATCTTTCTTCATTTATTGTGAATGAGTGAACTGCTTATATTTAAAAGGTGTGTTTGTGTAAATTGTTTATAGATGATATAGTGTCGGTTGATAAATCAAGAGATTCGTAAATTTGAAATTTAAGATATGGCAGGACTCAGGAGGCTTTAGAATACAATGGCTTTAAAATAAACTGTACAAATATGGAATATATGAATTGCAACTTCGTCGGGAATGCGAAAAGAGGTGTAACTTATCTGAGAATTGAAGCTTAAGAGATACCACAAAGAGATTCCGATACCTTAGCTTTATAATTAGTAAAGGTGGAGAGATTGAGGAGTATGTCAAACAAAGGATAAGAGGCAGATGTTTGAGGTGGAAATTTGCTTCTAAAGTGCTTTGTGAACGGTGCATGCCTACAAGGTTGATGGAAAAATTTAACAATACAACAATTGGACCAACTATTACGGATGGAGCAAAGTATTGGCCAATTAGGAAACAACGCATGCAAAAAATGAGTCTAGCACAGATAAGAACTTTGAGTTGGATGTGTAAAATTAGAATAGATAGAATTAGAAAGCAAACTAACAAGATTGAAGGAAAAATTTTAGTTGACATCGATTGGACCATCTATGACCTATGGAGTAGCATTTTGACCAATTAGGAAACAATGTGTACAAAAACTGAGTGTGGTAGAGATGAGAGCTTTTTGACGGATTTGGGGTAAAACTAGAAAAGATAAAATTGGACCAAACACATTCAAGATTATTTAGGGGTGTGACTCATTTGGATCCTCGATTGAAACTAGATAAATCTCCTGAAGGATTGATTGAATCTAGAGACGGATTCGAAAGATTAACACACTCACAGTAAAGGGTAACACCAAAGAAAATTCTTGATTAATTATAATAAGTTTGACTTACAATGAACCATTGTCCCCTTATAAAGTTTAGTAGACTTAATCCCTAAGCAACAAAACTTTCTTTATTTGAATATCCTAAATAAAAACTAGAAAACTTGCTAATATTAATCCTAAACATATAATAATTAGAAATAGGGATAAAATTCGAAGTCCACAGTGGCTCTCAGTCCAACTGGGTCTGTGGTCTGAACCCGAATGGATGGGGTTGACCAATTGGGTAAATGGCTTAGCCCAATTGTTTTCTTGGACCTAGGTCTGGTCCGTACTGCACCAACACTCCCTGGCTTGGAGAAATTCGACTCCGGCAAGTTAATTGCTTGATATCGCTCATAGAGATTTGGATTCAAACGTTGGAAGTTTGTAGCAGTAATCCATGTAGCATGGGAGAGGGGATGATTCCTCCATCGAATATAAAACTTCTGGTAACCTCCATGACGAGTAGAAATACTTTGGTCATCATGCACATCAACAATCCCATCAGCATGCGATAGATTAGTCGATAGTGTAGTAGTTGGATCTTTAGTATCACCATCATTTTCATGACCATAGTAGTGCATCATATGCTCTACCTTGAAAGTAGATTTAACGCCTGAGTTTGAGGGTCTATTTAGAACATAGGTTTTGGGGTAATCTTCTTCAAAATTTTGTATGGACCTGTATTGCTAGGATGCAACTTTTTGTTAGCTCCTGGAGGCAACTTTTTTTCAATAGATACAAACCACAACCGTATCCCCTTCATCAAATCCAACAAATTAAAGTTGCTTATCAGCTTGCTTTTTATATGTCATTGGTGGCTGATATATGTCAGCATACCTCATTGTGAACTTGTTGTATGTGTTGAAAGAAGCTTTTAGCATCCGCACTTATTCTTTCATTGATTGGCAAAGCCACTAGATCATTAGGCAGTCTCAAACTCCTGTCACAGCTTTAAATGGTGAGGTGTCGGTTCATCAGTTAACCGAATTATTGTACGCGAATTCAATGATAGGTAGCACTTGATCCCAAGTTGTGATGTGATTGCGAACAAGGCATCGTAACAATTGTTCGAGACTTCTGTTTACCACTTCTGTTTGGCCTCCATTTTGTGGGTGATAAGCTATGGAGTAGTTAAGCTTGGTAGTGGACATCATCCATAAAGTCTTCCAAAAATAACTCATGAATTTTGTATCTCGATCAGAAATAATAGTCTTTGGAAGGCCATGTAGATAGACAACTTTTTTGAAAAATAATTTAGCCACTTTATAAACATCATTTGAACCCTAAAACCATTCCTAGCCCCGTCAACACCACTCCAACCAAAGTCCAGGCCAATAAAGAAACCATGCTCGGCCCTATTAACACTGCCAAACCACAATCGAACTTCCCATTCACCACAAGCCTATGATGCCCAGATACGGACACAGGTATGGATACGGACACGGAGAACAAGGGCTCGATACTCCAACTTGAAAATTTTAGGATACGGATACAGGTACGACATTTCAAAAAAATATATGCATATAAATACTTATCCTAGTGCTCAAATATTATGAGGCCCACCATGTGGATTAAATTTTCAATGAGGTGGGCCTGACAGTATCTTAATGTAGAAGAAAAAAAAAGAAAAGAAAAAAAAAGTGGGCCAAGTGTCTTGGTTAGCCTAGTAGCTCAACATTAAAATAGAAAGAAAGAAAAAAAAAGCCCAATGGGCCCGTTCTCATTAATAAAATGTGATGGGTTCTTTTGCCCTATTTGAATTTCTGGGCATCATCGAACGAAAAAGAAGAAGAATGAATAAGAAGAAGAATAGACGTAAATGGCACCTAAAGCTAGCACCTTGAAGTAATAACAGTAGCAGAAAGCAACACGGTGGTCTACCACCTAGTTGAAGAAGCAACTTCTCCAAACGAAAGCAGTAGCCCCTGTCAGATTAGTTATCTTCTTCCTCGCTGCCACCTCCTCCTCCTCCTCTTCTCCTTCTTTTTTGTTTTCCTTTTGATCACACAGAGAGAGGGCTCATTTAGGAGTAAATTAGTCAAAATAGACAAAATCTGTCGTAATTTTGGGCAAAAAATATTGCATAGCTGTATCTTAAAATTGGGGGTCGTATCCAAGCCGTATCTTGCTGTATCTCGTACCTATATTCGTATCGTATCGTATCGGTTTTTGATACCATAGGACATTTGGAGTATCTGAGTATCATATCTACAAACCCCAAACTCATGAAACCCTAAAACCCCGATTCCACAAAAACCCGAAATTTCGAAACCTTAAATCCCAAATCCCTTCGAATCCAAACCCTATTCCTCCCTAAAACTCGAACCCACAATTGCAACCCTTCAAACCCTAAAGCCCTAAAGCCAAATCCACTGCAATTTCCCTTTTGCCTTTCATTCCTGAAACCAAAAAACTCCTTCACCATCACCATAGCCTCCAACACATCAGTCATCACCATCAGCATCACCACACCTGTAACTTAACCCACTGGATCCTCGTTCAAGATTAAATTTATTTGCCGAAGGATTGATCGAATTCAGAGATAGATTCTAAAGATTAGAACACACTCACAATAAAGGGAAACACCATATTGAAAGAAAAGTTCTTGATTAAAAATAATAACCATGACTTACAATGAACCTTTGATCCCCTTATCTAGAGTAGTAAACTTAATCCCTATGCAGCAAAACTTTCTATATTTGAATGACCTAAATAAAAAATAAAAAACTTGCTAATATTAATCCTAATCAAATAATAATTTAAAATAGGGATATAATTAGAAGTCCACAGTAGCTGTCAGTCTAATTAGGCTTGTGGGCTGAACCCAAATCGATGAGGTTGACCAGTTGGGTCAATGGCCTGGTGCAATTGTCTTCTTAGGCCTCGGTTTGGTCTGTACTGCATTAGGGTAGCATTGATGAGTGATATATTAAGACAAACTCGTTTAAGATAGTTTGGACATGTCTAACATAGTCCAACAACGGTGCTAGTGACAAGAGTTTTTTTTATGCAAGTTGATGGCCACCTTAAGGAAGCAGTAGGCCGAAGAGGACATGGATGGAAGTTTTAAGGATAGATCTAAATTAGTTACTCCTACAATACCAAGTAACTGACAAACTCACGATTATAGAGGAGATTTTGAATTCTCTTGAGAATGTATTAATTTGTGTATCCTTCTATTGAGATTATACATCAATATATGTATCTTTACATGCTTTTAATCTAGGCTCTAAGAAAGGAAAACTCACTAATTTACATCAATTAGGATTTTAAGTTAAGAAGGAAGACTAATTACAGCTAATTACCTTTAATTTAGGTTCTAAGAAAGGAAAACTCACTAATTTATATCAATTAGGATTCTAAGTTAAGAAGGAAGACTAATTACAGTTAATTACCTTTAATCTAGGCTCTAAGAAAGGAAAACTCACTAATTTATATCAATTAGGATTCTAAGTTAAGAAGGAAGACTAATTACAGCTAATTATAGCAATAGTATTCCAAGTAAAGAAGGCTTCTATTTTCAGATGGGCTCTTTTCAGATGGGCTTTGGGCCTATGTATCACCCCCCGTCAAATTGATGCGGGAGAATCGACAAGCATCAATTTGGAAACCAAGAACTGATGGCTCGGTCGTGGAAGGCCTTTGGTGAGAATATCAGCAAGTTGAAGTTCAGTGGAGACATGTGGCAGGCTGATGACATCACGTTTAAGCTCATCACGGATGAAGTGACAATCAACCTCAATGTGTTTAGTACAGTCATGAAAAATCGGATTTTCAGTAATCTGAATAGCACTGGTATTATCCGCATAGAGGGGGGTAGCTCCTGCTGCTGGAAAACCAATGTCAGAAAGCAAACCACGAAGCGAAAGAATTTCGGAGCATGCAGCAGACATGGCGCGGTACTCTGCCTCAGTAGAGGATTTGGAAACTTTGTCATGTTTTTTGCATTTCCAAGAAATGAGACTAGCACATAAAAACATGCACCATCCAGTTGTCGATCTGCGAGTATCCGGACAACCAGCCCAATCAGCATTTGAATAAGGTTTGAGAGTCAGAGGATTGTTGGATGGAAAAAACAACCCATGAGTCAGTGTGCGAATAAGGTACCGAATGATGCGGCGAACAACAGCCAGATGAAGGTGACGAGGAGCAGTCATGAACTAACTCATCAGGTTGACCGCATAAGAGATATCGGGTCGAGTGATCGTGAGGTAGATCAAGCTCCTAACCAACTGGCGATAGGCAGTAGGATCGGAAAAAAGATCACCTTCGTCGCGACTGAGTTTGACATTCAGTTCTACTGGCGTATCAACAGGAGTAGAAGCAGTAAGACCAGCCAAGGCGATGAGATCAATAGTGTATTTGTGCTGATGGAGAATGATACCTTTAGGCGATTGATGAACTTCAAGACCGAGGAAATAGTGAAGAGGGCCAAGATCCTTCATTTTAAATGACTCACAATGAGACGCTTGGAGCTTCTGAATCATTCCGGCATTAGGACCGGTAATGACGATGTCATCAACATAGACAAGGAGTATTGTGATCCCAGATGGAGCATGATGTAAAAAACATAGAAGGATCATACGGGCTTGGATGAAAATCCAAGCGGAGAAGAACAGCTTGAAATTTCTCAAACCATGCACGAGGAGCTTGTTTCAGACCATAGAGGGAGCGACGAAGTTTAGCAACCATACCGGGGCCGGAGGAGCATCCCTGAGGCAAGCGCATATAAACATCTTCTTTGAGATCACCATGGAGAAACGCATTTTTGACATCCATTTGATAGAGAGGCCAAGATTGAGATGCAGCAACAGCAAGAATAGTGCGGACGGTGGTCATCTTGGCAACCAGAGCAAAGGTCTCATCATAATCAATGCCATATTCCTGCCGATTGCCAAGAGCAACAAGACGTGCCTTGTAGCGATCTAAAGATCCATCAGATTTTAATTTGAGAGAAAAAACCCACTTACAGCCAATAGGTTTGACACCCACAGGAGATGGTACAATATCCCACGTATGATTTTGTGCTAACGCATCCAATTCATCTTGCATAGCCTTTTTCCAACACGGAACCTGCATAGCCTGAGAATATGATTGTGGAATGGAAGAAGAAGACAAAGTGGCCATTAAGGAAGTATGGGAGAAGCCATAACGGTCTGGCAGGACCGAAATCCAAGTGGAGCGACGCAGTGAAGTATGGCTGGAACCGGATGCCGGAGGAAGATCAGGAGGGGGATCACTAGTATGCGCTGTGCTGTTCCGTCTGTGATATACAAAATTAGGATTAAAACGAACAACTGACGAGCCTTTAGAAAAACCAGGTAATGACACAAAAGAGGAGTCAGGAGGATCAATGTGTTTTTGAAAAAAATACTGATGTTCAAAGAAGACAACATTCCTAGAGATACGGAACCGGCGAATGTGAGGATCATAGCAAAGGAACCCTTTCTGGAAGGGTGCATAACCTAAAAACACACACTGAGCTGATTGTGCTGTGAGTTTTGTCCTTTCAGAAGGAGGCAAGTGCACAAAACAAATGGAGCCAAAAACATGAAGATCATCATAGGATGGAGTAGTCTTGTACAAACGATAATATGGGCTTTGATTCTCAATGGAGGTTGATGGCATACGATTGATAAGATGAGCTGCTGTAGCCAGTGCCTCAACCCAAAAACGAGTAGGAACCGAGGATTCCAGAAGAAGGGAACGAGTGACATCAAGAAGATGTCTATTTTTCCGTTCAGCGACTCTATTCTACTGGGGAGTATAAGAACAAGATCTTTGAGAAATAATGTCTTTGGTTTGCAAAAACTGTTGAAAATCAGAGGACATATATTCCCCGCCAGAATCAGTTCGCAAGATTTTAATGCAGGTGGAAAATTGATTTTCAACATAAGCCAAAAAAATTTGAAAAACATGAAAAACATTAGATTTGGAATGCAGAAAGTAGACCCATGTGAACCGACTGAAATTATCAATAAAGGTCACAAAATATTTATAGTGAACGTGCGAAAGAGCGGGAGCAATTCCCCATACATCACTATGAACTAAATCAAAATACTGAGAAGTGTGAGAAGTGGATTGAGGAAACGGAAGTGTTTTGCTCTTTCCCATTTTACAAGTAGCACAATCAAAAGGCACACAAGAAGATAAACGAAGAGATTTATTTAATAAACCAAAATTGAACATAAGGGACAAAGCCTTGGAATTAGGATGTCCGAGTCTATTATGCCACAACCGGCAATTATCTCTAAGAGAAAAACAAAACACATTATTGGCAAATTGATTCCTAGAAATTTGAGAAAGATCCAGCGGAAATAAGCGTCCACACTTAGGCCCCCTCGAGATCTCTTTCCCGGACATCTGGTCCTGCACAACACAACCAGAAGAAGAAAAAGAGATGTTACAATTATTTTCAACAAGTTGTCCGACTGACAATAGGTTGGAAGTTAAATTAGGACAAAGATAAACATTTCTCAATGGGATGGAACCAGGGATATTGCCTATGGCAGTAATGGGAACGTGTCCTCCATCAGCAGTTTGTATTTGAAGAGGGCCAGTGTAACTTGTCATATTGGAGAGAGTAGTGTGGGAATACGTCATATGATTAGACGCCCTGGAATCAAGAAACCAAGTGGAAGATGAAGAAGACTTACCTGATAGACCAAAAGCAGAGAGGGCATTGATAATCATTTGTTGAATCAATTCAGGAGTGAGAAATGAGGAGGACCCAGGTTGTGGGGTTGCAGATGTAGGAACAGGCATAACCAAGGAAGCCACATAAGGATGCGGAGTCTGAGATGGTGGAGTAGGATACTGCAATGCTGGAGACTTTGGAGTCTGATATTGTGTCGACTAACGTGGAGGACGGCGACAACATTCAGAGATGATATGTCCCGACTTTTTACAGTAACTGCAGACTTTTTGTTTGCATTGAGAGGCAACGTGCTCAAATTTCTGACAACTGTAGCATTCGGTTTTGCTCAAGTCTCGAGGCTGAGAAGTTTTATGTGCCGAAAACGCGACTGAATAGGTTTCAGTCTTTTGTTGGGCAATATGAGCCGAGGTCGTAAGGCGCTGTTCTTCGCGTAAGAGCTCATTCAAGCATACATCCAAGGAAGGTAGGGGCGACCGATTCATTAGAGCAGATCGGACACTTTCAAATTCATGCCGCAGTATCATCAAAAGTTGATCTCGCTGACTAGATGCCTGAAGGTCTTGAATTACCGCCAACACATTGTCAGCCACATCCGCATATTTAATACTGTCGTATTCCGACCACAGTGTACGGAAACCTGAATAGTAATCTTGTACTGACAAAGTCCCTTGGGTATATTCAGCAATAGCACATTCAAGATGGAACTGTCGCGCAGAGTTATCTTGATGGTATACTTTCTTCAAATACCCTCACATAGCTTTAGAAGTGGGGTAAGGCTTGAGATTTATTATTAGATGAGGCTCAACCGATCCCAGAATACAGGATTTGATTTTGGCATCTTTTGTCTGCCAAGAGGAGATCTTTTTTTCATCCTCAGTGGGTTTAGGGTCAGCACCAGAAACAAAACCTCACAATTCCTTAGCTTCGAGGTAGGTTTGGAATTGAAAAGACCATGCAGGGTAATTTTGTCTAGTGAATTTGATCAAAGTAACCTTAGATTTGTCCATCTCAATGTTAGATTAAAATTGATTTTGGCCAAAAGAGAACAACAGGAAAGTAGTACGTCCTTGATTTCAGGGGAAAAGGTAGCACGTGGACCCCACCAAGTGATCTCGAGACGGATCAAAGACAGGGGATGGAAGGGTAGTCAAATTTCGCTACTGCTGGAAGAGGTCTCACTCAAAACGGGTCAAAATCCACAATTTTGAACGGCTAAGATGAAATTTGTTGGACAAAACTGAAATACTAAAAGAGATGAGATGGCCTACCTCTGATGATCGAAAAAATCTGAAAAAATGTCCAAGAATTCCAGGATGAGTGGTCGACCAGGATGGGAGGGTCTGCTGATGTAACATGCACGAACAATTAACGACAGGATGCCAATGACTGTTATCACCAAGATTCTACAAACCAGTTGAAGAAGAAGATTAGAAGAGAAGAGGACTGTAGATCAGGGCTTTGATACCATGACAAACTCACGATTATAGAGAAGAGATTTTGAATTCTCTTGAGAATGTATTAATTTGTGTATCCTTCTATTGAGATTATACATCAATATATATCTTTACATGCCTTTAATCTAGGCTCTAAGGAAGGAAACTCACTAATTTACATCAATTAGGATTCTAAGTTAAGAAGGAAGACTAATTACAGCTAATTACCTTTAATCTAGGCTCGAAGAAAGGAAAACTCACTAATTTACATCAATTAGGATTCTAAGTTAAGAAGGAAGACTAATTACAGCTAATTACCTTTAATCTAGGCTCGAAGAAAGGAAAACTCACTAATTTACATCAATTAGGATTCTAAGTTAAGAAGGAAGACTAATTACAGCTAATTACCTTTAATCTAGGCTCTAAGAAAGGAAAACTCACTAATTTATATCAATTAGGATTCTAAGTTAAGAAGGAAGACTAATTACAGCTAATTACAGCAATAGTATTCCAAGTAAAGAAGGCTCCTCTTTTCAGATGGGCTCTTTTCAGAAGGGCTTTTAGATGGGCTCTTTTCAGATGGGCTTTGGGCCTATTTATGAGTAACTAGGAAGTTGAATGGGAGGGGGCATGCATAGCCAAGGATTACTTTCCATATTTAGACCATGACTCCGCTTCATCTGCCATTTCTCTAAATGTTTCTCAAATGTGGATAAATGTTTCAGCTAATGTGCATCCTATAAATTGATTGATATGTTAAGTCTTTTTTTTTTCAATAAAGTGCCCAATCATTTTTCAACTTGTGATATTGTTCTACTTGTTTGAGCTGTAACATGGAAAAAGGGTAAAACATCCATTGCATGATCTATTTCCATTAAACCATTTGCTTTAATTCATACAGGTGTGGGTACTTGCCCCTGGAGTGTTTCATTCTGGTTTCAAGTATTTCATTTTATTCATTGATAACTACAGTAGATTGATGTGGGTGTATTTTCTCTATTCTTGTTTCAAGGCCTTCTCCATTTTTCAACTATTTCTGAAAATGGTTAGAACTCGGTTTCAAAAAGAATCAAATCTTCCCCTCAGATTTAAGTGGTGAAAGTATTTCCACAGGATTTCAACAGTTTCTAGCCAGTGATGGTGTAATTTCACATCAAACATGTTCTCACTCTAGCCAGTGATGGTGTAATTTCACATTAAACATTGTCCTCACTCCTCATAGCAGAATGACATATCTGAACATTATAACCATCATGTTCTTGAAAATGTTTGTTGTTCACACATTTATAGAATCTGTGGTTCCAAGAAAATATTGGTTTGATTTGTCTCCACAATGTTTCGCTTGATTAATCAACAGTTCACTTCCAAGTTTCAAACTGAATCCCTTATTGTGTCTCTTTTAAGCACATGCAAATTATCATCTTCATGACATTTGCTTGCATTTGTTTTGTTCTACTTTCTTCACGTGAGCACATAAAACTTTTTGTTCAGTATGTTGTCCTTTTCTTGGTTATGCTGACTATCAAAATGGTTTTTGTTTATCTTGATTTGTCAAATGAAAAGATTCACATCTCTAAAAATGTCAATTTTTTTTCTTAACATCAATATTTTTTTATGTAGCCAACCCCAACACAGTTGGGACAAGGTTTTGATGATGATGATGGTGATGATATTTTTTCCATCAATGTAACTCTTCACCATTTGGTCCCATCTTGATGTAGGCTAGATCTATGATTAGCCAACCCATTGTGCCTAAACCCATAAAAGAAGAATTTTAGATCGTGCAACATATTTTAGTAGTAGCTAAATTATAGGGATAACGCAAGAATTCTTAGAAAGTTTTATATTCGCGATTTTTTTTACTTTAGACTTTTATTTTAATTAGGATCGAATTAGAAGTCCTTTAGTTTATGAACTATTTCCTTGGTTAGAGAGTAGATTAACTATATATAGAGATGTAATCCCTTCTCATGGGATACATTGAGATTGACTAAGAATTCTAGTTTTTTTTTCTCTATCGTGAGTTGAGTGCTTTTGTCTTTTGGTGTGAGATCTAGATAGCTTATCCAAGCCTTTTGGCCTGGAGAGTAGCCCATTGGCTATTCTCTTTCCCCTTGTTATATTGATTGGTATCAGAGTGAAGATCCTATCTAAGATCGCCAATCTGAATTAACTCGGGTACTCTGTCTTTCATTACATTACTACCATCGTTCATCATCCCTCATCATCACCATCCTCTTTATTCACCATCATCATCTTTATTCATCACTGCCAACCCCTTTGTAGCCACCACCGAAACCCTAACCCTAAGTAATCCCTCCTAGCCCCCTCTGTCATCATCCATCCCCACCGCCCAACCCACCCCACAATCAAATCTCCATGTCTGCTAAAACCCCGTTCCCCTTATCCGAAACCCTTTTGTCAGCCATCCCCCCTTCCTAAACCCTACTCGACCTCTCCCACCTTACACGTCCCCATACCTGTCCACCAAACCCAAACGACCCTCACTAGAACTCCATTACCCACTAGAACTCCATCCCTAAACCCTAATTAGACTCTCCCAGCCAAACCGCAAACCATGTGAGCGGCCTCCACACCCACCACAGAACCCTACCCCATCTTCCTCACCCATCACAGCCCACAAACCCATTCCAGCCCGAAAATCACAGAGCCCATCTTCGTCCAAAAAATCCTAAGCCATTAAACCCAATCCCCAATCCTTAACCAGATCGTAATCCTCAAACCCCCTCTCTCAGACTTCCAATTCTCAAGCCAGGAAAAAAAGAGAGCAAACAGAGAAAGGAGAAGAGAAGAAATAATGAAGAAAGGGATTGCAACTACCTTTTCCACTAACCATAGTCGTCATCGCCGCCGTCATCATCATCGATCATTGTCGGTGTCATTGGCGTTGTCCATATGCACCTACCACCATCGCTGCTAGATTCCGTAATTATACTGCAAATTGGTTGGCTGAATTGCAAAGAAAACGGAGGAATCAAAACATGAACCCTATTAAAATATGGACAAAGATGAAAAATATTTTGAAGCAAAAATTCCTTCCTGTCAACTATGCAAGCGATTTACGTGTTAATTTTCAAAACTTGAAACAAAGGTCCAAGACAGTTGTTGATCATTTTGAGGAATTTCTAACTCTGCAAGCTCGTTGTGGCTTGAATGAAAATGATGATGTAGTTGTTGATAGATTTTTCATTGTATTGATAATAGACATTCAACATATCCTTACCTTCCAACATTTTGATAATGTTGATGAATTCATCCAACATGTTATCAAAGTTGAGAGAATTGCAAATCATCAAGTACAAAAATCCAGATGAGTTCCACAAAAGAATTCATCTCTATAAGAAGCTAAATCCAATTGTTCATTAGGATAGATTTTTGCAAGGACTGAAGGTTAAAATAATATGATTTGTTTTCATTGTCAACAACACGGGCATCACTCAACAAAATGTCTAAAGCGAATACATCCGATTGAGATTGAAGGTGCTAAGGAAAATATCCCAAATGATACTAAGGGTGTTGACACTGATCCCAAGGATATTAACAGAGGAACTTACTGAAATATATGCAAATACCACAGGTGAAGCTTTTATCGTCATCAAAGAGGCTCTACCAATTGTTGAGAATAAATGGTTGAGAAAAAATATCTTCCGTTCCACGAGTACATTTTAGGGACAATTGTATAGTTGTTATTGATAACAGAAGTTGTGAAAATCTCATATCCCAAACTCTTGTTGATCGCCTCCAATTGAAAGTTTACAAGCACAACTGCCCTTATTTTGTCAAGTGGCTAATGAATGATGATCAAACACATATTCGACATGCTTGCAAAGTTACTTTTGCAATTGGTGAGACGTACAAAGATACAATCTTGTGTAATGTGCTACCTATGGATAGTGGTGATATCTTATTGGGCCATCCATGGATGTATGACGAAAATGGAACTCATGGTATGCGTGACAATACTTATACATTCATGCATGATGGACAACAGGTTACTCTTCAACCCGAGAAACCACAACTGCTGAAGAAGAATTCCTTGAAAGCTGCCACAAAGAACGTCTTTCATGTTCACTACATTTAGAAAGGCAATCTGAAGCAAACTCAAGCTCGAGGACGAACTCTTCTTTCAACTCAGGGAGGATGATGTAGTCTAGGCCCCACAAGTAGTCCCTCTTCAAATCAGATTAGGATTATATTATTTTTATTAGTAGAGAAATAGAATTCATATAGCCGACCCCAATATGGTTGGGATAAGGATTAGATGATGATAATGATGACGATGGTGATTTTTAATTACATTGTTATTAGGGAAGTTTCTATTTATAGCTTAGGGTTTGCTTAGGTATTAAGTTTGCTTTTACTATATATATGGCATTGTAGAGAAGAGATTCTCAGACTTAATTGATTAATAGAATTGGGTTTTATCCTTGAGAGGTACATCCTCATGTATTGAAGTCTTCTTGATGATTCGAAGTGTCTTTGGACATGTGCTTCGGTACCCTTACACAGCCTTAACCCTAGGGCCTGCATCATGGGTTAAGTTCGGTTCAAGCCTGAAATGCTGAAATGATTAAAAAAATTGCCAGTGGGCCCAGAAGACAGGGAGCCAAGCCCCCGTTAAAGCACAAATTTTCTGATTTATCAATTTCATTTGTTGATTCTCACAAAAATTTGATATCTTGCCCATCTGCCTTCCAATCAACGATCCACTTTTGTTTGCATATATATATTTTTTTAACAAGATCAAGTCATTAGGTCAGTCCATTTTTATGAATTTATAGGATTTTGTGTTTTTGCATCAAAGCCAATATGCAAATATTTGGGTTCTCTAATGAAGTTCATAGAATGCGATATGAGCGTAAGTATGGAAATTGGTATTTTGAGCATGAGTTCTTCGAACAATTTCTCAATTTGAAGCAAATGACTTGACAGTTGATGCATATATCTGCCAATTTCAAAAACTGCAATATTCTCTTACACCTGATGAGAATGAGTTGCATGATTTAATTCGTTACATCAAAGGTTTGAAGTCGAGCATTTTAAAGAAGATGAATCATTACAACACCATTTATGAAGCATATAATGAAGCTATTTGTGTTGAGCATGTGCTTCGATAATCCCGCATGCGACAAGTTGCTTCCCAAGAAGAAAAGTTTTAGCAAAGAATGACAACTCATGTGGTGGAAACACATTTTGCATGAGAAGATAATCCCACAATTGTTGTACATCAACTCTTCACCACCACTAAAGAAGCAGAAGATGAGTGTAAACAGGCTAATACATTCCAAACATAGGTAAAGTGTGAAGATAGGTTAGCCAATTTGGTTATTAATCGTGACAGTGCGATAAATTTCATGGCACAAGAGGTTATTGACAAATTCAGTTGGCCTACAGAGAAGCTCCAGAAGCCTTACAAAGTCACCTGATCTAATGTTCTGTCATTCACGTAACCCACAAATGTCTTGTATTTTTCTAGATTGGTGGTTATGAAGACAGTATTTGGTGTGATGTAATCCCTATGAATATCACTTATTCTTTTAGGACAATCATGACTTCTTGATTGGATAGTGGAATATGACACAGAGAAAAATATATATTCCTTCATGTTTGCAACCGGCAACATCCTCATCGATATCCTCACATCCAATTAAAAGGCCAAAGGAAGAGCAAAAAGAAGAAACAAATGTCAAGGTTAACATTGAGATGCAAGCAATAAAAGAATCAGAGGCAAACATTGAAGACTTGGATATGATTAGTAAGGAAAATGAAAATTTGATGGATCTAATCAACGGGCTCCTTTCAAATAACCAGATTGAATCATCAGAAAATAAATCAATTTTTCTAGTGTTTTTATAGGAAGATTTATCTATTGAAGTTCCCCACATTGATTTCATCTTCGGAGATGAACCAATGCCAATAAAAGATTATAATCTATTGATACAGAGTCTACAATTGAAAGATATAATGGTCAGATCACATATCTGAGCAAAATGCAATCATCGAAAGATGCAACACCTCCAACCTACTCTTAAGTGGAGGAAAATATTGGATCATCTTTCCAAGCCATGTCAAGAGCAAGACCTGCGGAATATTGTAAGCTTTGTTTTCAACCCAGGATGACATCTATTGAACTTGAGGATGAGTTCCCTCCAAAGAGAGGGGGAGGGGGAGGGGGAGGGGGGTTGATGCAGTCTAGATCTATGATTGGCCAGCTTATTGGGCCCAAGTCCATAAAAGAAGAATTTCAGATCGTGCAACATATTTTAGTAGTAGCTAAATTCTAGTGATAGCATAAAAATTCTTAGAAAGTTTTATATTTGGGAATCTTAATTGCTTTAGACTTTTATTTTAATTAGGATTGAATTAGAAATCTTTTATTTTATGAACTGTTTTCTTAGTTAGAGAGTGGATTAACTATATATAGAGATGTAATCCCTTCTCATGGGACACATTGAGATTGAATAAGAATTCTAGTTTTCTTCTCCATTGCGAGTTGATTGCTTTTGTCTTTTGGTGTGACATCTAGATAGCTTACCCTAAGCCAATTGGCTTGGAGAGTTGCCTTTTGGCTATTCTCCCTTACCCCACTGCGTCACATCTTTTTCACACCTATGTGGAGGGGGGTTGATTCTTTTATTCCATTTAATAAATTTTCCCTAGGCACAGTTACCAATGGAAAAGGCATGCTGACGAGCCGCCTTCTGCAATTGCAATAGATGGTCGTCTTCACATGCCACCTCCACATACTAAGATAAGACACTTTTCGCATTTTCGTCCACTTGATTGACAACCCACTTCCTTGTTAGTTTCTTTAGATCCCGTCCAAATCCCATTCACTTAAAAGAAGTTCAGTGTGCATAAGCGTTGGCAACATGCAATGTCTGAGGAATTACAAGCTCTTCATAATTATCAGACTTCTGATCTTGTCCCTTGCCCCCTTCACCTTTTGTTTGTCACATAGATGACCATAGCTTGCATTCTTTGTTCCATATATGCCTCTCAATCTAGGCTTCTTTTCCAGATGAATGTTAAGAAAGTGTTCCTCCATGAAGCGCTTCTGGGGACAGATTTTAATCCTTCCGTCACTATTGTTAACAGGCACATGGGTCCACTAAGGGCCCAGCTTAGTTGTATAAAGATAAGAGTTGATTTGGTTTAGTCAAACCCCAATTAAGGGGATATAATTTGTGATTTCCCCAATAAAGGGGATTTAGATGCAGTAAACAACTCAAAAGAAGATTATATATAGAAGTGTCGATCCAAAGGAGGGAGAGGGACACACAAATATTCCAGAAATTCTCTCTTTTGCAATAGTACCATATATTAATAAATAATAACTATCCCCCTGAATTTCTGTCCTGCCGCCACCCAAATGTTAAGAGCTTGATAGCATTAAAGATCTTCGTACTTTTTCCTTGTGGCTAAATACAACCATTCATTCCTTTGACAATGCTAAATGTATTTTTTGAATTTTTTGATTAGTTTTACACTTTTACTTCTGTGACTTTGATATTTTATTTTTTGCTTCTTATTTGATGAGTTTTACTTATCTTTTTGCTTTTCCCCCATTTTTGTTGCATATGTGGGCGGAGACGTGGTTTACCTTTTGGTTGTGTTATTTTGATACAACCATCGATAACATACTCCATCAGCGTAGCATAGTTTGGATTAATAATCTATATGTATCATACCCTGTTGTACCTGATATCTTGGTTGTCCTTAATATTAAAATACATGTTTATTGTTTAGTTGTGGCATCTTGTCAAGAATCCTCTGTAAAGCATTTGTGGTTGTTTCAATCACGATATTCTACAGGGTACAATAGGTGGAGACTGTTGAAGGAAACCACTTGCAACTTTAGAATTTGTTAGAAGAATTTTTGCCCTTGTAATGAAGGAATATAAGGACGAATAGAAGAAACAATCCAAAGAGGAAAAGGGTAGGCAAAGACATAAGGGAAAAAACAGATCAAAAGCATAAGACTCTTAATGACCTGATTAAAAAGATAAACAAAACAGGTTCATCTCAATGAAACGTTTGTAATTTAGATTTTTCATCCTTCCACTTTAGGTCAGGCTATTGGTAACATGCTTGATTATACATAGCCTCCTTGAAGGCTTTGAAGTACGCCAGTCACTTGTTGGATCTTACTTACAGTGGCAATGGTTACACTGATACTCTTTGGTTTGAGAAGTTAAATTTGCAGAAAGAACATTTCCTTAATTGTTAATTAAGGAAATTCTAGGGCCCCCCCTTATGATGAATTCACTCTCTCTTACACCAATATCTCCTGCATGCATCCAAGTGGACCCACAAAAATGGTTCTTCCTTCACAAATAAGAAACTATTCCCTGTGGATAACCACTATTTTTTTTTTTATCTATGATTGTCATGAAATTTCAAAATTTTTTAGTGGACACCTTACTGGGGCTGTCTCTATCATGAAATAACTTCATCAGACTGGCCTGACGCTGTTTTAATACCCAGCACCCCTGAACCATTGTCTAGCTAGTACCAAAACATATCTAAATTTCAATCTGATATTTTTATGTCATCGAACCTTTAGTTTAATCCTCCATAATGATCAAATTAATTGTTTGGCCCGTCTGTGGATGTGGAATTCCCTGAGAATTCTGCTGATTGGTAGACCATTGGCTTCCCATATTTTGTCCTTTTTCGCCCTGACTGTTGCTGTATTTTCTTTCTTATTTATCTGTTTTTATGCTATTTGATCAAATAATTTGGAACTGAAATTCCAATCAGATAGATTCCACAGCATCCCCCATCTGCAGCACAGGGTACCCTCTGATTTACATATTATATTACCAAAGCATTGGCTTTGTGGCATATCAGGATACTGTTAACATCCTACACAGGTTGCAGAAATGTTTTCAGCTACTACTTGTCTTGTAACTTATTTTAATCTGGATGATGTGGCAGTTGTGGCTTGCACTATGTGTTGCTACAAACAGTAGTGCATGGCTAGGAACAGGAGTGCTTGTTACCAATATGAGGAACTTCCCTCTCAGTAGGGGCACTGTTGCTGGCATTCTCAAGGGTTATGTTGGACTCAGTGCTGCAGTATATACAGAAATTTATTCTGGAGTGCTTCATAATTCCTCGACAAAGCTCTTGCTTTTTCTCACACTTGGGATACCTGTGTTATGTCTGGCACTGATTTATCTCATTAGGCCTTGCACCCCGTCTTTAGAAGAAGACTCGACAGAACGGGGCCACTTCCTCTTCACCCAAACTGCCAGTGTTTTTCTGGGCATATATGTTCTCACAACTACCATACTGAATGATGTTCTTATGGTTAGTGATGACATTTCCTACATATTTCTTGGGATAATGGTTCTTATCCTTCTTGCGCCGCTTGCAATCCCCATAAAGATGACAATATACCCTGCGAATCCAAAAAGATCGGGTATACTTAGTCAATCCCCTTCTGCGGACTATCTAGTTCCAGTGGGACATGATTTAGACAAATCGGAGCCATTATTGTCATCATCAGCAGCCAATCTTGGAAATTTCGAAGATTATGATTATGAGTCTGATGTGAATATTCTTTTAGCTGAGGGGGAAGGAGCTGTGAAGAAGAAGAGGCGGCCCAGGAGAGGAGAGGATTTTAAATTTGCGGAAGCTGTTGTCAAGGCTGATTTCTGGCTCCTCTTTCTGGTGTACTTTCTTGGGGTTGGTTCTGGTGTCACTGTTCTCAATAATTTGGCCCAGATTGGGATTGCAGCAGGTGTAACTGATACAACTATCCTCTTGTCTCTCTTCAGCTTTTGCAATTTTGTGGGCCGTCTTGGTGGAGGTGCTGTGTCCGAATACTTTGTCAGGTAATTAAATGTTTCTTTCATAGGCAATAAACCATGTTGTCCTATGATTTCATTCTAGATTGAACTATTTAGACAAATAAATAGTGCATCTTATATGGTGTGAAAATTGAAAATTACTTAGGATATTGCTATTCTAGTTCAAATAATGTCTGGAAATAGCAGAAGGAAGATTGTTCAATCCAATGTTTTTTCCTCTTTCCACAATGATCCAACACCATGATAACTGAAATTAACCATTTTTTCTACCAAAATATTAACAACTGTGTTTGGGCTACATCTATCCTAGTACTACTTTCTCTGTTCACACTGATTCTGTATGAGATTAATCTTCTACAGGTTGAAGAATATTCCTCGAACTATTTGGATGACATGTACACAAGTAGTCATGATTGCTACGTATCTTCTGTTTGCTTCATTTATCAATGGTACCCTTTATGCAGCAACTGCATTGCTTGGTATTTGTTATGGAGTCCAATTCTCTGTCATGGTTTCAACAGCCTCTGAGCTTTTTGGATTGAAGCATTTTGGTATAATTTATAATTTTATGCTAATAGGCAATCCCCTTGGTGCACTTCTTTTCTCGGCTCTGCTTGCTGGGTATGTATATGATAAGGAGGCACAGAAGCAGCAAGGATTTCTAGTGGGTTCTAGCAGTTCTTGTTTGGGTCCAGATTGCTTCAGACTCACATTCCTCATTCTAGCTGGCGTGTGTGGCTTGGGCTCCATATTGAGCATTATTCTGACAGTGAGAATAAGACCCGTATATCAACTGCTCTATTCAGGTGGTTCATTTCGTCTGCCTCAAGGCTCACATCATTGATTGAATGAGAAAAGAACCTACTTAGCAGTTAGCTGATATCTGGTTCTAGCACATTCGCATTTCAGCGTTCTAATTATGTGCAACTATTTGTGCTATGCACCTAGCGCCCCAAAAGAAGTAATTTTGTTCATCTTGGGCATTGGCTGTAGCTCCATAGGAGGTTGTAGATTTTCAGTTGTGTTGTATATTGTATCCATCTCCATGCCCACAGGAAACCTAGACTATTGGAAGCTTGCTGCAAGTTTCTAACACTGGTCTTTAAGCAATCTCTTCTGCAGATTTTGAATGGATACTTTTCCTAGAAGATGGGAAGTTCTGCTATGTTCTTCCAAGATTGAATGAGAGACCATGAGCTCCAGGAGATGGATGTGTGTAATTTCCAGAAAATGGAAAACAATGCTTTAAAATTTTCTTCCATTCAGATGTGTTTTTAACATGTCTGCGATACGATATCTGTTGTTGTATAATGGGGGCTTTAAACCATATTCCGTCCCTCCCTTTCTTTCTTTTGTTTTTATTATTTATATAGAAGATAATTTGAGTTAGATGTATGGTGTGGAGAACTCTTTCAAGTCATCTTATAGCCTTCCTCCTTTGTCAGTAGTGTTTAGCTAGCTAGTGGCTTAGGTGGTGGTTGATGCAGTTGCAGTCACGTCACTCGGATCACGAGGCCAGCATATAAACTGTCAGAATGCAATCTACACTGTAACAGGGACTCGGAACTGGATTTTGCCTAGATTTGGAAAGGGGTCAAGCCAATCCAATCCTTTTGGCTAGATCTCCAATACCAACACTCAGAAATAAAGAATAGATGCAAACAGTATGCTTGAAAGTGTGAACTGTCTATCTTGGAGCAGTTTACCGTTTGCGCGTGCGCACATACCATAATCCCTAACATCGTTCGACCCATTCACCACTTGCTATCAATAACCACGACTTACCACTAATCAAGACTAACGGATTTACCTAATCAGCAAACAGAAAGAAAATGAGAAAATCCTCCCTTTCCAGTGAGCATGCACAGGCAGTCTCTCAGAAAGAAAATGAGAAAATCCTTCCCTTCAAGCTAGCATGCAGATGCAGTCTCTCGGAAGAGACTGATTAGGCATCCTACAAAGTCCGCCGAATCAATGGGCATTAGGTGAAAGGTCATCCCTGGGCGACCCAAGGGAAGCTGGCCCTTTGTGGGTCTGGGCCCATTTTGGCGTACATTAGGAAGCCCAAATCCCCTGCTTTTCATCACTCTGTTTTAGCAAAATCAGATAAAATCCTTTGCAATGTCCTGGACATGCGTACTCATAGGCTGGCCTAGCCCGATCTGTGGGGAGCCCATTTTGGGCCTGTCTTGGATATGTAAATAGGACCCGTTTAATAACTGGTCCAGGTTGAATTAAGTAATTGAAAGCCCCAAGCGTAGCCCATGTAAGGAATACATGTAATTTAATTCAATTAGTCCAAATGATTGCTTCAATGCCCACAAAATTGATAAAAAGCATAGTTCGGCCCAGCTCGAGTGATTAAATGGGCAAGCATAGGCCTAACTTTTACAGCCCATGTCAGGCTTGGGCTATGCCTTACCCCGGCCCATGAACACCCTGAGCCCTGGAGCAGAAAAAACCACACCAAATGTTTAGAAATTGCATAAATTTGGATCGTTTGGACTTTCTGATTAAATAGGGATTTTCACTCATGGTTTAAGCCCCCATGTGCTTGATCAAACACCTCCAAGTATGCTAACGCTTCCCCCGTTTCAAGGAGATTATTTCAATGAGATAAAACTAGTGAGACCATGCTTTGAATGGTCTAAATTTTAGATATGGGACACTCTCATTACTTTTTTTGTGCTCTTGAACAATAAATTGCAACTTACAAGTTACATATATAAGAAAGGAGCCGGTACTCATCTAGAGATTTTTTTAACACTTTAGTATATATTTACATATGGTAGATACACTAATGAACCATTATCATTGGGGGTTATATTTGAAATCTAACCCGCTTAGAATCACTTTCTTTTTCTTTTCGACTATTACATAAATTTTTTATTCAATGGATAATTTCAACTCAATGAAGAAACGCCGAGCACAACTTCAATAATTTGTTTATTGTATATTTTATTACTGAATTTTGCAGGTTTTTTTTTAAGTCTTCTGTAGGCCCCAAACAAAAATCCGGGTAGTACCACCCCTATTTAAGAGTCGACACGGCTGCAACCATGTATTGAGAGAGGTGTCTATTACAAGTTGGTGGGAGATGGGCAAGAACTTTAAATGAGTAGTTCCTCTGTGGCTAAAGTGATTGGTTGGTAAAAACGTAGTGCGTCACCTCTCATCTGCAAGTCATTGAAGACTATATGGTTTTTGGTTCAGCAATTGGTCAGAATGGTCTCAAACTGAAGCCAGTAATATTGCTTCTTATTGGGTTACGTGCATATTATATGTGATGTTTGGCATACCAGATTCAAACATCCTGGGATTTCGTCTATCAAAAATATGATAAGCTTAGGATTAATCCCTAAACCACATGTAAATCCTCAAACACGTGAAATTTGTGTTCAATCAAGATACGCTAGAAAACCTTTCAAGAGCGTTGAAAGATGTTTAGAGCTTCTAGAACAAATACATAGAAATATTTAAATTAAATAATATTTAATCAGAGGTGGGAAAAGATACTTCATAACCTTCATAAATGACCATTTTAGGCATAGAAGCCTACCTGCTCAGACACAACTATGAAGCACTTGAGATTTTAATATCTATCAATTAAAGTAAAAAAAATTAAGTAAATTATAAAATTAAAATACTTAAATCAAAGGAGAATATTTGTATAAGGAATTTGCAGATACTTGTAAACACCTAGTTATAAATAAAAAATAACAGTCCCCTATTCAGCTCAACAAAATGTAGCAGAAAGGAAAATTAAAACGCTATTTAAGATGGAAAATTCAATGCGTAATAGTTTAGAACTACTTAAGAATTTGTGGGAAGAATCCCTCTTGATAGCTTGTCACATTCTTGATAATATTCCCTTTAAGCAAACTAACAAAATTTCATTTGAATTATGAAAAGGTAGATCTCCCAACTTGCAATACCTTAAAAGTGTGGGGATGCAGAAGTAGGACGCAAAACACTAGACAATTTCTTTATGGGTCATGCAGAACATACAAAAGTATATGGGTTTCTCATCATACTACGAATATATACAGACCTAATTATAAGGTCTCAAAATGGCTGGATTCTTCAAAATGGAATATCCCTACAAGGATATGTCAAATGGATAAAAGACAACTTCTAATGAGAACAACCTATGGAATCTAAAGAAATAGATCCTAACACTTTTACACTAATACTCTAGAAAATAATCCTTTCCCATTCGGTGAAACCATGCAATCTTCAAATGCTACATTCTGAAGAGAATCTTTAAATAATGAAATAGAATTTTTTTTATCGGTAACATAAACTTTCATTAAAAGAAGGAGAGAATACATAGGGGAAGAAATAAAATAAAAAAAAAGGAAAATGAAAAATCTAAAGAGAAAGAGTACAAGAGCAATGTACCCACTCACAATAAACTAATTAAAGAACACCCACCTAAGGAACACTTCCCTCAACCCTCAATCTTCCTAAAGCATCAGCCATAGAGTTGGCCGACCGAAGCACATGATGGAAGACAACATCTAAGTTTGTAGATAACACACAAATTTCATTAAAATAGAATTTGAACTTCCAAGAGTTATCCTTTCTATTAGACACCCAAGCTACTGCATTCGAAAAGTTACTTTTCACAATAAGGTTGCCATGGAAATGACTTGCAAAGCACCTAAGAGTTTCAAGAATTGCTAAAGCCTCTGCTTCATTGGAGTTAACACACATCCACGGATTTAGAAAACATCAATAATATCTCATCATTGTTATTCCAAAGAACACCACTAATACCTGCTGGGCTTAGCTTCCCTCTTGATGTACCATTCACATTAAATTTGAACGTCCCAAGGGGAGGAGGAGAACAAACAATTGACTTTGATACCTTAAAGTAGCCACACACCATACATGCTTCCCAATTAATAAGGATGTCATCAACAGTGAAGTTAGAAAATTCCTTCCTAACCAAAACCCATTTTGTAGTCCTCATTGAAATCAAATCTATCAACTTCATTGGAGATGAGAAGAGACCCTTGAATATTCTATCATTTCTTTCCTTCCCATTAGACCATAAATAGGCAAAAAAAAAGTAGTTTCCAATGAGTAAGGCCACATCCAACAAAATGCCCTCTTGACCAAGACTCTGCCACATCCACAATCTCCTCTAGACAACACCAAGCAATCCCGCATCTCCTAAGAAATAACCCCAAATACTAGCCGCTACATCATAGTGAAGAAAGAGATGGTTGACTGATCCACATCCTTATGACACATCACACAAATATCTAAAATATTTGAGGATGATATCCCTATTCTTCTTAAATTATTTGTCGTTAAGATCTTTCCCACCACAGCTAGCCAACAAAAAACGTCAACCCTTGGAGGAGCCAAACCCTTCAAAAGAAGAGAAAAAGATGCTATAGGAGATTGGTTCCTTCTAAAGCCAAGTAAAAAGCCTTCGCTGAGAATTCCCTGGATGTAGAAGGTTTCCAAATCCAAGAATCCAAGGAATTCCTACACAAAAAGCATACTAAGAAGCTCCCTTTACTGGATGTCCTTTGAGTACTAAAGCCTTCTTTGAAAAGAAATACCCCACACCCAAGAACCATCTCCTACGTGATGACAATCAATCATAGGAATCTCCTTATTGAATACCACTCTAAAAATATAAGGAAATAACTCACAGAGGCGGTCTACCTCCACCCAATCATCTAGCCAAAATCTCTCACTCTTTCCTCGCCACCATATAACCATCCCATTTGGACAACACCTCCCCTGTCATAAAAAACACCTCCACAACCGAAGCAATAGCACCCCATAAATCCAATTGACGATACTATGGGCCTAGATTGGGCCACCCGATTGACGATACTTTGGGCCCGAATTGGGCCACCACTCCCACTTGCCTACACCATACTTTGCAGCAATGACCCCCTCTAAAGTGCTTCTTTTTTCTCCCCAAACCTCCACCACCACTTTATCAAAAGAGACACATTCTTGAATTCCAACTTACCAAGACCCAATCCCTCACTTCTTTTTGGTTTAATCACCTCACTCCACTTGATTAAATGTACTTTATTCTTATCACCTTGGCCCTTCATCGTAAAACTCCAAGTGCAGAGTTGTTCAATATAATAATATCCTGGTAAGTACGAGGTTGAATCTACAGGGAGTAAATAAAATTAAGATTACTTTCCAACAGATACCTGTCCTATTAAAATCTAAAACTAACCTACTTTAAAAACTAACAAATATGTCCATTCTTACTTTGCAAAAATAAAATTAATTACAAACCACAATAAAAAGAAAAAAAGGCCCTAAATCTAAAAACCATTTAAAAATATTTAACTATAGTTGTTGTAAAATAATACACAAGCTAGAACATAAAAAAAAAAAAAGAATATGAACTAAAAGTAGAAACTACAACTATGTTAACTTTACAAGTCTTAAAGGACTTTCCAATTTCAAAATCTTTACAATCAAACACTTTGAAAAATTCTCAAATCTGAAAATTACTTAAAACTATCAAAAACCAAAAATTAATAAGAAATCTAAGTTAGAAAATTCGATAAAATCAACACAATCAATGCAATGTATGCCATGTAACTAATGCAAACTTTCCTAATATGAGATGCAAGATTTTAATAAAAAATGACCCTAATCTAATGAAATCTTAAACTAGATTTAATGGATGAAAATCATGCTCTATTGATGCATGAATCTAAAAAAAATAGAAATTGAAAAATGATTTAAAGTTACAAAAACTATGCATGAGTGATAGTACAAAAAAAATTTCTGATATGCAACTTGGCAAACATCCCATGTTTATGCTTCTGGAAATTGATCATTCCAAATTCTTTTTAATCTAAAACTCTGGAATTTTGAAGTTAACTCATCAATGTTTACTTCCACCAATTTTTACAGCAAAACTCACTGATTTTCTAGGGCTACTAATATCAAACTTTCGGACCATAAACTTCACTGCTATACACAGAATTTTCTGACAAGTGGATGTTTAATCAATTACAAAACAGATTTTTGAAATTTATTTTTAACTAAAAATTTTATGATAGCAAGTAATTTCAATAAAAAATAATACCTCCAATTTTTAGGCCAAAATAAATTTTCTGTGTTGAGTTTTAAATTGTCAAGGTTTAAGCAAAAACAGTGACTATTGCTGTTTTTTGCGGTCCTCCTTAATCCAAATTTACCATTTTAATTTTTGATTAAAAATCACCAAATCCAGATCTAAAAATCTTGTTTCCAAAAGCTAAACCAATACATGATGATAATACATGCTTCTAAAAATTATTTCCAGCCATAAATCATGCAGCATACATGATGATAATACATGCTTCTAAAAATTATTTCCAGCCATAAATCATGCAGCATAAAGGCATAAGAACACAAAGAGAAATAAAGTGAAAAGAAAATAGAATTTAAATGTAGTATTTTTCAGAAATTTAAATTTAGTTTGACAAGAAATTTAAATGCAGTCAACTGAATTTAAATGTAGTGAACAATAAAAGTAAATGTAGTTTTCAAGAATTTAAATGTGGTTCAAGTAGTTCAAGTAGTAGAATACTTTTCTAAAAATCCATAAATCACAGATGTACCCATTATTTTAACTATAACATTGTAGATTAGGGTTGTCAATCCTATCACAAACATCATAATCAAAACACAAGATCAACCATGTAAAAAAAAAGATATAAAAGAAAAGCATGATTTTACTAATGTAATATAATTCTTTACAAAGAATTTAAATCAATTGAAACCAAAAAGAAATACTACTTACACTAGGATGGAGGACTTTTCCTGTAGTTGAATGGGTGGAAGAAGACTTCAATGGAGGAAGAGAGAGAGGGAGAGACGGGAGTGTTTCATGTCTAAGAGGGAGTTTCTCCATCCTTTGGGACATGCAAGGCCTACTCCTTTTATAACTTTTGAGGCCACAAGTTTGTTTATCATTAAACTCCTCCCTAGGTTGGTTCTATCTCAATTTCAAAGAGATTTCTTTGGTTTGTCCCTAAGTTTAAGGAGATTAGGATTAGGAAAAGAGATATTTCTTGGTGGATTTCTTAGTGCACCCGCTATTTAAATATTATCTAAAACTTGCCAAAGGATGGGGCCTACCTTTGATGAGACACTCTCAATCCCAAGCAGAAAAATTATAGCCATTTTTTGGGGTTATAACTTTCTCATTTAAGCTCCAAAATTGTACAATCTTGAGCTCCATGGATATCTACTTTGAAAGAGCTTTCCAATGATACAAAGATTGGCTCAATCCAATCTATAGTTTGAGAGATATGATTATTTTAATCTAGACTATATATAAAAAAAACCGAGATTAACTTTCCTTCTTCTGATAGGGCTCCTCTTTTTTTCAATTATCACTTTTTTTTTGCTCTTTAATCTCCAACATTGCTAAGGACAAGATAAGGAGGAGGTTTGTTGTTAAAAATATCCTTGAATTTGAGTTAAAAGCAATGACAATAGGGCCCACTTGAAGTAAAATGTAGAAATACATAGAAGGGCCTAGTTTTCTTCAGTTTTTTTTTCAATTTCAAGTGGAGTAGGGTACACCTCCTTGGCTGGACATCCAAGGCTAAGGGAGAGCATCTTCAGATGTACAAAATAGTCCTTGAAAGGATAGGGGTCTATCTCCTATGATGACTTATCCTTTTCCCACTAAAACTTTCTTTTTTCTCATGAATTATCTCCTTTCTTTCCCAAAGTTTGCATAAATAATGAGCAGATTATTTAGGAGACTTTAATAGTGATCCAAACATGAAAATAGAAGAGGCTTGGACTTGCATGCTTGTGTGTGGGTCCCCTTGTGGCTTTGCAAACTCTTTTTTGTACTATTTCTTCAATTATTGCATTACATGGAATTTCTTTGAACTTTTCTGAAAAAGACTATAGGGACAGTTCAAGTGGAATGAGTGGACCCTTTTTTACCGGTGGCACATGTGTGAGCTCTCCACATGTGTGAATGTTTACGAGGTCCACTAACTTTAATTCTTCTTTATTTTTCTTTAGATCAGCACCTTTTCAACTCCAATCTTCACTACGGGCCCAATATGATTTTCTGAGCTGCATGTGGGTCCCAGGCAAGAATCTTGATGTCAGTAGGATTCTTCATCCAAAAAGGGTATCTTTTCTAATTGACATCTAGTGGACCCCAGTTTTCATAGTACCTGTAAAAAAAGTTCATACGATAAGAATTAGTAGAGTTCTAGTCCAACAAGGACTCTTCTCGAATAGTCCTGATTCAACTAGGATTCATCCAAAATTTTGAGGAATGATATGAAACATGAGGAATAATATAATGAATGATGTTTCCAGTGATTTTATGCATGTAACTGTGACATTTTATGTGAAATGACAATTTTACTCCTAAATCACAAATGCATGAATGCAAACTCATTTCACATAAAATGATAGCATGACATGCATCATTGGAAATGTTTTATTTTAAATAAACTAATGATGAAGGTATTTCAAATCATTTCATGAAGAACCAATGTTTGACAAATATTTTGAGAAATTAGGGTTTCAAAAAAAGCAATTTCATGATTTTGTGATAAAATGATGATTTTTTAGAGAATTATGCATTAAAACATAATAAATGGATTTCAAGTGCACTAATCATGATTCTACCTTAATTGATGCAGTTTAGAATGATTAAGTCCTCAAAATATTTGAAATTATACATGAAAAAATGAAGTTTTAAGGACTCATCACACTCCCCAACCAGCATTTTTTGAGACCCTAGAAAAAGCTGTGAAACATATGAGGCTTCCATCTTGATCTAATATAATCTTAAACTAATGCAATTCAATGAAACACACAATAAATGCAAAGCTACTTTCGCTGGCACTTTCAATTGCATTTAGTGTATGCAGTAAGCCCTTAAACCCTTAGGTTTGCCCTAGCAGACGAGTTGTACTTTGTCGGGATTTGCAGTGAATATACCCACAAAATTCTCTTCTAAAAATAAATGAAAAAATAAATAAAAATGTTTAGGAGAAATTTTTCAAAAGAACATCAAGTTAAATCAGATATTTTTGACCCTCGGAATAATCAAAATCTTAGACTTCTCGAAACTAGGTTCGCCCTTCTAATTTCAAAAACTTTCTCATAAATCATACTGTGATTTGCATGCCTTGTGTAAGTGTGTGCATCAAGTAAATCCTTTAGACATTCCACAATAATGTTGAGGACAGAATTCTCTTTCAAATATTCATACCTCACTAGATTTAGGTGCTTATAAATCTTCTCTTAAGGCTAGTATGATGGCTTCCATGCTATTTTTTACTCCGAAAAGGCGTCTTTTTATTTTGAAAATTCGAACCTTCATTGGTAGTTTTCACACATACTCTTAGGTAGCCTTCTCCTCTGATTCAATTTAAATTTTCTTTTCCAACACAAAAAATCTTGAGTTCATATGATATAAGGAATGTTAGGATCTATGGCGCAAAGCTAGTCCTTGTTCATCCCCGCACATACTCCCCCGTAAACTCTTGCGGACACTTTTCTCCCACTTGCTTTTTCCAACGTAGAAATTTCCAAGTTAATATGATACAAAAGTTGGGATCTAGGGAGCAAACCTAATCCTTATGCATTCCTGTACATTTCCCTTGAGAATTTCTACGGACACTTGTTGGGCCATAATTTATCATTATTGTCTCTATTTTTTTTAACAAAACAATTAGTGACTGTGTCCCTTAAGCTTTCTACTTAACCCATGTAACAAGCGTTAGGCTAATGACTCCCAAACTAGGTGGCTTTAGGGCACTAGGTATAGACGTACCCCTACGGGCTTATTAGCTCGAGTAAAAAAGGCTATGAACCCAAATTAGTCACAATCCATTATTCTTTTTTATTTAAAGGAACAAACAGTAGTAACCTCCTTCATTTCACTTGAATTAACTGGTAAAAGTTTTTGGATCAAGTTCACTTAAGTGTGCAGAAAAAATTGGAAGTCTAAATTTTGAAAGAGCCATCCTATTTTTTTGAAAAACTCTGAATACAACATCAAAGCTTCCTACCCAAATTCTTAAAAGATGCACACGTGTTTTTGTAATCCTTAGATTGATTCTATCCCTTAGAAAGAGCAAAACTTCATTTTGCTTCCTTCCAAGATTCTTGAAATTTGGGATATCTTCAAATCGTGTCAATTCCTTTGAAAATTTTCTCAAGAAAAGAAACAAGAATTTTCTTTTTGAACAGAGAAAGAAATAAAGTTCTAAAATGAAGGCTTAAGCATCTGAAAATTTAAGTAAAAATAGCAGAAAGCATGAATTTTTTTGGTCTAAAAATGGATTAGCATGCTTGTTCCCACCCCCAACCTAATTTAGATAGTGTCCTCAATGTCATGCATGCAATGCAGTAGAATGATGAATGTAACATGGGGAAAGTAAAATTATGGGGGTAAAAGGTAAGAAGTCACGTGAAGGCTTTTGCATTCTGATCCCTATCCAAGGTTAGACAAAACAACAAAGAAAACCCTAAACCGACTAATAATATAAATAGTAGTAGGTCTGTCAGATCCAGGGCCTGTCAATCCTGGTAAACATGATCATTTAGAGAAATTTCCTCTTTAGGAGGAAAATTAAATTCCAAAAATGGTTTCAATCTCTCACCATTAACCTTGAATGTTTGGCTATTCTTGGGATCAATAAGTTCTACAGCACCGTATGGGAATACTTTTTTCACAATATATGGTCTATTCCAACGAGAGCTTAGTTTTCCAAGGAATAAGTGGAGACTAGAATTAAAGAGGACTTTTACAGAGGATGAAAAGTCTTCCTCAAGATGTGCTTGTCATGAAAGATTTTCATCCTTTCTTTGTAAATCTTAGAAGTTAATAGGCTTCCCTGGGAATTTCCTCCAATTCATTTAGCTGAAGTTTTCTTTTATTACTGGCTTCATCCATATCAAAATCAAATTGTTTTATTGCCCAAAAAGCTTTGTGTTCCAATTCCATCGGAAGGTGGGAAGCTTTCCCAAAGATAAGCCGGTATGGAGACATTTTGATGGGAGTTTTGTAAGTAGTTCGGTAAGCCCATAATGCATCTGTTCATTGAATAGACCAATCTTTCCAATTAGGGCTCACCTTTGTCTCTGAAATTTTCTTGATTTCTTGATTTGAGACTTCCACTCACCCACTAGTTTGCGGGTGATAGGGGATGGCCACTTTTTGAGTTTTCCCATATTATTTCATTAGGGCCTCAAAAGTACAATTGCAAAAGTATGTACCCCCATCACTTATAATTTCTCGTGGAGTACCAAATCTAGAAAAAATGTTCTACCTTACAAATTACTGTTTTCACATCATTTTCCCGGTAGAGAATAGCTTTGATCCATTTAGACACATAATCTACAGTATCTAAGATATAGACAAAGCCATAGTTATGAGGAAATGGCCCCATAAAATTGATGCCACAAACGTCAAAGAGTTCGATTACAAAAATGGGGTTTAATGGCATCATATTTCTTTTCGAAATGCTACCCAATTTTTGGCAACATTCACATGCTCGACAAAAGTCATGGGCATCACGAAATATTGAGGGCCAATAGAAAATAGACAGTAAGATTTTAGTGGTAGTCTTTTGCTAAGAAAAATATCCACCATAGGCTTGTGAATGGGAAAACGAGAGGACACTATCTATCTCATTATCGGGTACACATCTCCTGATTATTTGGTTTGGGTAGTGTTTGAACAAGAATGGATCATCCCAGAAAAAATATTGAACGTAAGAAAATAAAATATATTCATCTTGCTTTGACCAGTAATCAGGAGTGTTTCTCGTGGCAAGATAATTTGTGATATTTGCATACCAAGGGTTTAGTCACAACAAATAGGTACTCATCTGGGAAATTGTCCTTAATTGGCGGTGACTCAGGTGAGTTAGAAAGGACTAATTTGGATTGATGATCAGCCACGACATTTTCTACTTCTTTCTTATCCTTAATTTCCCAATTTAATTCTTAGAGTAGTAGGATCCATCATATGAGCCTAGGCTTGGCATCCTTTTTGGAGAGAAGGTACTTGAGTGCAGGGTGATTAGTGAAAATAGTTATTTTGGATCCTATCAAGTAGGGTCTTAACTTATCCAGTGTGGAGAATACAACCAAATGCTCCTTTTTTAGTGGTTGAATAATTAATTTACGCATTGTTTAAGCTCCTACTTGCATAATAATGACAAAAGGCTTCTTGTCCTTATGTTGCACAAGCACTGCCCCAACCACGTAGTCACTAGCATCACACATGATTTTAAAGGGCAAATTCCAATTTAAAGGCTACATGATTGGTGTGGCCGTAAGCATGCCTTTTAATTTATCAAATGATTCTTGGCATGCTTCGGTCCATTGGGATTCTGCCACCTTTCTGAGTAGGTTAGAGAGGGGTTGAGAAATAGAGCTAAAATCCTTAATGAACTTTCTATAAAAGCTTGTGTGCCCTAAAAATGACCTTATGTCTTGCATGGTTTTGGGGTTAGGCAGGTTGGCGATCAAATCTATCTTAAATTTATTGACTTCAAGTCCTTTTTCAGAAACAATGTGTCCAAGGACAATCCCCTAGCGAACCATAAAATGACATTTTTCGTAGTTTAGGACATGGTTCATTTCTTCACACCTTGTAAGGACCTTTTCCAAGTTCTATAAACATTCCTCAAATGATTCTCCGAAAATTGAAAAGTCATCCATGAATACTTCGAGAAACTTCTCAACCATATCACTAAAAATACTAAGCATGCAACGTGGAAATGTTGCATGAGCATTACATAACCCAAAAGGCATTTACCAGGAGGCAAAAGTTCTGAAGAGGCATGTAAATGTGGTTTTCTCTTGGGCTTCTAGAGCTCTTTCAATTTGATTATAGCTAGAATAGCCATCCAGATAGTAGTAACAACTGTGGCCCGCTACCCTTTCCAAAATTTTGTCCATGAAGGGTAGAGGAAAATGATCCTTTTGTGTGACCGCATTTTATCTTCTGTGGTCAATACGCACACTCCACCTTGTGGGTACTCGGGTTGGAATGAGTTCATCCTGTGCATTCTTGACTATAGTTACGCTAGCTTTCTTAGGAACAATTTATTGGAAATTTATCCCAAAAGCATACTTTTATGCATTTGTTTTTGACTGATTTACTTAGTAGTAAAGTTTGTTTTTTTATCTTAGTGAGAATTTGTATAGGCAAATGATTGCATTATTATTTATTATGCATAAGTGTGTCTTTTATTTGATAAAGTAGACAAGTTGGTGTGTAGAGTTCAACTTATGCACGGTAGACTTATTTGTTGGTTCTTATAGAATATAAATTATTGTTGTTCACAATTTAGATGGAGCTGGACACACCATCGGTATGATTGTAGCATGATGTTTTAGTAGGATTGTCTTGGCTGCGGGAAATGGTATAGTTTCAACTCATTATGCTAGTATGCTTTATGTGTATTAAACAGGACTGCTTTTGGGTTATTGTCTTTATACTAACTATATAAGATGATTAACATCCAAATGGTTATTATGAGTGCTTGTACTCTTAGTCCTGACATAAATAATAGACACGTGCATTTAGTGTTTGGCATTTTGATTTACAAAGGAGTGAGACCTTTTATGGGTCAATAATCTCAGTAAATTGAATGACTACACTACGTGTATGGGGCATATTAGTTCAATGACTGAATCTATGTCTTGTAATAGGGGTTGATGAAATCCCTTTGAAGAAGCATATAAGTTTTGACTATGTCAAATCCTGCAGGTGGATTTTGTGTTCGACATGTCAAATAAGTTAAGTGTAAGGTCTTAAGGAATTATAAAAATATCAATTAAATATAGGTGTTAGTAATTATTTAATCGATGGATATCTAAAATCTTAAAATGGGGAGATTAATAAGCATTTAATAACAAGAAGCTTGAAATATTATTTTGAAAATAAGGACAGGAGTACAATTACAATTCTCTATTAGATAGAATTGCAATTTATGGATCTATGATTCTAATTTGGGTCGAATTAGGGTTTCCTATTTCCATAAGAAGCCTATCCCTTATTTCTTTCTTAAGGTCCCTATTGTAGCCCATAAATATAGTTGATGAGTTTTTTAAAAATACATATCTTCATACACATTTTGACCCATTTTAAGGACTTATTAACTTGAAAGAGCCTCATTTAATGTGATGTCATGGTTTCAAGTATTTTAAATTCATTGTAGTGCATTCCTGCATAATTTGTTTAAAAATCACACTTTTTGTATACATTTATAAACTTGCCATTTTTGGAAAGTTTTGTGAAAATAATTTTTTTCATGAAATGAATTGAGTTTTAATCATCATTAGTTCATTTATATAAAATCATAAAAAATGGTGTGAATTTTCATTGTCATGTCATGAGAGATAGGCCCACAGTCATGCATTTGTGATCCAGGGGTAAAATTATCTTTTCACATGAATTCACATTTGTTTTGTAGGAAATTGATAATATGGGCCCCATTTGTAAAGAATTTGAGATAAGGAATTGATTTTCAAGAGAAATGCAAGAAAATTTCAAGAGAAAAAGAAATTAGAAGAAAATTTGCAAAAAGTCGCTTCAAGGACCCACATACACATGCACATATGTGGGGTACACATGTAAAACATCCAAGATAGGGTCCATTTATTTGTTGCACATGTTCAAGAGATTTTGAAGAAATTTGAAGAATATCTCATCAAAGATGGACAAGGAAAGCCACATAGGAGTTCTTTTTGGAGAAGGAGAAGATTTAATTGAAAAAAAATAAAAAAAATATCCAATCAAGCAATTCCACGTCCAAAAGAGGATTCAATTCAGATTTTGGTTGAGAAAGAAAAGGAAAAGAAATCAATAGGGTTATCTTCAAAGATCTTTTCAAGTTTGGAGCCAACAAGGAGAACTTTCTAAAAAAGAAAAGTTGACAATGCAAAGAGAAACAAAAGGGGAAGTTCTACACCTTATGTGGGCCAAGTTTGATTCCAAGAGAGGATTCTTATCCCTACTTCATCTCTCAAAAGATCTCAATGCAAGGTAGCACATACAAAAAAGGAAAGAAGCATCCAAGAGGGACTTCTAGACAACGCAATCAAGGAAAGAAAAGGAAAATAAAAAGAAAAAAAATCCCCAAAGATATTGCACGTCCAATTCATTGTTTGGAGCCCTTTTTCTTTCATTTTTTAAATTATTTTTAAGATGTTAACGTGTGAGAAGGAGTAGAACTTGAAAAAGTGTAAATAGGGCACCCATCTCTTATATTCTTCATGGAAGAATTACCCACCTCCCACCTCTAGATTTCTACGCTCCATCTCTCCCTCTCTTGTCTCTCCATCTCAAGTCATCAAGAAGGCTCAGCCCTAAAGCCACACCACCAACCTTGAAGATCAACTAGAAGGAGGAATTCTTTTCCATCCTAGTATGTATAATCTTTTGGTTTAATTTTTTTTCATCTTATGTAAAGGGTTGTCATACTAGTTCAATAATATTCATCTTCTTATTCTTCTTATTCTTATGGTTGTATGATTGCTTAATTTGTATTTTTTTTTTGTTTGGATTGACGACCCAAATAGAGAGCATACTTTAAGAAATTATTAGGCCTAGACTAAGGGAGAATTTTGAGTGAATAAACCGCCTTTAACTTCCATTGTTTACCGCTTTTGACTTCCTGTTATTACCGCTTTTGACTTCCTGCAATTCTTATTTTCTTTCATTGCACTTTTAATTTTAAATTTCTATAATTTTATTTTACTGCACTTTTATTTTATTTTCTGCACTTTTGTTATTTTTCTTGTTATGTTCATATTGATTTTAAGTTTTGTTTTTGCATAGTTTGATGGTTGGATTAGATTTCATTGCATGTATTTTCATATCATAAGAATTTTGTGCATATTTAAGTTGATGAAAATTAAGCCTTCAGATCTAAATCTAATGATAAAATTTGGACTTAATACACAAACAGCATAATTTAAAACATTTTTAGCAAACTGCAAAAAACAGTTTTTGACAAAAAGTTTGAAGTGGGTAGACTAGTCAAATCATAATATTTTTCTTTAAAACTTGGAAAAATTAAAGTTTAGGATGTGGTCTTTCATTTCGCAGAATTTCAGATCAGAATAATTTTGGAAGGCTTGTGAACCAGAGGTTTAAACTTTGCCAATCAGTCAACTCGAATTAGAATTCCTCCACAGAATTTTGCAAAGTTGTCATGTTCATGCATTCATAACTCTTTCGTTTTAGATCCTTTTTTACTTTTGCTTTTTTTGTTAGCTTCTTGCATCAGTAGAGCATAAATTCCAGCTATGAAATTTAGATCTAGGATGCATTGGAATAGTTCAAATCATACATAAAATTTGCATCATTATACTAGTTTTTAATACTTAGAATTTTTCAGCATCTCATGGCAAGCATTGCATTACTAATTTTACTAACTTTCTAATTTTAAATTTGTTTCTAGTTTTATGTTATTTATTGTTTTAGATAATTTTCAAAATTAAAATATCTTTCTAAACTTATTTTAATTGAAGATTTTAAATTGGAAAGTTTACTAGTTTTAGAAATTCTAACTTAGGAAAGTTTTTAACTTTTGTTTATTTTATTTCTAATATTGTTTAGTTTAGTTAGTCTCTAATTTTAGTTTTTATTTTTGGAAGTTCTAACTTGTGTTTTAGTTTTGCAGCAATTTTAGTTTTGTTTTAAGAATTTTTAGATTTAGGTGTTTAGTTTTAGGAAAGTTTCTTTCATTGATTTGTAGTTAATTTAATTTTGGTTAAGTAGGATGTTTGTATTTGTTAGATTTTAAATTAGGATAGTTTTATATTTTCATTTAGGGCAGGTACAAGTTGAAAAAGGAACCTTAAAACACATTGCTCCCTGTGGATCGACCTGGTCTCACCAGTTTTATTACTACATCGCGGTTCTTCACTTGGAACTCACGATCAATATGCTATTGCTCTCTAGGAAAAACACAGACAAAAGAAATCTTGTTTTTTAGAGTAAGAAGAATTTGCAGAAGAGGCCCACACCTCGGTGTGAGTTCAAGCATAGAGGAATACAATAGAAGGTCTAGAGGCTTTTGAGTTACTATAAAACTGAGATCAAATCAGAGAGATCTCGCGGGTATAAGTCTTGAATCATCATCGTATAAAAATATTTCCGCAGATATCTGTGCGCAATATCTAAGGATCCTGGCTCTTGCCTCCTAACATAACTTGGACAGGGCTAACCCATTGGCTATATGAGATTGGATATATGATATCCACTTCTAAAAGTTTCAAAACTTTAGCCCTAACCACTTCTTGCATGGTAGGGTTAAGCCGACGTTGCATCTGTCTAGTTGGTTTAGCATCTTCTTCCAAATAGATACGATGCTACACACTAATGGGCTTATTCCTTTTATATCAAGCACATTCTAGGCTATAGCATTTTTATGACGTTTGAGAATGCTCAGTAATTGAGCCTCTTGGTTCTCAATCAGTGAGAAAGAAATTACCATAGGAAAGGTTTCCTCATCCCCAAGGTATACATATTGTAGATTCGATGGGAGGGGCTTTAATTCAAGTTTTGGAGGTTTAACCTGAGAAGGAATGACTGGTGTACTAGTTGGCATGAGCTCCTCAAATTAGGGTTTCCGTATTGCCTGGACCTCTTCAAGAGTGTCATCCTCTAATTCCTCAGGAAAGTTCAAGTCCTCATTTAATAGTAGTGCCATCTGAGACTTAACACACTCTTTTAGATCATCCTCAACCAGGGCGTCGCTACAAGGAAAAACACTTTTGGCGATATTTTTTGTGACAAATGTATTATATTGTTGCCTAATGGTTTCATTTTTATGACAACCACATGCTATTGTCACGTAATATTAATTATTAGTGATGACCATAAATAATCATCGCTATATGTCATTCTTTACTCACCCACGCCTTTATCTATTTGTGCCAATTTGTGGAAAAGGTTTTAGTGACAAATGGATATGGTTTGGCGATAATATAATTATGTCAGGGTTGATGTCTTTATTGCGACGATTCATATATCGTTGTTAACAAGTAAAAATTTTTAGAGCACCCTTGTAGTTGGATGGACTTGGAAAATGCTAATGGCGATGAAGTTTTGGCATCGGCAAAAGATTTTCATCTTGTTTGGCAACAACTGTAGTTGTCGGTGAGGGTGTTTTTGACACATTTTGCGACGACATTATATTGTCATAGGAGAGTTTTTAATATTGGCGAGAGAGGGAACTTCTTTCATTAAGGTTCCTATTGAAAGACAGAAGAAATTCCTGGGAGCATCTTCTCTAAATCACAGCCTACCATAGGCCCTCTTTCCACCAGGTAATAAGCCCTCTTCTCCTAAATCCATCCCCAAATCTTCCAAGGTTTTTCTTTTCCCTTTTGTCTTTGCTCGTTCTGGTTTTGTAACTAGAACCAAAAAACCCAAAGCCCCCTCTTCTTCCTCACTAGTCCTGTAGTGGCAACTGGCAGTAGTAGCAGCAACGCCTACTCCAATGATGGCGATGCGGAGGCTGGAGACGACAGCGAGTGGCATTGATCAGCGACAGCGACAGAACATCAGAGCAGTAACCACCTCTACTTTTTGAAACTAGAATAGAGTTTATGGAAGGCCATTCTCTTCTAGCTGGTCTTCTCTTTTACAGAGTTGATTTTTTTTTATTATTATCAAAGATTGGACAAGAGAGCTATTTTAGATTTAAGAGATGAATGCCGGGATTTAGAGAAGGTCTCTTTCATTAATCATTTTGCAAGATTCCACAGCCGTGCAAATGTGGATGGAGTTAAGAGCTCCTCATCCACTGAATTAACTGCCCATAGATCATAGCTCTAGAGAAATGTGACTGGTCTTCCATTGCTTAGAAATCTTAAGGAAGGAATGATGTGTGTCTTACTAGAGTTAGAGATAATTTAGTACCCCTTTTTTGTGATCAACATCTATGCATTTATGAGCATACTCATCTTGATCAATCTTCTATACGAACAACCCAAACAAAAACGAAAAACTCAAGGAGTCACCAATTCTCCCCATCTCTTTCTCTCTTTGGCACTGTGAATGCCTGAGGTAGTGTGTGTGTATGTGTACTAGACTACTGAGGTTCTCTGTTTTTTTTTTTCTTTTATTCATTTTATACCTTGAACCAACAACTAAATCAAATGGGGAAAAAGAAAATCTAGGACACTATATGGGTCTATTTGTTTATGGAATTTCCAATTATCCTTTGTTGGGAATTTCTCATTTCTCATATAAAAGCAATTATTGTTTTGTGAGAATTCTATATTTTCTTTATTTGAATGGTAAGAATTCGTAAAGTTGGCATTGTTGTAAAAATGTCATATTTGGCCTGTGAAATTCTTAGAACTCTAAAATTTCCAAGATTTGTTTGCATTTATTGATTATGATGAATGCACTCACTTGGACACTTTGTGTGGAAAATACTAGATGGAAGCCCCTTGGGTGCATCTCACTAATTTATTCTTTTGTCACGCATCAAAACGACATGAACATGCATATGCACTCACATGCACTCATCATCATCATCATCATCATCATCATCATCAAAGCCTTATCCCAACCATGTTGGGGTCGGCTACATGAATTCTATTTCTCCATTCCGTTCTATTTTGAGCTAAATCTTTCGATAAGTGCAACTTCTTCAAATCTGAATTAATGACTTCCATCCATGTTTTCTTCGGCCTACCCCTACCTCTTGATGGACCCTCCACCTGTATATCCAAACTTTTTCTCACCGGTGCCATTACTGGCCTACGCTCAACATGCCCAAACCATCTTAAACGAGTTTCTCTAATCTTATCTCCTATTGGTGCTACCCCTAAATGTTCTCGAAAGCGCTCATTTCTAATTTTATCTTTCCTAGTTTTACCACACATCCACCTAAGCATTCTCATTTCCGCTACATCCATCTTATGAATATGTGTCTTCTTAATTAGCCAACATTCTGCTCCATATGTCATAGCTGGTCTAACCACTGTCCTGTAAAATTTTCCCTTCAATTTTGTTGGCATTTGTCTATCACAAAGTACTCCCGAAGCTAGTCTCCACTTCAACCATCCAGCTCTTATCCTATGCTCCACATCTTCGTCAATCTCCCCATCCTTACTAATCATCGAGCCTAGGTACCGAAAAGAATCTTTACGTGGTATCTCATGGGTTTCAATTTTGACAGTGATTTCAACACTTTGTATATGTCCACTGAAATTGCAATCCATATATTCTGTCTTTGTACGACTTATTTTAAAGCCTCTAGATTCTAATGCCCTCCGCCATCTCTCAAGCTTTGCATTTACACCCTCTCTTGATTCATCCACCAATACTATATCATCTGCGAACAACATACACCATGGTACTTCTTCTTGAATATGCACAGTTAACTCATCCATAATTAATGCAAAGAGATAAGGGCTTAAGGATGATCCCTGATGTAAGCCTATAGTCACGGGAAATCCGCCCGTTTCTCCACATGTGGTTACATTTGTTATTGCACCTTCGTACATATCCTTTAAAATTTCAATGTAACCTCTTGGGACATTCCTTTTCTTTAAGACCCACCAAATTAAATTCCTTGGTACCCTATCATAGGCTTTTTCCAAATCGATAAAGACCATATGTAGATTTTTTCTCTTTGCTCGGTATTTTTCCATTAATTGCCTAAGTGAAAAGATAGCTTCCATAGTTGATCTCCCTGGCATAAAACCAAATTGATTTTCCGAAATCTTAGTCTTTTTTCTCAATCTTTGCTCTATTATTCTCTCCCATAACTTCATAGTGTGACTCATAAGTTTAATCCCTCGATAGTTGGTACAATTTTGTATATCTCCTTTATTCTTATATATAGGTACTACAATGCTTCTTCTCTATTCATCCGGCATTTTCTTTGTCACAAGTATCTTATTGAATAGTCTACATAACCAGCTTACTCCAACCTCTCCTAAGCATTTCCATACTTCTATTGGAATACCATCTGGGCCTGTTGCCTTTCATGTCTTCATTCGCTTTAATGCTTCCTTCACTTCCACCCCTCTAATTCTACGGAGAAGAGTATACTCTTGTAATGAAGTATCCTCCTCTACTCTTGTATCGTCCAAATATTCTTCATTTAAAAGTTTACTAAAATATTCTTTCCACCTTTCTATAATATCGTTGTCCTTCACCAAAATATTTTCCTCATTGTCCTTGATACATTTGACATGAGGTAAATATTTATCAACTTACTTGTCTATGTGGAGCATCATGAATAGAATAGTGCCTTGGTTACATCTCTATCAATTTACTTATTTGTCCAGAGAATCTTGAATAGAGTTCTGTCTTAACCTCTGCATGGTATGATTTATTTGGATTTCTTTGTGTGATTTATAGTAAATGAATTCTCAATAGCCAACAATGCGCAGATGTGTTGGTGAGGCATATCTACACAAAGATTTGTAGAATGATTGTCTTCAATGTCAATCTTCAATAAACATAGCTGGAGGGATTAATGAGATGCACAAAGATCAATTCACCCCACTAAAAATTTATAGTAGATAGATGAATGGAATAATCACATATGAGGCATTGGAAATATGGGAAAAAGGACAAATACATTTTTATGTTAGACTTTTGCTTATGGGCGGTAATTTACTTGATGGATGGGGGATCTAATGGGTGTAGATTAGAGATTGATTTTGAAGGGGGTTCATTTTGAAGGAAGGGTTTTTTTTTTTTTTTTTTGGTGGAGATTAGAGATTTGCTTGGTTTGGACCACTAAATTCCATTGTTGCATTTTTAAGGAATTTGTTTTTCCATTCTTAGCTCCATTCTAGGCTTATGTGGGATGTGTCAAAGTTGGATGTCTTTTTCCCATGTACAATAGAAAAATATCATTTCCTTCTTTTCTTTTTGTTTTTTGTTCAACAATAGTACACTTCTCGACAACATAGATGTATAGTTCACTGCACCTCCTAATTTAATACATGTTCATCCATGTATTAAGTATTTTAGATTGAACACCCAATTATTAAGGAGATCAAGATTCATATTATTGAAGTGCTCATTAAAAAGATTGATGACCTTACCAAAATCTCATAAAATAGAAGGTCCAACCAATCCATTCCTAGGCCTTAGAATGAGTGTATCAATTTTCTGTATATACTATAGGTAGATATTAAAAGGAAATTATCCTTGTTTAGACAAGATGCATGTGACATGGATCTCAAAAAAAAAAAAAAAAAAATCTTTCTTGGTTTGTAGGGCCAAATTACAACATGAGATTAGAGATGTAGTTACTTTACTTCTACTACTACTATTCTCATTCATCCTTTTACATTTCTGAAAGGAAAATCTAATTTCATCTTGATCTAAGTTTGCAGTTTTCTTAATCTCTACAGCCATTGTTGATTCTTTTTCTTCATGCAATGAAGAAATATTGGAAATGGTTGAACTATTTTTTTTAAATTTAAATACTTGGATTTGGTTTGCTAAACATATTGAAAGATGATGGAAATCTAGTTAATAGTTCTTTGCCATTTTTTGTATTCTTTTTAGAAGAGAGATGAGTAGGAATAGAATGAGGATGGTCTTATTCTCTTGTAATCAGTTTAATTTCAGCTTTTTGTTTCTTGTTGACTCTATGCCTGACTCTAAATCTATGAACGGGGTTTCTCAAAATATAATTTATTTTTTCTAGTTTATGTATGTTTTCTTAGCAGATCTTATGTCATGTTTGGTACTTGTAAAATACTCATATCAGTTGAATTTGATTTGATTATATTCAGTGTACCCGTGGTGGGGATTAGAGACCATCAAACAAGCTGCATTTAATCCCTTAAGCAAATGGGTAAAAAGCAACATGAAAGTGCACAACTATCAAAGTGAACTTTCAAAAAGAGTGTTGCATTCCGAGCCTAGAACAGTCTATCTATCTCTCTAAATCTCCTTCAAGTATTCACTTCTCTCTATCTCTCTAAAACTCTATCTCCATTTTTTTCATGATTTAGATTGTGGGGTTCTTCCTTTTTTGCGGTTTTGACCAGTGGAATCCTTTTTTTTTCTTCTAATATTGATGGGTACTCATGATTTTTGGAAATGGGTATTGTGCTTAAAATAAGGATTCTTAACCTGTGAGAATACATTTGAGGCTTTTTTTTGTAGCAAATATTTTTCATTGACACATGGATTTTGAGTGATTAGGTTATGATTTTCAATGAAGGAAGTAGTGCATATGAGATTAATTGTTCTTTTTCTTTATTATGATGAAGCTTTGGAAGTAAAAGAATTTTTTACCATGTGATGAAGCTTCGGAAGCTTGATTTGGGAAGTTCTATTTTTGGTTATTTATACTTGTTGAGATTTGATTGTTACATGAAAGTTGATGCTTTTGAAAGCTGGCCAAGAACCGTCTCAAGGATGCATGGAAAAAAACCTCCTCTAACTCTTCCTCTCTTTGGGTTTGATGTTTGAGTGTAGGGTTTTGAGATTGTATTTCCTTTACTAACAAACTAAAAGGAAAAATACATGTATTGGGGTTATTAATTTCCTCCTAAAAAAACCCACCATAAAACCTATTGGTATTGTTTTTCCTTGTTTTTTTTTTAGTTCTACAAATTTCTTATCTTACTACTTTATTAAAAGAAGATGGGGGTTACTAATTTCTCCCTCAAAAAAAGATGTGTGATCCTTTTCTTCTCCCTCTATTGGGGTATAAAGTATACAATTTTATCATTTTACTACATGGGTTTAAAATTTTATCATTATACTACCTGTTGTATGTGCATCTTCACTAGGAAAGTGTTCCTGGTGGATGCATTTCTTTGTTGAGATTCCCAAGCCTAGGTGTGGACAAGAGTTGGTTGAAACTTACTAACAGACAAAGCCAGCCGTACCAAGGTAGTTAAGTCATTCATTGAATTTGTAATGGCCAATTTAGCAAAGGATAACAAGATTAGTTGCCCTTGTATGGATTGCATGCACTTTGAGTGGCACACCAGTGAAGTTGTGGAATATCATTTGGGCTTAATGGGGATAGACCTAGGATAAACGACTTGGTTGCACCAAGGGGAACCTGTACCGATGAATGAGGCATACGCACTGGATGAAAACCAATATGATGAGGGTGAAGATGCTGGTGATGGAATGGGATGCGATGAACAGATTGAGGATCGGGATGAATTATTTGACATGTTGGAAGATCATTACATGGGAAATATCAGGAATGATGATTTGAATGAATTGTTTGATAGTGCCGAGAGTGAGAATATGCAGAAGTTTGAGAAATTGCTCACTGATGCAAAACATGAACTGTACCCAGGCTATAAAAAGTTTACTTTGTTATCATTTGTGATTAAGATGCTTCATTTGAAGGTGTTGAACAAGTGGAGCAACAAGTCATTCGACATGTTGTTGACACTTTTGAAAGACCTTTTACCAGAAAGTTATCACACTATTCCATTTTCCCTTTACGAAGTCAAAAAGTTTTTACGTGACTTGGATTTGGGATATGTGTGCATTCATGCTTGTCAACATCATTGTGCATTTTTTTGGAAAGAAAATGCAACTCTAGGAAACTGTTTGCTGCATAGGGAGTCCATATACAAGCTCAATGATGGAGAGGGTAAAAAGATACCACACAATAAATTGTGGTAGTTCCCATTGACACTCAGGTTGAAGAGATTGTATATGTCGAGGAGAACAGTTACAGATTGAGATGGCATAAGGATAAGCACGTGGAAGATGGGTTATCGAGGCATCCGGCCGATAGCGATGAGTGGAAGGATGTTGATTAGAAGTATCCAGAGTTCACTCGGGAGCGTCAGAATGTAAGGCTAGGGCTAGCCACTAATGGTTTTAACCCTTTTGGAAACATGAGCACCTCCTATGGTATGTGGCCTGTCATATGCATGCCCTATAACCTATCACCATGGAAGTGTATGAAAGAGCCATTTGGCATGATGTCCTTGTTAATTCCTAGACTGAAGGCCTCAGGAAAAGAGATTCATGTCTACTTGCAGCCACTAATTGGCGCATTGAAAAAGTTGTGGGAAGATGGTGTGTTACTTATGATACCTCAACCAAACATACATTTAGAATGCATGGAGTTGTTATGTGGACCATTACCAACTTCCCTGCAAATGGTAACTTGTTTGGGTGGGCAACCAAGGGCTATTTGGCATGTCTCACTTGTAACAATGATACATCATCACAAAAGTTGAAAAGGAAGATAACGTACTTGGGTAGTCACCGTTTCTTGGCTACGGACCACTTTTGGTGAAGGAGTAAGCTCTTTAATGGTAAGATTAAGAGCCGGTCAAGACCTTTGGAGTTATCAGGGGGAACAAATACTGGAGCAATTGGATTCCTTAATGTTTGGATAGTTAGGGAACCATCCAAGCACAAGGAAAAGGAAAAGCCCTCATCTTGTACTAAATTAGGTTAGAAAAGCATTTTGTTCAAGCTACCATATTAGAAGGATATGAACCTTTGGCACAACATTGACGTCATGCACTTAGAGAAGAATATATATGACAATCTCACAGGAACGACCTTGAGCATAGATGGGAAGAATAAGGACACCAAAAAAGCACATATGGACTTGAAGGATATGAAAATAAGGAAGGATTTACACCTAAAGTGACGTGCGGATGTGTCCTACAGAAGCCCCCAACACGGTATACATTGTCCCCAGAGGAGAGACATGGCTTCTCTGAGTTCTTAAAATTGATTAAGTTTCTAGATGGCTATGTTGTAAACATCTCGAGCTGTGTGAGCACCAAGGGTGGTAAGTTGTCAAGCTTGAAAAGACATGATTGGCATGTCCTTCTATAGCGGCTTCTTTTATTGGGAATGCGTGGGTACCATGACAAGGATATCTATTCCACATTATTTGAATTGGGAAATTTCTTCCAAGAGTTGTGTGCAAAGACATTGAAGATGACAGATCTTTAAAACCTAGAGGATCGCATAGTAATCATACTTTGAAAGTTAGAAAAGATTTTTCCTCTAGCATGTTTTGATGTGATGGTCCATCTAGCCGTTCACTTGCCTGCGAGGCTATGCTTGCAGGTCCAGTGTAATATAGATGGATGTACCCCATTCAAAGGTAATTATTAGCATCTCGTGACTCATATGAATTTAAAGTCAAATTTTTGTATAATTTTTTGTTATAATTGATATACTTTTATGTTGCTCTCATGTATGAATGCAACTTAGGACTCTGAAAGGTTATATTACCAACTGAGCTCGCCCAGAGGGTTCAATCACAGAGGCTAACATTGCCAAAAAGTCTCTAACTTTTTGCTCAATGTACCTAGTTGGGATCAAAATCATATTTAATCATGGTGAAAGAAATGATGATGGAGGTGAGCATGACCCGAGGTTGGAGGTTTTCATCCTCTGTGTCAATCCATATGCATGAATCACAAGGGCTTACGATGTGTCCCAAGAGGACCATGACATGGCTCATTAGTTTATCTTGCTTTATAACTCCGAATAAGAAAACTATTTAGAGTACATATCTTTCTTTAATGTAGTGTGTGTATATCTTTTACTTTTGTCCACTATGTTCAATTGGCAATTTATATGGTATTATTGAATTTCATATTCATAAGTAGGGAACATAAGTATTTGTTAAAGAATCAAGGTGCACGTGACATCACAAACAGACAAAAAGAAGAATTTCCTTTATAGTTTAAAAACTGGGTAAGATATAAATATGTGTATCGAAGAACTATACCTTATTCATAACAGATTGAATCGATATTAACATGTGGTACTTGTTTCACAATATTTTCATAGATGAATCAATTACGAGGTCAAGGTTCACTAGAAGCAAATGATGAATTATGGTCATTAGCCAATGGTCCTCATGTGATAGTGGATACATACTTTGGTTGCTACTTTAATGACGTCCGATACCATGCCAAAGACATAGAAGAACGTCGTATGACTCAACATAGTGGGTTGGTTGTGGAAGGGGTGCATGAGCGACATACAATTGACTTTTATGGTTAGTTGTGTAATGTATGGGAACTTCATTATATGAATGGGCATCGGGTTGTTTTGTTCCAATGCCACTGGTATAACACCAGTAGTAATAGGACAATGTAGACTAATGCACATTTCATAGACATTGATGTAAGAAGTCATTGATATGATGAGGACCCCTTTGTCCTACTAAGTCAAGTTCAACAAGTCGTCTATATATGTGAATGATACAAAAATATGGTGAACATTGGAAAGTTGTACAACAATCCAAGCAAAGAGGAATATGGGTGTGCCAGAGTTAGATGATGCATGACCCAATGCTGTTGAATTGTCCTATCCTGATGATGTGTTCCAGCAGGAAGAATCCACCAGGGTTATACCAATCATTGAGGACAATTGATGAATCTTTAAAAATGTACATTTTCATATACATTTTGGACCATATTAAGGACTTATTGATTTAAAAGAGCCTCATTTATTGTGAAATCATGGTTTCATGCATTTATACATCATTTTAGTATTTTTCTGCATAATTTGTTTAAAAATCATACTTTTTTCATACATTCATAAAACCTGCCATTTTAGGAAATCTATTTTTGGAAAGTTTTGTGAAAATTTATATTCTCATGAAATAAATTCAATTTTCATCATCATTAGTTCATTCATATATAATCAAGAAAAACAGTGTGCATTGTCATTGTCATTTCATGAGAGATGGGCCCACAGTCATGCATTTGTGATCTTAGGCTCAAAATTATCTTTTCACATGAACTCACATTTGTTTTATAAGAAATTAATGATATAAGTCCCATTGTTAAATAATTGAGAAAAAGAAATTATTTTCAAAAGAAAGGAGAGAAGAATTAAAGAGAAAAAGAAGAAAGAATAAAAATGTAAAAGTTGGCTTCATGGTCCCACATACATATTCACATATGTGGGGACAAACTTGTGGAATGTTCAAGAAAGGGGTCCCACCCTCCATTTGTTTCAAGAATTCAAAATTAAAGTAAGAAAACAAAGCCAAGGTGGGGAGAATTCAAGGAAAGAAAAGTCAAAGAAGGAGAATTCAAAAATAGAAAGTTAATTTCGTTTTTCTTTGGACAGTATATGTTAAAATGGTCATAACTCTTAAACTGAATGTCGGATGTGGACAATCTACCTACTATTGGAAAGCTCTTTTCGAGTAGATATCTGTAGGATCCAACATTACACCAATAATAGTTAAAACGACAAAGACCTCAGGAAGTTTACTATATATTTTTAGGTGGGATTGAGATTGTCTAATCAAAGGTGGGCCCTATCCTTTGGCAAGTGTTAACTAAGAAAGATGGATATACTTAGAATTCCAGTAAGAGAAGGGATCTTACCTCACCTCAAAGTTGGAATATTTGTTGGCCAAGAAGAGGACTTACCTAAAGAAGGAAAGCCACAGATGAAACCTTCTTTGAAGAGTAGAAGAAAAAAGGTATAAATAGAGAACCCCTCTTCCATACTCTTCATGAAAGAAGAGACCTCCTCTTTTTAGCTCTCTCCCTTCACCCTCTCCATATCTTTCTTTCCATAATTTCTCTATTAAAAAAGGCTCTCTCCAACTTGAAGCTTCCACTAGAAGAGGATCTTTCATCTTAGATCATGTAATGTTTTTTTTTTTCATTCTCTACCTTTATGTAAAAACATTCATATCTAGTAAAAGTGTGTGTTTTCATTTCCTTTATTTGCTTCTTTTTACATATTTGATAATGAATGCTTGATGTTTGTTTTTAACCTTGTTGCTCTTGGATTGGCAACCTAAAGAAGCCTAAGAGCATGATTTGAGCAAACATAATATAGGATAAAAGAAGAATTTAGGAAAAGAAAAAAATCAAACACTTCCACATATTTAAATTTCTTGTTTTTCCACACATTTAAATTCTAGTTTATCCACACATTTACTTAAATGTTGATTCTATACATTTAAATTCCATTGTTCTTCTTGCTTTATTTGTGTTTTTTATGTTGCATGATTTATGGCTGGGATTAATTTTTAGAAGTATGCATTCATATCAAGTGTTAGTTTAGTTTTTAGAAATTGGAATTTAAGATTTGGAATTTGTGATTTTTCTTGGAAATAAAAGGGATAAATTTCAGATTTAAAAAAGATAGCAAAATAAACAACAAATAGTCACTAATTTAATCTAACTATTGGCAATTTAAAGCATGACATAAAAAGATTATTTTTCCTTAAAATTTGAAGGAATGCTTGTTGGATGAGTTAACTTTGTGTCATAAAAATTCAAGAGAAAAAAGGGTCAAGGAAAGGTAGGTTTTCAGTTGTTGAAATACTTAGCAGTCAGAAATTCTGTACATAGAACTCTGCACAGGGCAGATTTTTTGTCCGAAAGTTTAGAATTTATAGACATATCAAATCAATGAGTTTTTGCTATAAAAATTAGATGAATTGAACATTGATGAGTGAACTTCAAAATCCTAGAGTTTCAGATTCAAAAGATTATGGTTTAATTTCCAGAAGCCTAAACTAAGAATAACTGCCAAACTGCATATCAGAATTTTTATTTTTGGTAACCATTATTCATGCATAGTTTGTACATTTTAGAATATTTTTTCTAAATTCATTTTTTTTAGGTTCTTGCATTTGTAGAGCATGATTCCTAGCTATTAAATCTAGTTTAGGATTGCATTAGATTAGGATCATATTTTATTTAAATTTTGCATCTCATATTAAGAAAGTTTGCATTAGTTGTTTTCATGGCATGCATTGCATTACTAACTTTACTAACTTTCTAATTTTAAATTTTTTTATAGTTTTATTTTTTTTATTGTTTTAGATAATTTCTAGAATTAAAAAATCTTTCTGAACTTATTTTAATTTAAGATTTTAAATTGAAAAGTTTTCTAGTTTTGGAAATTCTAATGTAGGAAAGTTTTTAACATTTGTTTAATTAGTTTCTAACATTGTTTGGTTTTATTTTAGTTAGTTTTTAATTTTTGTTTTTATTTTTGAAAGTTCTAACCTGTGTGTTACCTTGTAGTAACTTAGTATTTTTTTTAAGAAGTTTTAAATTTATGAGTTTATTTTTCATATGTTTCTTTTATTGTAATTAATTTAATTTTGGAATGTAGGAATGATGGTTCTAATTTTTAGTTGTTTGACTAGTTTTAGATTTTTATTTAGGGCAGGTACAAGTTGGAAACATCTTAAAAACATTGCTCCCTGTAGATCAATTTGGTCTTACCAGTTTTTATTACTACATCACGGCTCTGCACTTGTAGCTCTCGATTCAGTTTTTGGCGCTGTTGCCAGGGAGCACCATTTAAGGTAACTTTTCTAACTTTCTTATTTACATAGCTTTGTGGGTGTGATTTAATTTTTTGTTATTTTTCTAGAAATAGGAGGACATGCATGGGATAATAAACCGCCCTAATTGGCAGAGGAAAGTGCATAGAATGTTAGAAAGTTCACATCACTCTTATTTTTAAAAACTTTCTAAATTCAGAAAAAGTTATTGTTTTTCAACTTGTCATAACTTTTTTTTAGAAGAAAGTATACCAAAAGTGATCTAATCGCTGTCCTTGATCTTCTCGGTGTCCAAGAAAGCCTTTGCCTATGTAGTGCATGATAGCTTATATGCTCAGAAAACTGGTCCTTCAAATGGGTCCATTTGTGACTGTACCACTTCCTGGTGACTAACTTGGCCGAGTTGGTTTCATAGGACCGGATTGGAGAACTAGAGGAAACTTTTCAACTTTAGAGAGTTACTTAGATGTTTTTTTGTATAACTTAGGTTTTTATAAAAAAAGAAAACAAGTGATTCCAAAAAAATGGATCAATGGGAATCCACAAACATGAGGAGACTTAACAATGGGCAAACCAATGGGAATGAAATCAATGCTGATGACCCCCCAAAGTCCTGACATGCTTTGTGTAAACAAGAAAAAATTGTAAAGTTACATCAAACAACTTGTTCGGTCGAATCTTATGAATGGGAGTGGGTCATTCACTATGATCTTTGTTACAATGAGGAATTTGTGGAGAAGTTTAATGGAATGAGTAGGTCAGATGATCAACCAATGATGGCCCTGCATGAGTTCTCATACCCCGCATAACTAGTCACTCCTTCTAATACATATGTGGGATTTCCATGGCGGGTTGAATCAAATTCAAATCAATGGCATTACCACAATGACATGGGTAACATGTGTGGTCCAAATTGGGATGATCAATCACTGGAAATTGGCAAAATGGGCCCAACACGGATAATGTCTCTTGTCCCCAAGAATTTATTTTGGATGGGTCGTATGATTGACCCTCACAGGATACATCATATGTACCCCCTCTCTCTCCCTAGTCATATGCACCTCATAATCCCTCTCCGCCTGAATGATTATATGAACTACCACCAACCTTGAAGAATTCTTTGGAGGATATTTTAGCCAAATTGGTTGAGTTTACACAAAACACCATGCAAATCATACAAAAAAAATGAAAAGAAGCATGAAAGTCTAATGACTTCGATTAATCAAACAGGGCTTGAAATGAGAAAATGAAATGCCACCCTTGGAATTGAAGATGATCATACATTCATTGGAGATCTTGTCAATATGGATCATGCAAACACGTATTGGATATCCAAGGGTGCGCATGAGAACATGGATGATGGTGTAATGCATGAACCAATTGATGAATCACATGAGCCTGTGTAGTCCACTTTTCCTCAGTGTCGCCCATTCCACTTCATCAAAGAGGAATCTATGCCCTTTTACATAAATCCCTTCAATGATTCAAATTCCTCTGATGAATTTGGCATTGCGGTCTTTCAAAAATTTGATATACCTATGATTGAGGAAATAGTACATGAACTTAATGAGCCTCAAAAGAAAGATTACAATTGGGAGGATGATCCCATTTTTTAGATTTCTGAGTCAGATAATCTAGAATCTTTGGAATCATGTACTGACTTGTTCATGAAATCTGATGATCCAACTTTTAGAGAAGTTTCCCTCCCATTTCCTGGCCCTCAATGTATTCATAAAAACTTGTGGAATTGGAGAATAGTGTTCCCATTTCGACACCTGAGTTTGACAATTTGGAATCCTTTGAGCTCGTGCCTAAACATACTGTGGGAATCAATTTTAAAGAATTTCTGGCACGGGAGGACCTAAGGCCACCCAGTTGCTCATTGCATCCTCTCCTATGTTTCAAAGATCCATTTTTAGGGTAGGGGAAGAAATTTTCTTTGTGGTCCCTTCTTCACATAGTCTATAACAACTTGCAGTGCTCATGTTCATTGTCCATAAAATCAACATGTTTTCATCTCTTTCTATGCTTCTTGTAAACTGTGTGGAGGATAATTTCATTGGGGATTTGGGTGGACTCATGGTTTCAAATCTAGTAGTGTAGGTTTTCCTTTTCTTTTTAGCATGGGTATTTTCTTTTAGAGTAGCTTCTTGTCTTTTTGTTCTTATTTTTCTGTTTTGCCTAACCTTGAAGAAAGAGCAACTCAAGCACATCTTCAGTGACATCTTCTCTTTACCCTCCTTTACATTTATGTTTCCTCATGTTACTTTTACAGTTCTACATTGCATGCAAAAACATCAAGGAGAATGTTCATCTTAGGTTAGGGTGTTGGAACAAGCACACTTGTCCAATTTTAGACAAAATTTTTTTGATTTTCATATTACTTTTTTCATTTTAATTAGTTTTTAATCATTTTAGTTAGTTTTTTTTATTTTAAGACCTTTATTTTTTGTTAACATTTATTTTTCATTTTAGAAAAGGAAGTTTTCAACAGAATTGAAGCAATTTGAAGATATAAAGAAATATAGAATTCTCATACTTTTGGAAGGAAGTAAAAAGAAAGTTTGCATTTTTTAAAGGAGGAAACCTATCAGAGGATAACCAAAACTTACTTTTCACATGCAAACACATATACTTTTTTTGACATTTTGGATATAAAGCTTTAATGTTGTTTTTGGAATTTCTCTGGAGAATACAATGTGAATTTGAAATTTAGTTTGTATAATATTTTTATTTCTTGGTTCATTTTTAGTGAATTGTATATATTAGAATCAAGATGAACTAATTCGAGTGAAATGAGAATTGCCACCTAGTATTTACTTTCGATTTGAAGAAAAAAAAGAGAGAGAAAAAAAAGAAGAAATTGCATATAATGAGCAGTTTGTGACTTGTTTGGCTTCGTAGCCTTTTTAACTAGAGCTAGTAAGCCCGGAGTGATATTCTTATATCTAATGCCCTAAAGCCATCTAGTTTGGGAGTCATTGGCCTAACACTCATTGCATGGGTTAATTAGGAAGCTTAAGGGACCAAAATATTGCATAGTCACAAAACAATGAAAAAAAAATGAATTATGGTCCAACAAGTGTCCGTAGAAATTTTCAAGGGATATGTGTAGAAATGCATAAGGACTAAGTTTGCTCCTTAGATCTCAAATTTTGCTATAGCATATGAACTTGGAAAATTCTACGTTGGAAAAAGTAAGTGAAGATTGTCCATAAGAGTTTGCAAGGAAGTATGTTTGGGGAAGGACAAGAACTAGATTTGCTCTTTGAATTTTAACTTTTCTTATATCATATGAACTTGAAAACCCTTGCATCAGAAAAAGAGAGTTAAGGGAAAAGAGGCATATCGAAGTAAATAGTAAAGTGGTAGTTATCTTAGTAACTTTGAGAGGAAATTTCTTTTTGCTAAATTTCAGGGGATCAAACTATTTGATGGAAAAATTCTGTGTTTATAGCATTATTATAGAATATCTGAAATAAATTTTGATGGATACAAATTTTCACCATGCATACAAGATGGTTTGAATTTGAGAAAGTTTCTGAGAATAGAAGTGTGGACCAGACTTTGAGAAGTCAGAAAGTTTGATTATTCTAGATTTCGAAAATATTCGCTATGAGTGAATTTTCTTTTGGGAAATTTCTTTTCGCCTTTACTTTTGTTTATTTTATTTCTTTTCTTATAAAAAAGAGAATTTTATGGGTATATTCAATGCAAAGCCTCACGAGGCACAATTCGTCTACTGGGGGAACTTAGGGGTTTAAGGACTTGCTGCATACACTAAATGTAGTCGAGAGTGCCGGCGAAAGTGACTTTGCATTCATGCTTATTTTTCTTTCATTGCATTAGTTTTAGGTTAGATTATATTAGTTTTATTCACATTTTTTTACTAGGGACTAGCAAAACGCTAGTTAGGGTGTGATGAGTCTTTAAAAATGCATATTTTCATATACATTTGGACCATGTTAAGGACTTATTAATTTAAAAGAGCCTCATTTATTGTGAAATTATAGCTTTATGCATTTATACATCATTTTAGTATTTTTCTGCATAATTTGTTTAAAAATCACACTTTTTGTATACATTCATGAAACTTGCCGTTTTTGGAAATCCATTTTTCAAAAGTTTTGTGAAAATTTATATTCTCATGAAATAAATTCAATTTTCATCATCATTAGTTCATTCACATATAATCAAGAAAAATAGTGTGCATTGTTATTGTCATTTCATGAGAGATGGGCCCACAGTCATCCATTTGTAATCTTAGAGTTAAAATTGTCTTTTCACATGAATTCACATTTGTTTTGTAGGAATTTGATTATATGGGTCCCATTGTTAAATAATTGAGGCAAAGAAATGATTTTCAAAAGAAAGAAGAGAAGAACTGAGAGAAAAAGAAGAAAGAAGAAAAATGGAAAAGTTGGCTTCATGGTCCCACACACATATTCACATATGTGGGGACACACTTGTGAAATGTTTAAGAAAGGGGTCCCACTCTCCAATTGTTGCAACAATTCAAAACTAATGTAAGAAAAGAAAGCCAAGGTGGGGAGAATTCAAGGAAAGAAAAGTCAAAGAAGGAGAATTCAAGGAAAGAAAAGTGAAAGAAGGAGAATTCAAAAATAGAAAGTCAATCTCATTTTTTCTTAGGACAATATACATTAAAATGGTCATAACTCTCAAATTGAACCTCAGATTTGGACAATCTACCTACCTTTGGAAAGCACTTTTCGAGTAGATATCCATATGATCTAAGATTGTACCAATGTGGACAAAGATATGACCTTGGGTAGTTTACTATACATTTGTAGGCGGGATTGAGATTGTCTCATTAAAGGTGGGCCCTATCCTTTGGCAAGTGTTAGCTAAGAAAGATGGATATACTTAGAATTCTAGCAAGAAAAGGAATCTTATCTCATCTTAAACTTGGAAACTTGTTGGCTAAGAAGAGGACTTACCTAATGAAGGAAAGCCACAAATGAGACCTTCTTTGAAAAGGAGTAGAAGAAAAAAAGTATAATTAGGGAACCCCACTACCATACTCTTCATGAAAGAAGAGACCTCCTCTCTCTAGCTCTCTCCCTCCACCCTCTCCATATCTTTCTCTCCATAATTTCTCTATTTAAGAAGGCTCACTTTAACTTGAAGCTTCCACTAGAAGAGGATCTTTCATCCTAGATCATGTAATGTTTTTTTTCTTTATTCTCTATCTTTATGTAAAAAATTCATAACTAGTAAAAGTGTGTGCTTTCGTTTCCTTTATTTACTTTTTTACTTCTTTGATAATGAACGCTTTATGTTTGTTTTTCACATTGTTGCTGTTGGATTGGCAACTCAAAGAAGCCTAAGAACATGATTTGAGCAAATATAATTTACGATAAAAGAAGAATTTAGGAAAAGAAAAAAAATCATATACTTCCACACATTTAAATTTCTTGTTTTTCCACACATTTAAATTCTAGTTTATCCATACAATTACTTTAATGTTGATTCTATACATTTAAATTCCAATGTTCTTCTTGCTTTATTTATGTTTTTTTATGTTGCATGATTTATGGCTGGGATTAATTTTTAGAAGCATGCATAAATATCATGTGTTAGTTTACTTGCTAGAAATTGAAATTTTAGATCTAGAATTCGTGATTTTTTTTTTTTTGGAAATAAAAGGGATAAGTTTTGGATTTAAAAAAGACAGCAAAAAAAAAAAAGCAAACAGTCACTGATTTTATTCGAATATTGGCAATTTAAACTGTGACATAGAAAGATTTTTTTGCCTTGAAATTTGGAGGAACCATTGCTGGATGAGTTAACTTTGTGCCATAAAAATTTAAGAGAAAAAAGTTCAATGGAAAGTAGGTTTTCAATCATTAAAACACTCACCATTCAGAAATTCTGCACACAGAAATCTGCACAGGGTAGATTTTTGGTCCGAAAATTTGGAATTTATAGACATATCAATCAATGAGCTTTGTTGTAAAAATTGAATGAATTGAACATTGATGAGTGAACTTTAAAATCCCAGAGTTTTAGATTCAAAAGATTATGGTAAGTTCAATTTCCTGAAGATTAAACTAAAACTGACTGCCAAACTGCATATTAAAATTTTTGTTTTTGGTAACCATTATTCGTGCATGTTTTGTGCATTTTATAATATTTTTTCTAAATTCATTTTTTTAGGTTCTTGCATCAGTAGAGCATGATTCCTAGCTATTAAATCTAGTTTAGGATTGCATTAGATTAGGATTATATTTTATTTAAATTTTGCATCTCATATTAGGAAAGTTTGCATTAGTTGTTTTCATGGCATGCATTGCATTACTAACTTTACTTTCTAATTTTAAATTTGTTTATAGTTTTCTGTTTTTTTTATTGTTTTAGATAATTTCTAAAATCAAAAGATCTTTCTAAACTTGTTTTAATTGAATATTTTAAATTGGAAAGTTTTCTAGTTTTGGAGATTCTAACATAGGAAAGTTTTTTACTTTTGTTTAATTAGTTTCTAATTTTAGTTTTTATTTTTGGAAGTTCTAACTGGTGTGTTATCTTGTAGTAACTTAATTTTTTTTAGGAAGTTTTAGATTTAGGAGTTTTAGTTTTCATAAGTTTCTTTTATTGTAATTAATTTAATTTTAGAAAGTAGGAATGATGGTTGTAATTTTTACTTGTTAGGCTAGTTTTAGATTTTTATTTAAGGAAAGTGCAAGTTGGAAACATCTTAAAAACATCGCTCCCTGTGGATTGAACTGGTATTACTAGTTTTATTACTACATCACGGCTCTGCACTTGGAGCTCACGATCAATGATCCCATCACGTTCCCTTTATGTAGGAATGATATTTCTACTGAAATTATTCCAAGTGATGGCATTTTGGAACAAGTCGATGAAGAAGATAAGGGTGATTTGATCTTCGATAATGAAGATGAATGTGATGGGGAGCCTAACAATGATAAAAAAAAAAAAGAGCTGCATAATCATTCTGATTTTGATATAGATCCCGATATAGAACCTTGATATAATGACTTTTTATTAATGAATTCACTTCTTCTTCCCTTCAGTTAATGACAACTTTCCAAACCCCCAATCTTAATTTTATAAATTTTAGGAAAACTATTTATATAAAACAGATGGGACTCTCTTCCACCCGATTCTTTTCTTCTTTCCTCATCAGTTGGAACCTTAAGGGGCTTATTCATCTCAATTTCTACAAACACATTTCTTCTTTGAATTCAATACAAAGAGGGCATGCACGTGGGATTTGAAATGGACATCATCTTCTTCAACTAGTCTTTTAGCTTTTCCACTTCTAATTGAGAAATTCCATCTCTATTCTCTTCCATCAGATAAAGAACATCCTAAGCTTCTTCTTCTTTCTCAATTTCTGTAGTGTAGATGAGTCGAGGACCCTTAAAGAGTCCATGCACTTCATCTTATCATCATCATCCATTTGCATGTAATGTGGGGTATCCAAATTTGGGGACTCCATTGCTAGTGAGCTTAAGTGAAGCAAATTGGGACTTTTGCATCAAAGCATGGCAAGTGTAAGCTGGATTTTGTTAATGCATGCTGATATATTGATGATGATTGAATCAGATTTCAATCAAATTATTGTTATCATCCTTTTTGTTATTTGCTTCATTAATTAGAAATGAGTTTTGTTTTATAAATGAATGCATAATGACTTATTGAATGGAAGAAGTGTTAAAGACTGTTGGTGGGTACAGAAATGTGGATTTGTGCGATTGGAATATGAAGTTCCAACTATAGGTATAAGAAATTACAATATCCTATTTTATAAAATTCTTTTAAAACAACCTGGTTTGATTGTTAAAAGTATACCCTCAATGCCTATCTTTCGATCAAAAGTTGGCCAAAATCATAACATATCAACTTGATTCTTGATTTTATGACCTAAAACCTGATGGAGATTCTTAAGAAATATATAAATTTACAACTTTTTCATTCTTTATACATGATTCTAGCTGCCTTGATAACATATCCAAAACCAACTCTCACCGCTTGCCTACCCAAGCATATCTTTGTCAGTCTCCGCTTCCAACCCAAGGCTCTTTGCAATGTATCTCAATAATTATTGACGAGCTTCTTGCCTTCATCTTCAGCTAACCTTCTTCTTTGTTCCTATACATATGCTGATAGCAAAGGAGAGAGATGCATCAATTAGTATAGAAAAAGATAAAATAGATGTAGCTCTATAATTGTATTTAATTTTAATTCAACAAAACAAAGGTTTTGCTTACTATTACTTGCAAAATGAGAAAAACAATGATCAACCTACAAAACACTTCACATAAGAGAGGAAAAAAAACCATGTAATGTGAGTGAAGTTAAGTCTAATATCCGATACAGATGGGTTAAACTTGATTTCATTCTAAAACATAAGGCATTTATAAAAAGAAGTAGATACAATGACAGAGTCACTGATAATGTCAGTTGAAAGAAGTAAAAGAAGAAGAAGATTATTTCAAAAATATTTTATTTCCAAACGAGAATATTGCAAACCAAATTGGATTTACTTCTAGTGTTTTGAGGCATCACTCTACCTGATCCAAATAATTATAAATTGATGATTAGAAATTGATGAATTTCTAATGAGGAATAAAATTGATGAATTCCAAGAACTTCTAAGATGCAGATGGTATGCAGGACATGGCTTTGAAAGCAACAAGTTCCCCCTACCTTTTCGTTGTTTGTGCACATTTGTTTGTTTTTTCTCTTCATGTTCAAACTATCTTTTTAGCTTTGTTTATAGTAGGTAGACATATTTGCACTGTAGACTTATGAAGTAACCGGTGACACTTAATTATGATTTAAAATATGTGGTGGCTATTTCATCCTATAGTGAAAATTGTTACATGACATTGGTTTGAGGGTCTAATCAATAATCATCCATTTTGAACTCCTACCATTTGATTAGATGAAAATCATTTATTCAACAGAGAAAGTAGAAAAAGTCTAATCATCAATGCAAACTATCTAGTTGTACAATCTTGGGTTGATAATTGTGGTTTTTAGTCTTCCTTGGTATTGAAAAATACACATTTTCTAATCCAAGGCTAGAATTTGGAGGATTATCTATCTACTCTGCATATCATGTCATGGATGATGTCTTCATTTGTTTTGTTTTCCACACCTAAATGACGCTTTGTCTTTTGTGTACTTTTTTTCAAAAGAAAAAAAAGTCATGCATGGATTAGTTTAAACAGATGATTGCATGGTTTTCTTAGGTGACAATAGTCCTTTCTCTTTGTTGGTTGCTGATTTTCCAGAATTTAAAGGAAACAAAATTTATTTTATAGATGGCTATTGGGAAGCATTTAACCTTCAACATGAAAAAGGGTGTCCTAACTTGGGCATCTTCAATTAGGAGGACAAGACATTTGAATCATTTTATACAAGTGTTTATCAATCTCCCAAGCTACCCCAAATCTAGATCACCCCTAATGCACAATAGAGAACTAGTATGATACCTTCACTAATTATACCAGTAATATAAACTAGAAATTTTGCTTGTCATTATCATTCTTGAAGCCATGAAAGCCATGAAGGTGTGTACCATACTCAAACAATTGGATGCCTTAAAAAAATTCCAAAAGGTTACAAATGTTGCATGTCGAAAATTCTTCATAGTAGGTGCAAACAAAATTGATGGAAATGGCGTAGGTAGCTTGGAATATGTATCAGATTCTAGGGGTGATAAACTGATTGTTGATTTTTTATTTTATTTTTCTGTTGGAATGGTATTTTGATGTTCTATCTTCAACTTCATGTTCTTAGATTTGTTGTTGCTACATTTATTTTAAAGTTTTTCTCTATTTTGAATAATATTGGATCTGTTTTATTATTAGCCAAATGGCGCACTCAAAACCCATTGGATCATGTGTTTGTAGTGAGTAGGTTGGTTGTAGTAGTTGTCATGACTCGAGTCCAAGAAATCGGGGATTAAGTTTAAATCTAATCAGTGACAGACATACTCCAGTGTATACACACCTAGACCTAGTCCAAGTACACACACACAAGGGAAAATCACACGTGCAATACCATTGTACACGGAAGCTGTCAGCATCATCACATAATTCAGAGGACACATTAAAATAGCAAAACATTATTTAAAAATAACATGAAAAAGGACCTTGTCTTTACAAGAGTGAAAAAGAAGTTTTTACAATGCATAAAATACAGGGAGATATACTCCAATACAGAAACAAAATGCATCCCACAGATCAAAATGAGGGCTATCCTAATGCCATGCCGCTCTCCAGGTTGGATTGATCATATCCACTCCTCTAGCCCTGATAGGGCCTCTATGATCTCCTCTGAAGTCTTGCTAATCGGCGAGGGATCGGGAGTGGGATCTGAGCCTACAACACCAAGGATAACCAGTGAATACGACGATTCAGCAAAGCATAAGCAACAATAAGGTAACACATGTTGTGTCTATAAGAATCATTAACATGTGATGAAATAGATTTGCAAATTAGTGAGCTAGCATATCATGCAATTGAATAAAGCATGCCATAAGATTCAATAAACAGAAATACTGTGCTAGGTGGCAACTACATTTGCCATATCCTCCTTCTAGGGATTTATAAGTTGAGAACACTATCGACTGGGCCAGGGTATATATGGGTCTTTAGTTCCTGGGGTCCGTTGGCCCCAAGACAAGAGCACACTATAGCGGCAACAAGAAACTATACCAAAGTCAACTCCGCTGAGTATCATAGGGCTGAGGTTGAGTAGAGCCAAACAATATCAATTATGTCATATTAGGCAAGTCAATTCAAGTTAAGTTCAATTCAAACATATATCTCAAGAAATGCCACAATAAGCTTAATCACAATAACATGGTCTTTCAAGTCAAATCAAATGCAAGTCAAAGCAATAGGAAAAGAATGGAAGGCAATAATCGGAACCAACATCCTATGCAATTTAATTCATTTTCATGGGATCACAATAGTTTACTAGCCAACTCTAAGCTAGTTGTCCATTGTTTCTAATTGTGCATGACGATGTAGTTTTAAGTTATTCGATACACAATTGTCCGTCTTCGATGTTACACTGTATCAAGGAGGTGTATCGAAGTCCCTTAAACCAACACCCATAGGGAGGTGCTTAACAACTGGACAACACATATGAATGAGTCACAGCCGTCAAGACCATTTATGCTATTCTTGTATTCCATTGGACAAGTTAAGGGGTACCTGAATCCAACGCAAAGGCCCTACAAGGTCTTTTAATAATACCTACCTTTTTCCTTAATTTCCAGTGGTCTCATGGCTTAGCCGTGGGTGATTTACGGCTTAGCCGTATTATGCACTACGGCTCAGCCATAGTTACCCAGATTCCTCTAAAATACGGGTGAACCATGGAATGGTGTATGGCTATATCGTGGTTGGTCTACGGTTGAGCACAGGTTGGATATGGCTTAGCGATGGCACACCATATAGCTTTGCAGTGGCTGGACTGTAAAAGGATTTACCCATTTTACTAGTCTCGGGACATCAAGCCATAGCTTGACTTACGATTAGGTCATGGTTAGCCTACAGCTCAGCCGTAGTACATCTTATGGCTTAGCTGTAGCTTGACCGTAGTGTTAATTCAAATTAGGCTACTCTCTAGAGTTTGAGCCGTGAAACTCTACGGCTTAGCCGTAGGCTTCAGAACACTAAAACTGAAGAACTTCACATACAGTTCAGAAATGAAGGGACTTTTGACAATTAGGAACAAAGGTATATAAACACATACAGACGGACCGTAAAACATAGAAAACTTCAAAGATTGAGAAGAATAATAACAATCATAGTCTACCAACATGTGTTCATCCGTAAAGTGCTTATACTTGCTTTCACTTGAGGTTTTCCAGTTAATCTCTATCCCTGGGCTCAAATTGAATGTCTATATGGAATCGTAGTAGCCATGCATGCAAGAAGTGAGAAAAGAGGAGTGCATGCCATGTAAGAATAGGTCTCTAGACTCATGGATGTTAGAATGAACAGTTCATACCTTAAATCACACAAGGCAATGAATGGTAGAATGGGTGCAACAAGGATCCCCCCTTTTTTGCTTGATAGCCGAAGGAGAGAAGTAGAGGAGTGAAGAAAAAAAAAAGGAAAGAAAAGACTGACATTGAGAGAAGAGAAAATGAGCTCAGTCGGTGCTCTCTCTCCCATATATAAGACATGTGTTGGAACGTTATAAAAAGGTCCAAATGGTTTAAGGAAATTACAGTTTGAGTCAAATAAACATCCAACGGAGACAAATGAAGTCGTTTGCATGTGAGTCAATTATGGAAATCAACAAACTTAATAAGATTCATGTGATGACACCAAGATGATGTATGAATGATGAAATCTTACAAAGTTTGAAATTACAAAAAAGGGTTCATATCTACCTAGTCCAGGTTAAACTTAACCCAACTACCTATCCATGACCTGAAACATAACTCTCAAAGACAAAACGGCATACACTAAACTAATTCACTGGAAAATGACCAAAAAAGAACATTAATTAGTTGCTAAACTGGATTAATAAAGGTCGGAGTGTTACATCTCCTCTCGTTTAAGAATCATTCAGTCCTTTGAATGATCACATACCTGCATGAATAGGTTGGGATATTGTCAAGCCATTTGTTCTTCCAATTCCTAGGTAGCTTCATCGGGACCATGATGTTTTCAAAGAACTTTGACCAATCGTATGGTCTTGGTACATAACTTTTGTTCTCTTGTACCTACGATATGGAGCGGACGCTCGACGTATGATGCATTTCGCTGAATTTGCACATCATCATATTGAATGGCATGGGTAGGGTCTCGAACATATTTGCGGAGCATCGACACATGAAATACATCATGTATTCCAGAGAACTCAACTAGAAGAGCCAACCTATAAGCTAAATCACAGATTCTACTCTTGATTTTGAATAGGCCAACATACTTCGGAGCCAGTTTGCGTTTTTGGCCGAAACGTATTGTACCTTTCATAGGTGAGACCTTCAAAAAAACCCAATCACCAATCTGAAACTCTAAGGCCCTTCTATGAGTATCCGCATAACTCTTCTATCTTGACCAAGCAACCTTCAAATTCTCAATTGCTTTCTGCACCTTCTCAATAGTTTCAGCGGTAATCATCGGTCCGTGAAAACTTCGAGTTCCCAGTGCACTGGGCTCTGACATTTACGTCCATATAGCGCTTCATATAGAGCCATACCAATACTCTTGTGGAAACTGTTACTATAGGCAAATTCATGCAACGAGAGATGTTTATCCCATTCTGTATCAAAGTTTAAGACACTAGCTCGTAACATGTCTTCCAAAATCTGAATGGTACGTTCAGATTGTCCATCCATCTGCGGGTGGTATACAGTGCTGAAACTCAATTTGGTACCCATAGCTTCTTGAAAAGCCTTCCAAAAGGATGATATGAAACGACTATCACGATCTGAAACGATAGACACTGGTGTACCATGTAACTTTACAATCTCATCCACAAACTTCTTAGCCATCTCAGAAAATGTCATACCCTTTTTAAACGGAATAAAATGGGCTGACTTCGTTAATCTCTCCACAATCACCCAAATGGCATTATTCTTCTTGCTCGTCGGGGGTAATCCTGAAACAAAATCCATTGTAATGTGTTCCCATTTCCATTAAGGGATATGCAATGGGTGCAAGGAACCAGGAGGTCTCTGATGATTAGCTTTAACTTTCTGACATGTAAGACATCTAATGACGAGCCCTGCGATCTCTTTTTTTCATATTGTTTCACCAAAATCGATCCTTTAAGTTTTGGTACATCTTCGTACTCGCTGGGTGCATCGCATATCAAGCATAATGTGCATCAATCATTAGATTTCTTTCAAGCCATCAATTGCTGTTATGCACAACCTATTCCAAAAGTATAAAACACCATCCTCCAATCGGAAATCTAGTTGATCTCCTATATGAACTCTGACTTGCACCAAATTTAGATCTTCAAACTGCTGATCCTTTATTTGTTGAATTACATCAGGTTGGAAAACAAAGGGTACTTGCAAACATCATGAAGTTATCCACCAATTTCACTTCCACAGGCCTATTTTTGAATTCATCTTTTATAAACAAATTGGAGCTTACCAAAGCACTGAGATTCTCTAATTTTCTGTTGAGAGAATCACCACCACATTCCCTTTTCTTGGATAATACTTGATAGGGAAAGCATAATCCTTAATAAATTCAAGCCATCTACACTGTCACATATTTAAATCATGTTGTGTGAATAAATATTGTAAGCTATGGTGATCTGAATGTACTTCAAACTTTTCACCATACAGATAATGTCACAAAAGTTTCAAAGCGAACACAATAGCTGCTAGTTCTAAGTCATGTGTGGCATAATTCCTTTCATGCTCTTTGAGTTGTCTAAAACCATATGCAATTACCTTACCATGCTGCATCAACACACACCCCAAACCGACTTTAGAAGCATCGGAATAGATCACAAATCCTTCACCTCCATCTGGTAGAGTCAATACTAGAGCGGTAGTTAATTTTTCTTTCAAGGTTCGAAAACTGGTTTCATAATCATCAGTCCAATTAAAGGGAACATTCTTCCAAGTTAGCTTGGTCAAAGGAGTAGATATCCTTACAAAATTCTGAACGAATTGTCGATAATACCCTGCAAGTCTAAGAAAACTGCTACTCGCTGTAACAGATTTTGGACTTAGCCAATTAACAACTGCCTCAACTTTTGCTGGATCAACTGCCAAACCCTCTCATGAAATGATATGACAAAGAAACGGTACCAGCTTAAGCCAAAAGTCACATTTTGCTAGCTTGGCATATAATCGATGTTCTCTCAACAATTGCAAAGCTTTTCACAAATGGTTTGCATGCTCCTCTATGGTCTTTGAGTACACCAAAATGTCATCAATGAAGACTACAATGAAAAGATCCAAGAAAGGAGCAAAGACCTGATTCATCAAAGCCATAAAAGCAGCGGTGCATTAGTCAATCCAAAAGGCATCACGAGGAATTCAATTTGAACATACCTTGTTCTAAAGGCAGTTTTAGAAATGTCATCTTCCTTCACCCTTAATTGGTGATACCCAGACCTTAAATCAATTTTGGAGAAATACGCTGCACTTTGAAGTTGATCAAACAATTCATCAATATGCAATAGGGGATATTTATTCTTTGTCATTACCTTGTTTAATTGCCGGTAGTCAATACACATTCAAAATGTGCCATTTTTCTTCTTGACAAATAACACCGGAGCTCCCCAAGGTGACACGCTAGGGCATAAGAAACCCTTATCCAATAGATCTTGTAATTGTTTTTTCAACTCCAATAACTTGGCAGGGGCCATACAATATGGAGCCTTACTAATCGGTGCTGTGCTTGGCAGAAGTTCAATAGAGAATTCAACTTCCCGAATAGGAGGTAACTCTGGAACTTCTCTGGGGAATATATCTGGAAAGTCATGTAGCACTAGAATCTCTCCAAGTTGCTTGAGTTCCTTCTCTAGAACAAAGGCAATAAAGCCTTCACATCCCTTATGTATCATTCAATCTGCCTTGAATACGGAGATAATGCGCTTAGGGAATTTCTTCTGACTTCCCTCAAAATAGAATCCATTCCCTAAAATCGAAGTAAATCATCCTGTTATAGCAATTCACACAAGCACGATACTCGGTAACCAATCCATTCCAAGAATGACATCGAAATCTAACATCGACAGCATGATTAAGTCAACTGGGAGTTGACAACCTTCTATCCGCACATCACATTGGGGGTAGTATACACTACATTTCAATCTCTTGCCAATAAGAGTGGACACCACCAACACATACGGTAGCCGCTTAGGCATCTGCCATAGCTTCCCAGCAAAATGAGGTGCTACATATGAACTACATGTAGACCTCGAATTGAACAAAGCTTGCGCTTCTGCCTGAGCAATCGAAATAATACCTTCCACCACATTCGCATCTTCAGTACTTTCATGAGTGGCGGTGTAAGCATGTGCAGTTTGGCGATTTAGCTTCTGGTTTTAACGAGATTGTTGTGGCTTGCCTTGAGCTGTGGAAGCAGTAGGCCTTGTTTGTTGGAAGACTTGAACTTAGGACATTGAGCCATCAAATGGTCCATGGAACCACAGACCAAACAGGCTCTTATCTTTCTCCAACATAGCTCCATCTTGTGGAACTTGCCATAATGTCCACATGTCACACTAGCTTTACTTGGAGTGCCTTGTCCGCCTTTCATCTTCTTTTATGCTTGCCCTTTGCACCAAAAGATGCATTCCTCTTGGGGTCTGTAGCTTTCTTCTTGAATATTTGCCTCTGTAGAATAGGCTCTATCCATTGCATCATCAAATGTAAATGGCCTTTGGAAAGCGGTAACATAGTTCTTATACATGGGATTTAGGCCAATGATAAATCTGTTGACCTTCTTTTCTTTTATGTTGATCATATCTTCCGTAAAGTGAGACAACTGAGTAAACGTATGCACATAGTCTGCCATTGACCTCTGTTGCTGCAATAAGGCTAAGAACTCTACCTCCTTTGCCCTTTGCATATGAGCCGAGATAAACTTTCTTTTAAACTGTTTCTTAAATGAGGCATGTCCTTATATGCGTCTCTTACACTCTTCCACCATGTTCTTGCCACATCGCGCAACATCGAAGCTGTGAGTAAGACCTTCTATCTGTTGGTGCAAACAACTGTGTCAAACAAATCCTCTGTATGCTCCAACCACTGATCCGCTTGCAAAGCATCTTCGTTTCCATAAAATTCCGTAGCCCCATGTTTCCGAAAATTTTCATATAAGGCATTGGGATCACTTTCCTTTGGTTGAAAAACCACTTGTTACTCCATGTGGGGTGGGACGGATACTTGGCTTCGTTGGTCCAGAATAGATGCCACTCGTGCTTGTAAAGACTGCATTGGTTGAGATTGAGCCTGAATTGCTTGCAGCATCATGATGAAATGATCGTCCATATTGGGCAGCGGTGTTGGGGTGCAGATCCACTCTCTATGGGTGGAGTCATATTATCTCCATGATTATTATTTGTTCCCGATCCAGATGCCATGGCTTGCAAAACACAAAACATCACCACTCTTACAAAAATGTACTCGATTACATGTCCCCATAATAAATCAAAATATCAGACTATAGAGTCCCATCTTTGAAATCATATCCTCACCACGTTCCTATATGGCTACATGCTTATCCAATTTAACAAACTGTATCATGCTCTAATACCATACAATACGTATGTTATGACCCAAGCCCAAGAAATCGGGGATTAAGTTTAAACCTAATCAGTGACACGCGTACTCCCGTGTATACACACCTAGACACATTCCAAGTGCACATACACAAGGGAAAATCACACGTGCAGAACCATTATATGCGGAAGTTGTTAGTATCATCATAGAATTCAGAGGACACATTAAAATAAAAAATCATTATTTACAAAATAACATGAAAAAGGACCATGTCTTTACAAAAGTGAAAAGGACGTTTTTATAATACACAAAAAATAGGGAGATATACTCCAATACAGAAACAAAATGCATCCCACATATCACAATGAAGGCTATCCTAATGCTATGCCGCTCTTTGGGGTGGATTGATCATATCCACTTTTCTAGCCCTGATGGGACCTCTATGATCTCCTCTGTAGTCTTGCCGACCAACAAGGGATTAGGAGTGGGATTTGAGCTTGTAACACTAAGGACAACCACTGAATATGATGATTCAGCAAAACATAAGCAATAATAAGGTAACACGCGTTTGTCTATAAGAATCATTAACATGTGATCAAATAGATTTGCAAATTAGTGCGCTAGGCATATCGTGCAATTGAATAAAGCATGCCAAAAGATTCAATAAATAGAAATACTGTACTAGGTGGCTACTACATTTACCATATCTTCCTTCTAGGGATCTATGCATTAAGAATACTATCGACTGGGCTAGGGTACGCATGGGTCTCTAGTTCCTAGTGTCCAGAAGCCCCAAGATAAGAGCACACTGTAGCAGCAACAAGAAACTATGCCAAAGTCAACCCCGCTGGGTATCATAGGGCCGAGGTTAAGTAGAGCTAGACCGTGTCAATCATGTCCTATTAGGCGAGTCAATTTAAGTCAAGTTCAATTCAAGCATATATCTCAAGAAATGCCACAATAAGTTTAATCACAATAACATGGTTATTCAAGTCAAATCAAAAGCAAGTCAAAGCAATAGGAAAAGAATGGAAGGCAATAACCAGAACCAACATGCTATGGAGTTCAATTCATTATTTGTCGGATCATGATAGTTTACTAGCCAACCCTAAGCTAGTTGTCCATTGTTTCTAATTGTGCATGATAATGTAGTTTTAAGTTATTCGATATAGATTTATCCATCTTCGATGTTACACTGTATCAAGGAAGTATATCAAAGTCCCTTAAACCAACACTCATGGGAAGGTGCTTAACAACTGGACAACACACATGAATGAGTTACAGCCCTTAAGACCATTTATGTTATTCTTGTATTCCATTGGACAAGTTAAGGGGTACTCGAATCCAACACAAAGGCCCTACAAGGTCTCTTAATAATACCTACCTTTTTTTTCCTTAATTTCTAGTGGCCTCACGGCTTAGTTGTGGGTGACTTACGGCTTAGCCGTATTATGCACTACGGCTGAGCCGTAGTTGCCCAGATTCCCCCATAAATACGGATGAATCGTGGATCAGTGTACGGTTGTACTATGGTTGGTTTACAGTTGAGCCACGAGTTGGATACGGCCTAGCTGTGGCACACCATACAACTTCACCATGGTTAGACTGTAGAAAGATTTACCCATTTTACTATTCTTGGGACATCAAGCCATACCTTGACTTACGATTAGGTCAGGCTAGCCTACGGCTTAGCCGTAGTACATCTTACGGCTTAGCCGTAGCCTGATCGTAGTGTAAATTCAAATTAGGCTACTCTCTAGAGTCTGAGCTGTGAAACTCTATGGCTTAGTCGTAGGCTTCAGAACACTGAAACTGAAGAACTTCACGTATAGTTCAGAAATGAAGAGATTTTTGACAATTGGAAACAAAAGAATATAAACACATACAAAAGGGCTGTAGAACATAGAAAACTTGAAAGATTGAGGAAAAAAAAAACAATCATAGTCTACTAACATGTGTTCATCCATAAGTGCTTATACTTGCCTTCACTTGAGGTTTTCCAGTTAATCTTTATCCCTGGGCTCAAATTGAATGTCTATTTGGAACCCTAGTAGCCATGCATTCAAGAAGTGAGAAAAGAGGAGTGCATGCAATGAAAGAAGAGGTCTCTAGATTCCTGGATGTTAGAAGAAATAGTTCATACCTTAAATCACACAAGGCGATGAATGGTAGAATGGGTGCAACAAGGATCCCCCTTTTTCTTTGCTTGATAGTTGAAGGAGAGAAGTAGAGGAGAGAAGAAGAAAGAAGGAAAGAAAAGATTGAATTAAGAGAAGAGAAAATGAGCTTAGTCGGTGCTCTCTCTCTCCCATATATAAGACATGTGCTGGAATGTTATAAGAAGGTCCAAATGGTTTAAAGAAATTACAGTTTGAGTCAAATAAACATCTAATGGAGACAAACGAAGTCATTTGCATGCGAGTCAATTATGAAAATCAACAAGCTTAACGAGATGCACGTGATGACACCATGATGATGCATGAATGATGAAATCGTACAAAGTCTAAAATTATGAAAAATGGCTCATATCTGCCTAGTCCGGGTTAAACTCAACCCAAGTACCTATCTATGACCTGAAACATAACCCACAAGGACAAAACGACATATACTAAACTAATTCGCTGGAAAATGACCAAAACGAACATTAATTAGTCACTAAACTGGATTAATTAGGGTTGGAGTGTTACAGTAGTGCAGGTTGAAATGCACATCAGGAAGTAGTTGCCCCTCAAGATTTAGCATCTTATATACCAAAACAGGCATTTGTGAATGCAACATGTTAGGTCAGGTTAAATAGATTGATGTTTATTGAATCCAGGTTATATGGCTTGGGTCAAGTTGATCTCCACTAGATGCAAGGTGGGGATTACCTAACCCAATATATCATGGACCTCAATTGTCTTCCTTGTTCTGTGGTTAGGTAAGCCCATCAATTAGGGGCATAATTCTAAGGGCACATTTTTTCTATCTGTCTATATAAGCCTGTGTTATCCAGCCAACTTGACATGAAAAACAGACTAACTTGAGCTAGTGTGTACATGAATTATAGCCCCAACATTATGCATGGCTAGGCTATGGCAAGTGGAACTTAGGGTCCTAATACAATATTTTGGGATTTTCACAGTCTTGAAGAATTCCTCATTGGTTGAAGCAGTGGAAGTCTTATACTGGGTTCACCTGTAGAAAATTGGAGTTGTCCAAGACTAAATGCCTTCCCCGTTTATCAAATGTCCCCACATTCCGCTCCATTGAGAATTAGTTCATATTCCTTGGAAATTTCCACTACTTGTTATAGCTTGTCATACTTTTTGAAGGAACTCTCAAAAGGTAAGATTAAGTGGAAAGAGATATTATTGTAGAGTTTGTTGTTTTAGTTAGGAGGAATGTTCAAGTGAGTCCATCCTAGGTGAGGAACACTTATACCATTAGAAATATTCATGTGCAAAAGAGAAAAGGTCATTTATGGTTATATGCAGAAAATGAATGCTCATGCACAAATAGGAAAAGCTATGCAAGAATCCTTTACCCTATGGTGAGGGATAGACAAACATAAATATTTGGAAGAAATGCAAATTTTTAAAATTTTAGAAACCAACCACATGATAAATGTGTTAAATCTTTAATGATGAGGATGATGATGGGGGTGATTTGAATGCTTGTTGGCTTTTCTTAATTGCTAGAGTTGGTTCATTTGATTTTCCTCTTTTTAGGTTTCTGCTGTTCATACATCCAATTCCTTGATAGATTGATTCGATTTCCTAATCCAATGTTGTTTGACGCAGATTTCTTGGAATTTCTGGTCCCACTTAACTAGTGTAGGGAATATAATAGTCATCCTTTCGAACTTTAGATCCTTTGTCAAAGTTATAAATCCGTTTCAAGGTTCTAACTTACAAAATTCAAACCTCTACAAGTCACTTTTCAATTGTCTATTGGCTTTGGATTAGATGTACACCTACTAAGAGATTGATCATATCTAAATGAAGCCATTAAATATTCAAGTAATCAAGTTTACATGTGATCATGAGCCCAGCTCATGTTGGAGTGGAATTTGGCTCCCATGCAATACAAGGTGGAACAACAATTTATAAAGGTGTAGGCATTAGTTTTGGGATCAACCTGTCCTCTTTTTAAAAGTATAGGAAAAGCAATATAAACAATTTATAAAGGTGGATATGTACTCTAGTTGCTACTATAACGGAGTTAGATACCATGCCAAAGATAGGGAAGAACATTATATGACTCAAAATAGTGGATTGGTTGTGGAAGGGGTCCATGAGCAACGCATAATTGACTTTTACTGTTACTTGTGTAATATATGGGAACTTCATTGTTTGTATGGGCATCGAGTTGTTTTGTTCCAATATCATTGGTATAACATTGGTAATAACAAGACAATCGGACTAATGCACATTGCACAAGCATTGATGTAAGAAGTCATTGGTACGATGAAGACCTTTTTGTCCTAACAAGTCAAGTTCAATAAGTCATCTATGGGAATGATACAAAATATGGTGAACATTAAAAAGTTGTACAATGACCCAAGCAAAGAGGAATATGGGATGTGCCAGAGTTGGATGATGCATGATCCAATGATTTTGAATTGTCCGACCCTGGTGATGTGTTCCAGCTGGAAGAACCTACTGGGGCTATACCAAACAGTGAGGACGATCCTGTCACGTTCCCTTTATGTATGAATGATATTTTTACTGCAATTATTCTAAGTTTTGGGGTTTCGGAACAACTCGATGAAGAAGATAAGATTTGATCTTTGATGATGAAGATGAATGTGATGGGGAGCCTAACAATGATAAAGAAGAAGAGCTACATGATCATTCTGATTCTGATATAAATATTGATATAGAACCTTGATATAATGACTTATTATTAATGAATATACTTCTTCTTCTCAGAGTTAATGATAGCTTTCCAAAGCCCCAATCCTAATTTTCTAAACTTTAGGAAAACTGTTTATATAAAATAGATGGGACTCTCTTCCACCTGATTCTTTTCATCTTTCTTTATCTCAGTTGGAACCTGAAAGGGCTTATTCAACTCAATTTCTTCACCATATTTCTTCTTTGAATTCAATACTAGGAGGGCTTGCATGTGGGATTTGAAATGGGCATCATCTTCTTCACCTAGTCTTTTAGCTTCTTCCACTTCTAATTGAGAAATCTCCATCCCTATTCTCTCCCATCAGACAAAGAACATCCCAAGCTTCTTCTTCTTGTTTCTTAATTTCTGTAGTGTAGATGAGTCAAGGAAACCCTTAAGAAGTACATGCACTTCATCTTATTATCATCATCCAATTGCATGTAATGTAGGGGGTCCAAATTTGGGGATTCCATTGCTAGTGAACTTAAGTGAAGCAAATTGGGACTTTTGCATCAAACCATGGCAAGTGTAAACTAGATTTTGTTAATGCATGCTGGTTTATTGATGATGATAGAATTAGATTTCAATCAAATTATTGTTATCAGCCCTTTTGTTATTTTTGTCATTAATTGGAAATGAGTTTTTTTTTAAATGAATGCATAATGACTAATTGAATGGAAGAAGTGTTAAAGACTATTGGTGGATACAAAAATGTGGATTTGTGGGGTTAGAATATGATGTTCCAACTATAGGTATTAGAAATTAGAACATCCTATTCTATAAACTTTTTTAAAAACAACCTGGGTTTGATTGTCAAAAATATACCCTCAATGCCTACCTTTCGATCATAAGTTGGCCAAAATCATAACATATCAACTTGATTCTTGATTTTATGACCTAAACCTGATGGAAATTCTTAAGAAATATATAAATTTACAATATTTTCATTCTTTATATATGATTCCAGTTACTTTGATAGATACATGTTCAACACAAACTCTCACCACTTGCCTACCCAAGCATATCTTTGGCAGTCTTTGCTTCCAACCCGGGGCTCTTTGCAATGTATCTCAACCATTATTGAGGAGCTTCTTCTTTAAGAAACCTTCTTCTTTGTTCATATAAATATGATGACAGCAAAGGAGAGATACATCAATTAGTGTAGAAAATGATAAAACAAATGTAGCTCTATAATTGTATTTATTTTTCATACAACATAACAAAAGTTTTGCTTACTATTACCTGCAAAACAAGAAAAACAATGATTGACCTACAAAACACTTCACATAAGAGAGGGAAAAAAAAGCCATGTAATGTAAGTGAAGTTAAGTCTAAAATCCCATACAGATGGGTCGAACTTGATTTCATTCTAAAAAATAAAACATTTATACAAAGAAGTACATACCATGACAGAGTCACTAATAATGTCAGTAAAAAGAAGTAGAAGAAGAAGAATACTTCCAAAAAAAACTGCTAGTTAATATTATTTCAAAAATATTTTATTTCCAAACGAGAATATTGCAAACCAAATTTGGTTTACTTTTAATTTTTTGAGGTAGCACTCTACCTGATCCAAATAACGGCAAATTGATAATTAGAAATTGATGAATTTCTAATGAGGAATAAAATTGTTGAATTACAAGAGCTTCTAATATGCAGATGGTACGCAGGACATGGCTTTGAAAGCAACAAGTTCCCCCTACCTTTTCATTGTTTGTGCACATTTGTTTGTTTTTTCTCTTCATATTCAAATTGTCCTTTTTAGCTTTGTTCTACAAATGAGTAGGTAGACATATTTGCACTATAGACTTATGAAGTAACCGGTGGCACTTAATTATGATTTAAAGTATGTGGTGGGTACTTCATCCTATAGTGAAAGTTGTTACATGACGTTGGTTGAGGGTCTAATCAATAGTCATCCATTTTGAACTCCTACCATTTGATTAGATGAAAATCATTTATTGAACAGAGAAAGTAGAAAAAATCCAATCATCAATGCAAACTATCTAGTCATACAATCTTGGATTGATAATTGTGGTTTTTACTCTTCCTTGGTATCGAAAAATGCTAACCTTCCAATCCAAGCCTAGAATTTGAAGGATTATCTATCTACTCTAATACCATGTCATGGATGATGTCTTCATTTGTCCTATTTCCCACACCTAAATGACTCTTTGTCTTTTGTGTACTTTCTTTCAAAAGAAAAAAAAAGTCATGCACAAATTAGTTTAAACAAATGACTGTATGCTGTTCTTGGGTGACAACAGTCCTTTCTCTTTGTCAGTTGCTGATTTTCTAGAATTTAAAGGAAACAAAATTTATTGTATAGATGACTATTGGGAAGCATTTAACCTTCAACATGAAAAGGGTGTCCTGACTTAGGCATCTTCAATTTGGAGGACAAGACATTTGAATCATTTTATCCAAATGTTTATCATTTTCCCAAGCTACCCCCAATTTGGATCACCCTTAATGCACAATACAGAACTAGTATGATACCTTCACTACTTATATTGGTAATATTAGTCAAATATTATGTTTTTCATTATCATTCTTGAGGCCATGAAAGCCATGAAGGTGTGTATCATACTCAACCAATTGGATGCCTTAAAAAAAAATTCCAATTGGTTACAAATATTGCATGTTGAAAATTCTTCCTAGTAAGTGCAAACAGAATTGAAGGAAACAGCGCAGATAGCTTGGCATATGGATATATATCAAACTCTAGGGGCGATAAACTAATTGTTGATTTTTTATTTTATTTTGTTGAAATGGTATTTTGATGTTCTATCTTCAACTTGATGTTCTCAGATTTGTTGATTTGTTTTAAAGTTTTTCTTTATTTTTAATAATATTGGAATTGTTTTCTTATTAGCCAAATGGCTTGCATTCAAAACCCATTGGATCATGTGTCTGTCGTGAGTAGGTTGGTTGTAATAGTGTAGGTTGAAACACACATCAGGAAGTAGATCCCTTTCAAGATTCAAGATCTTATATACCAAAACAGACATTTGTGAATGCAACAGGTTGGGTCAGGTTAAATAAATTGATGTCTATTGAATCCTGGTCATATGGGTTGGATCAAGTTGATCTCCACTAGATGCAAGTTAGGGATTAATAAATCATGGACCTCACCTATCTTCCTTGTCTTGTGGTCAAGTAAGCCCATCAATTAGGGGCACAATGCAAAGGGCACATTTTTTCCATCTGTCTATATAAGCCTGTGTTATCCAGCCAACTTGACAAGATAAGCAGACTAGCTTGACCCAATGTGTACATGAATGATAACCCCCATATTATGCATGGCCAGATTATGGCAAGTGTAACTTAGGGTTCCAATATAGTATTTTGGGATTTTATCAGTCTTGAAGAATTCCTCATCAGTCAAAGCAATGGAAGTCTTATTGTAGGTTTACCTGTTGAAAATTGGAGCTGTCAAGGACTAAATGCCTTCCCCATTTATCAGATGTCCCCACATTCCATTCCATTAGGAGTTGGTTCATATTGCTTGGAAATGTCCACTACTTGTTATAGCTTGTCATACTTTTTTAGGGAACTCTCAAAGGGTAAGATTAAGTGGAAAGAGATATTATCATGGAGTTTGGTGTTTTAGATAGGAGGAATGTTCATGGGAGTCCATACCGGGTGAGAAACACTTGTACCATTAGAAATACTCATGTCCAAAAGGGGAAAAAGTCATTTATGGTTATATGCAGAAAATGAATGCTTAAGTACAAATAGGAAAAGACATGCAAAAATTCCTCACCCTATGGTGAGGGATAGATACACATAAATATTTGGTAGAAAAGAGAATTTTTAAATTTTAGAAGCCAACCACATGATAAATATGTTAAGTCTTTAATGATGAGGATGATGATGAGGAAACCGGGGTGATGTGAAAGCTTGTTGGCTTTTCTTAATTGCTAGAGTAAGTTTGTTTGATTTTCCTCTTTCTAGGTTTATGTTGTTCAAACGTCCAATTCCTTGATAGTGATTAGTGAATTTGATTCGATTTCCTAATAAAATGTTGTTTGACCTAGATTTCTTAGAATTTCTGGTCCCACTTAACTAGTGTAGGGAATATAATAGTCGTCCTTTTGAACTTTATATCCTTCGTCAAAGTTATAAATCCATTTGGAGGTTCTAACTTACAAAATTCAAACCTCTAAATGTCACTTTTCAATTATCTATTGGCTTTAGATCAGATGTACACCTACTAAGAGATTGATCATATCTAAACGTAGCCATTAAATATTCAAGTAATCAAGTTTACATGTGATCACGAGCCCAGCTCATGTTGGAGTGGAATTTGGCTACCATGCAATACAAGGTGGAATAACAATTTATAAAGGTGTAGACATTAGTTCTGGGACCAACCCATCCTTTTTTTAAAAGTATAGGAAAAGCAATATAAACAATTGAAAATTAAGATCAATCTAAGTTCTTTATCCCTTATACTATCAACTTGTAAATAAACCTATTTCACAGCATCAACAAAGCATAGATCAGATGTCAACACCAATATAAAATGATGCAAACTTTCATAAAGCATAAAAACTACCTAACCAAACAAAGATCAAATACATTATAAGAACTCTTCTATAAATGAAAGGAAGGCATGCCTCCCAAACATGGGATATTCTTGTGTGTCTGATGATTTACTAATCATCACTATTTTGCTAGATTCCATCTATGCCTTCCCAACGTATCAGTACATCATCTATGGCCACTAGTCGACTTGCATTGGATGTGCCTACCTTTCTTACCTAGTCAGACATGCCTACACTGGTAGCTTCTACCACCCACACTAGCATTAACAGCGTAGGTAAGTGACACTTAAATCTAATACATTCACACACACACACACAAAAACAGCATAGGTAAGTTACATGCTTTTCTTAGCGTTGGCCAGGTTCAAATCTGAAATAGGTACGAGGTAAGTCACGCAGGAAGAAAATTGCACGGCTTTTAAGATAGAATAGAGGCCAAAAGCTCCTTATAGTGGTTCCAAATGGGGTCAATGCACAGTTTGGGACTATGCCAACAAGGTGGCTAGTCAAATTAGTATAGAAATTTGGTTGTCAACACCTGTTGAGAGAGTGATGGTATGGGATCAGATTGATGGTGGGACTAAGTTTTCCATCACACAGGCAGTCCTCATAATTACATATTGGATCCATTTAAATTATTCTTTTAGAGAAGTAGTTTTCTCATATTTGAGTACTTAATACAATGCTCAAAATGGCATTAACCATGTATACAAGATAAATTTGATATTGCGGTGTATGACAAGAATCTAAATGTACGTACAACAATCAACAGGAAGTGCCAGGAAAGGTATAGGGAATGGCGTTAGGACATGAGGAAGCATTACCTATAGTTGCTGGAGGATGGTGTTGACCCATATAGCAAGCCTTTACAAGGGGTTACAGAGCAAATGTGGAGGTGGCTGATAATGGCTCTTGGAAGGATCAGAAATTCTTGGTAATATTATGTAAATTTTTGTATTTATTTTATTCGATACCTAATAGATTAATACTGAAATTGTATTCTAGAAATGGTGTGAGAAAAATCATTAAAACTGAAAGTGCTTACCTTACACTCATTCCATGGGGTTAGGATCCTTTTTAGCTACGGTGTCAATTAAGGTGACATGAATTAAAGTTCCCATACATCTTACTTCCAAACATGATGCAACCATCTATAATCTAATGTTTTAAAAGTAATGGAATCAAGCAGCCAAGAACAATGGTGAGAGGCCCCATATTGCAGACTTCTTTAAGGAGTCTCATTGGAGAAAGAAGACGAATGATTGGATAGCCCCAGTGTATGTTGACAAACATGTAACTCTGACAAAAAAAGGGTCATTAGCCATTACAATTATCTTTATTCCCACATTTATTATTATTTGGGAAAAAAACCTAATTGCTTAAATCTTGAGTTAGATGACAAGAGCAGTTCAAAAAACTTAGCGACCAAAGTTCCAACAGAGTCGTCCCAGGAGATGACGCAGGAGGAAATGGCTATTGAGGTACTTAGGAGTAAGTGAGGGTACATGCGGGGATTCGGAGCCTGCCCAAAGACCCCTAATTGCTCCTTATGTACTTGCACTACATCATGGGCATAGGATCAGGCCATGCAAACCTTTAGGTAGGAGTTGGATTCACTTAGAGGACTGACCCAAACCCAACAAACATAGATTGAGGCACAGAATAAGAAGTATGCTGATCCTAAGTCCTAGATGTAGGCGTAGATGGAGTAGATGATCAGGAACATGCTTGCGATTGGTGGATGGGTGCAATCATCTGGTGGGGACCAGCCATCCACCTTTGTTGGTGAGTACATTTAGGTTGTTCATAACCTTATTCTTTCACCAACTTTCACCAACTTTGAAAGTGTTTTTTTAAAAAATAGAATATTAGTTATGAATTCAATCTATTCTAGTAAAACAATATTATAACATACAGGCATAATATTCAAACTTTCAAACACTCATTGCATACCCAATAAAGTTTCAAAGGTAATTGTTACAATAATAAAAGTTATTGATCCTATAGAAAGTGGAAACTCATAAAGTTTAATAACAAAAAACAACCTAACCATTAAAGTTTAAACATTATTCTCATAACAACAGAACAAAATCCAAAAATTGAAAGAAAGCCCATAAAGACTCAAACATCCACATTAGCATCATCAACATCATGAACACCTAGTTCTTCTACTATCACAAGACCTTCTTCATCTACATCAAAGTTGGGAATACTATCCACTTCTTTATTTGGTTGTTCCACACATGTCCAACCCGAACATCATCTATAGTTAGGAGACTTGCTTCTTCGCATATCCACTCATCCAAGATGTCGATGTTCTCCAAACTAATTGGATCAATGATGTTTTTTCTAGTCTTATAAATTTCATGTCCCTGAAATTTATATAAATTAAATAAGTCTATCACTTTAGAATTTTTTTTCTTTTACAGCTACTTCATATATATCAACCGATCCAATGGACAGAAGAACATCATTGATGAATAAAATATTTTTACTAGAAAAATAATGCCAAACAGCAAAAAATTCTACATTTATCATTATGAACCATCCAATTTATATGTGCGGCGTGTTATAGTTGAGTATCTTGAGGAAGGTCAGTGATTGATATGTTGATGTCCCTTTACTGTAGCTTTGTGACCTTGTGCAAATTATATTTTTTGTTATTGGCCATGTTCAATGACAAAGTAATATTGCTTACTTTAAAGATGATTCTCATGTTTTGGTCCCAGTTTATTTTATCATATTCTCATTCTAATTTTTCTTTTGAATGATGGCTATTGGCAAGACCACTATCTTATTCAGCAATGATAATCTATAGTTCATATAGTTGTCTTGAAAATTTTCTTTGTTTTCACACAAGATCTTTTACTAGAATTAATCATTTTGATTAGTATGAAACTCTCTTTGGTAGTTCTATCAATTTAATCACTTTGCAGTGGAGTGTTGATTGGTGCTTTGAACTCCACCTTTGTGTTTATATCAATGAAACGACGAAGTTTTCAGTTTTGAAAGCTACATATATTGAAGCATTATAATCATCATTGGTGTTAAACTGAGAGAGACAAAGAGAGAGAGAGAGAGAGAGGGAGAGAGAGAGAGAGAGAAGGGGGAGGGGGTTCGAAGGAACATATAGGGAGAGTACATGCTCTTCTACAACTTTATTAGAAAGATAAGTTCTATTGTGCCAGATTTTGAGTTTGACTGAAAACTAACAACGTTGCTTTAAATGTTAAGGAGTAGCTCTACTCATTGATATATGATAGTTCCTATCATGGTTAAAGTATTCATTAGGTTATACGTAATGTAGGCAGTCATCTTTCTCAGTGTTTATCAGGGAGAGGACACTTACATGTCTAGAAGTCCATCAGAGGCACTAAGGTTTTCTTTAGGTTTTGCCCTCATTCATTATCTTTTTCTTTCTACAGTATTCATGTTTGTATATCTAGAATGATTACTTCAAACTGATCATGTGTAAGCTCTGAGTGCTTTTCTGATCATGCCTTAATCAGATATGTTATCTATATTTTATTTTTTTTATTTTTTTTCATTTTCATATGAAAATGAAAACCCATTTATATAAGTCTCTGACTTTTCCCTTTCTCTTGTGCTTTCTTTGTTGACTATTGTATATCTTCATAATGTATGTTACTGAATTGCTGATCATATAGGTTCTCTGTGTTTTCACTTGTTTATAGAATTATTGATCATGGGTAGTGTAAATTTCTAGAGTTTTGCCTTTTTTTTCTTCCACGTTTGTGGCTGGTATACTTAATGTACTTATGACTTTATTTGTAACAGTTAGATACAGTCCCATACGCTATAGGATAATGACCTTAACAAGTGAGTGGGCCTAAGGTCTTGATTTAAACAAATACGTCAAATGGCTAATGGTAGTGGCCGATATGGTCTATAGGGGCTCCTCTGTTTGAGGAGTGGAAGTCACATAAGCTAAAGTTCTATAATGGTGAATTTCATTTAGCCTGATTTTGTTGTAGTGGACACAATTAAGTTCTGTAATGGTCTGCACAGCGACTGGAGAGTTGCAGGTGGTTTGGCAAGTTGGCACAAGGGAGAAGAAGAAGATAAGTAAAAAAGAAGAATGAGAAGAAAAAGAAGATGGGCTATTGCTGTGTTTGGTAGAAGAAAAAGAATATGAAAAGGAAGAGATTAAATTTATCATTCTTAAGGGAAGAGATTAAAACTTGAAAAGGACAATCATTTTTTTTTGGTTTGATACTAACAGTTGTGATTTTAGATGAGGCATGAATTATATATCAGTTATGTTTACTTTATAATATGCCTATATCAGTTATATTCCTTTAATGATATATGAGTTTTATTTGTTTGCCAGATCAGCGATGGGTATGGATCATTGAGATGCAGTTGCAGGGCTGTTTCCATTTTGTTGAATCATTTAACCACAATAGACTTTTGGGGGATGTAAAGTTGGACATTTTGTAGTAATTTATGTATATGTATTGACATTTATAGCACGGTAGACTTTATCATGTATATGTATTTAAATGGTTATTAGTTTGAATTAAATTTGGGATTTTGGATGTTGATGTTTACTTGAGATGAAATCAAACAGCTTCATCTTTTTAAAATTGAATATAGGTTATGCAGTATGGAATTGGAAATAGGTTCATCATTTAGAAAAAAACAAACATTTGGCGATGGACATAATGCCACTGCTAAAAATTTGCCATGTACCTTTTGGGATGAACATGTTTGTCCCAAAAGGTTTTTACCGAAAATAAAACTCGTCGTTGAAATGTTTTCAGTGATATATATAATATGGCTTAAAAAGATTTTTGGAAACATTTTTTTATTATTTCTTGATGAAGAATGTCGTCACAAAAGTATAGTATATGGTCAACCATCTCTCACTATTTAGTGACGTACTAAGTTACTGCGACATCAATTAGTGACGAATTCTTTTGTCATGAAAGGTCTATTTTTCAGCAACGACAATTATAGTTGTCTCTATAAGACTTCACAGACCAGGATTCTACGACGGAATAGTGACGATTTTATATTCATGGCTAAAGGTCTCTAACAAAGATAACATTTGGTTGAGTGACAACACAAAGTGATTTTTCTTATAGTGAATCCACATCATAATGGTTAGCTTCACTATCCCTAGGCTATTTGCATATGCTAACATGTCTAGATCCAAGGTGATGCCACCAAAAGAAAGCTTGAGCCTCCCATTTCAACAATTTACTAGGGCATTAGACATAGCCAAGAATGGTTACTTAAAATAGCTAAAATTTCACCTTTTTCATTATGTATTGATTCAGTATCTATTATAAAGAAATAAATTGGGAAGTAGAAATGCTTGATTTGAACCAGTACATTTGCTATTAGGACTCTTAGTTTCTTGACAGATCAATCGGCGAGTTGAACAGTAGTTTATGTAGGTATTAGGTTTACACTTGCCCCCAGGTCCAGTAATACTTGACTTATCCAGTTGTGTAAGGTTCTAACCCAACTTAATTGTAATTTATATTAATTAAACTTGTTTTCCTATTAATAATGTATTTTAGTCTTAATTTATCTTGCTTTTAATTTTTATCGGGTCATAGATAGGTAGTTGGGTTAGAATTGACCAAACGTAGGTAGGCAAGGACTTTTTTATAATTTAAAGTCTTATGGTTTGCATCATATTAATATCATATTAATTGCATCTTGTGTATTTCATCATGTGGGTCATTATTCATGTTTGGCCCAACTCAATCTGGATTCATCTTGGCCCAGCTGAGTTCCATTTGACCTAAATTGTAATTCTCCCAAAGAATGTGGACTTGCATGTAAAATTGTGAGAAAATTGAGTTGAAAAGGATACATCCAACGTCCCTCTCCACTTTTCTTCTCATCTTCTGTTGGAGCAACCTCCTTTTCCTCTCACACTCTCATCTCCTCCACAAGTTTAGAGCTAGAAGGTGGGTTTTAGAGCCTTGCATGCAGGGCCATTAGGTTCCATCTTCCTCTTCCTTCCTTCTCCTATGTTTTTTCCCCACTAGAAGCCCCAATTTCACCTCATCATCTTCTCTATAGCTCCTTATGGTAAGAACTTCATCACCATTTCATTTTCTTGACTTCCGTAGAGTCAAGGAGACTCAATCTTGTTGCATGCAACTCATCTCATCACCATTTTATCCATTTTCATATAGGTTTTTATTTATGGTTAAAGATTATGTTTTTTCCACCATCAAACCAAAGGAAGAGCTAGATTTGGGTAAAGTACTAAGTTAAGGCAAGTATAGTTGGATATAATCACTGCATGTATGTTAAATAGGTTGATTCTTGATGAACTCTCTATGTATGCTAATCTATAACTCTTTTCCTCTTTGATTAAGATTATTTAAGTGTTAATGAATGAGAATGTAATTATAAATTAATGATGTGATTAGATGAAGGTGAACCTACTTGTGATGCGGGTTGGTGTTAAGGAGTGATTAATAGGTGTACTTGATGAATGGAAGTGGAAGGAGCTAAGAGGAGAGGGGAAAAATCAGTTTGAAATTGAATTAGCACGGAGCAAAATGCTTCAAGGCCGATCGGTCAGCCCTGAAGCCCGATCCATCGAATTCCTATTCTGGGAGGTGTCCAACCGGTTGGACACGTACCCGATTGGTCGGGTAATTGAAATTCTGGGTTGAAACTTTTATTTAAAGATTTGTTCAAATAACTTAAAAAAGACCTTTCATAGTCTATCGTGGGGTATAAGGAGAGGCTACACTCTTGATCTTTGGTGGAGCGAGGTGTTCTAAAATTTATTATTAAATTATCCAAATTTTCTACAACCATGATAATATCTAAAATTATCATAATACGGGGTCTTACAGAAGCTCTAGTAAGTATTAATATGCATGGAACAATGGGTATTACTTTAGACTATTTTATGGGATAAAGAATGATTTATGCGTACCTTTTGAATTCTTTAGTATTCTTTTGGCTCAAAATCCTCTACGGAACTCACTCGCGATGTTTCGTGAGGCAAGTTCTATATGAGCACAATTGTTTTATAAAAATAAGAGCTAGTTTATAGAAATGTTTTGGTGGGAACATATACACATGTTAGGAATATTCTAGGACTATTTATGAGAGTTTTTGGGCAGAAAATGTACCCCCAGTTTTAGTAGAATCTTATTTTATTTCTTTAAAATGGGGATTAAATTGGGAGTTATTTTAACTTTATTTTCTAGACATTAGAGATATGATATAAGCCATTCTTACCCTTAGGACATTAAGTATAATTAAAGACCATCCAGGGCCTTAGAAATGGTACCCTTACCTCAAACAAATTAGCCCAATGGTAATTAAATACTAAGAAGGAAGAGTGTTGAGCTGTCACTCATTCCCTCTTGATTTTTCAGTCAGTTTCCAATGTTACGCCATGGGTGTTGGCATAAGAAGAGGTCTCTTTTGTATACACAATGTAACACCGAGATTTTGGTAACACAATAACACTGGACGTTTTATAAATATATCGTATTGAATGACCTCAGAAACACAGATTATCTAGCATAGCGGTTGGCTAATAACTATCCTTGATAATTGCTCAATTTAATTGCATTCATATTGTTAAGTAACCTTGCCCTTAACATAATCTAATCATGTACTCATTCTTCCTAGTGAACCTTGAGGTGAAATCGGTGTTGAAACTTCTATTGAGTATGGCTTGTGAGCCAAAATGGGTGTAGCTAAGTTTAAGAGGGTTTGAGCTCTATTAGCTTATTTAAGTATGCATTGTTTGATTATCAGTTATTTGTTTAATTCCGAATTTTATGATTGAATATGTTCTCAAGACCAAAAATGCCTTATGTATGATATGACAATAAGTATGAATGATTATGTATGAATTTGTGGTGTTCATTATGATCAATGATAAGTATGTATGATATGAATTTGGACGGTCTTGATATGTTGAGTCAGCACCACTTAGCTTGTACCCTTGTTAAGTTCGATGGGACCAATTTAGGTATTCTCTATGTTCCTACTGCAGTAGTTTATGGAAGAGTTGGTCCGTGCTCCTCGGGAAACTAGATTGATCTCCTAGCATAATTCCCATATGTATATTATACGCTCTCTCTAGATGATATGCTTTCTTTGGGGAGAATATAACCTTGTGGATGCCAACTAGTATGTTTCGATATCTTGTTTATGATTCATTACTCATGCTTATTCATGCGCAACATGCCTAGCTTATGATGATTGCTCTCTTTTAATTATTATATCTTTAATTCAATTGATGCAACATGATAGTTTTATATGCACCTATATTTGCTTAACTGTCATGTTAACAATGCTACCCTTGGTGTTACAAACAAGTTTTAGCACTGATTCCACCTCAGACGCACCAATAGAGGAGTTTCCAGAGACTTCACAGGGTATAGTATAGTAGTGTGAACTTGATAACATTCTACAGTTGTCCATTTCGCAGAGCGTCATGGGTTTATTTTGGGACATCATAGAATATGCCATTGGTATGGCTATGTTTATGCATCATGCCATTATTTCATATTGTGATTATGTTACCTAATTTGATGGACATGTATGTCTCTTATTCAGGTTGAATTTATGTTTTATGCATTTGAACATACCATTTATCTGTACTTTGGATCATTCATGTAGACATTTACTTTGGTCATGTAGAATTATGTATGGGATTATATTTCATATAAAATACTATTTTAAGTTCTATATCTTTGGTTTACAATTTTCAATTTAATAGACTCAATTTATGTTTAATACCATATCTCAAAATATAAATTGTACAAGACGTTGTTAAGTATAGGTAAAAAAAATACATAGGCTTCCACAAATGTTTTAAATGGACACGTGTTACATGTTAGTCTTTACACGTGAGATCTGTACTTTTTCCCTTGTGGTAGTTTGTATGTGTCTTAGTACCACACGGATTGGCATGGGATTACGTATGTCGTGCCTTGGGAGTCACGTTAATCTTGGAATTTCGAGCTCGGGTCATGACAAGTTGTTTCCAATAACGCATGAAATAATGGGTAATCCCAGATCTTTATACTTGGGTGGCATAGTTTGATCTAGCAACATGCTTATATGCTCATTCAGAAGAGCTTTCTTTGTAACATTAATCTTATGCTTAGTAGTATAGACATCTTTCAAGAATTTGGCATAAGTTGGGACCTGCTTAATTGCATCCAACAAAGGAATATTGATTTTGATCTCCTTAAATACCTTTAAAATTTCTTGGCTTAGGATTTTTTGCTTGGGGTGGCAAATGTTGTAGAAATGGGGTGACCGGCATGAATGTTGTGGGGTTTGGACCTTTATCCGTTTCCACAGCAATCTTAACATTTGCACCCTCTTTTTATTTTTCATTTTGAATAGTTAGATCCAAGGAGGCAAGTTGCTCATCTTTTTTTAGATTTGATTGTAATGCTTTACCACTACATAGAGTGATAGATTAAACATGCTCCTGAGGGTTAGATACCTCATTTACGTGACCTTTAGGGTTTGGGAGGGGATTGGAAAGATACCCTTCCCCCAACCACGAAGGCTACAATTGATTTGGTCAATTGAAGTTTCAAGCCTCTGAATGGTTTGCTAAGTGCTTTTGCATGAATGAACCAAGAATCTCCTCCAAAGACTTTGTTTGACTCCATAGTGCATATGGAGCATTTTGTTGTGGAGGCATTGCATAAGCATTGCCTTGTTGTGGCACATATGCACCGATATTTGGAGGCCTTTGGAGTTCTTGATTTGCATTTGGTGCATACCTCCAACTAAAGTTTGGATGATTCCTCTACAAGGGGTTGTATGTGTTCCACATGGTATTTATATTGAATGGCTTTTGAAAAGAATTCATAGCGTTAGCTTGTTCTTGAATTGCATATTGCAAAGCTGGGATAGAATGACAGTCTCCAGATACATGTGAATCAGAAGCACAAATACCACAAACCATGGTGATTTCCTTATTCTTATCGAGTTTCAGAAGATGTTGCCCACTTTTGTGTATGCTTAGCCATTAATTCAAGAAATGCCCACACTTCATCTGCTGTTTTCTCATCAAGTTTTCCATTGCATATTGTTTCAACAGATTGGCGGGTCCCAGGAGTTAAACCTTCAATGAAAATGTCAATCAACCACCAAATTTTGAAACCATGATGAGGACATTAGAGAATGGTTTCATTAAATCTTTCCCAACACTTGAAGTAGGGTTCACTATCTTTTTGTCTAAAGTTCATGATTTCCCTCTTCAAAGTGTTGGTTTTATGTTGTGGGAAAATTTTCTTGGGCATTCTAGGTTGTAATCATGTTCGATCTAAGAAAGTGGAGCCAATTCTTAGCTCTATCTTTCAATGAGAAAGGAAATAATCTCAACTTAACCAATTCAGGCCCCACATTTTGCAATTGAAGTGTAACACACACTTCTTCAAATTCTTTCAAGTGCAAGTATGCACTTTCAGAGTCTAGCTTATAAAACTTTGGTAGAAGTTGGATGACACCCAGCTTATTTCATATTGACTTGCGATGGTGGGCATAGCAATGCACGTGGGTGCAGCCTAATGTGCAGGGTGGAGGGAATCACGTAAAGATCTTTGAAGTTGGTTAACCTCTGGACCATCATTGTGGTCCCCAACCCCTTTATCATTCAGATTAGGGTCATAGGATTGCTTCCTTCTCCTGACCCACTTGCCATTTCAGTTAACCTCAACGGACTAAGAGGTTAATAGGACTCGTAGATTTCAATGAGCACTTTCAAAGGAGATTCTCTCCCTTCTAACCTATGCATTGCGTCTCTTTGCCAAGCTGGCTAAGAGGGCCTTTCCTTTTTTTTTCAAAAGTTTGTTCTTTTTTTTTTTGTTGGAAACTAAATGCAACTAAGCTGGGGACCACCTAATACCCTCAAGATTATGAACTACACTTAAACCATTAACCTGCACTTATGAAGTTGAGTCTCAACTAAGTGAGCCACCAAGGAATGATGGGGTACACAAGGAACTGCTTAAAAACTAGTTCCCTAAACTGACAAGCTGTCATGCACTATAGGGACAAAGGCTTTTCTAAACATCGAGCTCATCCAAAGAGCACAATTATTAGTTTTGAGTGTGCCCTTTTACAAGGAGTTTACCTAGACGTGATTTTAAAGTGAAAACAAAAAAAAAAAAAAAATAGCAACTTACTGGAATTATCTAAGAATTGATGAATCAGTTTCTAACATTCCATGCAAATCCTAATTCAATTCTAAGGCAGTCTTTCACTCCATGATGCACCTCATATTTCTAGAAAATGCACCAATTAAATCACACCCATAATTAGAAAGTTGCCTCAATTGGCTTTCCTGGCAATGGTGCCAAAAACTTGATCACAAAACTCCAAGTGCAAAGTTGTTTGATGTAGCAATATCCCGGTAAGCAAGAGATCAAATCCACAAGGAGCAAATAATTCTAAACTAGGTTTAATGGATGAAGTCCTAAACTAGATTTAATGGATAAAAGCATGCTCTATTGATGCATGAATCTTAAAGAAAAACAATTGAAAAATAATTTTAAGTTGCCGCATGAGTGATGGTTGCCAAAAAAAATTCTGATATGCAACTTGGCATATATCCCATGTCTATGCTTCTCGAAATCAATCTTCCCAAAATCCTTTTAATCTAAAAGTCTGGAATTTTGAGGCTAACTCATCAATGTTTACTTCCACCAATTTTTACAATAAAAATCACTAATTTTCTAGGGCTACTAAAATCAAACTTTCTGACCATAGACTGCATTGCTGTACACAGAATTTTCTAATAAGTGAGTGTTTAATCAATTATAAACCAGACTTCCTGAATTTATTTTGCACTAAGATTTTTATGATAGATAGTAAATTCAACAAAAAAATAATATATCCAATTTATAGGCCAAAATAAAATTTTTGTCTTGAGTTTTAAATTATCAAGATTTAAGCGAAAACAATGACTGTTGCTGTCTTTTTCTGCAGTCCTTAATCTGAATTTGCCATTTTAATTTTTGATTAAAAATCACCGAATCTAGATTTAAAAATCTCTTTTCCAAAAGCTAAACCAATACATGGTGATAAAACCTGCTTCTAAAAATTATTTCCAGCCATAAATCATGCAACATAAAAGCATAAGAACACAAATAGAAATAAGGCAAAAAGAAAATGGAAATTAGATGTAGTATTTTTCAAAAATTTAAATGTAGTTTGAAAAAAAATTTAAATGCAATCAACTGAATTTAAGTGTAGTGAACAATAAAAGTAAATGTAGTTTTTCAAGAATTTAAATCCGGTTCAAGTAGTTCAAGTAGTAGTATACTTTTCTAAAAATCCATTAATCACAAGATGTACCCATTATTTTAACCATAACATCATAGATGAGGGTTGTCAATCCTATCACAAACATCATAATCAAAACACAAGATCAACTATGTAAAAGACAAGATCTAAAACAAAAGAATGATTTTACTAATGTAGTAAAATTCTTTACAAAGAATTTACATCAATTGAAACAAAAGAGAAATAGTACTTCCACTAGAATGGAGGACTTCTCTTCTAGTTGAATGGGTGGAAGAAGACTTCAATGGAAGAAGAGAGAGGGAGAGAGGGGAGTGTTTGGTGTTTAGGAGGGAGTTTCTCCATGCTTTGAGATGTGCAGGGCCTACCCCTTTTATAATTTTTGAGGCTACAAGTTTGTTTCTCATTAAACTCTTTTCTAGATTGGGTCTATCTCAATTTCAAAGAGATTTCTTTGCTTAGCCCCCAAATTTAATGAGATTAGGATTAGGATAAGAGAGTTTTCTTGGTGGATTTCTAAGTGCACCCACCATTTGAATTTTATCTAAAACTTGCCAAAGGATAGGGCCCACCTTTGATGAGACACTCTCAATCCCGAGTAGAAAAATTATAGCTATTTTCTGGGGTCATAACTTTCTCATTTAATCTCCAAATTGTATAATTTTGGGCACTATGGATATCTGTTAGTGTCATTGTAAGAATGTATTGTCAATTACGTGACCCAAGTCTAGTCTTGCTCTAAGGAAGATCAAGTTACATCTATGAAGATCAAGTTAGATCAAGGAAGCTCAAGGTTTATCAATGAAGATCAAGCAAGTTCTAGGAAGATCAAGATCAATTAAGAAGATTCTCTATGAGTGCCAAGGGATAAGGTATCATTGACCCTTCTTGCCCATAGAAATAGAATAGGAAAAAGGGTTTATAATCACCCTGCATTTGTACTACCGCTTGGATCACGGCTAAGCCGTAGATCTTACGGCTCACTCTCCAAAGAGTATATTTTGAATCATTTTGTTTTAAGGCTGACCCTACGGCTGCACCGAAAAAGGGTTACGGCTAAGCCGTAGTGTGTTTCACGGCTAAGCCGTAAAATCTACGGGCCACAGTCCAGAGAGTGCTCTTGGCCATATAATGCCTACGGTTGACCTTGCGGCCAAGCCGAAAGGCCTTCACGGCTAAGCCGTAATGTGATTCACGGCTAAGCCGTAAAGATTACAGGCCACTCTCCAGAGAGCAGTTTTTGGGAGATTTCAGCTTACGGCTGACCCACGGCTAGGCCGAAAGGTGCTCACGGCTAAGCCGTATAAGGATTTACGGCTAAGCCGTAAGCTTAACCATAAGAAGGAATTTTTGTTGAATCCGGTCAAACTAACCGTTGGATGTTGTCAGAGCATACGGCTAAGCCATAGACCATTCTGTTCTTAGCTGTAGATATATCTGTTGGAGCTTATCTGTATTTAAAGAGTACCTCTCCTTTGCTCCAACCACTGAATTTATTACTATGAAAATCACTAGTATAGCTGAGCCTTTGCACCTCCATTAAAATCATCTTTAAAGCTCCCACAACCACCTACTCTTCAACACCACAAAGTGCCATTATTGTTTCAAGAAGAGTAGTTGGTGATTCAGGAAAGGCTCCATTAAATTTGAGAGAATATCTTAACCTTCCAAACCCTCTTAAAACCTCTTCCCTTGGCTGAGCACTCATCTGAAGATCTTCATCACCAAGGAGTAAGAACAAGAGGTCAAAGCTTTGAGGTAGTCTTTCAAGCATCAAGAGCACCACTCAAAACTAAGGTATATAATTCCTTGTTTAGGTGTTCTTTAATATTTCAATTCTCATTGCTGTATTTGATGGAAGACAAACCACCGCATCAAAAATTGTTGTAGTTGGTGGACTAGATCAAGGATCAACCACCTGATCAAAAAATCCCAGTTGGTGGAAGACAAACCACGGAATCAAAAACTGTTGCAAGAGGTGTATGTTATGTAAATACCTCTTATTTAGTGGAACCAAGAGAGATTGCTCTTGAGAGTGGATGTAGGTCTAGGACCGAACCACTATAAATCACTGTGTTCATTGTTTGTTATGTGTGGATGTTGCCTTGTATTCTTGTCACTTGTGATCATCATTTTTAAGCTACATCTTCATTATTATAGTTGCATTTCTACACACTGTCAGAACATCTCTTTTAATCTTCTTGGGGACTCTCAATCTTAATTAATCCTTCAGATTGCACTAATAAAACCTAATTCTTGGAAAGAAATTTTTAATAGTCCTAGTCACCCCCCCTCTAGGACTTTGTGAGATCTAGCTATTGCACTTTCAATTGGTATCAGAGCGGGTTACTTCTTACGGGTGTAATAACCTGAAGTAGATCCATCTTTTATTAGATTCACCATGAATCCTGAAGGAAGCTCTATCACCCGTCCACCTTTCTTTGATGGATCAAATTATGCCTTCTAGAAAGCCCGGATGACAGCATTTTTGAAATCCATGGACTGGGCTGTTTGGGAGGCTATAGAGAAAGGCTGGACGGAACCCACTGAAGATGTGACTATAAATGGTGTCACAACCACTAGACCATTGGATCCAGCTAGATGGTGTCCTGCTCAGCTACTTCTTAGACAAAATAATGCTAGAGCTTACAATGCTATAGTGTGTGCCATGAATCAAGAAGAGTTTAAAAAGATCATGACAACCACTAATGCAAAACAGGCATGGAGAATCCTTGAAGTGACTTATGAGGGTACCTCAGTTGTCAAAAGATCTAAACTTCAGATGCTCACGAGTTAGTTCGAAAACATTCACATGGAAGAAAATGAAATGTTTACTGACTTCCATACTAAGCTCATGAAAATTGTAAATGAAATGTGGGCTCTTGGGGAAACTCTTCCGGAAGGTAAAATTTGTAGTAAAATCTTGAGATCACTTCTGGAAAGATTCCATCCTAAGGTAACCTCTATAGAAGAACACAAGGATTCGGAACAAATGAAAATTGAAGATTTAGTGGGATCCCTTCAGACCTTTGAACTCAAATTTAACAATGACAAAAAGAAATCAATCGCTCTAATCACCTCTCATAACACATCTTCCTCTAAAGATGACATAGGAATAACTAGTAATGATGAGGATGAAGATGTGGCCCTTCTGGCTAAAAGATTTTTGAAACAATTTAAGAAAAAGAGGGTGAAAGAGTATAAAAATGAAAACACTAATGATAAATACAAAGGTCGGTCAAGTTCCCTCTCTAGAAGTAAACATAACGAGCCTATGTGTTACAGATGTAAGAAATTTGGACACATATCCACCGATTGTCCTCTAAAAGGAAAATTCAAAAAGAAGAATCTTGTAGCCACTTGGGACGATTCATCTGAATCAGATTCTAACTCAGATGAATCACATCAAAATGAATCAGACAAATATACAGTTCTGATGGCTACCACTGCAACATTCAATCTCTCTGAGGAAATGATTAAAATATCGAAGGAAGAAATCTCAGGAAGTGAGTCAGAGAGTGAATATGAAAATTCAGATGATGAGGATAATGACAACACCACGGATTCCTATGAACTACTCTATGAGGGAACCGTAGGCTCGTTGAAACTGTAAGCAATCAACAAAACAAAATTAAGAATTTAAAAGAAAAGGTTGATAGTATTAATGCTGAAAAGGAAGAATTAATCAAAGAACTCAAAAGTGTAAAAACCCAATTATCAATAGAAAGAGAAAATGTAATCAAATTAAGAGAAAATGAAAAATCCCTTTTAAAAATAAAAGATGAAAATAATGCTCTCCACAATGAAGTGACTATTCTGAAACGGTATAAAGAAAAGTATGAGTATAGATGAACCCAAAATGATGAGAAATACATTAGACTATTCAAAATTGGGAAAGCTTATAAAGACATGACCGGTCTTGGATATGACAAAAATGTTAATCAGTCTCCAAGTTCCGGAACTGTCTTTGTCAAAAGTGCTTTAAAGAAGGAAGATACTAGTGTTCAAAACACTTTGGATAAGGCATCTACTAGTATTCATACTGTTTCATCAAATGTTTTCTATCATTATTGTGGAAAAAGAGGTCATTTCAAAATGGAGTGCAAGTTAAGAAAAATTCATTATAACTTTAGTCAAAAAATTGAGAAAAACACCTCTAAGAAAGTGGAACTTAAAAACAAAAAGCTGAAGTCTCAAATAAACAAGTTCCCCTTGAACCAAAAGATGGATAATCTGTTAAAAGAAGTCCAAAAGTTAAGAAAACAATTTGAAATATACAAAAAGGATGGAGCAAACATTCTCATTTCCCAACATAAAACCTTTCAAGTGAAACACCAAAAACCAACTGTGATCCCCACCACTAGTACACTTAAATGGATACCTAAAAACAAGAATCTAGTGGTCCACACAGCTTTTAAAGCTGCAGAACAATCAAGATGGTATCTGGATAGTGGATGCTCAAAACATATGACTGGTGATAAATCTTGTTTGTCTAAAATGATTGAATTCGATGGAGGCACGGTTACTTTTGGTGATGGCAGTACTGCGAAAATTATTAGGAAAGGAACTTTAAATGTTCCAAACTTACCACCTTTTGAGAATGTTTTGTGCGTTGATGGGTTGAAACATAATTTACTTAGCATATCTCAAATCTGTGATAAAGATTATGCCATAAACTTTAGTAGTCATAGTTGTGAGATCTCAAGGAATGGAAAGATAATATTGAGAGGTCTTAGAACTACCGATAACTGTTATGTGGTGGGAAAAACAAATACTTCATCCTCCGCTTCTTGCTTATTAACTAGTATTGATGAAGCTAAGTTGTGGCATCAAAGACTTGGGCATGTAAACTATAGGGACTTATCCCATCTAAACAAATATGTTGAAGGACTGCCCAAGATCAGTAGTCAAGAAAAGATGATCTGTGGAGAGTGCCTTCAAGGAAAACAAATTAGAAGTGCCCATAAAATGGTGAATGCTATAAAAACTACTCGACGTCTAGAACTTATTCATATGGACTTGGTTGGACCAACTAAAAGAGAGAGTCGAGGTAAGAAAAGGTACTTTCTTGTCATGGTAGATGATTTCTCTAGATTCACTTGGGTTGCATTCTTGAGAGAAAAATCTGAAGCCTTTGGAGAATTTAAAAGGATTGTAAAACAAATTCAAATTGAAAAAGGGACTTCAATAGCCCGAATCCGAAGTGGTCATGGTGTAGAATTTGAAAATGATCAATTTGACAAATTTTGTGAGAAATATGGGATTCATCATGAATATTCAGCACCCAAAACTCCACAACAAAATGGGGTAGCTGAAAGGAAAAATAGAGTTCTCCAAGACATGGCCACAGTCATGCTTCATAGTAAGAATATTCCTAGAGACTTGTGGGCCGAAGCTGTTAATACCAGCTGCTACATCATCAACCGAGTTTATCTTAGGACTGGTACAAATCAGACAGCTTATGAATTGTGGCATGGGAAGAAACCAAATGTGAAATATTTTAAGGTCTTTGGAAGTAAATGTTACATTTTGAAGGATAGAGAATAACTAAGTAAATTTGACTCAAAAAGTGATGAAGGTATATTCTTAGGCTATTCAACACGAAGTCGAGCCTACGTGTTCTAAATATGAGAACCGGAGTCATCCAAGAGTCAATAAATGTCATTATAGATGATGAATCCACAATGTCTGATAATGTTGATTAAGTGGAAGCGCCCTCAATGATTGAACCCACACGATCCACAATAAAAACTGATGCACCTGCTTCCACTGAAAATTTGGTAAATGTGAGAGATCATCCTATAGATCAGATTATTGGTGACCCTCTAACAGGTGTAAAAACTAGGAATCAATTGGAGAACATTATGAGTCACCTGTGCTTTACTTCTGTTTTAGAACCTACCTGCGTTAATGAAGCCTTTTCAGACAATGATTGGATAAAAGCTATGCAAGAAGAATTGAGTCAATTTACAAGAAGTGATGTTTGGTACCTAGTTCCAAGACCAAAGGATAAAAATGTGATAGGCACTAAATGGATCTTCAAAAATAAACCTGATGAAAATGGCGTTATTGTCAGGAACAAAGCTAGGTTAGTAGCGCAGGGATATTCTCAAATTGAAGGTATTGACTTTGATGAGATCTTTGCTCCAGTTGCACATTTAGAATCAATTAGAATTTTATTATCTATAGCTTGTTTTTTAAAGTTCAAATTGTATCAAATGGATGTTAAGAGTGCTTTTCTAAATGGAATTTTGAATAAGGAAGTGTATGTTGAACAACCTAAAGGTTTTATAGACACAAAATTTCCTAATCATGTGTTTAGATTGAAGAAAGCTCTGTATGGTCTTAAGCAAGCTCCACGTGCTTGGTATGAAAGGTTGACAAAATTCTTGTTAGACAATAATTTTCAAAGAGGTAGTGTTGATAAAACTCTTTTTATCCAAAAGACAAGAAAGTCAGTTTTAATAGTGCAAATATATGTAGATGATATCATCTTTGGCTCCACATCTAATGAATTGACTGCTTAGTTCGCTAATCTAATGCAATCTGAATTCGAAATGAGTATGGTTGGCGAATTGAATTTCTTCCTAGGTTTACAAGTCAAACAATTACGTGATGGTATCTTCATTTCCCAGTCCAAGTATGCTAAAGAACTGGTAAAATGATTTGGTCTAATGACTGGGAAACATGTCAAAACCCCCATGAGTACAACCATAAAACTTACTAAAGATGCAAATGGTAAAGGGGTTGACTCTAGCCTATATAGAAGTATGATCGGTAGTCTGTTATACCTTACTGCAAGTGGGCCAGACATAGCATTTAGTGTGGGAGCATGTGCTCGATATCAAGCATATCCGAAAGAATCCCATCTAACTGCTGTAAAAAGAATCATTAAGTACATTGCAGATACAATTGAATATGGTCTGTGGTACCCTCATGACTCATCATCCTCCATTGCTGGATACTCAGATGCTGATTGGGCAGGAAACTTAGATGATGGAAAATCCACAAGTGGCGGCTGTTTTTATGTTGGAAATTGTCTAGTAGCTTGGCACAGTAAAAAGCAAAATTCAATATCTCTCTCCATTGCCGAGGCTGAATACATAGCTGCTGGAAGCTGCTGTTCTCAGCTCTTGTGGATGAAGCAGATGCTTATGGACTATAGCATTAAACAAAAAATAATGAGCTTGTATTGTGATAACACGAGTGCCATACACATTTCTAAAAATCCGGTCCAGCACTCTCGCACCAAACACATTGATATTCGACATCATTTCATTAGAGAATTGGTCGAAGAAGGAATCATTGAGCTCGAATATATTCAGACTGAAAAACAACTTGCAGACATCTTGACTAAACCTCTTGATGTGTTAAAATTTGAAAATTTGAGGAAATCAATTGGTGTTTGCTGTTTAGATTAACTTGTGTTTTGCCCAGGGCCTACGGCTAAGCCGTAAGTCATTTTACGGCTAAGCCGTAATCTCCTTACAGTTAACCCGTATTTGCGCAAACATTTACCCTATGGCTCAACCGTCAGGGTTTACGGCTCAGCCGTAAAATACTCTACGGCTAAGCCGTAAGTGTTATTTCCGTCCTCGTTCTGCTCACCGATCAGTACTTAACTCCGTCTCTTCCTTATTTTTTTACTTTGCATCTGCACGAGCCTTCTGCCCTAGGTCTCCTCCCTTTCTTCTTTCGTCGTTCTTCCTCTTCCGGCCTTCTCCTTCCAGGTATTTGGGGTCTTCCTCTTCCGGCCTTCTCCCTCCTCTGTACTGTTCTCCTCTTTCTTTCTCTTCTTGTTTGCTCTTGTTACTGTATTGCCGTTTTACTGTCTATCGTTCCTGTTCGTGCCTTTGGCTTTCATTCTGTTTTGTGGATTGGGTTTCCTGCTTCATCTATCACTATGCCTCCACGAACCAAAAATGCTTACCCCCCTGGTAAGAGGCCTCATGCCTCAAGTAGCTCCTCCTGGCCTCGACAGACCTCTCCACCCTCTCCCCGAGTTTTGGTTCCATGGGAACCCACTCTCGATCGGTCCTTCTTTTCCCGTCCAATTACTGTGAAACACGATGTCAATATTATAGCAGTTGAAACATATGGAGTCCATACCCTCCTCACCAACATTGGGTGGGAAAATATTCTGAAATGGGTGGTCCTGGCTTCCCCTCTATTGTGCGCACCATGTATGCATCCATCACGCGAGCATCATTAGACTCTATGTCTTTTAAACTTGATTTCACTGATGGCACCAATACCATCACCCCTACCATCATTTCTGCCCTTTTATGTGTTCCTCTCTCCGATACCCCCCCTTCGGTCATCACGGATTCTCTATCCGAAGAAGAAAAACAAACTGCCACCTTCGCTCTATGTGGCGCCACCGTCCCATGGAAGGACAAGGGGTTCCTTCCTGCAGCCTCCCTGCTTCCTCACTACCGGATCCTCCATGCTATCTTCACTTGTAACATCTATCCTCGGAGGGGCAATTTCTCTGACCTAACCCCTTTCATGGTTAATGTCCTCTATCAGTCCATATGGGGGTCAGAGTGTGTCTTCCATCTCTTATCTGTGTTACCATCATTCGGTTTTGGCTTTGCCCGGGCAAAGGCACCAATGCATGCGTATTTGGATATCTGATGACTCGCCTTGCCTCTCAGTGTGGGGTCACTTTACCTTCTGATGAAGCTCCTGAGTCTCACCCCACCCTTGGTACAGTCAATATTCAGAACATGCGTTTCTCCAAGCAACAAGCGGTTGGCCCCCGCTTTTATGACTCTAGAGACGAAGACGATTCACCGGATGGGCCTCCTCATGCAGCCCCCTCTACTGCTTCCCCGGTTCCGGTTCCTCCCCTGGCTTCTTCCTCTTCCTCATTTGAAGCTCGGTTGGCAGCGCTCGAACAAAGGCAAACCAAGATGGAGAAGCTCTTGAAGAAATCATTTCAATACCTGTCCAAGATCTCCAAAAGCTGCCGGAGAGACGATGTGGCGATTCCTTCCCCTTCTCCTCCTTCTAATTGATGTCTGTTCTGTCATTGTATTCTTTCTGTTTTTTGGGCATTGACTGTGCTTCACCTAATGGTTTTGGTTGTAGTTACCTCTTTTGTTATTATGGGTGATGCACTCTTTTGAAATGTTTGTGCCTTGTACTGCTCATAACTTTTAATATACTATGACTATTACTTCGCAGCTGCTTATCTTTGTGTGCCCTTATGCTCTTCTTTATGCTTTATCTCTTTGTCAATATTGTGCCAAAAAGGGGGAGAATTGTATGCATGTCTTTAGAGGGAGCCCTCTAACGTCCCACCTTTCTAGTAGATTGTGTTTGCAGCCTTTTGCAGGTTAAGCATCTTCAAAGGGGGAGCTTCAATGTGTTGAACTTTCAGACTTATGTATTCAGTATTGTAGTAACTTGTTGTATCTTATTTGTTGAGCTAAAATGTTGTATCTTCTTCATTATGTGTAATTTTTTCACGAAATTGACAAAGGGGGAGATTGTTAGTGTCATTGTAAGAATGTATTGTCAATTACGTGACCCAAGTCTAGTCTTGCTCTAAGGAAGATCAAGTTACATCTATGAAGATCAAGTTAGATCAAGGAAGCTCAAGGTTTATCAATGAAGATCAAACAAGTTCTAGGAAGATCAAGATCAATTAAGAAGATTCTCTCTGAGTGCCAAGGGATAAGGTATCATTGACCCTTCTTGCCCATAGAAATAGAATAGGAAAAAGGGTTTATAATCACCCTGCATTTGTACTACGGCTTGGATCACGGCTAAGCCATAGATCTTACGGCTCACTCTCCGGAGAGTAGATTTTGAATCATTTTGTTCTACGGCTGACCCTACGGTTGCACCGAAAAAGGGTTACGGCTAAGCCGTAGTGTGTTTCACGGCTAAGCCGTAAAATCTACGGGCCACAGTCCAGAGAGTGCTCTTGGCCATATAATGCCTACACTATAAATCACTGTGTTTATTGTTTGTTGTGTGTGGATGTTGCCTTGTATTCTTGTCATTTGTGATCATCATTTTTAAGCTACATCTTCATTATTATAGTTGCATTTCTACACACTGTCAGTAAATCTCTTTTAATCTTCTTGGGGACTCAATCTTAATTAATCCTTCAGATTACACTAATAAAACCTAATTCTTGGAAAGAAATTTTTAATAGTCCTATTCACCCCCCCTCTAGGACTTTGTGAGATCTAGCTATCGCACTTTCAATATCTACTCTGAAAGAGCTTTCCAATGGTACCAAAACTGGCCCAATGAATCTACAGTTTAATAGATATGATAATTTTAATCTAGACGATAAAAAAAACGAGATTGACTTTCCTTTTTCTGCTAGTGCTCTTCTTTTTTTCAATTATCACTTTCTCTTTGCTCTTTAATCTCCAAACTTGGCAAGGATAAGATAAGGAGGAGGTTTGTTGCTGAAAATATCCTTGAATTTGAGTCAAAAGCAATGACAGTAGGACCACTTAAAGCAAAATGCAGAAATTCATAGAAAGGCCCAGTTTTTTTTAGTTTTTCTTAAATTTCAAGTGAAGTATGGTCCACCTCCTTCCCTGGATACCTAAGGCTGAGGGAGAGCATCTTTCAGATGTTCATAACCATCCTTGAAAGGATAGGGGGTCTATCTCCTGTGATGGCTTATCCTTTTCCTACTAAAACTCTCTTTTCTTTCATGAATTATCTCCTTTCTTTCTCAAATTTTACGTAACTAATGGGGAGCGAATTTAAGAGAGTTTAAGTGTGACCCAAAGATGAAAATAAAGGAGGCTTGGATTTGCATGCTTGTGTGTGGGTCCCCTTGTGTGTAAACTCCCTTTTGCACTATTCTTTAATTACTATATCATCGTGGAATTTTTTCAAACTTTTATGAGAAAGGCTATAGGGACAGTTCAAGTGGAATGAGTGGACCCCCCCTTTTACCCATGGCATATGTGTGATCTCTCCACATGTGTGTGTTGGAAGTAGATGGGTCTCGTGGATAGATTTTCAAAACTTTTGACCCACTTGACACAGGGATCAACTATCCATAAGACCAAAACCCAATCCAGAATGCATTACCCTCAATCTCGTGACCATATACAGTAAAAATTCTACCAGCACTAAACATCCAAAATAATCTACGACATGCAAGAAGTAGATCATACCTTTGGAGATCCGCAGTGCTCTAATGGATTTCTTCAACACCTCTTAGCCTTCCACGCTATGACCCGAATTGGATTTCTTTTCTCAAGAAGAGTGGTGGAATCTTCAGGAGAAATCCCAACTCGAAACTCCAAGGAACTATATGAGAGAAGGAGAGAAACTCGTGCAACTCTTGCACGAAAGGGTTTTGGGCGTGAGGGAGAGTCTTATTGGACGTCCAAGAGATTTTATAGACTTTCAAATCTCTCCCTTGTCTAATTGAAATAGAAGTCTTACTTCCAAAGCAATTAGCAACTTTCTCCTTTCCAAACTCTTATTTCTAGAGTCCAAGTCGGATTAGTGTTTTCCAATATCTTGGGCTAGCGTGGGGACCACTAGGGATTCCTTAGAAAGTTGGCTCCAACTGGAACAGCGTGACCCTACATCTCATGTGCAATCCGGGCCCATAGTTAATTGCAAATAACACCACTATATAAATGCAATTGCACTCCAGTCTTAGGAATAAATTACAATGAAGACCCTAAACTTCCCAATTACCACAAGTAGGCCCCTCTATCAATATCCGTGGATCAATTGGAATAAATCCGTCTCTTCCAATCTAAGTTCCACATATTATTATCCTTGAGCCCCAATTAATCACAGTAATCATCAGTACCATCCAATTAACTCTTAATTGAGATGGGTGCGCACTTACTAATGACAAATCCATTAATTGGCACAAGGGGATAATAGAGATAGTTTCCATCTTAATCATTCAACGTTCCCACAGTTCTACTACCACATACCCAGGACACCGAGGTGTGACTCAAAGCAAATGAATAGATAGAAACTTGAGTTAGTCAATGTCTCAGGATTAAGAGCCTATTGCTAGGGAATTATGAGAGCATACCTTATTATTGAGACGGAATTCCATAAGGTGCATCTCATGGTCCTTCAATACATCCAATGTACCAGCACCGTGATCCAGAATCTTGCATTCTGATGATCGAGACAAATCACACTATCTCATAGTGATCAAAGTGCTGCAACCTTATCAAATGGGATGCCTAATCTCATTACTGGTTGTGAAGCTATTTTAAGTATAAGATTTGTGACATATATCTCCCGCGTGTGGATCTCATCCATGCACATATATCACATCTAATATACTAATGGGATCCGGTTCAACTCATGAACCATTATGTTATACGTATTGGTCATGTGCATGAAGTAGTAAAATAACATTCATCTCATGAAAGTAAATCATGATTTTGTTGATAAATAAAGAAATTAATCAATTTATTACATCAACTGATGGATTGAGTCCACAAAATCTAACAATCTCCCACTTGGGCTCAATGCCAGTCAAGTTTGCATCTCATGCCCATCCTTTCTACGTGTTGCTCAAAGACTTTGGTAGTCAAAGGCTTAGTAAATGGATCTGCCAAATTGTCTGCAGAGGCTATCTTGGTAATAGCAATATTACCTCTCTGCACAATCTCTCTGACTAAGTGATACTTCCTCTGTACATGCTTTTGGCTTTTATGGCTTCTGGGTTCCTTTGACTGAGCGACTGCCCCGCTGCTGTCACAGTAAACTGTGAGTGGCTGTCTTGCCAAAGGTACCACCCCAAGTTCCAAAAGGAATCTTTTAAGCCATACTGCTTCCTTAGCTGCTTCACAAGCTGCTACATATTCAGCCTCCGAGGTTGAATCAGCGGTACATTCTTGTTTTATACTCCTCCAGCTGATAGCTCCGCCTCCAGGCATAAATACATAACCAGAGGTGGATTTTCTAGAATCCTTATCTGACATAAAGTCAGAATCTGTGTATCCGACCGGAATCAACTCATCACTGCTATAAATCAACATGTAATCTCTAGTCCTTCTCAAGTATTTGAGAATACATTTTACAGTAGTCCAATGTTCAGGTCCTGGATTAGATTGATATCTGCTGACTAGGCCCACTACATAACAGATATCTGGTCTAGTACATAACATAGCATACATGAGGCTACCAACAGCCGAAGCGTATGGTATCGACCTCATCTGCTCCTTTTCCTCGGGTGTCTTAGGACACTGATCCTTGGAAAGGTGCACTCCATGCCTGAAAGGTGTGATACCCTTCTTGGAGTCTTGCATTGCAAACCGTAGTAGCACCTTATCTATGTATGCAGCTTGAGATAAGCCAATCATCCTATTTTTCCGGTCTCGATAGAATTTGATCCCTAGGATGTAGCTAGCTTCTCCCAAGTCCTTCATATCAAAAGTCTTGGCTAACCAAACTTTTACCGTTGACAACATTCCTATGTCTTTCCCGAAGAGAAGGATGTCATCGACATATAAAACCAGAAAAACTACCCTGTCACCTTCACTTTTCATGTACACACATGACTCATCCGGATTTTGACAAAAACCAAATGACTTGATTGCCTGGTCAAAATGGATATTCCAGCTTCGGGATGCCTGCTTCAGTCCATAAATAGACTTCTGCAGCTTACAAACTTTTTGCTCCTGGTTTTTAGCTACAAAACCGTTTGGCTGCACCATATAGATGTCTTCCTCAAGATGGCCGTTGAGAAAAGCCGTCTTGACATCCATTTGCCAAATCTCGTAATCAAGATGAGGCGCAATGGATAAGAGTATCCGGATGGATTTGAGCATGGCTACTGGTGAGAAGGTTTCCTCATAATCGATCCCCTCTTTCTGAGTATATCCTTTCGCAACAAGCCTAGCCTTATAGGTCTCCACTCTTCCATCTGGTCCTCTTTTTCTCTTGTAGACCCACTTGCACCCAATAGGTTTAATATTGGCAGGCAAGTCCATAAGTGTTCAAACCTGATTTGAGTACATAGACTCCATCTCAGCTTTCATAGCATCTTGCCAGCGTCCCAAGTCTAAGTCATTGATTGCTTCATCATAGTTAGAGGGATCTTGTTCCGGCTCTTTTGGGATTGCTTCATAAGACTGTCCCAAGAATGAGAACCTGTCAAGGGGTCTGACAATCCTCCAACTACGACGAGGTACTGGTGTAACTACTGGGTCTGGTAAAGGCGATTCTTCCTCAAGTCCGGTCATACTTGGATTTGGAATTGATTGCTCTTGAATCTCTTCCAAGATCACCTTTTCTAAAAATTTCCGGTCCATCATATAATCTTCCTCCTGAAAAACCGCATTGGTGCTGACCAGCACTTTCTGCTCTCTGGGATTGTAGAATAACCAACCTTTAGTTCCTTTAGGATATCCTACAAATGTGCATACTTCCGACTTCGTTTCCAACTTATCCGTCTTAACCTTGAGCACGTGTGCTGGACAACCCCAAATGTGTAAATGTTGTAGACTAGGCTTTCGCCCAGACCACAATTCTCGGGGAGTCGTAGGTATAGACTTAGATGGTACGAGGTTTAGTATGTACATTGCAGTATCCAAAGTGTATCCCCAAAAGGATATAGGTAATCTTGAGAAACTCAGCATAGACCTAATCATATCTAAAAGAGTCCGGTTCCTTCTTTCTGCTACTCCATTCTGTTGAGGCATACCAGGAGCAGACAATTGGGATAGAATCTCATTTTCTGATAAGTAACCCATAAAATCAGCAGAGAGATATTCCCCTCCTCGATCTGATCGAAGAGTCTTGATACTCTAACCTAATTGCTTTTCCGATTCCGCTCGAAATTCTTTGAACTTTTCAAAAGCTTCGGACTTGCGGTGCATAAGGTATATGTAACCATATCTTGAGTAATCATCTGTGAAAGTGATGAAGTACTCATATCCTCCTCTGGCCCTGACATTAATGGGTCCGCAGACATCAGTATGCACTAATTCCAATAAATCTTTGGCCCTATTACCCTTAGCTGAAAAGGGTCTTTTAGTCATTTTACCTTCCAAACAGGACTCACAGACAGGCATTGGTTCTACCACCAATGAAGGTAAGATACCATCTTTCACTAGCTTCTCAATCCTGTTAAGGTTTATATGACCTAGCCTTAGGTGCCAAAGTTTTGTTAGATTAGATGAAGGTGACTTTCTCTTTAATGATGGTCTATTAATTGTTTCAGTTTCATGTATCTCATACATCGTGGGAGTTAACAAATAAAGTTCATAGGTTACCTTGCCAGAACATATGAAAGTACCATTCCTCTTTATGACAACTTCAGTACCAAAAGTAATAGAATAACCTTTATTCACCAAACTAGAAACTGAAATTAAATTCCGCCTTAAAGACGGTACATATAATGTTTTTGACAAAACCAATTTATTATTTGAAAAACATAAAGTAATGACTCCCACTGAAATAGCCTCTGTCTTAGCGTCAGATCCTAGGTTGACAATGATTTCTCCATCACTTAGCCTCCTGGTTTCCCTGAACCCCTGCAACGTATTACATATGTGATTAGTTGCCCCGTAATCCACACACCAGGATTCTGAAGTACCAGTTGCAAAACTAACTTCAGATATAAGTGACTCAATCATACCTGGGGTCTTTTTCTTAAACAGATATTCTGGACAATTCCTCTTCCAATGTCCTGTCTTACCACAATGGAAAGACTTTCCTTTTGTCCCTGAACCCTTAGCTTTAGCCACGCCACCAGTTGGACCATTCTCCACCTTAGGACCCTTTGGAACTGATTTCTTTTTGCCATTCCGCCCTTTGCCTTTCGGCTTGGACTTGGCATCTGACTTATTTGTCATTAAGGCAGTTGGTTTCTTCTTCATAATCCCTTCAGTTGCTACCAACTGACTAGATAGCTCAGCCAGAGTCAGATTCATTTTATTCATATTATAATTAACCTTGAAATTGTCGAATGACTCTGGTAGTGACTCAAGGATTATGTCAATCTACGATTCTGCATCAATCGCAGCTCCCAGTACATCTAACTCATTTAATGAGTCCATCATCTTCAACATGTGTTCCTGTACTGATGTACCTTCAGCCATCTTGGTGCTAATGAGCACCCTCATGGCTGCCTGCCTAGCAGGTCTGCCTTGTTCTGCAAACATCTCCTTTAAATTTGATATCATATCATATGCAGTCTTATAAGATTGATGTTGATGTTGCAGCACACTAGACATGGATGCCAGAATGTAACATCGGGGCATCTCATCGTCTTTGGCCCATTTGGTGTAAAGGTCCTTTTCTGCTTCTGATGCATCTGGGCCAGGCTCTTCAAGGGGGTTTTTTGGTAAGGACATATTTATATCCTAAAGCTGTCAGGACAATATCCAGATTCCGTTTCCAATCTACATAGTTGGATCCCACCAACTTATTCTGGTTGAGGATGGTCGCAAGTGGATTGAAAGTATTCGAATTCATGCTTGTAATATTGTAGCACATAACCATACATTCAATTAATGAATTTAAATGACATTAGGGTTTAGTATTCTACCAAATTTATGTGGGAATCCTCATAACCACAAAATTCAGAATACATCGGAATCCCAATCCTGCGGGGTATGCCTCCTTGGGGAGTGCAAATACCTCCTAGACTGGTGCGGATCAAAGTTGGTCAAAATTGAGATTAAGACTAACTATTCATGATCCCCTTCATTCATTACAATCTAGGTATCTCATACCAAATAATGTATCACTCCCGATTAGCTTCGGTTTCTAAAATACATGAGGCGAATCTTTAGGGATACTACATCATTATTTTAGTTAAGTGTGACCCACCAACTAGCATTGCATGACAACCGTTGTGGGTAGCTCCTCCTTGGGGAGTGGGCTCCCACCCCGTCTCATCAACACTATCCATAGGAGATCCATATCCAGTATCCAGATAAATACAAGCCCTCTGTGGGGAATGGCCATTCTCAAAATGGCGCGAGGCTAATACTTTCCTTACAATGGACCTATGGTGGAAAACCATGGGGATTTATATATATATAGAAATGCCCCGCTCCCACTTAATATTTTAGAGTTGAGGATTTCCTTATAGGTGTATGGGTCCATCAAATATAGGTGTATATTCATCTCATGATAAAACCAATGATTGGTTCCAAGTCAAGTTATTTTAAGGAAAGTCCAGTTTCTAAAATTAGTGTTACCAGTAGATCCATGTCGTGGGCCCACCAACTCTAATTAGAACTCTTTCCAAAAATTAATTTGATTTGACCAATTTTGGAGTTTGCTATGTTTGGTTCAAATATGGAAATACTCTAAAATAAGCATTTATCCATAAATAGAAAGTGCTATAACAAAAGACTAGTCCTCTCCTCCATATGACCCAGGCAGAAAAGACTTCTTGGACTTCTAGACTTTCCAAAACTTTGGGATTCCTCAAACTCTTTGGGCATCTCCAAAAGACCTTTTGATAATCTTCAAACTCTTTGATTAGGAGTCCAGCTTCTCTTTCCTTCTTTGTTTCGGACATCTCCAGAATTTACAAAATTTAAAAATACATAAATTCCTATGTCTCTATAATGAGACTTACACGGTAGTCTAAACATGGAAATAAAAGGGCTATAGGGAAATTCACCATGCCTTGCCCTTTCACTGGAAACCAAGGAGACCATGATGCCCATTACACTTAGCCACAAATAAACCAATAATTAAAAGGAAAGAAAAACATGTGGGCCATATGGAGAGGACATTATCACCTGCAAGTTAGTATCTCATACAACAAAGCATCTCACAAAACTAGGTTGCCAAACCACAATGGAAAAACAAGATGCCAAATGTTTTGCCATCATGATACAAGATCCCCTACGCAATGGGGGTCCGGGGGCAGCGCTAAGTCGGATTAGTGTTTTCCAATATCTTGGGCTAGCGTGGGGACCACTAGGGATTCCTTAGAAAGCTGGCTCCAACTGGAACACCGCGACCCCACATCTCATGTGCAATCCGGGCCCACAGTTAATTGCAAATAACACCACTATATAAATGCAATTGCAAAAAACAACAACAACTCAGACCAAGAACAAGATGATTCTGCCTGGGTTCCGCTAGCCAATCTGGTCCCTACGGTTAGCCAACTGACCTCTACAGCCATAGTGGTCCGTTTGATTAACCGACCTGACGAACCCAGAAATTTGGGTTCTATTTCAGATTCGGCTCCTGCTGTCCCCAGTCACCTCTAATGATCTCAGTATGCTTCTAATGGCATCTTATCATCCTCCTATCATGATTAAAACCTTTTCTGACTTTCCAAACATGTATCTACTACAAAAGCAAGCAAACCCAATAAACACTGATCCTATCATAGCCCTTGCTCTATCCTCTTCACATCTCATGCAAAGATTAGAACAAGATTACTGATCTAACATGATTAGAGATGAGGTATGGCTCTGATACCAGTTGTTGGAAGTAGGTGGGTCTCGTGGATAGATTTTCAAAAATTTTGACCCACTTGACACAGGGATCAACTATCCATAAGACCAAAACACAATCCAGGATGCATTACCCTCAATCTCGTGACCATATATAGTAAAAATTCTACCAGCACTAAACATCCAAAATAATCTACGACATGCAAGAAGTAGATCATACCTTTGGAGATCCGCAGTGCTCTAATGGATTTCTTCAACACCTCTTAGCCTTCCACACTATGACCCGAATTGGATTTCTTTTCTCAAGAAAAGTGGTGGAATCTTCAGGAGAAATCCCAACTCGAAACTCCAAGGAACTATATGAGAGAATGAGAGAAACTCGTGCAACTCTTGCACGAAAGGGTTTTGGGCATGAGGGAGAGTCTTATTGGACGTCCAAGAAATTTTATAGACATTCAAATCTCTCCCTTGTCTAATTGAAATAGAAGTCTTACTTCCAAAGCAATTAGCAACTTTCTCCTTTCCAAACTCTTATTTCTAGAGTCCAAGTCGGATTAGTGTTTTCCAATATCTTAGGCTAGCGTGGGGACCACTAGGGATTCCTTAGAAAGCTGGCTCCAACTGAAACACCGCGACCCCACATCTCATGTGCAATTCGGGCCCACAGTTAATTGCAAATAGCACCACTATATAAATACAATTGCACTCCAGTCTTAAGAATAAATTACAATGAAGACCCTAAACTTCCCAATTACCACAAGTAGGCCCCTCTAGCAATATCCGTGGATCAATTGGAATAAATCCGTCTCTTCCAATCTAAGTTCCACATCTTATTATCCTTGAGCCCCAATTAATTACAGTAATCATCGGTACCATCCAATTAACTTTTAATTGAGATGGGTGTGCACTTACTAATGACAAATCCATTAATTGGCACAAGGGGATAATAGAGATAGATTCCATCTTAATCATTTAACGTTCCCACAGTTTTACTACCACATACCCAAGACACCGAGGTGTTAACCTACAGTCGGCCTCACTCATTGGTGACTCAAAGCAAATGAATAGATAGAAACTTGAGTTCGTCAATGTCTCAGGATTGAGAGCCTATTGCTAGGGAATTATGAGAGCATACCTTATTATTGAGACGAAATTCCATAAGGTGCATCTCATGGTCCTTCAATACATCCAATGTACCAACACCGTGATCCAGAATCTTGCATTCTGATGATCGAGACAAATCACACTATCTTATAGTGATCAAAGTGCTGCAACCTTATCAAATGAGATGCCCAATCTCATTACTGGTTGTGAAGCTATTTTAAGTATAAGATTTGTGACATATATCTCCCGCGTGTGGATCTCATCCATGCACATATATCACATCTAATATACTAATGGGATCCGGTTCAACTCATGAACCATTATGTCATACGTATTGGTCATGTGCATGAAATAGTAAAATAACATTCATCTCATGAAAGTAAAGCATGATTTTATTGATAAATAAAGAAATTAATCAATTTATTACATCAACTGATGGATTGAGTCCACAAAATCTAACAGTGTGAATGTTTACGGGGTCCACTAACTTTAATTATTCTCTGTCCTTCTTCAGATCAATACCTTTTCAACTATAATCTTCACTGCGGGCCTAATATGATTTTTTGAGGTGCATGTGGGTCCCAGGCAAGTATCCTGATGTCATTAGGATTCTTCATCCAAGAGGTTATCTTTTCTAATTGACATCTAGTGGGTCCAAGTTTTTACAATACCTATAAAAAAAAGTTCAAATAATAAGAATTAGTAAGTTCTAGTCCAATTGGGACTTTTCGCAAATAGTTCTGATTCAACTAGTACTCTAAAATTTTGAAAATGATATGAAACATGAGGAATAATGTAATGAATGATGCTTTCAGTGATTTCATGCATGAAACTGTAACATTTTATGTGAAATGATAGTTTTACCCCTGAACCACAAATGCATGAATGCGAACTTGATTCACATGAAATGATAACACAAGATGCATCATTGGAAATGTTTTCTCTTAAATAAACTAATGATGAAGGAATTTCAAATAATTTCATGGAGAATCAAGGTTTGACAAATAGTTTGAAAATTTAGGATTTCAGAAAAAACAGTTTCATAATTTTATTCTAAAATGATAATTTTGATAATTTTTGACAGAATTATGCTTTAAAACATCATGTGCACTAATCATGGTTCTACCCTAATTGATGCAGTTTAGAATGATTAAGTCCTTAAAATATATGAAATTATACATGAAAAAAATGAAGCTCAGACCCCCCACAAAAAATTCCTATATGAATTCGAGCCACCCTTTCCACCATAGACTTTAGCATCTTAAAAAGTGACATGTAATACACCAGGATATTTGACAGGTAAGATTTGATTAGCATGATCCTTCCACCCAAAGATGAATAATGTTTCTTCCAAGCAAACAACTTCATCTCTAGTTTTTCAATTATTGGATCCCACAAAGACTTAGATCGGGGTTTTGCCCCATTAAGAAGGCCAAGATATACTATAGGGAGCTTTCTTACTTTACATTTGATCATGGTTCCCAAAGAATGAATGGTTTTTTCAAGACACCCAATCCCCACCAACATGCTCTTGGAAATATTCACCTTAAGCCAAAGACCAATTAGAGACACTTCAAAATTATTTTCAAAGCCAATAATTTTGCCCTCTTGGTAGAGCTAAAAAAAATGGTTTCATCAGTAAATTGTAAATGGGAGACAACCTCCCTTCCATGGGTCACCTCAAAGCCATTAATCATTCCCAACTCTCTAGTATAGCTCTCACCATAAGAGTACTTAGGGCCTCCACTACAATCATTAAAAGAAAAGGAGAGAGAGGATCACCTTGCCAAATACCTCTAGAAGCTTTGAACAACCTTGATAGAGAGCCATTGACCAAAATAGGGAAGGAAGCAATAGAATGCATTCACAAATCCACTCACACCAAGTTCTTCCAAAACCAAATCTACTTAACATATAATCTACAAAATTCCACTCCACATGATCATAAGCTTTCTCCATATCATTCTTAAAGATAGCGCCTCCCCCCCCCTTCAACTTTAGATCTTTTTCTGCAATCAATAAGCTCATTGGCAACCAAAACTTCATCAGGAATTTGCCTATTAGCCACAAATGCCCCTTGGAAAGTGCTAATGATAAGTGGAAGAACAATCTTCAATCAGTTCACCAAAATCTTTTCCAATAGTCTATAAAGCACCCCACAAGACTAATAGGTCAATGGATTAGTAAACTTCATCTCCTTGTTAATTATTCCCCTCTTATGGAATTCTAATAGCATATAATAACAAATCTTCATAAGAAATCCTCATCCTGCCTTAATTAAAGAGAAATTAAAAGCATCTGGACCTAGGGCCTTGTTCCCCCACCCCCAATTCCTCCAATGCTTCTAAAACGTCCTTCTCTTCAAACTCCCTTTCCAATCATCTTTGAATATCCAATGGGATCTTGGGGAAGGAAACACTATCAAGATTAGACCTAGCATCACCTCACCCTTATAAAGATCCTCGAAGAAATGAGTGACCTCTTCCTTGATCTTGATAGGACTTTCAAGAACTCCACCCCCACACTTTAATTACCCCTAGAAGTTTACTCTTCTCCTCATAGAAGCCATTTGATGAAAGAAACTAATATTTTTTTCACCATTTTTCAACCAACTAACTGCAGACCTCTGCCTCCAAGAAATTTCCTCTATACAATTTAAGTCAACCATTTTTATGATAGCTTTTTGCTAGCATCAATTTCCATTGACCTCAACTGGAGGAATTTGATAATGAAATAGGATCTATATATACTTGTAAATTGTACTTGGGAGCTAGTAAGTTTTTCCTTGGAAAACCAAACCATTAGGTTGTAAATGGATATTAAAAAAAAAAAGAAAACTTACTTGAGGTTGAGGCTATACTATTTAGTAAGGTGTTCAAACAATAGGAAACAGTTGACTTCTTTGACAATTATTCTCTTGTAACCAGAATTACCACTATAAGAGTGTTGATAGCAATAGCTTTTATACAAAATATGATAATACATCACATGGATATAAAAACAACATTTCTAAAAGGTGATAAGTCCTTAAACATGCATATTTATACATTTTGGACCATTTGAAGGACTTATTGGTTCAAAAGATTTTCATTTAGTGTGTTATAATGGTTTCATGCATTTTAAATTCATTTTATTACTTTCCTGCATAAATTGCTTGAAAACCACACTTTGTTGCATGGAATATGAAACTTGCCATTTTTGGAGTTCTATTTTTGGAAGGTTTTGTGAAAGTTATTTTTCTCATGAAAGAAACTAAAATTTCATCATCATTAGTTAATTCACAAAAAACCATGGAAAATTATGTGAATTTATGTTATCATTTCATATGAATTGGGCCCATAGTCATGCATTCTTGAATTAAGGGTAAAATTGTCATTTTACATTGAATTCATTTCTTTTCTTGCAGAAAATTGATGACATCGGTCTCATTGCCAAGTGTTGAGGCAAGATATTTATTTTCAAAAGAAAGGAGAGAAAAATTGAAGAGAGGAAAGAAATTAGAAGAAAAAAAAATGCAAAATTGGCATGGTCCCACACACATTCACATGTGTGAGGGCATACTTGTGGGACAGCCAAGATGGGGTCCAATCACTTGCTACACATTTTTAATTATTTCCAAGATATTTTCAAGAGAATCTAAAGAAAATCTCATTAAAGATGAAGAAGGAAAGCCACATGTGAGATTTTCTTTGTAAAGGAGTAGAAGTTGAAAAAAAAAAAGGCAAGAAGGCATGGATAGATCCCACGCCCAACACCGTGTGATTTGGGTTCAAATTTTGTTGCAAAAGAAAAGAAAAAAAAATTCAAAGAGAGTTATCTTAAAATATCTCTTTGATCTTGGAGTTAACAAGGAGAATTTTCCATAGAGGGAACGTTGACAATACAAAAGACAAAAGAGGAAATTCCACTCAAGCCTCTTGTGGAATTCATGTCCAAGCAATGTCATGGCAGCCCGCCCAATTGTTTCTAATTTCAATTATTTTGAAGATTTTATCATATCAAGTAAGAACGGAAATTTTGGGGCTTGAAAAAATATAAATAGCCCCCTTTGGTAGTTCAAGGCATGGAAGAACTCCCCCTCTAGATCTCTACACCTAATATTCTCCCTCTCTCTCTCCCTTCATCATAGTCCTGAAGGAGACTCTACTATAGTCACACTACACCCTAAAAGATTTTTATGCTAGTATAATGTTATTCTTCTTAATTTTTTTTCCTTTTTTTGTGGTTTGTGTGGATACTTTGTTGATGTTTCTTATTTTTATGGATTGACGACCCAAGATACGAAAATCATATGTAAAGTGACCATGAACCCAATTAAAAGTAACTTTTGAGAAGATAACCTCACTACAATCACTACATTTAAATTCTTGTTCACTACATTTATTTTCCTGTAATTACTACATTTAAATTCCAGTTTCTCACTGCAATTAAATTTCCGTAATTTTTTTTATTTCTTTTGATGCTCTTTTGGATTTTTTTTTATGTTTCAATGTTTTGTTTTATGCATGGTTTAATGGCAGAAAGTTTGATCATAGCATGCATTAATTAGTGCTTTATTTCGCAACATATTAAGGTGCTGGAGTAAGAAAGTTACAGACTGTTCTTGTTTTTCTTTTTTTTTTTTTTTGAAAAAGAATCAAATCTGAATTGTTCTTGAGAACATCCATTGCAGCTCATATTGCTGGATTTTTCAGATCTCAAAATCAGTCTATATTCTTTACAATCAGTTGTGCTATGTTTAAGATAAATCATGGACCAGATTTGTGGACTTCAAAGCATGGAAAAGTGTGGTTTAGAAAGTGGATTTGAATGAGCTTCAATTCTGAAAGAAAACAGTTTACAACATGGAAATCAGAAATTCTGCACAGCAGAATTTTTCTTTGTCTTAAGATGTTAAGAGCACATGCAGTCATGCAAAATTACATGTGAACAGTTAGTGAACCATAAGAGTTGCTGAAAGCACTTTGTAAAACTGAGTTTTTCATCTCAGTTGTTGTCACGCCCCGAACCCGAGAATTGGGGATTAACTGTGGGTTTCGAGGAATGACACACGTACCCGTGACAATTCGTGCCATGATTGAACACGTACGAACTGTCACAAGGGTGATCCCACAGGTATGTGTGAGGAAAATCCACGAACACGTATTATCGATATAAGGAATTTAAGTGGTAACCTGGAGATTTCACCTGTAAATATATCATGAGCATCCATAAAATATATATTAATTTCCATTTCATTAAGAAACAAAGTCTGTTAGTTAAGTCATCCAAATGCTTATTCATGAAACCCATGGATAATACAAAAGGTAAAATGTCAAGATGAATCCCAGATGTCTTTCTATAATGCAATGACGTTTCGCGCTACGGAGGAGGATCATGAGAAGATGTCCTCCTCATTCCACTCATTCCCATCCCGAGGTAATGTTGGGGTTGCCTCCGGGATCGCATCGACTGCCAGATTGGCAGCGGGTTCCACACTTGTAACACCATAGTAACTTAGTTAACATAATGGTTAAGCAATGATAAAGATACATGAGCTTATTCATAGTAGATCAACTGAATTTAAGACAAATGACATAGTAATTAATGGCATGAATACATCATATCCAGTGGACAACCGAATCTCCTATAGGGAATAAAACTAAGTGGTAATGTCCTCCTCCCCACAGTGATATTGTCCGCTTTGGGCAGAGCCCCCTGGGAGTACCCGCATGGTTTTACTTCTGGGCAGAGCCGCCCTGGAATACCCAAAACGCATTACGACTTCTGGGCAGAGCCGCCTCGGAATACCCGAAACGCATCATGAGGGGAATGCGAGGGCACTGTAGGAAGTAGGTGGATCTCGTGGATAGATTTTCAAAACTTTTGACCCACTTGACACAGGGATCAACTATCCATAAGACCAAAACCCAATTCAGGATGCGTTACCCTCACTCTCGTGACCATGTACAGTAAAATTCTACCAGCACTAAACATCCAAAATAATCTACCACATGCAAGAAGTAGATCATACCTTTGGAGATCCGCAGTGCTCTAATGGATTTCTTCAACACCTATTAGCCTTCCACGCTATGACCCCCGAATTGGATTTCTTTTCTCGAGAAGAATGGTGGAATCTTCAGGAGAAAATTCCCAACTCGAAACTCCAAGGAACTAGAAGAGAGAAGGAGAGAAACTCGTGCAACTCTTGCACGAAAGGGTTTTTGGGCGTAAGGGGGACTCTTTTGGACGTCCAAGAATATTTTATAGACTTCCAAATCTCTCCCTTGTCTAATTGAAATAGAAGTCTTACTTCCAAAGCAATTAGCAAGTTTCTCCTTTCTTATCCTTTCTTTCTAGAGTTCGAGTCAGATTAGTATTCTCCAATAACTTGGGCTAGCGTGGGGACCACTAGGGATTCCTTAGAAAGCTGGCTCCAACTGGAACACCGCGACCCCACATCTCATGTGCAATCCGGGCCCACAGTTAACTGCAAATAACACCACTATATAAATGCAATTGCACTCCAGTCTTAGGAATAAATTACAATGAAAACCCTAAACTTCCCAATTACCACAAGTAGGCCCCTCCATCAATATCCGTGGATCAATTGAAAAAAAATCCGTCTCTTCCAATCTAAGTTCCACATCTTAATATCCTTGAGCCCCAATTAATCACAGTAATCATCAGTACCATCCAATTAACTCTTAATTGAGATGGGTGCACACATACTAATGAGAAATCCATTAATTGGCACAAGGGGATAATAGAGATAGATTCCATCTTAATCATTCAACGTTCCCACAGTTCTACTACCACATACCCAAGACACCGAGGTGTTAACCTATAGTCGGCCTCACTCATTGGTGACTCAAAGCAAATGAATAGATAGAAACTTGAGTTCGTCAATGTCTCAGGATTGAGAGCCTATTGCTAGGGAATTATGAGAGCATACCTTATTATTGAGACGGAATTCCATAAGGTGCATCTCATGGTCCTTCAATACATCCAATGTACCAGCACCGTGATCCAGAATCTTGCATTCTGATGATCGAGACAAATCACACTATCTCATAGTGATCAAAGTGCTGCAACCTTATCAAATGAGATGCCCAATCTCATTACTGGTTGTGAAGCTATTTTAAGTATAAGATTTGTGACATATATCTCCCGCGTGTGGATCTCATCCATGCACATATATCACATCTAATATACTAATGGGATCCGGTTCAACTCATGAACCATTATGTCATACGTATTGGTCATGTGCATGAAGTAGTAAAATAACATTCATCTCATGAAAGTAAAGCATGATTTTATTGATGAATAAACAAATTAATCAATTTATTACATCAACTGATGGATTGAGTCCACAAAATCTAACAATCTCCCACTTTGGCTCAATGCCAGTCAGGGTTGCATCTCATGCCCATCCCTTCTACATGCTGCTCAAAGACTTTGGTAGTCAAAGGCTCAGTAAAGGGATCTGCCAAATTGTCTGCAGAGGCTATCTTGGTAATAGCAATATCACCTCTCTGCACAATCTCTCTGACTAAGTGATACTTCCTCTGTACATGCTTTTGGCTTTTATGGCTTCTGGGTTCCTTTGACTGAGCAACTGCCCCGCTGCTGTCACAGTAAACTGTGAGTGGCTGTCGTGCCAAAGGTACCACCCCAAGTTCCAAAAGGAATCTTTTAAGCCATACTGCTTCCTTAGCTGCTTCACAAGCTGCTACATATTCAGCCTCCGAGGTTGAATCAGCGGTACATTCTTGTTTTATACTCCTCCAGCTGATAGCTCCGCCTCCAAGCATAAATACATAACCAGAGGTGGATTTCCTAGAATCCTTATCTGACATAAAGTCAGAATCTGTGTATCCGAGTGGAATCAACTCATCACTGCTATAAATCAACATGTAATCTCTAGTCCTTCTCAAGTATTTGAGAATACATTTTACAGCAGTCCAATGTTCAGGTCCCGGATTAGATTGATATCTGCTGACTAGGCCCACTACATAACAGATATTTGGTCTAGTACATAACATAACATACATAAGGCTACCAACAGCCGAAGCGTATGGTATCGACCTCATCTGCTCCTTTTCCTCGGGTGTCTTAGGACATTGATCCTTGGAAAGGTGCACTCCATGCCTGAAAGGTGTGATACCCTTCTTGGAGTCTTGCATTGCAAACCGTACAAGCACCTTGTCTATGTATGCAGCTTGAGATAAGCCAATCATCCTATATTTCCGGTCTCGATAGAGTTTGATCCCTAGGATGTAGCTAGCTTCTCCCAAGTCCTTCATATCAAAAGTCTTGGCTAACCAAACTTTTACCGTTGACAACATTCCTATGTCTTTCCCGACGAGAAGGATGTCATCGACATATAAAACCAGAAAAACTACCCTGTCACCTTCACTTTTCATGTACACACATGACTCATCCGGATTTTGACAAAAACCAAATGACTTGATTGCCTGGTCAAAATGGATATTCCAGCTTCGGGATGCCTGCTTCAGTCCATAAATAGACTTCTGCAGCTTACAAACCTTTTGCTCCTGGTTTTTAGCTATAAAACCGTCTGGCTGCACCATATAGATGTCTTCCTCAAGATGGCCATTGAGAAAAGCAGTCTTGACATCCATTTGCCAAATCTCGTAATCGAGATGAGCCGCAATGGATAAGAGTATCCGGATGGATTTGAGCATGGCTACTGGCGAGAAGGTTTCCTCATAATCGATCCCCTCTTTCTGAGTATATCCTTTCGCAACAAGCCTAACCTTATAGGTCTCCACTCTTCTATCTGGTCCTCTTTTTCTCTTGTAGACCCACTTGCACCCAATAGGTTTAATATTGGCAGGCAAGTCCACAAGTGTCCAGACCTGATTTGAGTACATGGACTCCATCTCAGCTTTCATAGCATCTTGCCAGCGTCCCGAGTCTAAGTCATTGATTGCTTCATCATAGTTAGAGGGATCTTGTTCCAGCTCTTTTGGGATTGCTTCATAAGACTCTCCCAAGAATGAGAACCTGTCAGGGGGTCTGACAATCCTCCCACTACGACGAGGTACTGGTGTAACTACTGGGTCTGGTAAAGGCGGTTCTTCCTCAAGTCCGGTCATACTTGGATTTGGAATTGATTGCTCTTGAATCTCTTCCAAGATCACCTTTTCTAAAAATTTCTGGTCCATCATATAATCTTCCTCCAGAAAAACCGTATTGGTGCTGAGCAGCACTTTCTGCTCTCTGAGATTATAGAATAACCAACCTTTAGTTCCTTTAGGATATCCTACAAATGTGCATACTTCCGACTTCGTTTCTAACCTGTCCGTCTTAACCTTGAGCACGTGTGCTGGACAACCCCAAATGTGTAAATGTTGTAGACTAGGCTTTCGCCCAGACCACAATTCTCGGGGAGTCTTAGGTATCGACTTAGATGGTACGAGGTTTAGTATGTACATTGCAGTATCCAAAGCGTATCCCCAAAAGGATATAGGTAATCTTGAGAAACTCAGCATAGACCTAATCATATCTAAAAGAGCCCGGTTCCTTCTTTCTACTACTCCATTCTGTTGAGGCATACCAGGAGCAGACAATTGGGATAGAATCCCATTTTCTGATAAGTAACCCATAAAATCAGCAGAGAGATATTCCCCTCCTCGATCTGATCGAAGAGTCTTGATACTCTTACCTAATTGCTTTTCCGCTTCCGCTCGAAATTCTTTGAACTTTTCAAAAGCTTCGGACTTGCGGTGCATAAGGTATATGTAACCATATCTTGAGTAATCATCTGTGAAAGTGATGAAGTACTCATATCCTCCTCAGGCCCTGACATTAATGGGTCCGCAGACATCAGTATGCACTAATTCCAATAAATCTTTGGCCCTATTACCCTTAGCTGAAAAGGGTCTTTTAGTCATCTTACCTTCCAAACAGGACTCACAGACAGGCATTGGTTCTACCACCAATGAAGGTAAGATACCATCTTTCACTAGCCTCTCAATCCTATTAAGGTTTATATGACCTAGCCTTAGGTGCCAAAGTTTTGTTGGATTAGATGAAGGTGACTTTCTCTTTAATGATGGTCTATTAATTGTTTCAGTATCATGTATCTCATACATCGTGGGAGTTAACAAATAAAGTCCATAGGTTACCTTGCCAGAACATATGAAAGTACCATTCCTCTTTATGACAACTTCAGTACCAAAAGTAATAGAATAATCTTTATTCACCAAACTAGAAACTGAAATTAAATTCCGCCTTAAAGATGGTACATATAATGTTTCTGACAAAACCAATTTATTATTTGAAAAACATAAAGTAATGACTCCCACTGAAACAGCCTCTGCCTTAGCGTCAGATCCTAGGTTGACAATGATTTCTCCATCACTTAGCCTCCTGGTTTCCCTGAACCCCTGCAACGTATTACATATGTGATTAGTTGCCCCGGAATCCACACACCAAGATTCTGAAGTAACAGTTGCAAAACTAACTTCAGATATAAGTGACTCAATCATACCTGGGATCTTTTTCTTAGACAGATATTCTGGACAATTCCTCTTCCAATGTCCTGTCTTATCATAATGGAAACACTTTCCTTTTGTCCCTGAACCCTTAGCTTTAGCCACGCCACCAGTTGGACCATTCTCCACCTTAGGACCCTTTTGAACTGATTTCTTTTTGCCTTTCCGCCCTTTGCCTTTCGGCTTGGACTTGGCATCTGACTTTTCTGTCATTAAGGCAATTGGTTTTTTCTTCATAATTCCTTCAGTTGTTACCAGCTGACTAGATAGCTCAGCCAGAGTCAGATTCATTTTATTCATATTATAATTGACCTTGAAATTGTTGAATGACTCTGGTAGTCACTCAAGGATTATGTCAATCTACGATTCTGCATCAATCGCAGCTCCCAGTACATCTAACTCATTTAATGAGTCCATCATCTTCAACATGTGTTCCTGTACTGATGTACCTTCAGCCATCTTGGTGCTAATGAGCACCCTCATGGCTGCCTGCCTAGCAGGTCTGCCTTGTTCTGCAAACATCTCCTTTAAATTTGATATCATATCATATGCAGTCTTATAAGATTGATGTTGATGTTGCAGCACACTAGACATGGATGCCAGAATGTAACATCGGGCCATCTCATCGTCTTTGGCCCATTTGGTGTAAAGGTCCTTTTCCGCTTCTGATGCATCTGGGCCAGGCTCTTCAAGGGGGTTTTTGGTAAGGACGTATTTATATCCTAAAGCTGTCAGGACAATATCCAGATTCCGTTTCCAATCTACATAGTTGGATCCCACCAACTTATTCGGTTGAGGATGGTCGCAAGTGGATTGAAAGTATTCGAATTCATGCTTGTAATACTGTAGCACATAACCATACATTCAATTAATGAATTTAAATGACATTAGGGTTTAGTATTCTACCAAATTTATGTGGGAATCCTCATAACCACAAAATTCAGAATACATCGGAATCCCAATCCTGCGGGGTATGCTTCCTTGGGGAGTGCAAATATCTCCTAGACTGGTGCGGATCAAAGTTGGTCAAAATTGAGATTAAGACTAACTATCCATGATCCCCTTCATTCATTACAATCTAGGTATCTCATACCAAATAATGTATGACTCCCGATTGGCTTCGGTTTCTAAAATACATGAGGCAAATCCTTAGGGATACTACATCATTATTTTAGTTAAGTGTGACCCACCAACTAGCATTGCATGACAACCGTTGTGGGTAGCTCCTCCTTAGGGAGTGGGCTCCCACCCCGTCTCATCAACACTATCCATAGGAGATCTATATCCAGTATCCAGATAAATACAAGCCCTCCGTGGGGAATGGCCATTCTCAAAATGGCGCGAGGCTAATACTTTCCTTACAATGGACCTATGGTGGAAAACCATGGGGATTTTTATATACATAGAAATGCCCGCTCCCACTTAACATTTTAGAGTTGAGGATTTCCTTATAGGTGTATGAGTCCATCAAATATAGGTATATATTCATCTCATGATAAGACCAATGATTGGTTCCAAGTCAAGTTATTTTAAGGAAAGTCCAGTTTCTAAAATTAGTGTTGCCAATAGATCCATCTCATGGGCCCACCAACTCTAATTAGAACTCTTTCCAAAAATTAATTTGATTTGACCAATTTTGGAATTTGCTATGTTTGGATCAGATATGGAAATACTCTAAAATAAGATTCATCCATAAATAGAAAGTGCTAAAACAAAAGACTAGTCCTCTCCTCCACATGACCCAGGCAGAAAAGACTTCTTGGACTTCTAGACTTTCCAAAACTTTGGGATTCCTCAAACTCTTTGCGCATCTCCAAAAGACCTTTTGACAATCTTCAAACTCTTTGATTAGAAGTCCAGCTTCTCTTTCCTTCTTTGTTTCGGACATCTCCAGAATTTACAAATTTTAAAAATACATAAATTCCTATGTCTCTATAATGAAACTTACATGGTAGTCTAAAACATGGAAATAAAAGGGCTATAGGGAAATTCACCATGCCTTGCCCTTTCACGGGAAACCAAGGAGACCATGATGCCCTTTACACTTAGCCACAAATAAACCAATAATTAAAAGGAAAGAAAAACATGTGGGCCATATGGAGAGGACATTATCACCTGCAAGTTAGTATCTCATACAACAAAGCATCTCACAAAACCAAGTTGCCAAACCGCAATGGAAAAACAAGATGCCAAATATTTTACCACCACGATACAAGATCCCCTACGCAACGGGGGGTCCGGGGGCAGCGCCCCCGGCGGGGGTCGAACTGCCCGTTCAGCTGGCGGGGTTCCAAGGGGCAGCGCCCCCGAAAAAAAAAAAAAAAAAAAACAACAACTCAGACCAAGAACAAGATTATTCTGCCTAGGTTCGGCTAGCCGATTTGGTCCCTACGGTTAGCCAACAGACCTCTATAGCCATAGTGGTCCGTTTGACTAACCGACCTGACGAACCCAGAAATTTGGGTTCTTTTTCATATTCGGCTCCTGCTGTACCCAATCACCTCTAATGATCTCAGTATGTTTTAATGGCATCTTATCATCCTCCTATCATGATTAAAACCTTTTGTGACTTTCCAAACATGTATCTACTACAAAAGCAAGCAAACCCAATAAACACTGATCCTATCATAGCCCTTGCTCTATCCTCTTCTCATCTCATGCGAAGATTAGAACAAGATTACTGATCTAACATGATTAGAGATGAGGTATGGCTCTGATACCAATTGTAGGAAGTAGGTGGGTCTCGTGGATAGATTTTCAAAAATTTTGACCCACTTGACACAGGGATCAACTATCCATAAGACCAAAACCCAATCCAGGATGCGTTACCCACACTCTCGTGACCATGTACAGTAAAATTCTACCAGCACTAAACATCCAAAATAATCTACCACATGCAAGAAGTAGATCATACCTTTGGAGATCCGCAGTGCTCTAATGGATTTCTTCAACACCTCTTAGCCTTCCACGCTATGACCCCCGAATTGGATTTCTTTTCTCGAGAAGAATGGTGGAATCTTCAGGAGAAAATTCCCAACTCGAAACTCCAAGGAACTAGAAGAGAGAAGGAGAGAAACTCGTGCAACTCTTGCACGAAAGGGTTTTTGGGCGTAAAGGGGACTCTTTTGGACGTCCAAGAATATTTTATAGACTTCCAAATCTCTCCCTTGTCTAATTGAAATAGAAGTCTTACTTCCAAAGCAATTAGCAAGTTTCTCCTTTCTTATCCTTTCTTTCTAAAGTTCGAGTCAGATTAGTATTTTCCAATAACTTGGGCTAGCGTCGGGACCACTAGGGATTCCTTAGAAAGCTGGCTCCAACTGGAACACCGCGACCCCACATCTCATGTGCAATCCGGGCCCATAGTTAACTGCAAATAACACCACTATATAAATGCAATTGCACTCCAGTCTTAGGAATAAATTACAATAAAAACCCTAAACTTCCCAATTACCACAAGTAGGCCCCTCCATCAATATCCGTGGATCAATTGAAAAAAAATCCGTCTCTTCCAATCTAAGTTCCACATCTTAATATCCTTGAGCCCCAATTAATCACAGTAATCATCAGTACCATCCAATTAACTCTTAATTGAGATGGGTGCACACTTACTAATGACAAATCCATTAATTGGCACAAGGGGATAATAGAGATAGATTCCATCCTAATCATTCAACGTTCCCACAGTTCTACTACCACATACCCAAGACACCGAGGTGTTAACCTACAGTCGGCCTCACTCATTGGTGACTCAAAGCAAATGAATAGATAGAAACTTGAGTTCGTCAATGTCTCAGGATTGAGAGCCTATTGCTAGGGAATTATGAGAGCATACCTTATTATTGAGACGGAATTCCATAAGGTGCATCTCATGGTCCTTCAATACATCCAATGTACCAGCACCGTGATCCAGAATCTTGCATTCTGATGATCGAGACAAATCACACTATCTCATAGTGATCAAAATGCTGCAACCTTATCAAATGAGATGCCCAATCTCATTACTGGTTGTGAAGCTATTTTAAGTATAAGATTTGTGACATATATCTCCCGCGTGTGGATCTCATCCATGCACATATATCACATCTAATATACTAATGGGATCCGGTTCAACTCATGAACCATTATGTCATACGTATTGGTCATGTGCATGAAGTAGTAAAATAACATTCATCTCATGAAAGTAAAGCATGATTTTATTGATAAATAAACAAATTAATCAATTTATTACATCAACTGATGGATTGAGTCCACAAAATCTAACAATGTACCAATTGTTGAAAGCAAGTGGGTCAAAAGTTTTGAAAATCTATTCACGAGACCCACCTACTTCCTACAGGCACGTCCTTATATGGCTAGAACCAAACACTCTCTTAAGCAATGCGGGACTTTGCCAGGCAGAGCACCCCATCAATACCTATTCAAGAGGTCCACACCCACTGCTCACGTTGGAGATGTCTATCATAGAATCACAACTAATAAAATACTGATTATACAATGCATATTAATATAAACCAATGCAATTAGATTATAGGTTATCAAGGACAATTTCTATCAATTCTATATTAGATAATCCGGGTTTCTAAGGTCATTTAACTCGGTGTATTCATATGGTGTTCAGTGTCCCGGTGTTACTATTCTTGGTGTTACATCATGTGTATGTAGGGACACATCACCTTATGCCCACACCCGTGACTCGAGATTGAAAACTAAGGTCTCTTTTTTGTGGTTTAAGGGAGTAACCCATCACTAGGCTATCCCATAGACTATAGAAACTCCATAGTCAAGCTTAGAATTCATTTTTGAACACCTTCCGATAAGTTATTAGTCAGACTTACCCGACCGATTGGGTGAAGGTCCGACCGGTTAGACCCTTCCAGAAGTTGAATTCGACCGGTCGGGCTTGGTAGCCGATTGGTCGGACTACCTGATGAGGCAATCGACTGATCAAGCTTCGGGACTGACCGGTCGGCCCTGAAGCATTTCATGACGAGAGGGTTTCTCTTCTAAAGGGTTTCCTCTTCTCTCACCCCAATCCACCTGCAACAAAACTCCTCCAAACACTTCCGTCCCACACCCTTGGGTTCCCTAGAGGTCATTAACACTTCTATTCATCCAAAATCACCATAAATCACCATTTAATCCATGCATTTTCCATAAAGCTGTAAATTCGGTAAAATCATACAATCCATCAATAATCAAAGAAATCAAGTCATGCATGTAAGATTATGCATCCTTATACTTGCCTTAGGCATGGTGCTTCACTTAAACCGATTTGCCCTTGTCTAGATGGAGAATATGGAACCTCGACTCTTCCATAAGTGAGAGGGTGAAAATGGTGCTTGATCCATAGAAAGAGGGCAAGAGGGATGGAGAGGAGGAAGAAGAAAGCTCAAGCTTGATGCATGTAACTTCAATCACCAAGAATAAGGGCTGAATGAGGGAGGCGATGATGGGAGAAGAAGAAGAACCGGCTGCACGTGCGAAAGAAAGGAAGATGGAGAAGAAAAATATCGGTGGTAGTTAGTGGGTTAGGGTTTTTATATAAATGGAGTTTCTGGAAATTACAAGCAAGCCCTCTTGGTTTCTATATATTTCCAATTAAAGTCAGTGGGCTTAAAATGGGCTAAGATGGGTCCAAATGGATTTGGGCCAAATGTAAAAGATGTTCAACAAGATGAAACTTACTCAATGCAACCAATATAATGCTTTAATGATGCCAAATCATGAAAATACTAAATGAAAAGGCCTTGGACTACCTAATAAAGGTTCGAGCCCGACCCAACTACCTATCCATGACCCAACCTCTTGGGACTTAGGCTCAATTAACCTAGTCACTCATCTTAATTAGTGTACAACCAACTTAATCATTAAAAATTATAATTATCTAGGGTTGGGACCTTACAACCTACCCCTTTAAAAGGAACATTCGGTCCCCCGAATGCAACTCACCTCTGGCAAAAGTCCTGGATACTTCACATGAACTTGCTCATTGAGCTCCCACGTAGCTTCTTCAGGTCCTTGATGCTCCCAAAGAATCTTAACCCACTTGATCATCCGGGTGCGAAGCACTTGGTCCTTGGTGTCAATGACACGAAGAGGTCATTCTACATAGCTCGCATCTGATTCCACTTGGATGTCATCCATCTCAAGAATATGAGAGGGGTCTAGAAGACACTTCCTAAGCATCGATATGTGAAACACGTTATGAACTCCGACAAGTTGAGGCGGTAGCTCCGACCAATATGCTAAATCTCCCACTCTACTCTAAATCTCAAATGGACTAATATATCGCGAGCGAGCTTGCCTTTCTGACCGAATCTGATTGTACCTGTCATTGGGGAAACCTTCAAAAGCTTTATCTCTCACTTGGAACTCGAGAGGTCTTCAACGATTGTCTGCATAACTTTTTTGACGAGACCTTGCAATCTTTAATCTATCTTGGACTTTCCGCACCTTCTCCGCTTTATCTGCAACAATAGAAGGTCCATGAAAACTCCTAACTCCAACTTCTTCCCAACACACTGGTGTATGACACTTGTGTCCGTATAAAGCTTCGAATGGAGCCATTCCGATGCTCGCGTGATAGCTGTTGTTATATGCAAATTCGCACAAGGAGAGATGTTCGTCCCATTCCTTCCCGAAGTCTAGCACGTTAGCTCGAAGTATATCCTCCAGGGTCTGTATTGTACGCTCTGACTGCCCATCAGTCTGAGGATGGTACGCTGTGCTGAAGCTGAGTTGGGTGCCCATGGATTCCTGAAAAGATCACCAGAAGGAAGAAACGAATCTACTATCTCGATTTGAGACTATAGATACTGGGGTGCCATGCAATCGCGTAACCTCATCGAGAAATACCTTGGCCATCTCGTGAAATTTCATACATTTCCTAAAAGGAATAAAATGGGCTGACTTCGTTAGTCGGTCAACGATCACCCAAATAGTATCATGTTGTCTACTAGTCCGGGGTAACCCTAAGACAAAGTCAATCGATATGTTCTCCCATTTCCACTCAGGGATATGCAGGGGGTGCAACAACCCGGGAGGCTTCTTATGTTCAGCCTTTACACGTTGGCAGGTAAGACATCTAGCCATAAAACCTGCAATGTCTCTCTTCATATTGTTCCACCAAAACCCGCCATTCAAGTTTCGATACATCTTGGTACTACCAAGATGCATAGCATATCTAGAATGATGCGCCTCGGCCATGATAGCTTCCTGTAGATTTTGAACGGCTAAAACACACAATCAGTCTCGAAAATACAGCACACCATCAACTATTCTAAAATCCGACCTTTGAGTTATGTGTTCTCAAATCTTGAGAAACTCTAGGTCCTCGAACTCTCTCCTTAATCTGTTGAATTAGGGTTGGTTCAAAGATAGACATGGCTACTAACATCACCCTATTATCCACATGCTCAACTCCTGCATCCAAATCTCAAAATTCTTCTACTAAAGATGGCTCACCAAACAAGGCTGCAATCTCAATTGTTGATTTTTAGCTCAAGGCATCAGCCACCACATTGCCTTTCCCTGGAAAATATTTGATTGGAAAGTCATAATCCTTTATAAGCTCTAGCTAGCGACGCTGTCTCATATTGAGATCATGTTGAGAGAATAAATACTGAAGACTACGATCATTGCTATGAACCTCAAATCTCTCTCCGTATAAGTAATGTCTCCATAGCTTCAAAGCAAAGACGACAGCGGCCAGCTCCAAATTGTGGGTGGCATAGTTCTTCTCATGCTCCCTTAGCTGTCTAGACCCATATGCTATAACTCTTCCATTTTGCATCAAGACGCATCCCAATCCAATTCTAACAGCATCTGTATAAAAAACAAATCCACCACCACCCTCTGGTAAGGATAGGATTGGGGCTAAGATCAGCTTCTCCTTAAGCAATTGAAAACTCGACTCGCATTCATCCGACCAAACAAATGGTTCATTCTTCCAAGTCAATCTAGTTAATGGGGCTGCAATCTTAGAGAAATCTTTAACAAAGCTCCGATGGTAACCTGTAAGACCGACAAAGCTTCTAACCTCAGCAACGGTCTTTGGGCTTTGCCAACCGGTTATGGCCTCAATCTTGGCTGGGTCCACAGCAAATCCATCTTTCAAAATAATATGTCCTAAGAAAACTACTTGTCCCAACCAGAAATCACATTTATCCAGTTTGGCATACAAACGATGGTCTCTCAACAACTGGAGTGAAGTCCTCAAATGCCCAGCATGTTCATCTCAGGTCTTGGAATATACCAACACATCATCAATAAAAATCACCATAAATTGGTCGAGATAAGGAGAAACGATTCTATTCATCAAAGCCATGAATGCGGCAGGGGCATTGGTTAACCCAAACGGCATAACTAAAAACTCATAGTGCCCATATCTAGTTCTAAAAGCTGTCTTGGGCGTATCCTGATCTCTAACTCGCAGCTGATGATATCCAAACCTCAAGTCAATCTTAGAGAAATATGTTGCACCCTGCAATTGATCAAACAACTCATTTATTCGAGGCAGTGGGTATTTGTTCTTGATTGTCATCTGGTTTAACTACCTGTAATCGATACACATCCTAAAGGTGCTATCTTTCTTCTTCACAAATAGAACTGGAGCTCCCCATGGTGATGTACTTGGATGAATAAATCCTTTGTCCAATAGATCTTGTAACTGCACCTTAAGCTCACGTAGTTCTGCAGGTGCCATTCTATACGAGGCTCTAGAAATAGGGACTGTACCGGGCACAAGCTTTATAGAGAAATCTACTTCCCTAATTGGAGGAAGACCAGGCACTTCGTTGGGAAACACATCCGGAAACTCACAAACTACTGGAATCTTTTCCAACTTCGGCGGTGGCTTCTTCTCCACAATGAAAGCAATGTATCCTTCACAGCCACTCCGAATTAACTTCTCCACCCGAAGTGCAGAAATTATCCTAGTGTTTGAACTCTAATTCTCACCTCGGAAAATAGCACTTGGACCCACTTCTCCAATCCTCACGGTAATGGTCACGGAAACAGTCCAAACAAGCCATGTACTTATTCAACCAATCCATGCCTAGGATCACATCGAAATCATGTATAGGCAGCACAATGAGTTCCGCTGGAAATGACATCTCACCGATCATGATCTTACAACTAGGGTAGGACACCTCACAAATCACCTTCTTATATACAGGGGTGAAGACGTGCAACTCATATGGCAGTCGTGTTGGGGACTCCTGAATTCTACCAGAAAATTGACGAGAAATGAATGAATGCGATGAGCCCCAGTCAAACAGCACCTTGGCTTCCACACCACAAATAGAAACCTTACCTACGACTGTGTGATTTGCTACTTCAGCTTCCTCCGAGGTCAACGCATATGCGCGGCCTTGTCGTTGAGGTCGGTTAGATTGTCCTTGCCTGGGTTGACTTTGTCTTGATTGACTCTGTCCTGATCGGGATTGCCCTTGACTTTATCTGAATTGACTTTGCCTGGAGGGTGCTTGCTCTCGTGAAGGAGCAGATGGTGGGGTCCTAGAAGATTGCGAAGACTGCTGCTGTTGCGAGTCTTGTTCTATACTCCTCTTCTTTGGGCACTCAGATCTTCGATGACCCAAAGAGCCGCAGAGGTAGCACGCTCCAGTTACTCTCCAGCACTTGCTAGTCTCATGATTCCTCCCACATATCACGACCCGAGCCCAGAAATCGGGGGTTAGCGAAAAGCCAAACCAGTGACACACGTACTCCCGTGCACGTGCATCCAAACCCAGTCCAGATGCACACACACAAGGGATCTAACACGTGCGAAACAGACGAACGCGGAAGCTGTAGATATCATAGCAAGCAACAAAGAAAATAGCGGAAGCCAAAGCAAATACAAAACGGAATGACAAAGACAAATATACTGATAGAAAACCGAATACACACCAAAACAATATATACAAAATATACAGAATACAAGTCCAAAGTCCAAATACAAGCTCTCAAAATCCCAAAACGAAAACACCACTGGAAGCATGCATGAACGCACTCGGCAGAGATGATCAGGCCCACTCTGCCAAACCTGAGGGTGCCTCTACACTTGCCCTTGCAGCCTCCTCGACCGCCGGGGAGCTGGGCAAGGTATCTGTGCCTGCAACACCACAGACAACACAAATGAATACAACGATCCAGCAAATATAAGTAACAGGGAAGAAACACGCATAGTATCAAAGAGAATAAAATAATGACAGAAGATCAATTACAGAGTTTCATCTTAGTATGCTAAGCAAATCGTGCGTAGAAGTAAAGCATGATATTTGAATCAAAACATAGAAATACTGACTAAGTGGCTACTACGTTAACCATGTTCTCTCCAATAGAGAGCAGAGCAAAGCAGAGCAGAGGAGAACACCACTGACCGGGCCAGGGTACAAGTGGGTCTCAGGTTCCTGGGTTCCGGGGTCCCAAGACAAAGCGACACTGCAGTGAATACAGAGATACAGAGATCTAAGCCAGAGGTAACCCCGTCGGGCATCCTAGGGCTGAGGCTGAGTAGAGCCAGACTAATACCAATCAAATCAAATCCATAGGAAGGGAGATTATCCGCTTTGGACTCACCGATGGCAAAGACCGGATCTTATCCTCACGTATTAACCTCTGGGCAGAGCCACCAGGGAATACCCAAAATATACAAAGCCAGAGAATATACAAAGCATAGCATATATCAAAGCTTAGTGCAGAACGAAGAATTAAACAGGTATACAGAACGAAAGCAAAAATGACTGAGGAATGCATAAATATAGATTAACAGAACAGAAGGCAAAACTATAAACAATATGCAATGCATCTCAGATTAATACGGAGTCAAGGTTCATTACAAGCCAGTCCTAAGCTAGTTGTTCACTGTCACTAACCGTGCATGTTGATGTAGTTTTGAGTTAATCAATGCACCGTTGCCATCAAAGTGTTGCGTAATCTTTGCGTGCACTGACGTCCCTTAAACCAACACCCATGGGGAGGTGCTTGACAGTAAATCAACACTCACATGAATGAGTCACAGCCTAACAGACTATTCATGCGATCCAAAGCATCCATTGGGCCGGTTTACATGGGTGGTTAACCTGTATTTGAGCCCTACAAGTCTCACCATTATCCTAAGTTATGTTTCAGAATTGCCATGCCTAACGGTTTAGCCATGAGGGACCTAGGGTTGAGCCGAAGACATCTTACGCGCTTGTCGTAATATGCACTACGGCTTCACCTTGGTTCCATTCAAAACACAGCTAAACTGATCATCCTTTCACCTCTGATCTGGTATCTTTTTCGGCTGAGCTACAGTCAGTATACGGCTTAGCCGTAGGCCAATCCACGGCTTGGCCGTAGCATTCCACGGCTTAGCCGTAGCCACACCGTAGGAGTTCTGTGTTGGAAAAGTTTCGACTGATCAGAGATTTAATTCACGGCTGGGGTACGGTTTGGGTCACGGCTAGCTTACGGCTCAGCCGTAGAACAAGTTACGGCTTAGCCGTATCCTAGCCGTAGAACAAAACTGAAAATTGAAGTCTCTGGAAATCAAACCGTAGAAGTTCACGGCTTAGCCGTGCAATACAGAGACGAAAATGGGTTGAGTACAGAACTTGAAATGTGACACAGAAACTGCACAAAATGAGTTACAGAGGTTCCAAATCACCAAATGTGGCTGTAAAACATCAGATACACTAAAGAAGATGGAAATCAAAGCATTCAAATAGAACACCCATGTGTGTTATAAAAGTCTGTACTTATACTTGCCTCAAATCTGACAAATCCTCTGAAACAAGCTCCAAATCCACTAAAATCAAAGCAAAGCAAAGAGATAAATCATGCATGAGATGAAAACACAGAAATCAGAGAATGAGAGGTGCAATTCGGAGAAGAAACACAAAGAACCCACTTACCTCAAGCAATACACAGAAAGGAGAGAAGAGAGAAGAAAGAGGAAGAACCCAATCACCAAAGTGCAAGCTCAACACTACAAGATCGAAGAAGAGAATGAAGGGAAGGGGAGAAGAACGTGGAGCTCCAGAATTTCCTTGCATGCAACGTTGAAGTGAAGGAGCAAGAGAAAGAGACATCTGGAGCATGACTCATCTTTATAGATTTGGAAGTTTAAGTCAAAGTCCGGAGATTTTATACTAATTACAGTTTAAGTCACACGAAGGTCCATCTTCCCCAATTGACTCCAAACGGATCTGACACAGTTATGGAAATTGTCGAGCTCAACGAAATACGCGTGCTGACACCAAGATGATGCAACGATGATATGAGCAAAACAAAAGCAAAATTACGAAAAAGGACTTAGAACTACCTATTCCAGGTCAAAGGTCACTCAACTACCTATCCAAGGCCCAAAACAAATCCAAAAGACTAAAACAAAACAAAACACACACTAATGAGCCACTAATCCGGCTCAAAGGGGATCGGAGTGTTACACCACACACACTACAAACTAGCCTGGAGGAACTGCTGGCAACTCTTTTCTGCTTCCTAGAGTACTGCTGGCTCTTTCTTGAAGACGGGGTAGTCCTCTTTGGTTCACCTAAGATCAAACTCCTCTCAATTTCTTCCACTGCATAGGCCCTCTCCACAGCATCATCATACCCTGTTGGGCGTTGGAAGGCCGTAGCGTGTCCCCTAATGGCTGGCCTCAATCCTTCGAGGAACCTTTCAACTCTTTTCCCCTCAGTATCGATCAAATCTGCCGCAAACTGGGAGAGTTGACTGAAGATGTGCACATACTCCGTAACTGTCATAGTGCCTTGCTGCAAGGATAGAAATTCCGCCTTCTTCTTATGGGTGACATGCTCTGGGATGAACATCTTCCTGAATTGCCTCTAGAAAGCATCCCAAATAATCACTTCAAGCATGGCCTTGATGTGATCACAAACAGCCTTCCACCAAACATCCGCCACATCCCTAAACATCGAGGCTACCAATATCACTCGCTGTGCTCTCGTACAAGTCAATGATTCGAAAACATTCTCAGTGTACTCAAGCCATTCATCTGCTTGTAGTGGATCTTCTCTTCCTGTGAACTCAATGGCTCCCCTCTTTCTGAACCTCTCGTATAGAGAATTTGGATCTCCCACTTGATTCTACCTTTCAGTCAAAGCGGCTAGCTGCATTCGCATCGCAGCTTGGTTAGCATTACTCGTCGCCAGTTGATGCATCAACATCATGAAGCGCTCATCTGTCGCATAAGTAGGATGAAGAGGTGGAGGCGGTGGAGGATCCACATCCTCTACTTCCACGTTATCCCGGTCATCATCTCCCATGTTGTTACCTGTTCCAGATCTAGAGGCCATTTATCTACAACTATAGTTAGAGATTAACCTCGATCGACACTAATACAAAAGACAATTACAAATCCTTATACCGAGGTTCTATTTCCCCCAACTACATCTATCGTACCTCACCACGCTTCCTAGGGTTACTAAGTCTTTTAATTGACTTATCAATGCTTCGATACCATACTTACGTATGTCACGCCCCGAACCCAAGAATTGGGGATTAACTATGGGTTTCGAGGAATGACACATGTACCATGACAATTTGTGCCATGATTGAACACATACAAACTGTCACAAGGGTGATCCCACTGGTACGTGTGAGGAAAATCCACGAACACGTATTATCCATATACGGAATTTAAGCGGTAACCTGGAGATTTCACCTACAAATATATCATGAGCATCCATAAAATATACATTCATTTCCATTTCATTAAGAAACAAAGTCTGCTAGTTAAGTCATCCAAATATTTATACATGAAACCCATGGATAATACAAAAGGTAAAATGTCAAGATGAATCCCAGATGTCTTTCTATAATGCAATGACGTTTCGTGCTATGGAGGAGGATCATGAGAAGATGTCCTCCTCATTCCACTCGTTCCCGTCCCGAGGTAATGTGGGGGTGCCTCCGAGATCACGTCGACTGCCGGACCAACAGAGGGTTCCGCACCTGTAACACCATAGTAACTCAGTTAACACAATGGTAAAGCAATGACAAGGATACATGAGCCTATTCATAGTAGATCAACTGAATTTAAGACAAATGACATAGTAATTAATGGCATGAATACATCATATCTAGTTGACAACCGAATCTCCTATAGGGAATAAAACTAAGTGGTAATGTCCTCCTCCCCACAATGATATTGTCCGCTTTGGGCAGAGCCACCTGGGAGTACCCGCATGTTTTACTTCTAGGCAGAGCCGCCCCGGAATACCCAATACACGTTACGAGTTCTAGGTAGAGCCGCCCCGGAATACCCAAAACGCGTCATGAGGGGAATGTGAGGGCACGTCCTTACATGGCTAGAACCAGACACTCTCTTAAGTAATGCAGGACTTTGCTAGGCAAAGCACCCCGTGAATACCTATTCAAGAGGTCCACACCCACAACTCACGTTGGAGATGTCTATCATAAAATCACAACTAATAAAATACTGATTATCCAATGCATAATAATATAAACCAATGCAATTAGATTATAGGTTATCAAGGACAATTTCTATCAATTCTATATTAGATAATCCGGGCTTCTAAGGTCATTTAACTCGGTGTATTCACAAGGTCTTCAGTGTCCCGGTGTTACTATTCTTGGTGTTACATCATGTGTATGTAGGGACACATCACCTTATACCCACACCCGTGACTCGAGATTGAAAACTAAGGTCTCTTTTCTGTGGTTTAAGGGAGTAACCCATCACTAGGCTATCCCATAGACTATAGAAACTCCATAGTCAAGCTTAGAATTCATTTTTGAACACCTTCCGATAAGTTATCAGTTAGACTTACCCGACCAATCAGGTGAAGGTCCGACCGGTCGGACCCTTCCAGAAGTGGAATTCGACCGGTCAGGCTTGGTAGCCGACTGGTCGGACTACCTAATGAGGCAATCGACCGATCAAGCTTCAGGATTGACCGGTTGGCCCTGAAGCATTTCATGACGAGAGGGTTTCTCTTCTAAAGGGTTTCCTCTTCCCTCACCCTAATCCACCTACAACAAAACTCCTCCAAACACTTCCGTCCCACACCTTTGGGTTCCCTAGAGGTCATTAACACTTCTATTCATCCAAAATCACCATAAATCACCATTTAATCCATGCATTTTCTATAAAGCTGTAAATTCGGTAAAATCAAGCTATGTATGTAAGATTATGCATCCTTATACTTGCCTTAGGTACGGTGCTTCACTTAAACCGATTTGCCCTTGTCTAGATGGAGAATATGGAACCTCGACTCTTCCATAAGCGAGAGGGTGAAAATGGTGCTTGATCCGTAGAAAGTGGGCAAGAGGGATGGAGAGAAAGAAGAAGAAAGCTCAAGTTTGATGCATGCAACTTCAATCACCAGGAATGAGGGCTGAATGAGGGAGGCGATGATGGGAGGAGAAGAAGAACAGGCTGCACGTGCGAGAGAGAGGAAGATGGAGAAGAAAAATATCAGTGGTAGTTGGTGGGTTAGGGTTTTTATATAAATGAAGTTTCTGGAAATTGCAAGCAAGCACTCTTGGTTTCTATATATTTCCAATTAAAGTCAAAGGGCTTAAAATGGGCTAAGATGGGTCCAAATGGATTTGGGCCAAACGTCAAAGATGTTCAACAAGATGAAACTTACCCAATGCAGCTAATATGATGCTTTAATGATGCCAAATTATGAAAATACTAAACGAAAAGGCCTTGGACTACCTAATAAAGGTTCGAGCCCGACCAACTATCTATCCATGACCCAACCTCTTGGGACTTAAGCTCAATTAACCTAATCTCTCATCTTAATTAGAGTACAACCAACTTAATCATTATAAATTATAATTATCTAAGGTTGGGACCTTACAGTTGTGCCCAGAAGTGAAGTGTTTTTAGGCTTGCAAACGGTCTCTATAAACAGTCCACTATACACAGATTTTGCGCAGCAGAATTTTAGTTTCATGCATCATGTTTCATACATATTTTTTGACCTTCTCTTAGCTGTTTTTTCTTTTTTTGTTTTTTTCCTCTTTTGTTACATTCATGCATCAGTTAAGTGTTGACTCCAGCCATTAAATTTAGACTGGGTTCATATATTTTTTTTTAAACTTTGCACCACATATAGAAAAGTTCTACTTCAGTTGTTTACATGGCATGCATTGCATTGCATTGATACTTTTTTTTCTAACTTTCTAATATTTGAATTAGTTGCTAAACTTTAATTTAGGAAGTTGACTTAGGAAAGTTCCTAATTTAGATTTTTAATTTATTGGTTTAGATTGTTTCTTAAATCAACTTAAATCTAATGTAGGTTTTTTTGATGATTTGTTGTTATTTTCAGTTTATCAATTTGATTTGAATGTTTCATTTTTTATAGGTTTTCATAATATAATGTTTCTAATTTGATGTTTTAATTTGTGTGTTCTTTTACAAGTAATTTAAGATTCCTTTTTAGATTAGGAAATTTTTATTTTTGGGAATGTATTTGATTTAAAAGTAAAAATGGTGAATGCAATTTTTTTTAGTTTTTAAGTTAGTTTTAGTTTTTATTTAGGGCATGTGACAAGTCAAGTTAGAAACATTATTTTAATAGCTCCCTGAGGATCGACCTAGTCTTACTAGTTTTACTACAATCAAAGCTTTGCACTTGGAGTGACGATCACGTTCTTTGGTGCCATTGCCAAGAAGCGCCATTTAAGGTACCTTTTCTAACTTTCCTTATTTAAATTACTTTGTGTGTGAGATTTAATTTTGGCATCGTTCTAGATATATATATAGGAGGACATGCATGAATGTTAAATCACCTGAAATTGAAATAAGAAAGTGCATGGATTATTAGAAAGTACTCATCACTCTAATTTTTTGAAACTTTCTAAAATTGGAAACAATTACTGCTTTTCGACTTGTCATAACTCCTTTTGGAAGGAAGTAAACCAAAAGTGACCTAATCGTTGTCCTTAATCTTCTCACTACCAAAGAAAGCCTTTGCCCCTGTAGCGCATGACAGCTTATCTATTCAGGAAATTGGTACTTCAAACGGGTCCATCTGTGACTCTACCACTTCCTGGTGGCTAATCTGGCCGAGTTGGTTTCATAGGATCAGATTGGAGAACTTAAGAAAACTTTTCAACCTTTATGAATCGGATTAGAGAACTTAAGGAAACTTTTCAACCATAAGTAGTTACTTAGATGCTGCTTATATAATCTATGTTTTTCTCATCTATTTTTTTAATAAAAAAATTTCAAAATTCCAAAAAGAAAGGACAAGTCCTCTCAGCCAATTTGGCAAAGAGGTTCAGAGCATAGATTAGAAAGGAAAGAATCGCCTAGACCCTTAAGTTTTTCAAGATTTTCTCAAATGGCGAGTGGGTTTGGTAATAATGATACCCAACTTTGGAATGGAAATAATAATGGGGACTGCAATGGTGTGGAAGTTAATTAGCCACCAAGGACTTTACGTGATTACTTGAACCCCGCATGTCAAAACACACCATCATGTATAGTGGTGCCCACAATTATAGGTCAATTTGAAATCAAACTTGGCATGATTCAACTTCTAACTAAGTTTCATGGGCTTGACTCTAAAAGTGCATACTTGCACTTAAAAGAATTTGATAAAGTATGTGCAACACTGCAATTACAAAATGTAGTGCTGGATGTAATCAAACTTAGATTATTTCCATTTTCTTTGAAAGATAAAGCAAAGGCTTGGCTTGATTCTCTTAGACCAAGTACAATCAATACTTGAAAAGGCCTAGAGACCGAGTTTTTGAAAAAATTCTTCCCACAATACAAAATCAACACTTTAAAGAGGGTTATCATGATGTTTAAACAAAACCTCAAGGAACACTATTATAAGTGTTGGGAAAGATTTAATGAATTGATCGTTGCATGTCCTCACCACGAATATGAAACATATTGTCTCATCAAAATTTTTATTGAGGGTTTAACTCCTGATACCTGTCAATTTATTGAGATGATGTGCAATCGTCTATTTGATCAAAAGCAACTTGATCAAGCATGGAAATTTTTAGAATTAATGGCCAAAAATGCACAAAAATTGGCCTCATCTGATGGGGCAAATCAACCCAGGTCATTGAATTAGTCTAAAGGAAGAGGATTATATCACTTTAATAATCAAATTGAAATCCAAGCCAAGTTTGCAGCACTTACAAGGGAAGTTGAAACCCTGAAACTTAGAAAGAATAAGGATACAGTCATGGTTTGTGGTATTTATGCTTCCAAAAATCACATGTCAATAGACTATCCAACTGGACCTGTATTACTAGAAGTGAGTCAAGAACAGGCTAACGCTTTGAACTCTTATCAAAAGCCGATCAATACAAATACCATGGGGAAAATGTATAATCCTTTGTGGCGGAACCACCCACATTTCAGCTGGAGGAACGAACTAAATGCTACACCTGAGTATAATCCCTAAAGACCATCAAATTTTGGTGCATATGTGCCCCCACAGCATAATATGTCTTATGCACCATAAGCTCAAAATAGGTCATTGGAGGAGTCACTCAATATGCTGATACAATCTCAACAGCAATTTATGCAAGGCTAATATATTAATCAATAGATTATTCAGAATAACTAGTACGTTATTCAAGATCATACATAGGCTATCCAAATGTTAGAAACTTCTGTTGAACAAATCAAACATAGCCTTCAAGTTCAAAGGAAACGAACTTTTCCAGCATAACCTTTTCTCAACCCAAAAAGCCAGTTTGAAGTGAACAATATAACTAACCTAAACTATCAGGAGCATGTCTAGGCTATCACTCTATGCAATGGCAAAGAGCATCAAGAGAATCTAAAAAAGGATAAACAACATGTCTCCTCAGATTTGAATTGGAAGACTGAAAACGATAGCATTAATGCAAAGACTGCTGTTGACATTGAAAAAAGTTCGGACCCCACTATTAATAAATTGGTTGCCCCTTTTCCTCTAAGGTTGACCCATCCTAAATAGAAAATCTCAAATCAAGAAATTTTGGATGTTCTTAAAGAGGTCAAAATCAATATCCCTCTACTAGATGCCATTAAACAGGTCCTCACCTATGCTAAATTCTTAAAAGATCTTTGCACAGCTAAGCGTAGGTTCATGTTCCAAAGAAAGCATTCCTCACTGAACATATAAGTGCATTCCTAACTCAAACTACTCCTCCTAAACACAAAGATCCAAGATGCCCAACCATTCTATGTGTCATTAGAAACCACTGGATAGGTCAAGCTTTGCTGGACTTGGGAGCGAGTGTAAATCTATTACCTTACTCTATTTATCTGCAATTGGGGCTTGGCGAGTTAAAACCAACCAAAACTATTATTCAACTTGCCGATTGATCTGTTAAGAAACCGAGAGGGTTAATAGAGGATGTTTTGGTATGAATTGAGCATTTTTTCTTCCAAGTAGATTTCTATGTACTGGATACAAAACTAGTACGGAATGAAAGTAGTGAAATTTCAGTCATTCTGGAAAACCATTCTTGGCCACTTCCAATGTACTTACTAATTGTTAGAGTAGAAGGCTCAAACTTTCTTTTGGGAACATGACCTTGGACCTCGATATCTTTTAAATGTGCAAACAACCGAGAGATTGCAAGACTGACTATCATGATGTAGACTTGATTGGTACCTTGGCTGAGGATGATCATGAGGAGTGCATTAACTCCCATGTTACACTGATTTTTTTTAGAGAGGATATGGGCTATCTTGAGGATTTTCAAAATGACACTATTGAAAATGCCCATGCAGTATGGCAAACCCATTTCGAAGAGCTTGTACTAACTAGTACACCAACTTTTCCATCTCAAGTAAAACCATCTCAACTTGAGTTGAAGCCCCTCTCATCGAACTTGTAATACGCTTACCTACCTTAGGGACAATGAAACATATCTTGTGTTTATTTCTTCGCTAATTACTAAGGACTAAGAAGAGCAACTATTGATTTGCTACTTATAGAGGACCAAGAAGTCTAACTATTGAGTATGCTCAAAATGCACAAGGGAGCAATGGCTTGGAATGTGGCTGATATTAAGAGAATTGATCCTTTAGTGTGTACACATTGCATCTACCTTAAAGATGATGCTAAATCATGTAGGCAGATTGATCGTGAGTTCCAAGTGCAAAACCGCGGTGTAGTAATAAAACTGGTGAGACCAGGTCGATCCTCAGGGAGTAATGTGTTTTAAGGTTCCTTTTTCAACTTGACTTGCCTTAAAATAAAATTTTAAAACTAACTTAATTTAAAATCTAACAAATACAAGTGTCCTACTTACCAAAATTAAATTAGTTACAACCTAATGAAAAAAACTTTCCTAATCTAAAATTCCTAAAATAAAACTAAAGTTGCTGCAAAACTAAAACACAAGTTAGAACTTCCAAAAATAAAAAATAAAATTAGAAACTAACTAAACAAAAAAATGTTAAAAACAAAATAAACAAAAGTTAGAAACTTTCCTAGGTTAGAATTTCCAAAACTAGTAAACTTTCCAATTTAAAATCTTCAATTAAAATAAGTTTAGAAAGATATTTTAATTCTAAAAATTAACTAAAACAATAAAAAACATAAAACTAGAAACAAAATTAAAATAAGAAAGTTAGAAAAATTAGTAATGCAATGCATGCCATGATGCCAAAAAATTCTAAGCCTGAAAAACTAGTATGCTGATGCAAATTTTATGCATGATTTGAAGTATTCCAATGCATCCTAAATCTAAATTTAATGCTCTACTAATGCAAGAAACTAACAAAAAAAAGGAAGTAAAAAAAATCTAAAACGAAAAAGTTATGAATGCATGAATATGATAACTTTGCAAAATTCTGTGCAGGAATTCTGATTCGGGTTGACTGATTAGCAAAGTTTAAGCCTCTGGTTCATAAACATTCCGGAATTATTTTGATTTGAAATTCTAGGGAATGAAAGACCACACCCTAAACTTTAATTTTACCAAGTTTCAAAGAAAAATATTGTGATTTGACTGGTCTACCCACTTCGAACTTTTTGTCAAAAACTGTTTCTGCAGTTTGCTGAAACTATGTTAAGTTATGCTGTTTATATATTGAGCCTGAATTTAATCATTAGTTTCAGATTTGAAGGCTTAATTTTCATCAACTTAAATTTCCACAAAATCTTATGATATAAAAACAGATGCAATGATTCCTAATCCAACCATCAAATTATACAAAAACAAAACTTAACATCACGTAACAAGAAAAATAACAAAAGTGCAGAAAATAAAATAGAAGTGCAGGAAAATAAAAATGTAGAAATTTAAAATTAAAAGTGCAATGAAAGAAAATAAAAATTGCAGGAAGTCAAAGGCGGTATAACTGAAGTTAAAGGCGGTAAACAATAGAAGTTAAAGGCGGTATATTCACTCAAAATTCTCCATTAGTCTAGGTTTAACAATTTCTTAAAGTATGCTTTTCTATTTGGGTCATCAATCCAAACAAGAAAAACACAAATCAAGCAATCATACAACCATAAGAATAAGAAGAATAAGAAGATGAATATTATTGAACTAGTATGACAATCCTTTACATAAGATAAAAAAAAAATTAAACCAAAAGATTATACATACTAGGATGGAAAAGAATTCCTCCTTCTAGTTGATCTTCAAGGTTGGTGGTGTAGCTTTAGGGCTAAACCTCCTTGATGACTTGAGATGGAGAGACAAGAGAGGGAGAGATGGAGTGTAGAAATCTAGAGGTGGGAGGTGGGTAATTCTTCCATGAAGAATATGAGAGAAGGGTGCCCTATTTATACTTTTTCAAGTCCTACTCCTTCTCAAACTTTAAAATCTTAGAAATAATAAAAAAATGAAAAAAAAGGGCTCCAACCAATGCTTTGGACGTGCAATATCCTTGGGGATTTTTTTTCTTTTTATTTTTCTCTTCTTTCCGTGCTTGTTTTGTCTAGAAGTCCCTCTTGGATGCTTCTTTCCTTCTTTGTCATTGCCACCTTGCATTGAGATCTTTTGAGAGATGAAATAGGGATAAGAATCCTCTCTTAGAATCAAACTTGGCCCACATGAGGTGTAGAACTTCCCCTTTTATCTCTTTGCATCGTCAACTTTCTTTTTTTTTTTTTTTGGAAAGTTCTCCTTATTGGCTCCTAACTTGAAGAGATCTTCTAGATAATTCTCCCTTGATTTCTTCCTTTTCTTTTTTAGCCAAAATCTAAATAAAATCCTGTTTTGGACGTGGAATAGCTAATTTGGATATTTTTTTAATTTTTGTTTCAATTAAATCTTCTCCTTTCTCCAAAAAGAACTCTTATGTGGCTTTCCTTATCCATCTTTGATGATATATTCTTCAAATTCTCTTCAAAATCTCTTGAAAATGTGCAACAAATAAATGGACCCCATCTTGGATGTTTTACAAGTGTGCCCCACACATGTGCATGTGTGTGTGGGACCATGAAGCTGACTTTTTACAATTTTCTTCCAATTTCCTTTTCTCTTCAATTCTGCTCTCCTTTCTCTTAAAAATCAATTCCTTGCCTCAATTCTTTACAAATGGGACCCATATAATCAATTTCCTATAAAACAGATGTGAATTCATGTGAAAAGACAATTTTACCCCTAAGATCACATATGCATGACTTGTGGGCCCATTTCTCACGAAATCATAATAAAAATGTACATCATTCTTCATGATTTTATATGAATGAACTAATGATGAAAAGAATTCAATTTATTTCATGAGAAAAATTATTTTCACAAAACTTTTCAAAAATGGACTTTCTAAAAATAGCAGGTTTTATGAATTTATGCAAAAAGTGTGATTTTTAAGCAATTTATGCAGAAAAATATAAAAATGAATTTAAAATGAATTAAACCATGATATCACACTAAATGAGGCTCTTTCAAGTTAATAAGTCCTTAAAATGGGTCAAAATATGTATGAAAATATGCATTTTTAAAGACTCATCACAGATGCAACATCGGCTCAATCCTAGTATGCAGGAAGTGGTTAGGGCCAAGGTGCTTAAACTTCTGGATATGGGTATCATCTATCCAATCTCGAATAGCCAGTGGGTCAGCCCTACCCAAGTTGTTCCAAAGAATGCCCAGGACAAGATGGTCCCAACTCGAATACCCACGTGATGGAGAGTATGCAATGACTACAAAAAACTAAATACATACACACGTAAAGACCATTTGCTTTTACCCTTCATGGATGAAATTTTGGAAAGGGTAGCTGGCCACTCATAGTATTGTTTTCTTGAAGGGTATTTTGGGTATATCCAGATCAAAATTGCCTTAGAGGACCACAGCATTCACATTCCCCTTTGGTACCTTTGCTTATCAGTGAATGCCTTTTGGGTTATGCAATGGTCCAACCACCTTTCAGCATTTTATGTTGAGCATTTTTAGTGATATGGTGGAGCATATTCTTGAGGTCTTCATGGATGATTTCACTATGTTTGGTGATACATTTGAGGATCGTTTGAGCAATCTAGAAAATGTCCTCACTAGATGCGAAGAAAAGAACCCTATGTTGAATTGGGAGAAGTGCCACTTCATGGTTCGCCAGGGAATTATCTTTGGTCACATTCTGTAAGAAAGGAGACTGGAAGTTGATAAGTCCAACATAGATTTGATCACCAACCTACCCACACCAAAAACCATACGAGACATCAGATCATTCTTAGGGCATGCAATTTTTTACAGGAGGTTTATCAAAAATTTCAGTTCTATATCTAGACCTCTTTGTAACCTGTTTTCTAAAGAGGTAGAATTTGAATGGAATAAGGTATGCCAAGAATCATTGAATAAATTAAAAAGCATGTTGACATTTGCACCGATTATACAACCTCCTGATTGAACTTTGCACTTTGAGATCATGTGTGATGCCAACGATTATGTGGTTAAGGATGTGTTGGGGCAGCGAAATGATAAGAAATCTTACGTGATTTATTATGCAAGTAGGAGTTTGAATAGTGCACAGATTAACTATTTAACCACTAAGAAAGAATTCCTGGCAGTGGTCTTTGCACTTGACAAGTTCAAACTCTACTTGATTGGATCTAAGATAGTGGTTTTCACTAATCATTCTGCGCTAAGTACCTTCTTTCAAAGAAGGATGCTAACCCCAGACTTATCTACTAGATCCTCCTACTCCAAGAATTTAACTTAGAAATCAAGATAAAAAAGGAGTAGAGAATGTCGTGGCTGATAAACTGTCAAGGTTGGTCTTTTCCAATACCACTGAACCAACACTAATCCAGGATAATTTCCCAGATGAACATTTATTTGTTGCCTCTCAATCCCCTTGGTATGCCGATATCATGAACTATCTTACTACGGGCAATATTCCTGATCATTGGAACAAGCGAGATAAAGACTCTTTCTTTTCTCAAGCTCGATATTTTTTATGGGACAATCCATATTTTTTTAAATATTGCCTTAATCAAATAATTAGGAGATGCGTACCTGATCATTAGGTACGTAGTGTCATCTCTTTTTACCATACACAAGCTTGTGGGGGACATTTTCTTAACAAAAGACTGCTATTAAAATTCTGCAGTCTAGATTCTATTGGCCCTCATTTTACCGTGATGCTTATGAATTTTGTTGGGCCTGTGATCACCGTCAGAAGTCGAGAACAATTTCTAAAAGAAACATGATGCCTCTAAATCCCATTCTGGTAGTAGAGCACTTTAATGTACGGGGCATTGATTATATGGGTCCATTTCCTCCCAGTTTTGGCTATATCTATATCTTAGTAGCTATAGACTATGTGTCTAAATGGATAGAAGCAATTCCTTGCTGGGAAAATGATGAAAAGTAGTCCTAAAGTTTTTGAAAGAAAACAGTTTTTCTCATTTTTGTACTCCACAACAATAATTAGTGATGGGGGTTCACATTTTTGTAATCGGGCATTTGAGGTCCTAATGAAACAATATGGGATAACCCATAAAATTGCCACTCCTTATCACCCACAAACTAGTGGGCAAGTGGAAGTGTCTAATTAATAAATTAAAAGAATCTTGGAGACTATGGTTAGCCCCAATTGAAAAGATTGGTTCGCAAGGTTAACGGATGCTTTATGGGCTTTCAAGATTGCTTTTAAAACTCCCATTGGAATGTTTCCATACCGGCTCATTTATGGGAAAGCATGCCACCTTTCCAGTGGAGCTGGAATACAAAGCTTACTGGGCCATAAAACAGTTCAACTTTGATATGGATAAGGCTGGGACCAAGAGGAAATTGCAATTAAATGAATTGGATGAGTTGCGATGGGAAGCCTATGCCAATTCGAGAATTTATAGAGGAAAGACCAAGATCTTTCATGATAACAACATTTTGTGAAACACATTTCACCTTGAGCAGAAGGTCCTCTTTTATAATTCTAGGCTTCATCTATTTCCAGGCAAACTGAACTCCCGTTGGACTGGACCCTTCAATGTGAAGGAAGTATTTCCATATGGTGTTGTGAGAATTTATGATTCCAAGGATGGCCAGACGTTTAAAGTCAATGGCCAGAGATTAAAGCTATTCTTGGAGGTTGCACCACTTGATAGGGAAGAAATCCCCCTTGATAATCCTATTTACAAGGATTGATCAGTCTTGGATCTGACAGAGGCCTTCTGCTGTGTATATTATGCACTTTATGGATTTTCTTTTATTATTTTTGTTTTGCCAAACCTTGGACAGGAGCAGTACTGACACACTTGCAGGTACCTTTTTCTCTTTCCCTTCCTTTGAATTTGTGTTTCCTTATGTTACTCTTATTGTTTTGCATTTCATTCATATACATCGAGGATGTTGCAAATAATTGGCTAGGGGGTGATAACAAACACGATTATCCAATTTTAGGCACCATAGATTTATTTTTGCTATTTGTTTTTAGGAATTTTTAGGACAATTTTTCATTTTTTAGACATTTTTTTCACTTTTTAGACCTTTATTTTGGTTTTAGGATTTTGTGTCGGCATTTATTTTTCTTTTATTTTTCATTTTAGAAAAGAAAGTTTTCAAAGGAATTGAAGTTATTTGAAGATATGTTGAAATCTGAAATTTTCATACTTTTGGAAGGAAGTAAAAAGAAAGTTTTCATTTTCTAAAGGAGGAAACCTATCGAAGGAGTACCAAAATTTGCTTTCCACATGCATACATGTATACATTGTTTTTTGACATTTTGGATAACACGTTTTAATGTTGTTTTTGGAATTTTTTGGAAGAATACGATGTGAACTTAAGATTTGGTTTGTAGAATATTTTTGTTTTCTAGTACATTTTTTGGTGAATTGTATAAACTAGAACTAAGATGAATTAATTCGAGCGAAATGAGAAAGGCCACTTAGTTTTTACTTTTGATTTGAAAAAAAAACAAAATGTAAATAAAAAAAATATAATAAAAAAAAGTTTGTGACTAGTTTGTGTTCATAGCCTTTTTCACTTGAACTAGTAAATCCGGAGGGATATATCTATATCTAGTGCCCTAAAGCCATTTAGTTTGGGAGTTATTACCCTAATGCTCGTTATATTGGTTAATTGGAAAGCTTAAGGGAACTAAATATTGCACAGTCACAAAATGATTTGTTAGAAAAGAAAATGATGATGAATTATGGCCCAACGAATGTCTGTTGAAAATTTCAAAGGATATGTGCAGAAACGCATAAGAACTAGATTTGTTCCCTAGATCCCAACTTTTCCTATATCATATCGACTTGGAAATTTCTACATTGGAAAAAGTAAGTAAGTGAAGAGTGTCCACAAGAGTTTGCAAGGGAGTATGTGCGGGGAAAAGCAAGGACTAGATTTGCTTCCCGGATCCTAACTTTTCTTATGTCATATGAACTTAGGAACTCTTGCGTTGGAAAAAGATAGTGAAAGAAAAGATGCCCATCAAAGTCAACAGTAGTGCGGCATCCATCTTAGTAGCTTTGAGAGGAAATTTATTTTTGCTAAATTTCAGGGAATCGGACTATTTGAAGGAAAATTCCGTTTTTGCAGCATTATCGTGGAATATTTGAAACAAGTTTTTGATGTATACATTTTTCACCATGCATGCAAGCTGGTTTAAATTTGAGAAAGTTTTCGAAAATTGAACTGTAAACTGGACTTTGAAAAGTTTGAAAGTTTGATTATTCCAAATCTCGAGAATATTTGATATGAGTGAATTTTCTGCCAGGAAATTTCTTTTATCCAGTTATTTTTTTTTATTCTTCTTTTTTTTTTAAAAAAATCTTTTGTGTATATTCACTGTAAACCCTCGTGAGGCACAAGTCATCTACTAGGGGAAACCTAGGGGTTTAAGGGTTTGCTGCATACGCTAAATATAGTTAAGAGTGCCAACGAAAAAATCCATTGCATTCATATTTACTTTTATTGCATTGCATTAGCTTTAGGTCAGCTTAGGTCATGATTGAATTCCTCATTTTGTTTGCAGCTTTTACTAGAGACTAGCAAAACGGTAGTTAGGGGGTGTGATAAGTCCTTAGAAAGGCATATTTTCACATATATTTTGGACCATTTTAAGGACTTATTGATTTAAAAGATCTTCATTTAGTGTGATATAATGGTTTCATGCATTTTAAATTCATTTTAGTACTTTCCTACATAAATTGCTTAAAAATCACATTGTTTTGCATGGAATATGAAACTTGCCATTTTTGGAGGTCTATTTTTGGAAGGCTTTGTGAAAATTATTTTTCTTATGAAAGAAACTAAAATTTCGTCACCATTAGTTAATTCAAGGAAAACCATGGGAAATTATGTGAATTTATGCTATCATTTCATATGAATTGGGCCTGCAGTCATACATTCATGAATTAAGGTTAGAATTGTCATTTTACATGGAATTCATTTATTTTTTTGCAGAAAATTGATGACATTGGTCTCATTGCCAAGTGCTGAGGCAAGATATTTATTTTCAAAAGAAAGGAGAGAAAAATTGAAGAGAGGAAAGAAATTAGTAGAAAAAAAAATGCAAAATTGGCTTCATGGTCCCACACACATTCACATGTGTGAAGACACACCTGTGGGATGGCCAAGATGGGGTCCAATCTACTTGCTGCATATTTTTAATTATTTTCAAGATATTTTCAAGAGAATTTAAAGAAAATCTCATTAAAGATGAAGAAAGAAAGCCACATGTAAGATCTTCTTTGCAAAGGAGTAAAGTAGAAAAAAAAAATGGCAAGAAATCATGGATAGATCCCACGTCCAACACCATGTGATTTGGATTCAGATTTTATTGCAAAAGAAATGAAAAAAAAAATCAAGGAGAGTTATCTTAAAATATCTCTTTGATCTTGGAGCTAACAAGGAGAATTTTCCATGGAGAGAAAGTTGACAATACAAAAGACAAAAGAGGAAATTCCACACAAGCCTCTTGTGGAATTCATACCCAAGCCATGTCATGGCAGCCCAAATTTTTTCAATTTCAATTATTTTGAAGATCTTATCATATCAAGTGAGAAAGGAAATTTTGGGGCTTGAAAATATATAAGTAAGGCACCCCTTTGGTAGTTCAAGGCATGGAAGAACTCCCCCTCTAGATCTCTCCACTTTACGTTCTCCCTCTCTCTCCCTTCATCATAGTCCTCAAGGAGACTTTGCTGCAGTTATACTACACCCTTGAGATTTCCACTAGAAGAGGCTTTTTTTTCCATCCTAGCATGTGTTGTTCTTTGATTTTATTTTTTTAATCTCTTGTAAGGACTTTGTATGCTAGTATAATGTTATTATTCTCAATTTTTTTCCTTTTCTTGTGGTTTGTGTGGATACTTTATTGATTGAAGGTTTATGGGGGAGAGCTTCTAAAATGGATTAATGCCAATCTTAATATTATGTGTGAAAACAATCACCTACGCAGTGGAAATAAATCAAACAAAAGCATACACCACAAGAAAACATAATTTTTACATGGAAACCCTACCTGGAAAAAACTATGGCCAAGAATCAAGCACTATGAATCATACTATAGTTACAAGAGAATAATCACAACCCTTATCCAGTTGCCCCTCAACCTAAGGACTTTATGATTCCCTTGCATAGCATCTTGCTGCAACAACCTCCTGCCATTCTTTGTGACAGATCCAAATACCTAGACACCTTCTAGATGTACCACTTAACTTTCCACAACAATCTTCCACATTCAGAGAAGTAGAAGACAAGAATCTTTAGAGTAGAACTTCAGCCCTTCAACTCTTAAAAAAAGTTCAAAGGAGATGATTTCTAAAATATATTCCCCACTCAGAACAATGAGATCTCTGTCTTAGTGTTGAGAGAGAACCCCTTTTTATAACCCTATATTAATGATTGATAAGCATATTTCAATAAAAAAAGGAGCTGGAATGAAACAGGCAAGTTCTTCTTCAAATCGGACTAAAAAATTATAAGTCGACGAACTTTCTGCACTTGTCCAATCGGTCAGATGAATGGTCCAATCAGTCAGATTAAGCCTCTACTTAGGATGAAATTTCAACACATTTTTGCAAATTTCTGGAGGCTATAACTTCCCCACTTTAGCCCCGATTAAGGTAATCTTGGGCTCTAAGGATCTACTTGAAATGAGCTTTCCAACGGTAGGTTCCATGCCCATATCCGATACTCGGTTTGTAAGATATGCCCTTTTTAATCAATGTTCTCCATAAAAAAATTAGCTGAATTTGCTACTTTTTCTTCAATTTCTTTACTTCAATGCATCCAGTGACTCAACCCATTGTCCATACTCAAAGATATGCAAAATACGACATTAATGGACTCAAGTTTTGTCCAACCCATGAATTTGCCAATACAAAAATCCTTACATTGATGTTTCTTGTATTTTTGGATTGACGACCCAAGATACTAAGATCATACGTAAAGTGACCATGAACCCGGTCAAGAGTAACTTTTGAGAAAATTACCTCACTACAGTTACTACATTTAAATTCTTGTTCACTACATTTATTTTCCTGGAATTACTACATTTAAAATCCAATTTCCCACCACATTTAAATTTCTGTAATTTTTTTTATTTCCTTTGATGTTCTTTTGGATGTTTTTTATGTTTCAATGTTTTGTTTTATGCATGGTTTAATGGCTGAAAATTTGATCATAGCAAGCATTAATTAGTGCTTTATCTCCCAACATATTAAGATGCTGGAATAAGAAAGTTATAGACTGTTTTTTTTTGTTTTTTTTTTTTTTTTGAAAAAGAATCAGATCTGAATTATTCTTGAGAATGTCCATTGCAGCTCATATTGCTGGATTTTTCTAATCTCAAAATCAGTCCATACTGTTTACAATCAGTTGTGCTATGTTTAAGATAAATCATGGACCAGATTTGTGGACTTCAAAGCATAGAAAAGTGTGGTTTAGAATATGAATTTGAATGAGATTCGATTCTGAAAGAAACAGTTTCCAACATGGAAATCAGAAATTCTGCACAGCAGAATTTTTCTTTGTCTTAACATGTTAAGAACACATGCATTTGTGCAAAATTACATGTGAACAGTTGGTGAACCATAAGAGTTGCTGAAAGCACTTTGTAAAACTGAGTTTTTCATCTCGGTTGTGCCCAGAAGTGAAGTGTTTTCAGGAGTGCAAACAGTCCCTGTAAACAGTCCACCATGTTTCATACATATTTTTTGACCTTTCTCTTTTCTTTTTCTCTTTTGTTACATTCATGCATCAGTTAAGTGTTGATTCCAGCTATTAAATTTAGACTAGGTTCATATTTTTTTAAAAAAAACTTTGCATCACATATAGAAAAATTCTGCATTAGTTGTTTACATGGCATTCATTGCATTGCATTGTTACTTTGTTTTCTAACTTTCTAATATTTGAATTAGTTGCTAAACTTTAATTTAGGAACTTGACTTAGGAAAGTTTCTAATTTAGGTTTTTAATTTATTGGTTTAGATTGTTTCTTAAATCAACTTAAATCTAAAGTAGGTTTGTTTGATGATTTGTTCTTATTTTTAGTTTATCAATTTGATTTGAATGTTTCATTTTGTTTTATAGGTTTTCATAATGCAATGTTTCTAATTTGATGTTTTAATTTGTGTGTTCTTTTGCAATTAATTTAAGATTCCTTTTTAGATTAGGTAATTTTTATTTTTGGGAATGAATTTGATTTAAAAGTAGGAATGGTGAATGTAATTTTCTAGTTTTTAAGTTTGTTTTAGATTTTATTTAGGGCAGGTGATAAGTCAAGTTGGAAATCTTGTTTTAATAGCTCCCTGAGGATCGAACTGGTCTTACCAGTTTTACTACAATCAAAGATCTATAGTTGGAGTGACAATCAAATGGAGATCCAGAAGAAGGAATATATGACAAACAACCCAAAGTTTGTGTATCTTCGGGTCAAGGGCATATAGTTTTTAGGTTAATAAAATCACTCTACAGCCTAAAATAAGCACCCAAGTAATGCATGAGAAATTCGATTAGGTGTTCATGTATGAAGGATTTAGAACAATGGATCGGACAAATGTGTGTATTCCAAATGAATTAGTAACTCCGACATCCTCATATGCTAATATGTTGACAATATGTTAATATTTGGGAATGATTTGAATTATGTGGAAAATACAAAAATGTCTCTCTATTGATAATTTGGCATGGAGGATATGGGTGGGGCTGATGTGATTCTATGAATCAAGATTTATACACTCTGAAGTGATTGCTTTATCATGTTCGCATTATATTGAGAAAGTGCTTTGAAGGTTGGACATATTCAAAGGTCATGGTATGTCCACCCATTTTGATCAAAATGTTAAATTGTCTAAAAACAAAAGAGCCAGTGTTACTTTAGAGCTATTCGTTCCCTTATGCGTAAAATGAATTGGTCAAGACCTGAGATAGCTTATCTAGTAAGCAAGTTGAGTAGGTATTGAATAAAACCTATTATCAGAATGAGATGGCTATTATCCAGGCGTTTGAATGCCTAAAGAAAATTATAGTTTCTTGTTTGCACTATAGAAGAGATAACTTGCATGCTACATAAGCTAAATGGATATCAGAGTTTGACGAATCCAAGCTCATGAGCTGTTATATGTTTAATAGTTTTTGCTACATGGGGATTCTCATTCATCCACTCTCACTCACATATCCATGCAAGGTAAGGGTGAAAGCTCTATGTATAAACCCATTCACTATTTCTCTCTATAGTCGATGTGGGACTCCAGGATGTCACAATCCACCCCCCTTAGGGCTGCACGTCCCTGTGTAGTAGCCTGCCAGCCCTCTTGGCCCGCCCACATATAAACCCGCTCACTTGCACCAGGCCACGGCAGGGATCCACACTCGAACTAGTCGAGAGTCAGCTCTAATACCATTTGTAACACCCCACCCTATACGCATGCATGATATTGTCCGCTTTGGCCCATGAGCTTCACGGTTTATGTCCCTTACCAGTTGAGTTACAAATTGGGTATTATTGTTTACATTATGAGTGTCTTGGACATTGAAGAAACAATTATGTATATGTCGATCCTCAATGGATTTGGAGATGATTGCTATGACTTTTGCTGATGAGGAATCATAGTGACTGAAGAATCTATTAATTGATGTTCCCATGCTGAACAAAACGGTTTCAGCCATACCACAACAATAACAAATCAGCAATAAAGTTCATAACAAATATAATGGTAACCCCAAGCACATTTATCTTAGGCATAATCTCGAGGCAATTACTCTTAGGGATGGAGTGGTTGCAATAGATTTTGTGAGATTGATGGAAAATTTAGCTGATCCACTAACTAAAGGACTAGTTAGAGAATGAATGTCCTCAACATCAAGGAGAATGATACTTAATTTATCCCTAAGGACAAGTCATCAAAAACAGATTTTCAACTTGTATGATTGGGGATACCATGGGATGGGTTCAATGCTAATAACGAAGTTATAATTGGGTAACGTCACAATACAGGACCGCATTAGCATTACATCTCCGAGTCTCAGGCCGCAGCACTCTTGCCACGGGGGCAATTGGTGAGATACTTGCCCCATGTTGGCGGTTTCCCTAAGATTCTGCAATGTGGGACTAGGTCAAGTCCCTCGGATCCATTAGGGATCGGCGGAAACTTGTGGGAACCGTATAAGTTACACAAATATATGCAAAGCAGTATTGGCATCGGACATGATAATAGAATCAAACCACATTTGTAGTGCATTAATCTTAAAGTAAAGCATAAACAAGAGTATGCTGGGTACAACCCAAAGTATATGGCCTCCAAAAACAACGACCAATTACAAATGATTGAAATTAAGGATCCCAAATTACCACGTCGCTAAATTCTTCTGACAGTCATTGTTGCAAGTAGCATGACCATGGCTGAGAGTGAGCAGCATATATTAAGCATTGGCATCGTAAGACTTCAGCAGGAGTATAGTTTTGACCATCTAGTATCAAGTATGGTACCGAAATGATCCTGGGTCACGTTAATGAGACTACGCTGCAGCGAGTATAAATAATTACAAAATCCACATAAAATTGGGTCCAACTGCGAGGGATTGAAGCAAGTTCATGCTGACTTCAAATACAAACTAAAAAGGGGTCAAACTTGACTATATAAAAAAATGATGGCCAAATAGGGAAGCCACTCCAAGTAGCAAACACGACTACTTCCATACAAAGTAGCCCTTCACAAACCACAAACTAGCTTTCTTGAACGACTATCAGACAAGACTAAGGGCATGTTCTTTTGTTAGAATTATCAAAATTCATGTATGGGGAATTTTGAAATTGCTATATATAGTGGAATTCCTGAATGCTCCCTTGTACTTGAGCATTCAGGAATTTCAAAAAAAGGTGAAGGAGGTGAATTTTTAAAATTCCAATGGATTAGTAGAGTCCTTTCAAGTGGTGGTGTTCAGAAATTCTAGCAAATGAACGTGGCATTTGCAAATACCATGGGACAGTATATCACATTATGTCTGAAAAACCCCAACCTCCCAAATTCTTGATAGGAATTCATGTAAAAAAAAGACCCTAAGTAACTCACACATTAAGGACCAAGACTTGAAAAGGTTGGACAAAACAAGACTAGACAAAATGGACAGGCCAAAATAAACCTAGTAAAATCAGTTAGCATTTCAACTAGAAATGGAAAGTAAGTTGGATCCAAGCAACTTGGAGGGCAGGGCAGTTGTGCAACGAATGCACGCTCGCCGACTGATTATAACCCACAACCAAAATCCTGTCAGCCCAAAGGAGCTTGTGGATAATTAAATGCGTGTTAAGCCCTAAGGATCCACCAACATATTTCAAAAAACTAAGCTATCGTTGGGCAAGTCAATGAGGATGATACATGATACTGACTATACACATAAGAGGTGCTTGCACAATGCACATAAGCAGACAAGCACAATTTAACAAAACTAATGTTAAATTAACGACCATCCAAGGAATAATTACGAATAACCATCCTAAGTCTTTACTATTACCATGAAAGAGTAACAATATTGTCGTGCCCCGGGCCCAAGATTAGAGAAATTCGGTTGGACCTGTGACATGGCACTCATAATCCTGTGCTAATCCGTACTGTACATAGGTAAATACGAATTTCAACAAGGAAATTTTCTCAAATCATATGCCTTAATGTGCATGTGCAACGAAGATCCATGAACACATAAGTATTTGTCAATGTGCAGAAACAATGGTGAATTACGCACCCAATCACACCATTAGTGATAGTAGAGAGCATCCATGAAAGCCTATTTACCATTACATAATAAATGCATAAATAAATAATGGATTCAACATGATCCCAATGAAAGTCTACTTGTCCAAATGCACACTAAATAAACATAAGTCTCTGAAGTGATAACGGTTAAGACCAGTAATGAGATACATGTTCATCAAACATGCAATAATCACGAGCATCTCAATGAACTATGATGGCATGTTGAAGAGAAAGAGTTGATCCAAGCTCAAGATCTTAAAGTGCCAAGGTGCCATGAATCGCTTTAATGGATACGCCTAATAGAAAACATCATTTCGTCCCCACTCAACTAGTCTGAAAGGAACTTGCGTGGAATCATTTGGGATCGCGTCAATAACCATATCGAGAGTGTGGTTTGCTCCTGCAACACCATTGATAGCACCCTGAGCATAATAGCTTAACAAGAATAGGCAAGTACTACTCTAAATACATGGTTTTTATAAGGAATTAAAGATATGATCAATTTATAAGAAGTCAATAATGATCCACTAAGCATGTTAGCATTCATTATGAACATATATATAGGAGAATAAATGTAACAGAAATATACTTGCAAATTTGGTAACCATATTACTAGTATCCTCCCCAAAGGAGAGCCTTTATCTGGATGTGTAGGGAAATAGGTAGCTATTCTAGTTACCCCAAAGGAGCATCGGCTTACTCAACAGAAAAACCAACTACAACGATTCATATCTCAAATTCAAACTTAGCCTCGTCGGGCCTTATAGAGTCAAATTCAGTGGTGTCGACTTTTCGTTAGGCCTTATAGAGTCAAATTCAGTGGTGTCGACTCTTTAAATCAATGAGGAGAATATGAATAGCACAATCATACTTTCTTACTTACTTACTTATCAGAATTTGTATACATATATTTTGCATTAACTTAAGTTACTATGATGTCAAATAAGGATAATAGTAACAACAATAAAGATAGATAAGCATAATCGACTTAATCACATAATAGGAAGCAAGAAATAAGGAAATTATGTCAATATGCATAAGGTTTCAATTTATTAAGAAACAAGAATGATTTACAAACCAAACTATTTTCAGATGCCCGTGTCCTTAACTTTTCACTTCGTTATGACCATAGGTCAACTAATGTCATGTGTTACTGAATTTCTTGATGTTGTTGTGTGCATGGATATGAACATTGGACTCTCATACCCACAGGCGAAGGGTATAGCAATAAGACTAACCAGAACATCTGACAAGGATGGGAATAGCTAACACATTCCTTGTGTACTCAATTTTGATTTCGTTGGACAAGGTTTGAGATATAGTAATTCCAAGCATCATGATCCTTCAAAGTCATATAGTTCACTAGTATTCTAATATATTACTTGACCTATGATCAAAGTTAATGTTTCCTAAGTACACTTGACTTCAACAAGTCAAGTTACATCAGTCTTGAAAAGAAGCATGTAGAAAGGGTTTTTAAATAGATAAAGTAAATAAATAAATTTTCTAAAAAAATAAGGTTTGCCAAATCAATCGGGCATAGGCCTGATCAATTGGACGCAACCTAGAAGGGTTATTCAATTGGATCAATCGGTCCTATTTATTTTTGCCCTTTTCGCCTTATGGACTATTTGAGTTCGAACCTTCTCCTGTTTCTTCCCAAACTCTACTAACGCATTTCCCATCATTTATTACACCAAATCAAGCATATGAAATGCTATTTCACTTCCATTTAATTACTTCTTCAGTTCCATTTCATGTCTTCTTCACTTCATTTATTCAAACCTTCATAAATATCATTTTCACCCACGAAGACATCCTCCATTAATGAAACATGAAGAGGATGGACTGTACAATGTAATAGAGAATAGAATAACCAAGAATCAGCTATAATAATATAAATGCATATTACTACTTGCTTATACTTGTTTTATGGTCCTCCCAAAACCAATACCAAAGCCAAAATAGTAGAATCACTAAATCTCTTACCTCACACAATATCCAATTAATGAATCGACATGAAAAAAAGAAGAAAACATGAGATGAATGCCATGAAAGGATGAATAAATGAAGCTAAGATTGAGAAAATCTACTACTACACTATTTAATGGCTCACACTTCAATAAAGATTGAGTTGCTCACCTTGGGCAATGTGCCAATTGTGAAATGGGGCTTTTCCTTCCAACTAAACACTCAATGGGTAAAGGAGAAGTGGAAAAGAAGGTCGTTACTAGTTTAATGGGGCTTAGAGATCTCTCACTTACTTACTTTTAGCATGGAAGACTGTAGAAGATGGAGTAGAGATGAGCTTAGGGGCTAGGTTTTTGTTTAGGAGGCACAAGAGCTCGTGCTATGGTATATGTGCCTTTATATAGGACTAGGGTTGCTCCAATAATGTGGGTGTTTACTAGCAAGTCCTCTTATTAGTAGTATTTACAAGAAGGGTCCTAAATAGATGACTTAAGTTCATTGGGTAGGGTCCACTTCATGACTTAGATGTCCATGCTAAATGCACATAATGCAATGAATGAATATGTGATGTTGCATGATTAACTTAATTAAAATCATAAATTGGTCCATGAACTACCTAATCTAAGTTAGGGTCCCACCCATTCTACCTACTAAAGACCCAATTAACGCTAAAACACAGTTAATTAGCACAAATCACAAAGAATTAGAAAAAATAACCCTATATTGGGGAACGAGATCTTACATCCTCCCCACCTTAGCATTATTCAGTCGAATGAAACATACTTCCAAGACTTTGGGAAATAACCTTGGGTACTCTTTCCAAACCTGCTCCTCGAGCTCCTAAGTGGCCTCATCTTAGCCATGGCGCTCCAAAGAAGCTTGACCCAACGAATTGTTCGGGTCTACAAAACCTATTCCTTCTAGTTGATCACAAGAAGAGGGCGTTCAACGTACATCTCATCGGGAGGCACCTAAATCTCCTCGAGCTCGATGACGTGAGACGGGTCTCAAATGTATTTTCAAAGCATTGACACATGAAAGTCATTGTGCACTTATGCAAACTTTGACGGTGGACTCAATCGATAAGCTAGTTCACCAACTCTACTCTGGATCTCAAACAGTCCCACATATCATGAAGTTAGCTTCCTTTTCTGCACAAATCTGATGGTGCCTTTCATCTAAGAAACCTTCAGGAAAACCATGTCTCCAACCTGAAACTCAAGATTTCTGCAGCGCTTGTCGGTATAACTCTTCTAACGAGAATGGGCAACTCTTAATCTTTCTGTAACCTTTTGCACTTTCTGTGCCGCATCTATGATGATAGAGGGTCCATGAAAGCTTATGACTCCTACTTCTTCCCATGAAACCAATGAACAACATCGGTGACTATAAAGAGCTTTGAGCGGTGCCATTCGATACTCACATGGTAGCTATTGTTGTAGCCAAATAAACATAGGCTAGATGTTCATCCCATTCTCCTCTGAAGTCCAAAACACTGGCTCACAACATATCCTCAAGAGTTTAAATAGTGCGTTTTGATTGTTCGTCGGTCTATGGACGATAGGCTGTGCAGAAACTAAGCTTGGTCCCCATAGTTTTTTGAAATGCTTGCCAGAATGACGAGACGAATCCGGTATCTCCATCAGAAACAATTAAGGCTGGCGTGCCATGCAAGTGGGTAACCTCACGGATAAAGATCTTCACCATATCATTGAATTACATACCCTTCTTGAATGGGATGAAGTGGGCTGACTTGGTCAAATGGTTCATGGTTACCTTAATAATGTTGAATTGCCTACTAGTCATCGGGAACCCTAACATAAAATCCATTAAGATGTGCTCCCATTTCTACTTGGGAATCTGTATGAGATGCAACATTTCTAGAGGTTTCTTAAGCTTTGCCTTTACTCTCTGACATGTGAAGCATCTAGACATGAAACCTACAATGTCTCACTTCATGTTGTTCCACCAGAATTAGTCTTTGAGGTTTCTGTACATTTTTGTAACTCCTGGATGTATGGAGTATCTAGTATGATGCGCTTCTGTCATGATCATCTCCTTGATTCCATCAATCATTGGTACACACAGTTTGTCTCTCAAGTACAACATGTTTTCAACTAGTTTGAAATCTAGTTTTTAAGGAATTTGATCATGAGCCTTAACCAATTCTGGATCTTCAAATTGTTTGTCCTTGACTTGTTGGATAAGCTTGGCTTGAAAGACTGAAATTGAAGCTATCATCATGCTATCATTGATGAAGTCAATCTCTGCATCCAAGTCCCTGAGTTCCCAAGCATAGATCTCTCACCAAACATCAATGCAAGCTCTATTGAGAACTTCTTACTGAAAGCATCTACAATCACATTAACTTTTCCAAGGAAATATCTAATAGGAAAATAATAATCTTTGATGAGCTCTATGTGAGGTCAAAATCCAAACTAATCATGATTTACTATAATCAATCTTGTTTTACCTTAATTAATACTTATTTAGACTAATTAAACCCAAATCCCTTTGGTTTGGGTTATGGATAGGTAGTCGAGTTGGTTTCGAACCTTACTTAAATAGCTAAGAAACTTCTCATAATTTAGAATCACATAGTTTTGCATCAAATTAGCATTGTATTAATTGCATCATGTGTATTTCATCTTGTGGGTCATCTTTAATGCTTTGCCCCACTTAATCTGTAGTCATCTTGGCCTAACTAGGGTCCATTTGACTCTATATGTAAATTCATCAATGTAAATTTCTAGGAAATTTTATTTAAAATAGTGTAACCACCCTTCCCTCTTCATTCTATTTCAACCACTTGCTGGAGCTTCTTCTTCTTCTCTCACCCTCCTCCACCTAGCAGTTATAATTTGGGCCTTAAGGCTGTGCATGCAATAGCCAAGGCTCTCGTCTTCTTCCTCATCACTTCCCTGCTCATCTTCTTCCCTTGGAACCTCCAATTACATCTGTTCCTCTTCTCTACAGCTCTAGAAGGTAAGAAGAACCTTCCTTCTTACATCTATGGATCTCTTTGGGTTTAATAAAGTCAAGGAGACTCAATTTTGTGACATGCATGCATCTTATACCCATTTTATCAAGTGCATGTCTTAGGATTGGTTTTATTGAGGCTTTCTCCACCATTGAACCAAAGGAAAAGCTTGATTTGGGTAAAGTACTGAGTTAAGGCAAGTATAAGTATATATTTTACTACATGTATGTTTCATTATGTTGATTCTTGATGGCTTCTCTATGAATGCCAATTTACAGCTCGTTTACTCTTTAATTAAGATGGTTTACGTGTTAATGATTAATATGAGTGCAACTAGGAATGAATGTTGATAATTGGATGGCAAAGGAAACTCCCTTTTAGTGTGAGAAGGACTACTTGATGCTTGGGGGGAGACCAAAAGAAAGGTGGCAGAATCAGTTTATAATTGATTCACCCTAGCGCAAAAGTGCTTTAGGGCCAATCGATCGGGTACCCCAAATTTTTATAAAACTTTACTTTTCTTTCTTTCAAATGGAGATCAATTGGGAGCTATCTTAGCCTTCTACTAAGACCCTATAGATATGTTAAAAGCCAGTCTTACCCATATGATATTAAATGTAACCAAAGACTTTGTAGGACCTTAAAAATGGTACCTTCACCTTAAACAAATTAGCTCAATGGTAAATAAATACTACGAAAGAAGAGTGTAGAACTGTCACTCATTTCCTCTTGATTTTCGGGCTACTTTCTAATGTCACGTTATAGGTATGAGTATAGAAGGGGTGTCTATCACTTATACAATATAATAGTAAGATTTGGCAGGAGATTGATACCAGGCATTTTATGAATATGCCGTATCGAATGACCAAGTAAATATAGATTATCTTAGTTAGGGTTAGCTAGTAAATATTCTTGTTAACCTTTCAATTCAACTGCATTGATATTGTTAAGGTAATCCTTGCCCTCAACATGATTTAAATCATATACCCATTCATCATGGGTGAACCTTGAGGTAAAATTGGCGACACAGCTTCTTCTGATCATAAGCTCGTGAACTAAGAGGGATAACCAAGGTTAAGAGCGTTCAAGCACTATTAGCTTATTTAAATATACATCATTTGATTATCAGTTACTTTGCTCAATCTTGATTTTATGACAGTATACAATCTCAAGACCAATATATTCTTCTAAATAAAAATAAGACGATCACTACATATGACAAGTATAAAAGTTATAAATCCCGATCGATCTTGATGCATTGAGTCGACATCACTAAGCTTATACTCATAAAAGGTTCGACGGGACCACTATTGGATATTCTATCTATTACCTACTACAATAGTTATGTAAAGAGTTGGTCGGCACTCTTCGAGTAGTTAGACGGTTTTTGGCCTGACGGCTAGTGACTTCACATTGTACAATATGTGCTCTTTAAAGTAAGAAGATAGCCTCGTAAATGCCAACTATTACGTTACTGTATTCCATTTATGATTCTTTACTCATGTTTATTCATATGCATGACATACTTAGCTTCCGTTATTGCTCTCTGTCAATTAATATGTCATTAAATTCAATTGATACAACATGAAAGTTTTATAGACACCTATATTTGCTTAACTATCATGTTAACAACACTACCCTTAGTTTATAGGTATAGAACCATTGTCGACATGGAAGTCGATGTGGCCCCAGAGGGAACCCTAGCAGTTCCTCAAGATATAGATGAGTACAACAAGGATAACATTTATTACTACTCATCCTACGTAGTGCGTCACAGGGTTCATCTTCTGGTTTTGCTTAGGTTATAGTCATGTTTTGCCTTGTATCTAGATCATGCCATCATGATCATGCAGTTTTTGAAGTCATCGATTGATGGACATGTTACCATATATTTTGTATATGTTTATGTATCTTTTGTATATCATGTGCATGCAAATGGACTAGTCAAGAACTTTAGTATATTAATGAATGAATGTTTTATTAGTATCTTTGATAATTACAGGAGCACTTCAAAGGTTTTCACTTTGTTATTAAAATAATTGTTACGTGTTTATGGATCTTCCTTGCACGATTCCTTTAGAATCACCCTTGTAGTAACTCGTACATGTCTTGACATGGCACAAAAGCCACAAGTTACATGTGACACGCCTCAAGATCTATGCTAATCCCTAATTATCGAGTTCGGGGCGTGACACTCTAACCATCTGCATTGCCTTTTATCGAGATCTTGTTAAGAAAAGAGATACTGTAAACTCCGATGGTCTGAATAAACTTCGAACCTTTCTCCATAGAGATAATGTCACCACATCTTCTGCGCATAAACAACAACTGCTGACTCGAGATCATGTGTGGCATAGTCTTCTCATTCTCCTTTAGCTGCCTAGAACCGTAGGTTAGAACTTTGCCATTCTGCATCAACACACAACCAAGACCAACTGCAGAAGCATCAAAATAGATCAGGAAACCACCGCTGTCTTTAGGTAACAATAGAACTGGGCTGTGGTCAATTTCTCCTTAATCGATTGGAAGCTAGACTCACACTGATCTGTCCACTAGAAAGGCACCTTCTTCTGGATCAGCTTTGTAAGTGGAGCCAAAATCTTCGAGAAATTCAGAACGAATTAATGATAGTATCCGGCTAAACCCAGCAAGCTTCGAATTTCTACAACTAATTTCAGACTTTGCCAACTAGTGATAGTATCATTCTTCGACGGGTCAACTGCAAGTCCCTCTTGAGATATAATATGGCCTAAGAATGCAACTTGTTTCAACCAAAATTCACACTTCTTTAGCTTGGCATACAACTGATTACTCCTCAAAAGTTGGAGTGATGTCCTTAAGTATTCCATGTGGTCCTCCTCTACCTTCGAGTATACCAAGATGTCATAAAAGAACACCACCACAAACTAATCAAGGTATGAAGAAAAAATGTTGTTTATCAATGACATAAACATGGCTAGGGCATTCGTTAACCCGAAAGGCATGACCAAGAAATCATAGTGTCCATATCTGGTACCAAAGGCTATCTTAGAAACATCTGACTCTTTAATCCTTAACTACTGGTAGTTTGACCTCTGGTTTATCTTGGAAAAATATGCTGTACCTTGAAGTTGATCAAATAGATAATCAATCCAAGATAAAGGGTATTTGTTCTTGATAATATTTAGTTCAATTGCCTATAGTCAATACACATTCGCAAGCTGCCATCTTTGCTTTTGACGAACAACACTGGAGCTTCCCATGGCAAAATACTTAGGTGAATGAAACCCTTGTCTAATAGCTCTTGCAACTGGATCTTCAACTCATGAAGTTCAGTTGGCGCTATTCTGTATGGAGTTCTAGAAATCTGTGCTGTACCGGGCACATTCTCAATTGTGAAATCAAATTCTCTTACTAGAAGCAAACTCAAAACCTCTTCTAGAAATACATTCGGAAACTCACGAGTAACTCGGATCTCTTCATACTTCGGGGTGGTCTTTACTTTGAGATAAAGGCAATGTATCCCTTGTAACCACTGCCGATAATTGCTCAGTTCTAAGGGCTGAAACTATCCTGGTCTCCAAAAGCCTCCTTTCACCCTTGAACATTACATGAGGACTAGCTTCATCAATTTTAAAGGTGATAATCTTGTGGAAACAGTCCATATACGTCCTGTACCAAGACAACCTATCCATGCCAAGGATCATATTAAAATCATGCATCACCAACACGATTAAATCCACTGGCATCTCCAACTCGCCTATTAGGATCCTACATCCAGGGTAGAAATCCTTGCATACCACCCTCTTGCCCATAGAGTCACTGACAGATCATAGGAATGGTAGCTGACCTGGATGTTCCTGAAAACCATTTGTAAAAACCGGTGCATTAAAGGAATGGGTCGATCCGAGATAGAACAACACTTTGGCAACAACATCACAAACAAGAATTGTACCTTCCACAACATCGCCGACTGCCAGTGCTTGCTCTCGAGTCAACTAATAAGTTCTTCCGATTTGTTGGGGCCTGTGCTGACCTTGTCGGGGCTATCCCTGATGCTGCCTACCTAGTTGCTGCGGATGTTATCTCGGAGGGGCTAGTAATGCTAGTTGTGTGGGTGGTGCTGGCAATACTGGTCTATGGGTTGCTAATACTATGGCTGTTGATACGTCTACAACTGTGGAGCAATGGAATCAGGCTTCCTCTTAGGGCATTCTGACAATCTATGATCCATAGAACCACACCCAAAACATGCTCTTATCATCTTCCAACATGTCTGCATTTCATAATGTCCACACACCAACTTCCTTGAATGATTGCTGCAACCCCTATCCTCTTTCTTTTCAGCCTGATGTTGAAATTTTTTGGAGGGCTGCACGTGTCTCTTTGGTTCAATGATAATCTTTATCGCATAAGCTTTTTTGACAGTATCCTTATAGGCTTTCAATCTTTGAAAAGTAGTAATGTGACTCAAAAGCGATGGCCTTAATCCTTCAATAAACCTCTTTGTCTTCTTTTCATAAGTATCGATAAGATCTGCTATGAATCTAAAGAGTTGGGTGAAGGTATGGATGTAATTAGCCAAGGGCATCATTTACTGGTGAAGAGTAAGGAACTCTACCCTCTTTTGCCTGCTGACATGCTCTAAGATAAACTTCCTCCAAAACTGGGCTCAAATGCCTGCCAAACTATAATGTCTAGCATGGCAGTAAGTTGGACGGATGCTCTTCCACCAAGTGTCTGAAACACTCTTGAACATTGATGTTATGAGCATGACCTGCTGTCTTTTGGTGCAGATGACTGAATCGAAGCAATTCTTGATATGTTCCATCCATTCGTCAGCTGTAATCGGTGCCTCTATAGTCGTGAATTCTGTTGCTTCTCTTTTGCGGAACTTCTCAAATAGACTGTTTGGATCATTCTCTCTAGTCTGGAGGATCACTAGTGTTGCTAATGGTGCTTGACCTTGTCTTTCTATCACTGCAGCAATCTGAGCTTCCATGGTTCGCACTGCCTGCATCCATCATCAAGAATTTGTCATCAACAGTCGATCCTGGAAAAGGTGGGGGAGCTAGGTAGATCATCTCTCCGCTCCTCAACATACACATCTTCTCGCTCTACATCATGGGTGGAGCTAGATGAGCCCTTATCCTCACCTCTACCTCATGCCATTTATCTTTAAGAATGTTCCTTGGTCAGCTTATGAGTCAGCTTATGACAAGACTTTAAAACACTGAACCTAAGTAAACATGTTTAGTAATTAAGTACGTTATTAATTAGTTAATATAGAATTATTATGATTAATGATGTCTAACATCTAATAAGGTTAAGTTTAGCTTATTTTTGTCTCATTGAGTCCAATGGGTTAAGTTCAGGTCATGGATAGGTAATTTAGGTCTGGTTAACCTTAATTAAGGAGATGGAAGACCTTTTTTATAATTTTAGATTTCATGGTTTTACACCATGCAAGCATCATATTAATATCATCGCATTTGTCTTATTGAGTTTGTCAACTTTCGTGCTTAAATTAATTGTATTGGACTTCGTTTGAACTAGTTAGATCATCATTTGACTTAAATTGAAAACACATTAAGAAAAATGGATCTTCATATCAACTTCAAAAAATTCTTACGTATAAAGGAGCCCAACTGTAGCCACTTGACCTTTTTCACTAAAGAACCAGCTGAAAGCTCATTCATTTCCTTCTCTTCCCCAAATTCTGCTTAGATTCATGGTGAAGATTGTTGAATGTGAGGATTGAGCCTCCAAACCACAATTCCATCATCTTTTCTTCATTTCCATCACCATTTTCTTTTAGGCTACTACTGGAACTTCCCTTTCCCTCTTTTATTAGCCATTGAAGGTGACAGTTTCTAGCTCTTAGATTTTTGAATAATAAAAGAGTCAAGAAGACTCTTATCTTAAGCATGCACTCATCTTCTCCATTTTGACTTACATGCAGGGCATTTTAGGGCTAAAAATAGTAGGTTTCTTTTCAAGTTGAGCCAAGAGAAGAAATACTAGCTTGAACTCTAAATCTAAGGCAAATATAAGCTACTTACAGACGTTGGTAAATTTTGATTCTTGTAAATATTTCAAACTTTCACTTTTATTTTTCAGCCCTTTTCATCTTTGTTTCCAATTGCATAATGAAATTATTAAGTACATGGTAAAATGTGGGCCTAGGTGCTAGCTGTTTGAATTCAGGGTGAACTACTACATTGGAATGAAATATAAATATGAAGTCTGAACCTAGTGTCAGGGGATGAAGAAAGTGTTTTGAAACTAAATCTGCTTTAGAAATCCTGAAGCTTGCGTCTAAGTTGTAAGTTATACTATGGCTAGCTTTCCAAAGAGCAAAACCTGAATAAAACAAATAGTCAAAATTTTCTTTCTACAGCTGAGCTCATGGCTAAGCCGTGAAATGCACTACGGCTAAGCCGTAGCCAAGCTGTGGCTAACCTACGGCTAAACCATAGGCTATCCACGGCTGAGCCGTAGATGCAAGACAATTTCCATATGCCACCACTAAGCCATCGCCTCTCATAGCTAAGCTGCAGGAGCACAGAAAACTTAGGTAAAATTAGGAACATTTAAAGACCATGTAGGGCCCTAGTTTGTTGGAACCTTTAATATAATCATGTGGCCCAATGGAAAATTACTTAACATGATGTGTCTTGAAAGCTAAGACTCATTCATCTAAAGTTGTTTATTTGTTTTGCATCTCCTCATGGTTGTTGGTTTAAGGGACTTTGATACACTATTCCTTACACAATGTAACATCAAACAAAGACAACTGTATATCAGATAATTTAAAACTACATAATTATACACGGTTAGAGACAATGGATGACTAGATTAGATTTAGCTCATAAATTACCTTGATTCTATTAATTTGAATTGCATAGCATATTAAATCGTTGTTGTTCCTCTATGTTATTGAAATGATTTTAAAATGGTCATATTATGAATTGATTCTAGTTTTAAACCTTCCATGATATACAGTTTTCTTCTTGTTAATATTGAATTGAGTAAAAATGAATTGGATGTATAACGAATCGAAATGAATTGCACAATTTAGTCAATTTCAATTATATGAATCGAAATAATCTAGCTCTACTGAGCTTTAACCTTATGGTACCCAGCGGGGATGAATTGGTGTAGAAGATTGATATGGTGCCGCTGCAGTGTGCATATTGGGCTTTTGGACTCTATGAACCTATGGACCCAATCATACATTTGGCTGGGGCATTGGTGTTCCCAATGCAAAGATCCCTAGTGGGAGGACATAGCAAATGTAATAGCCAAGCACTAAAATATTTCTTTTATTTGATTCTTATTTCATACTTTATTCAATGTATAATATGCCTAGTATATTAAATTGACCTCTATGATTACTTATTAATAATTCTTTTAGACACAACGTATGTTACTTTAATTATGCTTATACCTTGTTGAATAGTCTTATTCATAAGTTGTCTAATTGTATTACAAGATCAGATCCCAGTCCTGATCTTGCCAAGATTAAGGAGACTCAGGAGGAGGTCTATAGGGTCGTTTTAGGCCTCGATGAGTGGACAACAGATGCCCTCTGACTGATCACTCCTATGAAGCGCGATACAATCATCATTGGGCTTTCTTATTTGGGATTTTGGATGCATTAGTGTAACACTCCGACCCAACTTAATCTGGATTAACGATTCATTAATGATGAATTAGGTGACAATTGTGTTTTGGTTTTGTTTTTGTTTTGTTTCGGGGCATGGATAGGTAGTTGGGTTGAGTTTAACCTGGTTTAGGTAGACTTGAGCCCCTTTTCATAATTTTTTATTTTTTCCAATGTTGTCAGTAATGTAACATCTTGGTGTCAACATGTGCAGTCAAGCTCGTTAACTTCCGTAACTGACTCGCACTCAAACGACTTCATTTGCCTTCGTTGGATAGTTATTCGACTTGAATTGTTAATATCTTAAACTTGTAGACTTTTTTCTAATTTCGTTAATCCTTATCTTCTTTATATACATATACAATGCATGCACCGCCTCATCCCTCTACGTTTCTTGTTCTCTTTCTTTTATCTGTTCTTCGTTTCTTTGTTTCTTCATCTCCTTCTTTCTTCTTCTTCAAGTCAAGGCCAGAAGGGAATCCATCTTTTGGGAAGTAGGAGTTTGAAGGTAAGGTTTGAGCCATGATACCCTCCACCTACGTAGCTTACAGTCCTTTCCCCTTGCATGAGATGCACTTAACGTCTCTCTTTCTCCCTTTCTTTCTCTTCTTGTGTGCATGATGGGCGGAATCACGGTAGACAGTGGATTTGAGACAAATAACAACTATACGTGTTAGAGCCCAATTAAGGCAAGTATAAGCACAATTTGATTGAACACCTGTTGATAATAATTTGATTGCTTTTATTCTTGTTAATCTAGCATGATTTGACGATCTACAACCCTTTTGGATTAAATATGATGTTTGGTTTTACTTGGTTTCAAATTTGCCCCTTCTCTATTATTCTGTAATAGGTTCAGAAAAACTAGACGCCTGAAACTCTACCGCTCAGGTTCCAAGGAGTTGTAAAACAGGACTTTCCACTACAGTAAGGCTACGGCTAAGCCATATATCATACTACGGCTAAGCCATAGGCCAGCCATACCCTAGTTATAGAACATAACATGGCTGAGTGCAAATTACGGTTAAACCGTAAATGCGGATGAATAGTAAAGGGAACCAAGGCTGAGCTGCAGTACATATTACGGCAAGGCTATAAGATGCCTACGGCTAAGTCGTATGTTCACCTATGGCCAAGCCGTACAACCCCTAAAAAATGAATAAAAAAGATAGGTTAAATAAAGAGACCGATAAGGCCTTCGAGCTAGAATGTAGGTACCCTAAACTTGCCCAATGGAATGTAAGAATCACATGAATGATCTTTTGAGCCATAACTCATTCATGTGCGTTGTCCACTTGTTAAACACCTCCCCATAGTTGTTGGTTTAAAGGACTTCAATACACATATGTCGATACAATGCAACACACCTCATACGAACAACTGTGTATCGAATAACTTAAAACTACATCATCATGCACAATTAGAAACATTGGACAACTAGCTTAGGGTTGGCTAGTAAAATGATCTTGATTCCTGCAAAATAATCCGATTTGCATTGCATATTGACTTTGGTTTTGCCCTCCTATCCACATGGTACACGTTCTGCGCTAGGGCAATGATTGGATATTTCCTTAAGGCTCTGTCCATGGTAAATCCCGGGCAGAAACAGCTAACTTCCTTGCTCTTTGTCTTGTTCATTGTTCGACTTGTAATTGTTTATTTGTCACAGTATTGATCCAGAGTCAAGCACGTACTTATTGTCTGATTGTGACATGACATGCACTGTACTAAACTGCACTGCTTGATCGACTAATTAACATTGATTGACATGCATCTGTCTAATATGACTAATCTTGTTTGTTTGGCTCCACTCAGCCTCAGCCTCAGGATACCTGATGGGGTTGACTTTGGCGTAGACTGTTTGTTGCCTCTGCATAATGCTCTGTCCTACGATTCCGGACCTCGGGAACCAGAGATCCATTCGTACCCTGGCCTGGTTGATGGTGTTCTTGTCCTGACTGCTCTTGATAGGGAGAATTTGGCATAAGTAGTAGCCACCTAGCCAGTTTATCTGTTTTATGATTCTGACAGCATGCTTATTGTTATGCATGACCTGCCTAGTATACGAACATGAGCTCTATGCATGATTTATTATTAACTGTTAACTATTCTGCTAGACATAACGCGTGTTAACTTATTACTGCTTATATTTTACTGAGTTATTGTACTCATTGGTTGTTCTTAGTGTTGCAGGCTCAGATCCCTCTCCCGACCCCTCGTCAGTTGGCTAGACTCCAAGGGAGACACGTGAGGCCCAATCTGGGCTAAAGGAGTGGATTTGATCCATTCCTTAGAGAGCGGTTTGCATCATATCAATTCTTTGTTGAGTATGTGGGGTCTAAATTGATTTTTGTACTCAGGGTTTTGGGCTATACTTGTATTATGATTTTATGTGATTGCTTCCCCCATTTTGTGTACATTCTGTAATTAATAAAATCTTTTGCAGTTATTATTCCTTTTTGTATATCTTTCAATTGTGCAATGATACTCACAAATTCCGCATACACCTTACTTGCACGTGTGAATATCCCTTGTGTCTGTACACTTGGACCAAGTCTAAGTGTGCGTGCACGGGAGTACGTGTGTCACTGGTTAGGTTTTTACTAATCCTCAATTTATGGGCTCAAGTTGTGACATACTTATTGTATGGTATCAAAGCGCATTGCTTGTTCTAGTTCCTAAGCATGTAGGCATATAGGATGTGGTGAGGTTGCGCGTTCGAATATTTGACTTTCTAGTTTGATATCTGATTTGTTTGGGTTATGTAGTGGGATCCATTTTGTGAGAGGGAATTAACTCTTGAGTTTTACAGGACATAGCATCTGGTTCTGGTACTAATAACAACAATCATGGTGACAATGAGAGTGGCTCAGCAGCTCCACAGCAGCCTCCTAATATATGTCCTTGTATTTTAGAATATATATATTATTTTGTTATTTTCCATAAACCTTACATTACTCTTGAGTTGTCATGTTATGACACTCTTGTTCATCTCATGTACATATCATGCCATGTAATCATGTTTCTCCTTTTTATTAGCATTTTAGTGTCTGCTGTTTCTATGAATTGATATTTTAGAAATATTTAACTATTGGAAAATAAAAAGAAATTATAGATGATATTTACAGGCTTTTGCGTTGTAAATGCCTGGACAAATGTCCATTAAAAACACCTCACACGTGTAAATAAAGTGAATATATATTGTGTAATTCCACTTAGACATTGGTCCAGGTGTGGATTACACGAGAGTACGTGTGTCACACCTAGAGATTAACCCTAACCTGAAGACTCTTGGGCTCGAGTTGTGATAAAGACATTATTTAGACTCAAACATACAATAACCCATAATCCAACACACCTATCGTTTCCTCACTATGTATCTTAGGGTCTCTAAGTCTTTTATCCATGGTTCATTCATGCTCAATACCACCACTTCACATGAACAATGGCTCTAATACCACCACTTATGTATGTCATGCCCCAGGCCTAAGATTAGAGAAATTTGGTTAGACTCATGATGTGGCATGCATAATCCCGTGGTACTGCACTTAGGCAAATATGAATTTTTATGAGGAAATTTTCTCAAATCATACACCTTAATGTACAAGGAAGATCCATGAGGACATAAGTATTTATCAATCTGCAGAAATATTAGTGCATTATGCACCCAATAACATCACTAATGATAGTAGAAGCATACATGAATACTTGTTTACCATTTCATAATAAATGCATAGATAGATAATAGATTCAACATGATCTCAATGAAAGTGTATGTGTCCAAATGCATACTAAATAAACATAAGTCATAATAAGATACATGTCCATCAAACATGCAATAATCACGAGTATCTCAATGAAGTATGATGGCAAGTTGAAAAGAAAGAGCTGATCCACACTCAAAATCTTAGAGTGCCAAGGAGCCATAAATCACTATAATGGATACACCTAATAAAAGACGTCATTGGTTCCCCACTCAACTAGTCTGGAAGGAACTTGTGTGGAATCCTCTAGGATTGCTTCGATAACCGTATCAGGACGGGGGTTTGCTTCTGTAACACCAAGGGCAGCACACTGAGCATGATAGTGCAACAAGAATGGTAAGTAGTACTCTAAACACATGGTTTTCAATAAGGAATTAAAGACATGATCAATTTATTAGCAGTCAACAATGATCCACTAAGCATGCTAGCAGTCACAATGAACATACTTAAAAAAGAATCAATGTAATAGAAATATACTTACAAATTTGGCAACCACATTACTAGTATCCTCCCCAAAGGAGAGCATTTATTAGGATGTGTAGGGAACCAAGTAGCTAATCTGGTTACCCCAATGGAACATCAACTTACTCCATAGAAAAACCAACTGCAGTGATACATATCTCAAACTCATACTTTGCCCCATTGTCCTTTATAGAATCAAGCTCAGTGGTGTCGACTTTATAAAACAATAAAAAGGACATAAATAGCACAATTGTACGTTCTTACTTGTTTGCTTATAAAAATTTACATACGTATCTTTTGCATTATCATGATGTCAAATAAGGATAATAGTAACAACAGTAAATATAAAGGGGATATAGGAGCATAATCGAACAAATGGCGTAAGAGTGAGGAATAAGGAAATCATGATAATATGCATAAGCTTTCAATTTAGACAAGAATGATTTGCAACCTAAACTATTCAAAGATGCCCATGCCCTTAGCTTTCCACTTTAATGTGACCATAGGTTATCCAATGTCATGTATTGCCGAATCTGTAGGTGTCACAATGTGTATGAATATGGAAATTGGACTCTTATCCACACAAGTGAAAGGTATAACAATAAGACTAACCGAAACATCTAACAAGGATGGGTGATATCCAACACATTTCTTGTGTACCCAATTTTGATTTCGCTGGACAAGATTTGTGTTGGAGATAGCCGCCAAGATCAATGTAACACTCCGACCCAACTTAATCCAAATTAGAGTCAACTATTACTGTGAATTTGGTGTTAAGTATGTTTTGGTTTTTGCTTTTCTTTGGTTTTGAGCATGGATAGGTCGTTGGGTTGAGCTTGACTAGATTAGGTAGTTTCGAGCCCTTTTTCGTAATTTTCACTTCTGTCGGATATTGTCAGTTTTGCATCATCTTGATGTCAACGCGTGTATTTCGTCAAGCTCGTCAATCTTCATAATTGATTCGAATGCTAACGACCTCGTTTACTTCCGTTAGATCGCTACTTGACTTGAACTGTAAATTGTGTAAATTTGTGGACTTTCTTGCAATTTTGACTCATATTTATCTTATAAAAGACTCAACCGCCGCCTTCCTTTCTTCTCTACCGTTCTCCCTCTGTTCTTCTCTCTCTCATTCATCTCTCTTTCTCTTTCTTTCAGTTCTTCCTTGCTTAAGTGAGAAAGGGAGTGGTGCGCTCGTCATCTTCGCGTGAATTCGACGGTATGTCGTGTGTTTCGTTGTGTTTTTCCCATTTGTTCTTCCTCCTATGTCAGTTTGGTGCATGTTTGCAACTTGCCTTTGAGTTCTTGAGTGTTTGATGAGTAGAATTGTGTTTGGACAGCAGATTGAGCCCAAGACAACGATGGTGTGTGTGATTTCCATTTAAAGTAAGTATAAGCACAAGTAGCTTGAACACTTATTGGTAATGCTTTGAATGTGTGTATTTTTAATCTTCTTGTATGGATCATTGATGTACAACCCTATTGAGTAAGTTTGATTCTTGTTTACTTAATTCAGCTGAGAAGTAGCCATTTCTATACTTCTGTATCAGGAAATCGACCCAGCACACTCACGGTTAAACCGCGAACTGTGCTACGGTTGAGCCGTAAAATACACTACGGCTAAGCCGTAAGCCCAGCCGTAGATCAATACAGGGTGACACCTGAAAAACTGAGAGTTGGCAAATCTGCTGCTCTTCTACGGTCAAACTACGGCTAAGCCGTGACCTTGCCATGGCCAAGCCGTAGAGCAAAGCAAGGCTAAGCCGTATACCTAGTGAAAATGATTGAATGGGATAGGTTCATATTAAGACCTTGTAAGGCCTTCGAGATAGAATATAGGTAACCCGACTTGCCCAATGGAAGATATATATATCGCATGAATGATCCTTCATGCTGTGATTCATTCATGTGTGTTGTCCAATTGTTAAGCACCTTTCATGGGTGTTGGTTTAAGGGACTTTGGTACACTAATATGATGCAACGCTTCTCAATTGAACAACTGTTTATCGAATACCTTAAAATTACATCAGCATGCACGGTTAGAAACACTGGACAACTAGGTTAGGATTGAGTTGTAATTGACCTAGATTCCTTAAGGTAAATCTGAATTGCACTACATATTGATTTCGGTTTTTGCCCTCTTAAGCAGTCTGTGCTGGACCTCTCGAATCTGTGGGAAATGTAGTAGTATCCCCAGAACGAAGCCCGGGCAGGAACAATTTACTACTGTGTATTCGTTATTGCTCATGTGGAGTACTTAGTTCTTGCTTCAGTGATGATTCGTTATTTGTAACCATTCGTCAGTGCTTCTTCGTATTAAGTATCAGTACGTGATGCACTTACTATTGTTTCGTTTGTTGTGATAGTTTGTGATTGTGATAAGTGATATGTATATGAGATTGATTGATGTGCATCATATGATTTGATTGAGATTGTCTATATATGGCACTACTTAGCCTCAGCCTCAGGATACCCGACGGGGTTGACTTTGGCATAGTGTGTGATCGCCTTTGCAGAGTGCTTTTGTCTTGGGATTCCGGACCCTGGGAACCTGAGACCTATTCGTACCCTGGCCCGGTCGATGGTGTTCTCATATCGATTGCTCTCGAAAGGGAGAATATGGCAAATGTAGTAGCCACTTTGACAGTTTATCTGTGTATGATTCTGATAGCCTACTTATTCATATGCACTATTTGCCTAGTATACGGACATGATCACTATGGATCTTTGCATATTACTACTTTTGCTCATTGATATGGATCTTTGCATATTACTACTTTTGCTCATTGATATGGATCTTTGCATATTACTAGTTTTGCTCATTGATAGACACAATTTGAGTTATCTTCTTGTGGCTTAGTTCTTGGTGTTGCAGGCTCAAATCCCTCTCTCGATCCTGCGTCGGTCGACTCGACTCTAGGAGAGACACGTGAGGCCCCCTCCGGCTTAGAAGAGTGGACTTGATCTATTCGTCTGAGAGCGGTTTACATCATTTTTTTTTCCCCTCCATTTGTGTCTTAGCTTATCTAGGGGATTTTTTTTTCTATGGATTGTATTTTGGGTTTTGGTTTATACTTGTATTTTGATTTTGTTGACTAGTCCCTTTATTTTTTTTGTACATTGCTGTAAATCAGTTTAATCTTTTGTAATCATCGTGTCTTTTATTTATCTTGTAGTATGCCATGATACTTACAGCTTCCGCGTACACTTGCTTGCACGTGTGATTGATCCCTTGTGTGTGTACACTTGAATGAGGTCTAGGTGTACGTGCACGAGAGTACGTATGTCATTGGTTAGGTTTTCTCTAACCCCCAATTTCTGGGCTCTGGTTGTGACATACATATTGTATGGTATCAGAGCATTGTCTGTCTTAGCTCTTAAGCATGTAGGCATACAGGATGTGGTGAGATTACGTAGTCAATTCTTTGACTTTTGCGTTTGGTCTTTGCTCTTTTTGGGGGTATGTGTGGGTCACCTAGTGTGATAGCAGATTGACTCTTGTGTTTTGCATGCTATAGCATCCGGATCCGGTCCTTAGAACAATAACCATGGTGATAATGAGAGTGGTTTAGTCGCTCCATTGCAACCTGCGAACGTGGATGATCGTTTCTTAGCAATGCTGCAGGCAATTCATTCTTTGTAGGCACAGGTTGTTTCTTTGGTAGACCGGTAGAGTCAAGCATCAGTTCAGCCATACGTAGAACAGCAGGTGGTCTTTCAACCTAAGGAAAATGACCCGAATGCCCTATATGATAAATTCCGGAAACGTGGGGCTACGGAATTCTGCGGCAATGAAGCTGCGCTAAAGGCCGAGCAATGGTTAGAGCACACTGGGGATCTCTTTGCTACGATTGTCTGTACTAATCGGCAGAAGGTTATACTCATGGCATCGATGTTTCGAGAGGTAACGAAGACGTGGTGGAAGAGTGTCAGTGATACCTATACGACCATGCCTAATGCAATGGTGTGGGAAACATTTCAAAACCAGTTTCGGAGAAAGTTCATTCCTACCCATATCCAGCGACTGAAGGAGGTTGAGTTCTTAGCTCTACAGCAGTAGCAGTTGACCGTAGCCGAGTACATTCACCGATTTATGCAGTTGTCCCACTTTGCAGAGGACATGATCAAGACCGAGGAAAAGAAGGTGAACCATTTCATTACTGGACTGCATCCCAGGTATACCAATTACGTTATAGCTTTTCAGAGGCCAGTTACGTTCGATGATGCGGTAGACAGGGTGTAACAATCCGCTCCGCACCATCGAGGTATTGTCCGCTTTGGAGGTCACCCATCCTGAAATTGCTCTGACTCGAGCACGTTTAACTTTATAGTTTTTATGGAAGTCCTCACAATTTTGTCCCTAAAAAGCACCTCAATAGTTTAGAACATATTATTACTTATATTCTTTCATTCAAATGTACTTTGGGACTGGGTCGTTACATAGGGCATATGCTGCTGAGGCGAATTATTTAGCAGAGAGAGCTACCGACCTCAAGAGAAGAGCACCAATGGGGTCCAAAGGGCAGGTGCAAAAGAAATGGAAAGGAAAACAAGGCACTTCCAGTTTTAGTGGGGTTAGATGCGAGCACTGCGGACGAGGATTCCGACAGATAAATGCTGGAAGAAGATCGGCACTTGTGTAGGCTGTGGTTCCATGGAGCATAAGATAGCATAGTGCCCAAAATTTAAGACATCTCAGTCATCCAGATCTGCTGTTTCTGTAGCCTCTAGCAGTCCCCAGCCCTCTCCCCAAGGCCAGAAGACACAATGTCAGACCGCTCGCTTATACGCAGCCTCCCATGAAAGTGCAGAAAATGCGAACGTGGTGGAAGGTAAGGTTCTCATTGCTCAAGCTGAAGCACTTGCATTATTTGATTCGGGGTCTACACATTCATACGTAGCACCGCATTTCGCTGAGCAGTTACCGCAACCGCCTTAGCCGCTACCATACTTGGTGGTAGTGTCTACCCCCGTGGGCGAGAGAGTGGAGTGCAGTGTGTACTACCCTCAATGTGACGTGTGGATTGACAGTCGTTGGCTGCCAGTTGATTTGATCTTGTTGTCAATGTTGGATTTTGATGTGATCCTTGGAATGGACTAGCTAACGCGGTATCATGCATGTGTTAACTGTTACAACAAGACAATCTATTTCGATCTAAAGAAGGGGTTTTGCTTCGACGGCAATCAAAAGAAATGCTCTAGGTGTGTCATCTCCGCATGCAAGGCGGATCATTTGATACGCAGAGGTTGCGAAGGTTTTCTCGCCTTTGTCTCAGAGAAAAAGGAGTTGAAGCAATTGAGCGAGATTCCGGTAGTACGTGAGTTCCTGGATGTATTTCCTTAGGAAGTGCCCAAGTTACCCCCTACCAGAGAAGTGGAATTTGCCATAGACCTCGTGCCAGGCACAGCATCGATTAGTCTAGCTCCATATCGTATGGCCCCCGCCGAATTACTCGAGTTGAAGCCGTAATTGCAAGATCTCTTGGAGAAGGGCTTCATACGGCGAGTGTGTCATCGTGGGGAGCTCCAGTGCTGTTTGTGAAGAAGAAGGACGGTACATTGAGGATGTGTATTGACTACCGGCAGTTGAATAAAGTCATGATTAAGAATAAAAATCCCCTACCGTGTATCGATGAGTTGTTTGACCAGCTCCAGGGTGCCGCCCACTTTTCGAAGATTGATTTGCGATCAGGGCATCATCAACTTCTGGTGAAGGAAGAGGACATCTCAAAAACTGCCTTCAGGACACTGTATGGACACTATGAATTTCTCGTGATGCCGTTTGGATTAACCAATGCATCTGCTGCCTTTATGGCCTTGATGAATAGGATCTTTGCTCTTTCCTTGGATTGGTTTGTGGTGGTCTTTATTGATGATATTCTGGTGTATTCGAAGTCCCCAGAGGAGCATACAGAACATCTACATCGAGCCTTGCAGCTGTTGAGGGAACATCGCTTATATGCCAAATTGTCGAAGTATGATTTTTGGATCGAGCAGGTAGCATTCCTTGGTCATACCATTTCACGAGACGGATTAGTAGTTGATCAGATGAAAGTTGCGGCAGTTGTAAATTGACTCAGACCAAAGACTGTAACGAAAGTGAGGAGTTTTCTTGGACTTGCGGGATATTATCATAGATTTATTCAAGATTTCGCCAAGATTTTTGCTTTGTTGACTAAGTTGACACAGGAGAATGTTCCTTTCCTCTGGACGGCCGAGTGTGAGCACAGTTTCTATACTTTGAAGGAGAAGCTTACGTCTGCTCCAGTCTTGACATTACCGGATGGGAGTGAAGGATTTGTGATCTACTCCGATGCTTCTTGAGTCGGTTTGGGATGTGTTCTAATGCAGCATGGCAAAGTGATTGCCTATGGCTCGAGGCAACTCAGGGAGCATGAGAAGAATTATGCCACTCATGATTTAGAGTTAGCAGCCATCGTTTTTGCCTTGAAACTGTGGAGACACTATTTGTATGGCATGAAATTTGAAGTGCACTCATATCACCACGGTTTACAGTATCTCTTCACGCAGCATGAGTTGAACATGAGATAGCGCAGGTGGCTAGAATTTACCAAAGATTATGATTTCCCCATCAAATATCACCCAGGGAAAGGCAACGTTGTTACAGATGCCTTGAGTAGGAAGTTGGAGATTCTTCATGTTTTAGACAGCCTTTATTTTGTGATACATGAGCAGCAGGTTGAAATGAGACGGGTGGAGAACTATTTGACACTTGCTAGTACCATGAGTTTTCAGTTTGACATCATTCAGAGCATTAAGGACCAGCAAGGTGAAGATCCGATGATAAGGCGAATTCGGGATAGTGTCGGTGAACGACCGGGCTTTCGAGTAAAAGATGAGATCTTGTACTTCCGGAACAGGTTATGTGTACCTGCTATAGATGATTTAAAAGAGAGTTTGATGATAGAAGCACACTACACCCGTTATACGATGCACCCAGGAAGCACGAAAATGTATCGAGCTCTAAAAGACAGATTTTGGTGGAACAATATAAAGAGGGAAATCGCCGGGTTCGTCGCTAGATGTCTGACTTGCCAGAGGGTGAAAGCTGACCATCAAAGACCTCCAGGTTCCTTGCATCCATTGCATATCCCTCAGTGGAAATGGGAGCACTTCACGATGGATTTTGTTTCAGGCTTACCCCTGACGAGCAAGAAGAATAATGCCATTTGGGTGATCGTGGACAGATTGACGAAGACAGCCCATTTTCTTCCATTCAAGAAGGGCATGACATTTTCCGAAATGGCGAAGAAGTTCGTCGATGAGATTGTCAAATTGCATGGTACGCCTGTATCAATTGTGTCTGATCGGGATAGCCATTTTGTTTCCTTTTTCTGGAAGGCATTTCAAGAGGCCATGGGAACGAAGTTGAGTTTTAGCACAGCGTATCACCTGCAAACTGATGGACAGTCAGAATGAACCATTCAGACGCTCAAAGATATGTTACGAGCCAGTGTACTTAATTTTGAGAAAGAATGGGATCTACATCTCTTGTTGTACGAGTTCGCTTAGAATAATAGTTTCCACGAGAGTATTGGCATGGCACCATATAAGGGTCCATATGGGCGTAAATGTAGAAGCCCCGTTTGTTAGGAAGAAGTTAGGACAAGAAGTTTGCACGGACCAACGATCATTGCTGAAACGACAGAGAAGGTACAGAAGGCCATTGACAATTTGAAGATTGCCCAGTCGAGACAGAAAAGTTATGCAGATACGTGAAGAAGAACATTAGAATTTCAGGTAGGCGATTAGGTTTTTCTGAAGGTCTCACCGATGAAGGTAACAATACGTTTCGGTCAAAAAGGCAAGTTAGTGTCACAACCCGAGCCCAGGGATTCGGGGGTTAGCAAAAGCCAAACCTAATGACACACGTACTCCCGTACATGCACACGTAGACCGAGTCTAAATGCACACGCACAAGGGAACATTCACACGTGCCAAGCAAGTACGCGGAAGCTGTAAATATCAGAAACATAAAACTAACAATGCAAGAAGAGGATACAAGAAAGGACTGACATAATTACATATGAAGTTTTACAAAAAGGACCAAAAGAATATATACAATCATGACATGTCATGCCAAATACTAGTCTGCAAATCCACACAAAACAAGACTCCGATGATGCATGCCATAAGCGCTCTCCCGTGGAGTGATCACATCCACTCCTCTAGGCCTGATGGGGCCCCGGGGGTCTCATCTGGAGCCTGGCCGACCTGCGGGGGTTCGGCAGAGGGATCTGGGCCTGCAACACCAAAAACAACTGTGAATACGAAGATTCAGCAAAGTATAGACCATAGCAAGTTAACACACGCTGTATCTAGCAGAATAAAGAACATCATGTGATTAAAGAAGGCATTTTCGTATGCTAAGCTGTCAGGCAAGAAGAAATATGCTTAGTGAATCAATGAATACATGCTGTGTACATAACTAGTGGCAACTACATTACCATATGCTCCCAAAAGAGGGATCTTATAACATGCAAAGAACACTATTGTCCGGGCCAGGGTACAATGGGTCTCGGTTTCCTGGGGTCCGGTTCCCCAAGACAAATCCATACTGCAGCAGGCCATATAAACTATACCAAATTCACCCCGTCGGGATCCTAAGGCTGAGGCTAAGTAGTGCCTGACTATATGGAGTCAATGATGAAAATCCTGAGTAGATCGTGACAACTTATCATACGTGCAGATCCGTGAATGAACACATCATACATGCATACTCAGGGTAAATAAACCACAATGTGAAAGTAACGAAACATACGTAATCATGTTAGAGAGTTGAGATCAATGGTCGAATGCAATATGTTATGCAACAAATCATGTGAATCGAATCATCTTAAGTTACAAACCAATTCTAATCTAATTATCCGGTGTTTCTAACCGTGCATGATGATGTAGTTTTAAGTTATTCGATACACCGTTGTCTAGTGTTGCCTTGAATCGGGCGGTGCACGAAGTCCCTTAAACCAACACCCATGGGGAGGTGCTTAACATCCGGATAACGAACATGAATGATTCGCAGCCCTCGAGATCATTCACGCGTTGTATCACATTCCGTTGGGCAAGTCTAGGTGTTCTACATTTCCTCATGAAGGCCATATTGGTCTTTTCTTTACACCTATCCTTATTTTTCTTTCATTAATCTAGAGTGAATACGGCTTAGCCGTGTGTGTACTACAGCTTAGCCGTGTGTGGTCTACGGCTTAGCCGTGGCTGGGCCGTGGAAGGTTGGTCAGTTGCTGACTCTCAGTTATTTCAGAAATTTCACCCTGTATTGATCTACGGCTGGGCCACGGCTGGGCTTCGGCTTAGCCGTAGGGCAATCCACGGCTTAGCCGTGCCCTAGCCGTAGAGGAAAACTGGGTTTTTCTCCTCTCTGGATTGTGAGCCGTAGGTGTTATACGGCTTAGCCGTACCTGCACGAATTCAGAAATCTGAAACATGTACAGAATGTCTGGGAAAGCATCCAAATTGCAATTTATCAAGGGAGATAGACAAGGAGTAAGCAAATGAATATCAAATGGGCTGTAAACACATGTTTTCCATACCAATTCATGTAAGATCAACCAAGTCAAATGCATACCAACATGGGTTCTCAAGTCATGGTTATACTTGCCTCAAATTGGAAATTCAATGACACACTGGTAGCCCTTGGATCCAAACACAACCTAACATAGACAAAACCACATGCATGCATGAGGGATAGAGAGAAATCAAAACACAGACACACCAAGCAACGATGGAGACAAGAGGGAGAAGAGATGGAGAAAGGAGATGAGAGAGAGTGGGAGGTTTCCAACTCACCTTACATGCAAGAACCTCGATCGATGGAGGAATGCAAGAGAATTCAAGTGAAGGAGGGAGAGACTCCACGTGCAGTGCAGGAAAATGAAAGAGAGAGAGAACATGAGTTGTGATCGATGGTGAGCTTATATAATCAAATGGGTTGTTCAAATTGCAATAAGAGCCAAGTGAGAATGCTAATTTCAGTTTGAGTCAAATCTGGTTCCAATCGAATCACACGACCTCGGTTGCAAGTGACGTAGTTACGAAAGTTAACGGGCTCGACGAAAGACACGTGTTGACATCAAGATGATGCAAAAATGACCATGTCTTAGAAAAGCTAAAATTACGAAAAAGGGCTTGGTCTACTTAATCCAGGTCAAACTCAACCCAACTACCTATCCATGACCCGTAACGAACACAAAATACAAACAAAACACGATTAGCAACGAAAACAAGATTAACTAACCGCTAAACGGGGTCAAGCTGGGTCGGAGTGTTACAGTTAGCTCCAAGGTATGTGGGTCCGTTTGAAATCAAAAGCAGAATTGGAGACTTGGCCTACAGATTAGCTCTTCCAGTGGAGTTTTCTGGAGTACACGACGTATTCCATGTGTCAATGCTTTGCAAGTACGTTCGAGACCCGACACATGTTATTTGCTACAATGAAGTACAGATGCAACCGAATACATCATATGTTGAGCGTCCGCTCCGTATTGTTGGGACTAGAGAACAGGTCTTACACACTAGAACTATACGTTGGGTTAAGGTACTCAGGGAACATCATGGACCTGATGAAGCCACGTGGGAATTGGAGGAGCAGATGGCACGTCAGTGCCCATATCTTTTCACTCAGGTATGCGTTCATTCCGAGGACGGAATGATTCTTAAGTGGGGGAGGATGTAATACTCCGACCCAACTTAATCCGAATTAGAGTCTACTTTATTGCGAATTTGGTGTTAAGTGTGTTTTGGTTTTTGCTTTTCTTTGGTTTTGATGGATAGGTCATTGGGTTGAGTTTGACCAGATTAGGTAGTTTCGAGCCCTCCTTCGTAATTTTTGCTTTTGTCAGATATTGTCAGTTTTGCATCATCTTGATGTCAATGCATGTATTTCGTCGAGCTCGTCAACCTTCATAATTGATTCGAATGCTAACGACCTCGTTTACTTCCGTTAGATTGCTACTTGACTCAAACTGTAAATTGTGTAAATTTGTGGACTTTCTTACAATTTTGACTCATCTTTATCTTATAAAAGACGTAACCACCACCTTCCTTTCTTCTCTACCGTTCTCCCTCTGTTCTTCTCTCTCTTGTTCATCTCCTTTTCTCCTTTTTTTCATTTCTTCCTTGCTTAAGTGAGAAAGGGAATGGTGCGCTCGTCATCTTTTCGTGAATTCAACGGTATGTCTTGTGTTTCACTGTGTTTTTCCCGTTTGTTCTTCCTCCTATGTCAATTTGGTGCATGTTTGCAACGTGCCTTTGAGTTCTTGAGTGTTTGATGAGTAGAATTGTGTTTGGACAGTGGATTGAGCCCAAGACAACGACTGGCGTGTGATTTCCATTTGAGGTAAGTATAAGCACAAGTAGCTTGAACACTTATTGGTAATGATTTGAGTGCGTGTATTTTTACTCTTCTTATATGAATCATTGATGTATAGCCCTATTGAGTAAATTTTATTCTTATTTGTTTAATTCAGCTAAGAAGTAGCCATTTCTGTACTTCTGTATCAGGAAATCGACCCAGCACACTCACGGTTAAGCTGTGAACTGTGCTACGGTTGAGCCGTAAAATACACTACGGCTAAGCCGTAAGCCCAGCCGTGCCTTAGCCGTAGATCAATACAGGGTGACACCTGAAAAACTGAGAGTTGGCAAATCTGCTGCTCTTCTACGGTCAACTACGGCTAAGCTGTGCATCGGCCTACGGCTAAGCCGTGACCTTGCCGTGGCCAAGCCGTAGAGCAAAGAAAGGCTAAACCGTATACTCAGTGAAAATGACTGAATGGGATAGGTTCATATTGAGACCTTGTAGGGCCTTCGAGGTAGAATGTAGGTAACCCGACTTGCCCAATGGAAGATATATATATCGCATGAATGATCCTTCGGGTTGTGATTCATTCATGTGTGTTGTCCAACTGTTCAGCACCTTCCCATGGGTGTTGGTTTAAGGGATTTTGGTACACTAATATGATGCAATGCTCCTCAATTGAACAACTGTGTATCGAATACCTTAAAACTACATCAGCATGCACGGTTAGAAACACTGGATAACTAGGTTAGGATTAGCTTGTAATTGACCTTGATTCCTTAAGGTAAATCTGAATTGCACTACATATTGATTTCGGTTTTTGCCCTCTTAAACGGTCTGTGCTTCTGGAATCTATGGGAAATGTAGCAGCATCCCCAGAACGAAGCCCGGGCAGGAACAATCTACTACTGTGTATTCGTTATTGCTCATGTGGAGTACTTAGCTCTTGCTTCAGTGATGATTCGTTATTTGTAACCATTCGTTAGTGCTTTTTCACATTGGCTCTTCGTATTGAGTATCACTACGTGATGAACTTAATATTGTTCCGTTTGTTGTGATAGTTTATGATTGTGATAAGTGATATGTATGTGAGATTGATTGATGTGCATCATATGATTTGATTGAAATTGTCTGTATATGGCACTACTTAGCCTCAGCCTCAGGACACCCAACGGGGTTGACTTTGGCATAGTGTGTGATCGCCTCTGCAGAGTGCTTTTGTCTTAGGATTCCAGACCCTGGGAACTGAAGACCCATTCATACCCTGGCTCGGTCGATGGTGTTTTCATATCGATTGCTCTCTAAAGGGAGAATATGGCAAATGTAGTAGCCACTTTGACAGTTTATCTGTGTATGATTCTGATAGCCTACTTATTCATATGCACTATTTGCCTAGCATACGGACATGATCACTATGGATCTTTGCATATTACTACTTTTGCTCATTGATATGGATCTTTGCATATTACTACTTTTGCTCATTGATAAACACAATTCGTGTTATCTTCTTGTAACTTATATTTTGCTAAGTTGTTGTACTTATGAGTTGTTCTTAGTGTTGTAGGCTCAAATCCCTCTCCCGATCCTGCGTCGGTCGACCCGACTCTAGGAGAGACACGTGAGGCCCCCTCCGGCCTAGAGGAGTGGACTTGATCCATTCGTTTGAGAGCTGTTTGTATAATTTTGTTTTCCCCTCCATTTATGTCTTAGCTTATCTAGGGGATTTTTTTCTATGGATTGTATTTTGGGTTTTGGTTTATACTTGTATTTTGATTTTGTTGACTAGTCCCTTTATTTTATTGTACATTGCTGTAAATCAGTCTAATCTTTTGTAATCATCGTGTCTTTTATTTATCTTGTGTTATGCCATGATACTTATAGCTTCCGCATACACTTGCTTGCACGTGTGATTGATCCCTTGTGTGTGTACACTTGGATGAGGTCTAGGTGTACGTGCACGGGAATACATGTGTCATTGGTTACGTTTTCTCTAACCCCCGATTTCTGGGCTTGGGTTGTGACAATCCCTAGATCTAGCATACAGATTACTGTGAAAATAACTTTAGATGATTTTGATCCAAGAACCATACCTACGAGGTCTCTCTGGTTTGATTTCGATCTAATAGCAACCTGAAGATTTTAAGATCTACTATATTCCTCTATGCTGAAACTTGCATTAGGGTGTGGGCCTTTTTGTGAATTCTCTTTTCTCTCATAGGAGAGATTTCTCTTTCATATAACTTTTAGAGAGCACTAGCACATATTTATAGGCTATAATAGGGACCTTAAAAAGGAAACAAGGAATAGGCTTCTTATGGAAATAGAAAACCCTAATTCGACCCAAATTAGAGTCCTAGTTCCATAAATTACAATTAGTCCACTAGAGAATTATAATTGCACTCTTGTCTTTATTTTCAAAATTATATTAAATGCTTATTAATCTCCCTACGTTAAGATTCCAAACATCCATAAATTAAATAATTACTGACGTCTATATTTAGTCGATATCTTTATAATTCCTTAAGATCTTACACTTAACTTATTTGATATGTCGGACACAAAATCCACATGAAGGGTTTGACATAATCAAAACTTATAAGCTTCATCAAAGGGATATCATCAATCCCTAATACAGGACGTGGCTCACATCAATAGACTAATATCCACCATACACATAGTGTAGTCATCCAATTTATTGAGCTTATTAACTCATAAAAGGTCTCACTCCTCTGTAAATCAAAACACCAAATACTAAATGTATGTGTCTATTATTTATATCGAAATTAAGAGTATAAGTGCTCATAATAATCATTTAGATGTTAATTGTCATTTATAGTCAATATAAAAACAATAAACCAAAAAACAGTCTTATTTAATATAGAAAGCGTACTAGCATAATGAGTCGAAACTATACCATTTCCTGTAGCCAAGACAAGCCTACTAAAACATCATGTTATAATTGTATTGATTGTGTATCCAGCTCTATCTAGATTATGAACAACAATAACTTATATTTTATAAAAACCAACAAATAAGTCTTCTGTGTAACCTGAACTCTACACACCAACTTTTCCACTTTATGGAATAAAAGACACACACATACATAATAAATAACAATGCAATCATTTGTCTATATAAATTCTCATTAAGATGAAAAGACAAACTTTACTAATAAATAAATCAGTCAAAGATAAAAATATAAAATATGCTTTTAATATAAATTTCCTACAGTTTGAGGTATAGTGATTTCAAGAGTCAAGGTCCCACAAAGTCATATAGTTCACTAGTATTCTAATGTATTATTTGGCCCGTGATCAAGCTTAATGTTCCCTAAGTATACTTGACTTCATCAAGTCAAATTACATCAATCTTGAAAAGAAGTATGTAGAAAGGGTTTTTAAATAGATAAAATAAATAAATAAATATTCTAAAAAAATAAGGTTTGCCAGATCGATCGGGCATGCGTCCGATTGATTTGACCCAACCCGGAGGGGTAATTCAATCGGATCGATTGGTCCTGGTCGTTTTTACCCTTTTTGCCTTTTGAGCTGTTTGAGAACAAACCTTCCCATGTTCCTTCCAAAACTCTACTAACCCATTTCCCATCATTTATTACACCAAATCATGCATATGAAATGCTATTTCACTTCCATTTAATCCCTTCTTCGGTTCCATTTCATACCTTCTTCGCTTCATTCATTCAAACCTTCATAAATATCATTTTTACGCACAAAGACATCCTCCATTGATAAACATGAAGAGGATGGGCTGTACAATGCAGTAGAGTATAGAATAACCAAAAATCAACAACAATAATAGAAATGCATGTTATTACTTGCTTCTACTTACTTTATGGTTCTCCTAAAACTAATACCAAAGCCAAAATAGTAAAATCCCTCTTACCTCACAGAACACCCAATTAATAAATTGACATAAAAAAAAAAGAAGAAAATTTGAGTTGAATGCCATCAAAGGATGAATACATGAAACTAAGTTTGAAAAAATCCACTACTACACTATTTAATGGCTCAAACTTCAATAAAGATTAAGTGCTCACCTTGGAAAATGTACGATTGGTGAAATAGAGGTTTTCCTTCCAACTAAACACTCAATGAGTAAAGGAGAAGTGAAAAAGAAGGTGATAGCAAGCTTAATGGGGCTTAAAGATCTCTCACTCACACACTCTTAGCATGGAAGTGTGTAGAAGATGGAGTAGAGATGAGCTTAAAGCCTAAGTTTTTGGCTAGGAGGTACAAGAGCTCATAGCTATGGGATGTGTGCCTTTATATAGGACTAGGGTTACTTTAATAGTTTGTATATTTACTAGCATATCCTCTCATTAGAAGTATTTCCAAGGAGGTCCTAAATAGGTGACTTAAGTCCAATGGGTAGGGTCCACTTCATGACTTAGATCTCCATGATAAAATGCACATATTGTAATGAATGAATGTGTGATGTTGCATGATTAATTTAATTAAAATCACAAATTGGTCTATGAACTACCTAATCTAAGTTAGGGTCTCACTCATTCTACTTACCAAAGACCCAATTAACACTAAAACACCACAAATCACAAAGAATTAGCAAATCAACCCTAGATCGGAGAACGGAATCTTACAAATATTCTATCCTATATATGCTCTCCTAGAATCCCAAATGACCTATCCTATACTCTCTTAGATGTTGGAAGCAGGTGGGTCTCGTAAATAGATTTTCAAAACTTTTGACCCACTTGACACAGGGATCAACTATCCATAAGATCAAAAACCCAATCCAGGATGCATTCCCCTCAATCTCGTGACCATGTACAGTAAATATTCTATCTGAAAGATAGAATCAAATAGCACTAAATATCCACAATAATCTACGGCATGAAAGAAGTAGATCATACCTTTGGAGATCCGCAGTGCTCTAATGGAGAAGTTGCAACTCTACTTGATGATGAAAATCTTCAACACCTCTTAGCCTTCCATGCTATGACCCGAATTGGATTTCTTTTCTCAAGAAGATTGGTGGAATCTTTAGGAGAAATCCCAACTCGAAACTCCAAGGAACTAGAAGAGAGAAACTCGTGCAACTCTTGCACGAATAGGGTTTTGGGCATGAGAGAGAGTCTTATTGGACGTCCAAGAGATTTTATAGACTTTCAAATCTCTCCCTTGTCTAATTGAAATAAAAGTCTTACTTCCAAAGCAATTAGCAACTTTCTCCTTTCCAAACTCTTCTTTCTAGAGTTCAAGTCGGATTAGTATTTTCTAATATCTTGGGCTAGCGTGGGAACCACTAGGGATTCCTTAGAAAGCTGGCTCCAACTGGAACACCGCGACCCCACATCTCATGTGCAATCCGGCCCACAGTTAATTGCAAATAACACCACTATATAAATGCAATTGCACTCCAGTCTTAGGAATAAATTACAATGAAGACCCTAAACTTCCCAATTACCACAAGCAGGCCCTTCTATCAATATCCGTGGATCAATTGGAATAAATCTGTCTCTTCCAATCAAAATTCCACATCTTATTATCCTTGAGCCCTAATTAATCACAGTAATCATCAGTACCATCCAATTAACTCTTAATTGAGATGGGTGCGCACTTACTAATGACAAATCCATTAATTGGCATAAGGGGATAATAGAGATAGATTCCATCTTGATCATTCAATGTTCCCACAGTTCTACTACCACATACCCAAGACACCGATGTGTTAACTTATAGTTGGCCTCACTCATTGGTGACTCAAAGCAAATGAATAGATAGAAACTTGAGTTCATCAATGTCTCAGGATTGAGAGCCTATTGCTAGGGAATTATAAGAGCATACCTTATTATTGAGACGGAATTCCATAAGGTGCATCTCATGGTCCTTCAATATATCCAATGTACCAGCACCGTGATCCAGAATCTTACATTCTGATGATCGAGACAAATCACACTATCTCATAGTGATCAAAGTGCTGCAACCTTATCAAATGAGATGCCCAGTCTCATTACTGGTTGTGAAGCTATTTAAGTATAAGATTTGTGACATATATCTCCCGCATGTGGATCTCATTCATGCACATATATCACATCTCATATACTAATGAGACCCGGTTCAACTCATAAACCATTATGTCATATGTATTGGTCATGTTCATGAAGTAGTAAAATAATATTCATCTCATAAAAGTAAAGCATGATTTTATTGATAAATAAAGAAATTAATCAATTTATTACATCAACTAACGGATTGAGTCCACAAAATCTAACACTAGAATCCCAAATGACCTACGTTTGCAAGTTCTTGGTGCTATGATGCTGGTTGACATTTAAGGTTCTAAGTACACACTACTATGAATCTGCCATTGCACTATACATGTATCTGGACAATCTGGAGGTGATTGTCTCTCAAAACATCACCTTTTCTAATTCTCATGCATTTACTACATTGGGCAAGTTCTTCCAAACATCCTAGGTATAGTTCAGGGTTAAATACCATGCCTAAGTAAGTTCCAAATACTTATTGGCAAGAGATAATAGTGGTTCTACAGCACAATTATGAAGTCCAAGGATTACACACGAAGAACCAGACGTTAGCATCACTAATTGATCAATTAGTGGGGCAAACAATGGCCTCAAAATGATTAGCCTTAGTGTGAAAAGGGAGTGTGGAAAAAGGGGAGGCAAACAGGCCCATTTTACCGATGGCAGGGGCCACTGGCCTAACGGCACCTTGCCAGTTGGCCATTAGCCTGCATTTGATGCCAACGGCCAATCAATAACGGGGAGTTGCGATTTTTTTGAAAGTTTTGCCATTCAAGGCCATTCTCTAGGGATCTTTCTAGCACACATTTGTTGGTCCATTTCTAACATTAACTTCCAATTACAAAGATAACAAAACATGAACTTAAAAGTGGAGAATAAAGCAAGAATTAAGTAAACACAGCATGCATGTAATGGAGTCAATATTGAACACTTGCCTTGGTGTTCCAAGCTCACTCATCTCACTTTAAATAGTACAATTCGTGATTGAACCTCTTTAAGAACAAAGCAAAAAAAGCCCGAACAACCACCCCACCCCACACCCCCCAAAAAAATAAAAAAAAATAGAAAGGAGGAGATGGAGAGAGGACTTACATTCGTTTTCTCACCTCTCCATGAAGAAGGGTGTCGTAGTTAAGGTGTTGACCTCAAATCTAGAGTTGCAAGCCTGTTGGAGGAGAAATAAGAAGAGGAAGAACCAAATAGAGCAAGAAGAGAGAAAAATGAGAAATGGAGGGTAGGAGGGTTGATGCTTACACGGTGTCAGCAATTAGATAATTCCAACTATGTCCTAACTTAATTGATTTTGCAAATGGCCACAATGAGTGACTCCTAGATGTCGAATGGGTACAATCATTTTCGCAAAACGGTTTCCTCTATCCAATCCAACGTACCCAAGAAGGACGTATTTCTGTAGTAGTAAACTGCTCCCAAACTTTTTTCAAAACTTACAACTACGTCCGTCCAAATTGAACTTGGTGTGAAAGCTCTTGAAACTTCCCAAACACATAAAACAAATAATCAATATCTAAGAACACTTAATTAACTAATAAGGATGCTTAATTAATACTTATGACTATAATTACAGGTTATCGTTGCGGTGCCCCAAACCAGGGCATAGAATTAGAATTTAACGACGGGGTCTTAGTGCATTTGAATCTCTAAGATATGTGTGAGTGAGGACAAGACACCATCACAAACATTAACCAATCACAGAAGCTTTTGCTATATTGCGAACCCAAAGTCCATGCCGCAACGTGACACTTATTTCATACTGACCAAGATTACATGAACCATTAGACTAAAAATTATGAATCTCACAAATACAGAGCTAGACAAGTAACTGAAATATTTCATTACCCAAAATGTTCAAGTTACAATTAAAGGGTACATTAACTACAATTATAAAGTTTATTAATTGTAATCCCCAAAGAAAAAGGGCTAGTAATAGCCATAACAAAATAACAAGCTAAATACAACTACTCTCTCCAAAATGTGACGTAGCTCTAGTGCCTACCTTGACATTTAAGTGGTGACATTAGTGGCATTAATATACTCGAAATCACTTGGGGCTCCATAGCCTCTTCACACTCCAGCTCAAGAGCAAGGGTATCAATACCTAACCATAAGATGATTGGGTCAGATATGATGATTTGACAAGAGATTAAACACAATATCCAATGCAATTGCAGCAAAAAGATATATATAACAAGATAATAAGACCATATGAGGGCAATGAGCAAGATAAACTAAGCATGTTGTGCATAAAAATAAAACAATAGGCACATAAAGATCATGACAATGGAATAAGCATGATACATTTGCATGTTAGATATGCGACTTGACACATGTCTTGCCATAAGAAGCACTACACCCTTACCACCCCTAGTTCATTCTGCATCTTGGCTCATAGGGTTGCGCACCTTGGCTCTACCCTGATCTTGCCTTAACAGATTGCCCCAATAAGAAGGGGCTTTCACAACAATCATTAGTTTGGCAAAACCACATTAGTTATGTTCTCCATCATCGTACATTTTATGACTATGACACAATAATATTGTTGGAAAGTTATATTAAAAGCATACTTTTATGTATTTATCTTTAATTGATTTATTTATTAGTAAAGTTTATCTTTTCATCTTAATGAAAATTTGTATAGGCAAATGGCTACATTGTTATTTATTATGCATGTATGCATCTTTTATTCTATAAAGTAGATAACTTAGTGTGTAGAGTTTAGCTTACACATAGAAGACTTGTTTGTTGGTTCTTATAAAATATAAGTTGCTGTTCACAATTTAGATAGAGTTAGATACACCATCGGTACGTTTGTAGCATGATGTTTTAGTAGGCTTGTCTTGACTGCGAGAAATTGTATAGTTTCAACTCGCTATGCTAGTACACTTTATGTGGATTGAACATGACTACTTTTGTATTTATTATTTTTATACTGACTATATAAGAAATTAACCTATGAATGGTTATTATAAGTGTTTGTACTCTTAATCCCAATATAAATAATAAACACATATATGTAGTTTTTGGCAATTTGATTTACAAAAGAGTAAAACCTTTTATGGGTCAATAATCTCAACAAATTGGATAACTATACTACCTGTATAGTGGATATTAGTTTTTTGACAGAATCCACATCTTATAATAGGGATTGATGATATCCTCTTAATGAAACTTATAAGTTTTGATTATGTCAAACCCTACAGGTGGACTTTGTGTCCAACATATTAAATAAGTTAAGTGTAAGGTCTCAAGGAATTATAAAGATATCGATTAAATATAAATGTTAGTAATTATTAAACAATGGATATCTGAAATCTTAATGTTGGGAAATTAATAAGCATTTAATAACAAAAAGCTCGAAATATTATTTTGAGAATAAAAAATGGAGTGAAATTATAATTCTTTAGTGGACGGAATTATAATTTATGAACTAAGATTCTAATTTAGGTCGAATTAGGGTTTCCCATTTCCATAAGAAGCCTACTCCTTATTTTCTTCTTAAGATCCCCAATGTAGCCTATAAAATGCGCTATTATTCTCTAGTAAACATTACAAGAGAAATATCATTTTTTAGAGCAAAGAGAATTCGTAGAGAGGCCCACAACCCGATGCGAATTTGAGCATAAAGGAATACAATGGGTCTTGAGATTTTTGAGTTGTTGTAAGACCAAAATCAAATCAGAGAAATCTCACAAGTATGGTTTTTGAATCATCAACGTATAAAGATATTTCTCAAGTAATCTATACGCTATATCTGGGGATTCTAGTGGCTACCTCCCAACAAATATGATACGATACGATACGATAAAGCCAATTCCTAGTGGTTGAACTGACTAGAGTAGAGTGCAATAAGCAATAATAATAACAATAACCCAACTAGAGTAATAAAGCAATAAATCTAAACCCATGCTCAGTTTGGTCTAACCAAGTAAGGATCGAACTTCGTGGTGCCAACTTGATGGAATCACTTAAGTCAAATATTGAACTTGTCATGGTGGCAATACTAGAATGAGGGTCTATTCTTAAAGCATTAACCATTCCGTGTTCCATACAATACGCTAGAATGGCCCTCGGTGATAACAATAGCAACACTATGTTTATTGGGTCAATAATATCGAACCAAATGATTTTTAGACTAAAACAAGTGAAATCAACCCATTGAAAACGGTTCATTACTTTAACTTTGGTTGAAAACAACATCAATCAAAATCCTAAGTTCTAGCTATCATCGGATAGCATTCCATATGGAATTGCATGCCTTGAAATCGATAAAAAGGTACAAGGTAGATTCGATGTTTGAAGGTGGACGCAATGCATCAACGCTCCCTTGTCAATCCTTTGAACACCCAAACCTAAGATCTGGTCAAGCAAGGGTCTTCAATCGTAGCACAACTGCCGGACATCATTCCCCAAGCAACTTTCAAACCTAACTGTTCCAACTAAGTTTGGGTATAGATAGGGTAGAAGGGTCACTAGTGTGTACATGGGTGACATGAGTGTGGTACAGATGTAAGGATCGGTCGGGTATAAATGGGATCTACCATGCCCCACCCCGCCCCACTTTTATTAGAGGTGGGTTTGGTAGACAGGGTTATTGAACAAACCCAACCCCCCCACCACCACCCCCCCCCCCCCCCCCCCCCCCCCCAACAACCCCTAATGTATAATATTATATACTTATTACTAAAGAAATAGACAAAACTAATATGGCATAGGTGGTTTTGTGTCTTAACATAAGGCATATGGAAAAAGAAGGTGGCATGTTCAAATTCCACTACACACATTCTCATTCATTTTTACATATTTTAAAAGTTTTAAGCTTTAATTTGACTTTATCCACTCAAACGGGGTTTGGTATTATAATTAGTGACCCACCACAAGGCGGGGCAGGTTTGGATGAGATAAATTTGAAACTAGGTGGGTTTGGGTTTACCTCAACCCATACCAAACCCGCTTCATTGCCATACCTATAGAGACAAGACAAACAATACAAACTTGGAAACAAATATAGAATACCATCTAACAATTTGTTAAAGTCCATGAGTTGTCTTCCGTATGTTGGAGTGCTCACAAAATGCAATTATACACATTTAAGGTCTGGATGTCGAATTTCATCGCACCTTAATGTTTAATCATGTATGGGCATCCTTAAACCTTAAATTGTCTACATTTGGTTCATAAATATTCCTCCCGTGCCTTCGAACAAACCTCAAGGGTGTTACAAGTTCTAAACTTCTCAAATTTGAAGTTTGGGTTCGAGGTCCAAGTCAGTCTAGGTAGCAGTCCTAGCACAAGATCTTATGTTAAGCATTTCTAACTCAAGGAATACATGCATTTGAGACCCCTAATTTGTGTATTAGAGGGGTATTTGAATGCCTTAATTATTGTTCTAAATATCCAAGAGAATTCCTCAAAAGTTGAGTAAATTTGGCGAAGTAAAGGGGCTCAAAAGCCCCCAAACGGCGCCACCCGGTCATTGTCCACAAGCCTGATGGGTCACTGCCAACGTTGCAGTGACCACTGGACTGCTGGGTCACTACCAAGGGTTGTAGTGACCACTGGCCCATTTGGTTACTGCCAACAGTGCAATGGGTTCGGTCACTGCACTGCTGGTAGTCCAGTCCACATCATCTGGCATGCGTTTGAGTCTCAATCTTTACTAAGTTTTGAGAGCACTTTTAATGAAATCCCAAGCTACATTTTGGGACCTCATTAGCCTCATTTAATCATAAATTAACTCATTCCAAATATCCCGAATTCATCAATTTAGAACCGTGAAAACACTAAGAAGAAGTTATGAGCATGAAGCAATGGTATAGATTGTGCAATACATGAAGGACTGTCACGTCCCTAAAAATGAAACTAGGGTTACATGAAATTAGGAGTCAATTTTTTTTCTGTACATAAAACCATTGACTCCTAATGATTTTTCTCACAGGATCTTAGGCTGTGGTGAGTTTAGGCCATTTTCATTGATTCCAAACCTGCGGAAGCAATTTCAACTAATAGGTACTAAGAGAAAAGTCAAATTCGCATATCTCCAGTTAACAATAATAATAAGATTCAAGTTGCAAAAGAAATAAATAATAATTTATTACAATGTCCCACAAAAGGATTAAGTTTCTTCAAAAGGATTTATTTAATATAATTGCAACTAGGTGAGTCTCTCCTGCGCTTGGTTAGACGGCCCCGAAGCCATCATTTGCACCCCACTCGGGAACATCAGTTGGCTCAAGCGTTTGAAACGCTTCAGCCTGCGCCTCCTCCTCGGCAAAGTCGGGCTTGGTACCTATGCATCAATTTTTTAAAACAAGGGTCAACCACAAAATGGCGGCAAGTAAAATACACATAACTCATAATGAAATACACTATCAAGGTGAGAATAAGACGAGAAAATCATAAGAATATGTAAACAATATAAATAAAAGAATGCCATGCAATATAGAAGGAACGGATTTTAATTCCAACTCTACATCAATTGAACAATAGCACATTCGCTAAGCATCGCATATGCCGATGCCCTTACGGAATTTATACCGTCTTCGGATGCCTCGCATCCTGTCCAGAAATAGTCGATCAAATCCGTCTTCGGATGCCTAGCATCCTATCCAAAATCACGGTGAAACCAACCGTGTACGAGTGGTAAGCTCGTCTTCGGCCATAAGTCTGGTAAAAATCATCACAGTGTACATCTGTGAACCGACTGCAGTCGTCCAATGACCAGATCCGCATAATAATCTCACATAGCCCTGCCCTTTCCTATGTCGAGATTCATAAACATGGCTCAGTGATTGTTCGACAAACACATCCTACGGTAGTGTGAAGGGCTGGCCATAATAGGTATTCAAACATCATATAATAAAACATTATACCAACCAAATAATCTCCAACATCATATGAATACCTCCCAATTAAACACTATATGGTCCAAGCCACATCACAGTCCAAATCATCATAAGCACTGGTATAAATCCTAACATGTATGCAACAAGGTAAAGAAATGCAACATGATGATCAAGAAATAACTCCACAAATATTCCTAACACCGTGACCACAATTCACACCTGCGACAATTCCACGCGAACGAAGATGAAGTAAGGTTGGGAATTTTTTTTGAAAACCGGGGTGATGCATAGCCCAATTCTCACTTCATCTGAGTGCGGGCGGTTTGTACCATCATGTGTAAACTGTAAAATCTGTAAGGGGAAATCTGCTCGCATAACCCCTTACTTTGATGATGTGATGGATTTAATTTTATTAAATTAGATTCATTGGGTTCTAAGACCAACTCAATGGTCTTCCAGAGTATGTAACCATCCAAAGAAAATAATAAATGAATGGTTAAATAAATTATTAGGCCCAAATCTATCATTCTCATGATCTCATGCAAGGGGTGGCCCACAAGTACACCACTACTAGCAGTCCAATTAATTGTCAACCCACATGTATTTACTACCATGGACTCACAAGGTGATGAACCCACTTGCCCCTGCTGCCAGAGGTCCCACCAGTTGATGGCCCCACTTGACAACCAGGTCAAGGCCTCACCCATCTGGATTGTACCAGCCACATAAACCCAACTGTATCCAACAGTACCTTATATTGCTGCAGTCCCTGTTGTCCATTTGCAACCCAACCCAGATCTGGGAGTTTTACTCCCAGATCCCATCTCTTTTTTTTTATGTATATATATATATATGTATATTAACGCCCCACTTAGGAGCAGTGGCCAGGGGCCCACCCGCCAGCATGTACACATGGGGGACCCGCCCTGTGCATCACTGCATTAGCGTAGAGTGTTTGGGATTTATTCCCAGACATGCTCATACTTTTTTTTTATATAAATGTTAGTGACCCACCATCAACCCGGTAACCAAGGTCCACATTATGACAATGGGGCCCACTTGTAGGTGGCGGCCCACCATTTATACAAAGGTTGGAAATGCCCTACACATGCTCCAAACAAACAATGTGTCTGGGTTCATTCCCAGACATGATCATCTTTTTCTCTTTTATTTTTATTTTTATTTTTATGTCCATGTTTTTTTTTTTTTTGAACATCAAGTGGCATTTCACAAGTGGGTTCACTAGTTTATCATTGCCAATGCCCCACCATCATCCAGCAGTCAAGGGGTCCACGCTGCAACCATGGTTCCATACTAGGATCAAAGGGGCCTACCATCTGCTAGAATCCCACGTGACAGGACCCCACGTAACTGAGGTCCACTTCACTGTCCGTGTACAGCGGAGGAACCATCTGCACACTGCTGCTACTTGTGCAGTAGTGTGTAGGTGGTTATGGCTTGCACCATGTTTGGGGTTCATCCCCAAACGCTATCATATTCTTTCTTTCTTTCTTTTTTTTAACAAAAGACTCATCTTCAAGTGGACCGGTCCCCTTTCATCAAATATCATCAAACCCATCAAATCCATCAACACCATCAAACAAAATAAATCTGTGAAATCCATACTCATCTAACCTACCATCAACCCTTAGAGATTTAAATGGGCATTGACAATAACATCTAAGATCATGATACTCAATGGAATGAGTGAACATCATTAGAGATAAGTGCAAACCACTTGCCTTTGATGAAGATTAAAAAAAAGAAGATCTAGATCTCTTTCTCCCTCGTGCACTCCGCCAAACCCCAACTGAGAAGATGAAGAAGAAGGAGAAAAGGAAGAATAGATTACGAAAAAGATGAAGAAAACAACCGATGGATGGCTTGGATTGGCTTGGCCGATCAAGAAAAGAGGAAAAAGAAGGGAACAACTGTAGCAATGGGGAAAGAAGGGGCTGCTTATCATCTTATATAGATAAGGATTAGGGTTTGAGGGTGAGTTTTGGTTTTTATAAAAAGAACCCTGTTGTTTAGGTTAATTTATAAGTATGGGCCTGAATCGGGTTATTGGGTTTAATGGGTCCAAAATAGTTTCGAATTGGGTCGGGTCAAACATTGAACACTCATGGTCCTAAAATTACTATCCGATAAGCCCAAAACCCAAAATAAAATTAAATAATTATAATAACCTTAATTAACTAAAATACAAACAATTAAATAAAAATTATATTTAAATTAAGTAAAATAAAACTTAGGTTAGGAATGTTACATTCCTTCCCCCTTAGAACATTTAGTCCTCCAAATGTCTAACGGACCTTAGGAAGAAGATCCGGTTACAACTTTTTCACTTGGTCTGTGAGCTCTCATGTGGCGTCCCTTGGACTATGGTTCTCCCACTGAACCTTCACCCAGTGAATGGTCCGCATTTGTAAGACTTGTTCCTTAGTATCAATGATTTGCAACGGCTTCTCAACATAGGTAGCATCTGGCTGAATCTCGAGTGGTTCATATTGAAGAACATGCGAAGGATCGGCAACATACTTCTTCAGCATCGAGATATGAAAGACATTGTAAACTCCTGACAACTCTGCCGGTAATGCCAATCTGTAGGCTACATCGCCCACTTTTTCAAGAATCTCAAACGGCCCGATGAATCTGCGAGATAGCTTGCTCTTTTGTCTGAATATGAGTGTTCCTCTAACCGGCAACACTTTTAGAAACACATGATCACCCACTGCAAACTCGAGATCTCTCCTCTTCAAGTCAACATAACTCTTCTGTCTACTCCAGGAAATTTTCAATCTGGCATGAATCTGCTGAACCTTCTCACTGGTATCACTGACTATCGATGGCCCGTGAAAACTCCGAACACCAACTTCCTCCCAACAAAGTGGGGTTCTACATCTGTGCCCATACAATGTTTCAAAAGGTGCTATACCAATACTTGAATGGTAGCTGTTGTTGTATGCAAATTCACAAAGAGGAAGGCGTTTCTGCCAATCCTTTCCAAAGTCCAACACACAAGCACGTAACATATCCTCTAGTGTTTGGTTGGTTTTCTCGGTCTGCCCATTTGTCTCCGGGTGATACGCTGTACTAAAGTTCAAGGTAGTACCGAGTGCCTCTTAAAGTCGTGCCCAAAACTTGCTCAGAAACCTCGGATCTCTATCTGAGACGATCGATACCGGTACACCATGCAATCTAACTACTTCCTCCATGTACATCTTGGCCAACTCATCTTTGGGTGTCTTCAAGCTCATTGGTAGAAAATGTGCAACTTTAGTTAATCTGTCCACTATCACCCAGATACTATTTTTACCATGAGTCATCGGAAGTCCTGATATAAAGTCCATCATGATATGTTCCCACTTCCAATCCGGCAGTGCCAACTGCTTCAAAAGTCTTGGGGGTCTCTTGTGTTCTGACTTAACCTACTGACAAACCTAACACCTGGTAACAAATCCTGCAATCTCCTTTTTCATATTGTTCCACCAATAGTGACTACGAAGATTCTGGTACATCTTTGTGCTACCAGGGTGAATGGTAAAACTAGAATGATGCGCTTCTGTCAGGATCTCATTCTTCAACTCCTCTATGTTTGGCACACACAATCTATCCTGATAGTACAACACACCATTTACCAATCTAAAGTCTGGCTTGTTCTCAATCTGCTCAATCACCCTGACCAACTCTGGATCCTCTGATTGTGTGCTTTTGATTCTACCCAAAATTTCTGGCTCATAGACAAACATACTGGCAATCATCACTCTATCACTAACTGGCTATAAATCAACCCCTAAGTCCAAAAATATCTCTGCCCACAACCATTATGTCTGCAAACATGCATGATATTGTCCGCTTTGGCCCATGGGCCTCACGGTTTTGTTTCTGGTGGGCCTCAACCCACCAAAATGCCTCATGCAAGGTAAGGGTGCAAGCTCTATATATAAACCCATTCACTGTTCCTCTCTATAGTCGATGTGGGACTCCAAGATGTCACAATCCACCCCCCTTAGGGCTGCACATCCCTGTGCAGTAGCTTGCCAGTTCCTGTAGTCTGCCAGCCCTCTTGACCCACCTACATAGAAACCCGGTCACTTGCACCAGGCTATGGTAGGGACCCACACTCGAATTAGTTGAGAGTCGGCTCTGATACCATTTGTAATGCCCCACCTTTCACACATGTATGATATTGTCCGTTTTGGCTCATGGGCCTCACGGTTTTGTTTCTGGTGGGCCTCAACTCACCAAAAGGCATCATACAAGATAAGTGTGTAAGCTTTATATATAAACCCATTCACTTTTCCTCTTTATAGTCAATGTGGGACTCTAGGATGTCATAAGCATTGAATTTTAATTTAATCACTTGCATTAGTTTTTAAATGGTCCAAAAATTCCTCTAAGCCTTCTAATCAGCTGAAACAAGCCTAAGCAATAAAATCCCCAAAACTAGCCCATAAATCCATGGAAAATGAAAAAAAACAAGAAAGGGTTGAACACATGGTTGACATGTTGGATTGGAACCTCATTAGGAAATGCTCTACCTTAATCTAGAAGGAGGAGATGGAGATCTTACCTTTAAACCCTTTGACCAGCTAGAAGAATCCCAAAGGAGGGGCTGCCCAAGTGGGTTTTGCTTTAAAATGGTGTCAATGGAATGGAGAGAAGATTGGGGAGATTATGGTGAGATTCATTTTTGAATTTAGCACAAGCTTGGTAGGTGATTTGAAGTGAAAATGATGAGAAGGAGAAGAGAGCAGAGTTGCTCAAGGAGAGGTTCGCTGTAGATGGGGAATGAACGTAAAAATGAAGGGAAGGAAAGTAATGACGTCTTTTGCGTAATATGAGGTGGGGCCACTCAAAAATGTTGTCAAGGTTGTAGCTTGAGATCCATTGATTGAAATGAAGTATGCTAGAGCTAAAAAGTTCACGAAATTAAAATAGCTTTTCACTGAGCCCAATATAAACATGGTTTGGAGAAGTTGGAATTTTAACCTAATTTAATGGTTTGATTATTTTGACTCTTGGTGACCCTTTTTTTATGAAAAAAAGGGTTTAAAGATTCTGAATGGAACTAGACAAACACAAAGTTTAGGGAATGTTTTTATTTATCAAATGGAGTTGGAAAAAGAATTTTCAGAAATTAAGAATACACCCCTAGAATTTCCTGAAATCACAATTTAGCCTCTAAAGTTACTTGGCTTGGCTGGAATGCGCTCCAAACTTTCCAAAACTATTCAAACCATGTTCTAACTCTAAAATTAAGTTGGTCCACATCTAAAGCACTCATAAAAACTATTAAAATTAATTAAGTAACACTAATTACCCTTAAATACCCTAATTACATATAATTTATGGGTTCGATCTTTACAGTGGGCTCTAGATAAGTTCATCACTGCTATTTGTGTGAATGAAACCCATTTTGAAGATGTGAAGTGTTCATTTGTGGTTAGATGGTGTAACTCTATATCCTTTATAGATGGCCTAAATATTATATAGGAACACTCTTAATAAAGTGTATGTAAATGAGTGTGGAAGTCAAGTAACTGCTTATGAGATGTTTGACTTCTCGTTAGAGCACTCATGAATATTGTGATAGTGCAAGATTGTTAATGCGCGTGGTTATTTTAGAACTTTTTGTAAAATCTTTGAGTAGTGTGTGATAAATGTGATTTATTATACGAAGTACTTAGTTCAATATCAAGTTCTCCATAGAACTTTGGTTTTTCAAATTTGTTACACTAAGTGAAGGTTCAAGACCTAGTTCAATTCCATTTAGGCATAGGCTTAACAAACTTGCACAATTTCCATTATTTCCCTTTTGTATGATTTAAAGTATGGTGGATTGTTGGTTTAATGGGATTTAAACCAAAGGAAGTGTTGAAAATTTATACTAAAAGCATATTTTTATGTATTTATCTTTGACCGATTTATTTATTAGTAAAGTTTTTCTTTTCATCTTAATGAGAATTTGTATGGGCAATAGTTGTATTATTATTTATTATGCATGTGTATGTCTTTTGTTCTATAAAGCAGACAAGTTGATGTATGGAGTTCAGCTTACACACAGAAAACTTATTCGTTAGTTCATGTAAAATATAAGTTATTATTGTTCACAATCTCGACAAAGTTAGACACACCATTGGTATGATTGTAGCATGATGTTTTAACAGGCCTGTCTTAGTTGCAGGAAACAGTATAGTTTTAACTTATTATGTTAGTACGCTTTGTGTGTACTGAACAGGATTATTTCTAGGTTTGTTGCCTTTATACTAACTATATAAGATGATTAATATCCCAATAGTTATTATGGGTACTTGTACTCTTAATGCCGATATAAATAATAAACTCATACATTTAGTTTTTGGCATTTTGATTTACAAAGGAGTGAGACCTTTTATAGGTCAATAATGTTAGTAAATTGGATGACTACACTACGTATATGGTGGATATTAGTTTATTGACGGAATTCGCGTCCCGTAATAGGGATTGATGATATCCCCTTGATGAAGTTTATAAGTTTTGATTATGTCAAACCTTGTAGGTGGACATTGTGTCCGACATATCAAATAAGTTAAGTGTAAGGTCTAAAGGAATTATAAAGATATCAATTAAATATAGATGTTAGTAATTATTTAATCGATGAATATCTGAAATCTTAATGTGGGAATATTAATAAGCATTTAATAACAAGAAGCTCAAAATATTATTTTGAGAATAAATATAGGAGTATAATTATAATTTTCTAATGGACTGAATTGTAATTTATGGAACTAAGATTCTAATTTGGGTCGATTAGGGTTTTCTAATTCCATAAGAAGCCTATTCATTATTTCTTTCTTAAATTCCCTATCATAGCCTATAAATATGCGCTATTATTCTTTAAATAACATAACAAGAGAAATATCATTTTTTAAAGCAAAGAGAATTTGTAGAAGATGCCCACACCCCGTGCAAGTTTGTGTATAAAGGAATACAATGGAAGGTCTTGCGATTTTTAGGTTACTGTAAGACTGAGATCAAATCAAAAAGATCTTGTTGGTATGGTTCTTGAAGCATTATCATATAAAGTTATTTCCGCAGTAATCTATCCATAATATCTAGGGATCTTGGTGGCTGTCTCTAACAATGATATCAGAGCCAATCTTAATACTGCATATGGCTTGAATAGAACATAGTAAGATTTTAGGTTGCTATAAAAAAACATAGAGATTGTGTTTATTGTAACTAACTCTTGTTTTGCAGCGAACTATCTAGCCTTTGTTTTGTAGCAATTGATTTGGCTATCATAGTCACCATGTGTATATGTTATGTGAATGGATACTATAAATCAAATTCGTAGTTACTGCTTTGCATATTTTTCAGCTCGATCCCCTTTGTGAAGTGCATCTTTTGAAGAAGTAATAATCAAGAAGACAAATGATCCTACTTGACCATGATAGCTAGACTCTTTTGATGGGTGCCTTTCTTTTGTGCTTGGATGTTTATTATTATTATTATAACCTGTTAACTATGATATAGACTTGTTTAATAATGTGTGGAATGGTGAAGTAGGTTGCGTTCATGTGAATTGCAAATAAAATTGAACTCTATTTTTTGGTAAAAGTTATGAGTTCTCAAAATTTTATTAATTACACTAATGCAATGATGCTTAAAGATAAGGTAACTTGCACATCTTAGTAATGTATTACTTCAAAATTCTAAACTGGTCTTAATTAAACTATTTTACTAGAACCCCCATTGTTAAATAACTAAGTGGGAAATAGAATCTTTTAGTTCCCATAGTCTCCATCATTGTTTTGTTGGAGATGTACTTGATTTATGTGTCAACCTCGGAGTCTTCCTCCTCGGATAAGTTAATTATGGAATCTCCAGTACAAACTCTCATATGCGTAATTTAGGGTAATTATTAGTATAGGTCACTTTTCCACCTGAGGGAACCAAATACAGAATAATGGACTTTGAATTGAATGATGATGTACACTTAGCAATAAATAACAGCATTGTCTCCATCTGAGTCACTGCTATTATTTATAAGACCAAAATCATGGCAACTATTTGGTTTTACTTTGCACAGTATGTTGCCTTGACAGTAAAACTAATAGGATATGTCCTATCTGAACAAAATAAGTATGGCAGAAGTCCTCACATCAAGGCATACTATGCATTGGTGTTTTAGACTGCTATCGGATTCTTTTCTTAATTGTAGAGGAAACCACTTTCCTTTTATTTGAATCCAAAGTTTATTTGCCCATCATAATTTTGTTGATTTTGTAATTCTCAGTATTTAAGATGGGTTCTTTCGATCCACTTGTTGTTGTTCTCAAAGAACACAAACTCACTAGACCTAATTTCATTGACTAGAAAAGAACCTTGGATATTGTGCTAACTACTGAAGACTACAAATATATGCTCACTGAGATGTGCCCAGAGAAACCTATGGATTGTAGTACCAATGAGGTGGTCGTCCAGGCATATAAAAAAAAGATAAAGGATAATGAGATGGGATGATGTTGCATGTTGGCATTTTTGTCAAATGTTTTACAACATAAGCATTAGTCTTTGCCTACTACCTATGACATCATGTATAGTCTTAAAGAGATGTTTAGTGATCCGGATCGGGTGGTTAAGCAAGTTGTTATGAAAGAACTATTTGACACTAAGATGGCTGAAGATACCTCTATGAGGGACCATGTTTTAAAAATGATGGGACACCTCAATGAACTAGAGGCCCTTGGAGTTAAAATTGATAGGGAAACCCATATCGATATCATTCTCTAGTCTTTAACTGATTCTTTAAAGAATTTTCTCCTAAATTACAACATGAACAAGCTTAACTTTTCTCTAGCGGGATTACTCAAGGAATTTCAAGCTGCTGAGGGTCTTATGAAAAAGCCAGGTAGTGTTCACATTACTAAAAAAGGTTTTGTTTCTAAGCCGAAAAGCAAGAAGACACATGAAAGGGTTAGAATCGTAATGCAGGGGGCAACATACCTCAGGGAGGAGTGAAAAAGCCCAAGGGCAAGTGTTTTCATTGCAAGCAAGCAGGGCACTGGAAAAAACAATGTCCAACTTATCTAAAAAAAGTGAATAATAAAGGTAAATTTTATTCACTAGTTGTTGAATTATTTTTTCTTGTTATACGTACCAGTACCTAGTGTGTGGATACGGGAGCCACTAATCATGTTTACAATTCTTTGCAAAGGTTCCAGGAAACCAGGCAGCTAAGTGGTAGAGAGATTTATTTGCCTATAGGTGATGTTACAAGAGCGGCAGCAGTTGCAGTAGGAGATATTTGTCTAAGTTTTAATAGAGATAGGACTATAATTTTAGAAGATTGTCTTTTTGTTCCCTCCATTAGGAGGAATTTATTTTCTATTCCCAAGTTAGTTAAAGACGAATATTCAGTTTATTTTAATAAATTTGTGGTTACTAAGTACAATAAACATTTTATTTATTCGGGTTCATTAGTGGATGATCTTTATGTTGTTGATCCTATATCTTTTAAACTGTAACTGACTGAATTGAATAACACAATTACCCTACCATGTAAGAGAAAGCAACCTTTATAAGAAACAAACGTATATTTGGCATTTATGCTTGATTAATATTAATCTAAACTGGATTTCAAGACTGGTTGCAAATGGACTATTAGATTCATTGGAAGTTAAGTCACTTCCAATCTACGAACCTTGTTTAGAGCAGAAAATGACCAAGCACCTTTTTTCGGCAAAAGGCTATAAGGCCAAAGAACTGTTGAATTGGTTCACTTTGACTTATGTGGACCCATGAATGTCCAGGCAAGAGGTAGCTTTGAGTATTTCATTACTTGTATAGATGATTACTCAAGGTATGGTTACATTTACTTTATGCACTGTAAGTCTAAATGCTTTGAGAAATTCAAGGAGTATAGGATGGAAACACAGAAGCGTCTAAGTAAGAGTATTAAGACACTACGATCTGATCATGGTGGCGAGTACCTCTTTGGAGAATTTAGAGATTAATTAGCATAAGAGGTGATTACATCCCAGTTGTCTGCACCAGGTAAACCTCAACAAAATGGTGTAGCAAAAATGGATATAGTGAGGTCAATGATGAGTTTTTTGGATTTGCCTAATTTGTTTTGGGGGCAAGCTCTAGAAACAGCGACATACATTCTAAACTTAGTTTCATTTAAGTCAGTACCTACTACACCCATAGAACTGTGAACTAGGCGCAAACCCAATTTAAAGCATATTCAGATTTGGAGTAGCTCAGCTTAGGTGTTGAAAGGGAATACAGATAAGTTGGAACCAAGAACGAAAGTTTGCATTTTCATTGGATATCCCAAGGAACAAAAGGTGGCTTTTTTTTATAATCTCAACATCGAAAGGTCATTGTTAGTACCAATCCCCAATTCTTAGAAAGGACTATGTAATGAACCACAAACCTAAAAGTAGAATTGTTCTAGAGGAATTGAGAGGAGAAAGAGCTTTTCCATTACTAGGAGTGCAGGAAGAGACACCACAAAATGGAGAATTTGGCATTCAATTACCTTATTGTAGTGGGAGGATTGTGGAGCCTCAAGCTGATGATATTCCTGGTGATTGCACCAACATGCTAGGTGATGAGCTAGATTAGCATGTAGATGATGGTACATTAGGATTAGTTTTAGCATAGTGTGAGACTACTCATACACAGACACAGGATGTGCCTGTCATATTGGGAGGGTTGTTCGTCAGCCTAAGTGGTATATATTCTTACAAGAGTCATTCGATAGAGTCCCTAATTAGTTAAATACCGAACCCTATAACTATAATAAAATACTCCGAGACAAAGATGCTGAACTATGGTAAAAGGTTACAAATAAAAAATGGAGTCTATGTACTCTAATCAAGTATGGGATCTTGTAGAACTAATTGAGGGGACAAAACCTACCTGTTGTAAGTGGGTCTACAAAAAGAAAAGAGGGGTCGAGTTGAAACCTTCAAAGCTAGGCTTGTTGCAAAGGAGTTTACTAAAAAAGAAGGAATTGATTCTAAGGAGACCTTCTTGCTAGTAGCCATAATGAAATCCATCTGAATTCTTTTATCCATTGCAGCTCATTTCGATTACAAAATTTGATAAATGGATGTCAAAACAGCTTTTCTTAATGGAAATCTTGACGAGTGTATGTATATGGTGCAACCAGATGGATTTATAACTGAAGGCCGTGAGCACATGTTATGTAAGCTTAAGAGGTCCATTTATGGATTTAAGTAAATGTCTAGATCTTGGAACATTCATTTTAATCAAATCATTAAATCTTATAGTTTTGAGCAGCACCCTAATGAATCCTGTGTGTATAAGAGGTACAATGGCAGTGTGATGGTTTTCTTAATACTTTATGCAGATGACATCCTACTCATTAGAAATGATGTCATGTGTTGTCTTCGGTTAAAGTATGGTTGAGCCGACAGTTCAATATGAAGGACTTAGGAGAAGACAATCACATTCTAGGGATAAAGCTCCTGTAAGATCGGAAACAAAAACATATTGGGCATATCTCAAGTAGTTTATATTGATACGATTCTTGCTTGTTTTAGCATAGAAGCTTCCAAGAAAGGATTTTTTCCTTTCAAGCATGGTATTTCTTTATCCAAGGATTAGTGTCCTAAAACACTTGATGAGATAGAATAGATAAAGTAAGTACCTTATGCTTCGGCTGTGGGAAGCCTTATATATGCAATGCTATGCACTAAACCTGATATTTGTTTCGCCATTATCATGATTAGTAGATACTAGTCTAATCCAGAGAGAGAACATTGGACTGCGGTAAAGCATATACTTAAGAACCTTAAGAGGACTAGAAATTATATGTTGATTTACTAGGCTGGGAGTGTGATACCCATTGGATACATAAACTCTGATTTCTAGTCAGATAGTAATGTCGAAAATTCAACCTTAAGATTTGTATTTACCTTGGGAAGTGGACCAATAAGTTGGAAGAGTGTCAAGCAATCATGTACTTCTGACTCTACCATGGAAGCCAAATTTATGGTAACTTCTGAAGTAGTTAAGGAGGCAATTTAGCTTTGAAATGTCTTGATGGATTTAAAAGTAGTACCTTCTGTAAAATCACTTATAATACTTTATTATGAATATCAGTGTGGTTGCTAATGCAAAGGAACCTTGGATGTATAAGATGGGTAAGTACATCTAACGTAACTATCATCTTATACGAGAAATTGTACAGAGGGGTGATATATTTGTGACCAAGATTTTATCGGCAAAAAACCTAGTAGATCCTTTCACAGATAGCTTACTAGCAAAAAGCTTTGATAGTCATGTGGAAGGAATGGGTTAAAATACATGTCGGCATGGTTTTGAGTCTAAGTGGAAAATTGTTGGAAATTTATACTAAAAGCATACTTTTATGTATTTGTCTTTGACTGATTTATTTATTAGTAAAGTTTTTCTTTTCATCTTAATGAGAATTTGTATGGGCAAATGGTTGCATTGTTATTTATTATGTATATGTGTCTTTTATTCTATAAAGTAGACAAGTTGGTGTGTAGAGTTTAACTTACACACGAAGACTTTTTTGCCGGTTTACATAGAATATAAGTTATTATTGTTTACAATCTAAATGGAGTTAGACACACCATCGGTTAATTATGTCAAACCCTACAGGTGGACTTTATGTCCGATATATTAAATAAGTTAAGTGTAAGGTATCAATGAATTATAAAGATATCGATTAAATATAAATGTCAGTAATTATTTAATCAATAGATATCTAAAATCTTAACGTGGAAAGATTAATAAGCATTGAAAAATGAGAAGCTCGAAATATAATTTTGAGAATAAGGACAGGAGTATAATTATAATTCTCTGGAGATTGAATTATAATTTATGGAACTAGAATTCTAATTTGAGTTGAATTAAAGTTTCCTATTTCCATAAGGAGCCTATTCCTTGTTTATTTCTTAAGGTCCTTATTGTAGCTTATAAATATGTACTAATGCTCTCTAAGTAACATAACAAGAGAAATCTCATTTTTTAGAGCAAAGAGAATTAGCAGAAGAGTCCCACACCTTGGTGCGAGTTTGAGCATAGAGGAATATAGTAGTTTTCAGGTTGCTATAAGACTGAGATCAAATCAGAGAGATCTCTAAGATGTGGTTCTTGAATCATCACTATCTAAAGTAATTACCACTATAATTTATATGCAATATCTAGAGATTTTGGAGGGTACCTCCCAACACCACCGATGCAAAAAATAGACTTCATAATCAACCTTTTTCCAAGCACAACGTCAATTGCTAAAACCTCATATAAAATGGCTCCAGCAAAATTGAGAGATCTTAAAGTACAATTGCAAGATCTATTAGATAAAGGATTTGTCAAATCAAGTGTATAACCATGGAGAGTACCGATGTTGTCTGTGAAAAAGAAGGATGATTCTACAAGAATGTGTGCAGACTACAGATAACTCAGTTACGTTAAAATCAAAAACAAATATCCACTTCCTAGGATTGATGAGCAGTTTGATCAGTTGTAGGGAGCTCATTTCTTCTAGAAGATTAACTTGAGATCAGGGTATCACTAGCTCAAAGTCAAAGATGTATAAGGTCGTTACTAGTTTTTAGTAATGCCATTTGTACAAATGAATGTTCCAGCAGTTTTCATGGCATTGATGAAGAAAATAATTGCGTCGTATCTTGATCAATTCACTGTTGTCTTTGTTGATGACTTGTTGGCCTATTCTAGATCTTCTCAAGATCATGAGTAGCATCTAAAATCATCATTACAGATTTTAAAGGATCACCAACTCTATGTTAACTTAAGCAAGTGTGAATTTTGGCTGGAGCAGGTTGCATTCCTAAGTCATATCATCAATAGAGGGTTTGGTTATAGATCTATAGAAGATTGAGGCAGTATTTAGCTGGAAAAGTCCTACATTAGTGTCAGAAATCCATAGTTTCATGGGTTTGGCAGGTTCCTACAGAAGATTTATGAAGGGCGTTTCATTAATTGCACCTTCACTAATGAAGTTAACGTGGAAGGATGTACCTTTCATGTGGACTGAAGAGTGTGAAGCAAGGTTTTAAGAGTTAAAGACTAAATTGACTATAGGTCCACTACATACACTATCAAAGGGTGGTAAATTTGTGATTTTCATGGATGCTTCAACAATTGAATTGGGTTGTGTGCCCATGCAGGATGATGAAGTGGCGGCCAATGGATCCAAGCAATTAAAAGAGCACGAGAAAAGTATGCTACCATAATTTGGAGCTTGCAGCAGTCATTTTGGCACTAAAGATGTGAAGACACTACCTTTATAGTAAGAAATTTGAAGTTCAATAAGATCATCGCAATCTTTAGTACTTGTTCACACAACCAAAGTTGAACATGAGGTAGATTTGTTGGATGGTATATATTAAAGATTTTGATTTTCCAATCAAATACCATCTAAGGAAAACTAACGTAATGGCAGATTCATTGAACAGAAGGGCAGGTGTGAATGCTTATATGAGAGTAGAATGGTCATGGTATCACATCCTGAGCCCAAGAATTTAAGCATTAGGATTAAACCAAATATAGTGACACACATACTCTCATGTATGCACACCTAGACCCAAGTCTAACTGCAACATAGAAGGGAAAGTTACACGTGCAGTTTTTATTAGTGCACATTTGTCCAAGCGATCATACGCAGAAGCTGTCAGTATCATACATAGAAATAAGGGAGCACACAATAACTAGAAACACATCTATATGTATTAGAGTGAAAGGGAAACATGTCATACAAAAGGGAAAAAAGTTTCTGAAAAGATAGAACATTTATATAATACACAAAATACATAGAGTTATAGCCCATATATAACAAAATGAAACTCAATTCAACCACAACCCAAAATAAAGCCTATACTAGTCCAAGCCACACTCCAGGGTGGATCAGTCAGAGATGAACTGCTATACACTCATTTAATCCTGATGGGACCTCGGAGATCTCCTCCAAAGTCTAATCGACCTTCGAGGGATCAGAAGAGGGACTTAAGCCTGCAACACCAATGGACAACGAGTGAATAAGACCATTCAGCAAAACAGAAGCAAAATTTAGATAACACCCATTGTATTTACAATAATCATTAACAAGTAATCATAGATAAATTGTCAATTTAGTATCCTAGGCATGTTATGCACTTGAATAGAACATGTTACAAGATTCAATTAATAGAAATACTTTACTATGTGACTACTACATTTGTTACATCCTCCCTCTAGGGATTTATGCGTTAAGAACACCATCAACTAGTCCAAGGTACAAATGGGTCTTTTGTACATGGAGTCCGGAAGTTCCAAAAAAGCACACTACAGTGGCCTAATTCTTGCTACACCAAAGTCAACCCCATCGGGTATCATAAGGCTGAAGCTGAGTAGAGTCAGACCGATTGATTCATTCAATTGAATTTTGAATAATGTGTGTAACTCTTTCATTGAATATGCATTCAATTCATTCATACTCAATGCAAAACAATATCAATACTAAATGTTTCGCAAAATAACACAATTTAAATAAAATCAACATGTACATGATAATGCAAGTCAGAATTAGGAATGAAATAAAAGAAGGCAATAATAGTAACCCAATATGGTATGTAATTCGATTTAATAGAATCAAGGCGATTTTACAAACTATCCCTAAGCTAGTCATTCATTGTTTTTAACCATGCATGATGATATAGTTTTAAGTTATTTGATATACAATTGTTCTTCTTTGGTGTTGCGCTGTATCAAAAATGTGCATCGAAGTCTCTTAAATCAACACCTATGGGGAGGTGCTTAACGAATGAACAACATCACATGAATGAGTCTCAGCACTTAAGACTCTTTATGATGTTCAATTATTCTTTGCGCCAGTTAATGCGGTATAGGAATCCAAATCTAGGGTCTTATATCCGTACCTACATTAATCATAAATTTTTAATGGCCTTACGGCTTAGCCGTGGGTGATTTACGGCTTAACCGTAGGCATCTTATGGCTTAGCCCTAAAATGCACCACAGCTAAGCCGTAGTTACCCAGAATTTCCCCCGTTCACATGGTTGAACAGTGTTTTGAGTTACGGCAAGGCCGTATTTTGTCTACAGCTAAGCCACAGTTGGGCTACTGCTTAGCCGTAGCACATGTTACGGCTTAGCTGTAAGAGGTTTTATCATTTTCCTGCTCTTTGGATTTCAAACCATAAATTATATTACGGTTAGGCTTCAGCTTGGTTATAGCTTAGCTATAGTACATCATACGGCTACATCCTACGGCTTAGCCGTAGCTTGGCCGTATAATACACTTTAAAATTGTGCTCTCTGGACATTGAGCGGTAGAAGACTTACGGCTTAGTCGTAAGTTTTAGATTTTCTAGAGCAGCTTGATTGCATTTCAAAATTTGGTAAGTTAGATGCAAATTCAAACTATAAAATAGAAGTACAAATAAAAGGCTGTAAAACACATTAAAATTAAGAGATTTATAAGAATCATAAGAATCATGATATACCAACATGCATTCAACCAAAATTTGCATATATCTGCCTTAAATTAATCTTTTCAAGCTATTAATCATTTTTTTGGCTCAATTTGGGTATTCTTGGACCTAAATGCCACGTGTGCAAGAAATCAGGAAGGAAATGAGTGCATGTATTGGAATGAGAGTCCTCTAGACTCAAGAGAGTTGTAATGGGAAAAGCTCATACCTTGAAGATGGATTAGAAGGAGAACGTGTTTAAGTCTTCCACTTCAAAGACAAGAGGAGAGCTCAAAGATGATGGAATGGAGAGTAAGAACCTTAGGTCACACATGCAAATGTTCAATCCCCTTGATTTGAGAAAACAAAAGGTGGTGAAAAGATAGAAGAAAAAGAAGAAGAAGAAGAAGACGACATTGGAGAGGAGTACATACAGGAAGAGAAGGTTGAATGGGTAGTTGAGCCTTTTATATGACATTTATTATTTTCTGGAGTTTACAAGAAAGTCCATATTCCTTGGGATAATCTTAGTTTAAGTCAAGTGAGTGACCAACTAATTCAAATGACTTCATTTGCATTCAAGTCAGTTCTTCATTTGCATTTGAGTCAGTTACAGAAGTTAACAAGCTTGATGAAACACACGTGATGATGCTAATATGATACATGAATGACGTAAAGTTACAAAGCCTAAAATAAAAAAAAAGGGGCTCGTATCTACCAATTCAGGTTAAACTCAACCTAACTACCTATCCAGGACCTTAAATGTGACTGATTACAACAAAACATCATTAACTAGGCTAATTCTATGGAAATTCGCTAATAACTTAATCAATTGGTCACTAAACATATGTAATTAGGGTCAAAGTGTTACAAATGGGCTAAGATTTTTCTGGATTTAGGAGTTGATTTGCAGTCAGTCGGTGACAAAATCATGATGGCCAACATGATCTTGAGTAGAATAAAGAGCAAACTGTTAAAGGATCCAGAGCTAGTTAGAATAATTGAGAAGATTACTAGCAGATCAGATTTCAAATTGATAGAAAGTGTATTATGTGTGTGCCAAATATAGAGGAGCTAAACAATGAGATTCTTACAAAGGCACATCACTCTCGTTTCACCATTCACCTGGTAGCATGAAGATATATCAAAATCTTTATAGTCATTGTCGGTGGAGCAATATGAAGAAATAAGTTGCAAGGTTTGATGCCTGATGCTTAGTGTATCAACAGGTCAAGGCAAAACTTTAAAAATCCCCATGTCTTCTTAGGCAAGTGGTAGTTTTGGATTGGAAATGGGAGCATCTCACTATGGATTTCATCTGGGGACTACCATTATTGCATGGCAAAGATAGCATCTTGGTCATTGTGGATAAAATGACCAAGGTTGCACATTTTCTACTGATGAGTTTGAAGACTCGAAGGGATGAATTGGCAAGAATGTATATGGATGATGTTGTCTGAATTCATGGCGTTCTAGTTTCTATCATTTCAGACAAAGATCCAAGATTTATTAGAAAGTTCTAGACATGACTTTAAGATGCTTTGGGCACTGCATTGAGTTTCAGCACAATGTATCATCCACAGACAGATGGTCAAACTGAAAGAACGAACCAGATATTTGGACGACATGCTAGCGCTTGTGTGTTGGGTTTCGGGAAAGACTAGCAGAAAAGTCTTCCTTTATGCGAGTTTACATGCAATAACAGCTATTACTCTAGTATTCGTATGGCATCTTTTGAGGCACTCTATGGATGTAGATTTAGGCACTAGTGTGTTGGAATAAGATACGTGTCAGGAGTTTCTATGGACCGTCGATTATCAGTGATACTAATGATAAAGTGCACCAAATTCATAATAGATTGAAAGTGGCTAAAAGCATACAAAAGAGCTCAACAGATTTGAAAAGAGGAGATCTCGAGTTTGAGATTGGAGAGTATGTGTTTCTGAAAGTGTCATTAGCCATAGGGACATTAAGATTTGATCAGAAGGCATATTGTCTCGGAGATTTATTGGGCCATTCGAGATTTTTCAGAGGGTTGGAGACGCTGCATACAAATTAGCATTATCATCAGACTTGGCATGACTTCATTATTTTTTCATGTCTCGATGCTAAAGAAGTATGATGCAGATCCTTCACATTACTTCATAGAGAAACCAATGTAGATCATTAACACAAAAGAGTAAATCTTAAGAACGCTCACAATTCACAGGGTAAAGGTTCAATGGGAACATCATAGTTTGAGCGAAGCCACTCAGGAACTCCAGGACCAATTGAAAAACTAATACCTAGATCTTTTTCTAGAGGTATGATAGACATTTGGAGGACTAAACGTTCAAAGGGGGGAGGAATGTAATATTCTGTATCCCAATTTGGGTATTAACCTAATTAACTGCATTTTATCTATTTTAGATCTGTTAGAGTCTAGAAAAGTTTGAGTTAGTATTAAGATTGTGTGTGCAGAGTTTTGTTGGACTTTGAGCTCATTTGAGCAAAGTAGGGGGTAGTTTGTAATTTTAGGAAGTCCAAAGCCCTTTTTCGTAATTTTACAAATTGTGAGGCTTTGGGCTTGCTGGGTAGATCTCCAAATTCTAAGATTTTTATTCTTCTATCTTGTTTTAATTTGAAACCATTTTGACCATCAAATGACCAAAAAACCAAATAAGTGGATTTATTTGTAATTTCTCAAAAACCACTTATTTATAAAAATCCCAACCAACCTTATCTCCTTTATTTTGTTTTCTCTTTTTTTTCTTTCTTTCTCTAGTTTTCTTCTTCCAACAACCAAACTGCTTGTTTTCGCTAGACTTTTAGCTGTGGGAGTCTTAATCAGAAGCTGCCATTTTCTCCATTTCATCTTCGTCATCTCAAAGGACCCATTTTTCATATCACTTCTTCACCAAACAACTCTAGATAAGTCTAAACCCTTAACATAGTTAAGTGTTTTGGAGTTATAGTTTAATTTCAGTTTAAGAATGTTCATTAGAACCATCTTTTTCCATTTATAGGGTAACTGTGGTTTGTGTTTGGTTTTCTTCAAATTTCTGAGATTTGGGTGGGTTCTTGAGATCAGCTAGAGCTTTTCTTTTACAACGTTTAGCATTAAGGCAAGCAAATACATATTCTTTATTGACGATATCCTTTGATTCCTTAAAATGAATGAATGGTGATAATTGGAGGGGTCTAATATATGCTATGGTCTTGCATGTTAGAAGGAGGAATAAGAAGAATGAAACGATTTCTCATCATTTTATATAAAACGGGAGCTCAGTTTCTGATGAGAAGATTCGTAACAAATCTGACGAGGAATGCATGAGAATATTATTCCTTTGAAATTTTACTTGGTACACACTGATTAACCATGGACTTTCCATAATTCATTGCAGAGGCATAAGCAGAGGCTATTCTTTACACTTTTTGGTGAGCCAAGGTGTTTTGATCTTGATCATTAGTTGATACAACCTTTCCACAATCACATCTATGTCCAAAATAATTAGGTCACTGGGTCTTGCTAAAGTTTCAGTAAGAACTAGGATGTATGAAGACATGATTATGAATATAAAATGCCTAAGGTGAAAAGAAGGAGACTTTATAATAATTTATAATTTTTGTATCCAAAAGCAAACACTCATGTTTTTGGTGAGTTCAGTGACCATATAAAAACAATCCCTTTATGGGAAAGGGATTTAAACTCAAGTTTAGGGACTTAGCACTGGTACCCTTGGTTTAACCTTTTATGGACTAACTAGTTGGACCATTGGGCAAGGGATGCTCGAGCAAACGTGCTCTCACTGATCATATGATTTGTGTACAATGTATAAAATACACTAAACTCAGTTGATGTGAGGATTGAGTCTATACACCATGGTAAATGAATATCTCAACCTTAACTCATTTGTATTTCAAGTAGAGATTAGGTACTTGAATCATGATTTAAGTTTAGGAGTTGGATTTCTTTGGAATTTAGATTTTAGTTTTCATGATTTAGGAATTTTATCCTCTTGCATTGTCTTGAATGATGTTTAACTTGAGATTTTGGTTTTGAGCAACACTGAGTCGGTCTATATTTATATTATGTATTAAATGATCATTTTTGCAACTGTGCAGCTCGATTTGATTTTGGACGGTTGATTACTGTCTTTGGCTTGGACTACTTTGCATCTAAGATTTTCAATGGGATCTTTTTCCCACTTTTGAATATACAATGTTGACCACTTGTCTTGATTTTGAAGCTAGACGAACCATCCTAATGTAATGGTTTTACCGTTGCATGACTTAAGTGTGTAGCTAAGTTGGATATCGTATTGAATCATGATTTACTTCCTTTCTTTACATTGATTACAATATTTCTTTCATATGTTTGTATTGATTCATTTATTCGGAAAATGCATATTTATTATATTACCTGCCAACTACTTTGTAGTTGATGTATTATATTTGATGCATAGGTGCTGAATATATCTACACCAAGGAGGAGGTGTAGTGTGAAGCATTACAGACGCTTGAGCCACCAGACTAACTAGGGTGGGGTGCAAAAGATGGTTTTAAAACCATCTAGACCAGCACCAGAGAGACTCACATGTTTCATAGTTATTTTTTATTCACTTATTTCTTTTGGGGGTGTCTTGGTTTTTATGTGGGCTTTTTATATAAACTGTTTTGTTTATTTAGAAATTTTGAACATTAAATCTAGTTTCTTGATGTACATACTCTAAGAAATATAATTATATAAGTTGCTAGGAATGCTTCCGCAGATATTGGTGAATGTTAAATCTTATAAACTCACCTCATACTATAGATCTTGTGTGAAGATAATTCAGAGCCACATGTTGTTTTAAACATAAATTTTTTTTTTAATTTGCCCCAAATTTCATGTTAATCTTGATTTTAGAATTGGGGATGTTACATCCAAGGGGGTCCACATTCCTTGTAAGAACCAATTCAATTTGAATTAGTTCAAAGAAAGTTTATGGAAGTTTCAAGGAATATGTCCTTTGAAGAAATAGGAAACTAAAAGAAGAGGAATCAAGATGCCCTTTCTATTTTTCTTAGGATTGCATAGATTAAAATAATCATAACTTTCAAACCAAGTGTTAGATAGGGGCAATCTACCTACCATTGGAATGTTCTTTTCGAAAAAATATTTGTGGTGCCAAAGATTTAAGTAATGGAATTTTACTTCACAAAGTTATGGCCTTGAAAAGTTCACTATGTATTTATAGACAGGATTGCAAAAAGATTGAAAGTTTCCTCCATATTACACACCTAAAATGTGCCAAAATTAAATCATGCATTCACAAATTGATGATCAAGATAAAGATGAAGATTTTCAACATTGAAGATCAAGTGCCCATCCAAAGTGGGGCCATCCATGAAGATTTTCTTGAATTCTAAAATTTGAAGAAAGTTTGTGTAGAGATTTCATTTGAATAAGATTACAAACCAAAAATCTCTCACATGCTTCCTAATTATTTGAAAACTTGGAGGCAAAGTTAGAAAATCTTACCAAGGAGAGTTTTAAGAAGTTTCTTGGAAGCAAAAAACAAGGAACCAAAAAAGGAAACAATGGGGCACAAAAAGCTATAAATTAAACCCATATGGGACATTCCAAGCTTTGGTCGGATGAACCACCACTTTCCTCTAGATTTCTACACTCCACCTCTCCTTATGTTTTTACTTTCATTGTATTCATCAAGGATGCTTTCTCAAAGGCCACACCAACCTTAATTTCTCAATTACAAAGAGGCATCCACTCCATCCTAGGCATATAATGAAATACTTTGTTTCAAATTTAATTCTTTTATGTAATCGATTATTTACATGCTAGTATTTACTTAATTTGTTTCTTTTTCTTCATTTATTGTATTTTTAATATTAATCTTGTGAGCCAATGCAATAGGATTAATTTTTATTCTTGTTTAATATTGGGATAGGATTGGAATCATAACTATTAGCACACTTTAGTAACCTTTTCAATATACTTAATTTTCTTCGGATACATTGTATTTTTTAGAGGCAATTGCAAGGTAGAATTAAAGACGATTGAACCATGGATGATTAGAGACCAATTCCAAATTTATTCTACTTGGATGAAAGTTTGTTGTTCTCACTTGAATTGACAACCCAAAATGAAGAACAAGACCTTAGGACAACACTTCTAATCTTTTTAAATCTGGTTGAGAGAGAAATTTGGAAAATTGAATTTACCAACTTTTATTTTATTTTACAACCTTTAAATTCAGTTTTTTGATTTATTTTTTAGCACTTGAAGTTATTTCTTTATGCATGTTTTTCATAGATTATTTTTATTGCTGAAATTTCACATCATGCATGCATTGTTTCCAGTCTAATCGCATAGTTAGGGTTAATAGTTTGAATTAATTTTAGAAATCAATTCTTTTGATTGAAATAAAATTTATTAATTTATAATGCATCCTTTAATGCAGGTTTATTTCTGGCATTAAATCAATTAATTCATGTAAATCATGCGTGCATGTCCCACGCATGGTCATGCATTTTTTAACATATATTTTTCAGCTTTGTATTTTATTTTTTAGTTTTGAGTATTAATATTTATTTTATGCATTCTTAGGTTTGTTTTTTAGCAATAAATATTTTTATTTTCTGTTTTAAACCTTCGTGCATTCATAATAGGATTTACATGCATACTAATTAATTTTCTACACTAGTTTAGTTTGTTTTGCTTACATTTTTTAATTATTTAATTTTCACTATTATTTCTCATGCATGATTCATAAATTTATTTAGAAAGTTAGGTTTCAGCTTTTGGTTGTTAGGTTTCAGATTTTTTTTTATCTTTAGTAAGTTTTAGTTGTATGTTAGATTAGTCTAGAATCACTGTCATATTAGGAAACTTGCATTGCTTTTAAATTTCTGCACTATTTTGTTTCTAACATTAGATAGTTTCTATTTTGTTTTTTTAGATCCTAATATTGTTTAGATAAATATCCTGTTTTAGAAAGTTTTGAATCTTGGTATTCTAACTTAGTTGATTTCTAATTTAGTTTGTTTCTAACTTTAGTTTGTTTGGTTAGTTTCTAATTTAACTATTGTTTCTAGCTTTAATAGTTATTAATTTCAGACTTTTTTTGTTGGGAATTTTTATTTTTTTTATTTTGCAACAACTTTAGTTTTTAAGAATTTTTAGAATTAGGGATTTTAGTTTAGAAAAGTCTGAAATTAATTTAATTTTGAAAAGTGAGATGATGTTGTATACATTCTTTTTAGGCTAGTATTACATTTTACTTAGGATAGGTTCAAGTTGAAAGTTAATTGCACATTGCTACTGTAACATTCCAAACTTAAATATGATCATTAGCCTAATTAAATTTTATTTTAGTTAATTAATCTCCTTTAGAGTCTATTAAAGTCTGAATTAGTGTTAGGATCATGTATACGAAGTCTTGTCAAGTTTCGAGCTCGTTTGAGCACAATAAGGGGTAATTAGTAATTTTAGAAGGTTAAAAGCCCTCTTCATAATTTCATGATTTTTAATGTTTTGTGTTCATTCGGTACGAAACCTATTTCTATGACCTTTACTCTTTTACCTCGACTCAATCTAGAGCCATTTGACCCATCAAAGATCCAACCCAACTTAACTAAACCCTTTTTTTGCAACAACCTAAACCACTCTCTAATAAGACTGAAAGTCAACCCAACCCCTTTCATTCTTTCTCTTCACCATGTGTTTTCCTCTCCTCCCCATTTTCTCTTATCCTCCTCTTCCTTACTTGTTGCCACCATCAGAATTGAGTCCTACCGTTGACACCAGACATCGCCATCATCTCCATCACATCTTCTTAATTCTCCAGCAACCCTCTACTCAAGCCATCCTTCAAATACAAAAACCTAGGTAAGCTTTAGATCACCTCTTGGTTAAGTATTTAGGGTTCCTTGTTTAATAATGCCATAGATGTGATACTTAGGGCCTTTTCTTTCTTATTGTAGGATCAATTTGTTAAGGGTGTGTGTGTGTAAATCGATTTAGAGACCTGATTGGGCTTTTTCAATTAAGGTTTCATCTCTTCTTCACCCTACATATCAAAGGCAAGTAGATACACATGATTTGTTGATGATGTGCTTGTTTTACTATTAATTTAATGTTGATTCATCATTTTCATATCCCTTTCTGCCCGATTAAATGAAAATGCTAGGTTTAGAAATTATGGATGCATGGATGTGTTGGATGATGGGAGCAGGTGATTTCTATATATGTTGGACTAGGCTCGGCTCCTTGGAATTGTAGGTGGAATGCATGGGGAAATGAAAAGGGGAATGGTTTTCCCCTTCACTAGGAACAGGGAATTTATCCCATTTCTAATAGAACCCAGGTTTGTTCGAACAAGCCTCGGGCTCATTCGAATGAACCATGGTTCTACCCATGGGTTTGTTTCAAGCATTTAGGCCATATGTAGGGTGATGTTTGAGGTTGTATGCCTTTTGTAATTATCCCTTATACATTGGGAATCCCTGGTTTAATAATGAGACCCCGTTCAGATCGTAATTCGATTAATCACGTTGGACCTTTATGTAAGAGACGTTTTGAGCACACATTTCTCTTATAGAATGCACGGTTCAAGCATGATGTGAACCTATTCGAACTCTAATGATGTTGGTTTTCAAGGCATCCAAAATTGGACTATGCACCATAGAAATTAAAATGTGATGTCTTCGTATTGTTGGAAGTAGGTGGGTCTCGTGGATAGATTTTCAAAACTTTTGACCCACTTGACATAAGGATCAATTATCCATAAGACCAAAAACTCAATCCAGGATGCATTACCCTCAATCTCGTGACTATGTGCAGTAAATATTCTATCTAAAAGACAAAATCAAACAACACTAAACATCCATGATAATCTACGACATGCAAGAAGTATATCATACCTTTGGAGATTCATAGTGCTTTAATGGAGAAGTTGCGACTCTACTTGATGATGAGAATCTTCAACACCTCTTAGCCTTCCATGCTATGACCTGAATTGGATTTCTTTTCTCAAGAAGATTGATGGAATCTCCAGGAGAAATCCCAACTCGAAACTCCAAGGAATTAGAAGAGAGAAGGAGAGAGAAACTCAAACAACTCTTGCACGAACAGGGTTTTGGGCGTGAAAGAGTCTCTTATTGGACGTCCAAGAGATTTTTATATACTTTCAAATCTCTTCCTTGCTTAATTGAAATAGAAGTCTTACTTCTAAAATAATTAGCAACTTTCTCTTTTCTAATCCCTTTTTTGTAGAGTTCAAGTCGGATTAGTATTTTTAAATAACTTGGGCTAGCGTGAGGACCACTAGGGATTCCTTAGAAAGCTGGCTCCAACTGGAACACCGTGACCCCACATCTCATGTGCAATTCCGGCCCACAGTTAATTGCAAATAACACCGCTATATAAATGCAATTGCACTCCAGTCTTAGGAATAAATTACAATGAAGACCCTAAACTTCCCAATTACTACAAGCAGGCTCCTCTATCAATATCCGTGGATCAATTGGAATAAATCTGTCTCTTCCAATATAAGTTCCACATCTTATTATCGTTGAGCCCCAATTAATCACAGTAATCATCAGTACCATCCAATTAACTCTTAATTGAGATGGGTGCGCACTTACTAATGACAAATCCATTAATTGGCACAAGGGGATAATAAAGATAGATTCCATATTGATCATTCAACGTTCCCACAGTTCTACTACCACATACCCAAGACACCGAGGTGTTAACCTACAGTCGGCCTCACTCATTAGTGACTCAAAGCAAATGAATAGATAGAAACTTGAGTTCATCAATGTCTCAGGATTGAGAGCCTATTGCTAGGGAATTATGAGAACATAGCTTATTATTGAGACAGAATTCCATAAGGTGCATCTCATGGTCCTTCAATACATCCAATGTACCAGCACCGTGATCCAGAATCTTACATTCTGATGATCGAGACAAATCACACTATCTCATAGTAATCAAAGTGCTGCAACTTTATCAAATGAGATGCCCAGTCTTATTACTTGTTGTGAAGCTATTTAAATATAAGATTTGTGACATATATCTCCCGTGTGTGGATCTCATCCATGCACATATATCACATCTAATATACTAATGGGACCTGGTTCAACTCATGAACCATTATGTCATATGTATTGGTCATATACATGAAGTAGTAAAATAACATTCATCTCATGAAAGCAAAGCATGATTTTATTGATAAATAAAGAAATTAATCAATTTATTACATCAACTGATGGATTGAGTCCACAAAATCTAACAGGTATTACCTCATCTGGTGTTCTAGTAGAGCTATTGAGAATGTGAATTTCGTATTGAATGTGAATTTCGTAATGACCCTAGGAGTTTGGATTGTAATCATTCCTTGGCCTTCCCATTTGCTGCAATTTATCATTTCATATTGTATGTTTGTCGTACACATTGTATAGCCATGCCCCCTAATGCATTGGAAGTGGACTGTGTTGTGGCTTGGCACACATTGTATGGTCTTTGGAGGACTAATTGTGCTGGGTTTGCATTGAGTTTGTATTACAATCATTGAATGGAGTAGTTCCCTACTATTTTGAATCTACTCATGTAGGATAACCAGCACTTCACCTCGACTTAGGATTTTGTGTCTGAGCACCACCTAATCAAGTCCATGTATTATTATAGTATATATATTGTTTTGGGTCTTATGGATGACTGTAGATTGATTATAGATGGCTAATTAACAATTTGGACAGATTGCTTGATTTCGGATTTATGATTCTGTTCGGGTTATTCCAATGAACTGATTGGCCGACCACTAATGTTATGGATGAGTTTTTAGGGTTTATTATGGGACTAACAACCCGCATCTGCATATGTCCGACTTTAGTGTATTGCTCTTTTGTGTAACATTGGTTTAGGTTATCCATTCATGTGTATTGCTCATTGTTAGTTTTTTTCCATATGATCATACTATCATACTATCATACGATCTTATATATATATGTTATATATAGTTTGTGTTTATCTAGGTCCCATTGATAATGCTTTGCTTGGTGCATAGGTACTGAGCCCTGCTTTACTGCGGAGGAGGAGGAGGAGGATGAAGCGTTTCAAACACTTGAGCCAACTGATAAACCAAAGTGGGATGCAGACAATGGCTACGAAGCTGTCTAAACTAGCACTGAAGTGATTCACCTTTTGGATTATTTAAATAAACATGATTATGTAGCCCAAACTTTATGTGGGCATTTTAATAAGTTGCCTTTATTTATTTTACAACTTGAAACATTTAAAACTAATTTCGTTTGACATTTATTTCTTAATAAGTTCTTGATGATGCCAATTGCTAATAAATGCTTTAGCAGGTATTGTGAATGAGATTTATTGTGACTCACCACAAGCCTACGATCCTGTATAGGTTCATGATTAGGAGTCACGTGTTGTGTTAAACACGGGAAAATTTTAAATTGGCCCTAATTTCGCGTTAACTCCAATCTTAAGTTGGGGGACGTGACAACTCCCTATGGATCGACAACGTACATACTCACTGGGTTTATTATTACATTACGACCTTGCATTTCAATCTCACGAACAACCAATCACCTTGCACGTGTAAGTTGTATTTGTGTCTCCTCATATGTGTTAGTTCTCATCTCCTCACATCTCCGTGTTGTATCTATGTCTCCTTGCTTGTGTGAGTTCCCATCACCTCTCTTGTGTGAGTCTCAGGTCCTAACCCTTCAGTTGATCAGCTAAAAAAAAATAGGGGTCCCTATCTTATGGGCGATACAGGAGTGCCCAACGATTTCTCTTATGTAACCAATCCTCTTATCAAGAATTTCTGGTTAACGAGTGTCACATGGACTCATACAATAGTAAATATATTTAATATAAGAGGAAAATTTGCTTCCCTCACTGTCACTGATTTACCACCCTATGGGGGCCACAAAATGCTCACGTGGTTTTTTCTTTTTTTTTTTTCCTTTCAGAAATCTTAAAAAGAGGCCTGGCCACTTCCAAAACTGTAAAAAGAAAACAAATACAAAAATGTATATACATAATTAAATAATATTTGTCAAACGGAATTATGGATGCTTCATATGTTAGGTTTGGAACCTTAAGACTCACGTGACAATAATGGTGACAACTGAAGCTATTAAACAACAGTTGAAACTGTGGCACAATGGCCATTATTTTAAACGCAAATTAGGTTTATAGTCTGAAGCCTGTATCACCAACCATTGGGCCACACCTGTAAATAGTCATCAAGGACTCCACGAGCATATGATTCCTCCTACATTTCAGGGAAAAGTAGAAATAAATAAATCAAAAAAGAAACAAAAGAAAAAAGAGAAAAGAGAAAGCGAAAGAAAAGAAAAGAAATCCTTTGGGAGAATTTGCATTGCCCCATTCATTTTGGTGGGTCACCCCCATTCACTTCTTTTTATCACCCTCAACGACCCTCAATTTCACAAAGAAAAAGGAGGAGAAATCAACAAAATAAAATACCACAACAGCCCCAGCCCCATATAAACTCTCTCTCTCTCTCTCTCTCTCTCTCTCTCTCTCTCTCTCTCTCTCTCTCTCTCTCTCTCTCTCTCTCTCTCTCTCTCTCTCGCCATCATCAATCATCACAGGCACACACCAGACATACATGGCCATGGACTGGTTCTCATGGCTATCAAAAACAGGCCTAGACCCATCTCTTGTATACGAGTACACCCACACCTTCACCCAAAACGAGCTCGAGGAAGAAGATATTGCCTTCTTCAACCATGAATTCCTGCTTAGCATTGGAATCTCCATAGCCAAGCACCGGCTAGAGATCATGAAGCTTGTGAAGAAGGACAGCAGGCGCGACCATCACCCCATGTCAAGGCTCTTGGGCGCGATGAAGAAGACTAGGAGGTGCATCTCCAAGTACATCAATGCATGGCTTGGTCACGAGAAGTCAGCTCTCATGGTCCTGCCAGGGAAGGCTCATGGAATGAGATGGAGAGGAGCCATGTTGAAGAGGAACAAGAGTATGATGCTTATGAAGCAGGAGCTGTTGATGCTGACTGATGAGAGCGTCGTAGCTACAACACCGTCTGTTGTGAGTGGGCCGAGTCCCTTGACTTGTCATCAGGCCAATGCAGAGTCAAGATGGTCAACGGGTATGGAAGAGATCAGGTGGGCTTCGATGTTCCAGGATTTGAAACCCAACTGATTATTATATGTTTATTATCATTATTTTCCTCTTTATATTTATTTTCCTTTATGTATAAGACGCACTAGAATTAGAGATGTGGTGAGGCCACTGGACCTTTGAGTGCAAGGTGACTTTAAAGTCCATCTATTCACAAAAGTTCAGGTCTAATGAAGGATGCAGAGAGGCATCCGATCCAAGGACATGAAACGGGTAATCAATAAAGAAATTTCAACCTTTATTCGGTACAATCCATTTCTATCAAACAATGCCCAGTGTGTCACACCCCAAAACTGAGCTGGATCCTTGCCGAATCCCAAGGATATGAAAATTGGAGCTAATTTAAAATTTTCACAATAACAAGTTTATGAGCCCCAATCTCAGGTAGATTGAAGTTCTATATGAGGCTAAACTTATTGATCAAACAACCATAAACACACAAAAGATCAGAAACCACATTCTATGCTACTAGTCATCATAATCAAATCAGATAAATCATCAACATTAATAATTAATCAAAGTACTCTGAAGCATAACAATTAAAGTTGTAATTCCAAACAAGGATGACTTCAATTCCTACAAATTGTAGCTTCCAAACATGGTTTTATTAAATGAAACTAATAGTCTGATCTACGCATCAATACTAAGAAATCTTAGATGATGTCATTGGTGCTGCACTCAGTAACTCCACCATCTGGCGGAATATCCTGAGTCTCTCGACCCTCTTGTTCGATACTAGCATTGGCACCTATACACCCAAATGAGGTGGCGTCAAATTGACTTAAAGGTGATGAATACAATCTAAAATGCAATTGCTGACTTACACTTATGGATAGCATGTGTTAATTGTATAAACTGAAGAATCATATAAATGAACAATATATCACGATGCACAAACACGGGCAAGCCGGCCAAATATAATGCACAAACACGGGTAAACTTGCCAGACATAATTCACACACAGTAGCGTACATCCACATCCAACTGCAGTTGGTAAATATGCATGCCAAAACCTAACAAGGTAGAATAATGCTAAGTCCGGTCTTATTATAACAAAAGTTGTCTTATTCAATGATTAATATTAATTTGAGGTGTGTTATGTGAAGGAATTATGTGTTAATATATCAATCACCCAAACACTAATCCATACTAAGTCATACTACTCAATATTATTAAGATTTAGGGCCCAATTCTAGTCCATCCTGTGGTTTAGGCTAACTAATATACATACTCCTTAAACCACCCAATCTACACAATGGCCATCCAATCTCACAATGCAAAAGTACACCCATTTTGTGCCTGTCATGTGAAACATCCTGAGATGTTGTATGGCCATTCATGTTCAAGGAAGCCCGTTGAATGTACTCAGTCAACCACAGGGTCCCCGGTCAAACACCCATCCAAAGTTCATTCCCAAATGAATTATCGAGTCCAAGGCCATAAACCTATAGTTAGGATTTACTCATCCCAAAGGCCAACCTTTAGAACCGGAACCACAGTCAGCACTAAGTGGGCTACATTGCGCCGTGGGGTTGAGTCAATTAAAATAGAATTTTCCTTGTTGTTAAGCACAACAAGGAAACTCGTTCAAGCGCAGATGACACCCAGCTCGAGCACATCTCTGACTAACAAGTGCAGAATTAATTTTCCCCTTAACTGGATGCAAAGAGGGGTGCACTCAAGCGCACCTGTCAAAACTGCAAATTTGTATAGTTACACTATAGAGGGGAGTTCTTTCTCAACCACATCTGAGTGTACAACTCTTGTCTAATCAAGTAAAATCCATTTAATTCTTTAATATTACAAATTATACCAATCCACTTCAACAAACAATATACCATCAACTAGAACTGTCTACTTGCCTTAGATCTTTAGAACCCAATCTCCTGAGTAAAATCGAACACCAACAAATCACGACAACCAAAGTTTCTTTCTACAACCCAATGAACACAACCAAATTCTACATGAATGCATGACCTAAATACACAGATCTAATGGATTTTGCAAAAAGGAGAAACTTACCTACAATTGCATAAAGGAGGCAAGAAGATGAGGAATATATTGATGACAAGGAAATCCCTTGATCTCAAGAACCTATGTCTACTTGCAAGCTTGACAAAGTTTGTCTTCAGAGGAGAAAAGCGGAGAGGATTCATAGAGTTGTGGGTGGAGATGGAGAAGTGAACAATCGAAAAGAATAGGGTTAGAAGGGTTTTCGTAAAAGTTTCCCTCATTTACAAAAAAAAAAAAAAAACAAAAAAGGGCTCCCTGCTTTTTAAGTGAATTATACAAAATTTCAAGAGAGGGCTTTTGGGCCAAATCTTAATACTTTCGTGCACTAAGACCAAGGGCCCACAATGAGTTTGGGTCACCCATCACAAATGGGTCCCTCAAAGATATGCCATGCATGAAATGACCCAATTTCTAGAAGGGCCTATTAAAACATTCCTAAACCCAACAATCTGAGCCGAGCCAGCTTACCCAATTCGACCCAAGAAATTAAGGCCCAGGACCTTACACAATGTTTCATTAATAAATTTGAATTTTTAACGAAAGATAAATCCTAAAGTGTTATTATATTTCCCACCCATCTAGTCGACCCTACAAATGCTGCCCTGCGTTTTATTATTTGCTACATGTTCTATTACTAAAAATTAGAAAAAGCAGATGGAGAGTTTTCATCAGCGGAAATCCATATGAAACAATGATTATACATAAGTAGTTGTTGCATGGTATCATACGCCTTGACTTTCAATAAATTGATCTGGTGCAATCACCTAGCTTTGGTAATGAGTCTACGTATGTGTCCCACTGGACGTATGAAAATCATGTGAACAGATATATAGTGAAAAGATCACATTAGCATTTAAAATCACTTCCGTAAGATCTTCGTAATCCCTTGATCTTCAGACCTCTAAGTTCAATTGCTTTAAGGACAATGATATTTAGGATTATCAATCGAACAGCAAGGTAAGTGCCCATTATGGAAGATTGTCCCAAATCTGGATTTATAGATTGCAGTTCATATAATATGCAGCAGAAAAATAAAAGAACTATAAATAAATCAATCATATACCACAAGAAAAAAGTACCCAAGTTTTTAACGTGGAAACCCTATATGGGAAAAACCATGAGTCCTAGCAGACTAGCAAAAACCAAGCACTTATAACGAACAGTTACAAGATATAAACTCACAACCACTTTTTTAGTCTTCCCAACCTAAAGATTGTAGTCCTTTTCACACCACTCCATATTGCAACAATTTTCCATCACTATTCACTGCTCTCCGTGCTTGATCTGATTACCTTGAAACCATAAGGCACACAATCTTTTACAAGAGAAAATGATCTTTTACAAGAGATCATAGAAGCAAAATTCTCTAGCACTCTAATCAACATAGTCTCTCCAATGGATGCGCTATAGAAGTAGCAATACCTCAATTAGGTTTTTTGCCTGTAAAATGATAGAGGTTCCTTAGGGTTGAGAGAGAACCCTTTTAAATAACTTATAATTCGTGCCTTATTAGGGTTTGTGTAAAACACAAAACAACAATCCTGGAATAGATAGGTAATAATTCATAAACAGAAAAATGGGTTCTTCTGTTGTCCACTTGAGCACCTACGAGCCCCCACTCAAGTGCATGAATAAAACGTCAAGCTATTTGCAATTCAGCGCAATTTCTAACAGGCCTGCTTAAGCACTTAAAGTCTCAGCTTGAGTTAGAAAAACTGTGTCCATCCACTCGAGTGCATGAGAGTGTCCGCTCAAGTGCCTGTCTTTTGATTCTTCACTTCAAGTTTTTGGCTATACGAACAGTAGTCCATTCTATAAGAAATATAAAATTACAACTTTATAGACCCATAGTTTTGTCTAACCCATGAATTAGCTAGCACTCAAAACCTAACAATCTCCTCCTGTGGTAGTTCATGGATAAAATTCCCAAAAAATTACAATTCATCTACCCTAGACAAAAACTCAAAATTACATTGAATTTTTCAACAAAAAAAATTACCTTGAGCACCTGTAGATTAGTTTTAATGTCTCTGTCTTTGACTGTGTATATCTTCCTTTACATACCAGCTTCTTTATCTCTCCCTTTCAATTTGTCCATAATTGACAAAGATAATGATAAATATATGCAGCATATTTGTTAATCAAGATCTAATAGCTCCCCCTTAATGTCATCTTCTTTTCAGCACTGGGGGTGTGAGCTTGATCTTCTTGATCAAGGGCATTGTATGTAGCCACTCATACTTGTATAGTGTGAACTTTCAGTGTAGTGTGAGTAACTTCTTTTTGCAAATCAAACTTTCTGACCCAAATTGCTTTAGTCTTTACCTTCAGTGGAGACAAAGATTTCCTCCATTACGTATGTTTTGGTAGACTTCTTAGCTTATTACAATGAGGTCAAATGTGTTGTTTGATTCCACAATGATGACATATGGTGTAAATGCAGTACATGACATAGTCTTTTTCTTCGAAGTACTTGCAGCATGTTTAGCACAAACAGGATTTGAAATGGCAAAACCTTTAACAAACATTGTTTTACCCTTTACCTTTGAAGTGGATGCACCACAATCATAATCGACACCAAGTTTGTCATTAGCCATCTTCTTATTGAATAGGATGGAATTAAGTTTCTTCAAGCCAATGCTCTTCCTGTCCAATGATGCCTTTATAGTAGGCAGTTGTGAAATAGCCATCTTCAACTTGCCATTCAAATTAGATTTCTCCGTTTGACATGTTTGCAACTCCTTTTTCAAGGTTTCTAAGTTGTTTTCATACTTCTCAAGATCCAACGAGTCATATTTTTTAGCTTCATCCGTCAGCTTGCTAGCCTTGTTATTTGTCTAATCTTCCAAGAGACTGACCTTTGAAAGTATTGCATCCAATTCTATCTTGAGAGAGGTTGTTTCATCTTGAGCAGTTTTCCATTTGATGGCAATCTTCTTATGGACTTTGGTTATCTTCAAAGATTATTTTAATAGTGATTTGTATGCTTCTCCTAACTTTGAGTAGCATCAGAATCATTGTCATTATCACTATCATCATTAGAACCATTGTTAGAACATTGCGAAGAGAGAGAATCAGTCCTAGCCATGAAAGTAACAAACTTCTGATTGGCAGTGTTAAGAGAAGTCTTATTCTCAGTATTTTCCTCCTTAGAATAAAAGAAAAAGAATCATTATCCCAAGTTACATTGAGAACCTTACAATTGGTTTTCAATTTTTTACTTCCACAATCATGAGGAACATGACCATAGCCTTGGAATTTGTAACATTGCACAAATTTAGAAGACTTCATCTTCTCGGACTTCTTCAAACCAGACTTCTTTCTTTTGCACAATTTCTTGAACTTTTTTAGAAGCAAAATGGCTTCTTAATTGGAGATCAATTTTCTCAGAATCAGAATTTGAATCACTTTTAACTCTATTTGTTGCTTCCTTAGAAACTTTCAAGGTAACTCTTTTAGTGTTTCCTTTAGCCCTATGATTTGCCTCAAAGGTTTGAAGATTTTCAGCCAACTGATCTACCTTGAAGGTATCAGGATTTCTATTCTCCTCAATGGCCACAACCTTTTAATCAAACCTTTCAGGTAGACCCCAGAATCTTTTTGACAATCTTATTTTCAGGGATTGGTTCACCCAATTTGAGAAAAGAATTAATAATATCATTTGGTTTGGCATAAAACTCATCAAAGGTCTCATCATCTTCATTCTTAATGGTTTCAAAAGTTATAGTAAATTTCTACAATTTTGACTAATTCATAGTATTAGTATCCTCATGCACAGTTTGCAAAATATCCTATACTTCCTTAGCAAATGTCCAGGTAGAAATCCGTCTAAACTTAAAAACAGACACTCCATTGTAGATAGCATTGACACTTTGTTGGAGGCATGTTTTTTTTTCTTTAGTCCATTGTGCTTTTGGTTTAGAAACGGATTTCCTTCAATCATAATAGTAGGCCTAATATAGCCATCCTTAACACAATCCCAAACACCATCATCAATGGAAAACTAGTTATTCTAACTTTCCAATAGGTATAGTTAGATCCATCCAACAATTGTGGCTTCGTAATATATGTGCCTTCATGATTGAATTGCATTCTAGAAATTACAATAGGGCTACACAACAAATTAGTGTGATCCTCCCTAATACCAATTGGAAGATCATCCAAGATCTAGATTTCTAGATTACAGTTCAAATTATATATAGGAGAATAATAAAAGAATTGTAAATAAATTGATCATAGACCACAAGAAAAGGACATGCATATTTTTTAAGATAGAAACCTACACGAAAAAAATCGTGAGTCATATGCGAACAAGAAAAAACAAAGCATTAATAATGAACAGTTATAAGATATACTCACAATCCCTTTTTCTAGTCTTTTCAACCTAAGGATTGTAGTTCATCGTGCACAACTCTCTGTTGCAATGACTTTTCGTTGCCATTCAGTGTTGTCCACGCTTAATCTAATCACCTTGAAACCACAAGGGGCACAATCTTCTACAGAAGCAATATTCTTTAACACTCTAATTAGCAAGGTCTCTATAATGGATGTTTTAGATAAGTAGTGGTCTCTCAATTGACTTTCTGTCTTTAAAATAATGAGAGAGGTACCTAAGGGTTAAGAGAGAGCCCTTTAAATAACCCACAATTCATGTCCTAGAGTTAGGGTTTGTGTTAAACACAAAATAGTAGTCCTCACACAAATAGGAAAATTTCATTAACAAGAAAGTGGGAATTTTTCGTTGTCCACTCAGTGCTTGTGAGCCTCTACTCAAGTATGTGAGTAAAACATCCAAGTATTTACGATTTAGTGCAATTTCTGTCAGGCCGACTTGAGCGCTTAAAGTCTTAGCTTGAGCTTGAAAATTCGTGTCCATCTACTCGAGCATTTGTAAGAATCCGCTCGACAGCTTGTCTTTTGATTTTTCACTTCAAGTCTTTTGGTTTTATTAACAACAATCCACTCTATAAGAAATATAAAGTTACAACTTAAAATCCTATGGATTAGCCAACACTCAAAATCCTAACAAATTGAATGAAAGAGAAAGTACCGTTGCTCCATCTATTGTACAGATAGGCCAGATGAAAAGAAATTGGAATGCTTTCACATAAATCGAGCGTTAACCAACCATATTACATCATTTCTCTTATGGCCCTATGGTTTTGTCATGTACATGAATAATAGCCATCTTTTGAGACAAGTGGTGATAGGCTTGCTCAAATTCACCCAAAAGTGCTTAATTCAACTTGAAGATTCCAGATAGCCAAGTGGTGGAGCTTGCTAATGAAAAATCAAGTATTGATAATAAAAATATTAACAATATGAATAAATTAAGAGCGGCCTCTCATCCCAGTGATAAGAGGTGTCAATTCTTACCTGATGGCCAAGATTCTAAATCCTTGGTACGGTTCCTCACCTCTTTCCACTTGTGTGGGCTCCCTTTCCACTTTTGTTAAAACTTTTTCCAAGTGGGTGGGCTCCTTTCACATGTGAGTGGGCTTTTTTCCCATGTGTATGGGCTTTTTGTTCAGTACCATCCCTGTTAGCTCGATTACTAAAAAACAATAAGCATAGATTTTTGTAATGTGGAGGATTTCAAGAGAGCATGAAAAGCTTCTGAATTTTTTCATTTTCCATTTTCTACTATCTCATGCAGCATTTTTGCACCAATAGAGAGAAGTTAAAAAAAAAAAATTGAACTCTAAGACCGTGAAAGACCATGTGTTAAGGGGTTTCATATGGATTTATGAACTCCATTGGACACATAGAATTTCACAAATCATTGCATTCCCATAATTTCCACTACAGAGTTTATTCATGATGAGAGCATATATAAAACAAATATATGAACTAACCTTATCCTAAGATAAGGATAATCTACAAACTCATAACATCCATAATAATATTGTAAGAATCAGTAATCTCTAACATTCTCCCTCAATCATACAATCGTGAATAGGATCCATCATTGTGAACATAAAAATAAAATCTTTGATCTCTGACAAAAGCAAAAGGCAAATCAATTAATATATATTTTTTCAAAAATAATCTTCATATCTTCTTGGTAACCACCATCTGTCCGTAAATCCATCACTATCGCAACCCTCTCCTTTTTTTAGTCTATCTATGTCAGCGGCCTACTGGATCAGATCTGTCGTAATTTCTTCTAGAAGTTTCAATCATGCAATTTGATGAAGATGGCGAGATCATAAGTTTTAGGTATTTGGATGGATGAATGAAAGGTAATTGATTTCATTGAAATAAAGGAAAATTGACAGTGATTTTCATGAAAAGATAAGACAGTGTTTGGTTTGATCGTAAGATCATCACTACGTCCAGCTCTGATACTATATAAAATTTTATAAATCACTACATTCCCAATTTTCACCGTAAAATTTATTCCTGATAGAAAATATATAATAAATATATGAACTAACAATATTAAGAATCGGTTAGATCGGTTATCTCTAATAGCACAGTCTGGTCGAATAGTGGCAATAAATGCTTGGTACTGCATTGCACAATCTTGTCCAAAAACCGAATTTTAGGAACTTAAATAACTGAGTTTCTTCAATTTTTGGCCAAGTCGATTGAGTAGCGTAGTCCTATTAATTTTTCTTCCTTTATCAGCTCTGATAGATCTGGTCGTGTCCAGCACAGTGGGGTCTTACCGAGTCTCGTAGTCAAAATCTTGAGCCCACGTGTCCAAAACTAGATGGCCTCGTCGTCGGTAAAAACAAATCTCTGCTCTGAGAATCATACAATCCCACTTTTTGTTTTTGACTGCTTTTTGTAGGAGAATTCTGGGAGAGTGCTTTTGTTTGTTCTATGAGGTATCAGGTATTCAGCCTCCTAGCTCCACCTAATGTTTAATTGGCTGAAGGATTCCATAAATTCATGGCCCATTTTTACGTCATCTTGGTAGCTGATCTTGTAGGATTCATGATGGATGAGGAATGAAACACAAATCTTAGGCTGGTCAGAAATCAGTGCCTCCTAAATAGACCTTAGTACCCTACAATGAAATGCAACGGTTTAAAATAGATTAGCAAAACATATATTAAAGGGATTTGATCATGTGAGACATGTTTTCACGCATCTACAATGAAAATTTTTTATTGGATCCACTTGTTGGTTCTATTTGGTGATGTGTCATGCCCCGAAAAACTGAGCCAGATCCAAACTCGATTTTAGGAGTGTGAGAATTAGGGCCAATTTAAATTTTTCTTGAATAATAACACGGGCCCCAATTTCAGGTAGATCAAAGTCCTTCGTGAGGCTATGCTTGTTGATCATACAACCATAATCACGCAAGCAACTAAAATCATAATCTACGCAGCTGAATATCGAATTCAGATTATATAAATAAACCTCAATCATAATTAATAAATGATCAAGAATTCCGAAGAATAATAATTAAAATTATAATTCCAAGACAAATGAATTTCATGTCTACACTAATGGCCCCAAACATGACCTTATTTCAAGAGTCTACTGTTTCGAATCCAAGCACCATCACTATGACACCTCAAACAATGTCATCGGCGCTCCACTCGACAACTCCGCTATCTGGCGGAATCTCTTGCATCTCCCGACCCTCTGGTTCGACACCTACAATAGAACCTAAACACCAAAAGTAATGGGCCAAATTGACGTAATTTGGCAAGAGATAAACTGCAAGTAATGATGTTTAATCATTTGAATTAAAGTATATTTACATCATACCCAAAATATACTGAATGCAAACATAATGGCATGAATGCACAAAAACAGGCATTCCTGCAGATATAATATATAAAAATGGGTATTACCACCATATATAATAAATGGCACATCTGTGTACTATATCCCACAGTACACATTATCCCGATAGCGTACGACCACCTCTAACTGCGGTTGGTCAGATATATGTATATAAATACATACGATATATGAATACGTAATGAATCATGTTATGAAACCCTTAACTCACAATATCCAAAACATTATCAATTTAAGTGCTTAGATTACTTAATTTAAAAGTATATTATGATTGTGCATTATTTTAATTTCTCTAAATGTAAGCACTAATCCACCTAACAGTCATAGTTAGTTAAATATATACATAGGAACCAACCCTCTTTCACAATGGTAATGAGAATCTACGATGCCAATATCCTACTTTCGGTGTCTATCATATATATGGTGCATCTCGGAACTCACATTCTCATTCTGAATCCAGTCCAATCCTTATGTGAATATTCAACTAAGTTTTCTCAAAGACGGAACCCATTTAATCCAATTATATAAAGTTAATGTGTTTTACAAATTAGGTAGAAAGTATTCAAATTTCAAATCCAAACTAAATCAAATTATGATCAAAAGGAGAGGAAACAATTAGGGTCTTAATCAGCATTGATGTATATTAAAACACTTAATTATTTTATGTAAATAAAAAAAGAAACCAAAACCCGGATTCAGATTCGAAGTTTAAACTCAAATTAAAATTTCAAATGTAGTCTACTTGAGACAATCATCCCTAATTACATCTTAATTACATTCTAATTGAACTAATTAAAATACTAGTCACGAGTAGCTAAATCCCAATTAAAACTGTAATCCAACTTAATTATAATTATAATCACTCCTAATTAAATATTAATTAAGATTCTAATCATGTCACAATTAAGCCCAAATCAATATCCTAATCAAATTGTAATTTAATGTTCTAATAAAACCCAAACCGACTATGGAAATCCAAAATAAAAATAAAAATGTAAACCCAAATCAATATTCTAAATTTTTAGTCCTCTTGGCCCATTGGCCCTATTGCTAAGCTCCTCCTTAGAATTCCAGCCCAGGCCAGCCTACGGACCCAAGGCCGCTAGGCCGATAGCCCAACCCAGCCGCAAGCCAGACCCGCGTGCCCAGTTGGCCGCCCAGGTAGTAGACCCGCTACCTGTGCATGCCAAGCAGTAACGTTGCCTGGCTTGCCTGCATCGCCGGCAATCCCTTTTTTCTATTTTTTATTTTTTTATTTTCTTATTTGATTAAAAATTTAATCCCATTATTAATCTAAAATCAAAACATTAAACCCAATCAAATAAATCAGATTTTTACGCATATCAATAAAAACACTAAAATGACATTATTTGCAGTTATCCACTTGCCTCAAATTGTGTACAAAAACTCAGATCTGCTAAGGCTAAATCCAATCCGCACAAACCCCTATCCTAACTCGACTTCTCGATCCAAAATCCTACAGATCCAAGAGACACACAGATCTTTTCAACTATTAAACATACCCTAATAAACTGAAAGGAATCTAATGGTGGGTTGGAGATAGATACTTATCGGGTTGCAGACACTATTAGAATAAACTAAGAGAGAGAAAAAGATGAAGGTGATGGTGTTATTTAAGCTCTTGGATCAAGCCTTGGCTCCTTTGGAAAGCTGCTAGAGCTTAATTGCAAAGGAGAGGAAGAAGAACAGAAGAATTGTGCGTACGAAGAAAAAATGACCGAAAGCCTTTAGGGTTATCCTAAATTAAAAGGAAGGACTCCCTGTTCTTTAGTGAGTTTTACAAAATTCTAGAAAAAGGTTTTTAACTTAAAAGGTCAAATAACTCAGGTCTAAGGCCCACGAATGTCTAATCAACCCATCTTTAATGGTCCCTACACAAAATTACTATGCATGCAAATATCCAAAAGCTCTAAAATGACTTATCCAGCATGCATCTAATCCTCTCAACCCGACTCAAACCTGATAAATTGATTTGACCCAAAATTAAAGTATTTGGGGCCTGATAGTATAGGACTAGGGGGATAAAAATATCTATGTGAGATCACCCCAAATAACAAATTTAACCTTAATCACATGTTCCTAAGCCCTTCATCCATGGCCCACAAGTCTAGTCCGTTCGGATGAGTGTACAGTCAATCCAACGATCCAATCTATTCCAATCTAACTGAAACTTGGGGTGTGTGACTATGAGGGAAGTCCTTGTGTATTGTAAGATTTGTATTATGTAATAGATGAGCCTCACCTAGAGTTCTCACAAAAAATGGTGAGAACTAGTTCTCATAGAATTATTTCCCAACACTATAGTATAGCTTTTTTATATTTTTATAATTTTATAATAAAAATTGTTATTGAGTTGTTTATATTTTATAATATAAAAATAAAAAAATTGACATAAAATTGAGCCAAACATTGTTGAATTAAAAAAATTAAATGCATTATTTGAGAATTAATTTAATCATTTATTATGTTTTGTATGATAAGGAATAAAATAGTTATATAGATTAAAATTCATATGTGTTAATATATTTTCTAAATCGATGTTGAAGACATCAAATATAATTAAGTATAAATAAGATATTGTAAGGATTATAAGCTATAGAATTATGATATAGAGAAAAAAAAGTTTTACAATCAATCTTCATACACACTGCTTTGACTTCTAGTGGAGAATGAGAAGTAAAGACTTCAAACTGTTTCTAATTGCATCTTTATGATAAGAAATAAACATATAAGTTTTCCAATGCATTATAAGTTTTGAAGGTGTAGTTAAAAGTAGTTACATGAGATAAGAATAAGATGAAATAGCAATTATATAATTGTTATCAAAAGGAGATAAGGGGCCGTTTGTCAATTTCACATGTAATGTTAAAATGGTTTACAAATATAAATGACTCACATATGTGTTATTTTCATATACGAATGACTCACATTTGAAACATATTTTATTGTTTGTCATTTTCATAATTCTTCAAATGAGAATATGATTGCATCCACTTCACAGTTTTTTCACTATCTTTCATAAATTTTGAAAAATGTATGATGAATTAAGTGATGAGATTCAACCCAATAACCATTGTTGGCCTTGTGAATGGTACTAATGGTTTGAATCGAAAAAAATATGCTCAGAAAAATTAGAATTGAAAATCAAATCGTTTGGACTTTTTTTTTATAAACATCTCACAATCTATGTAAGATCAACAGTTGAAATTTGAGGCACTAGCCATTTTGTGCATTATGAAGAGGATCTACAGTTTGCATTTTTCATTGGAGGCCCAGTTAATATGAAAATTCGAAAAAAAAAGGGACTTCTTGTTCAACTCAAGTAATGGATTGTGGCAACAGTGCATGCACCCAACGGTTGATACATTTTTTGAATATATTTTGTGATCTATGCTGAATCAATAGTCTTAAAACTTGGCTTCCTAGTTGAAAATGACATTTTAAAAGTTTTACTAGTTTGGATTTTGAAGGTTGGGCCCACAAAGGTCCATTAATAAAGATCAAGGTCTAGAATTTTTCATAAATATCTCGCAAATTATGATGATCCAATGGCTGAAATTTGGAACCATAGCAGTTGTTGGCCAACCTAACATGATTAATGGTTCTGATCATGATTTATGGTCCCACAAAAATAAAAAGAAAAAAGTAAAAGGCATGATGGGCAAGATGTCACTATAGCACCGCTTTTGCAAAGTGGATCTGATTCTCTTGAGGCGTGAAAGTGTAAGGCTCCTTTTGAACATGTTTTACACACATGTATAAATTTTGTAAACTAACATAAATGGAGTGTTGTAAAAGGAGATAAAGGAGGGAATGGGGAGAGAATATGTAAGATTTGAAATGTAACTTTCAGTGGTGAGAGAACATACACAATTTGAAATATAACTTACAGTGAAAATTCTAATTGACAATCAAAATTGCACTGAAAACCTTTTCTTAATATAGTATAATTGGCAAAGGGCTAATCCAATATAACTTTTATTTAAGCATCCCAACAACTAGTTGACCATCAAAACAATGGCCCTTAGATTTTGGAAACTCTTGAATCCTACTACATCTGAAACTATACATTCCTTTTTTTTTTTTCCTTTTTTGATTAAAAAATGTTACAAAATATTGTTATTAGTGGATGCCCACCCTGGGGCCCACATTAGATATGGAAAGCAATAGTTCTACTATATTGGTTTGCTTTGGGAGGAAGAAATCCTATTCTATAAATAAAATCCCCCTCCCCCCATTATGTATACACTTCTCATTCAATAAAAAAACTCTCTCTACTTTTCTCCCTCTACTCTCTATTTCTCTCTCCCTTCTTCTTAAATATGTTATCAGCACAAGCCACCCCTCCTCTTCTCTTTTTCTCTCAGTTCTTGTAAAAAAAAAAAAGAGAGACAAGAAAACAGAGGACGACACAATCGTCCTTTCATTCTCATTCTCTCTCTTCTTCGTTTTTTTTATTTATTCTTCTTTGAAGTGAATAGGAAGGGTAGTGTTCTCTGTTTCGTTTCCATCAACAAAAGTTCTCTGTTTTATTTCCATCAACAAAAGCATCGTTTCCTCCTTTTTCTTTTCCATCAAAAAGCGACGACAAGTTCACATGTTGACATAAGCAGAAATATATTATCGTCAAAAATTTTAGAGTGTGATATCTTGAGCATAGGAAGTCAGATCGCCGATCCGTTTGAACCTTCAGAAAGCTCAGGAGTAGATCCACACGTTACAAGTGAAACAAGGCAGATCTAACGGTAACATAATTTTCATTATTTATATTCCTTTATTTGTTTAATAATTGTTTATGTATATGATTATTTATTTATTATTATCATTATTTTTAACAAGGGGAGATCAAGAATGAATCATAAATAAGAACCTGAAGTTCTATATTAATACGGGCCTGTAGTTCCATAAGAACTAGAAGTTCTTTTCTAAATCTGGACCAGAAGTTCCGTGGATCATTCAAATATGAAACCAGAAGTTCTCAGATCCACAATATGAACTTGAAGATTCATTCCTAATCAAACCTGAAGTTTGATATTTCGATCTAGAAACAAAAGTAATATGTCATAACATCAAGCCCAAAACCTTGATAGAACCTGAAGTTCAACAAAAAAAATTAAAGAACTTGAAGTTCTAATCAGGAACCTGCAGTTCCAAATCAAGCCAGAAGCCTTGTTTAAACTGTTTGTTTTTGGATTATTAAAATTGATAACATGATGTTATTCAATTTTGAATTGGCAAACTTGATCTGACATGGCTCACCCCTTAATTTATTCTGAATGCCTTATAATTTTTTATTTGTATTTTATCTTTTGCATATCAATGATCATATATATATATATTTTTTTCCAGCTCTTGCATAATGTCGAACTTAAACCAAACTTAAATTCAAAGCCCTTAACATTACCGGGGACAACTACTTCTCCTGGCACTTGGATGCAAAATTACATTTGCAATCCAAGAAGCTTGGAGAGACGATAAAAGAAGGTAATAAAGAGTCCCCGGAGAATAGGGCATTGGCACTTATCTTCTTACGACATCATATACATGATGATCTTAAGAATGAATGCCTCAAAGAGGAGGACCCAGCAGGTCTTTGGAAATCCCTGAAGGATAGATATGATCACTAGAAGATGGTCTTATTACCAACAGCTCAGAATGAATGGCTAAACCTGTGATTTCAAGACTACAAATCGGTATCTGAGTATAACTCCACTCTTTTCAACATTGTTTCCTGGTTAAGACTGTGTGGGGAAACGATTACAGAAGAGCAGATGTTAGAGAAAACACTGTCCACTTTCCACGCATCAAATGTAATCCTGCAACAGCAGTACCGTGAACGGCGTTTCTCCAAATACTCAGAATTGATCTCTTATCTCCTTGTTGCTGAGCGGAATAGTAAAGTCTTGCTAAAAAATCATAGCTCCAGACCAACTGGATCTATGGCACTACCTGAAGCAAATGCCAATTTTAATTCTAGCAGAGGCAGAGGAAGGGGGCATGGGAGAAATCATCCCTCCAGAAGAGGTGAAAAAAGAAACTCCTCCCGACGAGGAGGATTTCGAGGTCCTCCCAATAAAAAATTCAAAAACCACCAGAAGTGGTTTGGTCCTCAGAAGCAACAAAATCCAGATCAACCTCAGAATCCACAAAATACTTCTGCCCATCATTCTGATAACCCTTGCTACAGATGTGGAAGGACTGGGCATTGGTCACGCGTTTGTCGTGCACCAAAAGACGTGGTGGAACGATACAAAGCATACAAGGCCTCTATTCATTCTGCAGAATCAAATGATTTGGAAGATTGAGATTGGGATATTGACCTACAAAATGACAATTACCAGTTGGACATTACAAATTTGGAAACTAAAATTTTTTTTGAAGACGAAAATGGCCAACCTCTAAGCAATGAGGCATTTAGTATTAAAATCGGAACTCCTCCTGAAATGTTTTAGAAGACCAAACAAATATTTTTCAAAATCTCCATTTAGAATCTTTTTTAGCTATTTACCTTTTTAAGGATATTTTATGATTGGATGATTTAGTTTTCAGTTTCTTAATTTTGATAAACATTTTATGGATGTTTTGTGATGAGTGATTTTTTTTTCTCAATTTGATGAAATTTCTCTTATGAGTTTTTCTTAATCATGTGATTGTTTAGTTACATTTTTTTATCTTTTGTTTAAAGGTATGAATCACAACAATGGGGATACTCACTGTCTTGTAGATAGTGCTACAACGCATACCATTCTAAAAAACCAGAAGTTTTTCTCAGAATTGGTATTGAATTCACGAAAGGTATCCACCATCGCTGGACCTGTGCAAATAATTGAAGGCTCCGGAAGAGCCCACATAACGTTACCTAATGGTACTCATTTATTCATTAAAGATGCATTGTTCTCCAGCAGTTCCCGAAGAAACTTGCTCAGTTTTAAAGACATCAGAATAAATGGATACCATGTTGAGACTGCTAATGAAGGTAACAAGGAAATGTTACTTATCGTTACTAGTATTGGAGGCCGAAAGCAAATACTAGAAACATTAAGTGCACTTTCTTCTGGGTTATATTATATGACGATATCCATCGTCGAATCACATTCGGTTTTAAGTAAAACGAGACAGTCAAGCCCGAAGCTTAAACCAACCCCAAAGTTTAGCAACCCTCAAGCCTTATTGCTTTGGCATGATAGATTAGGGCACCCCGGAGTTACCATGTTGAAGAAAATCATTGATAACTCTGTTGGACACCCTTTAGACAACCATAGTTTGACCATACCAAATGGGTATCTATGTGTCCCATGTTCACAGGGAAAGTTAATTACTTGACCTTCCTTCGTTAAGATTGCATTAGAATCCCCATCCTTTCTGCAAAGGATACAAGGCGACATCTGTGGACCGATCAATCCACCTAGTGGACCATTTAGGTATTTCATGGTTTTAATTGACGCTTCCACCCGTTGGTCTGATGTTTGCCTACTTTCAACTAGGAATATAGCCTTTGCCCGTCTCTTAGCACAAATCATTAAACTTAGAGCCCATTTCCTTGATAATCCTATTAAGTCTATACGACTTGATAATGTGGGTGAGTTTACATCACAAGCCTTTGATGATTACTGTTCATCTCTGGGCATTGTTGTCGAACATCCTGTCCCTCATGTCCATACCCAGAATGGCTTAGCTGAATCCCTGATTAAGTGCATTCAACTTATTTCTAGGACCCTGTTGATGCAGTCTAAATTACCAGTTAATGCTTGGGGACATGCTGTATTACATGCATCAATGCTCATTCGACTTCGACCCACAGCCTACCATCAATACTCTTCCACACAGCTTATATCGGGACATCAACCTAATATCTCCCATTTACGCAAGTTTGGTTGCGCTGTTTTAGTCCCTATACCACCCCCTTAACGTACTAAGATGGGACCACAACGTAGGTTGGGCATCTATATCGGCTATGACTCTCCTTCTATTATTCGCTTTTTAGAACCAATCACAGGAGATGTTTTTACTGCTCATTTTGCTGATTGCCAATTCGATGAGACAAAATCCCCACCGTTAGGGGGAGATAAAGAACGTATTGTTCCTGCAGAACAACCCGTTCCTGAAGAACGGCGTGAACTAACATGGAATGCTTCCACTTTGTCTCATTTAGACCCACGTACTTCACAATGTGAATATGAAGTCCGTAGAATTGTGCACTTACAAGAAATTGCAAATAAATTACCCGATGCATTTAACTATGCAGCAAAGGTAACTAAGTCACATATTCCAGCTATGAATGCACCTGCTAGACTTAATGTCCCTGTAGGACAAAGTCAAAAAGTGGCAACAAAAGAGTCTGTAACACGCCAGAAGCATGGCAGACCTGTAGGTTCAAAAGATATAGCTCCGCGAAAAAGGAGAAATATACAATCATCATATCCTCCCAAAGATACACTTAACACTCCTGAAGAGTTTCCTCCTGAAGAGGGTCATAACGCTCCCGAAGAAGCTATGGAAAAATCCACTCTCTCTAGAATGACGAAAGTCCTTGATGAGACTATAACAGCCCCTAAAGTGGCACTGGTACCAGATAATGAAGAGATCTCTATATTTTATAATTATTCAAGAGAGAGATGGGATAGAAAAAGAATTGTCATCGATGACGCATTTGCATATGTGGTAACTACACATATATCAATGGAATATGAGGATGATGATTGGGATACAGAACCACGTACTATAAATGAATGTCGACAAAGAAAAGATTGGCCAAAATGGGAAACTGCTATTACAGTAGAATTAGAGTCTCTCAATAGACATGGTGTACTTGGACCTATAGTACAAACCCCAAAAGGTATTAACCCTGTAGGTTATAAGTGAGTGTTTGTAAGGAAAAGGAATGAAATGAATGAAATCATTAGATATAAGGCAAAACTTGTGGCACAAGGTTTCCTATAGAAACCTGGGATTGATTATGAGGAAACATACTCCCCTGTTATGGATATAATGACATTCAGATATCTGATAAGTTTAGCGGTTTCTGAAAGCTTGGATATGAGACTCATGGATGTTGTGGCCGCTTATCTGTACAGGGACTTAGACATAGAAATTCATATGAAAATCCCAGAAGGATTTACTTTGCCTGAAGCAAAGCCCAAGAGTACGTACTCAATACAATTGAGACGATCATTGTATGGATTGAAGCAATCCGGAAAAATGTGGTACAATCGTCTCCGTGAATATTTGTCTAAGGAAGGATATGAAAACAATCCCATTTGCCCATGTATCTTCATAAAGAAATCCTCAAAAGGTTTTGCAATAATGGCAGTTTATATCGATGACATAAATTTAATTGGGACTCCAGAAGAGCTCAAAATAACTGCTGATTATTTGAAAAGGGAATTTGAGATGAAAGACCTTGGGAAAACCAAATGTTGTCTCGGCCTGCAAATCGAGAGAAGTTCTAATGGAATATTAGTCCATCAATCTAATTATACCAAGAATATACTGAAACGCTTTGGTATGGATAAAGCACATCCACTAAGAACTCCCATGGTTGTTCGGTCTTTAGATATAAACAAGGATCCATATCGTCCAATTGAAGAAAATGAAAAGGTATTGGGTCCAAAAGTACCATACCTGAGTGCTATTGGTGCTTTAATGTATTTAGCACAATGTACTAGACCGGATATTTCCTTTTCAGTGAATTTACTTGCTAGATACAGTTCTGCGCCAACACAAAGGCATTGGATTGGTATCAAACATATCCTACGCTATTTATGTGGTACAATTGATTTAGGACTCTTTTATTGTAAAGATTCCAAGTTTGTAGGATATGCAGATTCAGGATATCTATCTGATCCTCATAAGGGTTGATCACAGACAGGTTATGTATTTCTCAATGGTAATGCTGTTATTTCTTGGCGCTCTACTAAACAAACTTTGGTAGCTACTTCTTCTAACCATGCTGAAATTTTAGCCCTCTATGAAGCTAGTAGGGAATGTGTATGGCTAAAATCTTTAATTCAGCATATTCGTAGTTCTTGTCAATTGCCTCTCATTACAGGTACCCCGAGCATTATCTATGAAGATAATGAGGCATGTATTCAACAAATTAAAGAAGGGTACATTAAAGGTGACAAGACAAAGCATATTGCACCAAAGTTCTTCTTCACACATGAGCTTCAGAAGAACAAGGAGATCGAAGTCTAGCAAGTTCGTTCAAATAACAACTTGGCTGATTTGTTCACCAAGTCATTACCAAAGTCAACATTTCAAAGGCTTGTATATGAGATCGGCATGCGGAAAGCGTATCATCAAACAATGTAAAGGGTATTATCATCAAGGGGAGTAACAGATTCTGGATAGATACCTTGAAGCCTATCAATTAGGACATATGTGCGCTATACTCTTTTTCCTTCTCTAGGTTTTGTCCCACTGGGTTTTCCTAGTTAAGGTTTTAAGCAGGCAGCATTATGCACGTCCAACACCACTTCAATAACTTTGTAAAAATGTTGTACTCTTTTCCTTCGCTTAGGTTTTTATCCCATTGGGTTTTTCCTTTGCAAGGTTTTAATGAGGCAATGATTATTGAATGGTGGTCATCCAAGGGGGAGTGTTATAAAATATTGTTATTAGTGGATGCCCACCATATGGAAAGCAATAGTCCTACTATATTGGTTTGCTTTGGGAGGAAGAAATCCTATTCTATAAATAAGATCCCCCTCCCCCCATTATGTATACACTTCTCATTCAATAAGAAAACTCTATCTACTTTTCTCCCTCTACTCTCTATTTCTCTCTCCCTTCTTCTTAAATAAAAAAGAGTTTTTTGTATATATCCCCATAGGGCTCTAAAGATTTGTAAATAGGCTCCTATGGTTTCATTATTTATAAATATGCCTCTGCTTTTACATTTTAATACCTGCCATTTAAATATGTTTTGAATCTTTATAAAAATGACAACTGTGCCCTTATATCCATTAAACAAAAATAAGTACATTATTAGCTACGAAAATACAGTTATTTAATCTCAAGTCCCAACCGCCTCTCTCTCAATAATGCTCTCATAAACATGAAATCTAATCATGTATTTTCAAATTTTCATTAATCCAATGGTTGGTCATGCATGGATTGGATCAATTATACTTATTATAAGTACATGTGTTGATTGTCATTATGAGTTATTTGGATTTAATGAAATGGGCCATACATTTAGGAAAATGAATTTATGTAAAGTTATTTGTTGCCACTAATTCATATAATTGTTAATGTCAAGCTTTAGAGAAAAATAAGTCAAGCTTTTGAAAGCATATAAGGATAAAAGGATGGGCAAAAGTGTTATTTCACTCTAAAAATTTATGGTGGTATAAAGTTATTGATTTAGGGGACATGAAAGATGTTAAAATGAAAAGGTAGGGCCCTAATTATAAATATTGAAGCCACATGGGCCTATTTATAAATTTAAAAACCTCATGAGGATATAAAAAAGCCCTAAAAAATAGCCTATACATACATTCCTTAATGCTCATTGTTTTGTACTGTCAGATTCTTTATCCTTTTCTTGGGTCTGTGCAAGTCATTGCATTCACAAATATTGCTCAGGGAGGCTTGATCCTCTTGAGTACCTCACATGGCTGTCCTCAAGTAGGAGTGGAGGTGTAGAACTCCACAGAGGAATCCACCTATTGAAAATCTAAGCCCCTCAAAATGACTAGGCCCATCCATGTATATAATGTTCCATAATTTCATAATTTACTCTTGTAGGAGTTGATTCCACTGTAGGATTGAATATATGATTAAAATCTTATGATAACATTAATCACATGCTCAGTCCTCCAGTGGAACTAAATCCTTTAAAGTAAATTTTGGGAGTGTCTCATAGGTAAGTAGGCCATTTATTTTGATCCGTTCGGATTTTCAATAGTTGGGACTCTATTGTAGAGTTCCACTCCCACTCAAAAAGGTTTGAATGGGACATTTAAAGATGTGGACTCGTCGATCTGTGCTTCTTGTAATTTCTTTTTTTTGTATAATACGTCTGACATCCACGAATGGACCGTCAGATAACATTTGAGTATAGATGGTAAAGGGTGGGATCAATCAGGTCGGGTAAGCAGTGGTTCAGGCAAGTTCAGAGCGGGTCTTCTTTTATCAATTATGGAATTTGACACAATCTGAGTTAGGGTTCTGCTGCTGCTAGATGGATTTATTAGCATTAATCATTATACAATCATCAGGATCAGCTATCATAGATTTGAGTTTTAACAAACAACCAGATAAATCAATATAAACTTATAAGTGATTCCATTAGTTTGACCTTGGTCTTCTCGGTTCCGCAATCAAACGTTGCCTTCAAATTGGGATTTCTTTTTTTTTTTTTTTTTTTTTTTTGGGTAAAAGGGCATTTCATTCTCCGAAAGCAAAAAAGATGACACAGAAGACCGACCGCACCAGATGGGATTGAAAACTCTCTTCTACTTATTTATATTGCCTGATTAACTTCTAAGTAGAAACTATAAAGTGAAGTCCATGATGATTCCCTCCCATCATGGAATCCTAATTATAGGTTTTATTATCCTCTAATTTAAGCCAAAATCATAATCTGATGAGCTTTTAGTCTCAGTCAAAAAAACCTTTCAAAAAAAAAAAAAAAGTTTTTGAAACTAAATCAAAAGGGGATTCCTTGTACATGCAGTTGGTTGTCCAAGTGGGGTCCATTATTATAGGTGCGTGGTCAATATGTGGATTACACCCTTATATATTATTCAACAGTCTCCCACATGGTCCACATGACCACATGCAATACCCTAAAAGAAGAAACGCTTAATTAAAATAAAAAAGAGAAAACTCTATTTTACAAAAAGATAGCATAATTTTATCAAAAAAAAATCAGCATACCCAAGTTTAAACTCTAGATAATTAAGTAAGAATTACTAATGCTCCTAGCATTTCTCATGTTTTTACTTTTTTCTCATATGGTGCTTACACTTCATCAATTTGACATGCTTCCTGCTATTGTTACAAGCAATAACGTTCTCACATAATCAAGTCCTAACAAGGGAAATAGGATTTGTCATTGCAGTCATATATTGTTTGTACAACAGTAATGTCATACCATTTATATTCTCATTTTATATTAGCACTATTACATGTGTAAATGAAATAAAGTGAAAATATAAAATCATCATTATCGACCATAATGTCAGCTTTACTGTGCTTCTAACATATTTAATTCCCATCAAGGCCATTGGTTTACATGCATATCTTACAACCATTCTTATATCTTATACCTTTTAAAGTAGAAAAATAGCAAATTGAGATTAAGTGAGGTAAACACTCACTGTTGACACATAAAAAAAATCACATTATAGTGTTAACAATGCAAACACTGGATTAATGGGATGAAAATCCACTAAAAGCTTCAAAATGCTCCTAGAAGTGATTTCCCAAAGTTTTAGGGCAATTGGACCTCAATTAGACTCAAATCCATAAGTCCTTCATGCCGAGAGGTCATGGGGCCAACTTTTATGGTTACTAAGCATATTCAAGTCCAACTCATGGATAGAGACCAAAATTGACCTAAAGACCATCCCCTTAAATTTCAAGAGAGTCTGATTGCATTCAGGTAACAAAACTACGACTGATCGTGAGTTCCAAGTGCAAAACCGCGATGTAGTAATTTAAATTGATGAGGCCAGGTCAATCCTCAGGGAGCAATGTGTTTAAGGTTCCTTTTTCAACTTGTACCTACCCTAAATAAAAATGTAAAACTAACCTAAACACTAAAAATTACAACCATCATTCCTACTTTCCAAAATTAAATTAATTCCAATAAAAGAAACTTACTGAAACTAAAACTCCTAAATCTAAAACTTCAAAAAAAAAAAAAAAAGACTAAGTTACTACAAGACAACACACAGGTTAGAAGTTCCAATAAAATAAAATGAAAAGTACAAACTTACTAAAAATAAAAACTAAACAATGTTAGAAACTAATTAAACAAGAGTTAAAAACTTTTCTAAGTTAGAATTTCCAAAACTAGAAAACTTTCCAATTCGAAATCTTCAATTAAAACAAGTTTAGAAAGATCTTTTAATTATAAAAATTATCTAAAACAATCAAAAACATAAAACTAGAAACAAAATTAAAATTAAAAAGTTAGTAAAGTTAGTAATACAATGCATGCCATGAGATGCTGAAAAAATTCTAATTTGGAAAACTAGTATGCTGAAGCAAATTTTATGCATGATTTGAACTATTCTAATGCATCCTAAACCTAAGTTTAATAACTTAAATTCAAACTATACTAATGTGAGAAACTAACAAAAAAAAAAAAAAACAAAACAAAACAAAAACAAAAGTGAAAATTGATCTAAAACGAAAAAGTTATGAATGCATGAATATGACAACTTTGCAAAATTTTGTGCAGAAATTCTGATCCGAGTTGATTAATTGGCAAAGTTTAAGCTTCCGGTTCACAAACTTTCGGAAATTATTTTAACCTAAAATTCTGTGAAATGAAAGACCACATTCTAAACTTTAATTTTCCCAAGTTTCAAAGAAAAATATTATGATTCAACTGGTCTACCCACTTCAAACTTTTCGCTAAAAATTGTTTCTGTAGTTTGCTAAAACTGTTAAGTTATAGTGTTTGTGTATTGAGTCCTAATTTTATCATTATATTCAGATCTTGAAAGCTTAATTTCAAGCAACTTAAATATGCACAAAATCCTATGATATGAAAATGCATACAATGAACTTTAATCTAACCATCAAACTATGAAAAAAAAAACCAATAAGAACACACCTAGAAAAATAAAAGTGTAGAAAATAAAAAAAAGTGTTGGAAAACTTAAAATAAAATTGCAAAAAATAAAAAAAAAGTGCAGGAAGTCAAAGGAGGTAAACAACGGAAGTCAAAGGTAATAATGTTGTTCTTTTCAATTTCTTATCTCAACTTGGGCTCAAAAAGGTTAGAAGTGTTGTTCTAGGGCTTTATTCTTCATTTTAGGTCATCAATCTAAGTGAGAATAACAAATTTCCATTCCATGTACAAACAAATTTCAGAATTGGCCTCTAATCTTTTTTCACTCAAACCTCTTTAACTCCATCTAGCATTGCCTCTAAACGTACTATGTATCTGAAGAGACAAAGTATATTAAAAAGGATAGTAAGATGGGTTACTAGTTGTAATTCCAATTCTATCCAAATATTTAAACAATAATGAAAATTAACCCAATCACAAACAAGATTAAAATTATATACACTACAAAATTAAGGACAAAAAAAATTGAAAAAAAAACAAATTTTACTAGCATGAAATTGTTTTACAAAAGATTGAAAATAAAAAGCAAATAATTAACATACTAGGATAGATGAGAATTCCTCCTTCCAGTTGACACTTTAAGCTTGATGATGTGGCTTTAGGACTAAACCTTCTTGATGACTTAAGATGGAAAAACAAGAGAGGGAGAGAAGGAGTGTAGAAATCTAAAGGTGAGAGGTGGGTAATTCTTTTATGAAGAATATGGGAGAGGGTGTCTTTATTTATACTTTTGTTCTTCTACTCCTTTTCAAAGAAGTTCTCATATGTGGGTTTCCTTCTTTAAGTAAGTCCTTTTCTTGGTTAACAATTTTCCAAGTTTGAAATGAGAGAAGATTCTTACTCTTGCTGGAATTTTAAGTGTATCCATCTTTCTTTGCTAACACTTGCTAAAAGATAGGGCCTACCTTTTATGAGACAATCTCAATCCCACCTAAAAATATATAATAAACTTCACATGGTCACATCTTTATCGTTTTAACTCCGATTGATGCAATCTTGGATCCCACAAATATCTACTCAAAAAGAGCTTTCCAACGGTAGGTAGATTGTCCAAATCTGACACTCAGTTTGAGAGTTATAGTCATTTTAATGTATGCTGCCTAAAGAAAAATGTGATTGACTTTCTATTTTTGAGTTCTCCTTTTTTGACCTTCTTTTCCTTGAATTGTCTCCACCTTGGCTTTCTTTTGTCACATTAATATTGAATTCTTGAAAAAATTGGAGAGTGAGACCCCTTTCTTGAACATTCCACAAGTGTGCCCCCACACATGTGAATATGTGTGTGGAACCATGAAGCCAACTTTGCAAAATTTTCTTCTTTCTTCTTTTTCTCTTCAATGCTTCTCTCCTTTCTTTTAAAAATCATTTCTTTGCCTCAATTCTTTGAAAATGGGACCCATATCATCAATTTTCTATAAAACAAATGTGAATTCATGTGACAAGATAATTTTAATCCTAAGATCACAAGTGCATAACTATGGGCCCATCTCTCATGAAATGACAATAAAAATGCACACCATTTTTTATGATTTTATGTGAATGAACTAATGATAATTAAAATTGAATTTAATTCATGAGAAAACTAAATATTCACAAAACCTTCCAAAAATGGACTTTCCAAAAATGGCAGGTTTCATGAAGGAAAGCAAAAATTGTGATTTTGAATCAAATTATGCATAAAAATACTACAATGATGTATAAATGCATGAAAATATGATTTCGCAACAAATGAGGCTCTTTTAAATCAATAAGTCCTTAAAATGGTCTGAAATGCATATGAAAATATGCACTTTTAAAGACTCATCAATGCCTAGGGGTCTTAGGGGAAAAACCCTAATGCAACTCAATCGAAATCATGCTTCCCGATGGCCAATGCACATGAAACTCAGTAAGAAGTCTTAAAATATATTCAAGATCATCCTGTTAAAGTTTCAAGATAATCGAACTTCATTTGATATAAAGAGGTCTTAACAGTGAACCCAGTGGTCACTAAATCAACACCTCGTGGTCCAATAGTCAAAACTTGGTTAGCAAAGGACAAATTAGATAAAACTTATGGGGAGCCTTCAAAATATGTTTAGAGACAATTCCTCTAAGTTGTAGGCCAATCGGACTTCATTTGATGCTAAGAGGTCACAACAGCCAACCTAGTGGTCCGAGGCCAGAGCCTAATGGTGGCTGGGTAGAAATTGTACTTCTTGAAGCCCAAATCATGTGAAGTTCATACAAAATTATTTAAATGCATCCAAGATCACCTCTTCAAAGTTTCAGGGCAATCGGACTTCATTTGATACAAAGAGATCTCGATAGCCAACCCAGTGATCATTGAATGAATGAATATCTCGTGGTCCAAGAGTCCAAACTTTGTTAACGAAGGCGAAATTAAATAAAACTTATAGGAAGTCTTCAAAATATGTTCAAAGACAATTCCTCTAAATTTCAGGACAATCGGACTTCATTTGATGCCAAGAGGTCACGGTGGCCAACCTAGTGGTTGTAAGGCTAAACCCTAATGGCAATGGGGTAGACACTGTGCTCTCAAAGCCCGAAACATGTGAAATTCATCGAAAAGTCTTAAAATCTATCTAAGATCATCCCTTTAAAGTTTCAGGGGAATCAAAGTTCATTTGATACGAAGTGGTCCCTCTTCAAGTTAAATTAGGATTATATTAGTTTTATTAGTAGATTTCATATTACATTGCTGGGGAAGTTTTTAATCATTACTTGCAATCAAGTACTTTGGCAATATAAAGTTGTGTTGTGAGCATTTCTTCACTTATCTTTGTTATGTCTTTTTGATTTTACTTAAGGATTTGCTGACTCAAAAGTAAGAACGTCAAAAATCTTAATACTTGGTTGTGTGTTTGTTATTATTGAGAAATTTTAATTATATTCTGCCCGGAGTAAATTTGAGGTAGCCATTATTGTCGCCGTTGTGAAGCCATGTGAAGGTGTTAAAGGCATTTTATTGGTGTGTAAATCCTCTATTTTGTTAGATACTCATGGTGGTTTTGATTAAAATAACTCTATAATACAAATTATAGCTAAGCTTATTAAGAAGTTTGTACCTTCTTCTTCCTCATCATCAAATTCCTTATCTTCAATATCTGTTAAAAATAGTGAAGAAATCAGTTATGACGATTTTCATCAAGTTATTTATGATTGGACTATCCCTACTGTTAATAAAAATAAAATATATAAAGTTGGTAGTTTTTAATTAAAATCAAGTTATAAAGTAAAAACCATAGAAAGAACTGAATCCATCATAGGAGATATTCAGCATCTTTCTTTAATAAAGCCCCAAGAAATAAAAGAGTATACTAAAACATACAATTATATTTATTTTAGACTAGTACAAGTCGCTCTCAAGCCATTAACAAGAGTTGGACTTAGAACAAAAGCTCTCATCTGTGTTCAAGATACAAAACATAAAAAATTTAGTAATTCATTACTTGGAATGGTTGAATCAAGTTTGGCTAATGGCACTACTTTCTTCAATTGTTTTCCAAATTTCTCTGTTTCTCTTACAGATCTAGGTGCACATGAAGCTCTTACATTAGCTATCCAGACAAAAGGTTTTGATATGAATCCTCATAATCAAAATCTTGTACTCATATATAGAGTTTATTATAAACTTATGAATTAGGTTGTTCTAGGCATAGCCTATTCCAATCAAGCAAAAGGTATGACTATTTTATTCCAAACAAAATTTAAAAATAAAGTTAATATTCCAAAACTCATACAATGGAATGATATTCATCTCTCTGGAAGATGGCATCTAAAAAATGCTCAACCAGAAAGATCTTTAGAAAATAAAGAAATTGAAACAATTATTGAACATGAAGATGGAAATGTTGAAATACATTTTCAAAAAGATTCCGGAGATAGAACTCCTACAGTTTATCAACCTTCTCGAAATTCTTATTCACATCCTCCTTCAGTCATAGGATATTCCATAAAAGAACCATCCAGAGTTTCTTACTCTAAACTTAATGTAGATCTTAGAAGTACTGGACTTGTTTATCCTTCATATCAAGCTTCAGAAGCCATATCTCAAGCACAAACAAATCATGCTTCTCCAACTAATACCTATAAGTCTTCTGAATCTGATTTCAATATAAATGTTATTGAATGTTTGAAATTGATAAAAATATGTTAAAACAGAATTTATTATCACATCCTTTATCAAAATCCTTATTTAAACATGTTTCTCAAGAACATAAGGATTTCTTAAGAGAAAATTGGTTTAAATATATGTTTGATAATCAAAGAAATATTTATTTCTTTGACTGGCTTAAATTAGCTATGAAGAAAACATATAAAACTGAAAATTTAACTATTAACATGATAACAAAATTAAGCTCTTCTTAGATTATAGCTTCTAGCAGCTCCTCTTCACAACGAACTGAAGAATCTATGCATCTTCTATTACATCAAATTATTTATAAAGAGACTTAGCTGTACTTATAAAAGATGTTTAAAAAATACAAGGAGATAAAGGCAAATTTGATTTTATTTACAAATTAAACCTAAGTCATGTTTTAAAACAAAATAATTATGCAAATATAAACCTTCATACTATTGGTCAACAAACTAATTGAATTGAAAATTAAGTTGAACATATTTTAAATTTTTATGAAACCACTTCTTTTCAAAAAATAATTAAGACACAATCTTTAGGTTTTCAATGAGAAGCCCTTAAAGATCTAAAGTTAGAAAAGCAACCCTTAAAGTTTTCAGATGAACTAATCACTCAATTATCCCATAGTTTTACAAATATAAAACATCAAGAAAATAAAGACAAAAAATAAGAAAAATCCATAAATGTTTTAGTCTCAACTGCTAGTTCAGAGTCAAAATCCTCTGCTTCTAACTCTATAGAAGAAAAGTCTAAAACATCAAATGAAAATCAAGATGATCAAGATCAAGAATCTTTACAACTCAATAAAATATTTAAAAGACAAAAACCAATCATTACTACAACAAAAACAAAGAATTATTATCCAAGACCAACTCCAGCTGATCTTTTATTCGAAGAACAAGCTACTTTAAATGGTCTTCGTTTTGAAAACTCATCTGTCTATGAATGGAATATAAATGGCTTATCAGAATATCAAATCCTCCAAGTATGCCAACACATGATGATTTATACTTTTACCATCATGATTGCAGGTAATGATTAAAGACACGCTGTAAACGCAATTGTCCTTGGATCTACTAGACAATTACATGGTTGGTGGGAAAAATATTTTTTTATATAGAAAGACAAGCTATTCCACATGCAATAAAAAGAGATGCCTTAAGAAATCCTGTTATTAATACTCGAGGCCAAATGATACCTGATTCCATTTACATGGTCATTACCAATATAGTGAAACATTTTATTGGTAATTATATGAATGCAAAAGAAAAATTAAAAACTCAATTAATCAATTTAACATGTCCAATGTTATTTGACTTCTGTTGGTATAAAGATGTTTTCTTATTAAACCTCTATACAATTGATGCAAGCAATTCAGAATTTTCAAAAGAAAAATTCATATCTGGTCTTCCTAAACTTTTTGCAGAAAAAGTTAGAGAAGAATTAAAATTAGAAAATTATGGAAACTTGAATTATAGACTTTATACATATGGTGATCTAATTCAAAAAATTAATAAAGTTGGATTTTCATTATGCGATGAAATCAAACTTAAACGTCAAATTGAAAATAAAAAATGTATCAATAAGTATGAACTTGGTGATTTTTGCTTTTAATTTGGCATGGAACCATTACGTAGTCCTTTTAGCCTGAGTAAAAAGAAAAAGTTAAAAAAGAAACCATCAAAAAAGAAAAGCAAAACATTTTTCAACTCCACAATACTATATTCTCTCTAAAAGATATTATAAGAAATCTTTCTAGAAAAAACCTTATAAAGGATCAAAGAAAACTTATACAAAAAACAATCCATCTACTTTTTTTCCCAAGAAAAAGGAAATACAATGTTATAACTGTAAAGAAAAGGATATATTGCTCGTAACTGCCCAAAAACAAAAGTGAAAACAAAAAAAGAAATAAAGAATATCTTAAAAGGATCCTCATCCTCTTCTTCACAGTCATCTAGCTCCTTTGATACAGAATATTCTTCTCGTACATCAGAAATGTGTCATTGTAATAAACTTGATAGTGAAATTCAGTATGAATCTGCCTCTTCTTTCTCTTTATCTTTAAATGTGCTTTCTGCTCCAGAAGAAATGATGTTAGAAATGTTTAAAGATCTAAAAGATGAAGAATTAAAAAGTAAATATTTTGAAAAAAAGTAGAATATAAACAAAGGAAATAAAAGTCCAAAAGAAAAAGCTAACTATATTAGATAGAATAAGAGACCAACAAGCTCCTTTTCAACTTTCTATTCAAGAGCTATATAAAGAGATTAATAATAAAAAAACAAGAAATAAAACAATTAAAACAAAATTTAAATGAACTTCAAGATCTCAAACAAGATGTTGAAACTCTTGAATTTCATACACTAAAATCTTATCAAGAAAAAGATGAAAATTTAGAACAACATGAAGAATTTGGTGAAGAATTAAATGGTTTTATAAATTCTTTAACAAGAAACCCACTTCAAAAATGGAATACTTAAGTTACAATTAAGGTTAAAGACTTCTCTATTAAAGCACTCTACTTACTAGATAGTAGCGCAGATCTTAATTTAATGAGAGAAGGATTAATCCCAATAAGATATTATAAAAAAACTAAAAACAAACTCAGCCTAGCAACTGCTAGTAAAAAACTATATATCAAATATAAATTAAATAATGCCCATGTTTGTAAAAATAGAAAATGTATAAAGAGTAATTTCCTGCTAGGAAAAGATTTAAACAATGATGTTACCCTTGGAAATCCTTTTCTACAGATTCTACAGCCTTTTCAAATTGATTCATCAGGCCTAACAACTATTCTAGACAATAAAGAATTAATTTTTGATTTTGTTGAATCATCTCCTATTCAACATATCAATCTCATTCAGAATCAAATTTCTTATAAAGAAAAACAAATTGCATATCTTCAAGGAGACATGAATTCTTTAAGAATCGAAGAACAATTAACTAAACCTAAACTCTTAAAAGAATTAAGTCAATTCCAAAAGATACTTGAAACAAACTGCTGTTTTGACCTTCCTTTGGCCTTTTGGCATAGGAAACGTCATACTGTTTCTCTTCCATATATTGATAATCTCGATGAAACTCAAATTCCTACTAAAGCTCGACCTACTCAGATGAATAAAGACCTTGTTCAACTGTGTAATAACAAGATCAATGACCTTCTTACTAAAAAACTTATTCAGAAATCACAATCCCATTGGAGTTGTGTAGTGTTTTATGTAAATAAAGCACCTGAATAAGAACAAGGAGTTCCCTGTCTTATTATCAACCACAAGCCCTTAAATAAAGTCTTGAAGTCTATAAGATATCCAGTTCTAAATAAATATAATCTTTTTAATCGTCTATCTGGTGCCTTCATCTTTTCAAAATTTGATCTTAACTTAAGATTTTGGCAAATTCAAATACCCACAGAGGATAGGTATAAAACTGCTTTTATAGTACCATTTGGACATTACGAATATAATGTTATGCCATTTGGTTTTAAAAATACTCCTTTAGAATTTCAAAGAATAATGAATGAAATTTTAACCAATATGAAGCTTTTATACTTGTCTTTATAGATGACATTCTTATGTTTTTAGAATCCATTTATGACCATTGGAAACATTTAAATATTTTTAAAAAATTCATTGTTAAGATTGGACTTGTTTTATCCCAAAAGAAAATATAACTTTTTCAAACAGAAATTCAGTTTCTTGGTTTCATAATCAAGAAAGGAACTATTTCTCTAGTTCAACGAGTTATTAAATTTGCTTCCCAATTTCCTAATGAAATTCTTAATAAAAATCAATTGCAACATTTCTTGACCTATCTTTTAATCCTATATGTCTTCAGGAATTGTCCCTCCTAAAAATGACACCAATTACTGGTAAAAGCAAAGCCCCTATTCAGGAATCAAGCTCTTCTTCTATTCCAACATCTCAACAAATATCAAGCCCTTTTTTCAATCCAGGAAAATTAGTCACTTCTCAAAAACTTATCAATGCCTATTGGAGTGCAATTCTCTATGACAAAAGAAAAAACACTCGAAAAGCCTTATCCAAAATCTCAAACCATATCAAGGACTTAGAATGCCAAATCCATATATTTCATGGTATCCATCAAATAGCACGGTTATCTACCTATGTTGATAAAAAAACATCCAAAATACAACTCCTAGAAAAAGTTAACACAACCCTTCTAGATGAATTAGCTGCAAGAATAAGAGAAAAAACTCTTTCTTATCAGATCAAGGAACAATTAATGCTCAAAGCTCATTACATAAGTTAGGCAACTGGTTTTCCAAAATTGTTCTTTCCATCAAGTGAAATTGATGTCTCATATATTGAGCAAGGCTTAGTCCAAAGATTTCTTTATATAGAGATGATTTTGAAATAATACAATAGCTCCCTGCAATCGTGCGTCATGCCCTTCGCAGCCTTGGACTCACTAAAAGACAACTGCTCATAACGATTTCATCTAGTTTGGGTGAAAGATCAGAAATTTGATTTTATCAACCATAGCAATTATGGACCACCATGAATTATGAAAACAGAGACTTATTTTGGCTAAAATTCATAGCTACCATAAAGGATTATGAACACATACCAATCGGTTATCTTTCTCAATGGTATGAATCTCATGAATATGCTACATTAGAATACATCCTAAAACCTTATCCAAAATCTCAAATCATATCAAAGACTTAGAAAGCCAAATCCATATGTTTCAGAGCATCCATCAAAGAGCACTGTTATCCACCTATGCTGATGAAAAAACATGCAAAATACACTTATTGGAAAAGGTTAACACAGCCCTTCCAAATGAGTTAACTGTAAGAATAAGAGAAAAAACTTTCTTGTCAGATCAAGGAACGATTAATGATCAAAGCTCATTACATAAGTTGGGCAACTGGTTTCTCAAAATTGTTCCTTCCATCAAGTGAAATTGACATCTCATATATTGAGCAAGGCTTAGTCCAAAGATTTCTTTTATACAGAGATAATTTTGAAATAAAACAATAGCTCCCTACAATCGTGCGTCATGCCCTACATAGCCTTGGGCTCACCAAAAAACAACTACTCATAACAATTTCATCCAGTTTGGGTGAAAGATCAAAAATTTGATTTTATTAACCCTACCAATTATGGACCATCATAAATTATAAAGAAGAAGACTTATTCTACCGAAAGTTTACAGCTACCATAAAGGATTATGAACGCATCCCAATCGGTTATCCTTCTCAATGGTAGGAATCCTATGAATGTGCTACATTGGAATACAGCCTAGAGTGTCTACAAAATTATAATCCAGCTGCTAATCAGTATCAAAGATTTATCAATTTAAGAGAACATCTTGAATTCGCAAGTACATACAGATATATTTGATGTAATGATCGAAGAGTCATTTGTATTGCTGATGACCTAGCCAAGCAAATAACAGTTATACAGAATCCTTATAAATCGAGACATTCAATCCTTAATCAAATTTTCAATGCTTATGAAGATATGTCTTTTGATATTTCAGAAAAAACTCGTGAAGAATTAATTCAGCTATTCCATGGAGAATTTGAGAATGATGGTTGGACTGACCCTAGTCTTAATTTTGATTCTATTATGAAATTCTCTGCTAGCAACAATCAAGCTTAACAGCTTGAAGAATACTAGCATATAGATTCTCCTTCCATTAAGAATGAGTCATCCACTACATCATCCTTGAGAAGAAAAAGTATTGCTAAGAAGACAAAACATAATGATGACAAATTCCTCTCCATCTGAAACAATAAAGCTCTATGCCTCTCAATTTCCCACAAGGCATCATGAAAATGTATCATGCAGAAAAGGACAAAAAGCCTAGTAACTCATGTTAATTACTATTCAAGAAAAGAACAAGCAACATCGACGGTTATCCATCAGTCAAAAAGATTCTACTCATCCACCGTCAAAATGATAAAGCTCATCTACAGTGCAAATAGCGGAATTACCCAGAATTAAAGTTCGGAAGTATCCAGAATTGTGCCAGCTTATCAAATGAAATGCACATCCAGTATAAATTTAGTTGTAATGAAATATAAATTATGAGTGTAAAGGCTATAAATCGGTGTAGCCATCGCCTTGTAAAATCAAGAGTTGAAATCCAACCTTAATTCCACTATCATCTCATCCTCTAATCCTATTTGTAATTTCTCTCTTCCCATTTGGTATCAAAGCCAAGTTGATATCAAACTTGTAATCAAGTACTTTGGCAATATAAAGTTGTATTGTGAGTATTTCTTCAATTATCTTAATTATGTCTTTTTTATTTTGCTTAAGGGTTTGCTGACTCAGAAGTAAGAACGACAAAAATCCAACACTTGGTTGTGTGTTTGTTATTATTGAGAAATTTTAATCATATTCTACATGGAATGAATTTGAGGTAACCATTCTTATTGCCGTTGTTAGCCATGTGAAGGCATTAAAGGCATTTTGTTGGTATGTAAATCCTCAATTTCGTTAGATACTCATGGTGGCTTTGATTAAAATAACCCTATAATACAAATTATGGCTAAGCTTATTAAGAAGTTTATACCTTCTTCGTCCTCCTCATCAAATTCCTTATCTTCATTGTCTGTTAAAAATAGTGAAAAAATTAGTTATAACTATTTAGATCAAGTTATTTATGACTGGATTGTTAGTGTCATTGTAAGAGTGTGTTGTCAATTCCGTGACCCAAGTCTAGTCTAGTTCTAGAGAGATCAAGTTACATCTATGAAGATCAAGCAAGATCAAGCTAGATCAAGGAAGCTTAAGATTTATCAACAAAGATCAAGCAAGATCAAGGAAGATTAAGATCAATCAAGTCCATCATCTAGAAGATCTTCATGTAGTGTTAAGGGATAAGGTAACATTGACCCTTAGTGTCACTAGAAATAGAATGGAAAAAGGGTTTCTAAACACCCTGTTTTTGAACTACGACTTGGATCACGGCTAAGCCATAAATCCTATGGCTCACCCTCTAGATAGAAGATTTTGAACCATTTGTTTTACGGTTGACACTACGGCTACACCGTAAAAGGGCTACGTCTAAGCCGTAGAATGATTTACAGCTAAACCGTAGAATTTACGGGCTATTTTCCAGATAGAGCTGTTGGCCATATATTGCCTACGGTTGACCTTACAGCTAAGCTGTAAGACCTTCATGGCTAAGCTATAGTATGATTCACCGCTAAGCCCTAAAATTTACGAGCCACTTTCCAGTGAGCAGTATTAGGAAATTTTAGCTTACGGTTGACCTATGGCTAAGCCGTAAGGTGCTCACAGCTAAGCCGTATAAGGATTTACGGCTGAGCCGTAAGCTTAACCGTAAGAAGAAAAACATTGAATCTGGGTCAAACTAGCCGTTAGGTTTGTTAGAGCATACGGCTAAGCCATAAACCACTTTTTCCTAGCTGTAGATCTAACCGTTGGAGCTTCTCTGTATTTAAAAGAACTGCTCTTTTCCTCTAAGGACACACATCAAATTGAGAGACACTCCAACAGAGCTGAGCCTTTGCACCATTAGTAAAAGCATACTAAAAGCTCCTACAACCACCTTCTCTGTAACTCTTAAAGTGCCATTATTGTTCTAAAAAGAGTAGTTGTGCATTTAGGAAAGACTTAAATTCAATCTGAGATAATCTTAGCCTTCCAAACCTTTATAAAACCTTTTCCTTTGGTTGAGTACTCATCTGAAGATCTTCATCACCAAGGATCAAGCACAAGAGGTCAAAGCTTGGAGGCATTCTTTCAAGCTTCAAGAGCACCATTCAAAGCTAAGGTATCCAGTTTTTGTTTGGGTGTTTTACTTCCTTTCAATTTTCTCTGCTGTATATAGTGGAAGACAAACTACCGCATCAAAAATTGTTCTAGTTAGTGGAATAGATCAAGGATCAACCACCTGATCAAAAATCTAGTTAGTGGAAGACAAATCACCGCATCAAAAATTGTTGCAAGAGGTGTTTGTTATGTAAATACCTCATATTCAGTAGAACCAAAAGAGATTGCTTTTGAGAGTGGATGTAGGTTTGGGACTGACCCACTACAAATTTCTATGTTTGTTTCTTATTATGTGTGATGGATGCCTTATAGCCTTATTTACTTGTGTTGATCATCTTCTTGAGCTATATCTTCGTTGTTTTAATAGATATCTACACACTGTCAGCACACACAACTCTAGCATCCTTCTTGATCATATCTGTGGATTCTTAATATTGATTAAGCCTTTAAATTGCACACTAAAATAACCTCATATCTGGAAAGAAGTTTTTAATAGTCCTATTCACCCCCCCCCCCCCCACCCTCAAGACTTGGTGAGATCTAGTTATTGCACTTTTAATTGGTATCAGAGAGGGTTACTTCTTAAGGGTGTAATAGGCTGAAGTAGATCATTCTGCTAGATTCACCATGAATCCTAAAGGAAACCCAATTACCTGGCCTCCTTTCTTTGATGAAACAAACTACGCCTTCTGGAAAGCCCGTATGACAGCATTTTTGAAATCTATGGGCTGGGCTGTTTGGGAGGCTGTAGAGAAAGGCTGAACAAAACCCACTGAAGAAGTGACTACAAATGGTGTCACAACCACTAGGCCATTGGATCCAGCAAAAATGTCTACTACTCAGCAACTCCTTAGACAAAATAATGTTAGAGCTTACAATGCTATAATGTGTGCTATGAATCAAGAAGAGTTTAAAAAGAACATGACAACCACTAATGCAAAACAGGCCTGGAGAATTCTTGAAGTTACTATGACGGTACCTCTGTAGTCAAAAGATCTAAACTTCATATGCTCACAAGTCAATTTGAAAACATTCGTATGGAAGAAAATGAAATGTTTACAGACTTTCATATGAAGCTCATAAAGATTGTAAATGAAATGTGGGCTCTGGGGGAAACTCTTCCGGAAGGTAAAATTTGTAGTAAAATCTTGAGATCACTTCCAAAAAAAATCCATCCCAAGGTAACCTCTATAAAAGAACACAAGGATTCAGAACAAATGAAAATTGAAGACTTAGTGGGATCCCTTCAAACCTTTGAACTAAAATTTAACAATGACAAAAAGAAATCAATTGCACTAATCACTTCTCACAACACATCTTCTAAAAGAGACATAGGAATAACTAGTGATGATGAGAATGAAGATGTGGCTCTTTTGGCTAAAAATTTTTGAAACAATTTAAGAAAAAGAGAGTCAAAGATAATAAAAATGAGTACATTAATGATAAACACAAAGGTCGATCAAGTTCCTTCTCTAGAAGTAAGCATAAGGAGCCCATGTGTTACAGGTGTAAGAAATTTGGACACGTATCCACAGATTGTCCACAAAAAGGAAAATACAAAAAGAAGAATCTAGTAGCCACTTAGGATGATTCATCTGAATCAGATTTTGACTCAGATGAATCACATCAAAATGAATCAAACAAATATACAGTTCTAATGGCTACTACTGCAACATTCAACTTCTCTGAGGAAATGATTAAATCTGAAACATCACATAAAGAAATCTCAAGAAGTGAGTCAGAGAGTGAATATGAAAATTCAAGTAATGAGGATAATGACAACACCCCAGATTCCTATGAACTACTCTAGGAGGGAACTTGTAGACTGGTTGAAACTATAAGTAAGCAACAAAACAAAATTAAGAATTTAAAAGAAAAGGTTGATAGTATTAATATTGAAAAGGAGGAATTAATCAAAGAACTTGAAAGAGTAAAAACCCAGTTATCAACAGAAACAGAAAATGTAATCAAATTAAGAGAAAATGAAAAAACACTTTGGAAGATAAAAGATGAAAATAATGCTCTCCACAATGAAGTGGCTAATCTGAAATGAAATAAAGGAAAGTATGAGTACAGATTTACCCAAAATGATGAGAAGTACATAAGACTATTCAAACTTAGGAAATCTTATAAGGACATGACCCATCTTGGATATGACAAAAATGTTGATCACTCTCCAAGTTTCGAAACTGTTTTCGTCAAAAGTGTACTTGAGAAGGAAGATACCAGTGTTAAAAACATTTTGGATAGAGCATCTACTGGTACTCATACTATTTCATCAAATGTCATTTGTCATTGTTGTGGAAAAAGAGGCCATTTCAAAATAGAGTGCAAGTCGAGAAAAATTCATCATAACATTGGTCTAAAAAGTGAGAAAAACACTTCAAAGAAAGTGGAACATGAAAAAAAAATGCTAAAGGCTCAAATAAAAATTAGAACAAATTACTGTAACAAGTTCCCCTTGAACCAAAAGATGAATAACCTATTAAAAGAAGTTCAGAAGTTAAGAAAACAATTTGAAATATATAAAAGAGATGAAGCAAAAATTGGAGCTAACATTCTTTCTCCCCAACATAAAACATTTCAAATGAAACATCAAAAGCCAGTTGGGATCCCCACTACTAGAGCATTTAAGTGGATACCTAAAAACAAGAATCTAGTGGTCCACACAGCTTTTAAAGCTACAGATCAATCAAGATGGTATCTAGACAGTGGATGCTCAAAACATATGACTGGTGATAAATCATGTTTGTCTAAGATGATTGATTTTGATGGAGGCACGGTTACTTTTGGAGATGGCAGTACCGCCAAAATTATTGGTAAGAGAACTTTAAATGTTCCAAACCTACCACCTTTTGGGAAGGTTCGGTGTGCTGATGGGTTGAAACATAATTTACTTAGCATATCTCAAATTTGTGATAAATACTATACTATCAACTTCAGTAGTCATGGTTGTGAGATCTCAAGGAATGGAAAGAAATTCTTGAGAGGTCTTAGAACTACCAACAATTACTATGTGGTAGGAAAATCAAATACTTCACCATCCACTTCTTGCTTATTGACCAATACTGATGAAGCTAAGTTATGGCATCGAAGACTTAGGCATGTAAACTACAGAGACTTATCCCAGCTAAACAAATATATTGAAGGACTGCCCAAGATAAGTAGTCAAGAAAAGATGGTTTGTGGAGAATGCCTATAAGGAAAACAAATCAGAAGTGCCCATAAAAATGTGAATGCTATGAAAACTTCTTGACCTCTAGAACTTATTCATATGGACCTGGTTGGACGAATAAAAAGAGAATAAGGACAAGAGGCCTATTCTTTAGTGGACTGAATTGTAATTTATATAATAAGAATTCTAATTTGGGTCGAATTAGGGTTTCCTATTTCCATAAGAAGCATATTCCTTATTTCTTTCTTAAGGTCCCTATTCTAGCCTAAAAATATGCGCTATTGCTTTCTAGGAAATAGACAAGAGGAATCTCATTTTTTAGAGCAAAAAGAGGATTCGCAGAAGAAGCCCACACCCTGATGCGAGTTCGAGCATAAAAGAATACAGTATAGGGTCTTAAGATTTTTAGGTTACTGTAAGACCGAGATCAAATTAGAGAAATCTCACAGATATCTTTCTTGAATCATAAAGCTATTTCCACAGTGATCTGTCCGCAATATCTAAGGATCCTGGCAGCTACCTCCCAATAGTGGTATCAGAGCCAATCTTGATACTGCGTATGGATTAAATAGAATATAGTAAAATTATAGGTTGTAGTAAAAAACCATAGTATTGTGTTCACTGTAACTAATTTTGCAGTGAACTGTCTAACCTTTGTTTGGTAGTAATTAATTTGGCTATCATAGTCACCATATTTGTATGTTATGTGAATAAATCCTACAAATCAAATTCATAGTTACTTTTTTACATATTTTTCAATGTTTTATGGTGATATATTTATATTAAGATAGCATATGAACTCCATTTATCAAGAGGCTTAAGGTCAATGTAATTTTTTAATAAAAGGACATAGGTTCTGAAGGCGGAAATTCGATTTCGAAGGAAGAACTTCATGAAAAAATCTAGTCCGGGGGAGCTGCCCCTAAGCCCATGCCATGGGACTCCTGGACCCCCTCTGCAAAGTGCATGTTATGAAGAAGTGGCAATCAAGAAGATAAAGGATCCTACTTGATCATGATAGCTAGGAGTTTTTAACTAATTGTATTTCTTTTTTGTGCTTTGATGTTTATTACTATCATAACCTACTAAATATGATATTAGATCTATTTAGTATTGTTTAGAATGAAAAAATAAGGTGCATTCATGTGATTTGCAAATAAAATTAAATTCTATTTTTTATTAATCACACGAATGCTGTGATGTGTAAAGATGGGGTAACCTAAACATCTTGGTAACGCATTACTTCAAGATTCTAAACTGGTCTTATTAAACTATTAAACAAGAACCCTCATTGTTAAATAACTAAGTGGGAGAGGAAACTTTTTAGTTCTCACAGTCTCCAACATTGTTTGGTAGGAGATGTAATTGATTTATATATTGACCTTGGAGTTTCCTCATCGGATAAGTTAATTATGGAATCTCCAATACAAACTCTCATATAAATGATTTAGGGTAATTATTAGTATAATTCACTTCTCCATTTAACAGGACCGAATACGAAATAATGGACCTTGAATTAAATGACAATGTACACTTAGCTATAAATAACAGTATGCTCTCAATTTGAGTCACTGTTATTATTTATAGGACCAAAGTCATGGCAGTTGTTTGGTTTTACTTGGCATGGTTTGTTGCCTTGACAATAAAACTAACAAGTTATATCCTATCACAACAAAATAAGTATGTTAAACGTTCTCACATCAAATGATACTATGCATAATGTTTTAGATTGCTGCCGGATTCTTTTATTAATTGGTAGAGGGAGCGTTTTTCATTTTATTTGAATCCAAAGTTTATTTGCCCATCATAATTTGTTGATTATGTAATTCTCAAGATTTAAGATGGGTGCTTTCAATTCACTTGTTGTTATTATCAAAGAACACAAACTCAGTACACCTAATTGCATTGACTGCAAAAGAAACTTGGATATTATGCTAACTGCTAAAAAGTATATATATGTGCTCACTGAGGTTTGCCCAGAGAAACCTATGGATGGTTGTATCGATGAGGTCACCGTCCAGCCATACAAAAAATGGATCAAGGCTGATGAGATGGCACAATGTTACATGTTGGCATTTATGTCAAATGTTTTACAACATTAGCATCAGTCTTCTTCTACTACCTATGACATCATGTATAGTTTCAAGGAGATGTTTGGTGATCAAAATCAGGCGACTAGGCTAGTTGGTATGAAAGAATTGTTTAATACTAAGATGGCTAAAGGTACTTTTGTGAGGGCCCATGTTCTGAAAATGATAGGACACCTCAATGAATTACAGGTCCTTGGAGCTAAAATTGATGGGGAGACCTAGATCGATATCATTCTCCAGTCCTTGACTAATTCCTTTGAGAACTTTCATCTAAATTATAGCATGAATATGATCAACTTTTCTCTAGTGGAATTAATCAAGGAACTTCAAGCTGTTGAGGGCCTTTTGAAAAAGCCAGCTAGTGTTTACGTTGCTAAAAAGGGTTTTGTTTCAAAGCTAAAAGATAAGAAGAAACAGAAAAAGGGCCAGAATCATAATGTAGTTCTTCAAGGGGGCAACATACCTCAGGGAGGAGTGACAAAGCCCAAGGACAAATGTTTTCATTGCAAGCAAGCAGGGCACTGAAAAAAGCACTATCCAACTTATCTCAACAAAGTGAACAATAAAGATAAATTTTATTCACTAGTTGTTGAATCATGTTTTGTAGTTATATCTATCGGTACCTTATGTGTTGATACGGGAGCCACTAATAATGGTTGCAATTCTTTGCAGAGGTTCCAAGAAACCAGGCAACTAAGTGATGGAGAGATGCTTGCGGGTGATGCTACAAGAGTGGCAGCAATTGCAGTAAGAGATGTTTATATAAGTTTTAGTAGAGATAGGACTTTAATTTTAGAAGATTGTCTTTATGTTCCTTCCATTAGGAGGAATTTAATTTCTATTTCTAAGTTGGTTAAAGACAGATATTCCATTTATTTTAATAAATTTGTGGTTACTAAGTACAATAATCATTTTGTTTGTTCTAGTTCATTAGTGGATGATCTTTATATTATTGATCCTAACTTTCCTAAAATGCAATTGATTGAATCGAAAAACATAATTACCCTCCCATATAAGTGAAAAAAACCTTCACAATTGAACTAAACATTTCATTGGCATTTATGCCTAAGTCATATTAATCTAAACCGGATTTCAAGACTGGTTGCAAATGAACCATTAGATTCATTGGAAGTGGAGGCACCTCTAGTTTGCGAATCTTGTTTAAAGGGGAAAATGACCAAGTGCCCATTTTCGGCAAAAGGCTATAGGGCCAAAGAATCATTGTAATTGATTCACTCAGACTTGTGTGGACCCATGAATGTCCAAGAAAGAGGTGACTTTGAGTATTTCATCACTTTTATTGATGAATACTCAAGGTATAGGTACATCTACTTAATGCATAGTAAGTTCTAATGCTTTGAGAAATTCAAGGAGTATTAGGCGGAAATGGAGAAGCATCTAAGTAAGAGTATCAGGACACTACGATATGATCGTGGTGGGTAGTATCTCAATGGAGAATTTAAGGATTACTTAGCATAAGATGGGATTACATCCCAGTTGTCTACACCAAGTACACTGTTACAAAATGGTATAGCAAAAAAAAAGGAATAGGACTTTTATGGATATTGTATGGTCAATGATGAGTTATTCATATTTGCCTAATTCATTTGGGGGCATGTTCTAGAAATGGAAGCATACGTTCTAAACTTAGTTCTATCTAAGTCAGTACCTACTATACCTATAGAACTATGGATTGGGCGCAAACTCAATTTAAAGCATGTTCAGATTTGGGGTAGTCGAGCACACGTGCTAAAAGGGAACACAAATAAGTTGGAACCAAGAACAGAAGTTTATATTTTCATTGGATATCCCAAATAAGAAAAAGGTGGTTTATTATGTAATCTTAAAGATCGAAAGGTCATTGTTAGCACCAATGCTCGATTCATAGGAGAGGACTATGTAATAAACCACAAACCCAAAAACAAAATTGTTCTAGAGGAATTAAGAGAAGAGAGACCTACCCAAACTTTTCCATTACCAGTAATGTAGGAAGAGACAGCACAAGATGGAGAATTCTGCATTCTATTACCTCATCATAGTGAGAGGATTGCCAAATCTCAAGCTACTGATACTCCAGGTGATCCCACCAACATGATGGGTGATGAGCCGGATCAGCTTGTAGATGATGGTACACCAGGATTAGTTTTAGCACAGTGTGACACTTCTCATACACAGACACAGGATGTGCCTCGTCATAGTGGGAGGGTTTTCATCAACCCGAACGGTATATGTTCTTGGGAGATTCATTCGATAGAGTCCCTGATGAGCTAGATACTGAACCCTATAACTATAATAAAGCACTCCAAGACAAAGATGTAGAACTATGTTAAAAAGCTATGCAATTAGAGCTAGAGTATATGTATTCTAATTAAGTCTGGGATCTTGTAAAACAACTGAAGGGATAAAACCTATCAGTTGTAAGTGGGTCTGCACGAAGAAAAGAAGGGTAGATGGGAAGGTTAAAACCTTCAATGCTAGGCTTGTTACGAAAGGGTTTACTCATAAAAAAGGAATCAATTATGAGGAGACTTTCTCACTAGTAGCCATGCTGAAATTCATCCACATTCTTTTTTTCATTACTGATCATTTCGATTACAAATTTGGCAATTGGAAGTCAAGACAGCGATCCTAATGGAAATTTTGACGAGTGTATCTATATGGTGCAACCAAGTGGATTCGTAGCTGAAGGCCACGAGCACATGTTGTGCAAGCTTAAGAGGTCCATTTATGGACTTAAGCAAGCATCTAGATCTTGGAACATTCATTTTGATCAAGCCATTAAACCTTATGGTTTGGAGTAGAACCCTGATGCATCCTGTGTATACAAGAGGTGTAATGGCAATGTGGTGGTTTTCTTAATACTTTATGTTGATGACATCCTACTCATTGGAAATGATATTGGGATGTTGTCTTCTGTTAAAGTACGGTTGAGCAGTCAATTCGATATAAAGGACATAGGAGAACCCAGTCACATTTTAGGGATCAAGCTCTTGTGAGATCGGAAACAAAAAATGTTAGGCTTATCTCAACCGGTTTATATTGATACGATTCTTGATCGATTTAGCATGTAAGATTCCAAGAAAAGATTTCTTCTTTTCAGGCATAAAATTACTCTATCTAAGGATCAGTGTCCTAAGATACCAAATAAGATAGAAAATATGAAGGAAGTACCTTATGCTTCGATCCTGGGAAACCTCATGTAAGCAATGCTATGCACTAGACTATAGTAAGAGAACATTAGACTATAGTATAGCATATACTTTAATACCTTAAGAGGACTAGAAATTATATGCTGATTTACCAAGCCGAGAGTTTGATACCTACTGGGTACACAGACTCAGACTTTTAGTTAGATAATAATGCTAGAAAGTCAACCTCAAGATTTGTATTTACCTTAGGAGGTGGAGCTATAAGTTGGAGGAGTGTTAAGCAATCATGTACTACTGACTCTACCATAGAAGCCGAATATGTGGCAACTTCTAAAGCAGTCGAGTAGGCAGTTTGGCTCAAAAATTCTTGACGGATCTAAAAGTGGTACTTTTGGTAAAATTACCTATAATACTTTATTGTGATAATACCGGTGCGGTTGCTAATGCAAAGGAACCCAACATGCATAAGAAGGGTAAGTATATCCAGTGTAAGTATATCTCATATGAGAAATCATACAGAGGGGTGATATAATTATGACCAAGATTGCATTGGCGAACAACCTTGAAGATCCTACAAAGAGCTTACCAGTAAAGAGCTTTGATAGTCATGTGGAGGGAATGGGGTTGAAATGCATGTCAGCATGGTTTTGAGTTTAACTGGGAGATTGTTAAAAATTTATACTAAAAGCATACTTTTATATTTTTCTTTTTGACTGATTTATTAGTAAAGTTTATCTTCTCATCTTAATGAGAATTTGTATGGGCAAATGGTTGCATTGTTATTTATTATGCATGTGTGTGTCTTTTATTCTATAAAGCAGACAAGTTGGTGTATAAAGTTCAGCTTACACATGGAAGACTGATTTATTAGTTCTTATAGAATATAAATTATTGTTGTTTACAATCTAGATGGAGTTGGACACACCATCGGTATAATTGTAACATAATATTTTACCAAGCTTGTCTTGGTTGCGGGAAACGGTATAGTTTCGACTCATTATGCTAGTATGTTTTGTGTGTATTGAACAGGACCACTTTTAGGTTTATTGTCTTATACTGACTATATAAGATGATTAACATCCAAATGATTATTATAAGTGCTTATACTCATAATCCCGATATAAATAATGGATACATACATTTACTGTTTGGCATTTTGATTTACAAAGCAGTGAAACCTTTTATGGGTCAATAATCTCAATAAATTGGATGACTACACTACATGTATGCTGGATATTAGTTTATTGACGGAATCCATGTCCCGTAATAGGGATTGATCATATCCCCTTGATGAAGCTTATAAGTTTTGTTTATATCAAACCCTACATGTGGACTTTGTGTCTTTCATATCAAATAAATTAAGTGTAAGGTCTCAAGTAATTACTAAGATATTGATTAAATATAGATGTCAGTAATATTTAATCTATAGATATTTGAAATCTTAATATGGGGAGATTAATGAGTATTTAATAACTAGAAGCTCGAAATATTATTTTGAAAATAAGGATAGGAGTGCAATTTAATTCTTTAGTAGACTGAATTATAATTTATAAAACTAGGATCTAATTTGGGTCGAATTAGGGTTTCCTATTTTCAGAAGAAACATATTCCTTATTTTCTTCTTCAGATCCCAATTGTAGCCTATAAATATGCCTTATTACTCACTAAGAAACACAACAAGAGAAATCTCATTTTTTTAGCAAAAAGAATTTGCAAAAAAGGCCCACAACCTGAAGCGAGTTCGAGTATAGGGGAATATAGGAAAAGGTTTTGAGATTTTCAGGTTACTGTAAGATTAAGATCAAATCAGAGAAATCTTGCAGGTATGATTCTTGAATCATCATTGTCTAAAGTTATTTCCACAATGATATGTGCGCAATATCTAGGGCTCCCAACAACTATCCCATCTAATGTGAGCTACAAAGGATGCATCCTCAGAAAAGAAATCTTAAATGCAAGGAAGCAACTTGAGAAGTTCCTGGACTAGAATTCTGTGCTATAGCTTTTTATCTAGCTCTTTTTATTTTGATCAACTTAGATGGTCATGTATACAATAACTTCATTCTTTGTATTTAGGCTTCAAATGAATATCATTGGAAAAACTTTTCTTTTGCTCCATTTTGCCATTGGTATGGAATGTTTGGTTTAATTTTGTATGTGTGTTTGATATGGATGGTTTGGATATGTGTGTGGTTTTTATGGTTTGTTTTGGTTTGGTTTCTCAAACTTGTATGAGGGTGTGACTTGCAATCTTTTGGATTTATAAATAAAAAATGAAAAGGAGTCATATAGGTAGACTTTATCTAGTGCCCATGTGTGAGGCTTTTTCCAGGGTTTATGACTCGATCCTTTTGATGTGGTCAAACAAAGTGGATGGTATCTGGTGCCTATGTGAGAGGCTTTTTCCGAAGTCCTTGTCTTGTTCTTTAGGATAGAAATTTAGCTTTGTGTTTTGTTTGGATTTTGGTTATATGGGGTTTGTAAAAAGGACTTGCTCCATACAACCGATTATAACCATATAGGGTCTACAAAAAGACTTGTTTTATACAGCTGAGGGTTAGCCATAGAGGGTCTACAAAAGACTTATTCCAAATAGCTTAGTTTTGCTATATAGGGTCCACAAAAGGACTTGATCTATACAGCAGGACATTATAAGGGGTCATGTAGGAACATTATCCAAGTAAGGAGAGTTTACTAGAGGGCCAAAGGACATGATCCTCATAGTCATTTTTCACAAGTCTGAACCCTAGAGGAGCTAAAGGACATGATCATCGTAGTCATTTTGTACAAGTCTAAGGGATTTTGGGCAAGAGTCATAGGTTGTGAAGCTCGAAACCAAGGTCTTTTTTCTTAAATGAGAATGTACACTATACATGATTTGGGTATGCCAATGACACTCAAAGGTAGTATTTCTTTAGGAGTTTTCCATTAATAGGCATCATGCATCTGTCTCTTTCAAGTGTGAGGAGTGTATAAGCGCCGTTGGAGTAGCCCTTGTCAACATTGAAATGCCTTTCCCATTTGGATTCAAATTTGCCTTTTGACAAGTGTGTTGGAAGTAGGTGGGTCTCGTGAATAGATTTTCAAAACTTTTGACCCACTTGACACAGGGATCAACTATCCATAAGACCAAAACCCAATCCAGGATGCGTTACCCTCAATCTCGTGACCATGTACAGTAAAAATTCTACCAGCACTAAACATCCAAAATAACCTACGACATGCAAGAAGTAGATCATACCTTTGGAGATCCGCAGTGCTCCAATGGATTTCTTCAACACCTATTAGCCTTCCACGCTATGACCCGAATTGGATTTCTTCTCTCAAGAAGAATGGTGGAATCTTCTTGAGAAATCCCAACTTGAAACTCCAAGGAACTAGAAGAGAGGAGAGGAGAGTAACTCGCGCAACTCTTGCACGAAAGGGTTTTGGGCGTGAGAGAGACTCTTTTGGACGTCCAAGGATATTTTATAGACTTCCAAATCTCTCCCTTGTCTAATTGAAATAGAAGTCTTACTTCCAAAGCAATTAGCAAGTTTCTCCTTTCTTATCCTTTCTTTCTAGAGTTCGAGTCGGATTAGTATTTTCCAATAACTTGGGCTAGCGTGGGGACCACTAGGGATTCCTTAGAAAGCTGGCTCCAACTGGAACACCGCGACCCCACATCTCATGTGCAATCCGGGCCCACAGTTAATTGCAAATAACACCACTATATAAATGCAATTGCACTCCAGTCTTAGGAATAAATTACAATGAAGACCCTAAACTTCCCAATTACCACAAGTAGGCCCCTCTATCAATATCCGTGGATCAATTGGAATAAATCCGTCTCTTCCAATCTAAGTTCCACATCTTATTATCCTTGAGCCCCAATTAATCACAGTAATCATCAGTACCATCCAATTAACTCTTAATTGAGATGGGTGCGCACTTACTAATGACAAATCCATTAATTGGCACAAGGGGATAATAGAGATAGATTCCATCTTGATCATTCAACGTTCCCACAGTTCTACTACCATATACCCAAGACACCGAGGTGTTAACCTATAGTCGGCCTCACTCATTGGTGACTCAAAGCAAATGAATAGATAGAAACTTGAGCTCGTCAATGTCTCAGGATTGAGAGCCTATTGCTAGGGAATTATGAGAGCATACCTTATTATTGAGACGGAATACCATAAGGTGCATCTCATGGTCCTTCAATACATCCAATGTACCGGCACTATTGATCCAGAATCTTACATTCTGATGATCGAGACAAATCACACTATCTCATAGTGATCAAAGTGCTGCAACCTTATCAAATAAGATGCCCAGTCTCATTACTGGTTGTGAAACTATTTAAGTATAAGATTTGTGACATATATCTCCCGCGTGTGGATCTCATCCATGCACATATATCACATCTAATATACTAATGGGACCCGGTTCAACTCATGAACCATTATGTCATACGTATTGGTCATGTGCATGAAGTAGTAAAATAACATTCATCTCATGAAAGTAAAGCATGATTTTATTGATAAATAAAGAAATTAATCAATTTATTACATCAACTGATGGATTGAGTCCATAAAAACTAACAAAGTGTGTAGAGAACATGGGCCTTTCGACTGCAATCATAATGTCTCCTTTCTTGTAAGTTTTATATTTGACCTTCTTGTCAAAAGACCTAGTCATGTGAGCTTGATGTAACTCGATGCCTTGTCGAGTAGCAAGCCTCTTCTCATCAAGGTTTTCTAACTCTTGATGTTTGAGCTTGGCATTCTTTACTTCAGTATATTTTTTTTGTCACAGGTACCCCAAGAAAAGGAAGTTGAATTTTCAAAGGTATCATAGTTTTATAGTAATAAAACAAGGAATATGGTGTTGATTTAGTTGGACTACAAACTATAGTTCTGTAGGCCCACAAAGCTTCAGGAAGTTTGGTACCCCAACTGTTTTTGTTGGCAGAGATCATTTTCTTCATAATTTTGCAAATAGTCTTGTTGAAAGCTTAGCAAGTCCATTAGTTGCAGGGTTGTATGCCATGGAAGGACAGCGTTGGATTCCATACTTGTCACAGAATCTGTAGAATTTATCGTTGTTGAACTGAGGACCATTGCCATGATGTAGATGTTTAGGAACTCTAAAACAACAAATGATATGAGTTTTCAAAAAGTTGAGGACTGTATTTATTTTGACTTCCACAAGAGGCACTGCTTCTACCCATTTGGAAAAGTAATCCATTGCAACCAAAATGAATTGTTGACCACGTTCTGATAGCGGATTGATTTTGCTAACTATGTCCATTCCTCAAGACTCAAATGGCCAAGAAGTTGATGTAGGATGTAAATATTCAAGGGTTAATGAATTTAATTGCCATGGATTTTCTATTCATTTCATCTCTTTATGAAATTGATGGCGTCAGACACTCTGGTAGGCAAGTAGTAGCTTAATTTTTGAATCTGATCATAAAGCTTTGGTCCAACTTGGTGAGCACCACATAGGCTAGAATGAACTTCTTTGAGTACTTGATTGGCTTTTTCTAGTGACAAGCAGTGGAGAAGAACTCCATCATATGACTTGCGATAAAAGTCTTTGAAGGCAAATTAAAGTGAAATTTTAGAGCTTACCTTTGAGTACTAGTTCTATTTTTAGCATTCTCTGGCAAGACTCCATGGAAAATGTAATCTATGAAAAGGTCTCTCCAGTCTCTGAGTCAATTTTGGAAAGATGAAAGCCAATTTTTTTATAACGTCACAGCAATATGCTACTGTTTTATGGGTGTCTAGTGGGGGTAGAAGTCTTCTTTCAATTACTTCTAGCAACATTATGTCATTTTTTGGGATCAACATTGATGCTACTAGTGACACTAGTGCATTTACTTTGACATTTTGATATCTTGGAATGTGATGAAATTCAATTAACATGAATCTCTCCTTGAATTCACAAGCCTTGTAGAAGAAAGAAAGCAAATCTAGTTTCTGCACTTCATATTCATGGTTCATTTGTTTGATTACAAGTTATGAATCTTAATAGACTCCAAGCATATTAATGCCTGACTCCAAAGCTTACTCAAGACCCATAATCAACATTGTGTATTCTGCCACGTTGTTTAAACATGGCTTGATCTTTCTGGGCTACAGAAAATGATTTCAACGTTAGAAATTGAATCACCTAACTGGTTAGTTCTGGAAGCTCCATCAAAATGCTTGATCAAATGTAAATATGGATCACTAGTGGATTTCCATATTTATTCAACAAAGAAGACCGGCTTATCAGGGAAATTGTCTTTGAATTCAGAACCCACCAAAAGTTATGTTCTTCCAGAAAACCATCGAGAGCCTATCCTTTTACCGCCTGTGCAGGAGTGTATTTGATATCATATTAAGAGAGAAGAATAGACCATTTAGGTAGACGATCACTCAATGCACTAGCTTTTATCACAAGTATCTTCAATAGGTTGATGTTAGAAATGAAATACACCACATTAGAGATGATTTAGTGACGTAGTTTCTATACTAATAACATCAATGTTAGACATTCTTGTTCCATTATATGATAGTTAAGTTCAGCGCCAATTAGCATCCATGACAAGTAATAAAGAGCCACCTCCTTGCCCTCATCGTTCTTTTGAGCTAATAATGCCCCCAAAGAGTCATCAAGAGCTCGAATGTAGAGGATGAAAGGTTTGCCCAGAATTGGAGCTGAAAGAACTGGTGGGGTTTGTAAGAAACAGTTTGATATCTTGAAAGGCATCGTTATAAGATTTATCCCATACAAATTCAACTCCTTTCTTCATGAGTTTGGAGAATGCTTTGCATTTACCAAATAAGTTTGAGATGAACCTGTGGATGTAAAAAAGTATGCTTTCCAATGCTTTGAGTTCTTTGAGAGTTTGGGAAGAAGGTATCTCCAATATGGCTTTGATTTCGACTGGATCTAGTTCGATGCCACCCTTTCGTGCCACGAATCCTAAGAATTTCATGGAGGAAACTCCACAAAAACACTTTAAAGGATTCATTCGAAGATTGAATTTCCATAACCTTTTGAAAACTTTATGAAGATCAGCTAGATGGTCTGACTTTGTTTGTTTTAGACTGTCAAATCATCGACATAGCATTTGACAGACTTGTGTTGCACGTCTTTGAAGATTTTTATCATCGCCCTCTGGTTTGTGGCTTTAGCATTCTGAAAGCTGAAGGGCATGACAGTGTAGCAATACACGCCAAAGAAGGTTCAAAAGGATGTGTGCTTCTTGTCCTCATTGTGCATCTTGATTTGATTGTATTCCAAAAACCCATCCATGAATGATATTCTTTGAAATCCGAAAGTATTATCGTTCATGATTTCTGGCATGGGTAGTGGGACATCATCTTTGGGATAGGCTTTGTTTAGATCTCTAAAGTTGAAGCAGATTCTGATTTGCCCATTCTTCTTAGTGACTTGCACTGTATTATCTAACCAGTCAGGATGCTGCTCTCACGATGAAATGGACATCCTTGAGTTTTTAGACTTCTTTTTCTATTTTGTCCATTGTTTCTAGATTTGTCCTTCTTTGTTCCTGCTTCAAAGGTTTAGCATCTTCTATTATATTCAACTTGAGCACGGAAACTTCTGGGTCTAGACCTAGCATTTCTGTATAGGTCTGTGCCAAAAAATCCATAAATTCTTGCAAGAAACTTACATACACATCAAGTTTCTTTTCTTTAATTTGAGAGCTTACAAAGATAGGACAAGGATTTTTTAGGGTACCCAGGTTTATTTTTTGTACTAAGTCCTCAATTGAAGGTTCGAGAGGAGGTTCTTCCATAGTATCTTTAGAAGATTCCAACTCCGCGCAACCTTCTAGGGTTGCATTTGGGGGTTTTAGCCAAGGCCTGATCCCTTTCCATGGATTCTTTTTTTTAGACTCTTTAATATTTACATCAAAGGCTAGACATTCCCAATGATAATGCTAAGATGGGTCTATTTCTTCATCAAGTTCAGGTGGCTAATATTCATTGACTTATGACATTGTGTTATTGTAATCACTTACTCCCTCAGGATGCCGAAAAACAACCCAGTTAGCAGGATCTTGGAAGATAGTAGTCTCTTAGGAGTCATCACAATCATACTCCTTTGTGAAGATAATAGACCTTACTCTAAAGTCTTAATTTGGCTCAGGAACATTGCTATAAGAAACATCTCCTATGCAATGTCACGGCTAATCAATTCTGCGTCCTCTTTGGAGATCCTTTTTCATTTCGGAGTAAAGACGTCGAAAGGGTCCTAAACCTTATTTGCACTCATTCCAAGGCTAGTGGGCTTCTTGAGATTGTATCTCATGTTCTTCGTCATGTTGCAACCACAAAGTTGTAGATATCAAGCCTTATTCTCCCATCATTGATGATTTTATCAATAGGATAAGAACTATAAGCATCTTCTGCTTGATGGAAGACTATCAAGTGATTATGTTGCATGGATGGAGGTACAAAAAAGTAAGCACCTCCAAAATCATAGATTTGAGATGGAGTGGGCCACAGAATTAGTGGAGGCTCTCAATCCACAATAGAGTACACGTAGGTGTCCATCTTCTCAACATCCTCAGAATCTGACTCAGAATCTAAATCTCTAACCACTGAAACAACATGCGCTGGGCGCATCCATCTAGATCTTCCACGCAATGATAGAGTGCCACTTCAATGGATGAAACAATTCAAGACATCTCATCGATCGATAGTCTGAAACTCCATTACACTGTCAAACTACAGGAGCCAGTCGTAAGCCTATCCAGTACAGATGAATCCATGCTGAGTAGTATAGAGGATTTTCACATCTTTATGCCGAATAAAGCCATCTATTGATATATTTGTAAGATGACTCACCCATGCATTGTGATGTTAACGCAAGTTGGCTGAAAATAATAAGAGAATCATGCCTCATTGGTGACATGCCCCTGATTGGAGGAGGTACATCATTACTTTATTGGTCAGAATTTGAATTATCAACTAAGGAAATCTTATTTGGTGGATATGAGAGCCTTCGCTGTCTTGTTATAGGCAACTCGCCATTCCTCATTGGTACTGAAGAGTACTCAATTAATGGCGTTGTTGAGTTCCCAGCAGGTGTTGTATACATAGCTAGACTGCAGTCTTGCTTATATGAATAACAATGCTTGCTTACTTTATCCTGGATCGCTTTGTAGATATGACCAGAGATTGATCTGACTGTTTGATGTCAGATTTGACCTTGATCACCAACGGGGCTTTGGTATCCACAAATCTAACCATTAGCTTCTTTATAGACTCAAATTTCTTGGCGGGCTCAGTTCCTTTTCTGAACCTTGGATAGGTTTTCTTTTGCATGGAGGTGGTGAAAGGTTCTACCAGATCCTTATTCATAAGAGAATTGATTGCATCTGGCTTAGACTTTGCAAGTTTTTCTCGATACATGGCTGTATCGGTGAAATAAACCTCTTTTCCTTTTAATGGCTTTTCATGTGCAAAGACACGATGCACCTTACCCTCATTATCAATGTATTTAAGGCATTGATGGAGAGTGGAAAGCACTATAGAGTAGTCATGAAGCCATCACCTTCCCAAGAAAATGTTGTAGCAAGCACGCATCCTTACCAAGTGCAATGTGACTTCTGAAGTCAGATCACGTAGTTGGAACCGAATCCAAATCTTGCCAATCGGATCCTAGACTTTTCCATCGTAGCCTTGTATCGAAGTTTAGGTGGCAGATAGCTTGGTCACCGGGATGCCAATTATTGAAGAGTTATGATTGTGATGAAGTTTAGAGCCGATCCTGGGTCAACTTGAACTCTTTGAACAACTATGTCCTTAATGTAGGCCGTGAAGTAAATTGGCCCTTTGAGTTTCATGTGACCTAGGAGGAGATCATCTTTGGCAAAGGAAATGGTGCCCTTAAAAGCATTGTGAATAGAAAGAAATTCCATACATTGCTTCTAAAGCCTCTTAGACTGTGCTTTAAGATAGTTCTTTTCTATTTTGAATGGACTTGCACCACATGAGTTTGATTGTTGAAATTTAAAGCCTGTAGAACTCATATGAAGTTATTACGAGTCTCTTCAGGAATTTGCAAAAGATAAAAAATATGAAGTCGTGCAGGTATATGCTTAAGGTGTTTAAAAACATCATATGTGAATGGCTCTGATTGCTTCTCATTAGCATTTGCTTCTAAAAAGTTACATTTACATTTGGATTATTCCCTAAAGGGTTTACATAAGAAAAAGAAAAAGGTCTATTATAGTTGACACTATAGTTACGACCAGAACGAGTGTCATCATTGACTATGTTGTTTTTTGATGAGTATCTCTTCTTATGATGTTGACCTCTTCAAATTCAGCAAAGAGCTGGCTTACTTCTTCCAATCCTACCTCTTGATTTGCATTGTAAAAAGTAGCTTGAGGTGTTGGAGGTTCATCAGCAAAAGTGCTAATGACTACCAAAGCAAGCATTAGTGGCATCTCTTCTTCTGAATCAGGAAGGTTATCCTGAACTTAGAAGACTTCTTGAGGTACAGCAGGACTACCAATATTGAGTTCATTGTGCTCATCTTGCGACTCAATCTCACTATTTACCTTGGAGTTAAAGAGTTAAGATCTTGGTTTAGAATCCAGCTTCAAAAAAGTTGGATCAACACTTGGTTCAGGAGAACCATTTGGTATAGAGGTTACTACCTGTGAACCAGAAAATGATGCTTATTGTTGTTATGTCCTATTAGTTAAACTAAAGGCAAAGGATCCGATGAACCTTTAAAGGTAGTGGAAAAATAAAAGGATCACTTGACCAACCACTTGCACCTTGTTTATGCAGATCATAAAGAGCCACTGACAGTGTGTTGAGACCATGTTTAATGATGAGAGTACCCATTTCAAGATCAAAAGCTTGTTCAAAATTCTTATCCTCATTAGAAGGGCATTGATCAGCGAAGTAGTCATCAATCCACTGATCATCTTCGAAGTCAGATAAGTCCGATCAATCCTCTTCATCATCCAAGTTAGGAGTTGTACCATCCCATGATATCTTATTTGTAACTAGATATCTGTTGTTCTTCCTCATTCTTTGGAATTAGAATGATGAAGTTAGCCAAAGTAAAATGCCCTCTAACTAGCTTAGAAGGTTCTTTTAAAATAGAAGCTTTTTTTGCTATTTCCTTTTTCTTTTTAGCTTGTTTTTCTTACTTGATCAAGTAGTTCTTAAGTTGCCTTTTAGCTTTCTTTATTTCTGCAGGTGTAGGTTTTGTTTTAACCTTCTTCCAGCCTTCATCATTCACTAGGTCTGGGTGTACTCACATTTTTTGTCCTAAAGAGATCTTGACTGGTATCAAACTTTGATCATCATGCATTGCATTGACAACATAGAATTCAACCATCATTGCTTTTGGTGGAGAAGATACAGTGATGGGTGCAAACTATCATACTTCTGATCAAAAGTTATCACTCCATTCTTCCACGTGTCACTGACTTTTTCTTTTAAATGAAACAGTCTGTGAGAGGGTGTGACACCATCCACTGGTATGCATAGTAATTACTATCATTGATGTGATTTGCTTGTTCAGGTTTCCTCATTGGTGGAAGTTTAATCTTGTTGTTATCCATCAGAAACTGGAAGATGACTTTGATTTCTTCATCAAAGGGATACTTAGTTTTCTTCTTTTTCTCATATTCCTCTCTCTGGTTTAATCAGTCTTCATATTATGAGGCTTCTAAGGAGGTTTGGAGTTTGCACATTGAAAACCTCCTATTTTTTCTTTGGTTTTGATGTAGAAGATGAAGACAACTCTATTCTTCGAGAGTTTGCCTCTTCTGACTAATCTCTTTAAGGGTCAGTCCTGCATCAATAACAACCCCAACCAATCGGGCCAAATACTTAGTTTTGTGACTAATTATAATAGCCTTGACTTCTAGTCGCAGATTGGTTTTGCACATTTCGATGGTTGCTCTTTAAGATGGTTGTTCCAATCATTTGTAGGATAATGCTCTCCATCTATTGATAAATTACTGTGTAGTTGATGAGTTTTTAAAAATACATATTTTCCTACACATTTGATCCATTTTAAGGACTTAATAACTTGAAAGAGCCTCATTTAGTGTGATATCATGGTTTCAAGCATTTTAAATTCATTGTAGTGCATTCCTGCATATTTTGCTTAAAAATCACACTTTTTGCATAAATTCATGAAACTTGCTATTTTTGGAAAGTTTTGTGAAAATAATTTTCCTTATAAAATAAATTCAATTTTAATCATCATTAGTTCATTCATCTAAAATCATAAAGAATGATGTACATTTTTATTATGATTTCATGAGAGATGGGTCCACAGGATGCATTTGTGATCTAGGGGTAAAATTATCTTTTCACATGAATTCACATTTGTTTTATAGGAAATTCATTATATGGGTCCCATTTATAAAGAATTGAGGCAAGGAATTGATTTTCAAGAGAAAGGAGAGCAGAATTGAAGAGAAAAGGAAATTGAAAGAAAATTGTAAAAAGTCGGCTTGATGGTCCCACACACACAAGCACATGTGTAGGGCACACTTGTAAAACATCCAAGATGGAGTCCATTTATTTGTTGCACATTTTCAAGAGAATTTGAAGAATATCTCATCAAAGATGGACAAGGAAAGCCACATAGGAGTTCTTTTTTGAGAATGAGAAGATTTAATTGAAAAAAAATGAAAAAAAAATCCAAGCAAGCTATTCCATGTGAAAAAGAGATTTTGGATCAAATTTTGGTTGAAAAAGAAAAGGAAAAAAAATCAAGAGGGTTATCTTTAAAGATCTCTTCAAGTTTGGAGCCAACAAGGAAAACTTTCTAAAAAAGAAAAGTTGACGATGCAAAGAGATAAAAGGGGAAGTTGTACACCTCATGTGGGCCAAGTTTGATTCCAAGAGAGGATTCTTATCCCTACTTCATCTCTCAAAAGATCTCAATGCAAGGTGGCACATACAAAGAAAGAAACAAGTATCCAAGAGGGACTTCTAGACAAAGCAAGCAAGGAAAGAAAGGGAAAATAAAAAGAAAAAAAATCCCCAAAGATGTTGCACGTCCAATTCATTGTTTGAAGCTCTTTTTCTTTCATTTTTATTATTATTTTTAAGATTTTAAAGTTTGAGAAGGAGTAGGACTTGAAAAAGTATAAATCGTACACTCCTTTCTCATATTCTTCATGGAAGAATTACCTACCTCCCACCTCTAGATTTCTACACTCCATCTCTCCCTCTCTTATCTCTTCATCTCAAGTTATCAAGGAGGCTTAGCTCTAAAGCTATACCACCAACCTTGAAGATCAACTAGAAGGAGGAATTCTTTTCCATCCTAATATGTATAATCTTTTGGTTTAATTTTTTTCATCTAATGTAAAGGATTGTCATACTAGTTCAATAATATTCATCTTCTTATTCTTCTTATTCTTATAGTTGTATGATTGCTTAATTTGTATTTTTCTTGTTTGGAGTGACGACCCAAATAGAGAGCATGCTTTAAGAAATTGTTAGGCCTAGACTAATGGAGAATTTTGAGTGAATATACCGCCTTTAACTTCTATTGTTTACCACCTTTGACTTCAGTTATACTGCCTTTAACTGCCTGCAATTCTTATTTTCTTTCATTGTACTTTTAATTTTAAATTTCTACTTTTTTATTTTACTGCAATTTTATTTTATTTTCTGCACTTTTGTTATTTTTCTTGTTATGTTCATGTTGATTTTAAGTTTTGTTTTTGCATAGTTTGATGGTTGGATGAGGAATCATTGCATCTATTTTCATAACATAAGATTTTGTCCAAATTTAAGTTGATGAAAATGAAGCCTTCAGATCTGAATCTAATGATTAAATTCGAACTCAATATATAAACAGTATAACTTAACAGTTTCAGCAAACTGCAGAAATAGTTTTTAGCAAAAAGTTCGAAGTGGGTAGACCAGTCAAATCATAATATTTTTCTTTAAAACTTAGGAAAATTAAAGTTTAGGATGTGGTCTTTCATTCCCCAGAATTTTAGATCAAAATAATCTCGAAAGGTTTGTAAACCAGAGGCTTAAACTTTGCTAATCAATCAACCCGAATCAGAATTTCTACACAGAATTTTGCAAAGTTGTCATATTCATGCATTCATAACTTTTTCGTTTTATATCTTTTTTACTTCTGTTTTTTTTGTTAGCTTCTTGCATCAATAGAGCATAAATTCCAGCCATTAAATTTAGATTTAGGATGCATTAGAGTAATTCAAATCATGCATAACATTTGCATCAGTATACTAGTTTTTCATACTTAGAATTTTTTAGCATCTCATGGCATGGATTATACATTACTAATTTTACTAACTTTCTAATTTTAAATTTGTTTCTAGTTTTATGTTTTTATTGTTTTAGTTAATTTCCATAATTAAAATATCTTTCTAAACTTGTTTTAATTGAAGATTTTAAGTTGGAAAGTTTTTTTAGTTTTGGAAATTCTAACTTAGGAAAGTTTCTAACTTTTGTTTATTTTGTTTCTAATATTATTTAGTTTAGTTAGTTTCTAATTTTAGTTTTTATTTTTGGAAGTTCTAACTTGTGTTTTAGTTTTGCAGCAATTTTAGTTTTATTTTAGGAATTTTTAGATTTAGGTTTTTAGTTTTAGAAAAGCTTCTTTTCATTGGGTTGTAATTAATTTAATTTTGATTAAGTAGGATATTTGTATTTGTTAGATTTTAAATTAGGCTAGTTTTAGATTTTCATTTAGGGCAGGTTACAAGTTAAAAATACATTAAACACATTGCTCCCCGAGGATCGACCTAGTCTCACCAGTTTTATTACTACATCGCGGTTCTGCACTTGGAGCTCATAATTAGTAGTGTCATTGTCTCCTTGCCTTGTACTGCTGAGCATGGCAAAGGTGACTATTTGATCCTCCTCCTAGAAGTGGAGCAAGATTTTTTCTTCCATGATGGACCATGTCATGAAAGTGAGTTTTGGTAACTAGTTGTACCATTCAAAAACAACTCCTTTCAGTATACCAACATACATACTTATCTTTAATGCATCCAATGTGGGCAAACTTCCAAGAAGTTATTTGAAATGCACAATGTGTAGATAAGTTGACCCCTTCCCAAGGTATGGCTGGAAAGTTGGAAGCTTATAATCTGGTGGAAATAGAGCAAGATCAAACTCTAGAGTGTACTTAAGTGTGATACCCTTGTTTTTCATCATGGTCTCTACCTTTGACTTCATCAATATTTCTTCAACCTCCTTAAAGGTTACATGCTTTTTAGGATCTATGTGAAGACCCAAGGTCGACGAATAATCACCAGAGGAACCCACAACCATCACTTTGTCTGTCAATTATTTAATTTGTGCCATGAGCAAATCAATTTTATTGCATTCCTTTTGATCATAACTTGTTCTCTTCTATTAACGAGCAGAGGATTTATTTGAGCTTCAGCAGGACCACCTAGCTTATCTATTAAGATTTTCAATTGGGCAATCAAGTGGTTGATCTTAGCTCCTTGTTGTTTGACAACATCACTAACATTATCATCCTCATTTTCACCAGCGTCTTATTCATCAATATCTTTGGTTCTAGTAGCATCATCATTTCCATCTCAGCTCCACTCCCCTCAGCTATGAACATAGTGTATTGACGAGGGTAGGACGATGTCAATGCCTGAGGAGTAGACAAACTATTTTCTATATCCAAGATAGTGCTAGGATCATCATCAGAATCAATTTTGATGTGACCTTCAGAAGTTCTACTTGAATGAGAGTTTAAATCAGACCCTTGTGATTGAGTCCGAGCCATACTCCGAGTAACTTTTTAAGCTGAGCCTGGTCCGACAATGCAAGATGAGGTCAAGTTAGGATCATCTTCTTTGATCACCCACTTCTGAGTGATCTGGTACTATGATAGCTTTTTAGTCCACTCCTTGAGACGAGCCAAGCCTTTTTTTTTATTTGATTTACCAGCCTGGTTGCCAAGGTTTGATCTTTAAACTAGCTACCAATGGCCTTAAAGTGCTAACGGTCCATTCCCAATCCATTGTATCGGAAGTAGGGAACTAGAGGATATCGATAGCACCTCTTTTGTTCTTTTTCTTTTACTCCTTTTTCCGTTGGAGCAAGTCTTTGAAGTGAGTGAAATCGATCACATTGTCAATGACCAATCGCTCAGTCTTCTTTTGGTGTTCAACAACATACGATAAACACTGAGGTGAAGATGGTGGCATAGGTGCTACAATGATTTAGGTGACCACGTGCTGCATCCTAGAATGGACTCATCTTTCGGGGCCTTCCTGCGAGTAAGGAACTGCCAAAGGTCCTCCGGTGCTCCAAGCATTTGATTTTTGATGACTCGTTGTTTAGGTCGAGTTAATGATTACTTCGGGCCCTGGGCAACCATGGTATGCAACTTCCCAGGAGCCATTAGTTTACGATCCATGAATCGGACTTGTCTTTCCCCTCAGACGAGTCTTGATGATGTGAAAACTATGGCCTTCTGACTGCATCTTGAGTTTAGGTTCCTCCTGAACTTGGCAGAAGTCCCAAACGGGTTTTAGGCATATTTGGAAACCCAAGGTTTATGAACTTTAGTCATCTTGGTAGGCTTTGGGGTCACTAATGACCCATTTAGATCAGAGGAAGCAATTGAACTTACAGGACTAGAGAGCCTCTAAAAGATTGAGTTACAGGAGTGGAGAGCCTCTAAAAGATTGAGACCCTTGATGTAGGAATAATAGGGTCAGTATGGGCCTACTTTGGTGTTCTTGCAGATGAAATGTTTTGGGTCTTGGAGATCTTAAATAGTCTCTCCTTGGCTTATCAAAAGTAATGATTAGGGAACTCATGGTATTTTCTGCAAAACAGTAAGCCTAAAGGGTTGTTTCAATTTCATAACCAACATGGTTACCCCTTAGGCTAGCCAAAATAGTTTATAAATGCCTTTTGAACCAACGTGGTCTCCTTATTGGACTAAAGGGAATGGTCAGAAATAGACATGAACCCTATCTCATTGTGCTATGCTGACCAATCCTAGCTATCAAAATTTCTACAACATTTCGGGACTATGTAGTCAGACTTAGAAGCATGCTCAGGGAACTAGTCCTGGCTACTAGAACTTTCGCAGCATTTCAGGACTATATAGTCAAACTTATATGCAAAAAAGTGTTGGATCCAACCAAAGGGATAGGGCCCATAGGATCAAGCCTTCACCACCACCACAATGATCACACGGGATCCATCAGTGCAAGACTCCAGACAATGCATGACTGTAAATGTCATTGCTCTTATGACTGATTTGATATAAACATTGTTAGGTCTTATAAATGGACTGGTGATCCCACAACCGGTAATGTAAAGCCTTTTGGACTAAATCAACACTCTTTCATTTTATACAATGGTGTTGATTTGGTATGCGCAGTTTCAGATGCAAGGTTCCTCCATTTAAAATAACAAGCTAATGCATTTCAAGGAGCAAAGTTCCTCCATGAATGCTCCCAAATTTTTCATAGACATCAAAGGTCTTGAATGAAGTGTCTTCAAAGTCAAACAAGCTCAACTGGGGTCAAAACAGGTCGGTCATTGACTATTTTGCATGATGGTCCATGGTCACAGGCCCTTTTACACAGCCTGCTATGGTCACAGGTCATTTTACACAGTCCTTTGTGGTCACAGGCCATTTTATACAGCCCTCCGCAGTCACATGCCAATTTACATAGTATCCTGCGGTCACTGGGTCACAACAGCACTTTTTCATGCATTTTGGCACTTTTTTATTTCTTTTGACCAAGTTTAATCACAAATTAGAGAAAAGAAAACTTCCAACAAACAATGCCAACCTTTTGATCGTGCTCTAAAAATGATGATGAATGCAACAGAGTCAAGTCCAACATTGACACATTTCAAGCACAAAGAAGAATGGGAAAATAATTATTGTTGATCATTAAATTCCCTTTAATTACATCGGGTCAATGCTCTAACCTTGGGGATGCAAGCTGTTTACAAGTTTTGAAAATTATAACCCCTCCCTCTGGTCTCAGATGTGATCCAAAGGAGGAATATATAAGAAATTACATGAAAAAAGTGATGACACGCAGAAAAAATGAAGATAGTGGGTTAGCGACCGTGGCTCACGGTCATTGATCCCTATTAGTGACCATGGCCACTGTCACTGATAGATAATGGCCATTTTTGCCATTGTTTGTCCCTGTTTCATTTTGGTTTGCTTCTATAGTTCCTTCAGAGTGCTGAAACTTGTGTTTCCTAACTTTAAGAGCATTGAATGATTACCAAGAGGGTTGAATTCAACCGTAGAATCGCCCACAATCTTTGGTAATCACCACTTCTTTGTTATTGATCGCTTTTGTGCAAATCTGGAAATGGTGCTTTGTACAAACAAACTAAACCCAAAGTTGTGTCATTCAGATCCTATAATTTTCAAGAAATAGAATGAAGCTTAAAAAGGCTTGTTCCTAACCTTAAAGATGGCCTAAAAGCCTTTCAAGTGGGAGAACCAAAAAAGGTAGCTTCATTCCATCAAACTTCTTTAGTCCTTGGTGACTTTGACGTTCAGTGTCCAGCATTATTGGTAAGATGTATCTTCTTCTTCTGAACAACCTCTCACCTTAAGTCAATGAGAGGAGGAAGAAGAGTGAACTTAGAGCCCGTGGTGCCTTGTAAACTTGGAGAGTTAGCTTGAAACTTGAATATAACTTTGAAATCCTTGCTTCAACCTTCGAACCTCTTCACTTAAGTGCCCAAGTATACCTTTTATAGACTTCAAAGGGAGTTGGGATGATTCTTAGCAGTTGTGGGGGAGTTATACTTCGAAATAAAGTAAAATAACTCCCAGAAACCATTAGGAACCACTTTACAAGTGTCCGTGACCATGGCCACGGTCACAGACAAACCCAATTTCAGGTCTTTTTGCATATGTGACCTATTTTCATCAGTTTGGGGCCCGAATGTACAAAATATGGAGGGATATTTTCTAACACCATTTTGAGTGTGTCAAAGAAATTTCAACATGTATGACGTTTTGAAGTTAGTCAAGCCTCCGTTTGACTTTTCATAAAAATGGACCTTTATATCAGCCATTTGAGACCTAAATGACCTCGGATTGACTTAAACCATGGAGGAAATGATTTTAGGAGAATCTTGAAGCATCCAAATGAATTTCATGTAGTTTGGATTTATCGAAGTAGGATTTTGACCAATGGCTCACTTGTTGCATATTCTGAGTCAATGTCCTCTTGCATTACAGGCAGTTAGCTTGTTTTTTACCTGAATGATGTTAAATTGATTTTAAACTTTAAGGAGTTGAATTTGAGCACATTTTAAATCTCTGAGCTAAATTTCATTAGCTTTGACCTCCTAGAAGTAGGATTTTGGTTAGTGACCCCAAAGTTGGGTGATCATTGACCCCTGAGCTAACATATAGCTGAATAAGGTCAAACAAAGTCCCCTTGGCTTGAAAATTTGTAAAGCCATTTTTGAATATGACTTGAGCTTTGTATCCAAATATCATCAACTTTGGTCACCTAAAAGAAGGACTTTGGTCAGTGACCCTATGGTTGGTGGTCATTAGCCCAAAGTTAACATGTTTGTTGGACTTTAGGTCAAATGACATCCATTTAGCTTGAAATTTTGCATAGTCACTTCTGAATATAATTTGAGCTTCCTCTAGTAGGTCAGCTGATTTTGACATGTAGAAGTGTTAGTTGTCATAGCGACCTCAAAGAGCTGGCAAATAGTCACTGAAGCTTGAGTTTGTGCTGAAATAAAGTCTAAATGCATTGAAACTTTAAAGTATCATTCTTACATATGTTTTGGGGTTGCCATGTGGTTTTCAGCCACTTTGGTAAGCTAGAAGCTTGAATGTATTAATGACCCTAGGTTTTGAGTCAATGAATCTAGATTTTGAACTACTACACCCTAGGCTCATCTGAAGTCTTTTAAGTGAGTTACATTAGTTTTGAACATCCGGATACAGTACTTGACGTGGCATCCCACAACCCTAGGGTTTATGTGCCCTTGAGTTGGGAATTTACTTATGATGTCTTGACTACAACACTTATAATGTTTGTGATTTTTTATGGGTCAACACAGGATCATGAACAGCAATCCAAAGCTATCATCAACAATTATGTTTCCACCTATCTACCCTATACCCCCAACAGTATCAAGGGTGATTCCTTTAGTGAGTCTTGATTCAGGGTCAAGATCACATGCAAGTGGATCACCCTTAGCTGCACATGCACCAAGGATTGATGCAACTCTCTTTGTCCAAACAGAGCATCATGTTGTGCCCGTTGGCATAGTTGAAGAGGAGATTAATGCTAAAAGGATTCTAGCTGTGGACATTGATGTGATAGAGCCAACCATAGCAAAGACTAGCCCTCCTACTTAGAGGTAGTTGGCAATTAAAGATGAGGCTATAACCATCGATGAAGATGCTCTTGCACTTGTGGCCACTTATAGCTTTACACCACCAAAGGCCATGACTCCATCCAAAGTGCACTTTGTAGAGGAGTAGACAACTCACACCAATATGGTTGAGGGTCTAACTATACCGAAGATATCCAATGAAGCTTCTGTTGTAGAGGGTGGAGGTTCCGTAAAGTACCGCTAACTGTTACAATGACACCACATGTGAATCAGGATCCTTGTACCACTTTGTCTTCACAGGGATGGCAATAGTCTCCTTCTTTGCATGCAGATGATTTGACTACACATGGAGGTGCAGGTGTAAAGACCATAAAGGGAGAGAATAACCTCTTAGGTTCCTAAACTCAATCAAACTCACAAGAATGAGAGTCAAATCTCTACTCATAAGGAGCTGAGTTTGTTTGTTGATGCTCCTAAGCCTCAATCTACCATAAAAAGTGCCATGAAGATAATAATTCTCAACATCTTGGACACACTTTTTGAAGGAGATCTCACCACTGATAAGATCCAAGATGCTAAAGTGTTAGCTAATATGCTGGTGTCTTCTAGTACTGGAATAGATCTAGGCAACCTCCATGATGGTTTTGTATTCCTTTTCACCAAACTTGAGGAAAAGGATGACTAGGACAGAGGTGTGAACTATGCCATGTTTTTCTAGATGAGGTGCCGAGATAGAAAGTTCAGCTAGTTGCAGAATTTGAAAGCACTAAAAAAGAGATTCGGACAGCAAATGAAGTAGACGCCAAGAGAGCACATGAGATAAACGTGCAAGTGATTGAGCACGACCATCTATTGCAGTAGATCATTGCATTGCAGCAACAGCTCTCCACTTTGGAAGATAATGCTCTCAGATTGCAGGACACCACTGAAGACTTATAGAACACCATGATCTTCTTGCCCATGGGAGGGCGAAGCAGACAACCTTGAATGATTTTGTTTAATTTTTGGAGAGCGAGATGCACATCCAACTAGATAAGATTGACATTAATACTACTGTACCAACCTATGCAAACTATAAAGGGCACATATTGATGGAAGGCATTTTAAACACAAGGAGGCAACTTGAGAAATTCTTAGACTGATTTCCCTTGTCACTGCTTTTGCTTTGTTTTTTTCATTTGGCCATCTCTAATGGCCATGTATTTTTTACTTCATTTATTGTATTGAGCTTTAAATAAATATCAATGGAAACTTTCTTCTTTTTGCTCCATTTTTGTCAGTGGCATGGAATTTATGGATTGGTTTTGGTTGGGTATTTTAATGTGATTGATATAGATTTGTTTGGCATGGTTTTCATGGTTTGTTTTGTTTGTTCTCTCAAACTTGTATGCATGCATGACTTGTGATTTTTTGGACCTACAAATCAAATGTAAAAGGAGTCATATAGGTGGATGTTATCTGGTGCTCATGTATGAGACTTTCTTTAGGGTCCATGACATGTTTCCTTTTGGGTGTTGCAAAGGGTCAAACAAAGTGGACATTATCTAGTGCCATATATGAGGTGTTCTCCAGGGTCAAACAAATTTGGTTTTGGTTTGTTTGGATTGTGGTTATATGGGGTTTATAAAAAAACTTATTCCATACAACCGAAGGTAGCCATACAGGGTCTACAAAAAGACTTGTTCTATACAGCTAATGGTTAGCCACAGGAGGTCTGCAAAATGATTTATTCCATATAGATGAGGGTAGCCATATATGATTTGCAAAAAGACTTATTCTATACATCTAAATTTTGCTTTACAGTGTCCGCAAAAGGACTAGATCTATACAGCAGGATGTTACATTGGGTCTTATAGGGACATTATCCAAGTAACAAGGATAAACTAAAAAGGCCAAAAGATATTATCCTCATAGTCAGTATGTACAAATTTTAGGGAATTTGGTTAGGAGTCATAGGTTGTAAAGCTCAAAATTGAAGGATTTTGGGATGAGAATGTACACTGTACATGGTTTGGGTATACCAATGACATTCAAGCATAGTATTTCTTCAAGAGTTTTCCATTAATAAGCATCATGCATCTATCTCTTTCAAGTGTGAAAAGTGTGTAAGCGCCGTTAGAATAGGCCTTGTTGACAACGAAAGGTCTTTCCTATTTGGATTCGAATATGGCTTTAAACATGTGTATGAAGAACATGGGCATTTTAACTACAAGGACCAAGTCTCCTTTCTTGTAAGCACTATATTTAGCCTTCTTCTCCAAAGATCGAGCCATACGAGCTTGATATAACACAATGCTTTGTCGAGCACCAAGTGTTTTTCTCATCAAGGCTTTCCAACTCTTGGAGTTTGAGTTTGGCATTCTTTTCTTTAGTTTATTTACTTATCATAGTTACTTGAAGAGAAGCAAATTAAATTTCCAAAGGTATCAGAGCTTCACAGCCATAAACCAAGGAGTATGATGTTGATTTGGTTGTACCACGGACTATAGTTTTGTAGGCCCATATAGCTTCGGGAAGTTTGATACTCCAACTCTTTTTGTTATCAAAGATTATTTTCTTCAGAATTTTGCAAATAGTCTTATTGAAAGTTTCAGTAAGTCCATTAACTGTAGGGTTATATGCCTTAGAAAGACAGTATTGGATTCCGTAATTTTCACAGAATCTGTAAAATTTGTCAATATTAAACTAAGGGCCATTATCATGATGTAGACGTTTAGGCACTTCAAAACAACAAATGATGTAAGTCTTCAAAAAACTGAGGACTATATTTGTTTTAACTTCTATGAGAGGCACTGCTTCTGCCCATTTGGAGAAGTAATCCATCACATCCAATATAAATTGATGACCACATTCTGATGGTTGATTGACTTTGCCAACAATGTCTATACCCCAAGCATCAAATGGCTAGGAGGTGGACGTAGGATGTAGATATTCAAGAGGCTGATGAATGTAATCAATGTAGATTTGGCAATCATTGTTTTTTAGCAAAATTGATGGCGTCTAACACCATGGTAGGCCAATAATAACCAAACTTTCAAATCTGATTATGAAGCTTTAGACCAGTCTGATGAGCATCATATTAGCTAAAATGAACATCTTTGAGTACTTGATTCAATTCTTTTGGTGACAAGCAACAAAGGAGAACTCTATCATATGACTTACAGTAGAGAGTCTTTGAAGGCAAATCAAAGTGAAACTTTAGAGCTCACCATTGAATACTAATTTTTTCTGTGACATGCATTAGCAAGACACCATGAATAATGTAATCAATAAAAGGGTCTCCAGTCTTTGAATGAGTTTTGAAAGAAAAAGTCCTGTTCTTCATTACATCAAAATAGGCTGCTACTGCTTTATGAGTGTCAAGTGAAGGTAAAAGTCTCCTTTCAACCATTTTTAGCACCATTTTGTCATTTTAGGGGATTGAAATTACTGTCACTAGTCCCGTTAGTGCAACTGCCTTAACATTTTGATACCTTAGAATATGGTGAAATTCGGTCAATACGAGTCTCTCCCTTAGCTCACAGGCTTTGTTGAAGAAATTAAGCAAATTTGGTTTCTTCACTTCATATTCATGATTCATTTATTTGATTCAAGTTGTGAATCTCCATAGACTGTAAGCATTTTGATGCGCTACTCCAAGGCCAACTCGAGACCCATAATCAATGCTATGTATTATGCCACGTTGTTTATGCATGGCTTGATTGATGAGAAGGAATCAGGGACATAAAATCTTTCTGGGCTGCAGAAAATGATTCCCACTCTTAAACCTGGATCTCCTAACTCATTAATTCTGGAGGCTCTATCAAAATGCATGATCCAATGAAAGTTTGGATTGATTGTGGGTTTCAATATTTGATCATCAAAGAAGAGTTAGGGAGATTTCTTAAAATTCAGACTCCTTCGAAAGTGGATGTTCTCCCAAAAAATTAGCAAGAGCCTGTCCTTTCACTGCCTTTACCGTAGTCTCTCTGATATAATATTAAGATAGCAAAATAGACTACTTTGCCAGACCATCACTCAATGCACCAGCTTTAGTTACAAGTGTCTTCAATGGATTGGTACTAAGTACACCACATTGGAAAGAATGTAGTGACGTAGTTTCTACACTACAAACATCAATGCAAGACATTCCTTTTCCATTAGATGATAATTATGCTTAGACCAACTAGCATCCGTGACAAATAGTAGAGAGCTACCTCCTTACCCGTGTCATTCTTTTAGGCCAATAATGCTCTCAAGAAGTGATCAAGAGCTCGGGTGTAGAGAATAAAAGATTTGCCGGGGATTGGAGCTGAAAGAGTTAGTGGGTTTGTGAGATACCATTTGATATCTTAAAAGGTGTCTTCACAAGCTTTATCCCAGATGAATTCAACTTCTTTCTTCATGAGCCTGGAGAATGCTCCGTATTTCCTAAATAAGTTAGAGATGAACCGATGAATGTAAGCAAGTCTGCCTTATAATCCTTCGAGTTTTTTAAGAGTTCTTAGAGAAGGAATCTTGAATATGGCTTTGACTTTCACTAGATCTAGATTGATGCCACCTTTTCAAACCACGAATCACAAGAATTTCCAGAATGAGACTCCAAAGAAACACTTTAGAGGGTTCATTTGAAGATTGAGCTTCCACAACCTTGTAAAGACTCTGTAAAGATCAACTAGATGGTCTGACTTCTATTGATTTTGACTACCAAATTGTCAACATAACATTCAACAAACTTGTTTTGCCTGTCTTTGAAGATTTTCATCATTGCCTCTTGGTATGTGGCTCCCACATTCTTGTACCAAAGGGAATGACAGTATAGCAATATATGCCAAAGGGGGTTTGGAAGGATATGTGCTTCTCATCCTCCTTGTGCATCTTGATTTGATTGTAACCTGAAAATTCATCCTTGTGCATCTTGATTTTGATTGTAACCTGAAAATTCATCCATGAATGATATTCTTTCAGATCTGAAAGTATTATTAATCACAACTTCTGGTATGGGTAGTGGGAACTCATCTTTCGGACAGGCTTTGTTTAGATCTCTGAAATCAAAGCAAACTCTAATCTTCCCATTCTTCATAGTGACTAGCACTATGTTAGCCAACCAATCCGGATGATGCTCTTCACAAATGAAGCAGACATCCATGGTTTTTGTGACTTCCTTTTCAATCTTATCTATGGTTTCTAGTTTAATTCTTCTTTGTTCCTGATTCAGAGGTTTTGCATCGTCTGTTATGTTCAATATGTGCATTGTAACTTTTGGATCTAGACCCAACATTTTTGCATAGGTCCACGTAAAACAATCCATAAACTCTCACAAGAAACTCACATACACCTCAAGTTCCATTCCTTTAACTTGAGAGCTTAAAAAATAAGATGAGGATTTTCTAGAGTAACCAAGTTTATTTCTTGTACTTAGTCCTCGTTGGAAGTTTGGAAGGAGGCTCTTCCATAGTATCTTCAGAAACATTCAACTCCACAAATCCTTTCGGGGTTTCAGTTGGGTGTTTAATCCAAGGCTTAATTCCTTTCCATGGATTCAAGTATTTAAGCTCTTTAGCTTTTACATCATGGCCTAGACATTCCCAATGAGTGTGCTGAGATGGGTTTATTTCTTCATTAAGTTCAGGTGGCCAGTATTCAATGACTTGTGACATTGTGTCATCATCATCACTTGCAACCTTAGGATGCTGAAAAGTAGCCCAATCGACAGGGTCTTTGAAGATAGTAGTCTCTTAGGAGTCATCAAAATCATACCCCTCGGTGAAGATAACAAACCTTGCTCTGAAGTCTTGAGTTCGTTTAGGAACGTTGCTGCAAGAAGTGTATCATATGCACTATCACGGCTAATCAATTATGCATCCTCTCTGGAGATCTTCTTTCATTTTTGGAGTGAAGACGTCGATAGGGTCCTGAACCCCATTTGCACTCATTCCAAGGCTAGCGAGCTTCTTAAGATTGCACCCCATGTTCTTCATCATGTTGCAGACCACAGGATTGTAAATGTCAAGCCTTATCCTTCCATCATTTGTGATTTTATCGATAGGATAAGGGGAAGAAGCATCTTCGACTCAATGGAAGACTATTGAGTGATTATATTGTATGGATGGAGGTACAAAGAAGTAAGTGACTCTGAAATCATATATTTGAGATGGAGTAGGCCACGGAAAGAGTGGAGGATCCCAATCCGTGATAGAGTACATCGAGGTGTCCACCTTCTCAGCATCCTCAGAATCTAACTCAAAATTTGAATCCTTGACCATTAAGGCAATGTGCACAGGGCATGTCTATCTAGATCTCCCACAAACGGTAATTAATATTTCAATAGATAAATCAATTCAAAACATCTCATCAAAGGTTTGAAACTCCATTGCTGCTATCAAGGTACGAAGAGATGGCCTTAAGCCTAGCCAGCATAGATGAATCCATGCATAGTAGTATAAAAGGTTTTCACATTTTTCAGCCAAGTGAAGGCATCTATTGATGTATATGTAAGATGACTCACCCCCATGTTGTAATGTCAACACAAGTTGGCTAAAAGTGATAGGAGATTTAGGCTTCATTGATGACAATCTCCTGACAGGAGGAGGTATAACATTGCTTTCTTTATCATAATCTGTGTGACCAACAAAAGAAACCACATATGTTGGATAAGAGGGCTTTCACTGTCTTGATCTTCTTGGGAAGCTTTGACTTACAGCCGTATTCATAAGATGTGATGGGACACCTCATCTAATGTTTGGAATTCAACTGTTATGGTTGCTTCTCAGAGATGAGGAAGCCATCCATACATCATCATCATCAAAGCCTTATCCCAATCATGTTGGGGTTGGCTACATGATTTCTATTTCTCCATTCCATTTTATTTTCAGCCAAATCCTTAGATAAGTTAAAACTTCTTCAAATTTGATTAAATGACCTCCATCAATGTTTTTTTTCAACTGGCCCCTACCTCTTGATGGGCCATCCACCTGTATAGCAAACTTTTTTTTTCACTAGTGCCATTACCGGCCTACGCTCAATATGCCCAAACCATCTTGAATAGGTTTCTCTAATCTTATTCCCTATATGTGCTACCCCTAATTGCTCTCGAAAGCACTCATTTCTAATTTTATCTTTCCTAGTTTTACCACACATTCACCTAAGTATTCTCATCTCCTCTACATCCATCTTAAGTATATGTTTCTTATTAATTGGCCAACATTCTGCTCCATATATTATAGCTGGTCTAACCACTGTCCTGTAAAATTTGCCTTCGATCACATTGGCATTCACATGTCACAAAGCACTTCAGAAGTTAGTCTCCACTTCAGCCATCCAACTTTTATCCTATACTTCACATCTTCGTCAATCTCTCCATCCTTACTAATCATCGAGCCCAGATACCAAAAAGAATCTCTACGTGGTATCTTATGGGTTTCAATTTTGACAGTGGTTTCAACACTTTGTATATATCCATCGAAGTTGTAATCCATATATTCTGTCTTTGCACGACTTATTTTAAAGCCTCTAGATTCTAATGCCCCTTGCCATCTTTCGATTTTTGTATTTACATCATCTCTTGATTCATCCACCAATACTATATCATCTGTAAACAACATACACTATGGTACTTCTTCTTGAATATGCACAGTTAACTCATCCATAATTAATACAAAGAGATAAGGGCTTAATGTTGATTCCTGATGCGAACCTATAGTCACGGGGAATTCACCTGTTTCTCCATTTGTGGTTCTCACATTTGTTACTACTCCTTCATACATATCCTTAAAAATTTCAACGTAACCTCTAAGGACATTTTTTTCTTCAAAACCCACCAAATTAAATCCCTCGGTACCCTATCATAGTCGTTTTCTAAATCGATAAAGACCATATGTAGATTTTTCCTCTTTGCTTAATATTTTTTCATTAATTGCCTAAGTGAAAAGATAGCTTTCATAATTGACCTCCTTAGCATAAACCATAGTGATTTTCAGTAATCTTGGTCTTCCGTCTAAGTTTTTGTTCCATTATTCTCTCCCATAACTTTAATCCCCCTATAGTTGGTACAATTTTTTATATCTCCCTTATTCTTATATATAGAGACTACAATGCTTCTTCTCCATTCATCCGGCATTTTCTTTGTCACAAGTATCTTATTGAATAGTCTACATAACCAACTCACCCCAACCACTCCTAAGCATTCCATACCTCTATTGAAATATCATCTGAAACTGTAGCCATTCCTGTCTTCATTCACTTCAATGCTTCCTTCACTTCTACCCCTCTAATTCTATGGAGAAAAGTATGCTCTGGTAATGAAGTATCATCACTAGTTCTTGTATTCCTCATATATTTTTCATTTAAAAGTTTGTCAAAATATTCCTTCCACCTTTCTTTAATATCATTGTCCTTTACCAGAACATTTTCCTCATTGTCCTTGATACATTTGACATGATCTAAGTCCCTACATTTCTTTTCTCTTATTTTTGCGAGCTTAAAAATATCCTTCTCTCCTTCTTTTGTTCCCAACCTATTTCAAAGGTCATTATATACTTTGAACTTTGCACTACTTACTACTTTCTTAACTTCTTTCTTTGCCTTCTTATACATCTCAAAATTTTCCATACTCTTAGTCTCTTGCTAAACTTTGTAGTAATGCATTTTCTCTCGAATAACTTCCTAAACCTCCACACTCCACCATCATGTTTCTTTATTAACATGTCGCTTTCCTTTTGATCCTCCAAGTACCTCTTTTACAACCTTCCTAATGTAATTAGCCATTTGATTCCACATTACTGTAGTTTCTCCTTCAAGATTCCATTCTCCCTTCTCAATCATTTTGTTCATACCAACATATATGAACCCATATTACTCTCCTCGGGGGATTTGCACATCATGTTGCTAGATCCCGCCACCGACATCAATGTCTCCATCCTTGTTGGTTCCACTTCCCTTAACCATAAACACAATCTACTGATGGTGGTGGGACGAAGTTAATGTTTGAGAAGTAAATAGGCTATCTTTTGTATCCAAGACTATGATAGTATCATCTATAGAGTCAGTCTCGACATAACCTTCAGAAGTCTTGCTGGAATGAGAGTTTGAATCAAACCCTAGTGATTGAGTTTGAGCCATACTCTAAGTGACTCTATGAGCAGAACCTAGCCCGACAATGTAAGACGAGGTCTAGTCAAGATCATCTTCTTTGAACATCCACCTTTGAGTGATCTTGTGATGAGACAGCTTCTTAGTCTACTCTATATAACCAACTAAGTTTTTTTTTTTATTTGACATCGGCCTGGAAATGCCAACGACCCATTCCTAGTCCATTGGATCAGAAGTAGGAAATAAGAGGATGTCAACAGCATCTCTTTTGTTCTATTTCTTTCGTACCTTCTTTTATTAGAGCATATCTTTGAAGTGAGAGAAATCGGTCGCATTGTTAATGACCAATTACTCAACTTCCTTCTAGTGTTGAGCATGCACTAGAAACTAAGGTGAGGATGGTGGAGTAGCCTTTACAATGATTTATGGTAGACGCCTTTTGCCGAATTTTCACCCCCTCCTTTTAAGTGATAGGGTAGAAAGTGTTGTTTTCAAGCGAGGCCATGGGTTGGTTCTTAGCCTCGTTGGATTTTGAAGTTCGTGGTTGTGGTGACCATGTGTTATATCCTGGAATGAACACATCCTTTTGGGCCTTGTTACGTATAAGGAACTGCCGAAGGTCCTCTAATGCTTGAAGCAATTAATTGTTGATGACCCGCTGTTTGGGTTGAGTTGATGTTGACTTTGGGCCTTGGGTAGCCATAGCATGCAACTTGCCCTTGAGTTTCAATCCATGAGTAGAACCTTTCTCACCCCTTGATGAGGCTTGATGATGTGAAGACTACTGCTTTTGCTACCCTTTGATTGCATCTTGGGTCTAGGTTCCTCCTAAAACTTGGTAAACATCCTGGTCCTAGGCATATTTGGAAACCGAGGGTTTGAGGAATTTAGTCTTTCTCATAGGCCTTGGGGTCACTGATGACCTGCTCTAAATGGAGGAAACAGTTGAACTCGTGGGAGTAGAGAAACCTTGAAAGACTGAGACCCTTGATGCAGAAATAGAGGGTTTAGTCCAGGTCCACTTAGGGGTTCTTGCAGATGGATTAGTTTGGGTCATGAAGAGTTTGAACAATCTCTCCTTAGCTTCATTAAAAGAAATGATTAAAGAACCCATATGTATTTTCTACAAAATAAGCCCAAAAACTGTATCAATCTTATAACCAACATGGCTACCTCTTGGGCTAGCTGAAATGGTTGATGAATGCCTTTTGAACCAACATGGTCTCCTTATTGGATAAACTAAAATGGTCTAAAACGGGCATAAACTCAATCTCATTGTTCTATGCTGACTAGTGCTAGCTAGTAAAGGTTCTATAGCATTTCAGGACTACACTGTTAGACTTATAAGCAAGAGAGAGTATATAACCACAATCTCATTATGCTATACTAACCAATCAAGCTACTACAATTTTGGCAGCATATCCAACCAAAGGATAAGGCACATAGGATCAAGTTTGCACTACCATCATAATGACCACATGGGATCCATCAGTGCAAGACTCAAAGCAATGCATGATTACAAATGTCGTTGTTCTTATGACCGATTTAATGTAAACATTTGTTAGGTCTTATAAATGAACTAATGATCCTGCAACCAGCAACGTAAAGCCTTTAAGTCAAATCAACAATCTTTATTTAGTACAAGGGTGGTAATTTAGTCCATGCACATCAAGGTGCAAGGTTCCCTCATGTAAGTTGATGAGTTCATGCACTTTAAGGTGCAAAATCCCTCCATGAATGCTCCTAAAACCCTCAATGACATCAAAGGTCTTAAACAAGGTGTCTTTAGAATCAAACAAGCTCGACTGAGGCCTAAACAGGCTCACTGACTTTTTTTTGCATAGAACCCTATAGTCACGGCCATTTTTACCTGGTGACTTATGATCACAAGCTCACAGCAGCAGTTTTCAGCACATTTTCATGTCTTTTGGCACTTTTTCATGTCTTTTGGCATAGTTTAATTACAAATTAAAGCAAAAACACACCCCATAAATGGCGCCAATCTTTTTATGAGCGTGAAATGATGATGACTATAAAGAAATCAAGTCCAACATTCACACATTCAAACACATAGAAGAATGAGAATAACATTACAGATCATCATTAAATTCCTTTTGTTTACATGGGTTTAGTACTTTGACCTCGAGATGTAGACTATTTACATGTTTTAGAAATTTACAGTCACTCCCTTTAGTCTCAAATGTGATCCAAACTAAGGAAAATTAGAAAATGTACATGAAAAGGGAAAAAATACCAAAAAAACAAAGAATGGGACAATGACCATGGACCCATTGTCACTGACAGACAATGGCCGAATTAGCCACTATTTGCCTCTATTTCTTTCCTGTTTTCTTTTATAGTGCTTCCAAGGTGCTGAAACTTGAACTTTTGGGTTTTGAAAGTCATGAATGACAACTAAGAGTGCCAAATACAATCTTAGAATCGTTTACAAGCTTTGATAATCACCATTTTAATTTTACGGACCGCTTTTGTACTAATCCAGAAGGGTTGCTTTTGTGCAAGCAAATATGGCTAGAGTAGTGTCATTCTGATTCTATGGTTTTCAAGTAGCAAAATGAAACCTAAGAAGGTCTGTTCACAAATTTGAAGATGGCCTAAAACCCTTCAAGTGGGAGAAATAAAGAAAGCATAGTTTCATACATTGAATTTCTCTTACATTTAGTGGCTTTGAAATTCATTCTTCATGAGTGTTGGTAAGGTGTATCTTTTTCCCCATAACTGTTTCTCAACTTAAACTTGTGAGAGGAAGAAGAATGGGAGAATTTTGGATGCTTGTGAAGTGCGAAATGCTTGAGAAATCCCCTTGAACCTTGCTTCAATCTTATTGGAACCTTGGATCTATGCTTTCAATCCTCTTAGAACCTTAGAACCCCCTTCCCAAGTGCTTAAGTGTATCTTTTATAGACTCTAGAGGTAGTTGATGGAGTTATGAGGAGTTGGGTTTCAAAATAAAGCAAAAAAAAAAACTGCTTAAAACAATTGGGAACAACCTGCAGGTGTCAGTGACTGAGGGTTTTTTACACATGTGACCTATTTTCATTAGTTTATGGCCCAAACGATGTCCAAACTTCACGAAACTTGGAAAGGCATACTATATTGGGCATGCCACAAAAATTTAATCACATTTTGACCTCTTGAAGTTGGTTAACCCTCCCTTTGACTTTTCAAAAAAAAGGCCCTTGCTTTAGCTGTTCAGGTTCCAAATGACCTTAGATGATCTTGAAACTTGTAGAAGTTGATGTCAGGCATATTTTGAAGGTTTAATCCAAATTTCATGCAACTTGGCTTTGTCAAAGTATGATTTTGATTAGTAGCCCCTTAGTTGAATGTTCAAAGTGTGCCCCTTTATATCGCAGGCAATCGATTGATCTTTCACCCAAATGATGTTCAACTACTTTGAAACTTTTAAGAGCTGATCTTAAGAGCATTTTGAGTCTCTAATCCAAATTTCATCGACTTTGGCCTCCTGGAAGCAAGACTTTGGTCAATGGCCCCAAGGTTTGGGGGTCACTGACCCCTAAGCTGACATATAACTGAAGTAGAGTCAAATGAAGTCCTTTTAACTTGAAAAATTGAAGAGTCAGTTTTGAACATAACTTGAGCTTTACTTCCAAATTTCATCAACTTTGGTGACCAAAACGCTGGACTTTGGTCGGTGGTCACTAACCCTAAGTTGACATGTGCATTTGGGTTAAATGACACCCAATTGACTTGAGATTTTGTAGAGTCACTCCTAAATATGACTTGTGCTTTATCCAGGAGTTTCAGCTAATTTGGTCTTCATGAGGTGGCACTTTTCACAGTGACTTCAAAGAGCTTATAAGACAGCCACCTGAACTTGGTTTGGGTCCAAATGATGTCCAAATGTTTTGAAACTTTAGAAGATTGTCATTGATTATATTTAAAGGCATCCTTGTGAGTTTCAGCTGGTTTTACCATGTAGAAGTGCCAGTTGCCACAATGACCCCAAGGAAGCTAAGAACAACCACTGAAACTTGAATTTAAGTTGAAATGAAGTCCAAATGCTTCGAGACTTTGAAGCATCATTTCTGCGCATGTTTTGGAGTTGCCACTTGATTTTTAGCCACTCTGGTAATCCAAAAACTAGAGTGTGTTCAGTGACACCGAGGTTTTAAATCAATGAACCTTGAATATGATGGTTGCTAAGTTGAGGGACCAAACAAAGTCCACTAACTCTAAAATTTGAGCTGCTGTACTTTGAGCTCATCTGAAGTTTTCTGACTGAGTTGCATTAACTATAAATATTCGGATGCAGTGCTTGACCTAGCATTCCATAACTCTAGGGTTTATGTGCCTTTAAACTTAGAATTTGCCTGTGATGTCTTCACTATAAAACTTATAATATTTGTGATTTTTTATGGATCAACATCTCCAAGGAGGATCACTTTGTCTTCAAATTTTCTTCTTGAATGGAAGGATGGGAACCTTGGATTAGTGGTTTGCTGCGGGCTTCAAGTGCTTGGCTTCTCTTGGATGTCCATGAGGATGGAGTCTTATTTGCATTTGGACTTTAGCTTTTGCCATAATTCTTCTTTGCTTCAATAAAACTCTTTTTCTCTTTTGTTTTAGATTTTCTTGGATAATAAGAGAGAGTTTTCTTTGAAAATTTCAAACAAATTAAGGAGGAGTGGGATGTCCAAGGTGGGATGGCCTTCTTCCTTTGCTTATCTCCCATCCAATGTCTATCTCTTGTTTGAATTGATCTTCCTTCTTGTGATACACTTCTTCTTCACTTGGATCTTTAGAAAGAGAAAATTGAGAAGAAGACTACCTCTAATTCTTCAAATAATTTGAAAGAAATTCCAAGGGGGTGGACGGACGCTTTAGTGTGGGTACCTCATCTTTTTTATCATCAACTTTCCTCTTTTTTATTGTCTTCAACTTCCTTTGTTACCTTGGATCTTTGAGATAATAAGAGAGGAATGCCTCTGAATCTTCTAGAAGCTTTGACTTTAAAGAGTATAAGATGTCCAAGAGTGTATCTGGGACACTCTTTTATTTCAAATTTTGAGAACAGCTCATCTTTATGAAAGGACTCTTTCAATTTGTGAACTTTTTTAGCAATTCTTCAATTTTCATAGAATTATCTTCAAGGATCATTTGAATTGTGTAAGGATGGTGGACACTCTCCTTTTGCTATCCCACGTGTAAGATCACACATGTGTGTGGGGTCCACTTCATGATTTCTTCCTTTTTTCTTGAATTTTTCTTCACAATTCTCTCTTTCTTTCTTTGCTTCAATTTATTAACTGTGGGTCGCATGATGATTTTTTGTGCCTGTATGTGGGTCTTGGCTCAAATTCCTAATATGGGAGGACTCCTACCCCGACCAAGATTCTTTCTTTGACTAAATTCCACGAGTCCCAGTTTTTGCGTTTCTTGCAAAAAATGCTCAGAGTTTGAATGTGAGTGGAGTTCTAATGCAATTGAGATTCCCCATAGAAAGTCAAAATTAAACTATGATTCCTTGAAATTTTGGAAAATGAAAGATGATGCTCAAAGAGATGGAGTGAACGATGGATTTCATGATTTCACGCTAAGAAATATGAAATTTTATATTGAATGACATTTTTACCCTTAAGGTCACAAATGCATGAATGCGGGTCCATCTCACATAAAATGACATCAATGGAAATTATTTGACTCAAATAAACTAATGATGTTGAGACTTCATATCATTTCAAGTGAAAACATGATTTTGAAAAGCTTTTCAATAAATGAAGTTCCAAAAATGCAAATTTCATGATTTTTTACCAAAATTGTGGGTTTTCAGAAAATTAAATAGTAAAACACTATAATGGATTTTAAATGCATAAAAATGATTTTAAACTAAATGAGGCACTTTAAATTGGATAAGTCTTTAAAACAAACCAAATTATTGATGTAAAAGTAGATTTTTAAGGACTTATCAATGACTCCAAGTGCAAGACTTTAATTTTAGTGTTACCCGGTGAGTCAGGATTATTTCCACCAGAGCTAGCAATTTTACAGAGAAACTATCCTAATTGAAATACTAGTGCTAACCTATTAAAATCTATACAAAAGAGTTCCAAGTAAACTAAAATTAAGCTTTAAAATACAAGTCCAAAATATGAGATTATAATTCAAATAAAATTCCTAAACCAAAAAACCTAAATGAAAACAACCGAATCTAAAAGTTGCAAAACTATAAAAATAGATCAAACCACCAATTGAATGTAATTAAAGTGCATGAAATAAAAATTTAGTATTATAAAAAAAAGGAAAAAGAAATATTAAATTTAGATTATCAATTTCTAATTTTTAAACTCTATGTTTAGGGTCAAAGGATAACTCTAAACCATAATGCCAAATATGAACTATCACCTCACGTAAACAAATTGTGTTAATCTAATAAGTTAAATTATTACGACTCATTAACATTGATTCATCCTGTGCATATCTCTAAACCATGAACAAGTATTTAAAATATCAAATCTAAATAAACTCACTTCCTACTCTAAATTCATGAACCACCAAGTCAAGGGAGCACTCGCATCGTGAAATACATCGTCGCTTGATCTTTGTCAACATGCACCAAGGGAAAAAGAGGTGGATGATGATGCAAAAAAGTGGAGAGGATGTGGGTGGATGGATGGATGGGATCCAAATCAGGCTTGGCCGAACCTAACAATGAATGAGATTTGTGGTGGAGGGAAGACATATGGAGAGATGATGGAGTGATATGGGGCATGCATGTGGATAATGGAAGAGAGAGAGTTGACGTGGAATGGGCATGAAGTAAGGGTATATGGACGTTCAAACCCTTGGCTTCATTATATAGCTTTTGCATGCTTTTAGTTTCCTTCTTTGTAGCCCTCAAAATCCTCCTAGGAAACTTCTTTGATCTTGCTTTGGTAAGTACTTCCTTGATCCTCTCCAAGTTTGAAAGAAATTAGGAAGTTTGGGAGAGAAAATTACTTGCCAAACTTGTAGAAAATCCTCTCCACACACATTTTCTATTTTTGAAATTCATGCAAATAAGCTTGGATTGGCCCCACTTTTGATGTGAAATTGATCTTCAATGAATGCTTTGACCTTGATCTTCAATTGTTCTCAATATGGTGAAGTGGGTACCTCAAATCCACCATGGCCATGAGATGCTTAGATGAACATGTCTGGGACATTCTTGCATTACATGGATATCTCCATCTGTCACGTCCCCAGAAATGAAACTAGGGTTAAGTGAAATTAGGAGCCAATATTTTTTTTTATACTTTTCTGTAAATAAAACCATTGACTCGTAATTATTTTTCCCACAAGATCTTAGGCCGTGGTGAGTTTAGGCCATTCACATTCATTTCAAACCTGCGAAAGTATTTACAACCAATAGGTACCAATAGAAAGTCAAATTTGCATATCTCCAGATAACAATAATAATAATATTCCAAGTTGTAAATAAAAGGAATAATAATTTATTACAATGTTCCATTAAAGAATCAAGTCACTAAATAATGATTTATTTAAATTAACTGCAAACTAAATGAGTCACTCCTGTGCTTGGTTAGACGGCTCCGAAGCCATCATTTGCACCCCACTTGGGAACATCAATTGGCTCAACGTTTGAAATGCTTCAACCTCTGCCTCCTCCTCGGCAAAGTCGGGCTCGGTACCTATACATCAATTTTAGAAAACAAGGGTCAACCGCAAAAGTGGCGGCAAGTAAAATACACATAACTCATAATGAAATACACTATCAAAGTGAGAATAAGACGAGAAAATCATAAGAATATATAAACAATGTAGAATAAAGAATGCCATGCAATATAGAAGGAACGGATCCTAAATCCAACTCTACATCAAATGAACAATTCACCTTCGCCGAGCATCACATCTTCCAATGCCCTTACAAGATTTATACCATCTTCGGATGCCTCGCATCCTGTCCAGAAACGATGGATCAAATCTGTCTTCGGATGCCTAGCATCCTGTCCAAAATCACGGTGAAACCAACCGTGTACGAGTGGTAAGCTTGTATTCGGCCCTAAGTCCGGTAAAAATCATCACAGTGTACATCTGTGAACCGACTGCAGTCGTCCAATGACCAAATCTGCATAATAATCTCACACAGCCTTGCCCCTTCTTGTGTCGAGACTCATAAACATGGCTCGGTGATTGTTCGATAAACACATCCTACGGTAGTGTGAAGGGCTGGCCATAATAGGTATTCAAACACCATATAATAAAACATTATACCAATCAAGTAGTTTTCAACATAACATGAATACCTCATAATTAAACACTGCATGGTCCAAGCCACAACACAGTTCAAATCATCATAAAATAATGGGTATAAACTCTAACATGTATGCAACAAGGTAAAGAAATGCAACTCAATGATCAAGTAATATCTCCACAAGCATTCCTAATTCTGTGACCACAATTCACGCATGCAACAACTCCACACGAACCAAGATGAAGTAAAGTTGAGAATTTTTTTGAAAACCAGGGTGATGCATAGCCCAATTCTCACTTCATCTGAGTGCGGGTGGTTTGTACCATCATGTGCAAACCGTGAAATCTATAAGGGGAAATATGCCTGCATAACCCCTTACTTTGATGATGTGATGGATTTAATTTTATTAAATCAAATTCATTAGGTTCCAAAACCAACACAAGGGTCTTACGGGGTATGTAAACCATCCAAAGAAAATCATAAATGAGTGGTTAAATAAACATTTAAATAAATTATTGGGCCTAAGACTACCCTGCTCATGATCACACACAAGGGGTGGCCCACCGGTACACCACTAGTAGCAGTCCAAATAATGTTAGAAATGCACAAAAGGGGCTGACCCACCTGTAACCACTGCCAAGGGTCCCACCAAAGGGTGGCCCCAGTTGGCAACCAGATCATGATTTGTTAGTATACTCCAAATCTCGTGAGGAACATAAGAACCATCTTAGAACTGCATTGCGGATTTTGAGGGATCACCAGCTCTATGTGAAATTGAGTAAGTGTGAGTTCTGGCTAGAGCATGTGTCTTTCCTCAGTCACATTATTAGCAGAGAGGGCCTAGTAGTGGATCCAGTGAAGATTGAGTCAATTGTCAATTGGCAGAGACCTACTTTAGTGTTAGAGATACGCAATTTTCTTGGTTTGGCCGATTATTACAGGAGATTTGTGCAAGGATTTTCATCAAGTGCCGCGCCATTAACTAAGTTAATGTGGAAAGATGTGCCTTTTGTGTGGTCTGACGAGTGTGAAGCCAGTTTTCAAGAGCTGAAAACCCGGTTGACTACAGCTCCTGTACTCACACTACCATCGGAGGGTACTCAATTTGTGATTTATACGGATGCTTCAGGTGTTGGTTTGGGGTGTGTATTCATGCAGGATGGAAAAGTTATTGCCTATGGGTCTAGACAGCTTAAGGAACATGAGAAAAAGTATGCTACTCATGATCTTAAGCTCGCAGCAGTAGTTTTGAGCTAAAAATGTTGAGACATTATTTATATGGTGTAAGATTTGAAGTGCATTCAAACCACATGAGTCTTCAGTATTTATTCACTCAACCAGAGTTAAACATGAGACAGATCAGATGGATGGAATATATTAAGGTTTTGACTTTCCGATCAAATACCATCCAGGGAAAGCCAATTTAGTGGCTGATGCACTAAGTAGAATTACAGCAAGGAATGCATGTTTGTGGACAGGATGGTCGTGGGCAGAGATATTTCTGGACTTAGGGGTTGATTTACAACCGGTTAATGACAAAGTGATGATTGCCAGTATGTTTGTCTGGGAGCCAAAAATTTTGGGCAGAATTAAGAGCGCACAGTCAAAGGATCCAAAGTTAGTTAGGGTGATTGAGCAGATTGAGACCAGGCCAGACTTTAGATTGATAGATGGTGTATTGTACTATCAGGATAGATTGTGTGTGCCAAACATAGAGGAGTTAAAGAATGAGATCCTAACAGAAGCGCATCATTCTCGTTTCACCATTCACCCTAGTAGCACAAAGATATACCAGAATCTCCGTAGTCATTACTGGTGGAACAACATGAAAAAGGAGATTGTAGGATTTGTTGCCAGGTGTTTGGTTTGTCAGCAGGTTAAAGCAGAACATAAGCGGCCCCCAGGACTTTTGAAGCAGTTGGCAGTGCCAGAATGGAAGTAGGAAAATATCATAATGGATTTTATATCAGGACTTCCGATGATTCATGGTAAAGACAGTATCTGGGTGATAGTGGATAGATTAACTAAAGTTGCACATTTTCTACCAATGAGCTTGAAGACACCCAAGGATGAGTTGGCCAAGATGTACATGGAGGAAGTAGTTAGATTGCATGGTGTACCAGTATCAATCGTCTCAGATAGAGATTCAAGATTTCTGCGTAAGTTCTAGACACGACTTCAAGAGGCACTCGGTACTACCTTGAACTTTAGTACAGTGTATCACCTAGAGACAAATGGGCAGACTAAGAGAACCAACCAGACACTAGAGGATATGTTGCGTGCTTATGTGTTGGACTTCAGAAAAGATTGGCAGAAAAGCCTTCCTCTTTATGAGTTAGCATACAACAACAGCTACCATTCAAGTATTGGTATGGCGCCTTTTGAGGCATTGTATGGGCGCAGATGTAGAACCCCACTTTGTTGAGAGGAAGTTGGTGTTCGGAGTTTTCACGGGCCATCGATGGTCAATGATACTAGTGAGAAGGTTCAGCGGATTCATGCCAGATTGAAAATTGCTAGGAGTAGACAAAAGAGTTATGCTGACTTGAAAAGGAGAGATTTCAAGTTTGCAGTGGGCGATCATGTGTTTCTAAAAGTGTCACGGGCTAGAGGAATACTCAGATTCGGACAAAAGGGCAAGCTGTCTCGCAGATTCACCGGGCCATTTGAGATTCTTAAGAGAGTGGGAGAAGTAGCCTACAGATTGGTGTTGCCAGTAGAGTTGTCAGGGGTTCACAATGTCTTTCATGTCTCGATGCTGAAGAAGTACATTGCCGATCCTTTGCATATTCTTCAATACGAACCACTCGAGATTTAGCCGGATGCTACCTACATTGAGAAGCCGTTGCGGGTCATTGATACTAAAGAACAAATCTTACGGACGCGGACCATTCACTGGGTGAAGGTTCAGTGGAAGCACCATAGTCCAAGGAAGGCCACATGGGAGCTCAGAGACCAGGTGAAGAAGTTGTACCCGGATCTTCTTCCTGAGCTACGTTAGACATTTGGAGGACCAAATGTTCTAAGGGGGAAGGAATGTAACACTCCTAACCCAAGTGTTTATTTTACTTATTTTAAATATAATTTTATTTAATTGTTTGTATTATAGTTAATTAAGGTTATTATAATTATTTAAATTTCTTTTGGGTTTTCAGCTAATCAGATAGTACTTTTAGGACCATGAGTATCCATCGTTTGACCCGACCCAATTCGGACCCATTTTGGACCCATTAAACCCAATAACTCAAAACAGGCTCATACTTATAAATTGATGTTAACAATAGGGTTCTTTTTATAAAAACCAAAACTTATCCTCAAACCCTAAGCCTATTTATATCAAATGATGGGTAGCCTTTTTCCCCATCTCTACAGTGCCTTCCCTTCTCTCCCTCTTCTCTCCTCTTGATCGGCCAAGGCCTAAGCCCAAGCAGGCATGCTACTACCGGTTCTTCTTCTTCTTCCTCTTCTTCTACATCTTCTCCGTTTGGATTTGGTGGGTGTGCTCAAGGGAGAGAGAGATCTAGATCATCCTATCCATTAATCTCCATCAAAGGCAAGTAGATGCATTTATCTCTAATGATCTTCACTAGTTTCGTTGATTCATCATGATTTAGATGTTGTAAGAATGCCCATTTCAATTTCTAATTGATGATGCTAGGCTAGATGGCTATGGACTTCACAGATTTATTTTGTTTGATGGTGATGATGGATTTGATGGATTTGATGGATTTGATGAAAGGGGGCCGGGCCACTTTGAAGATAGGTTTTTGTTTTAAAAAAAATAAAAAAGAAAAAAAATGAGGGAAGATCGTATCTGGGAATGAACCCAGACACGCTGCCTGCTTGGGAGCATGAGCAGGGGGTTCCAACCCATGCACAAGTGGTGGGTACACCACTTACAGGTGGGCCCCATGACTGTAGCATGGACCTTGATTATGTGGGGTTCGTCACGTGGGACCTTAGTAGATGGTGGGCCCCTTGATCCAGCACTTTGACCCATGGCAGTGGCATGGAATTCCCTTGGCTACTTGATGATGATACCTGATGATGATGGGGCATTGACAGTGATGAACTTGTAAACCCCATTTGTGATCTGATGGCTGGGTTCCAAAGAATGCATATATATATTAAAAAGAAAAAAAAAAGAGATGATAGCATCTGGCGATAAACCCCAGACGTTTGTGCATGGCGGAATGACCGCCTGTGCATTACTGCATAGTTGCACTATGCGCCTAGCAATAAAGCACAGGTGGGTCTCCCACCTACATTAGTATGCAGATGAGCCCCTGGCCCGGTTGCCAAGTGGGGTTTACAAGTTCATCACTATCAATGCCCCATCATCATCAGGTATGATCATCAAGTAGCCAAGGGAGTTCCATGCCATTGCCATGGATCAAAGTGCTAGATCAAGGGGCCCACCATCTGCTAGGGTCCCACGTGATGAACCCCACATAATCAAGGTCCGTGCTACAGTCATGGGGCCCACCTGTAAGTGGCATACCCACCATTTGTGCATGAGTTGAAACCCCCTGCTCATGCTCCCAAACAGGCAGCGTGTCTGGGTTCATTCCCAGACACGATCATCCCTCTTTTTTTTTTCTTTTTTTTTTTTAAACAAAAACCTATCTTCAAAGTGGCCCGGCCCCCTTTCTTCAAATCCATCAAATCCATCATCACCATCAAACAAAATAAATCTGTGAAGTCCATACCCATCTAGCCTACCATCATCAATTAGAAATTTAAATGGGCATTCCTACAACATCTAAATCATGATGAATCAACGAAACTAGTAAAGATCATTAGAGAAAAATACATCTACTTGCCTTTGATGGAGATTAATGGATAGGATGATCTAGATCTCTCTCTCCCTCGAGCACGCCCACCAAATCCAAACGGAGAAGATGTAAAAGAAGAGGAAGAAGAAGAAGAACCGGTAGTAGCACGCCTGCTTGGGCTTAAGCCTTGGCCGATCAAGAGGAGAGAAGAGGGAGAGAAGGGAAGCCACTGTAGAGATGGGGAAAAAGGCTACCCATCATTTGATATAAATAGGCTTAGAGTTTGAGGATAAGTTTTGGTTTTTATAAAAAGAACCCTATTGTTAACATTAATCTATAAGTGTGGGCCTGTTTCAAGTTATTGGGTTTAATGGGTCCAAAATGAGTCTGAATTGGGTCGGGTCAAACGATGGATACTCACGGTCCTAAAATTACAATCCGATTAGCCCAAAACCCAAAAGAAATTTAAATAATTATAATAACCTTAATTAACGATAATACAAACAATTAAATAAAATTATATTTAAATTAAGTAAAATAAACACTTGGGTTAGGAGTGTTACACCATCTTCTTTTTAATCTCCTTTCCTCTTTCAACTTATCTCTGTTTCTTTTCTTGAATTTTGGAGAAGTGTGAGTAAACAGAAGATGTCGGCCGTTGAGTGTAACAAAGGGCTGGGCTGGGACATCCAAGTTATACTACAAATTCTCCTTTTTTCTCTCCATGTTATACATGCTTTCCTATTTTGAAATATCATCTCTCTTGGACTTGGATGCTTGAAAAAAGATCTCTTGGACTTGGATTCTTGAATATAAAGAAGAGATAAAGTCTCCTAATCCAAGCAACAATTTGAAGCCGCAAATCCCTTGTGTGTAGTGGACGTCCAAGTGCACTTCCCAATTCTGAATTTTTTTCTACACAATTTCTAATTTCATCCTCAAAGAATATTCATGCAATTTTTCATCATCTTGGCCTCAAAATAAAATCCAATGGTGGAAATCAGTTCTTCACATTTTTAGGTCTTGAATGGGACCCATCTTAGTGATCAAAGATGGCTGAAAAGTGGGCCCAGGTGGACGCCCATGTGGATGGAAAATTTCTTGTAAAGATGCCTTCCAACTTGAGAATTCTTATGCTCAAAAACTTTCCTATTTTCCACCTTGTTTCTTGCCAAACTCCAAATTCAAATCTTAGCTTCAGATTTCCAGCAAGGGTTTTAGATTTTTGGACACAAATGGCCCCCACCTTGGACGTCCCAAAGCATGTGACGGTCCTCATGTGCTTCTTTTTTCATCTTTCTTCAATTTCCCTTTTCTTCTTTTTCTTCTCCTTGGATTTTTTTTCTCAAACAATTCCTTGCTTCAAAATTTGATTGTGGGAACCTTCTCTTCAATTTCCTACAAAGAAAAGTAACATCTAATGTGAAAATACATTTTTACCCCTAACGTCACAAATGCACTACTTTGGGCTCGTTTCACATAAAATGATGACATTAAATCACATCATTGGACATATTTTGTTTTGAATTAACTGATGATTTGAAATTACTAATTTGAACCACTTTCTAAAAATAGAAATCCGAAATTAAAAAGTTACGTGATTTTAGGGAAAATTTATGAATTTTAAGCAAGTTATGCACGAAAGCTCCACAATAAATTTTAAGGCCATAAAAACATGATTTTTAATTAAATGAAGCAATTTCTAATGCATAAGTCCTTAATATTGGAAATTTATACTAAAAGCAAACTTTAATGTATTTTTCTTTGACTGATTTACTTATTAGTGAAGTTTGTTTTTTCCATCTTAATGAGAATTTGTATGTGTAAATGATTGTATTATTATTTATTGTGCATAAGTGCGTCTTTTATTATATAAAGTAGACAAGTTAGTGTGTAGAGTTCAGCTTACGCACAGAAGACTTATTTGTCGGTTCTTATAGAATATAAGTTATTGTTGTTCACAATCTAGATGGAACTTAACACACCATCGGTACAATTATAGCATGATGTTTTAGTAGACTTGTCCTAACTGTGGGAAACAGTATGTTTCGACTCGTTATGCTGGTACACTTTGTGTGTATTGAACAGGACCATTTTTGGATTATTGTCTTCATACTGACTATATAAGATTATTAACATCCAAATGGTTATTATGAGAGCTTATACTTTTAATCCTGATACAAATAATAGACACGTGCATTTAGGATTTGGCATTTTGATTTACAAAAGAGTGAGACCTTTTGTGGGTCAATAATCTCAGTAAATTAGATGACTACACTATGTGTATGGTGCATATTAGTTTATTGACGGAATCCACGTCCCGTAATAGGGATTGATGATATCTCCTTGATGAAGCTTATAAGTTTTGATTATGTCAAACCCTGCAGGTGGACTTAGTATCCGACATATCAAATAAGTCAAGTGCAAGGTCTCAAGGAATTATAAAGATATCGATTAAATATAGGCGTCAGTAATTATTTAATCAATGGATATCTGAAATCTTAACGTAAGAAGATTAGTAAGCATTTAATAAAAAGAAGTTCGAAATATTATTTTGAGAATAAGGATAGGAGTACAATTATAATTCTTTAGTGGACTGAATTGTAATTAATGGATCTAGGATTCTAATTTGGGTCGAATTAGGGTTTCCTATTTCTATAAGAAACCTATTCTTTATTTCCTTCTTAAGGTCCCTATTGTAGCCTATATATATGCGCTATTGCTCTCTAGAAAGAATACACAAGAGAAATCTCGTTTTTTTAGAGCAAGGAGAATTCGCAAAAGAGGCTCACACTTCGGTGCGAATTCGAGCATAGAGGAATACAGTGGAAGATCTTGAGATTTTCAGGCTGTTATAAGACCGAGATCAAATCAGAGAGATCTCACAGATATGATTCTTGGATCATTATCGTTTAAACTTATTTCCGCAATGATCTGTGCGCGATATCTAAGGATCCTGGCAGCTGCCTCCCAACACTTAAAATCTCCTAAAATATACATGAAAAGATGTATTTTTAAGGACTTATCACTTATGCTGAATCTTCTATTTAAACCATCACTCATGCTGAATTTTCTATTGAAACCATGTAGTCCTACTCTTAGGGATATTGTTACTTCAGTGACTTTGGAAAAGTCAGTTGTTGGTCTTGTATGATGTATTTGTTAGTTTTTGCGGACTCAATCCATCAGTTGATGTAATAAATTGATTAATTTCTTTATTTATCAATAAAATCATGCTTTACTTTCATGAGATGAATGTTATTTTACTACTTCATGCACATGACCAATACGTATGACATAATGGTTCATGAGTTGAACCGGGTCCCATTAGTATATTAGATGTGATATATGTGCATGGATGAGATCCACACGCGGGAGATATATGTCACAAATCTTATACTTAAATAGCTTCACAACCAGTAATGAGACTGGGCATCTCATTTGATAAGGTTGCAGCACTTTGATCACTATGAGATAATGTGATTTGTCTCAATCATCAGAATGTAAGATTCTGGATCAATGGTGCTGGTACATTGGATGTATTGAAGGACCATGAGATGCACCTTATGGTATTCCGTCTCAATAATAAGGTATGCTCTCATAATTCCCTTGCAATAGGCTCTCAATCCTGAGACATTGACGAACTCAAGTTTCTATCTATTCATTTGCTTTGAGTCACCAATGAGTGAGGCCGACTATAGGTTAACACCTCGGTGTCTTGGGTATGTGGTAGTAGAACTGTGGGAACGTTGAATGATCAAGATGGAATCTATCTCTATTATCCCCTTGTGCTAATTAATGGATTTGTCATTAGTAAGTGCGCACCCATCTCAATTAAGAGTTAATTGGATGGTACTGATGATTACTATGATTAATTGGGGCTCAAGGATAATAAGATGTGGAACTTAGATTGGAAGAGACGGATTTATTCCAATTGATCCACGGATATTGATAGAGGGGCCTACTTGTGGTAATTGGGAAGTTTAGGGTCTTCATTGTAATTTATTCCTAAGACTGGAGTGCAATTGCATTTATATAGTGGTGTTATTTGCAATTAACTGTGGGCCCGGATTGCACATGAGATGTGGGGTCGCGGTGTTCCAGTTGGAGCCAGCTTTCTAAGGAATCCCTAGTGGTCCCCACGCTAGCCCAAGATATTGGAAAACACTAATCCGACTTGGACTCTAGAAATAAGAGTTTGGAAAGGAGAAAGTTGTTAATTGCTTTGGAAGTAAGACTTCTATTTCAATTAGACAAGGGAGAGATTTGGAAGTCTATAAAATCTCTTGGACGTCCAATAAGACTCTCCCTCACGCCCAAAACCCTTTCGTGCAAGAGTTGCGCGAGTTACTCTCCTCTCCTTTCTTCTAGTTCCTTGGAGTCTCGAGTTGGGATTTTCTCCTGAAGATTCCACCATTCTTCTTGAGAAAAGAAATCCAATTCGGGTCATAGCGTGGAAGGCTAAGAGGTGTTGAAGAAATCCATTAGAGCACTGCGGTTCTCCAAAGGTATGATCTACTTCTTGCATGTCGTAGATTATTTTGGATGCTTGGTGCTGGTAGAATTTTTACTGTACATGGTCACGAGATTGAGAGTAATGCATCCTGGATTGGGTTTTGGTCTTATGTATAGTTGATCCCTGTGTCAAGTGGATCAAAAGTTTTGAAAATCTATTCACGAGACCCACCTACTTCCTACAGTATTTAATGTAGAGAAGCGATCAATAGAAATCATTATTCTTCTCTGCAAACAATTCAATCAGTGCAATCTCCTTTTTTGAGATTAAACTCCTTTTTTGAGATTAAACTATCATCTTGCTTTTTCGCTTGAATGGTGACTCCAAATTGTCATCATAGCTCGAGGATGCAATATTACTAAGACAATTTGGTATTAGAACACGTTCCTGAGATGGTGGAAAGCGCACAAGCGGCACAGTAGGAGAAAAATATGCGAAGCCTCCAAATGTCTTAAGAAGCACTAAAGGGCACTGCAGAGCAACATAGTGCTCTTTTGGCTGGGTTCTAACGGGGAGCTCTAAAGACATGGATATATCCTCTATCATAGCCAAACTCTACCAAGCGAACTCGTTTGGTACTAATTGTAGCATCTACTCGTTTGGTACTAATAGTAGCATCTAAATGCGGACAATAAAACTCGAGTTACCATGATTTGATGGAACAAATCTGACTAGTTGGTTTTCAAAGCAAAGCAATATTTTAGTTTTCATTTGGTACTTGAGTATCAAGACCATTTGATATATATTGTTCTGCCGTTCACTATCGTCTCAAGCTTTTAGTGATTATATTTATCAACCCATATCAGAGGTAGGGATCCATCGGACGTGTTTCTATCCACATTGGTCATTTGACGTGTTTCTATCCATGTGCGGTCCACATGTGAGGGGGGCTATCAGGACCCTTGATATACATTGTTCTATAGTTTACTATTAACTAGAGCATTTGGTGACTCTGCTTATTACAATTGAGCAGCAATGGTTGACCGTTGCCTCCCTTAATATTGGTGGGCGACACCATTGAATGGCAACAATAGTACAACGAATACTCTCCCGACGTGACTGGGAGTTGGGAGCAATTTATGCTGGCCATGGATGCTTGTTTTGGAGCAACAAAAGAACGAAGATTTCGCAGGAAGTTGTCCAAACTTCAACAGACCTCTACGGTGCTCGAGTATTAGCGCGAGTTATAGTGACTATCGAATAGAGTCGAGGGACTCTCTGAGCCATATCTCATTATGTCTCACCCTAGTGGCCTACAAGATGATATTAATATTGGGGTATAGAAACTAAACCCAACCAATCTCCCTGATCCACTCAATTTAGAGAGATTGCAAGAGAAGGCGGCAAATCTATGTAGGAGGCTGTTCCGAATGAAAGTAGCGTGCCCACCCATGGTGTCAAATCCCATCAAGCCCAAGACTGCACAGTTCCAGCTATCAAAAAACTCACGCCGATAGAAGGTCGAGAAAGGAGGTTGAAAGGCCTTCGCTTTCATTGAAAAATATAACCCCAAGTGCCCCAACCATAAATGCGAAAGCCAAAAATTATTTTGGGTTGAGGGGTTGTTGCAGATGATGCAGAAGATGACAGTCTCCTCTAGAATATTCCCTCTGACAGCTCAGTGCTCAATGATACAATGGAGGAGCAATCGCTTCCCAAGATCTCATCGCATGCCATAGTAGGTACAAGGGCCCCTCAAATTGTGCACATCACAGGAACGTAAAAACTTTGCCCATTAACCCTCTTGATTGATAGTGGTTCGCCCACAACTTCATCGATCCGCTTATTATTCGCAAGTTAAATATACCAACCCATTCTGATTCTGTGTTTGAAGTACTGGCTGCCAATGGGGACAGCCAATGGGACATGGGATTTCAAAAGGTGTTGTTATCCATTCACTGGGTGCTCCTATCCAAGCTGATCTTTACCTCGTATCTCGGGAGAGATTGATTGTGTGTTAAGAGCCTAGCGGTTAAGAACTTTGGGCCCAGTTGTGTGGGACTTGGCTGCCTTATCAATGTCATTTACAAAAAATGGGAAAGAATTCCAATTGAAGAGAATTCCATTCTCCGATTCTAAGTTGGTAGACCCAAACAAGTTGGCCAAACATTTGCCCGGTGCTGCACATGCTTATGCCATTCAATTATTATTATTATTAAGTGTTAATCCTGCCAACACTGTACCATTGGACCCACAAATTTAGGTTCTTTTAGATGAATTTGAAGATGTATTTATGAAGCCACAAGGCCTACCTCCACATATGGCACATGATCATGCCACTCCATTACTTGAAGGGAGCCCACCTTTCAATGTAAAACCGTATAGATATCCTTTTTCCAAAAATCAGAAATAGAAAAAATCACTATGGATATGCTAAAAGATGGGATTATATAGCCCACCACCTTGCCATTCTCTTCTCCAGTGCTCTTAGTCATCCCCATTGTCTTCTCCAGTGCTATCAGTCAAAATGAAAGATGGGACATGGTGCATGTGTATTGATTACCGAGAAAATGAGGTCACAATAACAGACAAATTTTCCATCCCAGTTATTGCTGAACTGCTTGATGAATTAAGCTGGTCCACTATTTTCTCAAAGTTGGATCTCAGGTCAGGGTACCATCAAATTAGGGTGAAGGAGGATCATGTACAAAAGATGGCTTTCCAGACCAATGAATGCCATTACAAATTTTTGGTGATGCCATTTGAGCAATCCAATGCCCCATCAACATTTCATAATGCCCCATCAACGTTTCAGGCCCTTATGAATAATGTATTCAAACCATATTTGAGGAAATTTAATTTTTCCCAGGTATTTTTTTTATAATATACTAGCATATATATTCAAAAATTTTAGTGGACCATGTGAATCATTTGAGGGCTATTCTGAAAATCTTTCGGCACCACAAGTTATTTGCAAATTGGTTGAAATGCATTTTTGGTTCCCGTGAGGTGCTTATACTTGGGACATGTGATAATTATAGAGAGGGTGGCTGTTGATCAAGAAAAAGTCGAAGGGGTTCTAAACGGGCCCACTCCTACTTCAATCAAAGCCCAACGGTTTTTTGGGCTTGACTGGGTATTATAGGAAGTTTGTCAAGGATTATGAAAAAATCGCAGGTCCTATGACATCCTTTTTGAACAAAAATGCATGGGGTTGGAATTTGGAGGCAAACAAAGCTTTTCATGCTCTCAAGGAAGCTACTATTAGGAGGCACGCGCCAGGATCTCTAAATCTTGCTTATAGATTACTGCGAAAATAACTTTAAACGATGATAATTCAAGAATCATACCTTCAAGATCTCTTTGATTTGATCTCGATCTTATAACAACCGAGAATCCCAAGACCTTCTATTGTATTCTTTTATGCTTCAACTCACACCGGGACGTCGGCCTTTTCTGCAAATTCTCTTTGCTCTAAAAAACGAGATTTCTCTTACATGTATTTCCTAGAGTGCGATAACACATTTATAGGCTACAATAGTGACTTATTTGATATACCGGACACAAAGTACACCTGTAAGGTTTGATATAATCAAAACTGATAAGCTTCATCAAGTCCCTATTACGAGACGTGAATTCCATCAATAAACTAATATCCATCATATACGTAGTATAGTCATCCAGTTTACTAAGATTATTGACCCATAAAAGATTTCACTCCTTTGTAAATCAAAATGGCAAACGCTAAAAGTATCTGTCTATTATTTATATTGAGATTAAGAGTACAAGCGCTCATAATAACCATTTAGATGTTAATCGTCTTATATAGTCAGTATAAAGAGATTAAACCTAAAAGCAGTGTTGTTTAATATACACAACACATACTAGTAGAACGAGTCAAAACTATACCGTTTCCCGCAACCAAGACAAGTCTTCTAAATCATCATACTACAGTCATATCGATGGTTTGTCTAACTCCATCCAAACTGTAAACAACAATAACTTATATTTTATAAGAACCAACACATAAGTGTTCCGTATGTAAACTGAACTCTACACACCGACTTGTTTACTTTATAGAATAAAAGACACACACATACATAATAAATAACAATGCAACAATTTGCCCATACAAATTCTTATTAAGAAAAAAAAGACAAACCTTACTAATAAATTAGTCAAAGACAAACATAAAAGTATACTTTTAGTATAAATTTCCAACAATCTCCCACTCAAAACCATGCTGACATATATTTCAACCCCATTCCCTCCACATGACTATCGAAGTTCTTTGCTAGTAAGCTCTTTAAAAGGATCTGTCAAGTTATCTACCAATGCAATCTTGGTCACAATTAGATCATCCCTCTGTGCAATTTCTTGTCTGAGATGATATTTACACTAGATGTGCTTACCCTTCTTATGCATCCCATTTTTCTTTGCATTCGCAACTACATTAGTATTATAATAATAAAGTATTTTAGGTGATTTTACTGAAAGTACCACTTTTTGATCCATCAAGAAGTTTTTGAGCCAAATTGCCCCCTTGCCTGCTTTCGAAGCTATCACATATTCAGCTTCCATGGTAGAGTCAACTGTACATAATTGCTTGACACTCCTCCAACTTATGGCTCTACCTCCCAAGGTAAATACAAATCTTGAGGTCGACTTTCTAGCATCATTATCTGACTGGATGTGCAAGTCTATGTACCCAATGGGTATCAAACTCTCGACATGGTAAATTAGCATATAATTTCTAGTCTTCTTAAGGTGCTTAAGTATATGCTTTACCGCAGTCCAATGTTCTCTTACTGGATTTGACTGGTATTCGCTTACCATGCCAGCAGTAAAACAAATATCAGATCTAATGCATAGCATTGCATACATGAGGCTTCCCAATGCCAAAGCATAAAGGTACTTCCTTCATCTTTTCTATCTCATCAGGTGTCTTAGGACACTGATCCTTGGATAAATTAATTCTATGTCTGAAAGAAGAAATCCTTTCTTAGAATTTGCATGCTAAAATGGGCAAAAATCACATCAATATAAACCGCTTGAGATAAGCCCAACATTCTTTGTTTCTGATCTTGCAGGAGCTTGATCCCTAGAATGTGACTGGCTTCCCCTAAGTCCTTCATATCGACCTAATTACTTAACCATACTTTAACTGAAGAAAACACCTCAACATCATTTCCAATGAAATGTCATCTATATAAAGTATTAAGAAAACCACCACACTACCGCTGCACCTCTTATACACACAGGATTCATCAAGTTTCTACTCGAAACCATAAATTTAATAACTTGATTAAAACAAATGTTCCAAGATCTAGACACTTGCTTAAGTCTATAAATGGACCTCTTAAATTTGAAAAACATGTGCTTACGGCCTTCAACTACAAATCCATCTAGCAGCACCATATAGATACACTCGTCAAGATTTCCATTAAAGAAAGCTATCTTGACATCCATTTGCCAAATTTTGTAATCAAAATTAGCCATAATAGATGAAAGAATCCGGATAGATTTCAGCATGACTACTGGCAAGAAGGTCTCCTCATAATCGATTCCTTCTTTCTGAGTAAACCCTTTCACAACAAACCTAGCTTTGAAGGTCCTAACCTTTCCATCCACCCCTCTTCTTTTCTTATAGACCCACTTACAACCAATAGGTTTTATCCCCTCTAGTGGTTATACAAGATCCAAGACTAGATTAAAGTCAATAAACTCCATTTTTAATTTCATAGGTTTTTGCCATAGTATTATTAGCTTGAGACTTGGCAATCCTCCCACTACGACGTGGTAATTGAACACCGCATTCTCCATATTGTGGTGTCTCTTCCTATGCTACTGATAATGGAAAAGCTTGGGTAAGTCTTTCTCTTCTCAATTCCTTTAGAGCAATTCTATATTTGGGTTTGTGGTTCATTACATAGTCCACTTATAAGAATTGGGTATTGGCGCTAAAAATGACCTTCCGATCTTGAGGATTGGAAAACAAATCACCTTTTGTTCCTCTGGGATATCCAACGAAAATGCAAACTTCCGTTCTTGGTTCCAACTTATCTTTGTACCCTTTCAGCACGTGTGCTAGATTACCCCAAATCCGAACATGCTTTAAACTGGGTTTGTGCCTAGTCCGTAGTTCTGTGTGTGTAGTAGGTACTGACTTAGATAGAACTAAGTTTAGAATGTATACCGTCGTTTCTAGAGCATGCCCCCAGAACGAATTAGGCAAATTCGAACAACTCATCATTGACCTCACCATATCCATAAGAGTCCTGTTCCTTATTTTTGTTATACCATTTTATTGAGGTGTACCTAGTGTAGACAATTGTGATGCAATCTCCTTTTGTGCTAAGTAATCCCTAAATTCTCTAAAGAGGTACTCGCCACCACAATTTGATTATAGTGTCCTGATACTCTTACTTCAACGTTTCTCCATTTCCGCCCTATACTCCTTGAATTTATCAAAGCATTCGAACTTACGATACATTAAGTAAATGTACCCATACCTTTAGTAGTCATCAATAAAAGTGATGAAATACTCAAAGCCACATCTTGCTTGGACATTCATGGCTCCACACAAGTCAAAGTGAATCAATTCTAATGGTTCTTTAGCCCTATATTTTGCCGAAAAAGGGCACTTGGTCATTTTCCCGTCTAAACAAGATTCGCAGACTAGAAGTGCCTCCACTTCTAATAAATCTAATGGTCCATTTGCAACTAGTCTTGAAATCCAGTTTAGATTAATATGACTCAGGTGTAAATGCCAGAGATACATTAGGTTCAATTGTAAAGGTTCATTTCTCTTACATGGTAGGGTAATTGTGTTATTCAATTCAATCAGTTGCAGTTTAGGAGAGATAGATCAACAATATAAAGATCATCCACCAATAGACCAAAATAGATAAAATGCTTATTGTACTTAATAACCACAAATTTATTAAAATAAACTAAATATCCATTTTTAACCAACTTGAAAACAGAAAATAAATTCCTCCTAATGGAGGGAATATAAAGACAATCTTTTAAAATTAAAGTCCTTTTTCTACTAAAACTTAAACAAACATCGCCTACTGTAACTGCTGTCACTCTCGTAGCATCACCCATAAACAAATAACTCTCTCCATCACTTAGCTGCCTAGTTTCCTGGAACCTCTTCAAAAAATTGTAAACATGATTAGTGGCTTGCGTATCTACACACCAAGTACTGGTAAATATAATCACTAAATACGATTCAACAACTTGTGAATGAAATTTACTTTTGTTGTTCACTTTGCTAAGATAGGTTGGACATTGCTTTCTCCAGTACCCTACTTGCTTACAATGAAAACACTTGCCCTTAGGCTTTTTCACTCCTCCCTAAGTTACGTTGCCCCCTGCATTATGATTCTGACCCATTTTATGTCTCTTCTTGCATTTCGGCTTAGAAACAGAACCTTCTTCAGCAACATGAACACTAGCTGGCTTTTTCAAAAGGCCTTCAGCAGCTTGAAGTTCCTTGAGTAATTCTGCTAGAGAAAAGTTAAGCTTATTCATGTTGTAATTTAGGCAGAAATTCTCAAAGGAATCAGTCAAAAACTGGAGAATGATATCAATATGGGTTTCTTCATTAATTTCAGCTCCAAGGACTTCTAGTTCATTGAGGTGTCCCATCATTTTCAGAACATGGTCCCTCACGAAGGTACCTTCAACCATCTTAGTGTTAAACAATTCTTTCATAGCAACCTGCCTAGCTGCTCGATCCTAATCACCAAACATTTCCTTGAAACTATACATGATGTCATAGGCACTAGGCAAAGACAGATGCTGATCTTACAAAACATTTGACATAGATACCAACATGTAACATTGCTCCATCTCATCAACCTTGATTTATTTTTTGTCTGCTTGGATGACCACCTCATTGGTATAACCATCCGCAAGTTTCTTTGGGTACACCTCAATGAGCACATATTTATACTATTCATTAGTTAGCATAATATCCAAGTTTCTTTTCCAATCAATGTAATTAGGTCCAGTGAATTTGTGTTCTTTGAGAATAACAGCAAGTAGATTGAAAGCCCATCTTAAATCCTGAGAATTACATAATCAATAAAATTATGATGGGAAAAAAACTTCGGATTCAAATAAAAGGAAAATGGCTCCCTCTCCTAATTAATAAAAGAATTCGACAGCAATCTAAAACATCAATGCATAGTATGCCTTGATGGGAGGACTTCTACTATACTTATTTTATTCAGATAAGACATAACCTATTAGTTTAACTGTCAAAGCAACAAATTGTGTCAAGTAAAACCAAACAACTACCATGACTTTGGTCCTATAAATAATAACAGTGGCTCAGATGGAGAGCATACAGTTATTTATAAATAAGTATACACCATCATTTAATTCAAAGTCCATTATTCTATATTCAGTCCCGTTAGATGGAGAAGCAACTTATACTAATAATTATCCTAAATCATTTGTATGTGAGTTTATACTAGAGATTCTATAATTAACTCATCCGATGAGGAGGAAGACTCCAAGGTTAACATATAAATCAATTACATCTCATACAAAACAATGACAGAGACCGTGGGAACTAAAAGGTTCCCTCTCTCACTTAGCTATTTAACAATGAGGGTTCTTGTATAACAGTTTAATTAAGACCAGTTTAGAATCTTGAAGTAAGTAATACATTACTAAGATGTCTAGGTTACCCTATCTTTACTACTTCACCATTTTAAATATTATTAAACAAATCTAATATCATATTTAGCAGGCTATTATAATAATAGGCATCCAAGCACAAAAAAAAAGAAAAAAAAGACAATCAACAAAAGAGTCCTAGCTATCATGATCAAGTAAGATCCTTTATCTTTTTGATTGCCACTTCTTCAAAATATGCGCTTTGCAAAGGGGGTCTAGGGGTGTCCCCTGGTGGTTGTCGAGCTGCTAGTCAACTCGTAGAGTCCCAAGGGGCAACGAAAATGAGTTACTGCCTTCAAAACCTGTGTCCCTTCTTTAAAAAAAAATTACATTGACCTTAAGCCTCCTGACGACCTGAGTTCACATGCTATTGTTGACCCATAAAATATTATAAATGTTGCAGTGAAGATTTTATAAGCAAATTCCAAACCAAGGATATATAAACCTTGGGATTGTGAAATGACAAGTCAAGTACTGTATTCAGATGTTCAGAGCTAGTGCAATCCAATTAGAAGACTTCAGATGAGGTCACTGAACATACTCAAGGTTCTGGGTTACCAATGTGGCTGAAACTTTCATGACAACTGTAAAACATGCTTGAGAATGATGTTTCAAAGTTTAAAAGCATTTAGGCTTCATATCAGCTCAAAACCAAGCTGCAGTGACTATTTGCCAACTCCTTGGGGGTCACTGTGGAAATTGACATTTCTACATATTAGAACAAGCTCAAATTTAGGGGAATGCCTTCAAGTACATTCAAAGATTATCCTTCAAAATTTTAAATTATTTGAACATCATATGGACCCAAACTCAGTGCAGACGGTCGTCTACTGAGCTTTGTGGGGTCACTGTGCAAAGTGACACCTCACGAAGATCAAATTAGCTCGAACTCTTGGATAAAGCTCAAATTATGCTCAAGGGCAGCTCTATAAAATTTCAAGTCAAACGGACATCATTTGATCCAAAGTCTACAAACATGTCAACTTTGGGTCAGTGACCCCAAGTGATGGGGTCATTGACCAAAGACTTGCTTCCCGACATCCAAAATTGATGAAATTTGGGCACAAAGCTTTAGTCATGGTCAAGATGGATTTTACAAATTTTCAAGTCAAGAGGACTTTCTTTGGCTCTACTTCCACTGCATGTTGGCTTAGAAGTCAATGATCCTTAAGCCATAAAGGTTACTCACCAAAATCCTATTTCTAGAGAGCCAAAGTTGATGAAACTTGGAATAGAGAATCAAAATATGTTCAAAATGAACTTTCCAAAGTTTTAAATCAATTAAATGTCATTTGGGTACAAAATAAGCTAATTACCTACAGTGTGAGGTGAATAGTGACTTAGAACATGTGACAAATGGGTCACTATTCGAAATCCTACTTCCACAAATCCGAACTGTATAAAATTTGGATGGGCACTCCAAGATACTCTTGACATCAGTCTCTCTAAGTTTCAAATTAAACCGAGGTCATTTGAGCCTCAAACAACTAAAAAAGGGCCCATTATCATGAAAAGTCAATGGGGGAGTTGACCAACTTCAAATGGTCAAAATGGGTTGAAATTTCTATGACACACTCAAAATAATGTCAAAAACCATCCCACCAAGTTTTGTGAAGATCAAACATTGTTTGCCCCAAATAAGTGAAAACGGATCGCATACACTGAAGTCCAAAAAACAGGCCTTGGGAGTGACCGCAGCTCTTCCACAGAGCAGTTCCTGCGGTTTTAGGGGGTTTTCTCCACTTCTTTTCAAAGTTCAACCTCCCATAACCTCTTTGTAACTTCCTAGAACTCCCTAAAACCACTTTGGTAGTCTATAAAAGGAGTTATATTTGAAAAGAAAAGACAGAAAAAGATACACACGAACAGAGAAAAGGCAAGGCATTTTCTTCAAACAAGGCATCTTCCAACACTTAAAAGCACTTCTTTTTCTTCTTATCAATCACTCAATGTGAGAGACGATTCAAAGAAGGAAAGGGGATATGAGTATTATTTAAAAAGAAAACTATGTTCAAGTTCTGGCAAGCCTTCGAAGGATGACAACGATTCCTTTGTTTTTCTCAATTGTGGGGCGGAGGGGGGGTTCTAGCCATTTTTAAAGTTGTGAACAAGCCTCTTTAGGTTTCATTCTATCCTTTGAAAATCATAGGTTCAGAATGACACAACTTTGACTTCATATAATACCTTTTCGGACTCGTACAAAAAAAAAAGCAATTCATAAACAATAGTAATGATCAACAAAGGTTTCGATCGATTCCATGGTTGAATTTAAGCTTCTTGATGGTCACTCAACACCCCAAAGATCATAAAAGCAAGCTTCCGCACTTTGGAGAAGTCACAGAGATGAAACGATGTAATTTAGAAAGCAAAACGATGGTCTTTCGGCCACTGTCTACCAGTGACCATCGGCCACGGTCACTCTTCTGGTTTCTTCCTTTTTGAATTTTTTTCACACTTTTAATGTACTTTCTTATAGTTTTTGAATTTGGATCACATCTGAGACTTGAGGGAGGGATTGTAAACTTTTCAAAACATGTAAACAATCTGCACCCCTGCAGTCAGAGCATTTGAACCCATGTAAACAAAAGGGAAATTAATGATGAACTGTAGTTAATTTTCATTCTTCTTAACACTTGAAATGCGTGAATGTCGGACTCGAATTCATTACACATTTTCGCATCTTTCTAGCACGATCAGAAGGGCTATATCAATATAATTACATCACTATGAAAAATTATATTACATCGTAAGCCTCCTAATGAGCAGAGTTTACATGCTATGTCAACATAATTACATCACCATGAAATATTGAAAATTTGTAAAACAGTAAACACGATTTGATTCGTAGGATCCATTCACATAACATACAAACATGATGACTATGATAGCTAGATCAATCGCTACCAAACAAATGTTAGATACTTCGCTGCAAAACAAGGGTTTGTTATAGCAAATGCAATCTCCATATTTTTTTACAGCAACCTATAATCTTACTATGTTCTGTTCAATCCATAAGAAGTATCATGATTATCTTTGATACCATTGTTGGGACACACTAACTAAGATCCCTAGATATTGCGTACAGATTACTATGGAAAAAGCTTTAGATGATAATGATTCAAGAAACATGCTTTTAAGATTTCTCTAATTTGATCTCAATCTTAGAGCAATCCGAAAATCTCAAGACTTTCTATTGTATTCCTCTATGCTTCCACTGGCATCGGGGTGTGGGCCTCTTCTTTGAATTCTCTTTGCTCTCAAAAACGAGATTTCTCTTTCATGTATTTTCTAAAGAACAATAGTACATATTTATAGGCTACAATAGTGGCCTTAAGAAGGAAAAAAGGAATAGGCTTCTTATGGAAATAGAAAACCCTAATTCAATCCAAATTAGAATCCTAATTCCATAAATTACAATTCAGTCCACTAGAGAATCACAATTGCACTCTTGTCTTTATTCTCCAAATTATATTTCAAACTTATTGTTATTAAATGATTATTAATCTCCCAGCGTTAACATTTCAGATATCCATCGATTAAATAATTACTGACATCTATATTTAGTTAATATCTTTATGATTCTTTGAGACTTTACATTTAACTTATTTGATATATTAAACACAAAGTTCACTACAGGATTTGATAAAATCAAAACTTATAAGCTTCATCAAATCCCTATTACGGGACGTGGATTCCGTTAATAAACTAATATCCACCATACGCGTAGTGTAGTCTGAAAGTGCAATAACTAGATCTCACCAAGTCCTAGAGGGGGGGTGAATAGGACTATTAAAAATTTCTTTTCAAGACTTAGGTTTTATTTGTGAGCAATCTGAAAGATGATTAAAGTTGAGAGTCCCCAAGTGGATTTAAGAGAGATATTCAGAGTTGTGAGTGTTTAGAAATGCACCTAGAGCAACAAAGATGTAACTTACAAAAGATCCTCAACTCAAGTGACAAGAAAGCAAGGCAACATCCACACACAACAAACAATAAACACAGTGATTTATAGTGGTTCGGTCCTAGACCTACATCCACTCTCAAGAGCAATCTCTCTTGGTTTCACTAAATAAAAGGTACTTACATAACATACACCTCTTGCAACAGTTTTTGATTCGGTGGTTTGTCTTCCACCAACTAGAGTTTTTGATCAGGTGGTTGATCCTTGATCTAGTCCACCAACTACAACAATTTTTGATGCGGTGGTTTGTCTTCCACCAAAATACAGCAATGAGAATTGAAATATTAAAGAACACCTAAACAAGGAATTGTATACCTTGGTTTTGAGTGGTGCTCTTGATGCTTGAAGACTACCTCCAAGCTTTGGCCTCTTGTTCTTGCTCCTTGGTGATGAAGATCTTCAGATGTGTGCTCAGCCAAGGGAAGAGATTTCAAGAGGGTTTGGAAGGCTAAGGTATTCTCTCAGATTTAATGAAGCCTTTCCTAACTCACCAACTACTCTACTTGTAACAATAATGGCACTCTTTGGTGTTGGAGAGTGTCACGACCCGAGCCCAGAATTCGGGGGTTAGCGGAAAGCTAAACCAGTGACACACGTACTCCCGTGCACGTGCATCCAAACCCTGTCCAGATGCGCATACACAAGGGATCTAACACGTGCGAACTAAGCGTACGCGGAAGCTGTACTTATCATAGCAAGCAACAAAGGAAAATAGCGGAAGCCAAAACAAATGCGAAACGGAAAAGACAAGATAATTACAAAGTTGGAAAAACCAAGTACCAGTCTGAGTACACGACAAAATACAGATGTACAATTATACAGAATACAAGTCCAAAGTCTAAATACAATCTCTCAAAACCCAAAACGAAAAGCCACTGGAAAGCATGCATGACCGCACTCGGCAGAGATGATCAAGCCCACTCTGCCAAACCTGAGGGTGCCTCTACACTCGCCCCTGCAGCCTCCTCGACCGCCGGGGAGCTGGGCAAGGTATCTGTGCCTGCAACACCACAGACAACACAAATGAATACAACGATCCAGCAAATACAAGTAACGGGGGTGAAACACTCATAGTATCAAAGTGAGTAAGGACAGAATAGTGATTTCAGAGTTTCATCTTAGTAAGCTAAGCAAATCGTGCATAGAATTAAAGCATGATAATTGAATCGAAACATAGAAATACTGACTAAGTGGCTACTACGTTAACCATATTCTCTCCAATAGAGAGCAGAGCAAAGCAGATGAGAACACCATGACCGGGCCAAGGGTACAAGTGGGTCTCGGTTTCCTGGGTTCCGGGGTCCCAAGACAAAGCAACACTGCAGTTACAGAGATACATAGATCTAAGCCAAAGGTAACCCCGTCGGGCATCCTAGGGCTGAGGCTGAGTAGAGCTAGACTAATACCAATCAAATCAAATCCATAGAAAGGGAGATTATCCGCTTTGGACTCACCGATGACAAAGACCGGATCTTATCCTCACGTATTAACCTCTGGGCAGAGCCACCAGGGAACACCCAAAATATACAAAGCCAGAAATATACAAAGCATAGCCATAATACAGATCAGAATACAGATTAAGTCAAAGCACAGCATAGATCAAAGCATAGTGCAGATCGAAGAATGAACAGATATACAATCCGAAAGCAAAATGACTGCGGAATGCGTAAACATAGATTAACAGAACAGAGGGCAAAACCATAACCAATATGCAATGCATCTCAGATTTATACGGAGTCAAGGTTCGTTACAAGCCAGTCCTAATCTAATTGTTCACTGTCACTAACCGTGCATGTTGATGTAGTTTTAAGTTAGTCAATGCACCGTTGTCATCAAAGTGTTGCAATGTAATCTTTGCGTGCACCGACGTCCCTTAAACCAACACCCATGGGGAGGTGCTTAACAGTAAATCAACACCCACATGAATAAGTCACAGCCTAACAGACTATTCATGCGATCCAAGGAAATCCATTGGGCCGGTTTACACGGGTGGTTAACCTGTATTTGAGCCCTATAAGTCTCACCATTATCCTAAGTTATATTTCAGAATTGCCATACCTAACGGTTTAGCCATGAGGGACCTATGGTTGAGCCGAAGACATCTTACGCACTCGTCGTAATATGCACTACGGCTTCACCTTGGTGCCATTTAAAAACACAGCTAAACTAGTCATCCTTCCACCTCTGATCTGGTACCTTTTTAGGCTGAGCTACAGTCAGTATACGGCTTAGCCGTAGACCAATCCACGGCTTCGCCGTAGCATTCCACGGCTTAGCCGTAGCCACACCGTAGGAGTTCTGTGTTGGAAAAGTTTCGACTGATCAGAGATTTAATTCACGGCTGGGGTACGGTTAGGGTCACGGCTAGCTTACGGCTCAGCCGTAAGACAAATTACGGCGTAGCCGTAGCCTAGCCGTAGAACAAAACTCAAAATTTAAGTCTCTGGAAATCAAATCGTAGAAACTTACGGCTTAGCCGTACAATACAGAACACGAATTCGGGATAGTTACAGAAACTGAAATTTGGTACAGAAACATCTCCAAACAAGCTATAGAGGTTCCAAATTCACAAAATGTGGCTGTAAAACCTTTATATACAGAGAATAAGAGTGAATCAAAGCAATCAAAGAAACAACCCATATGTGTTATCAAAGCCTGTACTTGTACTTGCCTCAAATTCTGACAAATCCTCTGAAACAGGCTCCAAATCCACTAAAATCAACACAAATCAAGAAAAGGAACCATGCATGAGAGGAGAACACAGAAATCAGAGAATGAGAGGTGCAATTGGAGAAGAAGAAGAAAGAGTTGGGAAAGAACCCACTTACCTCAAGCAATAGACAAGGAGAAGAGAGAATGCAGAAACCCAAATCAAAAATGAGAATCCAACATCAATCGAGCAAGAGAAGAGAGAGAGAGAGAACGAGGAGGGAGTTTCTCCTGGAATTTCCTCTTGCATGCAACGTGAAGAATTGAAATGAGCAAGGGAAAGACATCTGGAGCATGACTCATTTATATAGGTTTTGAAAGTTAAGTCAAAGTCCGGTAGTTTATACTAATTACAGTTCAAGTCACACGAAGGTCCATCTTCCCCAATTGACTCCAAACGGATCTGACACAGTTATGGAAATTGTCGAGCTCAACGAAATACGCGTGCTGACACCAAGATGATGCAAAGATGATATGAGCAAAACAAAAGCAAAATTACGAAAAAGGGCTTAGAACTATCTATTCCAGGTCAAAGGTCACTCAACTACCTATTCAAGGCCCAAAACCAAGTCCAAAAGACTAAAACAAAACAAAACACACTAATGAGCCACTAATCCGGCTCAAAGGGGATCGGAGTGTTACATCCTCCCCTACTAGGAATCATTCCGTCCTCGGAATGACTACCTACCTGCGCAAAGAGCTGGGGGTACTGGCGTGCTAGCTGCTCCTCTAGCTCCCAAGTAGCCTCATCTGGACCGTGATGTTCCCACAACACTTTAACCCATCTGATAGTCCTGGTACGGAGAATCTGCTCTCGTGTACCAACGATGCGAAGCGGACGCTCAACGTAAGTTGCATTAGGTTGAATCTGGATGTCATCGTAGCGAATCACATGGCTCGGATCTGGCACATACTTACGGAACATCGACACATGGAACACATCGTGAACACCGGAGAACTCAACTGGAAGCGTCAACCGATAGGCTAAATCTCCAACTCGGCTCTTGACTTCAAACGGTCCTACATATCTCGGAGCTAACTTACCCTTCTGACCAAATCGAACTGTGCCCTTCATCGGAGAAACTTTAAGAAACACCCAATCTCCAACTTGGAATACCAAAGGTCTCCTCCGAGTATCCGCATAGCTCTTCTGTCTGGATCGAGCAATCTTCAAATTCTCTATCACTTTCTGCACTTTCTCTGTTGTCTCAGCTATGATCGTCGGACCATGAAAACTTCTAGTTCCAACTTCTTCCCAGCACACTGGGGTCCTGCACTTGCGTCCGTATAGAGCCTCATATGGCGCCATACCAATACTCTCGTGGAAGCTGTTGTTGTAGGCAAACTCACACAATGCTAGATGCGTATCCCATTCCTTCTCAAAGTTCAGCACACTAGCTCTGAGCATATCCTCCAATGTTTGAATGGTACGCTCCGACTGTCCATCGGTCTGGGGGTGGTATGCCGTACTAAAACTCAGCTTCGTGCCCATAGCTTCCTGAAATGCTCTCCAGAACGAAGACACAAAACGACTATCGCGATCAGACACGATCGATACTGGGGTACCATGCAATCTGACTATCTCGTCAACAAACTTCCTGGCCATCTCTGTGAATGTCATCCCCTTCTTGAACGGAAGGAAATGTGCTGACTTGGTCAATCTGTCCACTATTACCCAGATCGCATTGTTCTTTCTACTGGTCGGCGGAAAACCGGAGACGAAATCCATCGTAATGTGCTCCCACTTCCACTGCGGAGTGTGCAATGGATGCAATGATCCTGGAGGTCGCTGATGGTCAACTTTTACCCTCTGACAGGTCAAACATCGAGCTACGAACCCTGCGATCTCCCGCTTCATATTGTTCCACCAAAATCTGTCTTTCAAGTTCCGGTACATCTTCGTACTCCCGGGGTGCATCGCATATCGGGCATCGTGCGCCTCTGTCATCAACTTATCTCGCAGCTCATCCACCGCGGGAACACACAATCGATTCCTGAAGTACAAAACTCCATCTACCAGGCTGAAATCCGGTCGATCTGCAATCCAATCCCTGAACTTCACCAGGAGGGGGTCCTCAAACTGGCGATCCTTGATCTGCTGAATCACCTCAGGCTGAAATACGACGGTAGTAGCTAATGTCACCAATTCGCCTACCATCCGAACCTCTACTGGCTGATCATGCACAAGCATATAGAATCCTGCCAACACCTGAAGACTGTCTGTCCTCCTGCTAAGTGCATCTGCAACTACATTTCCCTTGCCTGGGTGGTACTTGATCGGAAAGTCGTAGTCTTTGATAAACTCCAACCATCTCCGTTGCCTCATATTCAAGTCATGCTGGTCAAACAAGTACTGCAGACTGTGATGATCGGAATGGACCTCGAACTTTACACCGTACAAGTAATGTCGCCACAACTTCAGTGCAAATACAATAGCTGCTAGCTCCAAGTCATGTGTGGCATAGTTCTTCTCATGCTCCTTCAGCTGTCTGGATCCATAGGCAATCACCTTCTGATTCTGCATCAGTACACAGCCTAATCCAACTCGAGAAGCATCGGAATAAATCACGAATTCCTCACTACCATCCGGGAGAGTCAACACTGGCGCCGTAGTGAGCTTTTCTTTTAACATCTGGAAACTACGCTCACACTTCTCTGTCCACTCATACGGGACCTTCTTCCGAGTCAACTGAGTCAGCGGGGCTGAGATCTTCGAGAAGTCCTGCACAAACCTGCGGTAATATCCCGCCAAACCCAGAAAACTCCGAATCTCTGTCACTGATCTAGGACGGGGCCAATGGACTATTGCCTCAATCTTAGCCGGATCCACCATCAATCCGTCTCTAGAAATCTTATGACCCAGAAATGTAACTTGCTCGAGCCAAAACTCACACTTGGACAACTTTGCATACAACTTGTGATCCTTAAGCAGCTGCAATGTCTTCCGTAGATGATCTGTATGTTCTTCAGCAGTCTTCGAATAGACCAATATGTCATCTATGAAAACCACAACGAACTGGTCCAAGAAGGAAGTAAACACCCTATTCATCAACGCCATGAAAGCTGCGGGTGCGTTCGTCAAACCAAATGGCATGACAAGGAACTCGTAGTGTCCATACCGAGTCCTGAAAGCTGTCTTCGGAACATCCTCATCCTTCACCCTGAGCTGGTGATATCCTGACCTCAAGTCAATCTTAGAGAAGTAAGCTGCACCCTGAAGCTGATCGAACAACTCATCAATCCTAGGCAATGGATATTTGTTCTTGATAGTCACTTTATTCAACTGCCTGTAGTCAATGCACATCCGGAAACTGCCATCCTTCTTCTTAACAAACAATACAGGAGCTCCCCAAGGTGAAACACTTGGGCGTATGAACCCTTTATCCAACAAATCCTGCAACTGTTTCTTCAATTCCAACAATTCTGCAGGTGCCATACGATATGGAGCTCTACTGATGGGTGCTGTACCTGGCATCAAGTCAATAGCAAATTCTACCTCCCGAACTGGTGGCAACTCTGGCACATCCTCCGGAAAGACATCCGGAAACTCGCTGACTACTGGGATCTCACTGAGCTGTCGCTGATCTTTCTTCTCTGAAATGAATGCAAGAAATCCCTCACATCCCCTACGAAGCATCCTGTCTGCTTTACAAGCAGATATCACACGCCTTGGGCACTTCGTCTGGCTGCCCTCAAAACGAAATCTGCTACCCAAATCAAAGTAGATAGCCTTGCTGTAGCAATTGATACATGCATGATATCTTGCAAGCCAGTCCATACCAAGAATCACATCAAAATCCAGTGTTGTGAGCAACACGAGGTCTACAGGGAGCTGATGACCAGCTATCCGCACATCACACTGAGGGTAGAAAACACTGCACTCCACACGCTTACCAACCGGAGTGGATACTAACAACAAATATGGGAGTGGTGTGGGTCGCTGTCGAAGCTGCACAGCAAAATGGGGTGCTACGTACGAACGCGTAGACCCTGAGTCAAATAAGGCTAAAGCTTCAGCATCATAAATTAAAATTTTACCTTCCACGACAGTAGCTTCCTCTGCGCCCTCATGTGTAGCAGCATAGGCTCAGGCTGTCTGGCGGTTCTGCTTCTGGGCTGAGCGAGCTGGCTGAGATCTGCCCTGCGCTGTAGATCCTGCCTGTCTCATCTGTGGAGAGGACTGAAACTTCGGGCATTGAGCCCGCCTGTGATCCGTAGAGCCACACCCGAAACAAGCCCCACTCTTCCTCCAACATCTGTCGGTGGGGTGATCCTTCCCACAGTGACTGCAAATCACCTGAGTACTGCTCGAACTGCCCTGTTTACCCTTGAACTTCTTCTGAAACTGACTTCTGCCACTGAAGCCTGCTGTCCTCTTAGCCTCAGTTCGCTCCTCCTCAAATATGGCCTCTGCATCATAGGCCCTGTCAATAGCGTCATCCAATGTAGCCGGCCACATACAAGCAACCACGTGGCGTTTATGCCTCGGGTTCAGGCCGTTGACGAAGCGAGTCACCTTCTTCTGCTCAGTGTTTACCATGTCCTCTGCAAAGTGGGACAGCTCTGTAAACTTGTGTACATAATCTGCAACTGACAGCTGTCTCTGCTGAAAGTTGAAGAATTCCACTTCCTTGGCTCGCTGAATATGGAGAGGCATGAACTTCCGACAGAATTGCTGCTTGAAAGTCTCCCAAACTGTGGCACTGGGCATAGTCTGGAATGAGCTCTTGACACTCCTCCACCATGTCTTGGCTACACTCCGAAGCATAGAAGCTGTGAGAACCACTTTCTGTTTGTTACTGCACACAATCGTATCAAAAAGCTCTTCTGTCTGTTCCAGCCATTGCTCGGCCTGCTGTCACAACCCGAGCCCAGGGTTCGGGGGTTAGCAAAAGCCAAACCTAATGACACACGTACTCCCGTGCATGCACACGTAGACCGAGTCTAAATGCACACGCACAAGGGAACATTCACACGTGCCAAGCAAGTACGCGGAAGCTGTAAATATCAGAAACAAAAAGCTAACAATGCAAGAAGAGGATACAAGAAAGGACTGACATAATTACATAAAAAGTTTTACAAAAAGAACCAAAATAACATATACAATCTGTCATAAACACAAGTCTGAAAATCCTCAAAACAAGACGCCAAAGATATGCATGCCATGAACGCTCTCTCGCGGAGTGATCACATCCACTCCTCTAGGCCTGATGGGGCCTCGGGGGTCTCGACTGGAGCCTGGCCGACCGGCGAGGGTTCGGCAGGGGGATCTGAGCCTGCAACACCAAAAACAACTGTGAATACGAAGATTCAGCAAAGTATAAACCATAGCAAGTTAACACACGCTGTGTCTAATAGAATAAAGAACATCATGTTATTAAAGAAGGCATTTTCGTATACTAGGCTATCATGCAAGAAAGAAATATGCTGCGTGAATCAAGGATAACATGCTGTGTACACGACTAGTGGCTACTACATTACCATATGCTCCCAAAAGAGGGATCTTGTAACATGCAAAGAACACCATTGTCCGGGCCAGGGTATAATGGGTCTCGGTTTCCTGGGGTCCGGTTCCCCAAGACAAAATCCATACTGCAGCAGGTCCATATAAACTATACCAAATTCACCCCGTCGGGATCCTAAGGCTGAGGCTAAGTAGTGCCTGACCATACGGAGTCAATCATGAAAATCCTGAGTAGATCGTGACAACTTATCATACGTGCAGATCCGTGAATGAACATATCATACATGCATACTCAGGGTAAATAAACCAAATGTGAAAGTAACGAAACATACATAATCATGTTAGAGAGTTGAGATCAATGATCGAATGCAATATGTTATGCATCAATTCCTGTGAAATCGAATCATCTTGCTTTACAAACCAATTCTAATCTAGTTATCCGGTGTTTCTAACCGTGCATGATGATGTAGTTTTAAGTTATTCGGTGCACCGTTGTCTAGTGTTGCCTTGAATCGGGCGGTGCACGAAGTCCCTTAAACCAACACCCATGGGGAGGTGCTTAACATCCAGATAACGAACATGAATGATTCGCAGCCCTCGAGATCATTCACGCGTAGTATCATATTCCGTTGGGCAAGTCTAGGTATTCTACATTCTATCATGAAGGTCATATCGGTCTTTTCGTTACACCTAGCCTTATTCTTCATGTGTGGTTACGGCTTAGCCGTGTGTGTGCTACGGCTTAGCCGTGTGTGGTCTACGGCTTAGCCGTGGCTGAACCGTAGAAGGTCTGTCATTTGCTAACTCTCAGCTATTCCAGAAATTGCACCCTGTATTGTTCTACGGCTGGGCCACGGCTGGGCTTCGGCTTAGCCGTAGGGCAATCCACGGCTTAGCCGTGCCCTAGCCGTAGAGGAAAACTGGGTTTTTCTCCTCTCTGGATTGTGAGCCGTAAGAAGCATACGGCTTAGCCGTACCTGTACGAGTTTAATTTCCTGAAACCTGTATAGAATGTCTGGGAAAGCATCCGAAATGCAATTCATCAAAGGGAATACACAAGAACTGAAGCAATGAGTATCAAATGGGCTGTAAACACTTATTTCCATATCAATACATGTAAGCTCAACCAAATTCAATGCATACCAACATGGGTTCTCAATGTTATGGTTATACTTGCCTCAATTGGAGATCAATTGCACACTTGAAGTTCTAAAGCCCAAACACAACCTAAACCAAATCAAAACCACCTGCATGCATGAGGGATGGAGAGAAATTCCAAAGACATACACACCAATGAGAACAAGAAGGAGAAGAATGGAGAAAGAGATGGGAGAATGGAAGAATTCCACTCACCTAGCAAGCAAGAAACCAACCTCCTCTCTTGATCGATGGAGGAAGAATTCAAGTGAAAGAAGGAGAGAGAGAGAGAAGCTCCACGTGCAGTTGCAAAGAAACAGAGAGAGAACGAGAGAAGGAAATGAGAGTGGGTCGATGGTGAAGCTTATATAATCAAATGGGTTGTCCAAATTTACAATGAAAGCCAAGTGAAAAGTGTATTTTCAGTTTGAGTCAAACTCGGGTCCAATCGAATCACACGACCTCGGTTGCAATTGACGTAGTTACGAAAGTTAACGGGCTCAACGAAAGACACGTGTTGACATCAAGATGATGCAAAAATGACCATGTCTAAGAAAAGCTAAAATTACGAAAAAGGGCTTGGTCTACTTAATCCAGGTCAAACTCAACCCAACTACCTATCCATGACCCGTAACGAAAACCAAAACACAACAAAACACGATTAGCAACAAAAACAAGATTAACGAAACGCTAAACGAGGTCAAGCTGGGTCGGAGTGTTACACCTGCAATGCATCCTCTATCCCATGAAACTCAGTCGCCCCTCGCTTACGGAACTTGTCAAAAAGAGCATTTGGATCTGGTTCCTTGGACTGGAAAATCACTTGCTGATCTATACGAGGTGATGCTACTGCAGCAGCCTGACTCTGCCTATCTACCATGGATGCCATCTGTACCTGTAATGATTGCATAGACTGCATCATCATCATCATGCGCTCCTCACTACTGATATGTGGGGGTACCGATCCACTATCACCGTTATGGCCCTGTTGATTCTCATCCCGAGATCCTAATCCTGATGCCATCCTGCAACTGGAAAAGAAACACAATACACAAATATAAACTGCCCTGAGTTAGTCAAATCCCAAATCAACCTATAAGACTTCGAGTCAAATAGTTGATAGCGTTATCTCACCACGAGCTTAGATGCCTACATGCTTATAACTAGCATGCTCTGATACCATACAATACGTATGTCACGACCCGAGCCCAGAATTCGGGGGTTAGCGAAAAGCTAAACCAGTGACACACGTACTCCCGTGCACGTGCATCCAAACCCTGTCCAGATGCGCATACACAAGGGATCTAACACGTGCGAACTAAGCGTACGCGGAAGCTGTACTTATCATAGCAAGCAACAAAGGAAAATAGCGGAAGTCAAAACAAATGCGAAACGGAAAAGACAAGATAATTACAAAGTTGGAAAAACCAAGTACCAGTCTGAGTACACGACAAAATACAGATGTACAATTATACAGAATACAAGTCCAAAGTCTAAATACAATCTCTCAAAACCCAAAACGAAAAGCCACTGGAAAGCATGCATGACCGCACTCGGCAGAGATGATCAAGCCCACTCTGCCAAACCTGAGGGTGCCTCTACACTCGCCCCTGCAGCCTCCTCGACCGCCGGGGAGCTGGGCAAGGTATCTGTGCCTGCAACACCACAGACAACACAAATGAATACAACGATCCAGCAAATACAAGTAACGGGGGTGAAACACTCATAGTATCAAAGTGAGTAAGGACAGAATAGTGATTTCAGAGTTTCATCTTAGTAAGCTAAGCAAATCGTGCATAGAATTAAAGCATGATAATTGAATCGAAACATAGAAATACTGACTAAGTGGCTACTACGTTAACCATATTCTCTCCAATAGAGAGCAGAGCAAAGCAGATGAGAACACCACTGACCGGGCCAAGGGTACAAGTGGGTCTCGGTTTCCTGGGTTCCGGGGTCCCAAGACAAAGCAACACTGCAGTTACAGAGATACAGAGATCTAAGCCAAAGGTAACCCCGTCGGGCATCCTAGGGCTGAGGCTGAGTAGAGCCAGACTAATACCAATCAAATCAAATCCATAGAAAGGGAGATTATCCGCTTTGGACTCACCGATGACAAAGACCGGATCTTATCCTCACGTATTAACCTCTGGGCAGAGCCACCAGGGAACACCCAAAATATACAAAGCCAGAAATATACAAAGCATAACCATAATACAGATCAGAATACAGATTAAGTCAAAGCACAGCATAGATCAAAGCATAGTGCAGATCGAAGAATAAACAGATATACAATCCGAAAGCAAAATGACTGCGGAATGCGTAAACATAGATTAACAGAACAGAGGGCAAAACCATAACCAATATGCAATGCATCTCAGATTTATACGGAGTCAAGGTTCGTTACAAGCCAGTCCTAATCTAATTGTTCACTGTCACTAACCGTGCATGTTGATGTAGTTTTAAGTTAGTCAATGCACCGTTGTCATCAAAGTGTTGCAATGTAATCTTTGTGTGCACCGACGTCCCTTAAACCAACACCCATGGGGAGGTGCTTAACAGTAAATCAACACCCACATGAATAAGTCACAGCCTAACAGACTATTCATGCGATCCAAGGAAATCCATTGGGCCGGTTTACACGGGTGGTTAACCTGTATTTGAGCCCTATAAGTCTCACCATTATCCTAAGTTATATTTCAGAATTGCCATACCTAACGGTTTAGCCATGAGGGACCTATGGTTGAGCCGAAGACATCTTACGCACTCGTCGCAATATGCACTACGGCTTCACCTTGGTGCCATTTAAAAACACAGCTAAACTAGTCATCCTTCCACCTCTGATCTGGTACCTTTTTAGGCTGAGCTACAGTCAGTATACGGCTTAGCCGTAGACCAATCCACGGCTTCGCCGTAGCATTCCACGGCTTAGCCGTAGCCACACCGTAGGAGTTCTGTGTTGGAAAAGTTTCGACTGATCAGAGATTTAATTCACGGCTGGGGTACGGTTAGGGTCACGGCTAGCTTACGGCTCAGCCGTAGGACAAATTACGGCGTAGCCGTAGCCTAGCCGTAGAACAAAACTCAAAATTTAAGTCTCTGGAAATCAAACTGTAGAAACTTACGGCTTAGCCGTACAATACAGAACACGAATTCGGGATAGTTACAGAAACTGAAATTTGGTACAGAAACATCTCCAAACAAGCTACAGAGGTTCCAAATTCACAAAATGTGGCTGTAAAACCTTTATATACAGAGAATAAGAGTGAATCAAAGCAATCAAAGAAACAACCCATATGTGTTATCAAAGCCTGTACTTGTACTTGCCTCAAATTCTGACAAATCCTCTGAAACAGGCTCCAAATCCACTAAAATCAACACAAATCAAGAAAAGGAACCATGCATGAGAGGAGAACACAGAAATCAGAGAATGAGAGGTGCAATTGGAGAAGAAGAAGAAAGAGTTGGGAAAGAACCCACTTACCTCAAGCAATAGACAAGGAGAAGAGAGAATGCAGAAACCCAAATCAAAAATGAGAATCCAACATCAATCGAGCAAGAGAAGAGAGAGAGAGAACGAGGAGGGAGTTTCTCCTGGAATTTCCTCTTGCATGCAACGTGAAGAATTGAAATGAGCAAGGGAGAGACATCTGGAGCATGACTCATTTATATAGGTTTTGAAAGTTAAGTCAAAGTCCGGTAGTTTATACTAATTACAGTTCAAGTCACACGAAGGTCCATCTTCCCCAATTGACTCCAAACGGATCTGACACAGTTATGGAAATTGTCGAGCTCAACGAAATACGCGTGCTGACACCAAGATGATGCAAAGATGATATGAGCAAAACAAAAGCAAAATTACGAAAAAGGGCTTAGAACTACCTATTCCAGGTCAAAGGTCACTCAACTACCTATTCAAGGCCCAAAACCAAGTCCAAAAGACTAAAACAAAACAAAACACACTAATGAGCCACTAATCCGACTCAAAGGGGATCGGAGTGTTACAGAGAGTAGGTGGTTGTGGGAGCTTTGAAGATGATTTTAATGGAGGTGCAAAGGCTCAGCAATACTAGTGATTTTCTCAGCAATAAGTTCAGTGGTTGGAGCAATGGAGAGGTCCTCTTTAAATACAGATGAGCTCCAACGGATAGTTCTACGGCTAAGAATAGAATGGTCTACGGCTTAGCCGTAAGTTCTGACAACATCCAACGGCTAGTTTGACCAGATTCAACAAAAATTCCTTCCTACGATTAGGCTTACGGCTTAGCCGTAAATCCTTATACGGCTTAGCCGTGAGCACCTTTCGGCCTAGCCGTGGGTCAGCCGTAAGCTCAAATTTCCCAGAAACTGCTCTCTGGAGAGTGGCCCGTAATCTTTACGGCTTAGCCGTGAATAACCTTACGGCTTAGCCGTGAAGGCCTTTCGGCTTGGCCGTAAGGTCAACCGTAAGCATAATATGGCCAAGTACACTCTCTGGATTGTGACCCGTAGATTTTACGGCTTAGCCGTGAAACACACTAGGGCTTAGCCGTAACATTTTTCGGTGTAGCCGTAGGGTCAGCCGTAGAACAAAAAGCTCCAAAATACACTCTCTGGAAAGTGAGCCGTAGGATCTACGGCTTAGCCGTGGTCCAAGCCGTAGAACAAAACAGGGTGTTTGATAAACCTAATTTCCTAGTTTATTTCTATGGACACTTAGTGATCATAGATACCTTATCCCTTGGCACTCACAGATGATCTTCTTTGAATGATCTTGAGTTTCTTTGCTTAGTCTTCATTGATAGGTCTTTCTTGAATAGTCTTGAACTAGCTTGAACTTCTTTGAACTTGACTTGATCTTCAATGAACTTCCGAGGTGAACTAGATCGTTCTAGAACCGAACTATACTTTGGTCACATAATTGACAACACACTCTTACAATGACACTAACATAGTCATCCAATTTACTAAGATTATTGACCCATAAAAGGTCTCACTCCTTTGTAAATCAAAATGCCAAACACTAAATGTATGTGTCTATTATTTATATTGGGATTAAGAGTATAAGCACTCATAATAACCATTTGGATGTTAATCGTCTTATATAGTTAGTTTAAAGACAATAAGCTTAAAAGCAGTCCTATTCAATACACACAATACGTACTAACATAATAAGTCAAAACTATACCATTTTCCGCAACCAAGACAAGCCTGCTAAAACATCATGCTACAACGTACTGATGGTGTATCCAACTCCATCTAAATATTGAACAATAATAACTTATATTCTATAAGAACCGACAAATGAGTGTTCCGTGTGTAAGCTGAACTCTACACACTAACTTATCTATTTTATAGAATAATAGACATACACGTATATAATAAATAACAATGCAACAATTTGCCTATTCAAATTCTCATTAAGATAAAAAGGATAAACATTACTAATAAATCAGTTAAAGACAAATATATAAAAGTATACTATAAATTTTCAACTGCTATGACTCGAGCCATGGCTTAGGCATTGCCTAATTTTCCCTAGCTTTATTATAGAATGTGACACTAGTGGGACCGGAGTGGGGGCAGTTCTGATGCAGCTTGGATCAATAGCTTACCTCAATCAAGCTTTGCATGGCCGAAACTTGTCTCTACCTACTAATGGAAAATGAGCTCTTGGCCATAATCTTAGCTGTTGAGAAATGGAGATCTTATTTCCTAACGAGAACTTTTGTTACTAGAACAGACCATAGGAGCTTGAAATTCTTGTTGAATAAAAAATTGCAAATCCTTTACAAAAAAGATGGTTGACAAAGCTTATGAGCTATGATTATAAGAGAAAGTTTGAAATGGGGATGAAAATTCTACCGCTGATGCTCTGTATCGAGCCCCACATGACCTTACTCATGCAGCTGTGTCCACACTTGTACTTGCATGGGTTGACCATATTAGAAAAGAGAATCAACACGATTCATATTGTCAGGATTTACATAGTCGTTTGTTAAAAAAAAGGCCTCCTTGATCCAGCCAAGTATGTAAGTTCGGGATGAAATTTTGTGGCATGAAAATAACTTATTAGTCGGACCCAATTCTCCCTTGAAAAAGGGAATTTTCAAAGAATTACATTGTTCTCCTTCTGCTGGGCATTCAGGGTATTGAAACACAACCAGATGTGTGGCCAACTCTTTTTATTGGTCGAGATGGAGGAAGGATATCAAAAATTGGGTTCGCGAATGTAGTGTGTGCCTGCAAATCAAAAATGAAACTGTAACTTCGCCTTGATTTGTGCAGCCATTACCCATCCCAGATGAGATTTGGCGTTACATTTCCATGGATTTTATTGGTGGCCTCCCAATTTCATCTAACAAATCAATGGTTTTTGTGGTGATAGACTGCCTAAGCAAATATGGCGATTTTTTTACTTCATCACAACCATACACAGCATAATCGTTAGCAAGATCATTTTTTAAAAATATCTTTAAGGGTATATTTGTGCAGGCCCTTTCCGAGAAAAGAGGAATTTTCCACATTAGCAAATCCCATGAAAATGAATTCCATAGGAAAAGAGTTTCACAAAAGTACAAAAGTTCATGTTTAATACAATTTTTTTTTCCTATTGGAGATAATGATGTTTGGTGTGGTTGCGGATTACTTCGTGAAAATCAATTTTCTTTATTTGGTGCAATAATTTTTTATGAAAAAAGTTAATTCTTTTTTATAACTTGCAAATTAAAATGATGGAGATTATTCTAATATTAATCCAAATTAAATAATATCACTAAACTATTGCTTGAATGACTCTACAAGAAATCATTGGAGACAAATATCAAATAAAAATTAATGCAAATACCAAATATCTTAAAGCAGGCAGTACCAGAAATCTAGATATAGGTCAAATATCTAAGGGACACTAGTTGGAGAAATTTTATAACCATGATATTTAAAACTCAACTAAGCGAAATTAGATATTCTCATGAACAATGATGAAAGGAAAGCTTTATTGTTATAATTAGGCATGCACTCATTGCCAATGGAGGTGGGGTCGAAACAAAGGGTGTCACAACCCGAGCCCAGAAAATCGGGGTTAGCGAAAAGCCAAACCAGTAACACAAGTACTCCCGTGCACGTGCATCCAAACCCAGTCCAGATGCACACACACAAGGGATCTAACACGTGCGGACTAAGCGTACGCGGAAGCTGTAGATATCATAGCAAACAACAAAAGCAATAGCGGAAGCCAAAACAAAGAAAACGAGCGGAAAACCAATCGACAATAAGAAGAGACGAAGATAACATACATGGTAAAAACCAAATACGAGTCTGAATAAACACCAAAAGAGACCAAAATCAAGATATACAAAATATCCACAAGAGTGACAAAGTCCAAAGTACAAAATACAAATCTCCAAAAACCAAAACCATGATGACATGCAGATACGCACTCGGCAGAGGCGATCAAGCCCACTCTGCCAGGCCGAAGGGTGTCTCTAAGCTCTGCCCTGCAGCCTCCTCGACCGCCGGGGAGCTGGGCAAGGGATATGCGCCTGCAACACTACAGACAACACAATGAATACAACGATCCAGCAAATATAAGTGACAGGGACGTAACACTCATAGTATCAAATAGAATAATGACAAAGATTAAATACAAAGTTTCATATTAGTATGCTAAGCAAATCGTGCATAGAATTAAAACATGATAAACGAATCAAAACATATAAATACTGAACTAGGTGGCTACTACGTTAGTCATATTCTCTCACATAAAGAGCAGAGCAGACAGATGAGAACACCACCGACCTGGCCAAAGGTACAAGTAGGTCTCGGTTTCCTGGGTTCCGAGGTCCCAAGACAAAGCTACACTTCAGCAATACAAAGCACAGAGAACCAAGCCAGAGATAACCCTGTCGGGTATCCTAGGGCTGAGGCTGAGTAGAGCCGGACTGATACCAATCAAATCAAATCTAAGGAGAAGGGAGATTATCCGCTTTGGACTCACGGACGACACTGGCCCGATCTTATCCGCACGTTTTAATCTATGGGCAGAGCAACCAGGGAATACCCACTGAAACAGAGATTTCAAAGCCAGAGATATACAGAGCATAACGGAAATAAGTCAAAGCATAGCATAGATCAAGGCATCATACAGAACGAAGAATAAAACAAATATATAGAACAAAAGCAAATGATCTCGAAATGCATAGACATAGATCAGCAGAACAGAGGGCAAAACTGTAAGCAATATCCAATACATCTCAAATTAACACGAAATCAAGGTTAGTTCCAAGCCAACTCTAATCTAGTTGTTCACTGTCACTAACCGTGCATGTTGGTGTAGTTTTAAGTTATTCAATGCACCGTTGCCATCAAAGTGGTGCCATGTAATCATCACGTGCACTGAAGTCCCTTAAACCAACACCCATGGGGAGGTGCTTAACAGTAAATCAACGCTCACATGAATAAGTCACAGCCTAACAAACTATTCATGCGATCCAAAGAATCCACTGGGCCGATCTACATGTGCGGTCAACCTGTCATTTAGCCCTACAGAGTCACACCATTATCCTAAGTTTAATTTCAGATTTTCCAGGTCTTACGGTTTTGCCATGGGTGACCTACGGCTTAGCCGTATACATCTTACAGCCTAGCCGTAACATGTTCTGCGGCTTAGCCGTGGTTCCCTTCCGAACACGACTAAACTGGTCATCTTCTACCTCTGATCTGATACATTTTACGGTTGAGCTACGGTGGAGTCTACGGCTTAGCTGTATACCAATCCACGGCTTAGCCGTAGCGTCACCGTAGGAGTACTGTGTCTGGAAAGTTTCGACTGATCAGAGTGTTAATTCACGGCTGGGTCACGGCTAGCTTACGGCTCAGCCGTAGAACAAATTACGGTTCAGCCGTAGCCTAGCCGTAGAACAAAATTCAATTATCGAGTCTCTGGAATTTGAGCCGTACAGATTTACGGCTTAGCCGTACAATACAGAAAATGAAATCGAGCTGAGTTACAGAAACTGGAATCTGATACAGAAACTGATCAAAACAGACTCAATAGATCCTAATACCTTAGAAATTGGCTGTAAACATCCTGTACATGGAAGAAGATGAAATCAAAGCAATCAAACAAATACCCATATGTGTTATACAATCCTGTACTTATACTTGCCTTAAAGCTTTGTCAAATCCACTGAGATCAAGTTCCAATCCAACTACAACCCAAGCAAATCAAAGAACAACCCATGCATGAGATGTATGAGATACAGAGCTTGGAGAAGGAATCCAATTGGAGAAGAAGAAATCAAAACCCACTTACCTCAAAGCACAGACAGAGAAAGAGGGAGAGAACCCAATCGATGGAAACCCAATCCTCAAGGAAGAGAAATGAAGTGAAGAGGAAAAAAGAAGATAGTATGGATGTGGAGCTCTCCTAGAGATGTGCATGCAAACATCGAAGGAAATGAGACATCTGGACTGATGACTCATATATATACATTAGGGGTTTAAAACAAGTCCGATGGTTTAAGCTATTTACAGTTCAAGTCACACGAAGGTCTAACTATTCCAATAGACTCCGAACGAGTCTGAAACATTTACGGAATTTGACGAGCTCAACAAATTACACGTGCTGACACTAAGATGATGCAAATATGATGTACTCAAAGCAAAAGCAAAATTACGAAAAAGGGCTTAGAATTACCTATACCAGGTCAAGGACTACCAACTACCTATCCATGACCCAAAACCAAGTCCAAAAGAAATAAACAACATAAAAACACACTAATGAGCCACTGAACCAGCTCGAAGAGGATCGGAGTGTTACATCCTCCCCCACTAGGAATCATTCCATCCTCGGAATGACCACCTACCTGCACGAAGAGCTGGGGGTACTAGTGCGCTAGCTGCTCCTCTAGCTCCCATATAGCCTCATCTGGACCGTGATGCTCCCACAACACCTTTACCCATCTGATAGTCCTGGTGCGGAGAATCTGCTCTGTGTACCAACGATGCAAAGCGGACGCTCAACGTAAGTCGCATTAGGCTGAATCTGAATGTCATCGTATCGAATCACATGGTTCGGATCTGGCACATACTTACGGAGCATTGACACATGGAATACATCGTGGACTCCGGAGAACTCGACTGGAAGCGTCAAACGATAGGCTAAATCTCCAACTCGGCTCTTGACTTCAAAAGGTCCCACATATCTCGGAGCTAACTTGCCTTTCTGACCAAACCGCACAGTGCCTTTCATCGGAGAAACTTTAAGGAATACCCAATCTCCTACTTGGAATGCCAAAGGTCTTCTTCGAGTATCTGCATACCTCTTCTGCCTGGACTGAGCAACCTTCAGATTCTCTATCACTTTCTGCACTTTCTTAGTCGTCTCAGCAATGATCGTCGGGCCATGAAAACTCCTCGTTCCTACCTCCTCCCAGCACACTGGAGTCCTGCACTTGCGTCCGTATAGAGCCTCATAGGGAGCCATGCCAATACTCTCATGGAAGCTGTTGTTGTAAGCAAACTCACACAATGCCAGATGCATATCCCAGTCTTTTTCGAAGTTCATCACGCTAGCCCGGAGCATATCCTCCAACGTCTGAATGGTACGCTCTGACTGTCCATCAGTCTGGGGGTAGTATGCCGTATTAAAACTCAACTTCGTGCCTATAGCTTTTTGAAATGCTCTCCAGAATGAGGACACAAAACGACTGTCACGATCAGACACAATCGATACTGGGTGCCATGCAATCTGACTATCTCGTCAACAAACTTCCTGGCCATATCTGTGAATGTTATCCCTTTCTTGAACGGAAGGAAATGTGCTGACTTTGTCAATCGATCCACTATCACCCAGATCGCATTGTTCTTTCTACTGGTTGGTGGAAGTCCTGAGACGAAATCCATGGTAATGTTCTCCCACTTCCACTGCGGAATGTGCAATGGATGCAATGATCCTGGAGGTCGCTGATGGTCAACTTTCACCTTCTGACAGGTTAAACATCGAGCCACGAACCCTGCTATCTCCCACTTCATATTTTCCACCAAAACCTATCTTTCAAATTCTGGTACATCTTCGTGCTCCCTAGGTGCATCGCATAACGGGCATGGTGCACATCTGTCATCAACTTTTTCTTCAACTCATCCACAGCTGGAACACACAATCTGCTCCTGAAATACAAAACTCCATCTGCCAAACTGAAATCAGGTCGATCTGTAATCCGATCTCTAAAGGTTACCAGAAGGGGATCCTCAAACTGGAGATCCTTGATCTGCTGGATCACCTCAAGCTAAAACACCACGGTAGTACTAACGTTACCATCTCATCCACCATCCGAACCTCAACAGGTTGATCGTGCACAAGAACAAAGAATCCTACCAACACCTGAAGACTCTCTACTCTCCTGCTGAGCGTATCTGCTACTACATTCCCCTTGCCTCGGTGGTACTTAATCGGAAAGTCGTAATCTTTGATGACCTCCAACCATCTCCGCTGCCTCATATTCAAGTCATGCTGAGTAAACAAGTACTGCAGACTGTGGTGATCGGAATGGACCTCAAATCTCACACCGTACAAGTAATGCCGCTACAACTTTAGCGCAAACACAATGGCTGCCAACTCTAGATCATGGGTGGCATAGTTCTTCTCGTGCTCTTTCAGTTGTCTGGATCCATAGGCAATCACTCGCTGATTCTGCATCAGTACACAGCCTAGTCTAACTCGAGAGGCATCTGAATAAATCACGAATCCCTCACTACCGTCAGGGAGAGTCAACACTAGCGCCATGGTGAGCTTTTTTTTCAACATCTGGAAACTACGCTCACACTTCTCTGTCCACTCATACGGAACTTTCTTCCGAGTCAACTGAGTCAGCGGGACTGAAATCTTCGCGAAGTCCTACACGAACCTACGGTAATATCCCGCCAATCCCAGAAAACTACGAATCTCTGTCACTGATCTAGGACGGGGCCAATGGACTACTGCCTCGATCTTAGCCGGATCCACCATCAATCCATCTCGAGAAATCACATGACCGAGAAATGCAACTTGCTCCAACTAGAAATCACACTTGGACAACTTTACATACAACTGGTGATCTCTAAGCAACCGCAATGCTTTCCGCAGATGATCTGTATGCTCCTCAGCAGTCTTCGAATAGACCAATATATCATCTATGGATACCACAACAAACTGGTCCAAATAGGAAGCAAATACCCTGTTCACCAATGCCATGAAAGCTGCGGGTGCATTCGTCAAACCGAAAGGCATGACAAGGAATTCGTAATGTCCATACCGAGTCCTGAAAGCTGTCTTAGGAACATCCTCATCCTTCACCCGGAGCTGGTGATATCCTGACCTCAAATCGATCTTCAAAAAGTAAGCTGCACCCTGAAGCTGATCAAATAACTCATCAATCCTAAGCAATGGATATTTGTTCTTGATGGTCACTTTATTCAACTGCCTGTAGTCAATGCACATCCGGAAACTGCCATCCTTCTTTGTGACAAACAATACAGGAGCTCCCCAAGGTGAAACACTTGGGCGTATGAACCCTTTATCCAACAGATCCTGCAACTGTTTCTTCAATTCCAATAACTCTGCAGGTGTCATACGATATGGAGCTCTGCTGATAGGTGATGTACCCGGCATTAAATCAATAGCGAACACTACCTCCCAAATCGGTGGCAACTCTGGTACATCCTTCGGAAAAACATCCGGGAACTCACTGACTACTGAGATCTCACTGAGCTATCGTTGATCCTTCTTCTTTGAAATAAATGCAAGAAATCCCTCACATCCTCTGCGAAGCATCCTGTCTGCCTTACAAGCGGATATCACGCGTCTTGGGCACTTCGTCTGGCTGCCCTCAAATCGAAATCCACTGCCCAGATCAAAGTAGATAGCCTTGCTGTAACAATTGATACAAGCATGATACCTCGCAAGCCAGTCCATACCAAGAATCACATCGAAATCCAGTGTCGTGAGCAACATGAGGTCTACAGGGAGTTGATGACCAGCTATCCGCACATCGCACTGAGGGTAGAAAACACTGCACTCCACCCGCTTACCAACCGGAGTGGATACCATCAACAAGTATGGGAGCGGTCTGAGTTGCTGTCGTAGCTGCATAGCAAAATGGGGTGCTACGTACGAACTCATAGACCTTGAGTTAAACAATGCTAAAGCTTCAGCATCAGAAATTAAAATTTTACCTTCCACGACCATGGCCTCCTCCGCGCCCTCATGCGTAGCAGCATAAGCTCAAGCTGTCTGGCGGTTCTGCTTCTTCTGGGCTGGGTGAGCTGGCTGAGACTTGCCCTGCGCTGTAGATCCTGCGAACTTTGTCTATGGGGAGTACTGAAACTTCGGACACTGGGCCACCTGTGATCCATGGAGCCACAATCGAAGCAGGCCCCATTCTTCTTCCAACATCTCTCTATTGGATGATCCTTCCCACAGTGACCACAAACCACCTGAGCACTGCTCGAACTGCCCTGCTTGCCCTTGAACTTCTTTTGGAACTGACCTCTGCCACTAGAACCTGCAGCCCTCTTATACTCCGTTCGCTCCTCCTCAAATATGGCCTCTGCATCATAGGCCCGGTCAATAGCGTCATCCAGGGTAGCCGGCCACATACATGCGACCACGTGGCGCTTATGCTTTGGATTCAGGCCGTTGACGAAGCGAGTCACCATCTTATTCTCAGTGTTCACCATATCCTCTGCGAAGTGAGACAGCTCTGTAAACCTGTGCACATATTCTGCAACCGATGTCTGTCTCTACTGAAGGGTGAAGAATTCCACTTCCTTGGCTCGCTGGACATAAAGAGGCATAAACTTCCGACGAAACTGCTGCTTGAAAGTCTCCCAAACCGTAGCACTGGGCATAGTCTGGAACGAGCTCTTGACACTCCTCCACCAAGTCTTGGCTACACTCCTGAGCATAGAGGCTGTGAGAACTACTTTCTGTTTATTACTGCACACAATCGTATCAAAAAGCTCCTCTGTCTGCTCCAGCCACTGCTCTGCCTGCAATGCATCCTCTGTACCATGGAATTCAGTAGCCCCACGCTTACGGAACTTATCGAAAAGAGCATTTGGATCCGTTTCCTTGGGCTGGAAGATCACTTGTTGTTCTACTCGAGGAGATGCTGACGCAGCTGCCTGACTCTGCCTATCCACCATAGATGCCATCTGAGCCTGCAAGGACTGCATGGGCTGCATCATCATCATCAGACTCTCCTCACTACTCCTGGGTGGGGGTAGCAATCCACTCTCGCCGTTATGACCTTGCTGATTCTCATCTCTAAACCCTGATCCTGATGCCATGGTGTGCTATCCTGTAAAAGGAAAATGAACAAAATACGATATAAAACGTCCCAAGTTAGTCAAGCCCCAAGAATCAACATATTAGACTCCAAGTCAAATAGTTGATATCGTCATCTCACCACGATCTTAGATGTCTACATGCTTATATCTACCTGGCTCTGATACCATACAATACGTATGTCACAACCCGAGCCCAGAAAATCGGGGTTAACGAAAAGCCAAACCAGTAACACAAGTACTCCCGTGCACGTGCATCCAAACCCAGTCCAGATGCACACACACAAGGGATCTAACACGTGCGGACTAAGCGTACGCGGAAGCTGTAGATATCATAGCAAACAACAAAAGCAATAGCGGAAGCCAAAACAAAGAAAACGAGCGGAAAACCAATCGACAATAAGAAGAGACGAAGATAACATACATGGTAAAAACCAAATACGAGTCTGAATAAACACCAAAAGAGACCAAAATCAAGATATACAAAATATCCACAAGAGTGACAAAGTCCAAAGTACAAAATACAAATCTCCAAAAACCAAAACCATGATGACATGCAGATACGCACTCGGCAGAGGCGATCAAGCCCACTCTGCCAGGCCGAAGGGTGTCTCTAAGCTCTGCCCTGCAGCCTCCTCGACCGCCGGGGAGCTGGGCAAGGGATATGCGCCTGCAACACTACAGACAACACAATGAATACAACGATCCAGCAAATATAAGTGACAGGGACGTAACACTCATAGTATCAAATAGAATAATGACAAAGATTAAATACAAAGTTTCATATTAGTATGCTAAGCAAATCGTGCATAGAATTAAAACATGATAAACGAATCAAAACATATAACTACTGAACTAGGTGGCTACTACGTTAGCCATATTCTCTCACATAAAGAGCAGAGCAGACAGATGAGAACACCACCGACCTGGCCAAAGGTACAAGTAGGTCTCGGTTTCCTGGGTTCCGAGGTCCCAAGACAAAGCTACACTTCAGCAATACAAAGCACAGAGAACCAAGCCAGAGATAACCCTGTCGGGTATCCTAGGGCTGAGGCTGAGTAGAGCCGGACTGATACCAATCAAATCAAATCTAAGGAGAAGGGAGATTATCCGCTTTGGACTCACGGACGACACTGGCCCGATCTTATCCGCACGTTTTAATCTCTGGGCAGAGCAACCAGGGAATACCCACTGAAACAGAGATTTCAAAGCCAGAGATATACAGAGCATAACGGAAATAAGTCAAAGCATAGCATAGATCAAGGCATCATACAGAACGAAGAATAAAACAAATATATAGAACAAAAGCAAATGATCTCGAAATGCATAGACATAGATCAGCAGAACAGAGGGCAAAACTGTAAGCAATATCCAATGCATCTCAAATTAACACGAAATCAAGGTTAGTTCCAAGCCAACTCTAATCTAGTTGTTCACTGTCACTAACCGTGCATGTTGGTGTAGTTTTAAGTTATTCAATGCACCGTTGCCATCAAAGTGGTGCCATGTAATCATCACGTGCACTGAAGTCCCTTAAACCAACACCCATGGGGAGGTGCTTAACAGTAAATCAACGCTCACATAAATAAGTCACAGCCTAACAAACTATTCATGCGATCCAAAGAATCCACTGGGCCGATCTACATGTGCGGTCAACCTGTCATTTAGCCCTACAGAGTCACACCATTATCCTAAGTTTAATTTCAGATTTTCCAGGTCTTACGGTTTTGCCATGGGTGACCTACGGCTTAGCCGTATACATCTTACGGCCTAGCCGTAACATGTTCTGCGGCTTAGCCGTGGTTCCCTTCCGAACACGACTAAACTAGTCATCTTCTACCTCTGATCTGATACATTTTACGGTTGAGCTACGGTGGAGTCTACGGCTTAGCTGTATACCAATCCACGGCTTAGCCGTAGCGTCACCGTAGGAGTACTGTGTCTGGAAAGTTTCGACTGATCAGAGTGTTAATTCACGGCTGGGTTACGGCTAGCTTACGGCTCAGCCGTAGAACAAATTACGGTTCAGCCGTAGCCTAGCCGTAGAACAAAATTCAATTATCGAGTCTCTGGAATTTGAGCCGTACAGATTTACGGCTTAGCCGTACAATACAGAAAATGAAATCGAACTGAGTTACAGAAACTGGAATCTGATACAGAAACTGATCAAAACAGACTCAATAGATCCTAATACCTTAGAAATTGGCTGTAAACATCCTGTACATGGAAGAAGATGAAATCAAAGCAATCAAACAAATACCCATATGTGTTATACAATCCTGTACTTATACTTGCCTCAAAGCTTTGTCAAATCCATTGAGATCAAGTTTCAATCCAACTACAACCCAAGCATATCAAAGAACAACCCATGCATGAGATGTATGAGATACAGAGCTTGGAGAAGGAATCCAATTGGAGAAGAAGAAATCAAAACCCACTTACCTCAAAGCATAGACAGAGAAAGAGGGAGAGAACCCAATCGATGGAAACCCAATCCTCAAGGAAGAGAAGTGAAGTGAAAAGGAAAAGAGAAGATAGTATGGACGTGGAGCTCTCCCAGAGATGTGCATGCAAACATCGAAGGAAATGAGACATTTGGACTGATGACTCATATATATACATTAGGGGTTTAAAACAAGTCCGATGGTTTAAGCTATTTACAGTTCAAGTCACACGAAGGTCTAACTCTTCCAATAAACTCCGAACGAATCTGAAACAGTTACGGAATTTGACGAGCTCAACAAATTACACGTGCTGACACCAAGATGATGCAAATATGATGTACTCAAAGCAAAAGCAAAATTACGAAAAAGGGCTTAGAACTACCTATACCAGGTTAAGGACTACCCAACTACCTATCTATGACCCAAAACCAAGTCCAAAAGAAATAAACAACATAAAAACACACTAATGAGCCACTAAACCGGCTCGAAGAGGATCGGAGTGTTACAAAGGGTTGGGGTGTGGAGGTGGGTGTGGTTTTAATACAAAGAAAGGGTGGAAGGGTGGGTGGCGGGAGCAACAAGGAAACAAGGGGAAGTTGAAAAAAAAAAAAAGAAGGGAGGGGCATCGTAGTAGAAAAATAGGGAGAAGCTTGGGTTGCAAGGATTTAAATTGTGAAATGGGAGAGGAAATCGGATTATAAAGAGTTGTGAACTTTTCTGCTGAAATGGAAGTTTGATGGCCCCATGGAAATTTCGTTTTCAACCTTCTTATGAAAAAGCCTGACGTTGTAGAAAAGTAGTTCGGAAGAATTGTGCTGCACCAAACACATTAAAAATGGGTTTTCTAAAAAAAACCTTTTTTGCAAAAAAGGGTTCCACAAATGTACGCTAAATTGAATGGGATGCTAGCAACAATTGTTTCAAATTGGGACCTAGTGTTTACAAGTACTTTTGGAGAGTGTTGGCACAAAAATATTCATTCCCTTTTCTAGTGATGATAAAATTTGTGGGAGGGAGCAAATACTATTGGGAAGCTCTCTCTCATGTCAACACCACTGGGGGCTTCCCCTAGAAACTTCAAAGAAGGGAGAGGGAGCATGCTGGCAAGTAGTAGTCACCATTCTCCAGGTTGACGATGCACCAACCTTGTGCACTTGAAAAGCACCTTTTGGGTGTTGACGTCAGCGGCCAGCGCACCACCGCCCACATCACCCCCCCCCCCCCCCCCCCCCCCAACGTCCATAGAAAAAAAACTCTGGAGTTGACCTCATAGGCCCGAACCACATAAAGAATCACTCACAATAACCACCAAGTAGCAGTTTTGACCCTGGATGCACCATCTGAAGCCATTACAAGACATGGGAAACACTAGTAATGCATGGGGCTCTCCAGAAATAACTAATAGAATGTGGGAAAAGCCTTTCCTCCCCATGATCTCCATCTCTTCAATAGGCAGTCACTTTCTCCCCAAGGCAACACCATCCTCTCCCACATATCATCCTATGGCAAAAGAAAAATACTATTAACTCTACCTTCATTGTCTTCCATTCATGCGATGAACTCAAAGGACAACATACATGTTGGAGGATACTAAACAAGGCTATTAGTTGAGAGATGTCATCCCTCTACTGGCCTTACAAAATTACATATTAATTAACCCTTTTGAAAAAGCCCATAGAACTAGTACCAAAATACCACAAATAAGTACAAGAGAAAATAGAAAAGAAATAAATTTTACTAACATGTAATTCCCTTACAAAAGAACAAGAACATTACATATTATGATGGAAAGAACCCACTTCTAGTTGGAAACCAAGATTGGTGGTGTGGCTTAGGCAAAGCCTCCATGATGAACTAGAATGGCGTAGATGAGATGGAGAAGATGGAGTAGAGAATTTTTCTAGAGAGACAATAGTTCTTCCAGGACTTGGACTTGGACTTCCCCCATGGAGTAGTATTTCTAGTCTTTAATGCTTCTTTGTTTCCTCTCTTGTCTCCTTGGTTATTGCTTACAACAACTCTAGTAGGAAAGTTCCTCCTTCTTTGTCTCAAAGATTGCAAATAGTTAGGAAGTGGTGAGAGATTCTTGCTTACTAATCTTGTCAAAACTCTCTCTACACCCACTTTCTAATTATAGAATCTTTGTAAATCACCTTGGTTTGGCCCATTTTTTAAGGTAGTTGATCTTCAATCTCGGAAATCTTCATAGTCTTCAATTGGTGAATACATCATTTAATTTAGGCCCACCTTAGGTGTGCAACATGGATGAAACTTTCAATCTTTTTATAATCCTATCTAAAAATACACAACCAACTTGCCGAGGCCATAACTTTATCAATTTAACTCTAATTGTCGCAATCTTGGGCTCTACAGATATCTATTTGAAAAGAGCTTTCCAATGGTAAGTAAATTTCCCCGATCTAACACTTTGTTTGAAAGTTATAACTATTTTAACCCATGTTGTCTTAAGGAAAATGAGATTGAATTTCTATTTTTGAATTCTTCTTCTTTGATTTTCTTTTCCTTGAATTTTCTTCACCTTGTCTTTCCTTAAACATCTTCTTAGAAGCTTTCTTTGAATTATCTCAAGATAATTAAAGTTACAAATTGTGTGGACCCCCTTCGACATCCCATGCATGTGTGTGGTCCTCATCATTCTTATTATCTTGTTTTCTTCAATTTTCTTTCTTTTTTTTTCATGGATTTATTTCTTCATTTCAATACTTGGCTTCATCTCTTCATTGTGGGACCCATCTTTGAATTTTTTATCATAAGCTCTAAGTGCAGAGCCGCGATGTAGTAATAAAAATTGGAAAGATCAGGTCGATCCTTAGGGAGAAATGTGTTCAAGGTATTTTCAACTTGTAACTTGCTTTAAATAAAAATCTAAAACTAGCCTTATTTAAAAATTAAATTAAATAATTACAAACCAAATAAAAATGAAATATTTCCTAAAACTAAAAAAAAGAACTAAATCTAAAACTTCCTAAAAAAAACCTAAGTTGTTGCAAAACTAAAACACAAGTTAGAACTTCCAATAATTAAAAAAAATTAAAATTAGAAACTTACTGAAATAAAAACTAAACAAAGTTAAAAACATCCCTAACTTAAAAGCTAAATTAGGTTAAGAATCTAAATGATACACTTTCTAAAACAAAAGATTCTCAAATCCAATTCAAGTTTAGAAAGCTAGTGGATTTAAAAATAAAAGTTGGAAACTAGCCTAAGTTAAGCAACTTCTAAAACCAAACACTGCATATGAATTAAACAATGCAACTTCCTAATTTAAAAATGCACCAAATCCATATCTACATGCATGCTAAACTTTCTAAAAGTATGAATAAAAATCTGAAACTAAATAAGATTCAAGAATGATGGAAGTGCAATTTTCTAACAAAAAAAAAAATCAATAGACCTAATGCATGGATGTTTAACAAGAACTGTGTAGAATATATATATGGGGGATATTCATATGCATATGTCCCTTACCAAGGGATTGTGCATACTCCTCTGTGGGGCCTATGGTAGACCCCACCAAGGGATGAGACCATGGGGGATGAAAAGATCCATGCAGAACCACTCTAGATACCAAGTTTCGCCCCAATCACATGTCCCTAACCTCTTCATCCATAACCCACAAATTCATTCCATTCGAATGGGTGTATAGTCGATCCAACGGTTTAATAAATTTGAATTTGACCAAAAATTAGTAAACGAGTTCAATTCAAGGGGGTCGTGTGTATGGTCTATTTGGATGGACCATATAGTAGGGTCACACCTAGAGTTCTCATGAAAAAATGGTAAATGACATATGCACATGAATATTCTCTTATATATATATATGCATGAAACCTAACTATAATGCATGGTTGAAACTAATGCACACTAACTAATGGTTTATTGCTGAAATTAGTAATATCCTAAGATGCATGAATTAAGATGGTGGAAACTACAAAACACTACGTGAACATATGAACTAATATGTGTGGATGAATGAGGCGTGCATGACCTAAGGAGCATGAACTATATGGCTACCAAAACTATTCCAAAAGCCAGTCCTTTTATGCAAGTTAAAGCACTAAACCTTCTTTGAATGTATAAAATCAAATGTAAAGCTGGTTCAAACAGTACTTAATTAGTCCAATGAATGCTATACAGAAGGCAGCCTACCTTTATCATTGCTTTTATCGCACAATCTAAGTTGAATAAAAATGATTCCAATTATGATCTTCTAGTTTTGAAACTGTTTTAAACATTAAGCATAAGACAGACAATTGATACATATACAAATTGGAATGTGCAATTTAGCCAGAGTGTACTTATATTTAAATCTGATTTCAGCCCACAAACGTCACTGTTTACAGGTCAAACTCAAATTTGATTTTTAGATCTCTGATTTGCACCAAACTCTTAACAAATAAGAGTGAAGATATTGGACAAATCCGATTATGAAGAACTACCAAAACAAATTTAGATTTGGGCTCAATTTTGGACTGTGTTGTACCTCTTTAAATACTTGATTATTGAAACTTTAAATTTGATCTCTAAATCTCAATATGTTCTACAATGCATGAAACTAATGCTACTTTTAGCAGTGAATTAGTCCTAAAAAAAATTGTGTAGTAACATAACTTAAAGTTTGCAGAAATTTAAATAATACAAAGAAAAGTGCAGAAAATAAAAGGTGGTAGACTTGAAATCAAAGGTGGTGAAAACAGAAATTTAAAAGTGATAACAGCTAAAAATCAAAGGTGGTAGTTTGCTCCATAAATTTTCATCCTTACTCTTGGGCCCAGAAAAATTAACAGTGCAAAGCCTAGGGTCTCATTCTTCAACTTGGCTTGTCAATCCAAGTTGCGAATGACAAATCTTTTTTTCTTTAATCAATAATCTGAAGCTAAAACTTCTAATCTTTTTTGCTCAAAATCTGTGTAACTACACCATGGATTGCCTGCAAAAATACCATGGATTTATAGAAAACAAGGTACTTTTGCAAGGTTACTAAGATATGTTGATAGTTTTCATTCCAAACTTGACCAATTATTGAACCAAAAAATAAAGATAACCCTATGGTATGGATTTACAAGACTAATATTCAGAAACACTAAGAGCATACTCAAAAATTGAAAAAAACAACTTTCATTACTAGTATGCAAGTGATTAAATGAGATGAAAAATTAAAAGCATCTACAATATATACTAGGATGATTGCAAATCCCTCTTTCTAGGTGAGAACACAAGGATAGTGTGGTCTTTGAGAAGAGTCCCTTGGTGACTTGAGATGATGAGGTAAAAGAGGAAGAGGGTATTAAATCTCTAGAGGGAGAGGTGGGTGATTCCAATCATGAATTGGATGTCCCCCATAGGAGGTATTTATATTTTTTTCCTTCCCCTTTTTTCCTTTCATGCTTCCTTCTTTTTTGCTTGCAATTTTCCTTCACTTGGTAAGTCTTTTGGCTTGGTCTGGAGGATAGCATAGATGTAGGGATTGTGTGAGAGAGTCTTTCTTGAGAATCTCTCTCCACCTATGAATTTATTCCTTACCAAAGCCTTTAGAGAGATTTTCCTTAACTTGAAATTCAATGGGACCCACTTGAAGTGGGTGTCGTGCAACCAGCAATGGTGGCTAAGATTCACTCGTCTTGTGTTTGCTTATGTCATCCCAATTTGACTTCTTTCTTTTCATTGTTTCCATTTGGCACAAAGCTTCTTTCTAGGAAAATCTTTTGAAGATAATTTAGAGAGATAATTCCTTAAAACATTGTGGAAAAATTCCTACTCAGATCCAAGGATATAGGGGACGACCAGCCACATGTAGTATCAACTTTTCATTCTTTGCACGTGCCATGAATCTTTCTTCTTTGACTTCCTTTCTTGCAAATTTCTTGGGGATTTCTTTGGAACTTTTGTTTTAACTCAAGAGATAATTGGACGTGATGTAAACAAGAGTGGTGGACCCCTATTGGCTGTTCCACATGTGTAAGGTTACACATATAAATGTGTGTGGGACTCATGAAGCCAATTTTTTTGCAATTTCTTTAAAAATTCTTTCTTCCCTCTTTTTCTTTCTCTCTTCTTTGCATTATTCCTTAGTTGTGGGACCTATTTCTCCGATTACCTACAAGCAAAAAGTGAAATTCGTGTGAAAAGACAATTTACCCTTAATTTACAAATATATGATTGTGGGCCCATCTCTCATGAAATAATAACATGTGAAGACATTAGTATGTAGGATTTTAATTGAATAAATTAATGATGATGAAAAATTGAATCATTTCATGAGAATATAAATTTTCACAAAGCTTTCCAAAAATAGAACTCTAAAAATAACGTGTTTCATGAATTAAAGCAAAATGTGTGTTTTTTGAGAAAAAATAAATATGAAAATACTACAATTATGTCAAAGTGAATAAAACCATGATTTCACACTAAATGAGGCTTTTTTGAAACCATAAGTCTTTAAAATGATTTAAAATGTATATAAAAATATACATTTTTAGAGACTTATCAATTTCCTACAAAAAAATATGACTTTTGATGATTTTACCCCTAAAGTCACAAATGCCTGAATATGGCCCATCTCACACAAATGATAAAATGTAATCACATCATTGAACATATTTTGACTTGAATAAACTAATGATGATAAGAAACTCTATCATTTCATGTGAAAACAATATTTTGAAAAACTTTCTAAAAATACAAATCCAAAAATAAAAAGTTTCATGATTTTATGTGCAAGTGTGATTTTTGAAAGATTTTTGCATGAAAACACTACAATGGATTTCAAAAGCATGAAAACAAGAATTTTTAACTAAAATGAGGCTTTTTTCAATGGATGAGTCCTCAAAATGTTCCAAAATATAAATGAAAATATGTATTTTTAAGGACTTATCATCTCTACCATATGGTTTTTCTTAATTTGAGTGTTTTGAGGTAAGGACTTGCCTCCATCTTCTAGATTTTGGGTTTTGGAGTGTATTTTATCCACAAATCCGGACAAGCAAGTTTTATCTCCTCATATTTCTTTAATTATGATTTCATGGGTCTTGGTGTAGGAAATTGGGGAAATTCATGGGAAAGTGATTTCAGGGAGTTTGAGAGCGGTCTAGAGTGATTTGAGAGCTTAAAGAAGCCAGAGCAAGTGTCAATTTCAAGTTCCATTGTCATGTATGCTGGTTTCCTTGTTTCTTGCTTAGTCTTCAACCATGGTAGAGAATCCTTGTTTTAAAATTCAACATTGCATTAAACATGTTAAAATAATTGTATTTTAACTTTAAAACATGTTGTTAAACTCCCTAGTCTCAAAAACTACCAAAGGAGTGGGTAAAAAGACTCAAAATTGCACCCCAGAACGATCAGGTGTTGTCTGGGCACCGCAGGGCTAAATGTTTGCATTGTTACGAATAGCCATGGGAGTGTCAGGGATAGCCGTGGAGCCACTCGGGTTTGGATCTGGTCACTCGGACATCCACTGTTTGGAGCTTGTTTTGTCTCCTTTTTCTTGGAACTTGGTTTCCATCTTTTCCCCACCATTTGTGGACCTTCAAAACATGTTAGGTGGGACTAACCCGCTTGGCAGTTTGGACTTCCCAACAGCCGATCAACTATTGTACGGACTAATCCTTTCCTAATCAGTTGGTGACCCTATGGTCAAGCTGTGGGCACCATAGTCAGTCATATAAGGACTCTCATTTGATAGGTCCGATACACCGTACCCGATACCCACATCTGTTACATCTTCATAGCCGGGCCCCTTCTCCGGACGTGGGAAAGAAAACAAAAACCGCAACCGCGAGACCACGAATTTCTCCTCCGTAATCCAAAACTCTATAAATATCCATTCGAAAGTCCGAACGCTTCTCTCTTCTCACCATAACCCAACAGATTATGTCTCCTTCCAGAGTCATGCATCGATCCTCTCCGTCGATTCTCCAGATCCCTCGAATCCAACGGCTGAATCTTCGCCCTTTTTCCACCTCATCACCACAAGCCTCTCTCTCCTCTTCCCCCTCTTCGTCGAAGCATAGCCACGATTTCAACACGTGGAAGAGCAAGAAGAACACCGACTCGGTTTTGCTAAAATCCCTTTCTGGAATTTTGGTCGGATCGAGCCTCGGGCTTTGGCTCTTCTCTTCTTCTCCGGATTTTTCCTTTTCCTTGTCCGATTGGAGACCCGCAGCCATTGGCAAAGACGAAAATCCTCCCTTTCCTCGCTCGATGTCGCCTCCTGCGCCGCGGAGGGTAGCAAAGTATCTTTTTCCAGGTAACTTGTGCTTTTAATCTCATCTCACTGCGAGAGCAAACAACTTTTCGGCTATTTATTGTGATTTGTTGACGATTGTGCCTCGGATCTTTCTTGATTGGGTGGGGATCAGGTCTATTATTAGCAATTTTGATGTTGGTAGATGCCACTTGTAGGTGGCTGAATTGATTTTTTTTTTTTTTGTCAGTTGCTTGTTTTAATCATGTGAGTTGCTTTTGAGCAGTGGTTTGGCTCTCGTTGCAGATGAGTTTAGGAGGAGAGTTTTCTTCAATTATGAGAAACGTATCAGGCTGAGGAGTCCTCCTGAAAAGGTATTTAATTATTTTTCATAATAATAAATGGTGTCTATAATTCTAGGATTAGATAGAGATTTCAACTGTCATTTTGGGAGAAAAATCAGTCAATGCAATTCCATAATAGTAGCAAATAGTGCTTAGGCACTGTTTGTTTGCATTAAAATACATAGGAATTGAATATATAGGGTGGTTAGAAATGAAGATGAAGGGCAGATTGTCAAAAATAAAAAATAAACATCAATTAACATTTTCGTTATTATGGAAATAAAATAAAAAGAAGGTTTTATTTGATACTCAATTTTTAAAAACTACATTTGATTTTCATTTTTTACCAACCTATCTATTTATTTCTTATGTATTCTAATGCAAACAAACATGGATTTAAGGATAAAACTAAATAGCTAATGGTTGTTTTAGCCCAATCCTCTCTCTCTCTCTCTCTCTCTCTCTCTCTCTCTCTTTGAGTATTTATGGTGCATGACTTTTTTGTTATTTTATTGACATGACATTTGAGTTTCTTGAACATTCCTTGTCCTTAACTATGACACATATTTCACATTTTTGGTGATCATCTTAATTTCAAGTATTATTTAGTCCTCAAAAGATGAAATGTTCCTACGATGTCAATGCCAATTGAATCATGTTAGTAGATGGAATCATGAAAATCAAACTTTTTGGGCACGTTTATGTAACTGTTTTTTCACAGAATGGAAAGGAAAAGTAGGAAGTTTTTCTGTGGAAAACCTTTTCTATCATTTGGTGAAATCTCGTCTTCACGATGAAACGACTGCATGATTTTCTTTGTATCCATAGAATAGCCATTCCTTTTTTTGTGGGTTTTTTTTTTTTTTTTGAAACAAGGTGGGAAGGGGGTGTTCTTCGGGTTGTTATAGACTTATTGTTCATCATCATCATCATCATCATCATCAAAGCCTTATCTCAACCATGTTGGGGTCGGCTACATGAATTCTATTTCTACATTCCATTCTATTTTGAGCTAAATCTTTTGATAAGTGAAACTTCTTCAAATTTGAATTATGTTATAGACTTATCGTTGTTGTTTTTAATTCAACACTTGTTCCTTTGGAGCTCCTGTTATTAGGTAGTCATTATTCTTTGTGCAACTTGGATAAGCTGCACTAGGTGTTGATATACCCTAGTGCAACCCATAGACCAAGCCTAACACTGAGCCCAAGTCTATGCCTAAGCCTTGATAAGACTATACTTATATAAAGTCCAAGCTGGAGTCTAAATTCAAAATTCAAGCCAGTGCCTGAGCAAGCCCAACTAAGGCGTGAGTCTTGATTCCAGCATTTTTTCTTTTACAGGGTCAATGAACAAGAACACTGTCCTACTTTGTCTGACTTAAACCACAGAGGGAGAGAGGTTGATTGACTGAGTAGGGTGAAAGTGGACAAGCTCTTCCTATACTCATTTCATCTTCATAATATTGGCCTAAGCTCTAGCCTAGATGGTGTAGCCCAAGATCCTCGACAAAAAGTTAGATCAATCTTCCAAGGGATTCATCGAATTTGAAGATGGATTCGGCTATTAGGGCACACTTAAGATCATGAAACACACTGAAATTGAAGAAAAACTCAGAAATTTTAGATTAATTGAAAATAAGCATAAACTACGAGGTTTGATCATCCTTACATAGGAGTAGGATCGAGCCCTTAACAAACAAGTCTCTAAATATAGTAGGAAAGGAAACTATCTAATCCTAATCAAACAAGAAGACAGAATTTAGACATATTTCTCTAATCAAACTAGGAATAAAAATAGAAAGGATGCCACAGTAATCTCTATGTCAGATTGGGCCTATGCCATGAACCCAAAGTAGTCAAGTTCGGTTCGGTTTGGTCGAAACTTGCGAATTATATCGGTTCAGACTAGTAACCGAACATCCAACATGAACTTGTTCAGTTCGGGTTTTGGTGATTTCAGATGGAATCATGTGTTTCGTCCCAAACCAGCCTATTTCAGACAAACAACATACGAAACATTCGGTTTGGACGCTTGAGGGTTGGGTTTGTTAAAAAAGAAAAAAAAAATGAAATGCAATAGGGATTTTTAACGTCCTTGGATTTTTCAAGAGAAAAAGATGATTGCAAAGGGCTTAAGATTATTTGACATACCTGTGCTTTTGCCCTATTTCTCTCGCAAAAGCTCAATCGCCAAATCCATCCACTCACTGACACCTTGCCGTCATAGAAGCTTGAGAATCTTCCATCACCAAAGCTTCATGCTGCCACCAATGGTAGTTTTTGCAGCCATTTTTGTGTTGTCAAAGCATGAATTGTGTGGCGGAGCTTGCGGTATGCTCGTCACTCCTGCTGCCATCGGCTTCTACTCCTTCCACTTTGCCTTCTCCTTTTTCTTTTGTTTCGTCTTTATTTGTGTGGTCGGGACCTTGGGTGTTGAAGCTTTGGAAGTCCTGCCTACTTAACACATGAACAGATCCTAAGTGCGGCCCACATGCCCCATTTTCCATTAAGTGACACCCATCCAATAGAGTGATAAGACTTTTTGTAAGGCTCCTCAATTGGGGCCCACTTAAGAAAAATCAAAGCAGTTGCTCCACACGCAATTTTCTAGCAAAATTTTTTAGTTTGAGACCTAAGATCAGTTGATGTACAAAAACAATATTTTTCTAATATTTTATTTAACTATTTCAAAAATCATCAATCTGAAGTGGGCCATTTGGATATTTTGTAATTGACTCACTAACAAATTTGTTATCTATAGACTACAATTTTATTTCATTATTAATTATTAGAATGAAATTTATTTTTTCTATCCAAATTTTATAGTTATTGAGACCTAAGAAAAATCAAAACAATAGCCCCCACTTAATTTGTAATTGCTGACGTCACCAAAGGGCCAATTATTGAATTTGTTGTTGTTCATCAGAGGCCCACTTATTTGTAAACATTGATGAAGATTTCAGTTGGTGTTACAACTTTTTTTTTTTTTTTTTTGTAATAACAATTGGTGCAACCTTTCAGTATATAAAAAGTGCCAAAACCCATTATGACTTGCATACAGTAATATCTGATACTAATAGCACATTTTATGAAACCATTTTTAAGTATCAATCTGAAATGGGCCATTTGAATGGTTTTGATCCTTTTATAAGTGTCTAACTAAAAACCTTGATAAACAAATTCTGTAGTGCTAATAAAACATCAGTAATTAAACTTTTAGGGGCAACCATCAATAGTACTAATTAAACTTCCTACGGGCCCAGTGCTCACCACCAGTTGGCTATTGTATTTATAATTATTTTTTTTATTGCTACATTTTATATACTGGGTACTGCAATTGTATAGAAAAGATGGTAGAATGGAAGTTTCTATATGTTCTTAATATATATAATATTAATTTTTTATATTTTCCGAAACAAATTTCTGAATTGAAAACAAAATGTATGAATTGACCGAAATGTTTCATTTTGGACCTAAACCGAAATGGTGTCCGAAACGAACTTGACAACTTTGGTTGAACCCAATGGACTGGGTTGACCAATGGGTCGATGGGTCGGCCCGTTTGACATCTTGGCCCTGGTCGTGGTCCATAGTACATCACTATAACCTTGCTGGGTCTCCACTCCCGATGTTGGCAAGGAATGGGATGAAGCTTGACCACTTTAGTGAGTCATATCGATCCACCATTCCTAGCTTTATGAAGGATGAGTTAAGGTTCGACATAAACTCTCCTTCTTGGGCTGCCATTTGCTTTGGAGAATGTAGTTAGGCATGACATCTCCGCAACTCTTAGATCTCTATCTCAAATCTCTTCATAGTGTCTTGATGTAGTTTGGGCCTTACAAGTAGTCTCTCTTCAAATTAGATTAGGATTATATTATTTTTATTAGTAGATTTCTAATTACATTGTTCTTAGGGAAGTTTCTATTAATAGATTATGGTTTGCTTAGGCATTAAGTTTGCTTTTACTATATATATGGCATTGTAGAGAAGAGATTCTCAAACTTGATTGAGTAATAGAATTGGGTTTTATCCCCGAAAGGTGTGTCCTCGTGTGTTGAAATCTTCTTGACGATTTGAAGTGTCTTTGGACAAGTACTATGGCACCCCTACGCAAGCCCTAACCCTAGGGCTTGCACCATGTCTCCATCAAAGAGAAAAACAAATGAAGGGATGTACAGCTTGTGTCCCCTTAAGGAAACAAATTTAAATAAATTGACCTCAAGGCTTTTCACAATCCTTACCCTGAATTCTTAAGTGCAATCTTATCAAATAAAGAAATTTTATAGTGTATGGGTCCCTAGAGAATACTTCGATGTTTTTGCTTGGGCTATGTTGAAATTAATAAAATGGACCAAATATTGTTGTGCATTGGTTAAACATTTAAGGAGGTGACAAACAATAGAGGCTTGAAAAGAATGGTCTCTCTTTCCTTTCCACCAGAAACTTGGAACTAATAGGCACAATATATGGTGGAAAAGCTGTACCACTACCACTTGAGTGCTTTCATGTTTGTCTACCCAGTTCCTCAGTTATGCCTTCTTTAAAGACCTTGATTTCAAGCATCTCTTTAGGAACATATGGACATAGAAAACATAATTCTTTTCCCCTTTTGCTCTGCTTGCTTTGCATTTTAAACCTAAAAAATAACCAGTGAAGAACCTCTAAAAGTACAAAAAAAAAAAAAAAAAAAAACTATTTGAATGCCCTAGAATCAATTTGATGTAACATTACAATGCTAGATTGTGTTGCAAGTTGCAACATAGTCATGGATAAAACTATTTGAATGCCCTAGAATCAATTTGATGTAACCCAAACCCTTAAGACCCTTTGGGCCAGCTTGGGAAATCTACTTGTATAGGAAAGTGGAGTGGAATCAACTACAATGGTTAAAAATTTTCCTTTTATCGTGTTTCGGTGGATTCATTCCAACAAGTGAAATAAATTTGTCAGATTTGCCGGTTTTACTTTGACACATTTGCTTTTTCATGGTAGTAAACTACAGGAAGCTTTTGACTCATTACTTTACTTTCCCCTATGTTCTTTCTCATCTTACACCCTTTCTTCCTCATCTCATACCCCTTCCTCTACAACTACTCCAGCGCCTACTATAGCCATTGACATGATGTCACCGAGCAAAAGAAATCCTCACCATGAGTAGCAAGAAACGAGGATCCAAACTTCCATTTCTAGTTGGCCTTGTCCTTGCCCGGTGCAAAAAGGATCGATTAGGCCTAAGCCCAAGGCATGTGGCCTAACATCCCTAACTAGTGTGACAGGAGGCGAAGCCTCCCTTTTCGAAGATTGTAAGTGCGTTCATCATCATGAAAGCCTTGTCCCAACTATGTTTGGTCAGGTGCATGAATTCAATTTTGCCATTTCAGTCTATCATGGGCCACATTCTTTGATAGGTTTCACTTCTTCAAATTCATCCTTACTGCTTTTATCAATGTCCTCTTCGGCCTACCCCTTTTTGCTTGAGCTGCCATCAACTTGCATAGAAAATTTTTTTTCTCACTGATGCCATTGTTGGCCGATGTTGGCCATGTTTAGGCTATCTCAAACAATTCTTAATTTTTCATATATCGATGTTACCTCAAATCCTCTTGAATGTGCTCATTTTTTATTCTATCTTTTCTAGTTTAACCACACATCCATTTAGCATTCTCATCTCTACAATATTCTTTCTTTGCATGTGTTGTTTCCTCATTGGCCAACATTTTCTCAATAGGTCATAGTTGGTATAATCACTTTCTTAAAAAATTGATCTGTCACCTTGCTGGTATGCGTTGATCACAAAGCACTTGAGAAGCAAGTCTCCACCACGTGAACCATCAACTATTGTCCTATGTTCGGCATCCTCCTCAATCTCCTCATCCTTACTAATTATAGTTAATGTATTAGAAAAACTCTCTTTGTTGCATCTCTTGAGCTTCAATTCTTTTAGGAGTTGTATTTCTTTGCATATAACTATTGATGGTGCAATTCATTTTTTCTATCTTTGTATGCCTCGTTTTAAAGCCCTTGGATTCTAATTCTTCTGGCCATCTGATGCAGTCTAGGGCCCAGCAGCCCTCTTCAAATTAGATTAGGATTATTATTATTATTATTAGGAAAGTTTCCATTTTTAGCCTAGGGTTTTCTTGCTTATTAAGATTGTTTTACTATATATATGGCTTTGTGGAGAAGAACTTCTCAGATTTGGTTGATTAATAGAATTGGGTTTTTTCCCAGAGGTGTTCCTCGTGTGTGTTGAAGTCATCTGACGGTTTGAAGTGTCCTTGGACACGTGCTTAGGCACCTCCACGCAAGCCCTAACCCTTGGGCTGCATCAGATTGGTATCAGAGCCACACGATCTTTGATCGTTGGCGTGCTACCTACTCTCCCTACGATACCCCATCTACTTTCCCAACTCTTCACCGATTCATCTCTAGCCATCCTCGTCACATACGCCCCGATCTCCACTGTCACCGTCATCGTCACTGTCACCGAATCCCAACTTCACAGACAACCACCACGCCATCCCGTCCATTCAGTCCCCACCGTTTGACATCACCATCAACGCATTCCCCCCTTTTTTAGAAACCCTTCCGACCCAAACCCTAATCGTCCCAAACCCTAATCGTCCCAATCCCTACCACAGTCCCCAAACCCAACCCTCCACTGCCATCCTAGACGATCCCAGCCGACCCTCCGTCCCAGCCGACTCACCGGAGCCCTACCGTACCCAAATCCCCAAAATCCCACACCAAACCGAAACCCTAAACACACGCCTCTGTCATAACCCACTCGCCGGAACCCATCAAACCCCTATCAGTACCCCTCACCCTGATCCACCACCGAAAACCCAGCTTCCCCTTGCCGACCTCGCCCCCACACCCAGAAATTTCCTTCAACCCCCTGTTCGGCCAACTTTCCCAAACCAGAGTGAAAATAAAAAAAATAAAAAAAAAGGGGCAGCAGCAGAGACGCGAGATCGAGAGACAGAAAGAAAGAGCAACGTACCTGGTCCAAATCGCTGCCGTTGCCCTTGGTGGAAATCAGCGCTGCCATCTCTGCCGCCTGGCGGTACCGCTCGACGATCACTGCCGACACCCTTCACGCATCACTGCTGCATACGCTTCGCCGGAGCCGCACCTAGCTACTGGACGCCATCAGCCGCTCGCTGCACCAAACCTCGTCTCCAGCGCAGCCGATCTCTCTTTCCCATCGCTTCCTCTCTTCCGGTTCCTCCTCTGCTCTCCTCTTGCATCCATCGATGCAAGGCCAAGAGCTTCTTCTTATCCCCATCTTCTCGTCACGAAGACCGAGAGAAAAAACATCAGTTTTGGCCCGTGTTCTAAAGTCGGGTACACTTGACCTGCTTTCGGTGAGCCCATATACAAAACGGCCCACAAACAACATTCCTCTTAAAAGAGTTCTGGTCAATTTGTGTCTGTAAGATCAACATCAATTGTGCTCCGATTTCCGCTCTGTCTTCACCAGCATACTTCTGAAAAGTAGATCTACACATCAGGTCAGTCAGATTTACCTTTTGCATTGAAAAAAAAAATGCCTCCTAAGAAGCAAGTGGATTCTGAATCTTCATCTTCTTCACTTGAAGATTTGGCTAGTGCCATTAGAGAATTATCTGCAAAAGTTGATGGCATGCACACCACACTGCAACAAGTGGATATTAGAGTGACAAATTTGGAAAATAATCAGCGTGTGCATCACCACCGTGATGATGGCGCAAATATTCGGAATCAACGGGATCCGCCAGTCAATAATCCTGATCGAGAATTCGGGATAAAAATTGTGATTCCTGAATATGATGGGAAATTACAGCCCGCTGAATTTATGGATTGGTTAGTGTGCGTGGAAAATATTTTCGCACATAAACCAATGACTGAGCACAATAAAGTCACACTGATTGCTACTAGATTTCGTAATTATGCTGCAACTTGGTGGGCTGAATTGCAAAGAAAACGGAGGAATCAGAATATGGACCCTGTTGATACATGGACTGGGATGAAAAATATTTTGAAACAAAAATTCCTCCCTGTCAACTATGCAAGAGATCTCCGTTCCAGTTTTCAAAATTTGAAACAACGGTCCAAGACAGTTGTTGAATATTCTAGGGAATTTTTGACTCTGCAAGCTCGTTGTGGCTTGAATGAAGATGATGATGTGGTAGTTGATAGATTTTTCAATGGATTGAGACTAGACATTCAGCATATCCTTGCCTTTCAACATTTTGATAATGTCGATGAACTCATCCAACATGCTATCAAGGCTGAGGGAGTTGCAAATCATCAAGTACAAAAATCCAAATGGGCTGAGCCAAAGAATTCCCCTCTACAAGAAGCTAAATCCAATGGACAGATTTTTGCTAGGACTGAAGGTCTAAATAAGATGGTTTGTTTTCATTGTCACCAGCACGGGCATCGCGCCGCAGATTGTCCAAAGCGAATACATCTCATTGAGATTGAAGGTGCTGATAACAATATCCGAGATGATATTGACACAGATCCTAAGGATATTGACAATTCCAAGGATATTGACACTGCGGACATTGACTTCACCGATGCAGAGCCCCCAGATGATGCTCTTATTGTCCTCAAGGATGCTTCACCAACTGTTGAGCATAAGTGGTTGCGCAAAAATATTTCCCGTTCCACAGGAATGATTCAGGGACAAAACTGCACAGTTGTTATTGACAGTGGAAGTTGTGAAAATCTCATCTCCCAGGCTCTTGTTGATCGCCTCCAATTGAAAGTTTATAAGCATAACCGTCCTTATTTTGTCAAATGGCTAATGAATGGTGATCGAACGCATATTCGACATACTTGCAAAGTTACTTTTGCCATTGGTGAGACTTACCAGGATACAATATGGTGTGATGTGCTACCTATGGATAGTGGTGATATCTTATTGGGCCGTCCTTAGATGTATGACAAAAATGGAACTCATGGTATGCGCGACAACACCTATACATTCATGCATGGTGGACAGCAAGTTACTCTTCATCCAGAGAAACCACAACCGCCAAAGACGAATTCCTGGAAAGCTGCCACAGAGGATGCCCTTCATGTTCAACACATTTACATTGGCAATCCGAAGCAGAATCGAGTTCGAGGACGAACTCTTCTTTCAACCCGAGGAGGATGATGCAGTCTAGGGCCCAGCAGCCCTCTTCAAATTAGATTAGGATTATTATTATTTTTATTAGGAAAGTTTCCATTTTTAGCCTAGGGTTTTCTTGCTTATTAAGATTGTTTTACTATATATATGGCTTTGTAGAGAAGAACTTCTCAGATTTGATTGATTAATAGAATTGGGTTTTTTCCCAGAGGTGTTCCTCGTGTGTGTTGAAGTCATCTGACGGTTTGAAGTGTCCTTGGACACGTGCTTAGGCACCTCCACGCAAGCCCCAACCCTTGGGCTGCATCACCATCTCGTAGGTTTTGCATCTTTCTATTCATCAACCAGCACTATATCATTTGCAAACAACATACACCAATGTACCTTCTCTTTTATAAATAATGTCTTTTATAGCTTTGCTAAGATTATAAGTATCTTCTTTAATTTTGGTTTCCTATTTTATAAGGGTCTATGTTCAATGAATGTTATTTTTCTTAGGAAAGAGGATCCATGTGTGCAAAGGAATTCTCTTGTTGGATGGCGAACTGACCTTTTAAGGACGTCTCATGTATTCTCAAAATCATTTTATCACTTTTCAATTATATTCAGGATTTCTCTTCTCCAATGTTTGGGCTTATCTTTCTGCCAATCCGGCGGCATTGTGTTTGTTAATACGTGAGTTCTAGTCCCTTCTAAAGCAAAAAAATGAAACATTGTATCTCAGTCTTTTCAGAGATTGGGTTCTTTGGAGTCATGAAGATACTAATCCATGTTAATAAGAAAATATGATTACGAGTCTCCTTCATTAGGATAATGCACAAAAATTATCATCAAAGCCTTGTTCCAACTATGTTGGGGTCTACTACATGAATTCTGTTTCGCATAATACACAAAAATGTACAATACAGATAAAACAATAATTAACCATGTTCCAGTAGAGTTAGTTATTTATCTTGTTTGATAATGTTTTTGTTTAAGTGTACAAGAAAATATGCTCTCGAACTTGTGTGTCATGAGTAAACTTGCTTAGTCAAAAATGCCAACAACTGAATCTTTTAATTATTAATTTTTTATCAATAAAAAAATTAAAAACTTTATTTAAAAAATGGAATAGACAATAACCTATACCCAAAAAAAAAAAGACAAAATATAAGTGATGCAATCATTTAATGTTCAATCAATATGAGCAAAAAACTTGCAATTTCTTTGGAAGTTATGTAGGTTGTTTTCTACCATATTAGAGTATCAATGTTAACACTTTTTGAGTTTGGGCAAGACTTCTTGAATCAATTTTTACTTGGCATTCAGATGTTTTCATGGTGTAGAAAGTAAATAGTTATGGAAGTGACTAAATTATGCATAATGACGTACTTATTTCTTTATCTTTCATTATTTCTCCAATCTAGATTTTCGAGTACTTTGCATCTTTTAGGAACCACGAAGGAGAGTTGTTTATGACACCGGCAGACTTGATGCGAGCAGTTGTTCCAGTATTTCCTCCTTCGGAGTCAAATATTGTCAGAGAAGGGTCTTTGAGAGGGGAACGCCCCCCTGGAGAATTGCATTGCGCTGATTCAAAAATTTTTATGCTTTTTGATACCAACAATGATGGACTCATATCTTTCCCAGAGTAAGCTATCAATTTGTCATATTTATGTTCACAGCAAGACTCTCAAATGTGGAGATTTGTTTTCTTCACCCACTTAAGTTTAATGTAAGCAGTGTGTTATCACCTTTGATACCCATGCATGGATACGGCAAGGACATGCCATAGACACAGTAGGGACACAGATTTTATATATAAAAAGTAAAGTATCAGATACAATATGGCACTATATTGCCCATTTTGAAGTGTCTGTGCATCATAGGTTATCACCAATTTTTATGAATAATGCCTATCATGGGTCCTGAATATTCTATGGTTTAAAAATGCAGACAAACTTCTCATATGATGTGTTTCTTCTTGAGCTGGTCACCCTGTAGGGACATTAGACATATTCTCATGATTCAAGTAGTGGTGCAACTGGGTCTATACAAAGCCTGAGCCCAAATGAAATTCCCTTTGTGCTGCACTATTTTGGTTTCAAGCTCGGGCTTGGGCGAAGCCCAAGTAAGATGGGCTTTCACTTGGGCCCTGGGTAGCCAAGTTAGGCCCAGTACAAATTATATTGGTAATTCCAGCTAGCCACTCTTAATGATGATATTTTCTCTCCTACAACTATGTACTTCTGTCATGCTTGCTTCAATCCCAAGGTCTCCTCTCTGTTTCTTACTTTCCCACTGCGCATTTATCTTCTCTCTCTCTCTCTCTCTCTCTCTCTCTCTCTCTCCCCCTGAACCTACAAATGGTCAAATTGTTGCCATAAAATCTTAATGATTTATTGAGCAGAGATCCTTAAAAAGTTAAGCTGCTTGAATGTTGAGTATCAAACACTAGGTCAATACCCGACCACACCCAGCCCTCCCAAGTTGCACTTTTAAACGAAGTGATGATTGATTTTTCCACTATTGTCGGTAATAGTTTCTCATCTATCTAAATCCTACCACGTGGGAAAAATTAGTGGTTTTTTTTTTTTTTTTGTTTCTTTTGGTTAGACTTTTTTGGCCATTATCTTCTACCTTTTGTTACCCCTTTCCAGCTCTCCACTTTTCCATACAAATGATACGGAAATGTCGAATGTCCTCCAAAGATTTCCTCATTTAATGATCTAACCAATCAATTTGCTTTCATAGGTGTTGCATGATGCATCTATTAGTCATTTAGGATCATCCTAATTGAGATATTACCACTAGGACTATCTCATTGTAGGACTTATTGAATGAGTAGTTTGTTTTAATGAAAGGTGGACCCATTTGTAGCATTTTCTGGTAGAAGAAAACCATAGTTTCTGTAATCTCTTTTATTTATGGGTTATTTTACTTTCTGACAGGTACATCTTCTTTGTCACACTACTCAGCCTTCCAGAATCGTGCTTCTCTGTAGCTTTTAAAATGTTTGACCTCGACGACAGTGGGTATGTATTGTGGATTTTATGGAATTTTAATATATTGAGTCGGTTTTTTTTTTTTTTTTTTTTTTTGGGAGTTTTGGAGTTTTGGAGGGAAGAGGTGGAAGGATGGAGGAGATAGTAGTGTTGACTGTTGACGGCTACATGACAGGAGTAAAGCCCCAAAGGTGATGACATGGCCCATCCTAAGGACATTTCAATTGGGTCACTCAGGAAATTACCACCCTATATATAGATCTTATGGCTTTATGATATTCACTATATGGTTAGCAATTTTAGTTTTCTTGCAAGCTACAATTTTACCATAAGATTCGATTTTCGTCGCATTGATGTGGACACGGACACATTTTCATATGAGTGTGGACTTTATATAGCATTAATATAGAAAAGAAAATGAGAGTGGGTAGAGAAACAATAATTTGACTGTATATATGTTTTGATTTATAGCTACTTTTCACAACTTCCACAAAATGATGAATGATCTTGTGGAGTAATTTATTCCTTTTTGTCTCTGAAGTTGAAGTGATGACTGTCTTTGAGAACATCACTGTATATTATGAATTACAACTCCTTGAAACTTGATTTATATCATTTTGGGTTGGATAAATTTTCAATGTTTTTTTTTGTTGGATATCATTTTAATTTTATGTAATAAATATTTTTGTCTTACTGCTGATATTGGTTTATTGCTTCCCTCTCTAGAGAGATAGAATGGGATGAGTTCAAGCAAGTGATGAACTTGATGCGATCTTGTAATAGACAAGGGGCTTCTCACAGGGACGGGCGTCGTACTGTGCTGAAAGTTAGGAGCTCGGTAGAAAATGGAGGTCTAGTGGAGTACTTTTTTGGCAAGGATGGTAACGAGGCCCTCCAACATGGAAAGTTTGTCGACTTTTTGAAAAAATTGCATGACGAAGTATGTCATTTACTTCTGTTACTTTATCTGCTTCACTGGTGTTATAAATGCCTTTTGTTTCTTCTTTCAACATTTGTCTTCTACATTGGTGTTATGATGTCATCCATTTCTTGGTTCAGCATTCTTATATTATATTCTACTATTTTGTGCAGAATGTTCAATTATAATGTATTTCACAAGGTTATCTGTTTCCTTTTGTTTTCTGCTCTGCGGAATGTATGTTTGGCATTGTATATTATTTATTGTTTTTATGCTGATTTCACTGAATTATGAAGCTGATAGAATGTCAAGCCCCAAAACTCAGACATCTAATTGTGACCACATTTTGGAGCTTGAGTGTAAGATAAAAATTTATACAGAAGTATAAAGATGATGCGAAACTGAAGAATAGCAATTTGTTTCGCTCACTAGATAACTGAGCTTAATTGAAAGTTTTAAGACTCATCTATGACGTTCCTTCACTATCTAGATATAAACTATTAACAAAGTTCGTGAACAATTCAATTAATGTTCTTCTAAGTCTGCAGAAATTTAAAACATAAAAGAATCTATTAGGCTAAAATCCCTCAGACTATCATTGATTATTATGCCCTCCCGCACCATTGTTGAATCCCCCACCCCCAACCCCCAGAAGTCTCGTCATCATTAATTGACTCTTCACTCCAGTTCTTGTGAACTAAAAATGTCCCATGCAAGGATAAGGACAGAGAGCGTAGTGGGGAAAAAAAAAATCCTACATGTACTTCATATGTATACATTCATATTAATCAAAATCATGTGAGGGTCTACAAATTTGCCTTAGCTCCAGACAGAGATCAATACATGGTCTAAATTGCATATCAAGAAATCCAGATGTAACAGATGGTATATAAGAGACGGATCGAATAAAATCAATATGTAACAGATTGATGTACGAATGACATTCCATATAAGTTATATCTCCAATAATAAAGTTAACATAACTGAATAGAAGGAACAGAATTTGGTACCTCAGCTAAGAACATGGTTCAAAATAGCGGCCGCATTATAGGCCGAACCAGTTGAAAGCCGCAAAGCGGCGCTACTGTCTGAAGCCTAGTAGAGCCAACCAATTTTAAGTTAATACATTTGGTTTTCTTAGCCTTTTCTAAAGTTGTCTCTACCCTTTTATGGTTTTAAATCACTAAAAACATATGATTTGCTGCTACACAAGGTTTGAACTTTTTCCACATCAAGATATTAATTTATTCTTTTTCTTATCAATTATTATGTCAGGTTATTACTTTCTACACCATTTTATTGTATGAAAAGTTGAAAACAAAAACTTCTGGTGAAGTTTTTAATTAATTTTATCTTTTCTGTTAATCATCGCACATACTCTTAATAATTTTGTTTGCAATGTTTTGCTTGTAACTTTTTTTTTCTAAATATTGTGGTAAGAGTTAACATCTTCTTCTTTTTTTTTTTTTTCAGATTTTGCATTTGGAGTTTGCCCATTACGACTTCAAGTCGCGACAAACAATATCAGCCAAGGATTTTGCCTTTTCCTTGGTTGCTGCCGCTGATATGAACCATATAAACAAATTTCTTGATCAGGTTGATGAACTAGAAAATGACCCACACCTCCGAGACATGCGCATAACCTTCGAGGTCAGACTTTTTCCTTTTGCAACTTTTTTACCCCCAGCTTCATGCATATTTTTTTTTTTATAACTTGACAATCTCCTGTTGCTACTTCAGGAATTCAAGAACTTTGCTGAGTTGCGAAAGAAACTGCAACCATTGGCTTTGGCTCTTTTTAGTTATGACAAAGTAAAAGGAGTATTGACAAAGAATGATTTCCAGAGGGCTGCATACCATGTATGTTTTCTTACTTTTTAACTGAATGCTTCCATTGAGCAGGACTTTGTTGTGTTTCTAGTTATGACAAAGTAAAAGGAGTATTGACAAAGAATGATTTCCAGAGCGCTGCATACCATGTATGTTTTCATACTTTTTAACTGAATGCTTCCATTGAGCAGGACTTTGTTGTGCAAGGATCTATAGATCCTTGCTTTGAGAAGAAAGAAGAAGCACAATAGAGTATATTGTCGTGTCCTCACAGAAGGATCAATTATGATCTTTATATGCGCTATATGCTTTAATCAAGGATACAATTACATCCTAATTCTATATGATTACAAGAGAAAATGGAATGTAAGGATATTGGATAATCTCTATTGCTATGTTTGACCATATCTCCTAGATGTCCTTTACGTGGAATATCTTTTATGGTCCTGGATCATGGGCTCTCCATGATGGGCCTGGATCATGGGCCTAGGTCTTGGTGTCTCTACACTCCCTCGCAAATTGAAGCAGGGTGGAATGAAGCATTAATTTAGAGATGATATAGTCATGTCGATCCCAGGGCAGCCCTTTTGTAAACATTAGCTAATTGATCATTGGAGGAAACATGAGATAGACACAGTTTTTCAGAGACATAATGTTGACGAATGAAGTCGCAGTCAATTTCTATTTGCTTGGTTCACTTGTGGAAAAGGGGATTCTTGGCAAGTGGGATGGCACTTGTGTTATTGGCATAAAGAGGAGTAGGCTCCTTGAGAAAAACGCCAAACTCACGAAGAAGACGATGTAGCCAGATAATTTCACTACTGGCTGTCGATGTAGATCGATATTCAGCTTCAGTAGTTGATTTAGAAAGAGTGCTTTGTTTCTTACTTTTCCATGAGATGAGAGAGGGTCCATACACCAGCCGGTGGCAGATCTATGAGTATCGGGGCAGCCTGCCTAATCAGCATTAGCATATGCTTGCATATGCTAATGCTGATTAGGCAGGGCTGCCCCGATACTCATAGATCTGCCACTGGTTGGTGTATGGACCCTCTCTCATCTCATGGAAAAGTTGTACTGAAGAAGTGGTCGGATAAAACAGTTCTTGATCATGGGTGCCTTTGACATAGCAAAGAATCTGGACAAATAGCTTGAAGATACGGTTTTCAAGGATTACTCATGAATTAACTGATAGTATGAACGACATGAGAGATATCTGGTCTAGTCATAGTCAGATCAGTAAGCTACCAACCAATTGCCGAAACAAGGTAGGTTCTTCAAGAGGTGGCCCAGCATCTTTGCTGAATTTAACATTAAGTTCAATGGGGGTGGCAAATGTTTTGGCATCACCAATTATGGCCAACTAAAGTAAACCATCAGCATATTTGTTTTGTACAACCTGAATACTATCTTTGTTTCTTGAAACTTAGAGTCCTAAAATGTAAGTGAGAAGACCCAGATCTTTCATCATGAAGGAATTCATGAGATGATTTTTGAGTTTGGAAATGCCAACCGCATCGTTGCCATTGATTATCATGTCATCAAACGTAGGTCAAGAGAATCGTACACCTGGAGGACACTCTTCGAATAAAGAAGGAATTATCATTTGGACTTTGATGAAAATTTGCTGCAATGATGGCAGAGCCAAACTTATCAAACCATGCATAGGGAACCTTTTTGAGCCCATATAAAGATTTTTGCAATTTGTAGACATATCAAGGCAAACATGTATATCCTAGTGGAGGATGCATATAGGCAATTTCGTTGAGGTTGTCATGCAAAAAGGCATTTTTGGCATCCATTTGCCACAAAGGCCTGTGTCGAGCTACTGCAATGCCAAGAAGATATCATATTGTAGTCATTCGGCTAGTGGGGCAAATGTTTATTAATAGTCAATGCCATCCTCCTTTGTATAACCTTGGGTGACTAGTCATACTTTGTAGCGATCAATACTACCATCAAGTCTAAATTTGAGTAAATAGACCCACTTGCTACCAATGATAAAGATATTGGAAGGAAGAGGCACCACTTCCCAAGGGTTGTTCATCTCGAGAGCTAATAATTCATCTGTCGCAGCATCTTACCAACATGATATGTTAGTAGCTTAAAAATAAGAGGTAGGAATAAGGGTAGGTTTTGAAAAACAAAAAAACGCTGGGAAACCATATCTAGATATAGGAATGATTCCCCTATCTAGAGCATCGCAAGGTACAACTATTTGCACCGAAGTGTCATGTACTTGAGCCGTCTTGGATGATGGATCGATAGTGAGAGTGATGCAGGCCCTAGGGTTAGGGCTTGCATAGGGGTGCCGAAGCACATGTCCAAAGACACTTCGAATCGTCAAGAAAACTCAACACATGAGGACGTACTTCTCGGTGATAAAACCCAATTCTATTAATCAATCAAGTATGAGAATCTCTTCTCTACAATGCCATATATAGTAAAAACAAACTTAATGCCTAAGCAAATCCTAAGTTATTAATAGAAACTTCCCTAATAACAATATAATTAGAAACTTACTAATAAAATAATATAATCTTAATGTAATTTGAAGAAGGACTGCTTGTGGGGCCCAGACTGCATCATCAGTTAGGGCTTGCATAGGGGTGCCGAAGCACATGTCCAAAGATACTTCGAATCGTCAAGAAGACTCAACACATGAGGACACACCTCTCGGAGATAAAACCCAATTCTATTAATTAATCAAGTCTGAGAATCTCTTTTCTACAATGCCATAAATATAGTAAAAGCAAATTTAATGCCTAAGCAAACCCTAAGCTATTAATAGAAACTTCCCTAATAACAATATAATTAGAAATCTACTAATAAAATAATATAATTCTAATCTAATTTGAAGAGGGACTGCTTGCGGGCCCAAAACTGCATCATCCTCCCTGGGTTGAAAATAGAGTTCATCCTCGAACTCGAGTCTTCTTCGGATTACCTTTATAAATGTGGTGAACATGAAGGACGTCCTTTGTGGCAGCTTTTCAGGAATTCTTCTTTGGTGGTTCTAATTTCTTGGGATAAAAAATAACCTGCTATCTACTATGCATAAATGTATAGGTGTTGTCGTGCATACTATAAGTTCCATTTTTGTCATACATTCATGGACGTCCCAATAAGATATTACCATTATCCATAGGTAGCACATCACACTAGATTATATCTTTGTAAGTCGCTCCAATGGCAAAAGTAACTTTGCAAGTATGTCGAACATGCGCTTAATCACCATTCATTAGCCATTTGACAAAATAAAGCCAGTTGTGCTTGTAAACTTTCAATTGGAGGCGATCAACAAGATTTTAGGAGATGAGATTTTCACAAATTCCGCCGTCAATAGCAACTGTACAATTTTGTCCCTGAACTGTACCCGCGAAACGGAAGATATTTTTTCTCAACCATTTATTCTCAACAGTTGATGGAGCTTCTTTGATGACGATAAAAGCTTCACATGTGATATTTGCATATATTTCAGTAATTTCCTCATTGTCAATATCCTTGAGATCAATGTCAGTACTTTTATTATCATCTGGGATATTTTTATCAGCACCTTCAATCTCAATTAGATGTATTCGCTTTGGACATTCTGCTGCGCGATGCCCATGCTGTTGACAATGAAAACAAATCATTCTATTTTGATCTTCTGTCCTTGCAAAAATCTGTCCTGATGAACCATTGGGTTTAGCATCATGTAGAGATGCATTCTTTGGTGGAACCCATTTGGATTTTTGTGTTTGATGATTTGCAATTCCCTTAGCTTTGATAGCATGTTAGATGAGTTCATCGACATTTTCAAAATCTTGGGAGGCAAGGATATACTCAATGTCTAATCTCAGTTCATTGAAAAATCTATCAACAACTACATCATCATCTTCATTTAAGCTACAACGAGCTTGCAGAGTTAGAAATTCCTCAGAATAATCAAAAGTTGTGTTAGACTTTTATTTCAAGTTTTGAAAGCCAGAACGTAGATCCTTGCATAGTCGACAGGAAAGAATTTTTGCTTCAAAATATTTTTCATCTCACTCCATGTTTCAACAGGGTCCATGTCTTGATTCTTTCATATTTTTTGCAATTCAGCCCACCAAGTTGCAACATAGTTATATAATCTAGTGCCAATCAGTGTGACTTTATGGTGCTCAGTCATTGGCTTGTGTGCAAAAATATTCTCCGCACACACTGTCCAATCCATACACTTAGCTTGCTGTAATTTTTCATCATATTCGAGAATCACAAGTTTAATCCCTAAATCTTGATCAGGATTATTGACTGGTGGATCTTGTGGCTTTCGAATATTTGCACCATCATCACGATTGTGATGCACACGCTGATTAGTTTCTAAAGTTGTCACCTTAGTTTCCAATTATTGCAGGTGGTTTGTATGCCATCAACTTTTGTAGATAATTCTCTAATGGCACCAACCAAATTTTTAATTGAAGAAGATGAAGATTCCACCTCAACTTGCTTCATAGGAGGCATTTTTTTTTATTACAAATTTAAAAGCTGACTGACCTGATGTGTAGATCTGATAACTACGAACACACTGTTGAAGACGAATTGAAAATCTAACTGTAGATGAACTTGATATCGCAAAATAAATTTGAACCTTATATTGCAGATGAGGGCACCACTGCCGATGCTTGCAATTGTGCTGAAAGTGACCTGACCCGTACTCAGAAGCCTGACCTGGGCTATATTACGAATCTCGGACATGTGTAGTCAAAGTGCCCCTCTTTTTTTTTTTTTAAGTCAAAGTGCCCCTTTTTTTTTCTTTCAGCTTCTTCACTAATGAAAAGGAAGCACTGGTCCTGCGGTGGGATGGCGCTGATGCAATGTAGTGGTGAGATGATGCAGGCGACAGCAAGCAGCGAGGGTTTGGGGCCGACTGCGCAGAAGTGCTATTGCAGCTATGGCATGATGGCGAGGATGCTAGCGGGGTGGTAGCGATGACAACCCGTGGTGACGAAGGTAGTGGCGACAGACTGCAATGCTTGCAGCAATGATGATGATGGGTGCCAGGTATGCTACTTTCTTCCTTGCGCTTTCTCACTCTTCTTCGTTTTCTCCTTTTGATTTTTTTTTTCACTAGTTGGGGTTTTGGGAAGGATTTTTTTTTCTATCTGTTGGTTTCGAATTGAAGAGGTTGGTAGGATTGATGTGTTCTGCGAGTAGGTTGGAAGGTGGCAGTAGGGTGGATGGGATTTGGAGAGGGGTTTGATGGCCCAGGATGGATGTGGGCAGTCTCGGTGATGAGGGATGGGTTTCACAGGTTTTTTTTTTTTTGCAGGCGGGTAGGGTTTGGGGTTTTGATTCGATGAAGGGTTTCGAAAAGGTGGGAGAGCTATGGTGGTGACGTCAAATGGCAGGGATTGGCTGGCTTGGTGGTCATCTGGGGTGTTGGGGTTTTGGAGGCTGTGACAGTGGAGATGGTAACGGTGAAGGATACGAAGATGGAAAATGGAACTCAGCTTTAATACCAAAATGATGCAGGCCCTAGGGTTAAAGCTTGCGTAGGGGTGCCGAAGCACATGTTTAAAGACACTTCGAATCATCAAGAAAAGTCAACACATAAGGACCCACCTCTCGGGGATAAAACCCAATTCTATTAATCATTCAAGTCTGAGAATCTCTTCTCTACAATGCCATATATATAGTAAAAGTAAACTTAATGCCTAAGTAAACCCTAAGCTATTAATAAAAACTTCCCTAATAACAATATAATTGGAAATTTACTAATAAAATAATATAATTCTAATCTAATTTGAAGAGGGACTGCTTGTGGGGCCCAGACTGCATTAGAGAATTTCGGAGGTAGAGTAGTCGGAGGTGATTGTTTGGGGCGCTGCTTGTAAAATTGAGTAATCACTGGAGAAGAGTTAGGTGTTTGGAATTGAAGCAGGTAAGAGACTTGGATGGTAGGATGAGAATTGGACGAATAGAAGGGAATATGTTCCAGAAGACAACATTCCATAATATACGTAAACAGCATTCATTGTGATTGTAACAAAGGAAACCTCTGTGCTTATCACTATAACCAAAAAACATGCAGCAAGCATCCTGTAGGGCTAACTTGTTGTGCTCAAGGGATAGGAGATGAGCAAAACACAAACAGCCAAATACCCTCAAATGTGAGTAGGAGGGTGGGTGACTAAATAAGCACTCAAAAGGAGAGACTTTACTAAGGATAGTACTTGGAAGCTCGTTGAGGATATGTGTAGTTGTGTGTGTGCTTCACACCAAAATTTAGGTGGAATTAGGAATTCAATAAGGAGAGTCTTAACAATTTTTAAGAGGTGACGATTTTTTCTTTCTGCAATTCCATTTTGTTGTGGTGTATGAAGGCAAGATTTTTGGTGAATGATCCATTTATCAGATAAAAAGAAGGTGAATTCATTTGAAGTGAATTCTCCCCCCGAGTCTACTCGTAGGATTTTAATGGTCTTTTGAAACCGTGTGCTCCCAATATTGTAGAATTTGCAAAACAGGGAAAAAAGTTTAGATTTTGATTTTAAAAATATATATCTATGTATACCTACATGATCATCAATGAATATAACATAATACTATGCCGTACTCAATTGAGGAGCGATACCCCAAACATCTATGTGAATAATATCAAAAGGAGCAATGGCATGTGAATGATGAATAGGAAATGGCAACACATGTCTTTTACTCATACAACAAGTCTCACATTTCAATTGTGCAAAAGAAGTAGATATAGTACTGACAATAAGGGTGTACACGATTCGGATTGGATCAAATTGAGCCAAATTCGTTACCAAACTGTTGCCAACTGATGTTAGTTTTGTAATTTGTCACTAATCCGTTGCCTATTAAAAACGATCCAAACCGAACTGTGAATCAATGGTTTGGATCGGTTTAAACCATTCAATCTGTTAGTAGTTTTTTCACTATTTCATACACTTTATCTACTATAATAAGAAAATTACAATGGAGATTATTGTCTTTTAATATTATATATATATATTATTTCAAGAGTTCAAATATGCTTAAATTCACGAATTAAGGGTAAAATCCGTCACCAAGTTGTTACTAACGGATTAGGATGTTTTCAATTAGTCACCAATTTAACATTGAAAGGAAATTTGCATTATTTAAATGACCAAGGCATTGATGCCAAATGGTCCACACTTTATTTAAAACACCCATAGAAGAGGCAAATAGCAAAGGTTATCCCATGTCTAATAGAAAGAGCCTGCCATGCTTACTCCCCTTTCCGATCACCTTCCCAGTTTGGTGTTCTTGTATGGCACAACCAGAGGGAGAGAAGTGAACAATGTATCCACAATCAACAAGTTGGCTACTGGAAATTAGATTAATAGCTAAGTTTGGAACAAAATAAACATCAGTGCCGCAGCCCTGGATCTTGGATCGATTTTAGAACAATCTCCCGAAGGATTGTTCGAATCCAAAAAAGGATTCCCAAGCACAATGAAACTCACGATCACACTGGAGAGAGAAAATCTCTTGACACTGAATTTTTATTGATAAAAGCATGCTTAATACAGTGAAGAATTCCTCCTTATATAGGAGTGATCGTTACTAAACATAGAAGGACTAATTCTAAACAAATAAGACCTACTAAAATAAAATAGGAAATAGATAAATAAGGATAGGGATCCTTGAGGAAACTGGGGATCAAGCGGATGTCCTGCGGGCCGTGATCTGGGCCGTCGGACTTGGGTTCGGCCTGCATCAGCTTTCCCCGGCTTGGAAAGACTCGACTCCAGCGAGTTGAGCGCTTGATATCTCTCATAAAGATCAGGATTGATGCGCTGAAAGTCAGTAGCTATAATCCATGTAGCATCGGAGAGAGGACGATTCCGCCAGCGTACATAAAACTTTTGGTAACCTCCTTGACGTTTAGAAATAATTTGATCATCAAGGACATCAATAATTTCATCAGGAGGTGGAGAATTAACTGGTAAAGAAATAAGCTGCTCTTCGTTTTCTCCTTCATTATCATGGCCACAATAGAGAGTAAGATCCTTGACATTGAATGAAGAACCGACGCCTAAATCAGTAGGAATATCAAGAATATAGGCGTTGGGATTAATCTTCTGGAGAACCTTGAAAGGGCTTGAATTACGAGGGTGTAACTTCTTGTTAGCTCCAGGTGGCAACCTTTCAGATCGAATACACACCATAACCATATCTCCTTTATTAAATTCAACAAAGCGACGATGCTTGTCAACTTGTTGCTTATAAACATCATTGCTGGCAGATATATGGCGACGTACTTCATTGTGAACTTGCTGCATATGTTGAAAGAAATGCTCAGCATCTGCACTGACTCTGGCATCAACTAGTAACGGGACAAGATCAACAAGGAGTCGTGGACGAACTCCTGTAACAGCTTCAAATGGTGAAATTCTAGTTGATCGGTTGACAGAATTATTGTAAGCAAATTCTGTCATAGGTAGCACTTGATCGTAGTTTGTGATACGGTCACGTACAAGGCAACGTAACAATTGTTCGAGACTTCTGTTGACCGCTTCTGTTTGTCCATCAGATTGAGGATGATAAGCAGTGGAGAAATTAAGCTTGGTGTTAGACAACATCCATAACGTCTTCCAGAAGTAGCTCATAAACTTCGTATCTCGGTCTGAGAAACAATAGTCTTTGGAAGCCCATGTAGCCGAACAACTTCTTTGAAGAATAATTTGGCTACCTTATAAGCATCAGCAGTTGCCGTGCAAGGAATAAAGTGTGCCATCTTTGAAAAACGGTCAACAACAACGAAGATGAAATCAACCTTTCTGGCAGTCATGGGTAAACCTAGTACAAAATTCATGCTAATGTCTTCCCAAGGAGTGTGGGGAACAGGCAAAGGCTGATATAATCCAGTGTTCTTATTTCCTTTGGCAATCTGGCATGTTCGGCATTACTCACAAATATGAATCACATTGGTCTTCATGCGAGGCCAATAATATCTGTCACTGACAAGAGCAAGTGTTTTGTCGCGACCCAAATGTCCACTACATCTTCCTGCATGCAACTCTCGCACAACATATTCACGAATAGAAATGGTTGGAAGACAGAGTTGCATACCTTTGAATAAGAAGCCATCATGAAGACTATAATGAGGATGTTGAATATGATCACCCTTAAGGAGATCCGCATAAATAGGACCAAAATCTTTGTCAGCTGCATAATCCTGTTTAATTTGTTCAAAACCAGGCACATTAATAGACATAGCAGTCAGAAGATGTTTCCTCCTTACTTAATGCATCCGCAATCATGTTATCCTTTCCAGCTTTATGACGAATGCTAAATTTGAACTCTTGTATATATGCACTCCATTTAACACGGTTAGGGTTGATTTTCTGCTGAGATTGTAGATGTTGCAGATCATCATTATCAGAATAAAGCACAAACTCATTAGCAATCAAATAATGTCTCCAATGACGAAGTTTTTGGACAAGTGCATAGAATTCCAAATCATATACAGTATACTTTCGCTTAGCATCAGAAAGTTTCTCACTGAAGAATGCAAAGGATGTCCTTCCTGGCTAAGGACACCACCAATGCCAACATTCGAGGCATCGCAAGCAATTTCAAATAGTTTGTTAAAATCAGGACCCTGGCAAAACGGGCGCTTCGGTAATCTTTTGCTTGATCTTCTCAAAAGCCCTAGTGATTGCATTGGTCCACTTGAAATTACCTTTCCTCATACAATCCGTAATAGGAGTCATAATAGTATTGAAGTTTTTGATAAACCTTTTGTAAAAATTGGCAAGACCATGAAAACTGCGAACTTCAGTAAGGGTAGTAGGAATTGGCCAATCAAGAATAGCGCTTACTTTTATAGGATCCATCTGAATTCCTTATGCAGATACTACATATCCCAAGAAAACAATAGAATCACTCATGAAAGTACATTTCTTGAGATTGATATAGAAACGCTCCCGGCAGAGAAGTTGGCAAACCTTATCTAAATGCTGAAGGTGATTTTCTTTTAACTGGCTGTAAATAAGAATATCGTCGAAGTAGACGACAACAAATTTTCCAATATAAGGCTGCAATAATTATGTCATAACCCGCATAAAAGTACTAGGAGCATTGGTTAAACCGAAAGGCATAACCATCCATTCAAAGAGACCATCCTTTGTTTTAAAAGCAGTTTTCCATTCATCTCCTGGTCTTATGCGAATTTAATGATATTCGCTCCGCAGGTCAATTTTGGAAAATATACATGCACCAGTCATCATATCTAACATATCATTTAAACGAGGGATAGGGAAGCAATATTTTACCGTGATTTTGTTAATTGCACTGCTGTCTACACACATTCGCTAGCTTCTGTCTTTCTTTGGAGTGAGAAGTGCTGGAACACCACAAGAACTGAAACTTTCCTTTATATAGCCTTTCTGAAGCAAGTCATCAACTTATCTTTTTAACTCCGCATGTTCTGCTGGACTCATCCGATAAGCAGGCAAGTTAGGCAAAGAAGCTCCTGGAACAAGATCAATAGCATGCTGAATGTTCCTTAGTGGGGGTAGTTCCTTGGGTAACTCATCAGGAACTAAGTCGGCAAATTTGTCCAATAATGGCTTCACTTCCTGAGGAATGGCATGAGAATCATCAGCAACTTGCTTAGTAACTAATGCATACATGACACATTGCTCTTTGCTTTCAACTTCAAATTTCCGCATGGTTAAAATATGCGATGTAGGAGAAGATGCGGCGGCGGCGGGAGAAGAGGTAGGAGAGGATGGCAGAGTTTGCAATGGACGCAGCACGATCTGTCTACCTTTCCAATTGAAAGCATAGGTATTGTGTTCATGATCTGTGATCACTTTAAGCTTCTGTAACCATGGCCGCCCAAAAAGAATATGTGTAACGGTCATTGGGATGACGTCACAAAGAAGAGTATCCTCATAATTGCCAATGTTAAAAGGTACACAGCATTGCTAATGAACAGGAATGGAATAATTATCAACCCATGCAACTTTATATGGCCTTGGATGCTTTACCGTGGAAAGTTTAAGCTTATCAACTGCTTCTTAGGAAATAACATTCATAGCACTTCCACCATCAATAATCATATTACATGCTCTGCCCATACATCTGACACGAGACCGAAAAATAGAAGCATGATTCCAATCTGCTTCTTCTTTAGCATCTACTACTAGCAAACGACGATCTAGAAAAAGAAGTGGAATACCATCATCAGCGTCTGCATAATCTACCTGATCTGCTTGATCTTCATAAGGAGGATCTATGTCAGCTTGCCCTAATTCGACATGCTCATCAGGTTGAGTAGCAATATGAGGCTCATTGGAAGTATATAAATTACGATGAGGGCATTCATTGGCATAATGTCCTCGTTGCTTGCAGGCATGAAAAACAATATCCCTCCTGCCTGTTCTTGCATAAGCGCGATTATCAAGCTGGTTCTGTGGAAACCTCTGATTCTGTTGGGGATTCATCTGTCTCTGTTGCATCCCTGGTCGAGGATTCTGAGGAGTCTGCTGAACTTGACGCTGAGGAGGAGGCCTATAAATGGTTGCTTGAGTGCAATTATAAGTAGGATCAGGACCTCTTTTTGTGGAAGACTCCCCGGTTTGAAAAATATTACGCTTCCGCAACTGAATTTCATGTTGGGCTTTGCGGGCTTTATTGAATATTTCATCCACTGTGGCATAATCAAACATTGCCACCTCTCGTCTGATATCGGCACGCAGATTATCTCTATACCTAGCGATAGTCAGACGATCATCGGTCCTCAAGTTACAGCGAACAATGTATTCGCGAAACTTGTTGGTATATTCTTCCACAGTTATAGTGCCTTGCTGGAGACTCGGATATTTTTGGTGAAGTGTATCCATATAATCAAAAGGAAGAAAATTGCCCTTGAGTTTTTCTTTCATAATCCTCCATCGGAGAATCGGCTGGCCAACTGCAAGCTCATTGATTTCAACACCATACCACCAAATACGAGCAAGACCCTTTAGTTTAACCTTGGTAAAGGCTATCTTCTGTGCGTCATTCATACCATACCAAGCAAAATAATCCTCCAAAGAATTAAGCCAATCAACAAAAACTTTCGGGCTTGCATCACCACTAAAGTCAGTAATTTGAATTTTAACTTTTCTAGTGATGTCATCTGGTGGGGGTGCAACATGGTGAGCTTGATGATCTCGTTCAGCCAGAAGGCGCTGCATAAAATCACGAATGGATTCATAATTTTCAGGTCTTTCTGGTTAGACAGGCGTGTAAATCATAGATGCATTAAAGGATCCTTCTTGACTAACAAATTGCTTTGTTTGTAGCTCTGCAATGGCAGTTTCTGCAATTTTGAGACGTCCCGTGACGTCTTCTAATTCTTGACTTAATTTAAGGATGGTTTCATCCCTCTGGCGGTCGATCATCCAATGCTGAAGATCATCACCACGCCTAGGCATGATTGCTGGGTTTTTTCTTTTTAGAACAAGAAGGTGGGTCGGGTCGAGTTGGACTTTATAATGGGTCGGACCGACTTAGGTCCGTTTACAAATCAATGGACAACTCTGGTCGGGTACCCAGCCCGTTTCTCCCTCTTTCTTTTTTGTCGGGTATCGTGCAGAGAAAAGCAATAAAGAGTGGAGAAGAACTTATCTGCTGCAATGAGGAAAGGACTGGAAAGGGCTGGAGCTTCGGCGACAAAATCGGCTGGAGGAGGTGACGATTGGCGGGTGCACGCTGCGATGGAGCAATGATGGTGCAATGGAGGCACGGACGAACGTCGGAGTGCGGCTTGCCGCTGCTGTTGACGGCGACGACGAAGTCGTTGGAAGCCGACGACGATGGAGGCCACTGGTGCGAGGTACGTCGTCTTTCCCCTATCTTCTCTCCTCGTTGATGTCTGCTTCTTCTCTCTGCGCTCTCTCGCTCCGGCAGCTCTGTCTTTTTTTTTTTTTTTTCACTCTGGTTTGGGAAAAAGATCGATTAATGTGATGGAGAGGGGAAAAAGGGTTTGGTTTTGAGTGGAATGGACCGAAAGGGGTTGATCGGGGTTGGATGGGTTCCGGCAAATGGGTTTTGACAGAGGCGTGTGTTTAGGGTTTCGGTTTGGTGTGGGGATTTGGGGATTTGGGTACGGTAAGGTTAGGGTTGGGGATTTGGGAAAGAGGCAGGGATATGGGTTCCGGTGGTTCGGCTGGGACGGAAGAGGGTCGTCTGGGATCGTTTAGGATGGCAGTGGAGGGTTGGGTTTGGGGACTGTGGTAGGGATCGAACCAGGTCGGGGTTGGTCGGGAATGGGGAATTCTATTGTTGAAGAAGGGGTGTCAACAGTGAGATGTGGGCTACTACGGGTCTTCGGTGTTGGTGGTGGAGAGGATTGCCGGCGGATGGTAGATAGAAGGATAAATTCCGGGAACGACAAAGTCTCCCGGCAACCGGATCTGGGCTCTGATACCAATCTGCCGCAGCCTTGGATCTTGGATCGATTGTAGAACAATCTCCCGAAGGATTGTTCGAATCCAAAGAAGGATTCCCAAGCACAATGAAACTCACGATCACACTGGAGAGAGAAAATCTCTTGACACTGAATTTTCATTGATAAAAGCATGCTTAATACAGTGAAGAATTCCTCCTTATATAGGAGTGATCGTTACTAAACATAGAAGGACTAATTCTAAACAAATAAGACCTACTAAAATAAAATAGGAAATAGATAAATAAGGATAGGGATCCTTGAGGAAACCAAGGATCAAGCGGATGTCCTGCGGGCCTGTGATCTAGGCCGTCGGACTTGGGTTCGGCCTACATCAATCAGATAATTTAAGGATTCCCATAGAGATGGTTCCCAGACCAAGGATAGGCAATTGTTGACCGTTGGCTGTGGTGATTGAATCATGGCTCATATATGGTTTAGTGTTTTGCAAATTTTGTGCTACTTAGGTCATTTGATTGGATGCACTAGAGTCTAGAGACCATGCTAAGGGCATAGCCTTGGTAGACTAGGAAGTGGATGAGTGAAATGCAGAAAGAGCTATAAAGGAGAGAGACAAACCACTAATACCCATGGAGATAAATGTAAAGGCTATAGAAGTATTTATCAGCTCTCGAACCTGAGCAATGGTTTGAGTAACTAAACCAGTATCTGAGGATGGTAGGTCAAGCGGGGTGCTTTGGTGAGCCTGAAAAGTAGTTGAGCTGTGCTTTTAAGAATGATCTTGTTTCTTTTCAGGCCTGCATATACAATTAGATATAACATGCCCATTTTGCCTGTAGTAGTTGCAAATCAATTTCCTTTGGCAGTTACGAGCCACATGGCCATACTTCTTACACTCAAAACACTGCAGTTTCTGACCGCGAGTAGTGAACATAGTTGTCTCATTTGATGATGTAGTAGGTGGTGTCAGAAGTGCCTTTGGTTCCTCCTTAAGAGAGTGAGTAGACAACAAGCGAATTTCTTCTCGGAGAACCTCCTGGACGCATATATTCGGGTTAGGAGAGAGCTCTCTATTCATAAGAGCAGCCCTTACTGGTTCAAATTCAGATCGTAGATTCATAAGGAATTGACTAACATACTGCTCCTCTTGTAATTTGAGGGCCCGAGGAAGAAAATCGATTGAAACATATTGAAAGAGCATTTGATCCCGCTTTGTCCACAGGGCTAGAAAGCTATTGTAGTATTCTTGGATAGACTTATCATTTTGACAATATCTTGCCAACTTTGTATCCAGGTGAAATCTTCGAGCTTTGTTCTGTTGATGATAAAACTTCTTCATGTGGGCCCACATGTCAGAAGCTTTTGTAAAAGCTCGGCAGGCCATTGCGAAGGAGGGATCAACGGAGTTGAGGATCCAAATAATAATTTTAGCATTCCGTTGTTCCATGTGGCAACGACATTATTATCCAGTTTGGATGTAGCTGGTTTTGGAGTTGTTCCATCTGGATACCCCAGCATACCTTGTCCTTCTATATAATTTTTCAGGTGAAAGGCCCAAGACATGTAATTGGTTCCATTAAATTTGACAAGGATGACCTCAAATTTGTCCATTCTTATACCCAGAAATGTGAGAGAATGCAGTAAGATGAAGATTCAGAACAACAATACTTTAAAGAAAAAAAAATCTGCATGCTGGGCGTCCAGAATTTCTGCACTAGAAAGGGATTCAGGCTACTGTTATGTGTTCATTTTTCCAGTCAGCCTTATTGGGTAGATATGTGGTCTAATTGTGCAACTTCTGAACCAAATGGGATGGTGATCTAATGGTTGCATCGGACTATTGGGACCCAAGACTGAAACGGTTTTAGAAAACTGTCAAACCAAAGAGGCATAAAAGAACTGACATTAAAAGATGATAAAAGTCCCAAGAAAAATAATAATAATAATAATAAGAAAAGAAAAAAATGCTCAATATTCTTCTGGATAATAGTCGACCAAGGTGGTGGAGTGCCCTGAGGTATTGGCAGAACCAAAAGAAATTCTGAAATATATTTGACATCAGAAATTAAAAAAAAAAAAAAGAAGTGAAAATACTAGTTCTGACGACCTATTTTTTCATATCTGGATGATGGTAAATGCCACAAAAGAGTGAGGATCCAATTAATCCAACTTCTAGGTTGGATCCAATCAATCCTACTTCTAGGCTATCTTAGGCATGTAATTGTATATCTAAAACTGAAGTTTGAAGAAGATCCAATGGAGGAGAAATCAACAAGCTACACAAACTGTTATGAGAAATTGACAATATGGAGAAGGGAGCAAAATCTGACCTTTTTGATGCATAAAAATATCAGAAAAGTGTCCTTTGGGCTCAGAAAATTTGTGCAACCAGGATGGTAGAGGAAGCGAGCTGTGTCGATCAGTATATGTGGGGCCCACCTTTTGATTGGAGGTCCTGAGAAGGTTTTGGTCGACTCTGGTCTGGAGAGTTTCTGCTGGTGGATTGCTGAAGTGCTTCTCGTGCTGAAAAATGATGATATAATTATCTCCCGGAAGAAAGGATTTTGAGAAGGAACTCAAGAAGATTCAGAGACCTTCTGTCACAGTTAGGTGACTGTTCTGGTGAGAGATCAAAGGGCAATCCTTCTTAACTAACCTTTCTCTGATACCATGTTAGGATCTATAGATCCTTGCTTTGAGAAGAAAGAAGAAGCACAATAGTGCAGTTCTTGTGGGATTATTGTCGTGTCCGCAAAGAAGGATTGACTATGATCTTTATATGCGCTATATGCTTGAATCAAGGATACAATTACGTCCTAATTCTATGTGATTACGAGAGAAAATGGAATGTAAGGATATTGGATAATCTCTACAGCTATGTACAAGGTTGACCATATCTCTTAGATATCCTTCACGTGGTATATCTTTTATGGTCTTGGCTTTGCATGATGAGCCTGGATCATGGACCTGAGTCTTTGTGTCTCTACATGGTGTGCACTAAACGTCATCAGGCAATTAGTTAAATGGTGTCAATCTTGGAACCCTGTACTTCATTTAGTGGATGCAGCAGGCAATCTAGATCAAACTAACCCATGGATGTACGAATGATACAAAGTTTGCAGTCCAACCATTCAATCCATTGTTGATTTCTGGGCCATTAATTGACTGTCTAAAAATGGGGAGTGGTTTGGTTGTTTTTTGATCTTCCATTCTTTAAATTTGCATGACTCTTGATCTATATTTTATCCATGAGATCTTCCTGAAATTGGACTACACAGATCCATCAATTTGTGGTTTGCGGTTGATCTCATCAATCTGGGTCATGATCTCCATGTCTCCTTATCTCTTTTCGTAGCAAGTAAAATTCTTGGCCCATGCCAAGCTTGTGTTCATCTGTGTTTAATACTAAGAACAATTATATGATAATACATGCCCACCCACTATAGCTTGTAATGTTTTGCCTTGAATATGTTTCCAAGTCGATTATTAAACTCATCTTCTATGTTTTCTGTTCTCTTTCTGATAGGTGTGTGGGATATCTGTCACCGAAAATGTGGTTGACATCATCTTCCATGTTTTTGATTTGAATCGTGATGGAAATTTGAGCTTGGAGGAGTTCTTATTTGTTCTGCAGAAACGGGAAAAGGACATTGCTCACCCAAGTGAGACAGGTATTCTAGGCCTAATATCGTGCTGGTTGAATTGTGCCAAGTCGTCCTCGCTTGTGGAGCTGCTTAAGTAATTGGAATTTCTTTTCCCCTGTACATGGCTTGGTATTGTTCATCAAGATTGGAAATCAGTTCTGGTATCATTGGCCCAAATGTTGTGCAGGAGTGAGACCGGTTCAATCTTCTAGGATCTTCCTGCAACGTAAAGATATGAATGAATGGGATTCTTAAAGCAGGTGATCATCCTGTCCTTATAACTAATGTCATCCACATGAGCATTGAGCGAGGGGAGTGCTATGTTGAAGCATCTAAAGAAGCCACAACATCGTCGCGAATGGCATTTTTCTGCTGCAAGGAGGACTCTCCAATATCTCGCGTCATATATGTACAGAAATCATTTGCTTGTAGCATTCGTTTTTTGTTTCCTTTTCTTTCTTTCTTGATCTATTACTTGGAATATTATTATCTCAAAATCCATTTTTAGGTTGTGACAATTTTACTCTTGATATTAATGTATCTAATGCAATCCTCATTTATCTAGCTTGGGACTAGCAATAATAACTATCAGAGATGGAATAAAATTAGGAATGAGCATGGTTGGAAAAATCGGTTGGTACTAGTTCATGTTGGTTGATACGAATCAATATTGGCTTCAACTAAGCTAATAATTTGATGTGTATCGGTCTTGATCTCTGTATTGGTAAACATTCCCAAATTATCAATCATCTCGATTGATAATTTGAAAATATCGGTGTGAACTGATTTATTAGCCAATAATCTCTAAAACCCACTTTTTCCCTTTTTTTTTTTTAATCCATTTTCTCCAATCCCTAGCTGCCTCTCTTTCTTCTTAAACACATCCAACACGTCTCTAGCCATCAAAAACAAATTTTTTGTTGATTTGGTAAAGGAAAAATTACATACAACTCTTTTAAGGTTGGTTTTGTATATATATATATATAGAGGAAATAATTGAGAATTAGTTCTCACCATTTTTTTGTGAAAACTCTAGGTGGGGTTCATCTATCATCCAATCCAAACTATGCAATATACAGGGATCCTCCTGATAGTTATTCGCCCCAAGTTTTGGTCAAATCTGAATTTATTGGACCGTTGAATTGACTTACACTAATCTGAATGGACTGAATTTGTAGGCTACGGATGAAGGGATAAGGGACCTGTGATTTGAACCAAACTTGATATGTAGAGTGGTCCCATGTAGATCTTTTCATCCTTCCTAGTTCCATCCTCAAATAGAACCCACAAGTGAGCCCCATAAAAAGTTCTTACTATAAGTGCGTGAGAACAGTTCTCACAAGATCAAAGCCCCATATAAATATATATATATATATCTGCTTTTTCTTTTTTTCTTCTTTTGAGATTTGATAATGGAAAATCACATACAACTTAATAGAATTTTTAAAATGACCATGGGTATGAGAGTGCAATGTAGGAGTTTGTATCATATTATTATAATTCATACTAAAGAAATGATGATGATGATATCGAACCTGTACAACACTCCACTTAGAATTAAATTGTGCTTCCAATCTTTTCCCCATTTCAGTAAACCTTAATGTCCAATTGCTGTCATTTATTTTATAATCATAATGTAATATGTTCTCTTGGTACTCCTGAATTTGAGAACTTGCTTGATAAATGAATTGAATGATGACTGATGGGATGACTATTGACTAAGGACTGATGGGTGTATTTGTATTGTATACAAATCATCTTTACTTTATTAAATTTCACACTACTAGATAGTTCATAAGTAATAATTATAGTTGCATTTTATAAAATTTGTGATATTCTAACTTATTCTAGTATATACATCTAAATCTATGTAATTGTGAATGAAATTTATGCAATTTTTAAAACAATGAGACAAAGATGTCATCACTTAGGATGACTGATAATTTGATTTATAGTTACTACTAATAGAAGAAAAACATCATCTTCTAGCATTTTATAATATTATCAAGTTTTAAATATTTTTTTTAAAATTTGGACTAAAAGGAAAATTCACCATGCAATGACCACGATGGATTGATACCGATATCATATCTTTTTTTTTATGGCTGGCCAATTATGTGAACGATATCATGATTTTGAACCATGGGAATGAGTCCTTTTAAGATCATAAAGGGGTGGCAACGATAGTTAATAAGATTAGAAAGACCCTATTCCAGTTTTACAATTGTGTGAAAGGTGATGAACCTTCAGGTCGATCCTCATTCTCCTAATTGAAAATCACAATTTTGATGCTGTTATTATAGAACTCTAGAATGATTCCAATCATGATTGATCCAATTTGAAATCCATCGATCTTTCTAATTAGGTTGCTTTGGCAAGTACCGAATTATTCTAAGATACCGATTTATTCTAAGATACGGATTTTCAATTGGATATAATAGCATCTAAACTAAATGATTAAAATAAGCCACATATATCTTGATTAGTCATTGTGTCATTGGCACCCGATCAATTAAAATTAGATCCAAACACTAATAATTGATCCAAGATAATAGATTCAATGTATTAGGCCCAATAAGTGACACACATGATATCATAATCTAATCAAAAGATAACATAAGGCCTAAAAAAATTCTCCATGACTGCAATACACACATATGTGCATAAATATACGATTATTGGCTTAATGTCTTAGGCCTATAACATAATTACACATGTAGAGATTGTGATCTACAGTTGATTTATCCGAAGCCATGACATAACAGATCATTTTTTTCATGAGCACAATTGGATATCATATGAGTCGTATATACAATCATGAGATGTCCAATGAACTAATATACATTAATTGCTTTTAATTCTAGCACCAACACCAATACTAGCTCAATATATCAATGCTATATACATCTTACTAAAAGATGGACTAAATTCTGTTTTGATCTTGAATGACAATGAATACAATTAACTTTATATATTATTTGTAAATGCTTAAGGAATCAATAAAATTGAAGAACCCTAAAAGTTTTATTTATGGTTGTGAACAATACATTCGATCAAACCACAAACTGAAATGTTCTCTTCATAATACTAGTTTAAGTTAACCATTAAGCCATAGTTTCATTTATTATTTTAGTTCATAAATTAATACAGGGCTTAGGCCATTACTTGAATTGAGAACCGTTTAAAATGAAGCTTTAAATATGAGCTGTTTAACTTTATAAACAATTACACTATCAAATTTAAGCCGAGCTGATTAACATCAAATCCAAGATCTAAGTCATCTGTCAAGATATGGATAGTTATCGTAATGGACAAATCAATCAAAACAATCTCATATCGTAATTTAGATCAAATGATCATAACACTTGTATCATTTAGATCAAAGATAATCATATAGATTATTACATATGCTTGTTGAATGCGTCTATCAGAACGTGGCAAAGCTCTGATACCATAATGTAAGCAATAATAAATAATACGATTTGCATATAACATTAGACTAAGAAAGAATCTTAATGTATGTATTCGATAGAACACAATTAGCAGTTAGATCTGAAGGTACCTTGCACCATCAATCCAGATGATGAAGCATGATGGTGATAGCCTTGGCCCTGCAATACGTCAATGGTTTAGATTAGGGACCAAGATAGATAATTTTGATCAAATAAGGCTCTCAACTTTCTCCCTCCTAAACCTGTATTAATATGTGAATAATGGTGGAATATCACACTTGTGTGTTGGTTGGAGAGAGTGATCCAGGGCCAACTATTTATAGAGTGACTTGGCATCCTTCCATTAAAGAGACCCATTAAGTTTACTATTGTTTTCTCTTCTTCTTCAAGTAAGCTCAATCCTATTGCAATTAGGTTACACTGAACCCATGTGAAGTTGTCTAACCGATGAAGGCAAATGGATATTCCTCATGATCTTCCCAAAGTGAAACTGAAGGATCATAATATTTGAGCTTTCATGATCATTGGAATTGATCATGTGGGCCACACTAATGGAAATATTCCAACACTTTGACCTAATTTCTATAGTGGCGTCTGAAGGATCATAATATTTGGGCTTTCATGGTCATTGGAATTGATCATGTGGGCCACACTAAACGAAATATTCTAACTCTTTGACCTAATTTCTATAGTGGCATCCGCTAAACCCATAGAGAAACACACTAGGCAAGATTTCAAGCACAAAATGTGGAGAATAAACCCATGCCTTATGCTATGGATGGCATATTCAAAACTTACACTCACCATTCCTCTTAGGGGGATTGAAATTTCAAAAATCACCCTTGAAGGAGGATTGGATGTGGTTCTTCTAGTTTTCATGGGTGGTGTTGGTAGATGATGATTGAAAGCAATGTTGCCACTAGGGTTGCAAACAAGTACCCAATTCCAAAAGGTTCTGACTCATAAGAAACCGGCTTTGGAACTTGTTTTAGGCTCTAATTCATTAACGGGACCAAGTTTTGGACCAAATTTAGGTTCTGATTAGTAAATGGGTCCGGTTCAAGGTCCATATAGGTTCTAACCCATGGACATGAGATCCAGCACAAGAACCTTTAATATTGCAAATTATAAATCAAAACCAACTTTTGTTTGATAATTTTATATTTAATATTAAAGATAGTAGACTTGATGCATTATTATAAGTTGAACAATATCCTTAATTTAAGGAAAACATAAAAAATAAAAAAAAACTAAGAAAGTTAAAAAAGTTAGAGCCAATTTTGGAACTAGATCCGAATTCTCTAGTCAGGCCCTTTTCAAATAATCTAATCCAGGTCCTCTTATCGCAATGGAGTTTGGAACTAAGAAAACAAGTTTCGATTCAAAAGCGGTTTTGGAGCTGGAAGCATCATTTATAAACAAGTCTAGGTCACTGACCTGTTTGCAACCCCAGTTGGCGCCTGACTTATCTAGTAGCTACATAAAAAACACATGCTTTAGATGCAATTTCACTATTTCTCAAGATCTAAAGAAAAGACTGAGTTAGAAATGCAATTCAAAAAAATAATTATAAATAAATAACAGAGAGAATTAATTTGAAAGTTTTGGGACCAGTGGTAAGTTTTCTATCCGATTGTGATTGGATAAATGAATTTTGATTTTAGTTACTGTGTTCATACTTTTTAAAGGTCCTCCACCCACATGCTATGCAATCATTCTTGTTGAGCTTGCGAAGGAAGGGTGCGGAGGGGTGTGGAAGGGTGCAGAAGCCCTTGTTAAGGTCGTGAAAGAAGGGAGCGGAAGGTTACAAATACCTTGTTAAGGCAATGAAGGAAGGGTGCAAAGGGTACAAAATACTGACACCAAACTCCACTCAACCATAAAATAAATAAATAAACAAATACCACATGCATCAAATACCGATAAAGGACCATCTCCATCAACAGCTTGCTTGGCTAATGAGTCTGCGTTATCATGTAGGGGTTGCTCACTCTAGTGTTGATTGGGTTATTGATATGGGCATGTAGAGGATTTATAGGTAAAGTTTTGAAGTTCAGGACACATGACAAGAACATATTGGCGCCTTATACCCAAAAAGATATGTGTTAGCACCTCCCTGTCCATGGAGACTGTAGATTGAGTTCATGGAATCCCATTTACTAAACACATCATTTTTTATCGGTTTCTTTATGCTGGAAACTTCAATGATCCTCTACACACCTAATGCGATTGTTTGTGAATAGCCAATTCTTGAAACCAAAAAGAAATATGGGTAAAACGAGGAAAATGCTTATCTGAATGCTTCAAGGCAAACGGTTGTTTTAAAAATTGATATTATGCAGAAAAGTCTCGGTACTAAGCATAACTGACTTTTAGAAGGTTTGTTGGTTTGATTAAAGACTTCTAACAAAGGGCGGAACCAGAATATAGGCCTTGGGGCACTGGTGAAAATGGCTTTAAATTTCCATTTATCTAAAAGGGAGTCTGAAATTTTGGGGGTGGGGGTGGGCTTCATGGCCCCTGCCAGCACCACCCGTTCTGCCCCTGCTTCTAATCACCTTCCTTTTCTTCTATGAAAAATAGTATCATCTATCAATTAATAAACCTAACTATTTACCAAGATATAAGTGACTAAAGAAACTAAAGCCAAAATATACCTCAATCAATTTAACATTAAATTTTCTTCTTACTTCAGCTCATCAATGGTTTGCAAAAACTAGCAATTACATCAAGCATTGATATTAACAACATTTGAACCCCTAATCGACCAATTCCCTTTCTTCTTCTATTCATTAAAACACACACAAAATGTTACCTTCTGTAGAAAATGGCATTATATGATTATTTTTTTGTATACTTGTAATTACATAAAACTGCAAGGGTTCCTCCAAAGAGTTACATAATTAATAAAGATTGTATGTCTAACCTAAGAGCTTAACGCATGAAGTATTCTCTTCCTCCATTTCAATCTTTCTTCTCCTCGTTGTCCCTCTTTCTTCTTCTTCATTTTTCTTTTAAATTTTCTTTTTTATCTTAAACCAACATCTTGGTGTTAGAGCATTTTTTTATAAATATTCCAGATGTCACATCCCCCAAAATGAAACTAGGGTTAACATGAATTAGGAGCCAATTAAAACCTTTCATATTTAAAACAACACATAGCTCCTAATCGGATCCCACACAGGATCTTAAGTCCGCGGTGGAGTCCATAACATTCATAACATACAAAAACTTTGCGGAAGCATTTAATTATCAATTGGCATCAAATAATAAATTGAGTATACAAATTAAAAGAATATTAAATCCAAGGTTTGAAGTTTCCAAATAAAATGAAAGCAATTAACTGCAAAGCCCCACTAAAATATTGGGCAAATAAATAATGTGTAAACTAAAATATAAACCCAATGTATGTGAGTCACTCATGTGTGGGACTAGATGGTTCAAAACCATCATCTACACCCCACTGGGTCACATCAAGTGGCTAAAGCGCCTAAAACACTTCACCCACCGCCTCATCCTCGAGGGTGGGTTAGATACCTATGCACCAAAAGCAACAGCATCAAACTACAACAAGTTGGGAAGTATATAGACATACCTCATGACAAACATACAATATCAAAGATGAGTTAAGACAGTAAATCGTATGAAGAATAAATAATAATCAGTAATGAGAGAACGGAGATCATAATCCGAAATCTACACAAGTAAATGGATAAGTCAACAATAGGATGATCGACCATCAGGAAATATCCCGATCGAATCAAATGGTCAATCTTATCAAATCATTGGAAGAAGGTTGGTCAAATAATAGGATGCTAGGCAATCTCATCTAAAGTTGTGATCACTATTTGAAATCAAAATCTATTTGCAGCAGCCGTCAAAATAACCTCGAAATAGATAATATACATACAAACCAACTTAGAGGTATTCAGACTCCGAATCCTAAGTTAGAGTGAAAGGCAGGTTTCCATGTGCACACACACAAGTTCAGTAAATAGAGAGACCACTACAAAATCATAATTCATAGAAACCCAATATCGGTAGTCCTTTTTCTGTCAATTGTAACCAATGTCAACCCTCAACACGGTCAAAGTCAATACAACCGGTACAACTTAATGGAAGCATGTACATCAAGTATATAATGCATCAATAGATGAAAGATGTGTGCCCAAATGTACAAACTAATTCCTAAATTCATGATCCCAATTTATGATCCTGACAATTCTATTAGAACCAAGATAAGGTGAGGATGAGATATTTAGAAATAATTATCCAGGTTGCATAGTCTCAATTCCCATCTCAACTGAGTTTAGAATAGTTTGCACACCATACGCAAACCAGAATATCCGTAAGAGGCGCACATCCCAATTACACCTCTTACTTAGTAGTTTAAAGTGGGTTTATTGAAAAGCAGGTCAAATGGAATCTTTGAATTAGGCTTTATAACACATATGAGTAAATTATAAAGGACACACAACCCCTAACATCCCCCACCAAAAGCCTCCATGAAAAACCCAAAATTGCAACAAGCAGCATGTGCGCTCGAGCGTGCACTCATCTGTGCTCGAGCGCGCTTGGCACTATTGCACAAGGGAATTTCATGTTTCATCTTGTTTGGGGAGACAACCCCATACAAATTCCCCCATTCAAACCTACATATACATAGGGTCTTGCCGTCTCCATTCACAACTTAAAACCACGCTAAATCTACTATATTCATCATACATCAAATCCAAACCTAAATTTAGCTTGTGATTCCAATTTCATCAGTAATGGGCAAAACATAATCAATGTAAATCCTAAGGCAAGAATCAAGAAGTAGTAATGCACAGCATCAATAAGCCATGGTAATATACTCAGACTTTAATAAAGATGGTATGAAAACTAGAAGAAAATCAAGCCAACATACCCAATTGAAGCTCTAAACGCAAATCCTACCCAATCCAAATCTATAAAACAAAATGAAGACTCATGTGAGTCCTCTAGTTCAAATCTAAAGGTTGAAATCTACAAAACCCCTAGAATTGGGAAGATTAACATATTACCTACGTTTGCTCGGTGAAGAAGATGACTTGAAAAAGGTATCTTTGGGAAGAGGAGAACTTGGGGAAGAAGATGAACGGTGGAGATGGAGTTCCAAATCCTCAATAGCCCAATGCTTAGAAGCATAGGAAGAAGAAGAAGATGTCAAAATGTGTGGGAGAGAGGATCGATTGATGGAGGGAGAAATAATGAAGTATTAGGGCTTTGGGGCTTGGTTTTATAAGAATTTAAGTTTTGGGTATTTACAAATATGGGCTTAGTTTTGGTTGGGTCCACTTTTGTTGGTTAAGATGGTCTTGGTTTGGGTCAAGGTAAAATTATAAAAGTCTTAGAATTATGTCACCTACCCAATGACACCAAAATCTCACAAATTGAAAATGATAAAATAAGGCTTCTAACTTCCTATAACTATGAACTACGCCTTACTATGTTCAAATGAGCTCTAACCGCAATTAGACTTTGCACACACGATCCTAACACTAATTCAAACTCGCTTAGACTCAAACAGGTCTTAACTCAAACAGGTCTTAATTAACTAACACACACACAATTCAATTAATAAACATTCATATATAGGTTATCAAATGTTATATTCCACTCCCCCTTAGGACCTTTTTCATCAAGCCATTCACCATTCCCACAGATTAGCTATTTCAAAGCACAATGATTGTCATACTTTAATCATTACACCTCGAGGGACACTTGTTGACCCATAAAAAAAATTTTGTTGCAGTGAAGACGTTACAAGAGAATTTCAAACCAAGGGTACATAAACTCCAAATTATGGAATAACAAGTCAAGTACTGTATCCAGGTGTTCAGAGCTGGTGCAATCCACCCAAAAGACTTTAGATGAGCTTAGAATGCAGCAGTTCTAATTTCAAAGTTACTAACTTCATCTGGTCCCTCGACTCACCAAATACCAAATTTAGGATTCATTAGCTTAAAAACTAGGGGTCACTGAACACACTCAACATGCTGGATTGCCAAAGTGGATGAAAATCTCATGGCAACTCCACAAACATGCTTAGGAATGATGTTTCAAAGTTTCAAAGCATTTGGACCTTATTTCAGCTCAAACTAAGCTTTAATGATTGTTTGCCAGCTCTTTAGGGTTACTGTGGAAATTAACATTTCTACATATCAGAACAAGCTCAAACCCAGCGGAATGCCTTCAAGTACATTCAAAGACTATCCTTTAAGATTTTAAAGCATTTGGGCATTATTTGGATGCAAACTCTATGAGGTCACCATGCAAAGTGACACCTCATGAAAATCAAAGTAATTGAAACTCCCGAAGGAAGCTCAAATTATGCTCAAAGGGAGGCTCTACAAAGTTTCAGGTCAAACAGACATCATTTGACCCAAGGTCTGCAAACATTTCAACTTTGGGTCAGTGACCCCTAAGTCATGGGGTCGCTGACCAAAATCCTACTTCTCGATGTCCAAAACTGATGAAATTTTAGCATAAATCTTCAATCATGCTCAAGGGAGATTCTATAAATTTTTAAGTCAAGAGGACTTCATATGGTTCTACTTCCACTACCTGTCAGTTTAGAAGTCAATAACCCCCAGCCATGGAGGTCACTGGCCAAAATCTTACTTTCAGGGAGCCAAAGCTAATGAAATTTGAAAAGAGATTCCAAATATGTTCAAGATGAATTTTGCAAAGTTTCAAGTTAATTGAACATCGTTCAAGTAGAAAACAAGCTAACTACCTGCAGTGTGAGGTGAATAGTGACTTAGAACATACAACAAGTGGGTCACTGTTTGAAATCCTACTTCCACAAATCCAAACTTCATGAAATTTGGATGGACCCTCCAAGATACCCCTGACATTAGTCTTTATAAGTTTCAAACCAAACCGAGGTCATTTGGGCTTTAAACAGTTAAAACACGAGCCCATTTTCATTAAAAGTCAACAGGGAAGTTGACGAACTTCAAAAGGTCAAAATGTGCTGAAGTTTCTATGACACAAGAAAAATAGTGTCAAAAAGTATCCCTCTAAGTTTTGTGAAGATTGGATATCGTTTGGGCTCCAAACAGGTGAAAATGGGTCACATATGCAAAAGTCCAAAAACGAAATCGGGAGTAACAGCGGTTACGGTCACTAACATCTGTGAAGCAGTTCCTATGGTTTTTAGTGGTTCCCTCCACTTTTTTTCAAACTTTAAGTTCCCATAACTCCCTTTAACTTCCCATAACCACTATTAGAGTTTATAAAAAGGGATGTTTGTCATTTAGAGAGGACAGACAGCACATAGGAGGAAAACAATTCCAAAATTCCAGAGACCGGGTTAAGGTTTGAAGCAACTTCACAATAAGATCAAGCAAGTGACGAGTCATTCCTAGTACTCCAGCACACTTTTTCTTCTCCTGCTCACATAAGGTGAGAAATGGTTCAAAGAAGGAGGAAAAGCATGTGTATTGCTTAGAGAAGATGATGCTCAAATGCTATCAAGCATGCAAGGGCTGAAGTCAATTCCTTTGTTCTTCTCACTTGAAAGGGTTCTGGAGTCATCCCGGAGGTTGGGAAAAAGCCTTTTTAGGCTTTATTCTGACCCTTGAAAATCATAGATTCAAAATGACACAACTTTAACTTCATACAGCACCATTTTCGAATTTATACAAAAACGGTTTGTAACCAAAAGTGATGATGAACAAAAGTTTTGATTGATTCCACGGTCAAATTCAGCCTACTTGATGGTCACTCAACACTCCAAAGATAAAAAAGAACGAGTTTCAGTACCCTGGAAGTGTTACAAAAGCAAAACAGAGAGACAACAGAGGCAAACAGTGGCTTTTCATCCACAGTCTGCCAGTGACTGTGGTAGGGGCCCAGTGATCGTGGGTCACGGTCACTCCCCTTTGCATTTTTAGTTTTTGCATTTTCTTCACGTTTTTATGTACTTTCTTGCAAATTCCAGATTTAGATCACATTTGAGACTAGAGAGAGGAGTTGCAAATGTTTTAAAACTTGTAAACAATCTGCATCCCCATGGTTAGAGCATTTGAACCCATGTAAACAAAAGGAAAAATAATGATGAACTATAGTTGTTTCTCATTCTTCTTAATGCTTGAAGTGTGTGATGTTGAACTCGAATTGTTGCATTTCACGTTACATTTCAAGCACGATCAAATGCATGTTGGTAAATTAGGACTCTTGTACATTTATTGAGCTCTACTACGATTTCACCTCGTAAATCTTATTTCTACCCACTTCTATTTCATGATGAGATCCTCGCAATGACTGTTAAAATGTAATCATGAAATTGTAAAATGAATGAATGGAGTAGGGATATCCTAGTAGAAATTAAATTGAAAAAGTTTTTGTAAAATCCTATATCAAATCAGCTTCAGAAAATCTGAAGCTTACGGCTAAGCCATAAGTATGCCATGGCTCATAATTTAGAGAGCTAAAATTTTTAGAAGTATTCTATGGCTAAGTCGTGGAATGTACATGGGCCAAGCCATAGCTCAGCATAGGCTATTCTACAGCTAGGCCGTGTGTGCAGGTGAACAGTAATAAAACTACGGCTCAGTCGTAGTGCAATCTACGGCTAAGCCGTAAGCAACCCACGGCTAAGCCGTAGAACCATTAAAAACTAGGAATTAATTAGGAGCTGTTACAAGCCATGGCTCAGCTGTAGGAGCCATACGGCTAAGCCGTAGGCTATTCTACAGCTAGGCCGTGTGTGCGAGTGAACAATAATGAAACTTCGGCTTAGCCATAGTGTAACTACGGCGAGCCATACATGGCAAAGCTATAGAACCATTGAAAACTAAGGATTAATTAGGGGCTGTCGCAAGACCTTGTAGGACCTCAATTCTTAGAACCCTTTATCCCGTGCAGTGGCCCAATAGAACAATTAAGCATCATGAAGGGTTTTGAGGCCTAAGACTCATTTATGTGGTGTTGTCCATTTGTTAAACACCTCTCCATGGTGTTGGTTGAAGGGACTTCGATACACATTTTTTATACAATATGACACTAAAAGAGAGAGACAACCGTGTATCGGATAACTTACCATGATTCCATTAATTTGAATTACATAGAATATTGAATATCATTATTGCCTTCTATTATTAAAATGATTTTGAATTGAGATGATGATAGCATGAATTGATTCTACTTGAAATGTTATTGATTTTACGCTTTCCTCTTATCACTATTGAATTGAGTGAGAACGAAATGAACATATGCATAGCTCTCAATGAAACAAATTTCATGAACTATTCAAATTCAATCATATGAATCGAATGGTTTGGCTCTACTCAGCTTCAGCCTTATGATACCCGACGAGGTTGACTTTGCTGTAGTATATCGATATGATGCCATTGCAGTGTGCCTTTGGAGCTATCGAACTCCATGTATGTAGAGACCCATTCATACCTTTGGCCGGGTTGATGGTGTTCGCAATGCAAAGATCCCTAGATGGAGGATATAATAAATGTAGTAACCAATTAGCAAAGTATTTCATCTTATTGATTATTATAGCATATGTAACACTCCGACCCAACTTAATCTAGTTTAACGATTAGAAGACAAGGATGCTTGCAAACATCACAAGGTCATCCACCAATTTCACTTCCATAGGTTTATCTTTGAATTCATTTTGTAGAAAAAATGGGAGCTTACTAAAGCATTGAGAATCTTTGACTTTCTACTAAGAGCATCCGCCACCATATTTCCTTTCCCTGGATGGTACTTGATAGGGAAATTATAATCTTTAATAAATCGAAGCCATCTGCATTGCCATATTTAAATCATGTTGTGTGAATAACTATTGTAAACTGTGGTGATCTGAGCATGCCTCAAACTTCACGGCATACAAATAATATCTCCAAAGCTTCAAAGCAAACATGATAGCTGCCAATTCCAAGTCATGTGTGCATAGTTCCTTTTATGCTCCTTGAGTTGTCTAGATCCATATGCAATCACCTTACCATGTTGCATCAACACACATCCCAAACCGACTCCAAAAGCATCAGAATAGTTCACAAACCCTTCACCTCCTTAGGTAGAGTTAATACTAGAGCTGTAGTTAACTTTTCCTTCAAGGTTTGAAAACTGGTTTCACACTCATCAGTCTAATTAAAAAGCACATTCTTCCGCGTTAGCTTGGTCAAAAGAACAGATATCTTTGCAAAGTCTTGAACAAATCTTCGATAATATCCTGCAAGTCCAAGAAAACTCCCCTAATCTCTGTTACAGACTTTGGACTAGGCCAATTGACAACTGCATCAACTTTTGCTGGGTTAACTGGCAAACCTTCTTGTGAAATGAAATGACCGAGAAATGCTACCTGCTCAAGCCAGAAGTCACATTTTGCCACCTTCGCATATAACCAATGTTCTCTTAACAATTATAAGGCTTTTCTCAAATGATTTGTATGCTCCTCTACGATCTTTGAATACACCAAAATACCATCAATGAATACCACAACTAAATGGTCCAAGAAAAGAGCAAAAATCCAATTCATCAGAGCCATAAAAATAGCAGATGCATTAATTAATCCAAAAGGCATCACGAGGAATTCATAATGACCATACCTTATTCTAAAGGCAATTTTAGGAATGTCATTTTCCTTCACCCTTAATTGGTGATACCTAGACCTCAAATCAATTTTGGAAAAATACACTGCACCTTAAAGTTGATCAAACAATTCATCAATATGTGGTAGGGAATACTTATTCTTTATTGTTACCTTTTTCAACTGCCGGTAGTCAATGCATATCCGAAAGGTGCCATCTTTCTTCTTAACAAACAACACCGGAGCTCCCCAAGGTGACACGCTCGAGCATATGAAACCCTTATCCAATAGATCTTGTAATTGCTTCTTCAACTCCAATAACTATGCAAGGCTGATACCATATGGAGCTTTACTAATCGGTGCTGTACCTAGCACAAGGTCAATAGAGATTCCACTTCTCGAATAGGGGGTAACTCTGGAACTTTGTCGAGGAATATATATGGAAAGTCATGCACCACCGGAATCTCACCAAATTGCTTCAGTTCTTCCTCTCTGAGACAAAGGTAATAAAGCCTTCACATCCTTTGTGTATCATTCGATCCGCCTTAAATGCGGAGATAACGCGCCTAGGGCATTTCTTCTTACTGCCCTCAAAACGGAATCCATTCCCTAAATCGAAGTAAATTGTCCTGGTATAATAATAAACACAGCCACGATACCTTGATAGCCAATCCATTCCAAGGATCACATCAAAGTCCAACATCGACAGCAAGATTAAGTCAACTGGGAGTTAACGACCTTTTATGCGTATATCGCATTGGGGGTGCCATACACTACACTCCACTCTCTTGCCAACCAGAGTGGACACCACTAACACATACGGTAGCGACTTAGGCGGTTACCGTAGCTCTTCAACAAAATGAGGTACTATGTATGAACGCGTAGACCTTGAATCGAATAATGTTAGAGCTTTTGCTCGAGCAATCGAAATAATACCTTCCACCACATTCACATCCTCCGCACTCTCATGAGTAGCGATGTAGGCACGTGCATTCTGGCGATTCGACTTCTGGCCTTGACGAGGTTGCTGTGACTTGCCTTGAGTTGTGGAAGCAGTACGCCTAGATTGTTGGGAAGACTTGTACTTAGGACATTGGGCATCAAATGGTCCATGGATCCACAAATCAAATAGGCTCCTATCTTTCTCTAGCATTGCTCCATCCTGTGTGCTCTACCATAGTGCCCACATGTCACACTGGCTAAACTCGAAGTATCTTGTCTACCTTTCATCTTCTTCTGTGCTTGCCCCTTTGCATCAAAGGGTGGATTCCTTTTAAAGTCGCCAGCTCTCTCTTCTTGAATATTGGCTTCTATAGCATAGGCATTATCCACTGCATCATCGAAGGTAGCTGGCCTTTGGAAAGCTGTCACATGGTTCTTATATCTGGGATTCAGGCCATTGATAAAGTTGACCTTCTTTTCTTCAGTATTGACCATATCCTCCGCAAAATGAGATAACTGCTTGAACTTATGCACATACTCTACCATTGACATCTACTGCTGCTGCAAAGCTAAGAACTCCACTTCCTTTGCTCTCTGTACATCAGCTGGAATAAACTTTCGTCTAAACTATTTCGTGAGCGTCTCTCCACACAGTCACACCGGGCATGTCCTTATAGGAGTCCTTCACACTCTTCCACCATGTCTTTACCACCTCGCGGAACATTTAAGCAATTAGTAAGTCCTTCTGTTTATTGGTGTTAACAACCGTGTCGAAGAGATTCCTTGTATGCTCCAACCATTGATCTGCTTTCAAAGCATCTTCATTCCTATAGAATTCAATAGCCCCGCATTTCCGAAATTTTTCATAAAAGCATTAGGGTCACTTTCCTTTAGTTGAAAAACTACTTGTTGTTCCACGTGGGGTGGGACTGATACTTGGCTTTGCCTGTCCACAATAGACGCTACTTAGGCTTACAAAGAATGCACCACTTGAGATTGAGCCTAAATGGCTTACAGTATTAAGAGGAAACGATCGTCCGTGTTGAGTGGCAATTGTGGAGGTGTTGATCCACTCTCGATAGGTGGAGTCATATTGTCTCCATGGTTATTATTTGTTCCTGAGCCAGATGCCATCGCCTGCAAAAAGAAAAAGGAAAGCACTCATACACAAAATGCAACCGACTACATGTCCCCATAGCAACTCACAATATCAGACTACAAAGTCAAATATTTGAACGCATAGCCTCACCACATTCCTACATGCCTACATGCTTATCAACTACAACATCTGATATCATACAATACGTATGTCACGACCCAAGCCTAAGAAATCGGGCATTAAATTTAAACCTAATCAGTGACGCACATACTCCTATGCATGCACACTTAGACCCCTTCAAATGCACACGCACAAGGGAATTTCACACATGCAAAATACAGTGTACGCGGAAGCTGTAAATATCATTGCATTAAAACAAGAATATATAAAAAAATAAACCATTAATTACAAGAGATACAAATAAAAGAAACCCTATTTTTTTTATAGAAGAGTGATAAAACAATTTCTATAGAACAAGACACAAAATAGGCTTCTGGACCCCAGGAACCCGAGACCCATTCATACCCTGTCCTGGTCAATGGTGTTCTCAGTATGTTTGGATCCCTAGAGGGAGGATATGACACATGTAGTAGCCACATAGTCCAGTACATGACATGTATACATTGATTCTTATAACATGCTTTATTTGACTGCACAACTTGCCTAGTATACGAACTTGAAACTCTATGACCTATCAGTTGTTACTTATTCTGCCATATACAACATGTGTTAACTTCTTGTTGCTTATGCTTTGTTGAATCGTTGTATTCATAAGTTGTCCTTACTGTTGCAGGCTCAAATCCCGCTACTGACCCCTCGTCGGTCAGCCAGACTCCAAAGGAGACCGTAGGTGCCCCGTCTAGGCTAGAAGAGTGGATGTGATCACTCCACCGGAGAGTGATATGACATGCATATAGGTCTTCTTTGGTTTGTGTTGGATGTAATTGGTTTTTGTAACGTGGCAATGGTTGGTCTTTACATTTTGTATTTTGGCTCACTCTTGTAAATCCTATACTTCTTGTGATCTTTGTAGATATTGTTTTGTTATAGCATATCTTCCCTTTTGCCTGCAATGATACTTACGGCTTCTGCGTACATGGTATGTGCACGTGTGAATTTCCCTTGTACATGTGCACTTAGCTAAGGGCTAAGTATGTATGCACGGGAATACGTGTGTCACTAAATCGGATTAACATTAATCCCCGATCGCCTGGGCTCGGGTTGTGACAGCATACTTTATTCAATGTATAACATGCCTAGTATACTGAACTCCTATTGATCATTTGTCATTAATTCTTTTAGATACAATGCATATTATCATAATTATGCTGATACTTTGCTGAATAGTCTTATTCACTCCTTGTCTCGTGGTGTTACAAGCTCAGGTCTCTCTCCCAAATTTGCAAAGATCGAGGAAATTTCAGAGGAGGCCGTTGAGGCCCCATCAAGCCTAGACGAGTGGACAGCAGACACATTCTGATTGATCCACCTGCGAAGCGCATCACGAGCATACTTAGGCCTTTGTTTTGGGGTTGTGAATGTATTAGGGTTCATGACTTGCATTAGTTTTAACTTGTTATGTATAATTCATGATCCCTTATATTTTGAGACTATGTAAATCTTTCTTAATATTCATAAACTTTGCCTCATTTTTGTAAAGACATGTCCCCTTATAACTCTTGTACATAACATATCATATAGCTATGTATTATCTTTTGTTAGTTTAGTGTTACAGTATCCTGTTTCATGAAATTATATCTTCTAACTACAGAATCTTTAAGGAAAATGTTATGATGATATTGACAGGCTTCTGCATATTGAATGCTTGGACAAATGTCCATTAAAAGTACCTCACACATGTAAGTATTGGAATATCCCTCATGTACTTTCGTCTTGACCCCAATCTAGATGTGAAGCACACGAGAGTATGCGTGTCACGCCTCGGGATTAACTCTAAACCCATGATTCTCGAGCTCGGGTCATGAAATACATATTAGTATGGTGTCAGAGCATAAACAGTCATTTCAAAGACTTAGATATGTAGGAACGTAGTGAGGATACGATAGAATTAAGCGAATATCAAATATTTGACTCTATAGTCTAATATTTTGATTTGGTATGGGGGAGTAGATGGGCACTTCTAGGATAAGACTGTTTGATTTCATTTTGCAGGAAATAGCTTCCGAATCGGGTACCGACAACAATAACAATGAGAGTGGTATGAACCCGCTATTGGAAATAGTTGGTTCCACTCTTCAACCCCCACCTTTAAATACCGAAGTTCATTTTATGACGGTAATGCAAGCAATCTAAGTGCAATCCTAGACGATGGAAGCACAAATGCAAGCCTTGCATGCGTTACAAGCTCAAATGGCTACTATAGTGGAGAGACAAAGCTAGCCCATAGTGTCATAGCCTCATGTAAAACAACAAGTGGTGTTCCAATCAAAAGAGAATGACCCCACTGCTCTTTATGAAAAATTTAAAAAGAGAGGGGCTATAGATTTGCATGGCAAAGAAAATGATTTACAAACGGATGAATGGCTAGAGCACATTGATGATGTGTTTGACACAATTGTTTGCACCAATAGGCAGAAGGTCTTCCTCACCACTTCTATGTTTTGTGGTGTGGCAAAGACTTGGTGGAAAAGTGTGAGAGATTCTTATAAAGATATACCTGATGCTACAGTGTGGGAGACTTTCAAGAAATAATTTAAAAGGAATTTTATTTCAGCTCATGTTCAGAGGGAAAAAAAATGGTGTTCATAGCACTACAACAATGACAGATGTCTATAGCATCCAATGTACATACCTTTACTCAGTTGTCTCAGTATGCAAAAGATATGATCAATATGGAGGAGAAGAAAGTGAACAGGTTTATCATTGGCCTGAATCCCATGTACAAGGATTTTATCATAGCTTTTCAGAGGCCGACTACCTTTGATGACACTGTAGATAGGGCTTGTTCTGCGAAGGCTAATGCCCGCAAGAAAAAAAGTATGGATCATAAAAGGAACACGACTTTTAGTGTCAAGGGGCAACCTCAGAAAAAGATTAAGGGTGGTCATGGTTGTCCAAGTAAAGCAGCTGTGAAGCGTGATCATTGTGAGAAGCCTTATAGGACCGAGACATGCTGAAGGAACACAAGAGCTTGTCTGATTTGTGGTTCCATGGAACATTAGATGGCTCAATGTTCAAGGTAAAAGCCCACCCAACAATCATGACCTGCTGCTCCCACTTCTCAAGCCAAACAGCAGCATTCATGTCAAGGCCCGAAACAAAATCACCAGAATGCCCGTGCATATGCCGCTACTCATGAGAGTGCTGAGGATACTGATGTGGTAGAAAGTATTATCTCTTAACTAATGAAAAAGCACAAGTATTATTTGACTCAAGGTCTATGTGTTTGTACGTAGCACCTCCTTTTGCTGTGAAACTATAGAAGCCACCTAAGCAAATACCATATGTGTTGATAGTGTCCACTCCTGTAGGCAAGAGAGTGGAGTGTAGTTTATACTACCCTCAATGCGATGTTCTAATCGAGGGTCATCAACTCCCAATTGACTTGATTCTGCTATCTACCTTAGATTTCAACATCATCTTTGGCATGGATTGGCTGGCGAGATATCATGCTTGTGTGAATTATTACAACAAAACAATACATTTCAATCTGGGTAACGGGTTCCGTTTTGAAGGGATTAAGAAAACAATGTCCAAGTGCATCATCTCCGCATTCAAAGCGGATAAGATGATACGCAAGGGTTATGAAGGCTTCATTGCCTATCTCTGAAAAGAAGGAGCGCAAAAAACTTGGGGAGATTCCTGTTGTTTGCAACTTCCTAGACATATTTCCCAATGAAGTCCCTAGTTTACCTCCTATTAGAGAGGTTGACTTCTCTATAGAACTAGTGCGAGTACGGCTCCAATTAGCAAAGTTCCGTATAGGATGGCTCCTACAGAGTTACAATAATTGAAAAAACAGTCGCAGGATTTAATTGATAAAGGTTTCATACGTCTTAGTGTATCACCATGGGGAGCCCCGGTGTTGTTTGTAAAAAAGAAAAATGGCACTCTTCGAATGTATATCAATTACTGGCAGTTGAACAAAGTAACTATTAAGAATAAGTACCCATTGCCGCGTATTGATGAGTTGTTTGATCAACTCCAAAGTGCTGCGCATTTTTTAAAGATTAATCTAAGATCTGGATACCATCAATTAAGGGTTAAAGAGGATGATATTGCCAAAATAGCCTTTAGATAAGGTATAGCCACTATGAATTTCTCCTAATATCTTTCGGTTTGACTAATGCACCTGCTGTGTTTATGGCTTTGATGAATAGGGTCTTTGCTCCTTTCTTGGATGAATTCATTGTGGTCTTTATTGATGACATCACAGTTTATTCGAAGACAGCAAAAAAGCATGCAGACCAATTGAGGAAATCATTATAATTGTTGAGAGAACATCAATTATATGCAAAATTGGAGAAATGTGATTTCTGGTTAGAGCAGATGGCTTTTCTAGGACATATTATTTCGCAAGATGGTTTGGCAATTGATTCGGTGAAAATTGAAGCAGTTGTAAATTAGCCAAGACCAAAGAATATGATAGAGATTGGAAGTTTTCTTAGACTTGCAGGTCATTATAGACGATTTGTTAAAGACTTCTCCAACATATTGGCTCCATTGACAATGCTAACTCGAAAGAATTAGCCAAGACCAAAGAATGTGACAGATGGCTTTTTGATCAGCATGATTTGAATATGAAGCAATGTAGATGGCTTGAGTTCATTAAATATTATGACTTCCCTATCAAGTATCATCCAGGAAAGGGAACATCATGGCAGATGCCCTAAGCAGGAAAACAGTAAATCTGAATACCTTGTTAAGTACAACACTGTTCATACAAGATGAATTTAAGGGCATGCCGGTGGAAGTAAAATTGGTGGATGACTTGGTAATGTTTGCAAGCATAATTGCTTTACAACCTAAAAAAATTTAAGCAATCAAAGATAGACAATTTGACGATCCTAATCTGGTAAGGATTAAAGATAATATTGCCAAAAGATCATATTTTCTTTCAGAAGATGGTGTGTTTTACTTCGGGAACAGATTATGTTTACCAGCTCATGATGGCATGAAAGAAAGTATAATGACAAATGCACACTATGCTAGATATGCAATACATCAGAGTAGCACAAAGATGTACCGAAATCTAAAGGATCGGTTTTGGTGGCATAACATGGAAAGAGAAATCGCAGATTTCGTGGCCAGGTACCTTACATGCCAGAAGGTGAAAGGTGATCATCAAAGACCTCCTGGTTCCTTGCACCCATTGCATATTCTTTAGTGGAAATGGGAACACATCACAATAAATTATGTTTCTGGTTTACCCCCAACGTGTAAAAAGAATATTGTGATTTGGGTGATTGTGCATAGGCTAACAAAGTCAACCATTTTATTCCTTTCAAGAAGGGTATGACATTTTCAGAGATGGCCAAGAAGTTTATGGACAAGATTGTAAGGTTACACGGTACACCAGTGTCCATAGTTTCCTATCGTGACAGCAGATTTGTATCATCCTTTTTGAAGGCTTTTCAAGAAACTATGGGCACCAAACTTAGTTTCAGTACCACAAACCATCCTCAAACTGATGGGTAATCTGAGCATACTATTCAAACCTTAGAAGACATGTTGTGTGCTAGTAGCCTAAACTTTAACAAAGAATGGGGATAAGTACTTAGCATTATGTGAATCTGCATATAACAACAGCTTCCATGAAAGCATTAGTATGGCCTCGTTTAAAGCATTGTATGGACATAAATGTTGCAATCCAGTTTGTTGGGAAGAAGTTGGAAGTAGAAGTTTCCATGGACCGACTATTATCACTGAAACTACTGAGAAGGCACAGAAAGTGATTGAAGATTTGAAAGTTGCTAGTTGTCACGCCCCGATCCCGGGAATTGGGGTTAGGATGGCCCCATGGGGTGTGCATACGTAATCCCGTAGTAATCTGTGCATGTAAATATACACACACAAATCACTACAAGGGAGATTGCACAGGAACGCGTAGAGAAGTTCTCCGACACGTAATTTACATTCAATAGTAAGCGAAAGCCTGTGTAATACATCTGGAATGATCACAAGCATTAACAACAGAATTATAATATCCATAAATAAGTCTGTACTTAACCATTTCCCCATTTACATGATAACCATTAGTTAAGCATGAACAAAATCTTAAAGTGTAAACAGGCCTATCCAAACTTAAACACTTAGCAAGTGTCTCGTTGTCGCTCTTCGTACGACGACGTCATCTGCATTACACTCATCTAGTTCCCGAGGTTTTGTACCTATAACACCAAGGGTAGTACTGTTAACATGACGGTTAAGCAAGTATATAGAGATACATAAGACTATCATGCCGTATCAAATGAAGTAAGAATATATATTGATTAAAGAAGGCAAAAATCGTACACTAGGCATGTCGTGCATGAGTAAACATGAGTAACAAATCATAAACAGATTATCATACAAATTTATTGGCAACCACGTGGACATATTCTCCCAAGAGAGAGCATATCATCTAGAGGGAGCGTACATATTCTAGGGGATCAGCATAGCTTATTGAGAAGCGCCGACAACTCCTCCAAGGACTACTGCAACAGCGACATATCGTATCATACCCAAACTAGTCCCATCGAACCTAATAAGGGCGTAGTTAAGTGGTGCCGACTTAACTTATCAAGACCAACTCAAATTCATATCTTTTATGCATCTTGGTTATACTTGTCATATCATACATATTAGGAGTTCGGTCTTGAGATTACATTCATTCATTCATTCATATCTGATAATCAATTCATGCATACTTAATTGAGTTACATATGTTGAGGGCATGGTTTCTTAACAATATGGATGCATTTAGATTGCGTAGGCATCAAAGATAATTACTAGCCAACCCTATGCTAGATAATCTGTGATCCAGAGGGCATTCAATACGATGTATTCAAAAAACATCCGGTGTCATTGTGTTACCAATCTTGGCATTACATTGTGTATGCAAAGGACACCTCTTCTTACGCCAACACCCATGACGTGACATCGGAAATTCGTCCGGAAAATCAAAGGGGATGAGTGACAGCTTTGCACTTGTCCACCTTTCAGTTGATCACCATTGGGCTAATTTGGTTAGGAAATAGGTGTCATATCTAGAGCCCTACAAGGTCATTGAAGGTTCCTCACATCCTACATTCACTGGGTTTTTACGGCTTAACCGTATACAAGGCTACGGCTTAGCCGAGTGGTTCAGGTTTTCCTTTTAATTCAATACGCATTTACGGCTTAGCCGTATATTGATCTACGGCTTAGCCGTGCTAAGCCTACGGCTAGGGTTACGGCTTGAGTACGGCGTGGCCGTAGCAGAGTTCACGGTTTAGCCGTGCGTGAACCGTAGATAAATTCTGGGTTTGGGGCTCTCTGGAAGGTTCACCGTAGAATAGCCTACGGCTTGGTCACGGGGAGGTTACGGCTTAGCCGCAGTTCATTTCACGACTTAACCAAGTGTCAGCCGTAGTGTAATTTGGCTCTCTGGATTCTGGACCGTAGAGACTTACGGCTTAGCTGTGGGCTTCGCCGTAAGCTTCAGAATTTCTGAAACTGATTCTGCAGCTTGGATTCAAGTGCAGAACTTTATCATTTGGGTTCCAATAAGTTCTATATGCTTCCAAACTCCATAATAGATCTTAAATTGTTCAATAGCATTACTATTGCCCAGTTATACTCATTATCACCTAATGAGTATCTATGTGTGCTTATTTAAGAGGAAATGAGCTGTAAGTTGAACTTTGAATGATCAATCTAAAAATCCATCAATTTAAACATATATGCAGTACCATACATACTCTAATACTTGCCTCTTAACAGTGTTAGCCTTCTCTAACTCTTTTTTGTTGTGTAGCTACAGAAAACCTCCAAAATGAGAATGGGTTCTCTACAAGTAGAACATGCAAATAAGGATGGGGTTTAGATTCACATGCATGTCACATAGTGGAGTCCTCATGCCCCTAATACACCCAAAATGAATCAAATGGAAATAATCCCTCACCTTATACTGCTGTAGTATTGGAGAAGGTTGTGATTCTAAGAAAGAGATGTCCAAAGGGAGAAGAAGAGGTTAGATGGGTGCTATTGCCATTGCATGCAAGCTCCCATACCCTTGTTTCCAGCTCTAACATGAAGTGGAGATGAAGAAGAGTGAAGATAGAAGTGGCTTCTATGAGTACAGGAGAAAACAGAGGGAGGAAAAGACGTTGGTTCTCTTATAACCCAAATTTCCTATGGTTTTTGCATGCAAGTCCCAGTTTTTGGAATATTTACAATTTAGGTCACATGGCCTCAATTGGCCCAAGACGAGTCCGAATCAAATTAAGCCCAACATGAACGTTGGCCCACAAGATCAAATGCACATGATGCAACTGATGAGATGTCCATATGATCCAAGATTAATTACAAAAAGTCCTTGACTATTTAAGTAAAGTTCGAACCCAACTACCTATCCAACTGAAACCCACTAATAATTTAAAAGCAGGGTGAATTAAGACTAATTATACATATTAATAGGAAAATCGAGCTTCATTAGTATAAATTATAATTAAGTCGGGTCGGGACCTTACACTAGTTCAAGACAGAAGAGCTGTGCTGATACTCGTAGAAAAGACTTGGAGTTTCAAATTGGTAATTGGGTTTTTCCAAAGGTCTCTCCTATGAAGGGTACAATTTGTTTTGGTCAAAAGGGCAAGTTGGCTAGAGGTATGTAGGCCCGTTTGAAATCAAGAGCAGCGTTGGTAATTTGGCTTACAGGCAAGCACTTCCTATTAAGTTCTTTGGAGTTCATAATGTGTTTGATGTATCGATGCTCCATAAGTATGTTAGAGATTCTACTTACGTCATTCAGTATGATGATGCCCAGATTTAGCCGGATGCGTTATACGTTGAGCGTCCACTCTGTATCGTGGATACGAGAGAGCAAATACTGCGTACAGGGACCATACGATAGGTCAAAGTCCTTTGAGAGCACCATGGTCCACGTGGGAGTTAGAAGAACAGATGGCTCGACGATATCCTAACCTATTCACGCAAGTATGTGTCATTCAAAGGACTAAATGATTCTTAAGTGGGGGAGGGTTTAACACTCAGATCCCAAATAAGCATCTTTAGTAACTAATTAAGTTATTAGGTAATTAACATAGAATTAGCCTAAATAATGATGTTTAACATGTCATTATGATAGATTTAACTTGTTTTGTCATAGTGGGTCATGTTTAGGTCATGGATAAGTACTTGGGTCGAGTTTAACCTTAACTAGGTAAATGGAAGCATTATTTTCGTAATTTTCGATTACATGGTTTTACGTCATACGTGCATTATATTAATATCATCATGTTTGTCTTGTTAAGCTCGTCAACTTCCGTACTTTACTCGAACGCGTTTGACTTTGTATGTGTTCGTTGAACCCTCGTTTGACGTAAACTGAAAATGCATTAGAGGGATGGGTCTTCTTGTAAACTTTAAAAAATTCTCATGTTTAAAAGTGCCAAGAAGCATTCAACCGATACTTTCTCTTCTTCAGTTCTAGCAGCTTCTTCTTCTTCCATTTTTCTTCTTCTATATCAAATGGAGCAAGATAAATCTTACATGTCTTGCATGCAGTATTTCAAGCACCCATTCCACCATTTCATCTCTTTACCTTCCTTCTCTTCTAGAATTGAAGATAATATTTATATCTCTCCCTACAACTCCCTAACTGTGGTATAAGGCGAGATTTTCTCTCTTTCCTGGATTTCTTAATTTAGTAAAGTCAACAAGAATCCTTGATCAAGCATGTACTCATCTCCTTCCTCATTCCTTACATGCATGGCATTTAGGTTTAAAAATTAAGTGTTTCTTCTCTATTGAGCTAACAAAAGAACTAGTGAGTTGAAAGCTCGATCTAAGGCAAATATAAGCTAATTAAAGTTCAATGCATGTTGGTAAATTATGACTCTTATACATCTATTGAACTCTACTGTGATTTAAGCAAGTAAATCTTATTTCTACACACTTCTATTTCATGATGAGATCCTTGCAATGAATGCTAAAATATCATGAAATTGTAGAATGACTAAATGAAGTAGGGATAACCTAGTAGAAACTAAATTAAGAAGTTTCTACAGTGAACTGAATCCTATACCAAATCAGCTTCAGAAAATCTGAAGCTTACGGCTAAGCCGTAAACATGCTATGGCTAAGAATCCAGAGAGCTAAAATTTTGAGAAGTATTCTACGGTTAAGCCGTGGATGTGCTACGACTAAGCCGTAGGCTATTCTACGGCTAGGCTGTGTGTGTGGGTAAACAGTTATGAAACTTCAGCTTAGCCATAGTGTAACTACGACTAAGCCGTGAGCCATACACGACAAAGCTATAAAACCATTAAAAACTAAGGTTTAATTAGGGGCTATTACATGACCTTATAGGACCTTAATTCTTGAAACACTTTACCTTATGCATTGGCCCAATAGAACAATTGAGCATCATGAAGGGTTTTGAGGGCTGAGACTCATTCATGTAGTGTTGTCCATTTGTTAAGCACCTCTCCATGGTGTTGGTTTAAGGGACTTCGATAAAAATTCTTTATACAATAAGACACTAAAAGATAGAGACAACCGTGTATCGGATAACTTAAAACTACATCATTATGCACGGTTAAAAATAATAGATGACTAGATTAGGGTTGGTTTGTAAATTACCTTGATTCCATTAATTTGAATTGCCTAGAATATTGAATATCATTATTGCCCTCTATTATTGGAATGATTTTGAATTGAGATGATGATAATATGAATTGATTCTACTTGAAATGTTATTGATTTTGCGCTTTCCTTTTGTCACTGTTGAATTGAGTGAGAACGAAATGAACATATGTATAGCTCTCAATGAAACGAATTGCATGAATTACTCAAATTCAATCATATGAATCGAATGGTTTGACTCTACTTAGCTTCAGCCTTATGATACTTGGCAAGGTTGACTTTAGTATAGTATATTGATATAGTGCCACTGCAGTGTGCCTTTGGAGCTCCCGGACTCCATGTATGTAGAGACCCATTCGTACCTTTGGCCAGGTCAATGGTGTTCTCAATGCAAAAATCCTTGAGGGAGGATATAATAAATATAGTAACCAATTAGCAAAGTATTTCATCTTATTGATTCTTATAGCATACTTTATTCAATGCATAACATGCCTAGTGTACTGAACTTCTATTGATCATTTGTCATTAATTCTTTTAGATACAATGCGTATTACCATAATTATGCTGATACTTTGCTGAATAGTCTCATTCACTTGTCTCGTGGTGTTATAGGCTCAGGTCTCTCTCCCGAATTTGCAAAGATCGGGGAGATTTTAGAGGAGGCCGTTGAGGCCCCATCAAGCCTAGACGAGTGGACGGCAGACACATTCTGATTGATCCACCTGCGGAGCGCATCACGAGCATACTTAGGCCTTTGTTTTGGGGTTGTGAATGCATTAGGGTTCATGACTTGCATTTGTTTTAACTTGTCATGTATAATTCATGATCCCTTGTATTTTAAGACTATGTAAATCTTTCTTAATATTCATAAACTTTGCCTCCTTTTTGTAAAGACATGTCCACTTATAACTCTTAGACATAACATATCATATAGCTATGTATTATCTTTTGTTAGTTTAGTGTTACAGTATCCTGTTTCATGAAATTATATCTTCGAACTACAGAATCTTTGAGGAAAATGTTATGATAATATTGACAGGCTTCCGCGTATTGAATGCTTGAACAGATGTCCGTTAAAAGCACCTCACACATGTAAGTATGTGAATATCCCTTGTGTACTTTCGTCTTGACATCGGTCCAGATGTGAAGTACACGGAAGTATGCATGTCACGCCTCGGGATTAACCCTAAACCCATGATTCTCAGGCTCGAGTCGTGATAAAGGGTGCAAATCCCAACCTGGCCTACTGTGGGGATTTTGATATAAAATTGGCCGCCTTTTGCAAAAAATCTCAATTAATTTTCTAAATGAATTCATTAGTGGCGTGATTTAAAATGTGAACGTTTCAAAACATTTTCTTTATTTAAATTCTCTAACATTTGTTTTACGTTATTTAAATGTCTCTTAATGGTTTTTAAACCCTGTGTTAATTGCCCAACGGATACCCTATTTATATATTGGGCTATCTAAGGGTGTCAAAAAATAGAGAAATACTTCACTTCTCATTTGTATTCTTCTTTTCTTCCTTCTCCCTCATCTGTTTCACTATTGTGCGATCGATCTAGAGTCCAATCTTCACTTGGTGTGCAACCAAGATAGATCACACATGGAGGCCATTGTATCCCTGGGGCAATTCCTACTGATAACCTTTCACATTTGGGCTTACTCCCAAAGGGGCGGAACTCATCCTAAAGATAGCATCACCTGACTTGCCTTGGCCAAGACCTGCTGTTGCTAGTCTTCATTAATTTTCGCTAACACAACTTTCTCTATTTTCATTGCAGATTGATCAATATAATTGCTTTAGTTTATTTGTTTCATACTGCCCTTGTAGCCTTGCTGGGGCCCAAATCCTCCTAAGCTCTTGTCTCGACCCTTCGGCGATTCTTGTGATACTCAAACTTCTCACATAAGCTTCAGCGACTTCAAATTCTCAATCAAAAATATATTCTATATCAAGCAATAACAAAACATGAAATCCTCACCTCCCCCATCTTTGCATATATGAGTTTTACCACCTCAAATGTACTAGTTTTATTGTGTTTTCTCACGCATGCGAGTCTTCATTACCTCGCATGTGTGAGTTGTGTGTGTCCCTCACATGCGTGTGGTCCCATTATTATGCATGTGTGACTTGTGTGTGTCCCTCACCTGCGTGTGGTCCCATTATCTTGCATGTGTGAGTCATGTGTATCCCTCACATGTGCGAGTCTCTATTACTTCGCATGTGTGAGCTCATGTTGGTGTCGTGTTAGTGTTTGAATACAGGTCCCAACCCCTTAACTGCGTTACCAGAAAAAAAAAACATGAAATCAATCCTTGTTTTTTTCCTTTGGGTTTTCTTGATATGCCTACCGGTCAGTACAAAATGAACCAAATATGTTGTGCTAACCACTTTGAAAAAATAAAATTCTTGGAAGGGCCATAAGCAAGATTTGATGGAATTTCTATAACTTAAAGGTGGTTTCTAAAATCTTGGCACCCAGTGGTCCAGCCGCACCCTAGTTTTGCCCCTGCAATACCAATTCTAGTGGTCTTTGCAGTCTTGCTTGCATTAAAACAAGGAGAATTGATGAAAATTATATATAAGATTTTGAAAACACAATATATATATATATATATATATTTCTATAGTGAAAATGGAAGAGGAATTTGCTCCATTTAAGGTCTGGATTGTCTGAGGTTATTCCCTATGGTGACCGTGAGTGGACCAATAACGGTCCGCCATGTCACCGAGGGGATGCATGCCATTCACGTGAGCAATAACATCCCATCTAAGCAGCCCCTCTACACGGTGACGTAGCAAACCATAATTGGTCCACTCATATTCACTGTGCATCAAAAGCGTCAAAGGATTCCAATTCTTTTCTTGTATCTTTTTCAAGATTTAAATCAAGTAGTGAGGGATGGTTTTAAGTGACACAATTAGAGGGAGGGAGTGGCTGTGGTAGGACTTTGTCAAAATGGGTTAGAAGTGGGTCATTGGGTTGGGTTTGAACTCAACCTACCTGGAAGTGGGCTTCAATGCAGTCGAAAGGGGATTTAGTGCTGTATTAGTGGTTGAGATTAAACCCATTTAAGGCTTTGATATGAGGCGGTCAACATGAGGCCCAAATGTAAGGCTTGAAAGGAGCGGCCAATCTGGACCATGGATTTGGCCAAAGTGTGGTCCATGTGCATGGCATTGATTAAGGTTATGGATTTAGGAGATAGGTTATGGGTGAAGTGGTGTAGTTTTGGACACGGCCTGACTCGAGATTGGAAACGGATTTGGGAAAGAGGCCAACTGGCCAAACTCAACTTGAGAATGGTCAAATGGACCCATGGAATTCAAATATGGCCCACTATTTTGGATCGTTTGGCTTCATGTGAGCTCAAAATTAGTCGAGACCACATGCATTTTCTTGTCTTGGTGTGGGCTATCCGGATGGTGTAAGAATTTGTATAACAAGTACTCCGCATCTGTTCAGTTAATTTTTCGAGGCCCACTTCGTCATAATTTCCGCCATTTTGGCCGCTCAGATTCCAACGAGATAAAAAGAATCTTTCTTATTGTGCTGTAACGAGGGCTTATTCAATGGTGTGGATTTGAGGTGTCACCTTGTCATTGATCAAAATCTGATTTTGTGGGGCCCACTTTATGACGGTTTTTACTCTCTCGGCTCGTACCGTGAGTTCCACAATGTTAAAAAGTGGAGGGAGGATCTATAAAAATGCCGTCACCCTTACATTTACTTCAATCCTCCAAGCATTAGAGACATCCTGCCCATTTCAAGCCTCAGCTCTACTTTCCGACGTGGATATAAGTTTGAAAAAAGATAAATAAAGCATGTGGCAGCTCTTCACAGGCTCTACCCTTTAGAGAAATAGAGGCAGTGCCTCTTATTTCCACAGCCCCCTTTATGATTGAGTTGGAAAATAGAGGGAAAAAGAAAACTAAAGGCAGCACAATACTCGAAACACCCAGTTCATTTTCTTTATTTTGTATTTTTTAAATCAAAGAGAGTAAATCAAGATCCAAACCATTGAAAATATTTACAAAATCAAACACAGCCATAAAATCAAATTTCAGCGGTTGGATCATCACCAATCTGGAGATATGTGCAAAAAAATGAGCCTTTAGATATTATTTTTTGAATTCTATGTGCCATAAACACAAGATTCAAACCGTTGGATCTCTTTAAAAGGCTGAGCACGGCTTTGTGGCCAATTTTCAAGGGCTGATACCTAGTGGATCTCAAAAAATTTAAAAACAAATACTAACCATTGATGTAACATGCTCAATTTTGGATTTAACCCTAGGCAGTCCCATTTTTCTCTCTTTTTTATTATTTGTGGGACAATAAATCATGATCCAAAACATTAAAAATGTTTAAAAGGTCAATGATCATTGAAAAACTAAATTTTAGACGTTAAATCAACACCAATCTTGAGATATTTGCCAAAAAAAGTGGACTATTTGATATTACTTTTTTAATTTTGTGGGCCTCAAACACTAGATCTAAACCATTCTTTAGAATGATGAAAACAGGTATGGGTCAAACTTCAAGGCTTCATGGCCCGTAGATCTTGAAAATTTTGAAGACACTTAAACCATTGATTTAAAAAAGTTTATTTAAAATAGATTCTTGCCTTACCAAACACATACCTTGATTCAAGCTTCGTTTTTTCATTGCTCTTTTTTAATAGCCCTATTTTGGATGGATCCATAAGAAAAGGAGTAAACATCACAAACAATGAGTGTTTATCTATATATATATGTGGGAAATATGAGGAATATTCATGTACATATATCTCTTAACATTTTTTTCGTGAGAACTCTAGATGGGACCCACTATATGGTCCATCCAAATAGACCACATACACAACCCCCTTGAATTGAACCCATTTACCAATTTTTGGTCAAATCCGAATTTATTGGATCATTATATCAACTATGCACCCATTTGAATGGAATGAATTTGTGGGTCATGGATGAAGGAATTAAGGACATGTGATTGAAGTCAAACTTGATATCTAAGGTAGTCACGCATGGATCTTTCCATCCCCCGGTCTCATCCCTTGGTGGGATCCACCATGGGCCTCACAGAAAAGTATGCACGGTCCCTTGGTGAGGGACATATGCGCATGAATATTCCCCATTATATATATAGGGGCCTTTTCCTGTGCATACGTCCCTCATGGACTTTTCGTGCACACTCTTTGGTGGGGGCCCACTGTGGACCCCAACAAGGGATAAGATTGGGGAGTTAGAAATATCTATGTGAAAGCACCCTACATATCAAATTTGGTCCCAATCACATATCCCTAACCCCTTCACCCATAGCTCACAGATTCATTCCGTTCAGATTGATATATAGTCAATCCAACGGTCCAATAAATTCGAATCCTACCAAAAGTTGGGGCGACTTGCTATCATAGGGTCCCATGTGTGTTGCAAGGTTTGAATTGAGTGATAGATGGGCTCCACCTAAAGTTCTCACGAAAAAAATGATAAGGGATGGATGCGTAGGAAGATTCTATATATATATATATATATATATAAGAAAGAAAAAGGTTGTAGGAGATTTAAACAGAGTCCTCTCAGAAAGTAAGTGTGACATCCACTGGTAATGAAGGGTTCCTCTCATAGCTAAAAGACTCTTTAATTTTCCTATATTTACTTCTCATTTCATTTGATATCTAAGAAGTGAGAATTAGTTCCTGGAGTCAGGTTTTATGAGTCCACCTACTTAAACCAGGGAAATCACTCTATCTGAAACAGACAGCACGTCAATTGGTCTGCCTTGATCTTTTATTTTCTCGTAGTGCCAATCTTTTGCCATTATCTTGTTCCATTAGGCGTAGTATTAGCAGATGGTTAGTATTTCTATATGGTTGGTCCCCCTTATTTGGTTATTATTAACATTTATTCGTAATTTTTTCTTTTGTTTTTATGGTTAGCATTCATTTGTGTGGTTTTGTATAGGTGTCGGCAAAGAGAATAGGAAAGACATGAGAATATGATTTTAAATTTCGGTGCCAATCTTTATGCTGATTTAAACTGAAACGAGTGGCTTAAACTGGAACAAGTTCAAGCCGGCCATGTTGGTCATGGCCCGTAGCACTCATACCGGGACTTACGACGTGCCAGTCGTTAAAATTATAAAAAAAAAATTTAAAAATTAGAAAAATGGAAATATATATATATATATATAACTTGGATAAGCATGAAATTGACCTCTTTAACAAGTGTCCCATCCAAATATAGTGATATTTAGTGTAATACAACACTGAGTCGCTGACAATATAACAAATTACCATTAATGTTTTAATAGGTAAAATTATCTTTTTTATCTTTTGATTCAAAGGAAAAGTAATTTTCTTAGAGGTAAATTGGTATAAATAAATAAATAAATAAGCGGGTGTAGTTAATTTCTATCCAGTTTCACACTTAGTTTAAGGAGATTTTAGTAAATATACAAAATATAAAAGCCATTTTATAGTTATGCCAAAATATACATATTTGTAAAAAAGGAAAAAAGAAAAATAAAAGATATCCTTTTTTTTCACTTATAGGGGTCTTTTTGCGATTTTACATAGTTTAGTTAATATGCATGGGGCATCTTTATGGTTAAATAAATATATAGAAGCCATTTTATAGTTATGCCCAAATACATGTGCCTATTTGTTAAAAAAAGAAAAACAAGAGGATATGTTTTCTCACTTATAGGGTCTTTTTGAGATTTTTCATATTTTAATTAATACATGCAACATGGGCATTTTAAGGTTAAATAAAAATGTAAAGACCTAGTTGTCACTTTGAAAAAATTAAAAAAAATGTAAAATGAATTCGCTTGCAATAAGATTCAAACCTCTACTCAAACACGTGAAAGCAAAAGAACACAAGCATCCAAACCAACCGGGCTACAGATAAATATGAATGAACTTCTACAAAATATAATATATAACTACAAGTACTTTATATATATATAGGAGAATCTTCATATATATATATATATATATATGTAAGATCGGAATTCCAGTGCAAATTACGTTCCAGCTAGTGACAGCACCGGGTCAACTCACCCGGTTTCTTCCGAAATTTATAAACATGTTTGAGAACCATATCAACTTGCAAGCGAAGGGCAACAATCCTAAGGAGAACCAACACCTAACTGCAATGAAAGTCGCAATTATAATCTCCTGTGCAAGGGGAGAGCTTTTGCAAGTGATTTGATGTCAAGTAGAAACAACTGTTTTTTTGTTCTTTTTTTTTTAATTTTTGGCACCCCAGCCTTTGAGGGGTGAGACCCCTAGCCCTCCGGTGAAATAACCCTTGGGGGAAGGGAGAGACACCTCGAGTGAGGTTGGGAAACCCTCTGGTGAAGCAACACGTCCTCACAGAAGTGGAAAGGTGCCTGTCCAGGGTTCAGGTAGGTAAGAAATAACACCTCTTACCACTAAAGTCGTGCATCATGACAAAAATGTACTTCTCTATGCACCATTTGTCCCTATGTATAAGGAGAGGCATGAACAACCAATTATCGTATCAAGAATCTTATCAAATCCCATATCTGAAATATAGTATTTCTATAATGAGTTTATATGATACTGATGAACCTGATAGTTTCTAAGATGTATAGATGACTGTGGGATGCAAATCTAGCTGCACTTAACGGGTATTAATGATGATCCTACAAATCAATGAAAATCAATGACGTGTAAGAAGCAATTTTAATTAGTGCAAAATGAAGGAGATCAATGAGAGAAAATTTGATGACTGACCACCAACACGAGAATCTGGATAAATCCAAAGAATCTCAGCTGGAGAATCCAAAGGATCAAACTGGATCAAAATCCAATTCAAAGAAAATTTGTCAAATCTAAAGGAAAAAGATCCAATCCAAATACACTAGATCCAACTGCAGAAGCCATACAATCGATGAACCATGGTCTCACAGGTTCAAACATGACCAAATACAAGAAATTTAATCCAGAGAAAGAAAAATCAAAGTCAAACACAAAGAACTGAATCCGAAGACCCAAACCAAAACCAATGATCAGCTCCAAAGATCTAATAAAGAACCAAATGATAGCAAGATCAACAGGTGGTTAGTAGAGAAGACATGAAGACAACGCATATTAGTGAAGGATGCACGAGGGGATCAGGATTCCAATGCTGATGGATGATTAATGGAAATAGTGATAGCAAATTAAAGTACAAGGTCAGTGATGAGAGTTAATGTTGTAGAGAAGAAGGCTGAAGCATGATATCTATATATCGTAAGGAACAAAATCCACAATATGGGGTGCTCTTGTAGCAGAAGGATCACAGGGAGCCAGGATGCAAGCAGTAAGAAGCAGGTCACTGAGAAGGTCTAAACCGAAACAGCTACAGGAGATGAGTCAGAGCAGATTAAGTCAAGCGCAAATACTGGCATAGTGGTCACTGATGCACAGCAAGAACAGCTAATAAGGTGGGCCTGAGATCTGAGAGACAAAACACAACGTGTATGTGGATCCTGTTGGACAGAGGCTGGAGTTGTAGAAACAATTGGTTAATAGCATGACCTTTGCATACAAAATCTACTCAGAAAGAACCAGAGTTCTATGCCAGACCTACTCGAGCTCCACATGACTGAGCATAGGCTGAGACAAGGAGCCAGATAAAAGTGCAAGTAGCAGAGCATGACAAATCGACACAGAAAAGATGAATGCCAACACACAACATGAGTGTTCATCCAGTGGGTCAAGAGTTTCTGCTAAATGCTGAAATTTTAAGGAGATTTAAAGTGCATGTCGCAGGCTGATTTGAGATGGTGCACATGCACACTGCAGCAAGACAGAAGGGAAGAAAGGGGTTGAAATCCTACAGACAGAAGATCTACAACAGCCAGACTGGATCTCAACCAGACATGGTGTATATATCAGAACTGAGCCATTTTAGAAAAAGTGCAAAACTATCAAGGAGCTGCAACTGAGTGCAAACCAGAACTGAATGTGAGAGACGGCAACAAGCAGCATGTGTAGGACAAAACAGGTAAAGGTGCAGAAATTGTTGTGATCTAGGCTTCTAGATCATTTGATGGATTACATAATCCACAGCTGAGAAGAACTTATGGGTGGACTCCCAATTTGATAGGGAAGTTAGGATCACGTAAGGGCTATAATACCATGTGAAATCAAAAGAAACAGTAAATCTCATGTATTTCCATTAAGAAAATGCAACTATACATGTAGTACATAAAAGAATATTAGCAAGATATGAACACTAAAATTAATAAATAATGATCGTATTAAGAATCTTAACATCCTAAACTAGAAAGTTATCTCATAACATATCCTATTACTCTCAAAAGGATTCAACCTCTGAATAGTGATTGCTGCATCTGCAGGACTAATATTCAAGGTTCAAAGAACCGCCACAGTCCACACAGCTACTGCCCAAGGATGAGATGAACCATTGTATTTTCTCTTATTCCAGAAGATCCCTTAAAGAGAGGTAAAGTACCTGTAAAAGATGTCGCACTGTCAATTGTCCAATGGTAACAACAAGAATACAGGGTTATATCAGCCATTACCAATTCGTAATGTTCCTTGGGAAAATATAAGTACATATTTTGTCTTAGGCTTGCCCAAGACTGCCCGCAAAGTGAACTCAGTCTTCATTGTTGTAGATCATTTCTCTAAAATGGCTAATTTTATCCCTTCCAACAACACAGCAGATGCTTACAAAGTAGCTCAATTGTTTTTGAAGGAAATTATTCGTCTTCATGGACTTCTGAAGGCAATTGTTTCTGATCGTGACACCAAATTCATGAGTTAATTTTAGAAGACTTTATAGATGACTACGAAGACAAAACTACATTTTTGTACTGCCTACCATCCTCAGACTGATGAATAGACAGAAGTTGTCAATCAAAGTCTTCGACAGTTGTTACAATATCTTGTTCACGGCCACGTTACTACATGGGATCAAGTTCTACCCATTGCTGAATTTGCTTACAACAATTTAGTCAACCGTTCCACAAGCATCTCTCTATTTGAAGCAATCACAAGTGTTTGTCCGCACTTACCTATTGATCTTGTTCCATTACCTCTTGAAGCGCATCCAAGTGCTACAGCCGAAAACTTTATTAAACACATGCAACAAATATATGATGAAGTTAGACGCCATATCACTGTTAGCAATGCAAGCTACAAAGCTCATGCGGACAAGCGTCACCGTTTCCTTGAGTTTTCTGAGGGCAAAATGGTTATAATTCATATCCATCCAAAAAGGCTACCACCTAGAGCAAATAAGAAACTGCATCCCCAAAATACTGGACCATTCAAAGTTTTGAAGATGATCAATTCTAATGCCTAAACGGTTGAATTACCACCAGATCTTGGCATGAGTCCAACATTCAAGGTTGCAAACTTCACACTCTACAGTGGGCACAACAATGATGAAGAGTCCAAAGAAAAAGCAATTGTTTTACAAGCTCCTCATCCACCTAAAGATAAAATTGTTGATATTCTCGATGATCAGCTTGTTTCTACACGTTAAGGAGGATACCAGAAGTTTCTTGTCCGATGGCAAAACCGCTGCATCTCCGACGCTACATGGATTACTACATCTAACTTCCAGCGCCTAATACCAGATCTTTATGAACATTATCTAGCTATTAACTCGCAGGAGTCGAGTTTTTTCAAGCCAGGGAGAGTTGATCCAATACAAACCTGGCCCAAGAAGGCAGTTAAGCCCAAACATTGACCCACGGGTCAACCCGGTTGCGCAACTCTAGATTTCTGATTGAGTGTAAATCAATCTTCCAAAAGATTGATCAAATCCAATGATAGATTCAGCCACTAGGGCACCATCACAATAAGAGAAAACACCATAAGAGATAAAATCTCAAAGCAAAATTTAATTGATTGAAAAATAAACATGCCAATTACAATGAGAGCTCCTCTATATATAGGAGCTAAGAAGCACAGATATGGACACACGGATACGACGCGAGCAGGACATGACGATACGGCAAATCCTACAAAAGTAGGATACGTACACGGCTAGGACACGGCAAATAATAAATATATATATTTTATATATAATCATAAAATTAAAAGAATAGTTATATTTTTTAGCCAAATTAAGAAGCACAATTTCGTAATTAATAGAAAAGAACAACATAACTAATACTAGAAAAGTCAAAAAGATGAGACTAGCAAAAAAAAAAAAAAGAGTTAGAACAGAGGGTAGCCCAAAAAAAAAAAAAAAAAAAAAAAAAAAAAACAGAGAGAGATCGTTCAGGAAATTTCATATTTGGTCTTAAATTGTTCCTGAATTATTTATAAACTTTTGAAAGTTCATTTAACACTTTTTTTTTTTTTGGGTTTTTGACAATAGGCTTTGGTCACACTCAACCATAAAAAAAAAAAAAAAAGAGAAGGATTTAAAAATTTAAAATAACCCTGCCATGTCCTACTGTGTCCTTATCGTATCCCTACAATGTCCAAATTAAAAAAATTAAAAAAAAATAATAGACACATTTCATGGCCTGTTCGAGCCGTGTCCATGTCCGACACGGGGATCCTAGGTGCGTGTCCGTGCTTCCTAATATAGGAGTGAATGTTTTAAATAACCAAAACATGCTAAAAACAAATTAAGTAATTAAGTAATCAAGTAACTACTAAATCCTATTAAGCAACTACTAAATATAATCCATTATAAAATAGGAAATAAATCTATTAATTAGAAGCTATCTAATTATAGGATAGGGATCCCTGATCTTGGACAAATCATGGATTAAGTGATGCCCATCAATGTCTGTAGGCCTATGATCTGGGCCAAATCTTAGATCGGCCTGCATCAGCTCTCCTCGGCTTGGAGAAACATAACTCCAACAAGTTTGCCAACTTGAAAAATGATGGGAAGAATTCAACCGCAATGTGAGGGAAACTTTCTCCTGGGTCGAAAATCAGTGGCACAAATGTCTGCAGTGTCTTTTGCTACGCTTATGCATGACATGGCTTAAAACTTGATGTGGTCGTTTACTTCATGGAAAAATACATAGGACGTGTCGCTTCTTCGAATGAATGAATTTGTCCCGAATGTATGATATGACATGTAGATTCAACAATTGTTGACTATCTATCATCCATATAGGATCCCCAAAGATGAAGTCAATATGGGGGATTTCAATAACTTGATCCTCTTCGGAAGCCACGGAATCAACTGATTTGATTTCCAATGTCCTAATAGAATTTTCTAAAATTGGCAAATCCAACGAATGTTCAATCTCCGGGATAACCCATTCAAAGTCTTCAATGGCTACTTGTTTTTGTTCTTCCTCTACCCTCTGTGGACCTTGATTAATACTATTACTATCTTGATCAGATTCTACTTGTTCTAAATTTTTCATGAGATCAACTTTACCTTGACCTTGTTCAGTTGTTGCATCCTTACTGTCAGCTATCATGGTTGGCATCTCTTTCGATGCAATCATGATGTCAACATCTTCTTTTTGCTCTTTTTGTGGTTTTTCAGTTGAAGATGTTGTAGGTTAAGCATGTGCTGTTGGCAATGGAGTAAGCCTAATCCATTTTCTTTCCCGCGCAAAGGTATATGTATTCATCTTTTTATCATGGCGCATTTTCCAATCAAAAAGCCATGGTCATCTAAAAATAAGATGAGCAATATTCATATTGATCACATCACACCAAATTGTCTTCATAATTGCCAACCTTGAATGATACCAAGCATATGTGAGTTACGGGAATGACTACCAATTAAACCATGTAACTTGGTAGGGCTTAGGAAGGGTCTCAATTGGCAAATGAAGGTATCAATAACTTCCTGCACAACAATTTATTACACTGTTATTTTCAATCTTCAAATTGACAGCTCCGTCTTTGACTTTCACCCGCATGTGGAATTTCTTGGCATGTCTCTATTCTTCTTTTTCCTGATCATTTGTACTGAGAAGTTGGTAAATGACAATCGTGCAATTATCTTCTCTGGTAAAATATCTTTCAACAACATGTACTCTTTGCTTTTGTTGAGACCGTCAAAGCATATGCTCAACATGGAGTGTGTCTAAGTATGCCTCTTAAATGGTTTCATAGTAATCCATATGCTCCACAATGTCTAGTCTTCATCCTTTGACATAATGAATCAAATAATGTAGCTCATGTGACTCATGCTTCTCTAGTTTACATATGTCTTGCAACTCATGAAATTGGCGGTGTATTCATCATCAGTCAAGTTTTCTTGCTTCAAATTAAGATATTTCTCAAAATAAAATTCATTCTCAAAATACCATTTTTCATAAGTATGCTGATATAATTTCCTTTGTTGCTCAATTAAAGATCCAGCAAATCTCATGGTGACTTCAATTCAAGGAAATCAAAATTTAACTGCTTGAAAAGGATAGACAGACCCGATGTGTAGATCTTGATGGGAGGAATATAACGACGAAGACGGATCATCGATCGGAGGTCACCCATCAATATGTTAAACCTTTTGAGGATCAATGGATGAAATCGATCAACCAGAAAATATGTGCTTTGGGCTTAGCTCCCTTTTTTTCCTTTTTTTTTTTTTTTTAAGGAAAGTTGGATTTGGGTTGGGTCAGACCTAACTGCCTAACTACAAGCCCAATAGGCTAGACTAGGCTCAATCTTGTTGCTAAGGTGATAGGTTGGGTCAGATCCAAACTAAGGCCTAAGTAATTAAGTCACGTGTGATGAAAACACGTGATGGAAACCTTTTGTCTCCCTGCATTTCGATGGAGTACGGTGCAGAGGAACAAAAAGAAGAAAAAAAAAAGCGCTTACTTTCTTGTGTTCAAAATGGAGAGAATTGGAGGGAGTGGCTTTGATGGATTTGCTATTGCTGCAAGAAGGTGATCCTAACAGCAATGGAAGCACGACCCAAGCGTGGTGTGCTCAAGGTGCTCCCAGACGATCGTGAGCTTGCTAATCATGCTAACCAAGTATGCTTCTCCTCCTTTCTCTCGGCCTCCTCTATTCTCTTTCTGCTTCTTCAACTTCTCTCTTTTTTTTTCTTTTTCTTTTTTTTCTCACTAGGAATGGGGACATGGGGTTGTCGAAAGAGTTTGGTAAGGTTGCATTAGTCAGGGCCTTGCGGAAGTGGGTTGTTAGGGTATTGGGGTTTCGGCGAGAGTGGGTTTCGGTTGGGATGGAGGTGATGTCGGGATGGTCTAAGGCCTTGCAGAAGCGGGTGTGGGAATGAAGTTTTGTTGTCTCTGGGGGTGTAGGAAGAAGGGTGGGATTCAGCTAAGGACTCGGCCGTGTATGGTGGCTGGATTTAGGGCTAGGGACTGATTTGGTGATGATTTATGGGTTCCGAGGGGTCTCAGTGTTTGGGTTCCAATTTTGAGGTTTGATAGGGATTTGATGGGATGTTCCAAAATAATGGGACTGGTGGTTTCTGGTGGTGGTGATGAAAAGGGAATTCAAAGCTAAGGTCTGAGGTGGTTTTGGACTATTGTAAGTTTTTGGCAATTTGGGGAAGGTGACTGGAGTTTCAAGAGGGATTTGGGCTCGTGGCTTTGGAAGAGGAGAGGGTTAGTCAGTTGGGCTTAGGGATTGGCAAGGTTTTCAAGAAAGAGATTGCGTTTTGGGTTGATCTAAGAAACATGGACACGGACACGGACACGGATACGACACGACACGGACACGCCGATACAGCATTTCTCAAAAAAGTAGGACACGGACATGTCGAGAACACGTTAATAATATATATTAATTTATATATATAATCATCTACTAAAAAAATAATATCATTTTAACTTTTTTAATCAATTTAGCAATCAAAAAGTAAAAATTCAAGTACCAACTAACAAACATATCAAATTATCAAATATGAATACAACACTAAAACATAATTCATAATCATTAAACATGAAATATCCATAGTTCCATAAAATCCATACAAAGAAAATGGCGGATCATCTCTTTCTCCTCCTAAAAAAATGAAAAAATAAAAACAAAAATCAAAAAAGAAGCTAATCTTGAGGCCTATTCTTTAGTGAAATATTTATTTGTCTTTTGCTTGTGATATGATTGATATTTACAATCATATATTTTTTCATGGTATAAAATTGTCATATATCAAGTTTACAAGTTTTAATAAGCACATGTTAACAAAGTGTCTAAGAGATATTAGCCACATGTTTATTTTTTAGTCATAGACACGAGCTAAGAATTGTGGGACACGTTGCAAAAAGAGTGCCAAACAAGTGTCCGAAATTAAGATTTTTAGTTCTTAATTATGGACACGGCTAAATAGTATCGGACACGTGTCCGAGAGTGTCCGAGGAGTGTCGATGTCCGACACGTGTCCGACACGGACACGTTACTTTCTTAGAAGTGTCCGTGCTTCTTAGGGGTTGATGGTAGGGTTTCAGTAGATCGACAGAGGGCGGAGAAGGGTTTCGATTGGGGCTATTAAATGGGTTTCTTGGCTTAAGTCTGTGGTTTTCGGTTACTGAGTGTTGGACAGAGAAGGGTTGGGTTCTGTTATAAGGTGGGTTCCGTAGTAGGGTGGGTCGAGCAGACTTTCTTTTTTGGGTCGGTAGTGACAGAGTGTAGGGATTGGAAGATGAAGATGACGAGATGTAGTTTTTGTGACGGTGGGTGGAAGGGTGATGATAGAAACCCAGGAGGGACTATTGTCTTCCCGGAGATTGCTCTTCGGCTTTGATACCAATTTGGAGCAGCCCCGGAACTCCGACCAAGTATAGAGGGGATTGATCGAATCCATTGATAGATTCAACCACTAGGGCACCCTCACAAAAGGAAAAAACACCATAATAAATAAAATCTCAAAGAGAAACGTAATTGATTGGAAAATAAGCATGCCAATTACAATGAAAGCTCCTTTATATATAGGAGTGAATGTTCTAAATAACCAAAACATGCTCAAAATAAATAAATCAATTACTAAACCCTATTGAGCAACTACTAAGTATAATCCATCATAAAATAGAAAATAAATCTATTAATTAGAAACTATATAATTATAGGATAGGGATCCCTAATCTTGGTAAGATTATGGATCAAGTGGGGCCCATCAATGTCTGCGGGCCGATGATCTGGGCCAGATCTTGGATAGGCTTGCATCACCCGGTCCATTAGGTTCAACCACCGGCCCAATTGGCTAAGAGGTACTATGGCATCTTCTATATTTATCCTACCACTGATTATTATTTCTTGCTTAATTAGGATTAATAAGTTTCTTGTTTTAATTAATAAGTCTTGGTTGCCAAGAATTAAGTTTTGCTAGTATATAAATAAGAGAGACCTCATTGTAGTTGCTGATGCCTTTGATAATTAATAAAATTCAGATTGGTTTTTCCATTCGGTTATGATTGTGCCTTATGGCTTGAATCCTTCTACATTCGATCAATCCTTCGGGAGATTGGTCTATTTTTCTCGATCATGGATCGTGGCTGTGCCACTGGGCATCATATCTCATGCCAACACTTGGATCGAATTGAATCCAAATGGGTGAAGGATCTCATACCTAGTTTCACAAAGAAACAAAATGCAATTCTTTACAACGATAAACAACTTCAAAATTCATTAACTGCCAAACAAAATCTCAAAAACTGTGTTGGCTAATTGGCTTACATCTGTATTTAATTTGAATTGAAAAACAAGCATAATGTCATGCTAGCCATATCCATAAATTTAAGGTGTTTAAATCTACTTAATTCTAATTTTAACTAATCCTAAATGAAACACATGGAGAGAGAGCAAATCAGGTCCAAAATAATAGGTAATAATGATTTAGGAAGCTCCAAGAAACCCACCCGAATGTGGGATTTGTGCATCCCATGAGATATTATCCTTCATTCATGAGTTGTCATGGGCCCACTGAGAGCCATCTACAGGTTAGTTTGCTTCATTCTCCAGGTTTGGCAGAAATTCAACCTTGAGTTCAATAATAATACACCAAGATCAAATACTAGTCAGAAAAACATGATGTTTCAGGTGCTTTTCCTTCAAGCATTCTGCATTGAACATGTATGGTGTTAAGAACTTCCATCCAATGGTAAGATAGTTGGTAGCTGATGATAAAAGATTGGTTCTAGCTATTGACAACATCTTACCATTGACTTTAATACATATTCCAAGCCAATCATGGGACCTTCCCTAGCTTGCTACTCACGATCATTGGTGATAAAAAATAAATCTTGGTCAACCCATAAAATTAATGGATGTGATATTGATTGGCTAATTAGAGTGTCCATTGAGTGATTCAATTCTATACCGTCAGATGTATGCTTTTCCACAAAATATTATAACTCGTCATAATAGTAACTTACTATATTGCCCTTCTCTATCGTATTCAGCCAAAGACCAATCACATTTTCACACATCTGCAATAGGGTATTCTGGTTCAAGATTCAGTGTATGGACTTTATCGATTGAATGAAGATCAGCCACCGCCACATTAAGAAGTCACAACATTCTATCAGCATGCAGCATGCTCATACCTTAATTGAGGTAATCACGACTATCTTTAAATGTTACTTCATATTTAACACAACCCCACAATCAAATGGTTGGATTTGTCTGCTCAATTATCCAAACTATAACTTATGGGATGGGTTCTCCCGATCATCAAAAGAAGGCATTTTTCCCAACATCTTGATGCAATCAAAACTTACTCTGATCCCAAATCTTAAGCAGGAAGAGTCAAGGTCTGCAGTCTGCACTCTAGCCAATGGATTGAACTAAATCCAAATGAATGAAGGATAACTAAATCCAAATGAATGAAGGATAACAAAGACATAGCATTAGGTGGGCTTTCCTTAAAGTATTGAGTCTCTCCAAGCACTGGAAAAAGTGAAAAGCTTCTTTAGAATTGAGAAGAAAGATGGTCAAGGGAGGATGATCAAGAGAAGCCACCAACGCAACTTGGAAGCTTAATGCGGGTATCATGTCTTGTGGAAATTCAAGTCATTCATAACTGAAGGAACACTTAAGGGCCCATTTGGTTTCAAGCAACAGGAGCACTAGGTAAGCCGACAAGTGTTTTGTTTGGATATTTGAGTTATACGTAGGTCTATGACTCCTTTTGGAGCAACAAATTACAGGAAAACATGAGTTACAGATAACATAAGCGCAAAGTAAAATAATGCCAACCAACCAAAGGGGGACTTTAACAATGACAAACAGAGAGTGACGTTTGACAGGCCTATTTGTTTGGTAAGAGTAAAGTAGGAGAGTTAAAAATTGACTTCTGTGATATAAAGTTTTAATTTCATGCTGCTTGGATGGAAGAAGAAAAAGGAGGGTAAAAGCGATGTGATAAAAAGTTCTCCTTCATGGGTGTCTAGATAGGAAGAGGAGAAGGGAGAGTACACTTTCAATGTGACATAAAAAGGGCATCTTACCCCACTTTATTTTACTGTCCCCAAGTGCAATAATGGAGAATAAGAGTTTTTGTCTAGTAGTATTTTTTTTAATACTTTGGCCACCTCCTCTTTAACTTTATCCATGATTTGACCCCTATTCCTCTTTTACTACTCCTCTCAGGTGAAGAAACATGCCCAAGTCCTTAGTTGAGTAATGCACAACAAGAGAGGTTAACTCGATGGGAGGCCTTAAATTTGACCCTCTTTTTTGATTGGTCAGATAATCTAATTGCTCTTTTGTTTTTCTTCTTTTTTTTTCTTGAACGATTACTTTAATTAAAAGCAAGCAAAGAGGGCAACACTGACAAGCTAACACCCAAAGAGCACCACCCCAAAAGGCAAAACCACCGAACAGATAACAAAACATGAACAAAGACATAAAACTTAAGGCAAGACCCCAACAAGGAAAGAAAGCAGGTCAAGAGCCATTCTACGAAAAAAGTCAGCCTCAATAGTAAGCCACCTTCTTCCAGTTATGCCTAATTTGGTCTACAGAGTAGGATATAAAATGTAGATCAATCAGCACCCAAGATGCAACCATGAACTTGATTTTAACCATCAAAGAAGCAGTGTTGTTGGACCTCCCCATAAAACATCTTGAGTGTTTTCCTTCCAAATGGACCAAATGACTGCAAGAAAGGAAAGTCTCCACATCTCCTTCCCCCTGGGCATTTGGACCAGAGATTTCCAAGCTTGGAATAGATCCACTATACAGTTTGGAAGAACCCAACTACATCCAAACCAGTCAAACACTAACCTCCAAAGCATTTGAGCAACCTTATAAGTCAAAAGTACGTGATCCACCATTTCCGCTTCACTTAAACACATAGGACAACCATTTACGACAGCCTTTCCTCGCCATCTTAAATTGTCCATTGTGAGGATTCTTTTCCTTGGAACAAGCCATCCAAAATCTACCACTCTAGGAGGAGCCTTGAGCTTCCAAATGGTAGCTATTGGACTCCTTATATTACTCCATCTGGTTATAGAAGAGAAAAAAAAAGACACTGAAAAGGAGCCATCCTTAGAGGCTTTCCACATCCTTCTATCCTCCCCACCTTCAGTCATGTTTGCCCCTCCCAGAAGATTTAATAGGGTAATAAGCTGATCCTCCTCGTGCTCCCTTAGGTTTCTCCTCAACTGCTATTTGCTATTTGCAACTTGCTAAAGTCCTTTCCAAGAAAACTCATAACAAATAGAGAATTACCCAAAAGCACATGAGAAACAACTTTGCACTCTAACAAGGAGAAAAAAAAAAAGAAAAAAAAAACAGCATCAATGATTGTCACCTAACATAATGCACTTATTCCTTTTGACTCACCATATTCAAATGCAATGCAAGTGCATCTCTAGCCTTCTTTCCAGTCTCATCCTCGTTCCCATCAAACTCTGGGAACCTCTGCTCCCTTGCATAGCCTTCAATGTCCTCAGGCACAGGCTCCCCGCAATCAATCAGAAAGTTATGCAGCAGACAACCCACAACAACCACAAGCGGAAAGAATTCAAGGCACTCCTGTTTCCACCGCGTCGAAAGAAACCTCCACCGTGCCAACACCCTCTCGAATGCATTGTTCACCAACTCCATGCCTCGCCCATGAGCAACATTGAACAGCCTGTGTGATTCGTCCATGGCGTCGCCCAATTTTGGATACGGGATGAGAAGCCACGGCAAGAGAGGGCAGCAGGAGTCCCCCAAAACATAGGGAGAGATCGAATTACCGCCCGCGAGCTCAAAAGAAGCTCCATTGAGAAGCTCTTTCCCCTCCGTCACCCGCGAATAGAGCTTGGTCTGCCAGAATATAGCTTCAGGGGTCATCCAGCCAGGCCATCCAGCAGAGACATCGAGAAAGCGCCGGCGCGAATCCACCAGGCCCTGGACGATGACCGTCCCGTCATTGCCCACCCCTAGGTCAGTGTAGAAGCGGCTGTAACCCAGGATGCCGAAGCAGTGAGGAAGGCCGAAATTGCGAAATGGGCGATCGGGCGCGAGGTCAAAGAGATGGGAAAGGCGGTCGAGGACGGCCTTGCAGACCTGGTAGAAGGCGCGGCAGGCGGAGGCGGAGTCAATGCCGAAGCGGTGTGCGACGGACTTGTAGGACGCAGCGTGGGACAGGCGGAAGAGCGCAGCGGCAAGAGCGAGTTCCGCGGGGGCTTGAAGGGAGGGGGAGAGGGTTTGGAGGAGGAGATAGAAGGAGGGTTTGGAGAGGTGGAAGTTCTCGACGAAGCGGGCATCGGCGTCGGAATGCGAGGAGGAGAGGAGGAGGCGGTCGAACCAGGAGGAGGAGGAGGGAGGAGGAGGTGGAGGATGAGGATGAGGATGAGGAGGAGGAGGAGGGTTTAGGGTTTGGAGGGAGAGGAGATTGGAGAGGGAGAGAGCCGTTGATTTGATGGAGGATTCTAGGGTTAGGGTTTGGGAGGGAAGGAGGAGGAGGTCGTTTTGGGAGAGGAAGGTGTAGGAGAGAGAGGTGGCAGAGGCGATGAGGGAGACGAGAGATGTTACATCTTCTTGAGTGACTGGGAGCTTCTTCTTGGGTTTTGGCTTGCGTCTTCTCTTCTTCTTCTTGGTCGTGGTGCTGGTGGGGGTCTTTTCGGTCATGGCTTCTTCATCTTCTTCTTCTTCTTCTTCCGTTTTCATATGTGAAACGAGCAGCATTGCTATTCAAAGAGCCTGTTGCCGGAGAAGAGAGAGCCGAGGCTGCGCCTTGAGTGGGAAGTGCAGAGGTGAATGAAAGAAAACTGACAAGAGACTGTAGGCCCCGCTTAGCATCCGTACGGATTGAACTGGCTCGGGATCACTGGACTCGGCCAAGTTTTTCACGACTGAGTCACGTTCTTTTTACTCCTCCTCCTCCTCGTGGGGAAATTCGCTTGTAGAGTCATTTTTCATATTGACCTCCGAAAACCACAATTGAAGGAAACGATAATGGGTGAGTTTCCGCAACCTCTTGAGGTTGAATTTTTAAACATTTTTACTATATTAGATTTCTGTATAACGAGCTTTTTTTATGGTTGGTATGATTTGAAGTGTGCTAAATTATTATTTTCATTCTATATTTACAAGTTACTCTCTCAAAAAAATGCATTAAAAATAAGTTGTACAGATTCGTTTTTTGCTGCCTTAGGACTCGTTAGGTGCAGCTTGTGAAAGAGACACCCAGGCATTTACAAGTTTGTTTTCAGCTACTTTAGGACTCATTTGGTGCAATCCATAGAAGAGGAAATAAGTCTCTCTTTCTCACCATCCCCCATTAGAATCGGAGATGCACTCGCCCACGGAAAACAAGCCAAAAAGAGGGCTTTTCCACTGCAAATCCAGCTGCATCAAACGCACCTCATAAGGCACCAGGTTTTTCGACACTTTGTCATGGGTAGTTTCCCCGAAAAAGATGGCTGCACAAACAGATCCTTAGTGAATCTTGCCGATGATGAATGAGTTTACATTTTTTTTTTTTTTTAGGATTCTTTTATGACAGCTGATTAATGGGATTAAGAGATAAAATAAGTATACATGATTGTGGATAACTTCACTCAAATCATTCTCTTGGACCCTAATTGGAGTGTAATATACGTAGAGGGAGGAAAAGAATGAAGAAGAAAAATGAGAGATAGGTAAGGGTTTTAATATTAGCCTAACAATACTATGAGTGCAACTCCTGTTAGAGGAAAAACTAGTCCAAAAAATGTACAAACCCTAACCAGAGTTTTCTATTTTGTTTTATTTTGGTTTGTTTATCTATCAAGAAGTCCATTTAATATGAGTTTAGGATGAATTGTTTTTTTTTAAATATCAAAAAAAAAATGAAGACATGACCGAAAATAGAGCAAATGGAAAGAAATGGAGTATAAGTAGAGCTTCGTGGACTTGATTGTTCTTACCCTATCCTACATACCTGGGACCTTGCCCTATCCTTAAGGGCCAAAGCTAGATCAAGGCCAAGCCTAAGGCTTGAAAACCAAAATGACCAAGTTTAAATAACCAACGCTTGTCATAAAATAACCAAATATGACCCAACTAACTCTCATAAAGCCTATTTGGGTAATTCACTTATAAAGTGAATGGAAGTGAAGGAAAGGGTCACCTAAACTGTCAAGAAAAGCAAAGAGGTCATGTGATGAAGTCTTAAATTTTGAAAAAATCCTATTTTTAAAGAGAACGTCAAAAAATTATTCTCTCATTCCACTAAATAACAAAATGCTCTTATCTTTTATCCTTAAAAGTCAAAAAGTACCTTTCTCATACACAAAATGACAAAAAATGAATAAGGTGAATTTGAAATTTGGACTTTTTTAATTGGCTCCTCCTCTTTTCATTTTCTTAATTTGAATCTTCTCTTCCTTTGCACAACTTTTTAATAGCAGTGGTAGAATTAGTCCTAAGTTTCCACCATCTTACATCCTACATGTATTTGTTGCATCTTTCACTTGAGAAACTTGTCCCTAGAAATTTTTTGGAAATCTTAAAAAATTATTTCCACAAACACCCTCAATCTTCAAAAGTATTAGTGTTTTGGTCCAAGCAATTGAGCAGGCTGGTTAACTTTTTTCAAAGAAATGGCCATGCAAAAGTTTTTTTACCTCAAAATGGTAATACTTTAACAAAGTTCACACGAGTGGCAATGTTTTTCCCTCTACCCATCTTCATGACTCAAACATGACCCTCTATTTTAGGATTCTGAATAATAATTGGGTTGGCTTAATTAGTGGGATGAGTTCATTATTGTTGTTCAATCAAAACTGCATAATAAACTTTTAATCCAACTTGATTCCTTGCCCGCTTGGCATAGTGCCTAAGGGGGACTATCTAAACTTACCCACTTAGGGATTGATCCTCTGTGGTATGGTGAGAGTAGGAAACTATCCACAGAGACATTCATGTATTGGGTTTAAGTTGATCTCTCTACCACTTGTTTGTTTGTAGGGTAGAAAAAAGTAAAATAAAATATAGCATCAACTCCAAAAATAAAGAAAGTCAAGGGAGTTGACTGTAAAGCACAAATGATAAAAAGGTACTATTAGTCACAAAATAACAAAAACGTGCTCTTAAGGGCACAAAATAAAAAAAACCCTCTAAAAAAGCGTAAAATGACAAACAATTGTGTTTTTATAGTTTTAGTATTTTTTTTATTTTGTAAGGGGATTTGGCCCTAAGTGCTATTATAATATATTAAAGCCAAGCATTCTAGCACTAGACTTGTAACTCATCCTAATTAATGGAGCACACTCTCTCCCAATTTCTAATGGTAAGTTGGTGACTCCTCACTCATAACTCCCTTCTTATCTCTTTTCTCATACAACCAACCAATCTTATCTCATGCAACTACTTAAATCTGACTTCTACTTTGTTCCATTCTCTTTTTCCTTTTTCAAAAACCTCCCATTCTGCCCAAATTATATTTATTTTTGTATATTCTTCTACTCAATGAGTATCCTACTTCTCCTACTACCTTTGTACTGATTCTTGAATTAGTTACTATTGTCACAATCTTTTCTTTCTAACAATTTGCTTTTGTGTATAATGCAGATGTGCTTATAATATATTTAGTAAATTATTTAAAGTTAATTATTCTTCAAAGGTATGTTATTTTCTTTTTGTCATTAATAAGGAGAAAAGGGTTTTTTTTAATGAGGAGAAAAGGATTTTGTTCAATTTGTTTCTCTTTTTATTCCTAACTTGTTTCTTGTGATTTTCCCTCTATTCTCAAATTGGCCAATTAACTCAGTTTAAGTCCTTTAGAAAATTTGAATTTTAATTTGCAGTGGTCATTAATTAATTTTTCCCTATGTATATTCTTAGAATGTGCGAATTTTTAATTGGCAATATATGGACCTGTACTGAGCACCTGTTAATGCACTGGTACTATGTTAAGAAGATGCATAAAGACTTTGCTGTAGTGGGAAAGTTGTGCTAGAGGTCTCCAATGAGCCAACAATCTTGTGACAAAAAATGTAAGGGCACAACACAAGTAGTTAGAGAAAGTCAGTAGGGTTCTAAAACAATGTACTATCGAGTGTATTTAAAGTTATGCCAAGGGAATTGTGAGATATTTTGAAGAGATCAACAAAAACTTCTTCTACTTTGGAGACGTTCTTATTCGGATGTCAAAGATGCTAGAGCCACCAATGGACTAAGATCCTACGACATTAACTATAACAACACCTTCATATGTGTGAATGCTAGAGAAAATTGCCTCCCACTATTTGTATCGATTTTGTGCATTTGACTGTCGTACTTGTTTGTCTAGCAAAATTTTGCGCCTAGAATCCCAAATCCCAGTTTATGGTATAGTAATAGAACATGCAAATACCCTTCTTTATGTGACATTAACAATCATTTGTTTGCATGGAGTTGTTTTCTTAGTCATGGTAAAGTGGATTCAAAGAAGGAATAATGAAGAGGCGACAGGTCAAGGATACAATTATACAATGTAGAGATACAAACCCTAACTCTTACAATTTAATTTCCTTGAGTCATGGTTGATGTTTTATTTTCCATTGAAGAGGAGATTGTTTGATGGCCAATTGTGAATTTTCATCTTTGTTTTTAAAATTTTAGGCACTTTAATATGTATGAATTTCTTATAATCCTTAGAAATTCACTTTCATAAAAGAAATGACCTTAGAGAATTCCAAGCCCATTATTAGATGAGGTTCCATTTCCATGTGATAGTATAGTTCAACTGCTTCATAGTGCATTCCTACTAAAAATATTATTTCTTTTCTTTTTTAGCTTTACTTGGGACTTGAACTCATGCATCCCGCTTGACAATTATATTTAGTGGCGGAGCCGGAATTGTTTTTAGTGGAGGCAAGAAATAGTTGACTAACAGTTGCAAGACCAAATTTATTTTGGAGGAAATCGATAATATTTTTATATTTATATTTTTTTTTGCTTACCATTTAAAATATATATTTATTTATTTTCATAGTTTTTCAATAATATCAAAAGAAATACAATCCTATTTGAAAATACCTAAATTGTTTTAAAGACATAATTTCTCAAAAAGTTTGAGGACAGTTAAAATACAAAAGTAATATGCTCATCATAATGAATTCAAACTACTCAAAAGAAAAAAAAAATCATTTACTCATTTAGGACTAAGAATTGTATCTCACTCGAATTAAAGTAGAACCCATACAAGATTGATCACTTGTAAATTGAGCCATCCTTAATTTATAAATAAATTGATTGGTTAGTTATGATCATTTAATGTGCCACAATGCCTGTTATGGATGTAAATGATTGAAAATCCATTGATTGATAACTTATAATCTTTTGATGAGCTATGATGCTTGCAATAGTATAGATGATTGAGAGCATATCATTGATAGCCATTTGCTAATGCTATAAAAAAGATGGATAATCAAAATGTCATATCCATGCTATACGGAATAAGCATCATCCCCATAACTGGTTTTTTAAAATTTTCCTCCAAGAAGAGTTAGTTCAGCCCACAATAAGATCAAGCACATAATATTTTTCATCATATTCTCAATACGGTCATTATCATCATCATCATCAAAGCTTTATCCTAACCATGTTGGGGTCGGCTACATGAATTCTATTTCTCCATTTAGTTCTATTTTGAGCCAAATTCTTAGATATGTTATATTCTTAATACATTGAAACTAATAAAAATTTGTTGACAACCAAACTAAGAAAAGTGACTGGATTTTCAACAGCTTGGATTTTTATTAAGATTATCTTGCTCAGCCTTGATTTAAAAGCTACACAATTTAGTAGTTCTTTAAGGATAAACGTCTTTGTAATTCAATTATGAATAAGAGTTTGAAATTCAATCTAAAGAAAAAACTAAGATAATGAAATCTATTCACAAGGAATGACTTCTACAAAATTGTGTAGAAAAATATTTAGGCGAGAATAAGAGAGGAAAAGATTTAGTTGATTCATAGCAAGCTGCAACGACTCCTTAAAATTTAGATAAGCCTGCTAAAGCATCATGCTATAATAATACCGATGGTGTGTCTAACTCCATCTAAATTGTGAAAAACAATAAGTTATATTCTATAAGAATCGATAAATAAGTCTTCCGTGTATAAGCTGAACTCTACACACCAACTTGTCTACTTTATTGAATAAAAGACACACACATATATAATAAAACACAATGTAACCATTTGCCCATACAAATTCTCAATAAGATGAAAAAACAAATTTTACTAATAAATAAATCAGTTAAAAATAATTACATAAAAGTATGCTTTTAGTATAAATTTACAACGTATCCTTCTTATCAAGTTGAATATACATAGTTGTCAGTTACAGTTGATTTGTTGAGCATGAAAGCTAGACATCAATGGTCTAATAGAAGTTTTACGAAGTTGTAGCAAATGTTCAAAAATGTTCTACCAATTGAGAATGCTTGAGAAAATTTACACCGCCAAGAAGATAAATTCTTAATGTATGGAGTGCAAGATTATTCTTACATATAAAAATGATTGCATATTTTATTGGAGAGAACATGAAAAATAAGTACAGTTGTCCAACATGTGGTGTTAGCAGGTCCATTGTAAATTTAATCAAGGGAGGTGACACCAACCATTTCGAGGCAGATCTATCAATATTAGGGTCTTAGATAGACATGCTCTCATTAGCTGTATTTTTAAGATTTGAGGCCTTACTTGTAGCTATCCCGACATTGGTTTTAGGCCTTAATGAAATGAAATATTTTAAAATTAAGAAAATATAATTTACTAAAGTGAAATACTATCATATTACGGAACATACATTACCCTGACATATTTAACATGTGCAGAGATACCTTCTCCCGTACTAAAAGTAGATTCTAAATGGTATCTCTTAGCTCATAAGAAATGACTCATTATCCTTAGATTATAAAAGCTTTCATTATCATTCTCTGTAGTCTTGGTTATTGTAAGCACTGAAGGCCTCTGAAAACCAGTTGCTCTTCCTCCAAGATTTCCATCCCATCTGTTCACAAATCTCATCACTGTGCTTAATGCTAAAAGTAGAGATGCACTGCCTCTTGTAGAACCTTGTAGTTCTCTTCATGACCTCTACCTCTTCATTTGTTTGTTTAATCATGTTCTCCACAGTAGGGAGTCTGAAGTGGCCATATATCATTCTAACCAGCCATTTGCACCTTAGCTCTGCTGAATGTAGATTTGATATACTCTCCAATTACCCCAAAAGGCCATGTGTGGAATCAATGGATGTATTGTACCCTGCAACAGGGGGAAAAACAATCAAATAAATCATTAGTTGCAAAATAGCCCTAGGGGTGTGACCCAAACACGGCCTGTGTTTGGCCCGTTGGGCTCTATTTTTAGGCATGGTGGCTGTGTCTGGGCAGTTTTTTCGGGTCTGATCATAAATTAGATGGTTGAGGCCTGTTTGTCCTTGAAGGCCCGGCCCAGAGTGGCAGAAAGGGGTACGCATTTGTAGATGGCTGGGCCAGGTCTTGAGCAAAGACCCATGGGCTAGGTCAGAGAGTGCAATTTTAGGTGTGAGACATGAATGGGCCGGGTTACATAAGCTTTGGTTCTGGCCTAGTTTGCACATGAACACCCCTTAAAAAATAAAGATAAGTTTGTAAGATAATTAGTAGAGATGGCAATGGAACATGTCAGGCTTACTTTTGAAGGTAATGGGTGTGCTCCCAACCCAATCCCCACCTCTCTATTAATTGGGTTGGAAATGTCAAGCCAAACCCTGAAACGTTAGGTTGGGTTACAGTTGTTGGGTTGGGTTCATGTTGGAATAAGTTGGGTTCAGGTCCAGATTTGGAATGGCCATTTAATGGAGTCATCCGGAGCCTAGCCCATTTATTACTTGGGTTGGGTATGTTGATCCATACCTGAAACTACTGGTTGGGGTTGCGCTAGTTCAGGTATGGGCTCAACCCAAGACCAACATGAAAATATCTGAATATTCGTTATCCATGTGCAACATAAATTGGGTTGAGTCTGTGAGTCAATATTGCTAATGAAAATTTTGGGTTTGGTGTTCTTCCTAGAAGGCATAACGTTTAAGAGATTAATATTACATTCGTAAATAATATAGCACAAGTAAAATGTGAACATATTCATATGTTAATGAACTCCGTGTACTGTGTACAAATTCAGTACTCGGCTGAGGCCGGCTCAAATTGGATGCTTGACTCAAAGCCAAACCCAACCAGTCACTTTCTTGGGTGATGTAATATGGGCTTGGGTTTGACCTAACCCGGGTCACACCCACATATACCATATATACATAAACATGTTTTTTACCGGGGCAGGGTGGGGGTGGTGGTGTTGGGGTGGTGTTACCTATATAATGGCATGATACCAGAAGAGTTCTCTATTAAGTCACGGAAAGGCACAGGCATTATGGACTTGAGCTTGGCTTTGCCATCGAAGCCAGTGCAAAGAAACACAATATCAGCTTCCAGTTTGGTTTTGTCCTCGAATTCAATCCCTCCTTCCCAAAACCACCATTTTGATGATCTATGGAACTCAATTCTTCCCTCATCAGCCTCAGAGAAGAAATTCTCAGGCATGCATAATCTTCTACAAATGGGTGGTCTGGTTTTAGCCCATACTTCTCCAATGGGAGTTTCCATGCCAAATAAGACTCGATAAAGGTTGAAACAGCCTTTTTCTGCAATTAGACATGAAAAAAAAAAAATTCGTTCAATGGTAGATAGCAATTTCTTTTTAATGTTAAAAGCCTTAAATGAGTCGTCATCATTAACATAAACCATGTTTTAACTATATCATGCTGGAATTGACTACATGAATTCTATATTTTCATTCTAATCTAAAAGCCTTAAATGAGTAGACTCTATAATAGTTTTGACCAACATGATGACCAGTTGCCCACGAGTTTTTTTTTTCCCCATTGGGCTCCAACAGGGCTTTAATGGGCGGCAGAGATCGATCACCGTGTAAATGGCAGAGGGAGACATTTTAATGCTTTTAGAAAGTACTAATCTTTATTCTCTTGTCAATGGAGTATAACATATTTCCAATCGTTCAGACAGAATTAAACTTCACCCACTCCCTTTTCACAAGAGTCCCTGCACATCCCATCCTCCCCTTCCTCTATTGGGCTCTCAACAGTTATCAAATTACAATAAAATTTAGTATCAAGAAGCACTAATCTAAGATAATTAGAACTTGACATTGCCGGTTACAAAACCAAGTACTATAAATATTTAGCTGTAAGGAAAAGATGTTTTACCAATGGAGATAAAAGGAGGCATAAGAGACTTTTCATGAAGCTCTGGTTGGGTCGTTCGTGGAGAAATTGAGATCTTGTTGAGAAGAACATAAAAAATGGCAAACCCCAAATCCAGTAAGAGGGGACAGTCCAATGTAAAGTCCTTATCACCATCGTACAAGGTTGTCCATCTGGTCCTTTAATATATTCAAGCAGCACAACAGACACAAGTCAATGGAAACAACAAAATAATTTATTTGGTGGCGAGAACTTGTCTAAGTCTTATGCGACTTTGAACTCCTGCGCTTAACTCTTTTCTTTCTTTTGCTTAACTTTAAATATTCCTTATATTCTTTGACTGTAAATATTCCTTATATTCTTTGAACCGAAAAGAAAGAACATGTAAATACCAAATATGATAAGTTGATTTGATTAAATTAAGATACTTGGGTCTTCCTATTTTCTTGATTGCTCACATGGTAACACTAGACTTTCACTTATAAGTCATCCCTATATTCAAATAAGAACTAAATCCATTACCAGTAATATTCAGCATCTTTCTTTAATCAAGCCTTATGAAATAAAGGAGTATGTTGAAATATACAACTATATTCATTTTGGATTAGTACAAGTTGCTCTAAAACCATTAACAAGACTTGGACTTCGAACAGAAGCTCTCATATATGTTCAAGGTACAAGACATAAAAAATTCAGTGATTCATTACTTGGAATGGTTGAATCAAGTTTGGCTATGGCCCTACTTTCTTCAATTGCTTTCCAAATTTCTCTACTTCCCTTACAGATCCAGGTGCATATGAAGCTTTTACCTTAGCGATCCAGACAAAAGGTTTTGATATGAATCATTATAATCAAAATCTTGCTCTCATATATAGAATTTATTATAAACTCATGAATTCAGTTGTTTCAGGTATAGCTTATTCTAATCAAGCAAAAGGAATGATTACTTTATTCCAAACTAATTTTAAAAATAAAGTAAATATTCCAAAACTTATAAAATGGAATGATATTAATCTCTCTGGTAGATGGCGCTTAGAAAACACTCAACCAAAAAGATCATTAAAAAAATAAAGATATTGAAACAATTATTGAACATGAAGATAGAAGTATTGAAATAAATTTTCAAATAGATTCAACAGATACAACTCCTACAGTTTATCAACCTTCTAGAAAATCTTATTCACATCTTCCTTCAGTGGTAGGATCTTCTATAAAAGAACCATCCAGAGTTTCTTATTATACACTTCAAGTAGATCTGAGACCTACAGGCCTCGTTTATCTTTCTTATCAAGCTTTAGAAAATATAAGAAATCATGCTTCTCCAACTAATACATATAATCCTTCTGAATCTGATTTCAATATAAATGTTATTGAAAGCTTTGAAATTGATAAAGAAATGTTAAAAAAGAATTTATCTTTACATCCTTTAACAAAAACCTTTTTTAAATAGGTTTCGTAAGACCATAAAGATTTCTTAAAAGAAAAATGGTATAATTATATGTATGATAATCAAAAAAATATTTATTTATTTAACTGGCTTAAACTAGCCATGAAGAAAGCATAAAAAACTGAAGAATTAACTATCAATATGATAACTAAATTAAGCTCTTCTTGGATTATAGTCTCTACCAGTTCCTCTCCACAAAGAATTGAAGAATCTATACATCCTCCATTACATCAAATCATTTATAAAGAAACTTCAGCGTACTCATAAAAGATGTTACTAAAATATAAGGAGATAAATGTAAATCTGAATTTATTTACAAATCAGACTTAAGTCGTGTTTTAGAACAAAATAATTATACAAATATAAATCTTTACACTATTGGTCAACAAACTAATAGAATTGAAAATAAAGTTGAAAACATTTTGTAGCTTTATGAAACTACCTCTTCTCAAAAAGTAATTAAGACACAATCTTTAGGTTTTCAAGATAAAGCCCTTAAAGATCTAAAGTTAGAAAAGAAACCTTTAAAGTTTTCAGATGAACTAATTAATCAATTATCTCATAGTTTTACAAATATAAAACTTCAAGAAAATAAAGACAAAAAAGCTCAAAAATCAATAAATTTTTTAGTCTCAACTTCTAAAGTTTCTAGTTCAAACTCAGAATTCTTTATGTCTAACTCTCTAGAAGAAAAGTCTAAGACATCTCATGAAAAACAAGATGATCAAAAGGATGATCAAGATCAAGAATCTCTACAACTAAATAAAATATTTAAAAGACAAAAACCAATTATTTCTACAGTTAAAATAAGAAATTATTATCCTTGTTGATCTTCAATTCGAAGAACAAGCCCTTTTAAATGGTCTTTCTCGTTTTGAAAACTCTTTAGTATATGAATGGGATTTAGATGGCTATTAGAATATCAAATCCTTCAAGTATGCCAACATATGATGATATATGCTTTTATCGCCATGGCAGCTGGTAATGACCAAAGACATGCGGTAAACACAGTTGTCCTTGGATTTACTAGACAATTACATGGTTGGTGGGAAAAATATCTATTTGATATAGAAAGAAATGCTATACTGAATGCAGTAAAAAGAGATCCCTCAGGAAATCCTATTCTTACTCCTCAAGGTCAAATGATCCCTGACTCTCAAAGATGAAAAATTAAAAAAAAAAGTATTTAAATAAAGGGAATAAAAAAGGAAAAGCTTCTACATCAAATACTATATCTGACTTACCTGAACAATTCAGTATAAAAACTGTTATAGATAGGTTAAGAGTGCAACAAGATCCTCCTCATCTTTCAATTCAAGATCTTTATAAAGAAATTAATAATCAAAAGCAACAAATAAAACAATTAAAACAAGATTTAAATGAACTTCAACAGATTCAAGAGTTTAAATAAGATTTAAGGGTATGAGATTCAAGAGTTTTAACACGTTGTTTGAGATCTTGAAGCTCATTTAAATCTTGTTTTAATTGTTTTATTTCTTATTTTTAATTATTAATTTCTTTATAAAGATCTTGAATTGAAAGATAAGGAGGAGCTTGTTGCACTCTTAACCTATCTATAACAGTTTTTATACTAAATTGTTCAGGTAAGTCAGATATAGCATTTGATGTAGAAGCTTTTCCTTTTTTATTCCCTTTATTTAAATACTTATTTTTTAATTCTTCATCTTTGAGAGTCAAGGATCATTTGACCTTGAGAAGTAAGAACAGGATTTCCTAAGGGATATCTTGTTACTGCATTCAGTATAGCATTTCTTTCTATATCAGATAGGTATTTTTCCCATCAACCATGTAATTGTCCAGTAAATCCAAAGACAACTGTGTTTACCACATGTCTTTGGTCATTACCAGCTGCCATGACTGTAGAAGCATATATCATCATATGTCGGCATACTTAAAGGATTTGATATTCAGATAAGCCGTCTAAATTCCATTCATATACTGAAGAGTTTTCAAAATGAGAAAGACCATTTAAAAGGGCTTGTTCTTCGAATTGAAGATCAGCAGGAGTTGGTCTTGGATAATAATTTCTTATTTTAGCTGTGGAAACAATTGGTTTTTGTCTTTTAAATATTTTATTTAGTTGTAGAGATTCTTGATCTAGATCATCCTTTTGATCGTCTTGATTTTCATGAGATGTTTTAGACTTTTCTTCTAGAGAGTTAGAAACGGAGAATTCTGAATCTGAACAAGAAACTTTAGAAGTTGAGACTAAAACATTTATTGATTTTTTCGCTTCTTTGTCTTTATTTTCTTTAAGTTTTATATTTGTAAAACTATGAGATAATTCATTAATTAGTTCATCTGAAAACTTTAAAGGTTTTTCTTTCTAACTTTAGATCTTTAAGGGCTTCACCTTGAAAACCTAAAGATTGTATCTTAATTACTTTTAGAGAAGAGGTAGTTTCATAAAGCTGCAAAATATTTTCAACTTTATTTTCAATTCTATTAGTTTGTTGACCAATAGTATGAATATTTATATTTGTATAATTATTTTGTTCTAAAACATGACTTAAGTCTGATTTGTAAATAAATTCAAATTTACCTTTATCTCCTTGTATTTTAGCAACATCTTTTATGGGTACCGCTGAAGTTTTTTTTATAAATGATTTGATGTAATGGAGGATGTATAGATTCTTCAGTTCTTTGTGGAGAGGAATTGATAGAAGTTATAATCCAAGAAGAGCTTAATTTAGTTATCATATTGATAGTTAATTCTTCAGTTTTTATGCTTTCTTTATGGTTAGTTTAAGCCAGTTAAAGAAATAAATATTTTTTTTATTATCATACATATAATTATACCATTTTTCTTTTAAGAAATCTTTATGTTCTTGAGAAACCTGTTTACAAAAGGTTTTTGTTAAAGAATGTAAAGATAAATTCTTTTTTAACATTTCATTATCAATTTCAAAGCTTTCAATAACATTTATATTGAAATCAAATTCAGAAGGATTATATATATTAGTTGGAGAAGCATGATTTCTTATATTTTTCTAAAGCTTGATAAGAAGGATAAACAAGGCCTGTAGGTCTCAGATCTGCATGAGGAATAGAAACAAAAACTCTGGATGGTTCTTTTATAGAAGATCCTACCACTGAAGGAGGATGTGAATAAGATTTTCTAGAAGGTTGATAAACTGTAGGAGTTGTATCTGTTGAATTTGTTTGAAAATTTATTTCAACACTTCCATCTTTATGTTCAATAATTGTTTCAATATCTTTATTTTCTAAAGATCTTTTTGGTTGAGCATTTTCTAAGCGCCATCTACCAGAGAGATTAATATCATTCCATTGTATGAGTTTTGGAATATTTACTTTATTTTTAAAATTAGTTTGGAATAAAGTAGTCATTCCTTTTGCTTGATTAGAATAAGTTATACCTGGAACAACTAGATTCATGAGTTTATAATAGACTCTATATATGATAGTAAGCTTTTAATTATGAGGATTTATATCAAAACCTTTTGTCTAGATAGCTAAGGCAAGAGCTTCATGTGCACCTGGATCAGTAAGGGAAATAGAGAAATTTGGAAAGCAATTGAAGAAAGTAGGGCCATTAGCCGAACTTGATTCAACCATTCCAAGTAATGAATCACTGAATTTTTTATGTCTTGTATCTTGAACATATATGAGAGTTTCTGTTCGAAGTTCAAGTCTTGTTAATAGCTTTAGAGCAACTTGTACTAATCCAAAATGATTATAATTGTATGTTATAACATACTCCTTTATTTCATGAGGCTTGATTAAAGAAAGATGCTGAATATTACTGGTAATGGATTCTTTCAATGGTTTTTACTTTATAACTTGATTTTAATTGAAAACTTCCTACTTTATAAATTTCATTTTTATTTACGGTTGGAATAGTCTAGTCACAAATAACCTGATCTAAATCATCATAACTGATTTCTTCACTATTTTTATTAGACATAAAAGATAAGGAATTTGATGATGGGGAAGAAGAAGATACAAACTTCTTAATAAGCTTAGCCATAATTTGTATTATAGAGTTATTTTAATCAAAACCACCACGAGCATCCAATGAAATAGAGGATTTACACACCAATAAAATGCCTTAAACACCTTCAAACGGCTGACAACGACAACAACAATGGCTACCTCAAATTTGCTCTGGGCAGATGATGATACAACTTCTCAATAATAACAAACATACAACCAAGTATTAAGATTTTTTACGTTCTTACTTCTGAGTCAGCAATTCTTTAAGCAAAATCAAAACATAATATAACAAAGATAAGTAAAGAAATACTCACAAAATGACTTTATATTGCCAAAGTATTTGATTACACGGTTACTACAGACTTGATTTTGGCTTTGATACCAAGATGGGAAGATGGTGGGTAATTACAAAAAAAAAAAAAAAAAAACGGAAGGAGAATAGAGAGGAGATGGTAGTGGAAACAAGGTTGGATTTTGACTAGTATTCCAACTCTTGCATGTACAAGGGGAAAGCTACACATATTTATAGCCTTATCAAACATAATTTATATTTCATTACATCTACATTTAAACTGAATTTACATTTCATTTGTAGTGTTGGCAACACTTTTCTTGATGCTTCTGGATTTTACTGCTAGATAAGGTCAAGTATTTCACTGTAGCTCAACTTTATCGGAGGAAGCATTTCTTTGTTTTTGTCTTTATGCTAGTTTTTCTCAAGAGAATGATTGCATATACCTTTTGCACTTGAATACTTTTTCTTTGAAGGTAAATAAGGGTCAATAGATGAGTAAGATATAGCTTTATAGGAGACATGACTTTTGCATACTATTTTTTCATAAAACCACTGATGAGCTTGTAGAAAATTATATGCTTTGGTCTTTTTTTCTTTGTAAGCCTTGAGAGAGAATTTTATTCGTATGATTCTTAAATGAAGAATCTTTATACTATTCCTGCTGTAGAACTTGATTACTGCTGGAGAACTTCATAATAGCATCAAAATTAAGACAAGGTTCATTCCAATCATCAATATCATTTTCAATTTCTCCATGGAATAATTGAATTAACTCTTCAAAAGTTTTTTCTGAAATATCAAAAGTCATATCTTCATAAGCATTGAGAATTTGATTAAGATAAGCATTTCCTGATCTTAAAAGGTTCTGTATAACTGTCGTTTGTTCAACAAGATCATCTACAATATAAACAACTCTTCTACCATCGCACCAAACATATCTATATGTACTTGCGAATTCAAAATGTTCTTTTAAATTGAGAAATCTTTGATACTGATCAACAAATGAATCATAATTTTAGAGGCGTTCTAAGCTGTATTCCAATATAGCAGCTTCATGGGATTCATACCATTAAAGAGGATAGCTTATAGGGAGATGCTCATAATCATATATTGTGGAGATGAATTTTTTGCATAATAAATCTCCTTTTTCATATTCCATGATGGTCTAGATTTGATATGGTTAATAAAACCGAATTTCTGATCTTTTACCCAAACTTGATGAAATCGTTTTGAGAAGTTGTCTGTTGGTGACTCCAAGACTACGAAAGGCATGTCGCACGATTGTAGGGAGCTGTTGTATTATTTCAAAATCATCTCTATGTAAAAGAAATCTTTGGACTAAGCCTTGTTTGATATATGAGATATCGACTTCATGTGATGGTAGGAACAATTTTAGAAAGCCAGTTGCCCAGCTTATATATTAAGCTTTGAGAATGAAACGTTCCTTGATCTGGTAAGAAGGAGTTTTTTCTCCGATTCTTGCAACTATCTCATCTGGAAGAGCTGTGTTAACCATTTCCAAGAGGTATATTTTAGATGTTTTTTCATTAGCATAGGTAGATAACAGTGCTATTTGATGTAGGTTATGACACATAAGGATTTGGTTTTCTAAATCCTTGATATGGTTTGCAATTTTGGATAAGGTTTTTCGAGTATTTTTTCTTTTGTCAGAAAGAATTGCACTCTAATGGGCATTGATAAGTTCTTGAGAAGTAATAGATAATCTTGGATTGAAGAAAGGGCTTGATATTTGTTGAGATGTGGGGATAGAGGAAGAGCTTGATTCCTGAATAAAGGCTTTGCTTTTGCCATTAATTGGCTTCATCGTGAGAAGGGATAATTCCTGAAGACATGTAAGACTAACAAATAGGTCTGAATATGGATACTAAATTTCTGTTTGAAAAAGTTTCATTTTCTTTTGGGATAGAACAAGTCCATTCTTGATAATAACTTTTTTGAACGTATTTAGATGTTTCCAATGATCACAAATTGATTTTGAAAACACAAGTATATCATCGATATAAACAAAGATAAAAACTTTATGTGGATTAAAAATTTTATTCATTATTCTTTGGAATTCTAAAGGAGCGGTTTTCAAACCAAACGACATAACGTTCCATTCATAATGTCCAAATGGTACTGTAAAAGCAGTTTTAAACCCGTCCTCCGGGGTGATTTGAATTTGCCAAAATCCGGATTTAAAATCAAATTTGGAAAAAATGAAGGCACCAGAGAGACGGTTAATAAGATCCGTTTTATTTGGAACTGGATATCGGGTTGTTTTTAAAATTTTATTTAAAGGCTTGTAGTTGATAACAAGACGAGGAACTCCGCGTTCTTGTTCAGTCGCTTTATAGACATAATGCTGAACAACTCAAAGGAGATTGTGATTTCTGAATAAGCTTTTTGGCAAGAAGATCATTGATTTCTTGATTACATAATTGAATAAGGTCTTTATTCATTTAGGTAGGTCTTGCTTTAGTAGGAATTTGTGCTTCATTAAAATTTTCAACGTATCGTAGCGAAACACTATGATGTTTCATATGCCAAAAGGCAGAAGGAAGATCAAAACAGCATTCTGTTTCAAAAGATTTTTGAAATTGGATTAAGTCTTTATGGAATTCTGGTTTTTTTTAATCCTTCTTCAATTGTTAAAGAATTCATATCTTCTTAAAGATATGCAATTTGTTTTTCTTTATAAGCAATTTGATTTTGAATGATATTAAGATGTTGAATAGGAGATGATTCAAAAAAATCAAAAATTAATTCTTTATTATCTAGAATAGTTTTAAGCTTGATGAATCAATTTGAAAAGGCTGTAGAATCTGTAGAAAAGGATTTCCATGGATAACATCATTGTTTAAATCCTTGCCTAGCAGGAAATTAGTTTTTATACACCTTCCATTTTTACAAACATGGACGTTATTTAATTTATAGTGGATATGTAGTTTTTTACTAGCAGTTGCTAGGTTGAGTTTATTTTTAATTTTCTAATAATATTTTGTTGGGATTAATCTTTCTCTTATTAAATTAAATCTGCACCACTATCTAGTAAGCAGAGTGCTTTAAAAGAGAAGTCTTTAACCTTGATTGTAACTTGAGTTTTCCATTTTTGAAGTAGATTTCTTGTTAAATAATTTACAAAACCATTTAAGTCTTCACCAAATTCTTCATGTTGTTCTAAATTATCAGTATTTTCTTGATAATTTTTGAGTGTATGGAATTTAAGATTTTCAACACGTTGTTTAAGATCTTGTAGTTCATTTAAATTTTGTTTTAATTGTTTTATTTGTTGCTTTTGATTATTAATTTCTTTATAAAAATCTTGAATTGAAAGATGAGGAGGAGTTTGTTGCACTCTTAACCTATCTATAATAATTTTTATACTAAATTGTTCAGGTAAGTCAGATATAGTATTTGATGTAGAAGCTTTTCATTTTTTTATTCCCTTTATTTATATTCTGTATTTTTTCAAAATACTTATTTTTTAATTCTTCATCTTTAAGATCTTTAAACATTTCTAGTACCATTTCTTCTGGAGCAGAAAGCACGTTTAAAGATAAAAAGGAAGAAAAGGCAGATTCATTCTGTATATCGTTTTTAAATATTTTACAATGACATGTATCTGAAGAGTGAGAAGAAGAATAATCTGTATCAGATGAACTAGATGACTCTGAAGATGAGGATGAGGATCCTTTTAAGATAGTCTTGATTTCTTTTTCTATTTTTACTTTTATTTTTGGGTAGTCAGGAGCTATATGTCCTTTTTTCTTACAATTATAACATTGTATTTCTTTTTTCTTGGGAAAAGAAGTAGATGGATTGTTTTTTGTGTAAGTTTTCTTTGATCCTTTATAAGATTTTTTATGAGAAGATTTTTTATGATATCTTTTTGAGGGAATATAGTATTGTGGAGTTGAAAAATATTTAGATTTTCCTTTTTTATGGTTTCTTTTTATTCTGGCTAGAAGGACTAATTAATGGTTCCATGCCAAATTGAAAGCAAAAATCACCAAGTTCATACTTATTAATGCGTTTTTTATTTTCAATTTGACATTTAACTTTAATTTCATTGCATAATGAAAATCTAACTTTATTTATCTTTTGAATTAGATCAGCATATGTATAAAGTCCATAATTTAAGTTTCCATAATTTTCTGATTTTAATTTTTCTCTAACTTTTTTTGCAAAAAGTTTAGGAAGACCGGATATAAATTTTTCTTTCAAAAATTCTAAATTGCTTGCATCAATTGTATAGAGTTTTGATAGGAAGACATCTTTATACCAACGGAAATCTGACAACATTGGGTAAGATAAATTGATTAATTGAGTTTTTAATGTTTCTTCTACATTCATATAATTACCAATAAAATGTTTAACTATATTGGTAATAAGCATGTATATAGAGTCAGGGATCATTTGACCTTGAGAAGTAAGAACAAGATTTCCTGAGGGATCTCTTTTTACTGCATTCAGTATAGCATTTCTTTCTATATCAGATAAGTATTTTACCCACCAATTATGTAATTGTCCAGTAAATCCAAGGACAACTGCATTTACCTCATGTCTTTGGTCATTACCAGCTGCCATGACGGTAAAAGCATATATCATCATATGTTGGCATACTTGAAGGATTTGATATTCTAATAAGCTGTCAAAATTCCATTCATATATTAAAGAGTTTTCAAAACGAGAAAGACCATTTAAAAGGGCTTGTTCTTTGAATTGAAGATCAACAGAAGTTGGTCTTGGATAATAATTTCTTGTTTTAGCTATAGAAACAATTTGTTTTTGTCTTTTAAATATTTTATTTAGTTGTAAAGATTCTTGATCTTGATCATCCTTTTGATTGTCTTGATTTTCATGAGATATTTTAGACTTTTCTTTTAGAGAGTCAGAAACAAAAAATTCTGAGTCTGAACTAGAAAATTTAAAAGTTGAGACTAAAACATTTATTGATTTTTCAGCCTTTTGGTCTTTATTTTCTTGAAGTTTTTTTTATATTTGTAAAACTATGAGATAATTGATTAGTTAGTTCATCTGAAAACTTTAAAGGTTTCTTTTCTAACTTTAGATATTTAAGGGCTTCACTTTCAAAACCTAAAGATTGTGTCTTAATTACTTTTTGAGGAAAGGTAGTTTCATAAAGCTGCAAAATATTTTCAACTTTATTTTCAATTCTATTAGTTTGTTGACCAATAGTATGAAGGTTTATATTTGTATAATTATTTTGTTCTAAAACATGATTTGTAAATAAATTCAGATTTACCTTTATCTCCTTGTATTTTAGCAACATCTTTTATAGGTACGGCCGAAGTTTCTTTATAAATGATTTGATGTAATAGAGGATGTATAGATTCTTCAGTTCTTTGTGGAGAAGAATCGGTAGAAGCTATAATCCAAAAAGAACTTAATTTAGTTATCATATTGATAGTTAATTCTTCAATTTTATATGCTTTATTCATGGCTAGTTTAAGCCAGTCAAAGAAAGAAATATTTTTTTGATTATCATACATATAATTATACCATTTTTCTTTTATGAAATCTTTATGTTCTTGAGAAACCTGTTTAAAAAAGATTTTTGTTAAAGGATGTAAAAATAAATTCCTTTTTAACATTTCATTATCAATTTCAAAGCTTTTAATAACATTTATATTGAAATCAGATTCAGAAGGATTATATGTATTAGTTGGAGAACCATGATTTCTTATATTTTCTGAAGCTTGATAAGAAGGATAAACTTATAATCCATTGATTGATAACTTATAATCTTTTGATAGGCCATGATGCTTGCAATAGTATAGATGATTGGGAGCATATCATTGATAGCCATTTGCTAATGCTATAAAAAAGATGAAAAATCAAGATGTCATATCCATTCTACACGGAATAAGCATCATTCCCTTAAGTGGTTTTTTCATATTTTCCTCCAATAAGAGTTAGTTCGGTCCACAATAAGATCAAGCACATAATATTTTTAATCATATTCTTAATATGGTCATCAGTATCATCATCATCATCAAAGCCTTATCCTAACCATGTTGGGGTCGGCTACATGAATTTTATTTTTCCATTTCATTCTATTTTGAGCCAAGTCCTTAGATAGGTTATATTCTCAATACAATGAGACTAATAAAAATTTGTTGGCAACCAAACTAAGAAAAGTGTCTGGATTTTAAATAGCTTGGATTTTTATTAAGATTATCTTGCTCGGCCTTGATTTAAAAGTCACACAATTTAATAGTTCTTTAAGGATAAACTTCTTTGTGATTCAATTACGAATAAAAGTTTGAAATTCAATCTAAAGAAGAAACCAAGAGAGTGAAATCTATTCACAATGAAAGACTTCTCCAAAATTGTGTAGAAAAATATTTGAGCGAGAATAAGAGAGGAAAAGATTTAGTTGATTCATAGCAAGTTGCAACAACTCCTTAAAATTTAGATAAGCTTGCTAAAACATTATGCTACAATAATATCGATGGTGTGTCCAACTCCATCTAAATTGTGAAAAACAATAAGTTATATTCTATAAGAATCGACAAATTAGTCTTCCATATGTAAACTGAACTCTACACACCAACTTGTCTACTTTATTGAATAAAAGACACATACATGCATAATAAAACAAAATGCAACCATTTACCCATACAAATTCTCAATAAGATGAAAAAACAAATTTTACAAATAAATAAATCAGTAAAAAACAATTACATAAAAGTATGCTTTTAGTGTAAATTTCCAACATATCCTTCTTGTCAAGTTGAATATACATAGTTGTCCGTGACAGTTGATTTGTTGAGCATGAAAGCTAGACATCAATGGTCTAATAGAAGTTTTTCGAAGTTGTAGCAACTGTTCAAAAATGTTCTACCAGTTGAGAATGCTTGAGAAAATTTACACCGCCAAGAAGATAAATTCTTAATGTATGGAGTGCAAGATTATTCTTACATATAAAAATGATTGCATATTTTATTGGAGAGAGCATGAAAATAAGAATAGTTGTCCAACATGTGGTGTTAGCAGATGGCAACCGAGGTACATTTTGAACCCAAGATGCAAACGCTTACCATGGAAAAGGCTAAGGTACTTTCCATCAACACAATGGTTGCAAAGAATGTATAGTGTGCCATGAATTGTAGAGAGTATGACATGGCGCACAAATACAAACTTAGTATGAAATATAGTAATAATGCGTCATCAATGGATTCTTCATGTTGTATTCTTCATGTTGGACACAAGTTAAACATCAATGGACTGACTTTACTGCCGAAGCACGCAATGTTCGCTTAGGACTTTCTATAGACGAATTCAATCCTTTTGGGAACAATAACAACTCTTATAATTGTTGACCTATTATGATTGTTTCATTCAATCTTCCTCCATCTTTGTGCTTGTGAAAAGAATTTACCATTTTAACATTATTGATCCCTAGAAAGAAAGGTCCAAGACATAGCATTGATGTTTACTTATAGCCATTATTCGCTAAGTTGGAAGAATTGGTGCCTATTGGAGGTATAACATATGACTCTCATAATAAGAGTAGGTTTTTAATAAAAGCAATTTTTTATGGACTGTACATAATTTTGCAGCATATGATCATTTGTCAGGTTGTAAGACTATAGGTAAGTATAGTTGTCCTATGTGCAGTGAAGGAATAGAGTCAGTGTGACTTACAATTGAAATGAAGTTTGCCTACATGAGACATAGAAAATTCCTACCAACTAACTACCCGTTCAAAAGCCAAAAATCCCAATTTAGTGAATAAGAAGATCATGAGAAACATCCTAGGCGTTTGATTGGCTTCAAAGTCTCATTAAAAATGAAAAGTATTCATAGTAATTTTGAAAAAGTGAGGGATAATAAGAGAAAGAGATGTGAAAAGGAGAATGAGACCACTGGTGGTCGAAAAGACCAATCTTTTTTGACTCGCCATATTGGAAGGTGCATTTAACTTCAACTCTTGATGCTAAAATAATGTAGTTTATAAAACTCCATACTAACATAAATTTATTATTTTCATAAGAATTGCCTATTCACCATAATTTGGATGTGATGCATGTGTGAAAAAATGTAGCTAAAATCATATTTGTAACAATCATGAATGGTAAGCCTAAGGATAATCTTGAAGCCCTCAAAGACTGTATGGCTATGGGAATTAAGAAAAGATTGTGGCCAGTAAAAAAGAGCGGTAAGGAGACCTATCCAAAACCATCTTGCTCTCTATCTCGACAGGAGAAAGATTTAATTTGTAAAACTTTGTATCAGCTGAAGGTTCCTATCAGGTATAGTTCAAACCGGAGACACAAAGTAAGCTTGGAGGATAGAGAACTTAAAAATATTAAATCACATGGTTATCACATGCTCCTTCAACAATTATTACTAGTGCTGCTGATGCATGCATTTCAATCACATAAGCCATTATGTGCTGCTATTCAACAGTTATCAATATTCTTCAATGTCTTATGTTCTAAAGTTATCAATCGTTTAGAACTGCGGAAGATGAAAGAATAAGTTATGGACACCTTATGTGTTTTTCAAAAGTACTTGCCTCCTTCATTTTTTTTTCCATGACACACCTTATTGTGCATTTGGCTGAAGAGGCACAAGTTTGTGGACCTATTAGATATTGATGGATGTTTCCTTTTAAGTAGTAACTAAAATGATTAATTTTCTTTCTTCATAGTAATCACAATCTAGCGAAGGATGTAACTAACTTTTTTTTTATGAAGAAGATGAAAACATACAAACAATATATGGTCAATCAAATATAACCTGAGAGTTTTATTTCTGAGTGTTACGTTATAAATAAAGCAATGTTGTATGCAATGAATTACATGCCCAATGGCACTAAAAAAAAATTCATAAGCAAGGAAAGAGTGTGTGATTGGATAAGGAAAGTGAACTTGCCAACCCTATTGATAAAAATGGGACGGTCTATGTTCTTGAAAATGTGCAATAATAGCAAGCACGCAATTGGGTACTAAAGCAGTCTGTTGAGAATGTCGAGTTGGAGAAGTAAGTAAATTTTGATAATACCATATACAACTTTATTTTTAGGGAATATGCCCATTGAAGATATAAAAAATTTAGATTTTCTCAAAATGGTGTTGACCAAAACTTTATACCAAACGTGGTTATTTCACATTTGTCATTAATTTTTTTCCAAGTATACCTTTTTGTGCGATATCGCATAGTGGGCGATATCATATAGACTGAAGGACAAACCTTTTGTCTTTCCTATTATATTTTCCCGTTTCCACATGGTTTTTTATTGCATTGTTCTCTATTCTTCAAGCTTTTCAAGAGGTGTTCTCCAAAGTGGTCTCCATTGCTGCTCCTTCAAGTTTTTTTTATCATTTAAAGAGGTTTTCAAGAAAGATTTCCAGTATTTATCTTCTATTTTCTCGAAAGGAATCTAAATGTTTCTCCACCACTCTTCTTGCTTTCTTTTTCCTTTTCCATTTTTTCATTAACCATCATTAAGTGATGAGATGACGAAATCATGAATTGCATATCCATTATCCACCTTTGTAGAAATAATAAGATAGGAACAAAAATATTGGTTATTGCTTATCCTCTTTTTTCTTTTCTTGTAATAATGCATGGCTTTTATTTCAATTTTTACATCTAAACTAAAACAATTTTAATGTTTATTTCAATAAACCTCTTAGACTTGTAGAATGCATTCATGGTATTGTATTTTGTACTGCTTATATTTTGAAACTTTTTAAAGGCATTTGCAAAGTATTATCAATTGTTGCAATGGATGATTCATGCTTGTGTTTTATGTAATTTGATTCAATTTTAGAATTTCAGTCATTGCAGTTTCAATGTGTTCATTTGAAGAATTTTGAGTTGTGTATCGATTAAAATCTAAAAAAATTAAGATGAACTACATCAAATGATTCAACATTGTTATGACAAGATGTCCAAGAATGAAATATGTATAATATTGCACTTCAATGGGGAGCTTGACCTCGATCATCTAAATCCAATTTACATTGGTGGCGAGCAAAGAGTCATTTTTTGTGGATATTAACATTAGTTATAATGCATTAGTGGAAAAAATTATTATAAATACAAATTGGGATGAAGAAAATGAGTATCCAATGATACAATACGTGTGTTATACCAGTCGGATATTCACATTGATCTATCTAAAATGTGATCAAGATAAACGGAGCATGCTCAAGTTAAATCGTAATGAAACTGCCTCCATCTTATTATAGCTCTATAGAAGTTTGATTAGTGAAGGAAGAAGGGGGCAGCCCTTTCACGGTTTGTATTGATTTTGTTTTATATATTTTTCTTAATGCATGTTAAATGTCAACTTATTCAAGAATCGTTTTTCTATTAGTCTAAGTGTATTCTTATTATTAATTTTGAAGCTACTCAAGTTGTACAACTTTGAGGGCACGCAAGAGATGTAAAATATTTAATGAAATTGAAGATAAGGAAGTTGCTTACTAACAAATTTTTTGTAACATGTTAGTTATGGTTAGCACCATTGAGGTAGTTTTTTAAAATTATTTTATAAAGGAAATGATCTTTTTGCTTTATTAATTATGCAGGCCTAATCTTCCAGTGATGCCATCAATTCAGATAAATTTGGATAGATCATCACCACTTGATGAACATCTATTTGAAACTACAGCTATAGGGGATGGAGCACAAACATTTTCTAATGGTGATGCCCTAAATATGAATGTAGTTGACACATTGGTACCTGATCCTGTTGTTTTAGGAGATGATCACAATGATAACTCTTGTAGGAGGGGAGAAAGTTTGTGAACCGTGATTCTTTTAGAGAAACACTTGGAAAATTTGCAATGTACAACAACTTTGTATGGAAATGTTTGAAAATGTCTCCAACGGAAGTCACTGCACGGTGCAATGAATCTAATTGTCCATGGCGCATCCATGCAACACTAATTAACTCAGGCCTAGAATTTTAAGTTAGGACATACAACGGTATTCATACTTGTTAAAAGCCAATGATGGGACTTGCACATAGGCAAGCAATATCTAGATTTATTGCAGGGTGGATTATAGAAAGACTACGTATCCATGAGTCACACACGATGAAATAAATTATAACTGACTTTTAGAAGGAATTTGGCATTCAAGTTAGCTACAAGAAGGAGTTGAAGGCAAAAAAGATGGCTTTTTATGAGATACGAGGTTCATATGAGAAATCATTTAGCATATTACTAGATTATTGCCTTGAATTGGGAAGGACTAATCCTGGCACTGTGATTTATGTTATATAAGAAGAGGATTCATTATTTTGCAGGTTTTTCTTTTCATTGGGTTCAAGCATAGAATGATTTCATTCCACGTTGAGGCCGTTAATTGCAGTTGATGGGACACACCTTCGTGGAAAATATCCTGGCATGCTACTTATAGCTATAACTCAAGATGGAGATCATGGGATATTTCCAATCGCATTTAGTATAACAGAGATTGAGAATTTGAAAATTTGGGAGTGGTTCTTGGCTGCCTTTTCGTAGCAGTGCGACTACCTCAGAACTTGACAATTATATCTGATTGAATGAAAGGACTCCCAAGGGCAGTTACGGACTGGTTTCCAAATGCCAATCATTGTTACTATGTGTGTCATATTTCAGAGAATATTCGTAAAAAAGACAAAAATGATGATATTTGTCATAAGTTTATGAAAGCTGCCCATGCTTTATACCATGTGAATATGAATGTCATATGAATGACATTAGAAAAATTAATGAGGGGGCATATAAATACATTGAAGATATTGGAAAGTAGCATTGAAGCAATGCTTTTGTATTGGGCTAGCAATATGACATTCTCACTTCAAATTGTGTTAAGGTCACGAATAGTTTACTTAAAGGGGTTAGAGAATTGCCCATAAGTAAAATGGTTATGGCAATTCGTTCTAAGCTTATGGAATTTTTTGAGCTTCGTCGGCAAAAGTCTCATGCTCTTAATTTCAGGCTAACTCATTATGCTGAATCTATTGTAAGTAACGAGAGTGAACAAGCACGTAGAATGAATATTTGTCCAGCAAGCCCAACTAAAATTGAGGTGTACTTAGGTGAGTATGTGGATGTTGTTTACTTAGACCGTTGTTCTTGTACCTGTCGTCGATGGGAATTGCTTGGAATTCCTTACTACTATGCTATAGTGGCAATTAAGACAAGAGGTTTCTATCCATATGACTTCTGTGAGCAATGGTTTATCTTTGAGATGTATAAAAAAACTTATAATTACATTACAAGAGATATGAACCAATGGGAGATCCGAACTAGTTCACATATGCTTCCTCCTCATGGAAAGAGACAAGCTAGTAGGCCTAAGAAGAATAGAATATGTATAGAGGATCGAGGAAGAAACGAAGTCACTTGCTCTAAACGTAAGAAGAAAGGTCATAATCGACAAACATGTCGCAATCCACCTACACAGGAGTGACCTTGAAATTGATGGCCAGTCAACATTTTAAACTCACAATTCTCAGTGGAGAGAATACAACATTTACTTCACAATATTGTGAAATATGTTGTGCAATATCTCGTCATATAGATTGCTAGACTTTATGATGTGTGAGGGATTTTGTTGACATAGTTCTTTTGGTTTGGTAATATCCATCGATTTGCTTTACAAGTTTGTATTGTAACTTCTTGGAGCATGCCAATTTTTTTATCTATTAAATATTAGTCAATTGTTTAAGTTCTGTTTTTCATGGGTTGAGAATGTTTTGTTTGGGATGTATACCAATTTTTTTGGAGCCAATGCTTTCTTTTGATGCAATGAAAAGCATGCAATAAGATCTTAGGATAAATAACTTAGAAATAGACCAAATGTGGGAATCTAACTCTGGGTTATCTATGCAATATCACACAGAGACCTTGGCAATTCAACAAAAATAAATTTTCAAGGTGTAATGCCATGTATTGGGCACCACATCCGGGGGTATATCAAACTTTATTGGAGATAAGGCTTTCACTTATTATGGTGAAAAATATGGAATAAGATCTAAGAATAAACGACTTAGAAATAAAACAAGTTTAGGCGTCAAACTCCAGAGTTTCTATGCAATATCGCACACAGACTTAAAAAAGTCTCCAAAAAATAAATTCCCAGCGAGTAATGTCATGGAGTAGGTACCATATTTGGGGGATATATCAAATTGTTTCATACCCAAGGCTTTCACCTATTGTAATGAAAAAAAAGGAATAAGTTTCAGAATAAATTGCCTATAAATTGACTAAATTTGGCAATCAAACTCTGGACTTTTTGTGCAATATAGCACAAACACATCGCCAATTTGCCAAAAAAAATTTCTAGCGACTAATGTTATGGATTGGGCACATCCCAGGGATATATCAAACTGTTTCATACCAGAGGCTTTTGTTAGTGCCATAATCAGATTAGTAGTCATTCCTATTGTCAATTCCGTGACCAAACATCTTAGAACAAGTCAAAAATGAAGGAAGTTCAGTTATTAAGCTATATCAAGAAAGATCAAGGAAGACAAGGAAGATCAAGCTCGTTCAAGCCATTTAAGCTCTTAAGTGTCAATGTAATTTAGACCTCTTTAGACCTAATTAGAAAAACCTTAGAATGGCTTGCTTTATCTTGGAAAGTACTTCTTTAAAAATCTGTTTTTCTTTATATATCAACAGCTGAGATCATGACTGAGTCATAACATCCCACGGTTCAGAATCAAGAAAACAATTTTTGGGAGATTTTGGCTTTCGGCTAAGCAACAACTAAGCCATAAGGTACTCACAGCCAAGCTGTGAGCTATTTACGGCTAACTCATAGGATTACACGGCTCACACTTCAAAAAAGAACTTTTGGGAACTTTTGCATTCAGTTGACTTACGGCTAAACCGTAAAGTATTTACAGCTAAGCCATATAAGCAATTACAGCTAACCCATAAGACTGTATAAAAAATTTGAATTTGATCGTTGATGACCGCATGTATGGCTAATCCATAGAACAACTTTATATAGGGGTTTAAATGTTTACAGACTTCTCTATTTATGTGTGCCGAGCTCTTTTCCAGTTCATTTTTGTTTCAGGTGTCTTCAACTATGCTAGGGCTCCCTTGTTCTCTTACCGTATTCCTTTTATCTGAATCTTTTCATATAAGGTGATCTCCTTCCTCATTTTTCATTGCGCTTGTTTTCTTTTCCTCTTCTCGTGTTTGTGCCCCGCTTATACTTTGTTTGTGTAGATCTCTATATTTAGGGGTTTCTAGAGCTCGTGTTTGGTAGTGGGGGTTTGAAGAATGCATAGGTTCTTGCTTTTTCTAATTTCTATGATTTGTCTTTGCATCTCTGTCTGTATATTCTTCTTCTTTGCCATGCTTTACTACTCATGCCTTATGCCCTAGCATCCTCCTCTGGTAGTAATTTTCTTTTTGTATCTCTTTTTGTTCTCTTAGTGTCTTGGTGTGCTTGAGTGCATTTTAAATCTCTATCTATGCTTCTTTTCTCTACCATCATGCCTCCTCGCACCAAAAATGCATATCCTCTTAGTAAACAAACAAAATCCTTAGGGACTTCATCAAGGCCTGTGGCTAGACAGGACTCTCCTCCAACCCCTCGGGTTTTGGTTCCAAGGGAACCTACTAATGATAGGACATTTGCATCTAGGCCCATTGCAGTCGAAAGAAGTGTAAATATTCTTGAGGTGAAAAAATATGATGTTCATACTCTTCTTGCAAATATCGGGTGGGAGAATATTCTAAAATGGGGACAAAATGCTTACCCCTCTATTGTGCGAACTATGTTTGCATCCACCACAGCAGCATCTTTTGACACATTGAGTTTTGACCTTGCCTTCACTGATGGTACCACTGCATAACTCCTTCAGTGATATCTTCTTTTCTTGGTATCCCTTTGTCGAATATTCATCATAGTGTCATAAAGGACTCCCTCTCTGAAGACGATAAATGAACTGTGACTCTTGTTCTTTATGGGAGTGACATTTCTTGGAAGGAGAAGAGCTTCCTTCCTGTTGCTTCACTGCTTCCCCAATATTGGATTTTACATGCCATTTTTACCTGTAATGTCTACCCTTGCAAAGGCAATTTCTCTGACCTAACACCCTTCATGACTAATGTCCTATATACTGTGCACTCGGGTGTCAGGGTTTGTCTTCCTTCACTCATTTGTGCCTCTTTCATTTGCTTCTGGCAATTTCTGGGTCAAAACATGAATGCCTATCTCTTTGGATATCTTATGACCCGTCTAGCTTCACATTGTGGGGTTGCCTTACCTAGTGATGAAGTGCCTGAATCTTATACTACCTTCGCCAAAATCAATATCTTGAATATGCATTTCTCAAAAAGGCCTGTAGCTGATCCTATTTATCCAGATTCTGGAGATGAATAAGACTCTCTGGAAGAGCTCCTCCGGCCTACATAGCCGCACATAGCTCCAGCAATTCGGTCTTCTCCGGTTTCATCATCATCCTCTTCTATAAAAGCATGACTGGCCGCCCTTGAACAACGCTAATAAAAAATAGAGAAACTAATGAAGAAAACTTTTTGCTACTTGTCCAAAATCTTTGAAAGCTTTCGGAGAGATGACATCGAGATTCCCTCTCCTTCTCCCCCTTCTGATTAGCTTCTTTAGGAGATGGTACTACTGATTTTTTTTTCTTTATTTTGAATGTATAGTGTTTACTTTCTGTTAATATAGTTGGATGTGTACTTTTTAGCCCAACACTTAATTTTACTAATGTTCATTGCCTCCCTATGTTTTGCTCCAATATTATTGGCATGGTCTTATCTTTCCTAAGCATTTTTGTCTCTTTCTTTTTCCCTTCCTCGTCCCTTGTCAAATTTGTGACAAAAAGGAGGAGAACTAATGGTTTTAGGGGGAGTTTACAACAATTTCACCTTTATAGTACACAGTGCTTGAAGTGTCTTTTGTAGGTAATTATTATCATAGGATCTTGCAATATCTAAGGTGGAGCTATGGATTCAGTGATATTCCAGTAAAATGTAAAACGTAACAGTTATCTGTATCACTTTGAATTGTGAAAGAGAAAGTGCAAATTCGAATATAATGTTGTAGTTTCTTCCTTATATGTATTCATCACAAAATTTATAAAGGGGCAGATTGTTAGTGCCATAATAAGATAAGTAATCATTCCCATTGCAATTAAGTGACCAAAAGTCTTAGTATAAGGCAAAAATGAAGGAAGTTCGGCCATCAGGCTATATCAAGAAAGATCAAGGAAGAACAAAGAAGATCAAGCTTGTTCAAGCCATTTAAGCTCATGAGTGCCAAGGTAATTTAGACCTCTTCAGACCTAATTAGAAAAACCCTAGAATAACTTGCTTTGTCTTGGAAAGTACCTTTTCAAAAATTTGTTTTTCTTTATATTTCAACGACTAAGATCACAGCTTAGCCATAAGATCCCACGGCTCAAAATCCAGAGAACAATTTTCGGGAGTTTTTGGCTTTTGGCTAAGCTATGGCTAAGCCGTAAAGTCCTCATGGCCAAGCCATAGTTCCACTATTCACAATCCAGAGAAGAACTTTTGAGAACTTTTGCCTTCGGCTGATTTACGGCTAAGCCGTAAATAGGCTTAGCTGTATAAGAAATTATGGCTAAGCCGTAAGATTGTAAAAAAATTTTGAATTTGGTCAAACTAGCCATTGTTGATGACTGCATGTACGATTAAGCCATAGAACGATTTTAGCTTAGCCCTAGATCTATTCGATGGAGCATATGTCTATATAAAACTAATTTTAGGGTTGAAACATGTGACTTTTTGTGCAATATCCCATAGAAACATTGCCAATTCACCAGAAAATAAATTTCCAATTAATAATGTCATGGATTAGGCACTACATCTGGGGGATATATCAAACGGTTTCATACCTGAGGTGTTCACTTATTGCAGTGTAAAAAATGGAATGACTTTTAAGAATAAATTACCCATAAAAGACCAATTTTGAAGTTCAAACTTTGGGCTTTGGGTACAATATCGCACAGAGACTTTGCCATTTCGCCAAAAAATAGATTTCCAATGAGTTATGTCATGGATTGGGCACATCTGGGGGATAAATCAAATAGTTTTATACCTGAGGCATTTACTTATTACGGTGAAAAAAATAGAATAAGTTTTCAGAATAAATTATCCATAAATAGACCAATTTTGACGGTTAAACTCTAGACTTTTGTGCAATAATGCACAGACACATTACCAATCCTCCAGAAAAAAATTTCCAACAAGTAATGTCATGGATTGGGCATATTAAAGGGGATGAGTGACAGCTTTTTACTCTTTCTCCTTATCAATTGATCACCATTGGGCTAATTTAATTGGGGTAAAGGTACCATATCTAAAGCCTTACAAGGTCTTGAAAATTCCTAATTTCCTAAGTTTACTGTGTTTTTACGGCTTAACTGTATATAGGTCACGGTTTAGCCATGGGGCTTAAGTTGTGCTTAAATTCACCCACATTTACGGCTCAGCCATGTGCTGATCTATAACTTAGCCGTATGAAGCTTACAGCTAGGACACGATTGAGCTACGGCTAAGTTATAGTACAATCCACAGCTTAGCCATGGAGTCAGCCATAGAGGAAAGCTGGATTTGGGTACTCTAGAAAGCTAGCCGTAAAATGGCTTACAGCTTGGTTACAGGGTGGTTACGGTTTAGCTGTAATGCATTCCATGGCTTAGCGGTGGTCTGAGCCATAGGGTAAACAGCAATTTGAGCTCTCTGGATTATGAGCCGTAGAACACTTACGGCTTAGCCGTAAGCTTCAAAATTTCTGAAAGCTGCTTCAGAAGCACAAGTTCAGTACAAAAATCTTCAGTTTTGGGTCTAATTTCTGTGATCCATTCTTACCATTTTACATTCTAATTTCGATATAGGGTGGATCCCCTACTCTGAATATCAATTGCAACATTTTCCTATTCATATAGCTAACTACTTACTTTTGAGTAAGAGAATTGGGGTACCGAGGACAAACATAAATTTCTGAACATGGCTAACTCCTTACAGTTTCGTCTCAACATAAGGAAAGGGATATGCAGTTGACAAAATCAAAGATCATGACAGCAACCAAGAATATCACACAGCTAATAGAAGCTCGTGACACATGTAATCTCCATAAATGTTTTTATCATTTAAAGAAACAAATCACAACATTGCTGTAATTCACTTATCAATAGAATACACTCACAGACTCCACACACAAACAAGGCAAAAGTTTATGTAAATGCAAAGATAGAAGCACACAACATTTAGACAAAGTTCATGTCCACTTAATGAAGGTCAACGACAATTTGTACACATTCAAATATATTAATGATGCTACTACAACCATTCCTTTCATCTCATCCATAGATACATTCAAGATCTAAGATAAAAGGTTTCAAAATGATCTTTGATTAACTAAGAGAGAGATATATAGAGATCCGAAAGAGTCTATATCATATCAAATAGAGAAATGTATCAAAAAATTGGCCAAAAGCTGTACAGTGCTCTTATCATTTAAATTGTATCTAGACTGTACATAAAAATTTGTGATTGACTTCAAGACAATTTTCTTAAAAAGCATTTTGAGACTCAAAGAGATATCCATATATCTGCTTTTGTTTTTCGTAAATGTCCTTCACAATCTTTTGGCGATAGTACATCACATCTGCTTGCATGTATTTAATCAAGTGTTTATATGCCGCATGCTGCACATTAGCCATTGTAAAAATGCCACAATCACAACTACATAACCAAAAAATAATATTCCCATTAAAAGAAGCATGATCATAATGAAGATCGGTGACTAGAATTAAGTTTAGGATTTTACGTGTTTGTTTGTTGAGGATTTCGATTTCCTACTATGATTCACCAGTTCATGGGATCATGCCATCCCATATGACCAAATTTCTTGTTGACAAATTCAACCAAAAAATAATAAACAACATGATGGAGATATAAGAGTAACGTGATGGAAATATTAAAAAGAGAGAGTTACGAACTACGAGCTTAATGTTAGAGATATGTTACAAAATGATGTGTATAATCAAAATCGTTTTCACGTCCCATCATGTTATTGTAGTATACTCATATCTGATGTTTTGGATATCCAATTATAACGATGAAGTGTACTTGTATCATATGGGGAAAACCAAAGTCTCAAACGTCCAAAATCCCTTATATGGTGCATGTAAACATATTATCAATCACTACAGTTTTTTGTTCAACTTCAAAGCACTACATGGTAAATGACGAATTTTAGACTACTAATATCTTAGTTCAAATAGTAAAGAGTAACAAACAACTGGTAGACATATGAAAACATAAAAAATCAAAAAAAAAAAAAGAAAAAGCAAAAACATAAACAAAAGCAAAGAAATAACGCAAGAGTGCTAGGGAAAAAGTATGTGTTTGAGCAATGCTCACTGACTATGCCAAGCCAATAATCCAACATCTACATAATGAGCTATTCAAAGTAAGCACTGGAATGAGATATTAAATGGAATAGTCCAACATCTGCATTAGTTAATTTATTAAAAATAGTTTAGAATAGGATTCACTTACGAGAGTGTCCAACAATGATTTGCTTAATGTTTTATGCAAGTCTTCCTCAGGAATAGTCAAGCATATATCATCTAAGATTTTATCGCTACAAATTCAAATATATATTTATATTAGAAAAACCTACAAAATAAAAAATGAAGTAGAACTATTAGAGCTTAAGAAGTAGAACTTGCTTTGAATATATACACATCCAAAATTCATTCAAACTTGATTTCTTGACAATGCTAAGACAGTAGTTTAAATTTGGGCGGTTAAGTTTTTTCCTCTTGCTCTTCAGTACATAGTATGGGGATAATAGTCGAGGAATATAGCTAGCGTTCATAGGATTGACCTCTAACCAACCGACAATAGATCCAACCTCATTTTTTACCTTGCTTTGATCATTAGTCTTTTGGTTCACTTAGAACAATTAAACTTTTACTTGAACTTGTGAGGTGTTAGAATTGACCTGGATCTTGTTTCGAGAACTTTGAAGGGTACATATGTGATTTGGGATCATGAAAGAATGGAAAGAGTGGAATGCGTGAATTGATATATGTGAGTCTTATGATAATCCACAACCACCATCTTACGATGCAATAGGGGTGTTTGGTGGCAGACTTCATAATTCCTATTAGAAAACCATAAACATTCATTATTCTACAAACATGGAAATACATAAACACGTCAACTATCATAATCAATTGCTAACTTACTTCCTTTCTTTCATTATCAGAAGTAGAGTTGATGTAATCTTCAATGTTAAAGCTAACAAAATTTGATGACCATGTATTTTTGAATATTGCAACCTTCCTTTGCATACTCTTAGCAAACCTATTCATCTGGGAGGGATCAACTATCTTCATCAGCTCCTCAAATTTTCTAGAGCTGCCAGCTGAGGAATCTATCAACCTGTGGACACAATCAATGAATCCAATCATTAACATGGTGTTCACCAACAGTAACAATAAAGCCTATTCATCATACGTTATGTCTGGTGCATCGTCATGATTTACATGTGGTATCTTCGATGGCCGACCGATTCGATTTCGTGTAACTCTTTTATACCATTATAGGTACTCATCTCGATGGCAGGCTACAACTTCATATTTTTCTGCATTTACAACATTCGTAAACCTCTTGTTTCAATATGTTAATATTTGTGCAAAATTCTTCCCATAATTTGTTGCTCTTTTGGATAATTTTTCATCACCCTCATAGACCGATGAAATGGAGGCGGGGCTGGTTGCTTTAATCCAAACTACTTAAGTACACGGTCGACATTGTGCCTTTCAATAATAGCATAATTGACAATTGTTACTGCGGATCTAATGTCACAACCCGAGCCCAGAAATCGGAGGTTAGTTAAAACCTAACCAGTGACACACGTACTCCTGTGCGCCCACACCTAGACCTGGTTTAAGTGCACCCACACAAGGGATATTCACACGTGCAACAAGGTGTACGCGGAACTTGTAAGGATCATTGCATAACCAAAGTATATACAAAAAGGAATAATAACTGTAAAAGATTATATTAATTACAGAATGTATAAAAAAAATTGGGGAAACCATCACATGAAACCAAAATACAAGGTATGACCCAAAACCCTGGTACAGAAGTTAATGCAGGCCCCAAATGTACAAAATGAGAACTAATGCCATGCAAGACCACTCTCCAAAGGAGGGATCAAATCCACTCCCCTAACCCTGATGGGGTCTCCTGGACCTTTCCTGGAGTTTGGCTGACCGACGAGGGGTCGGTAGAGGGATCTGAGCCTACAACACCAAGAACAACTAATGAGTACAACGACTCAACAAAGCAAAAGCAGCAATAAGTTAAGACGCGTTGTATCTAGCAGAGCAGTTAGCAGTTAATAATTAACCATGCATGGAGATCATGTTCGTATACTAGGCATGTCGCGCATAATAATAAACAAGCTTTCAGAACCATGAAACAGATAAACTAGCTAGGTGACTACTATATTTACCATATTCTCCCTATCGAGAGCAGTCAAGATGAGAACCCCATCGACCGGGCCAGGGTATGAATGGATCTCTAGTTCCCGGGGTTCGGAGTCCCAGGACAGGAGTACTCTGCAGAGGCAACAAACAGTTTACGCCAAAGTCAACCCCGTCGGGTATCCTGAGGCTGAGGCTGAGTAGAGCTGATAGATAGGATCGGTTATATCGTATGATGCACGTCAATCAATGTTAGTCAATCACTCAGGCAGTACAATACGATACAGTACATGTCAGTAAGCAATACAGTGTGTGCATCACACGAGAAGTAATCATTAATCTCAAGTCTTGCCATATCATTACAAGCAAACAATTACAAGTCAAACAAAAATAAGAGCATAAAAGGCAATAACTAAAAGCAATATGCAATGAAAGTCAAGTTATTACTCTGAATCAAGGTTGTTTACTAGCCAACCCTAAGTTAGTTCTCCAATGTTTCTAATCGTGCATGATGATGTAGTTTTAAGTTATTCGATACACAGTTGTTTAATTCGTGAGTGTTGCAATGTGTCAATAAACGTGTATCGAAGTCCATGAAACCAACACCCATGGGAAAGTGCTTAACAAATGGACAATGCACATGAATGAGTCACAGCCCTAAAGACCATTCATGCGATTCTTACATTCCATTGGGTAAGTTTAGGTTACCTATATTCTAGCTCGAAGGCCCTACCAGGTCTTTATCCAACCTATTCTTTTTATTCATTTCTCAGGGGTTGTACGGCTCAGCCGTAGGTGAACATACGTCTTAACCGTAGGCATCTTACGGCTTAGCCGTAACATGCACTGCGGTTCAGCCGCAGTTCCCCTTACTGTTCATCTGCAATTTCAGTTTAACCGTATTTTGTTCTACGGCTCAGCCCTATTTTATTCTATGGCTAGAGTACAGCTTAGCCATAGCACATTGCATGGCTTAGACAGGGCTGGATCGTAGAAGGTCTTTTACATTTCAGCTCTCTGGAAATCCAGCAGTAAATTAACCTAGAGCTGGGTCACTACTAGCCTACGGCTTAGCCGTAGCCTTACTGTAGTGTAAAAGCTAATTTTTCAGCTTTCAGGACATTGAGCCATAAAACTTTACGGTTTAGCCGTAAGTTTTAGAAACTAAACTTCTAGAACCTATTACCAAAAACTAGAATTCGCACATAAAATGGAATTATGATAACAACAAGTGCAAACTAACATACCAAGGCTGTAAACTCATCAAACCATGTAAGAGTAATAAGAATAAAACCAATCAAATCATCATCAACAAGTGTTTATCCAAATTGTGCTTATACTTGCCTCAATTGGATTCTAATACGTGAATAGTTGTCCTAGGCTCAATTCGCTGTGAAAATACAAATCTACTCATCATGCATGCAAGGAAAGAAAACGAGAGAGAGACGATGATTGCATGCCATGCAAAAGGAGAAAACTGTCATAGACATAGATGGAGAGAAACATGGCTTAAACCTTTACCTTCAAACTCCCAATTCACAAAAGATAAATTCCCTTCTTGGCTTTGACTTGAAAAAGAAGAAAGAAAGAGATGAGAAATGAAGAACAGAGAAGAGAAAGAGAAGAAGAAATGTTGAGGAATGAGGTAGTGCATGCATCGTATATGTTGATAAAGAAGATAAGTATTAATCAAATTAGATGAAAGTCCACAAGTTTCGGTTAATTACAAGTTGAGTCAAATAACCGTCCAACAGAGGCAAACGAAGTCGTTTGAGTGCGAGTCAGTTACGGAAGTTAGCGAGCTCGAGGAAATACACGTGTTGACACCAAGATGATGTATGACAGACATATTCGAAAAAATCTAAAATTACGAAAAAGGGCTCAAGTCTACTTAAACCCAATTAAACTCAACCCAACTACCTGTCCATGGCCCAAAACAGAATTCAAAACAATAGAACAACATCCACGAAACGAATCCACTGAAAACTAACTGCAAAGAGGGTTAATTAAATGTTAAACCAGGTTAAGCTGGGCTGGAGTGTCATATCTAAAGAGGGATCTATCCATCTCATTTACACAAGCTTCTAACTCATCTCCATACTGGTCAAACGGTTGCCAATCAAACTGTAAAAGATAAAGAACATTTAACAAAGATCACATATGTTATATATACAAAAAATAACAATGAACCATATTTATAACTAACCAACTTACACTATCAACATCTTGTGAGTTGAGTTGATTCTAAACCTCTCTCAAATTTGTGAGAACGTGATGATCCTTCAATCGTTCTTTCTACATTTTAAACAAGGGGAATTCAAATCCAATGTCCTTCATAGCTTTTGATATTGATCGTCCAATCGTCATCCTTATATATGCCCAAATTTGCAATTATGGAAAGAAATAATTAAAAGAAAAGCAAGAATAACTCAAAAAAAGATATCAACATAATGCAATGAGTAATAAATCTGTTTAAATACCTGTAATAGTTGAAGGGGCCTTATGAGTATCTTTATCTAATCTCTAATTCTCGATGCCCGGGTCAAGCTCCTATATAGAATTGATAGGCAAGCAAGCCCCCAGGCATATGGTTTGAAATCTTTAAAAAGCTTGATCAAGTAAGCATTACCTCTCGACCCAGAGGTGTTTGTACAAATTTGAGAGGCAATAAGATGACAAAGATGTACATGTGTGTGCATAATCTCAACTTTTTGAGACTGTCTCTTCAGTAGGTCTTTGAAATTGTCATGGAACCATGTCAAGTTTATTTGTCTCCCATGGAATTCAGATGGGTCGGGGGCAACATCCAATAGGTCAATGAATTTTTCCTCCACCATCATCCAATTAGACCAAACGTGACCTGTAATAGCAAGCCCATTTATGAGAAGGCCATATATATAGGCCACATCCTCCAATGTAACCGTAGCCTCACCCCCAAGAAAGAGGAATGTATTTGTTTCTGGTCTCATCTTTCAACAAGTCCACTGATTAATGAATGATCTAGCTTCATTTTTTCCATCTCAGATACATGATGTAAGCCTGTTCTTCTATATGTATTGTTGCATTCTTGTATTCAATGTCCAAGAATGATTCTTAGGATCTACAGGAATGCAACGTAGGATTTCCGCTTCCTATAAATATAAAGTACAAGAAAAACAAATATGCAAAAATAGAAAGTTTAAGAACTAGGACAAAACATTGGATAATCAAATAACATAAGATGTTTACCTTTCCATCCCATATTAGATTCAAAATGTGGTTTTTCTGTTCAAACAATATAGACTTATCTTTTGGACCCAGGATGAAATCTTGCATCTTTATAACTTAGTATAGAACCTAGAACCACACTTCACTAAAACAAAATATTGATGCTTAGATTTTAACATCTTAAATAAAAGAAATGGGAAATTAGAAAAACATTTCACATTAAGAACATTAGAATTTCAACCCTTCTAATTCATGTTTTATTATGATGTTTTTATGAGATTGACATGTTCATTCCTTGGGATCATTGGTTTTAGACTGCTTATTGTGAAAATGAGGAGTTAACATGATATTAAATGATCACATATATGGGGTCATGACAGCGGCGTACATTCATGCAACAGTGACATAATCTAAATATATTTAGATTCTTTATCCTTAGATCTACAACATGGTAAGCAACAAGCAAAGTAAAGTACAAGAGTATATATTACTACATGCATGTTTAATTTATTGATTCTTAAAGTAATCTCTCTAAATGCAAGTTTACAGTTCTTTTACGCTTATTTATGAGAATACATGAGGTTTATGAGTCAATGGAGTATGAATAACGGGATTAGGAGAATGAGGACCTATTGTGATGATATGTAACTTGGAATGTAAAATGGTAGGAATGGGTCACATAAATTGGAACCAAAACCAAAAAGTTCTATACTGAAACTTATGCTTCAAAAACAGCTTCCAGAAATTCTGAAGCTTACGGCAAAGCTTACAACTAAGCTGCAAGTGTTTTACGGCTCAGAATTCAGAGAGCTCAAATTGCTGTTTACTCTATGGTTGAATGCATTACGGCTAATCAGTAACCACCCCGTGACTAAGCCATAAGCCATTTTACGGCTAGCTTTCCAGCTTTTAGCTACAGTCGACCCACGGCTAAGCTGTGGATTGTACTACAGTTAAGGCGTAGCTCGATCGTGGCCTAGCGGTGAGCCATAAATATGGGTGAATTTAAACACAACTTATGCCCTAGAGCTAAGCAGTGAGCTATAAACAGCCAAGCCATAAGATTCATGAATAGAGAATTTTACAAGTTTAAAATGGCCAAAATAGATGGAGGAGCAACCTTTGCCGAATGGTTGAAGAAGATATCCCTCTGCTTGATGACTCGGTCAAATTTGCCTTTGACTGCACAACCTTCTGATGTGTGCTGATGTCAGCAAACATGGTTATGGTAGACTGGACTGCTGCAGTTGGGTCGGTCTGACCTAACCCAAACCTAGACCTAACTTGCCCAAGCCTAGACCGTCCTCCTTTGTGTGTTCTGCAACCCAGGGGAACCGAAACCAAGTCCTTCTATTCCTCAGTTGCAGTGATGAAAGGCAACAACGAGGGAAATCTTGGCAACGGCTGCTGCAATATGTGCTGATGAGACACTTTTCCGACGACAGCGCACATGAACAATGAATGGGAAGCAGTGGCAGCAGCGAGAACCAATCCAAATCTGAAATCAAAGGTTCTTTTTCTCTTATAGTTTGCAACTCACGCCTGTGCTTCTCTTTCTCTGTTGAAAGTTTTTTTTTTCTTTCTTTCTATGGGTAAAATGGTGAAAGGTTAAAAGTAAGAGCTTTAACTTTTAAGGGCAAAGATGGAATAAACAAAGGGGCTGCACTGTATGATACCCATATATAGGATACTTTTTGGGTTAACACTGTTTTGAATAATAATAGGCCTTTTATACCCAATATGGGCAAATTCCCTTATTTTTATAATATATCAAGCATTCACAATACAAAAATGAATATAGGATTTTTGTTGAATATGTTCAAAGCCAAAGATTTAATAATCAAAGTTGGAAAGGCAATATTCAAACTATAAAGGTGTTCGATTATATACCTTAGCTTAGAAAGCAATTAGAAACTGAAGAAAATTGTGTCCTCAAAAGCTTACGATGGGCCAAGTTTTGAAGCCATTTCATATACATCCTGTCACGCCCCGATCACGGGAATTTGGGGATTTGAGTGGGCCCCCAGGGCGTGGATACGTAATCCCATAGAAATCCGTGCCCTGAAGAATTATGCACGAATTCCTACAAGGGAGATTCCACAGGAACGTGTGAGATAAGCTGACACACGTACAAACATAACTTATCATAAATGGAATCCTGCGAAATATTCAGTAATTATCAAGAGCGCATGAAGTTCATAGTCTGTTAACTTTCAAAAGTAAACATATATATACATATGATAGTGTTGAAGTCTTTTAATTACATCCAAGAAGGCTACTTAAGAGTTTGATACAAAGGTCCCAAGCATAACGATGATATCTCCCAGGGATAAATGCACTCCGTATGATGGCTAGTAAAAGACGCCGCCATCTTTCCACTCGTCTACACCTCGAGGTATCGTTGGGGTACCCTCTGGGGGCGCGTCAGTGTCTGTGTTGGGACCTGGTTCTGGACCTGCAATACCAAGGGTAACACTGTTAACATGACGGTTGAGCAAGTACTAAGGCATATGAAATTAATACAACATAATGTATATGCAAGAATAATCACTAAACATGATGCATGAGTGAGAAGTTACATTTGACATACTAATTGGCAACCACGACGCTTTATTCTCCCAAAAGGGAGCATACATTTCATATGGGTCGCTAGGGGATCAAGCTAGCTTCCCGAGGAGCGCCGACTACTCCTTCGTAAACCTACTGCAGTGGTGACATACATAACATATACCCAAAAGGGTGTAAGCTGAGTGGTGCCGACTCAGATTCAATCGTATCAGTCTTATTATACCCTTGGCTAGTAAGCTCACACTCATTAGAAGCTCTAGCTTGTCAAACATGCGCTCATTAGAAGCTCAGGACTGATTTGCCTCAGGGTTTTGCTAAAGGAAGTAATTCATGTTGAAGGTGGTATATCATAGCAATATGGATGCATTCTCCCTTATAATAAGTAATCTATAGTCCCTAAGGACATTCAACACGATGTACACATAAGACATTCGGTGTCGTTGTGTTACTGTGTCTTGGATTGCCTTATGTGCATGGGACACCCTTCTTATGCCAACATCCATGACTTGCCATTGGGAGACCCTCCGGGAATCATTCATTCTCCCTAACATGTACTTGCCATTGGGCCTGTGTAGTGGTATAGAAGGTGCCAATACTAAGGTCCTACAAAATCATTGAGAGTCCCTAATATCCTATTTTACTGGGTTCTTACGGCTTAGCCATGTACAAGGCTACGACTTAGCCGAGTGGGTCAAATTCTTTCCAGAATTCAGGCGTAATTACGGCCCAACCGTATGTTGGCCTACGGCTTAGCCGTGCTAAGCCTACGACTAGGTTACGAGGAGGCTACGGTGTAGCTGTAGTGTATTCCACGGCGTAGCCGTGTGCAAGCTGTAGAAGAAACTGGGTTCCATGAGCTCTCTGGAAAGCTCGCCATAGGAAGACCTACGGCTTGGGTACGGGCTGGATACGGCTTAGCCGTAGTGAAATCCATGGCGTAGCCGTAGGTGAGCCGTAGTACAAAATCACGTTTTGATGCTCTCTGGACTTTGAGCCGTAGATGCTTACGGCTTAGCCGTAGATTCACTGTAAGCTTCAGAAATCTGAATACAGTTCTGTAGCTCAATTCCGATTTCAGTCAACACAGAACCTATATTGGGAGGGGGTTCTATGACTTACTAGGAGTACCCAATTAAGGTGTTCTGTACTCCCAAACCCTCTATTTCCATGTTTCCATTCCCACTTGATTCATACCCCACTGGCACCCAGGTAACAGCTTAATTCATACACACCCATTAAGAAGAGACTCAAGTGGGAAAATTGGAAGAACTACCTCAACATGCAATGAACAATTACACATGCAGTGCACATAAGCTCAAGTACATGCCTTTTCTAACAGTGCTAACCCTCTCAAACTCCCTCTCTCGTTGTATGCTCAGGAAAATCTCTAGAATAAAATGGGTTCTCTACAAAAAACAGGAAATGTGGAATATGGAGGCTTAGATTTACATGCATGTCATGTGATTGAGTCTTTTAGTCTCTAACAAGCTTACAGAGATGAATTGGAGATACAATTCTCACCTTAGGTCTGTAGCTTAGAGGAGAGTGTGATTTTTAGAGAGGTAGAAGTGCCCAAAGAAGAAGAAGATGATGATGATGAATCTAGTTCTTCCTTCCCAGCTCAAAGGTGAAATCGAGAGAGAGAGAGAGAGAGAGAGGGAGAGAGAGAGAGAGAGCTCCAACAGCTGAAACGAAGGAAGAAGGAGCTGGGTACGTGGAGTTCTCTCTTTTAAACATAATTTCTCCTGAAGCTGCATGCAAGTCCACTAGTTTCCAGAAATTTCATTTTAGACCGAAAGGAGCTCAATTGACCCAAGATGAGTCCGGATTAACTCCGGCCCAACACAAAAGATGATCCACGCGTAAAGTCACACTTAAAGACATGGACGAGGTGTCCAAGAGGTGGGAGGACAAATTACGAAAATGCCCTTAACTACTAAAGTGGGGCCGAACTCCGCCCAACTCCCTATTCAAGGCCCAAACCCACTAATTATTGGATTAAATTAGCCTTAATCGAGTTCAATTAATATGGAATGAGTTTAATTAACGTAAATCAAGATTAGTGGGATTCGGGACCTTACACATCCTACCCGGTAAATAGATATGTTTTTTTATATAGTGGAATCAGAAATGAACAAAACGACATAGAATAGTGGAGTCTCAGTAAAGGCTATGACTGGTTTTAGAGCAAGTTCAAGGGACACAAATCTTGTGCATGAAGAAGTAACTTACTATGATAATGTCATATAGATTCTAGAGTTGGATTATTATGAGTTCAAACAAGTAGTATTCTGTGTGATTGGGTGCATTTAGACAGTCAAGGATGTAGAGTTAATTTGGAAATCAATTTGACATACGTTAATGAAGATGATGAACCATTTATTTTAGTTAATCAAGCAACTCAAGTATTTTATTGTAAAGATTATAGTAGGCCTGTGGAGGAATGCCACGTTGTATTGGATGTTCCAAAGAATTTGAATTGGGATATGGATTCTTTTGAAGATCCCTTAGTCTTTGAGATAAAAACAATTGGAAATATCTTTCCAACAGCACTACGAGATGATATCATTGATAATGAAGAGACTGAACTATAAGTCCATGTATGACATTTTCTTTGCTAGATTTTTTTATATCATTTTGCATGTTAAATTTCTTATTTTTATGTAACATAATCAGGAATGGAACACTTTGATACCATATCTATTACATTTTTCTTGGTTTTATTTTAATATATTCTATTTTAAATCTGACATATGTGGTTGAAGGAATTATGTCATATGATAGACCTTCATCAGCAACTGCATCTACAATAGAGGGATGTGGTACACTTGACAGTATGTAATGCATATTATAATTTGGTTGGATTGTGATATTATTTTTTTAATGTTCCAAAGTTGATGTTTCATTTGTAACAGGTCATGTCTACCCGGTGACATTTAACATAGATGGTTAAGCCATTGGTGACAATGCAGCCGGCTTGTCCACAATGATAGGGCGAACTATGAAAAACAATATATTGCCAGCATTTTCTCAATGGTCAGACGTACCCAACTCAATGAAGGAGAAAGTGTGGGACATAATAACTATGAGTTGTAGTTGGTTCAAAGAGGTTTATAGTTATTTGAATTTTTTATATTGATTTATCTCACTTAATATTCTACTTTGCAGAACAAGTATGAAGTTCCAATTGAAAATAAAGCGTTGTTGCTTAGGAAAGCAAATGAATGCTAGAGGGATTGTAAGTAGAAAAGTAGGCATTTCATATTCGATAGATATCACACAAATGCAAATAGGAAAAATGATGTGCCTAAATTTGTTAAGAAGGCGGACTAAGAGAGGTTTATCGACATGTACTCAACATATGAGGCACAAACGAAGAGTGAGCTTGGGAAGGCCGCTAGGCAAGCTGTGAGGTGCCCCCATACCTCCGATAGAATTGGACAAACAAAGGTTGCTGATAATTTGGTCACTGTAATTTATGCATTTTCTTACTTTTTCACAATTTAAAGGCATTTTTATGTAATTAGGATGTTTGATTCTAAAATTTTAGCGACAAAAAAATCTTGAAAAGGAATCACCCATACTGATGTTTGGTTCGAAACTCATACAAAGAAAGATTATTTTACTTTGAACCAAGAAATGGTAAAGAAATAATTTAATTTATTGCATTATCACTAAGTCTATTTTGAAAATTATGACACCTCAAAGTAATCATTGACTCATTTTTAAGAAATATAAGATTACTTATTCTTAAATTGATAATAGAAGTGCTATGTAATGTGATGATATGGGTTGTTGATATTGGAGTTTTGAGAGCTATGGCATTATAGAGGTATATATGGAGTGGTCCGTTAACGGGTGATACATTTGTGCATTGAAGATATTTTTTAGGGTTTGAAATATAAAGGAGACTCTGGAAAAAGTTTTTTGAAAGTATAAGCGCTAATGTGAATATCCGCACAAGTTGAATTGATTATAAAGGTGCTATGTGATGTGATGATTTGGATTATCGATAATGGAGTTTTGACTGTATTGGCATTATATATATATATATATGAAGTGTTATATTAACAGGTGATATATTTGTGCACCCAAGATATTTCTCGGTAAAATAAATGTAAATATATTTATAGGTAAAATACGTTGTCCATTTTGAACTATTTGTACATTATAGGTCACAACAATAATAAATTATTGTATGTTTCTTTTAGCATTTTTAAGGATCTTGTTTAACTAAGATATTTAGGGTATCTCTAGATATTATGTAAAAAATGACAAAACCAAATATTCTCAACAAAATGATCGAGATCCTCATGCTTAAACCATAAACTTATCTTTAAAGTCAAAATTTTACACTCTAGTTTTATTCTATTGATTGATTTATTTGCGGTCACTAATAAATGCTCTAAATTTTTGTATTAAGTCATACACGAAGGTATTCTATTTTATAAATTTTAAAAGTCATGTCCACATTCTATAGAGTATTAATATGATGTTAGTTATGCTTCTTATTAGTTGTATAAGTTAATGTACCAATGCTTTTTTCGTTTTGCAGGAAGAAGTTCACAGAATTCATGAGAGATTGTACATGGACATTTGGGTTAGGACCCAATTGCTCAAATATGTGGTTGTGATACTGTGGATATGTGAGGGGAATAGGTTTAAGAGTTTCCAAGTATGTCATTTTATGTTCAGCTCCTTATTAAAGAGCATTACAACGAGAGCAATAGCCGAATGTTATCCTTCATACTGAAGTGGAACAATTGAAGGAGCGGATGAAAGAAATGGAGCAGATCTTTTCATCCCATGGTGGGGGACAGATGAATTTTGGACAAATCATGGGAGTCCATCTCAGGTACAAACCAATTTTACATAAATAACATATTTATAAATATAATTAAATATATAATGCTAAAATACTCATTAGTTCTAATGTATAATATATGTAGGTAAGGCAAACTTCTCCACGTCAATAGGCACAATTCAACCAAGCAAGCACTCAAGCTGATTCAACTTTGTACAAATGGAAGCATTTCACAAAGAATATATGTGTCGCATATGGGTATAAGATAGATGAGCCTGTTGAAGATTCGAGTTCGCAAAAGATCCTCTTAGATGAGATCGTTGATGGGAATGTTAACCTTGTAAATGAACTAGGCAAGCTAGAAGATCTTGCACCAAGGGACCCATAGATTGGCTAGAATTTAGGATCATCTCCACTTAGCTTTTTGAATTGAATCTTTTGATACACTGTTGACCCATAAAAATTTTTGCAAATAATGAGCTAAGGCATTACAAGCTTTGGATTATAAAGTTCCAAAGTTTTCAAAGCACTTGGACCTCATTTCAGCTCAAATTAGCTTCAGATACTCTTTGCTAGCTCCTTGGGAATCACTGCAGGACCTGGCACTTCCACATGTTGAAGCAAACTCCTATTTAACAAAATACTTTCAAGTACATTTAAAGACTACTCCTTAAGGATTCAGAGCATTTCAACATCATTTGGATCCAAACTTGATTCAGATGATCATATACTATACTCTGTGGGTCCCTGTGTAGAGTGACATCCCATGAAGGTCAAATTAGCTGAAACTCTCAGAGGAAGCTTGAATGACGCCCAACACAGGCCCTACAAAATTTTGAGTTCAACAGACATCATCGAACCCAAAAGCTACAGGCATGTCAACTTGGGATCAGTTCCCCCCCTAAGCCATGGGGTCATTGACCAAAGTCCTGCTTCTGATGTCCAAAATTGATGAAATTTGGGCGCAAAGCTTCAGTCATGTTCAGAAGATACTCTACAAATTTTCAAGTCGAAAGGACTCCGTTTGATCCTAATTTCATTACATGTCAGCTTAGAGGACAGTAATCCCGAGTTATGGGTCACTGGCTAAGATCTTACTTTCAGAAGGCTAAAGCTGATAAAGTTTAAAACAAATGCTCAAAGAATGCTCCAAGTTACTCTCCTGAAGTTTCAAGTCAATTGAACGTTTTTCAGATAGAAAACAAGCTAACTACCTCAATGTGGGGTGAATAGTGACCTAATACATGCAATGAATAGGCCACTGTTTGAAATCATTCTTCCCAAATCCAAAGCTGATGAAATTCGGAGGAATACTCCAAGATGTTCCTGATGTCAGTCCCTCCAAGTTTCAAACAAAACCGAGGTCATTTGGGCCTTAAACAGCTGAAACAAGGGCCCACTTTCATGAAAAGTCAACTGGATGGTTGACTAATTTTAGAAGGTCAAAACAGGTTGAAACTTCTATGAAACACTCAAAATAGTGTCAAGAAGCATCCCACCAAGTTTTGTGAAAATTGGACATCGTTCGGACCCCAAACAGGCAAAAACAAATCACAAATGCAAAAGCCCAAAATTGGGCCTTGTCCGTGACCGTGGCCTATTTATCAAGGGAGTTGACCAACTTTAGATGGTCAAAATGAGCCAAAACTTTTATGATATGGTTAAAATAGTGTTAAGAAGCATCCCTCCAAGTTTCATGGCAATCGGACTTTGTTTGGGCCCCAAACAAGTGAAAACAAGTCGCAAATGTAAAAACCCGAAATTGGGCCTTGTCCGTGATCGCAGCTGTGGTCACGGACCCCCAAAGGATACTTTTTTGCTGTTTTGGGCAGTTTTTCTCCATTCCCTTTTGAAATCCAACTTCCCACAACTCCCCTCAACTCTCAAGAACCGCCAAAAACCACCTGGGGCCTCTATAAAAAGAACAGTGTTTGAAGGAAGCAAGGAAGAGGGCACACAATACAGAAAAAGAGGGAATTGAACGAACACAAGAGCATTCAAGCAGGAAAAGTAGCATCCCATGACCATTCCCTTCCTTCTTTAGTCACCAAGGTGAGAAAAAAGATTCAGAGGAAGAGGAGAAGGGTGGGGTAATTACAGAACACATTATGTACATGCAGTAACGACTATTCGAAGGATGATGTTGTCATCTTTGTTTTTCTCATTCGGGGGGATTTCTTGGCCATCATAGAGGTTGTAAATGAGCCTCTTTGGGCCTCATTTTGTTTCTTGAAAATCATAGCTTCAGAATGACACAACTCTGGCTTCCTGTGATACCCTCTTCGGACTTGAACAAAAGACAGTCCGTAAACAAGAATGATGAATTACAAAGTTTTCAATCGATTCTATAGTCAAATTTGATCTTCTCAATGGTCATCCAACACCCCAAGATGTCATGAAACAGAGATTCAACACTTGAAAAAGTTTGGAAGAAGAACTAGCACGAACAGCACAAAAAACGGAGGCGAACAGTGACTTCACAGTCACTGTCTGCCAGTGACAGTGGGTCACTTTTTGCCAGTGACCGTGGCCCACGGTGTAACACTCCGATCCCCTTTGAGCCAGATTAGTGGCTCATTAGTGTGTTTTTCTGTTGTTTTATTCTTTTGGACTTGGTTTCGGGTCTTGGATAGGTAGTTGAGTAACCTTTGACCTGAGATAGGTAGTTCTAAGCCCTTTTTTGTAATTTTACTTTTGCTTTGCTTGCATCATCTTTGCATCATCTTGGTGTCAGCACGTGTATTTTGTTGAGCTCGTTATATTCCATAACTGTGTCAGACCCATTTGGAGTCAATTGGAGAAGTTGGACCTTCGTGTGACTTGAACCGTAAATAGTTTAAACTCTTCGGACTTTGACTTAAACTCCAAAACCTATTTAATGAGTCAGCTTCCAGATGTCTTATTCATTTCGTTGATCAACTGCATGCAACTCCAGAAGGTGCCACGTTCATCTCTCTCTCTTCTTTTCCATTTCTCTCCTCTTCTCGTTCTGGGTTGGTGTTGGGAGCTTGCACCCATCTTGATTTGGGTTTTGTTTCTCTTCTCCCTCTCTGTCTGTGGCTTTGGTAAGTGGGTTCTCTCCAAGTCTCTTTCTTCTTCATCTCCAATTGCACCTCTCTTTCTCTGTTGCTGTGTCTTCATCTCATGCATGGTTTATTTCTTTGATTTGTTTTGATTTTAGTTGATTTGGAGCTTGATTCAGTGGATTGACTGAGTTTTGAGGCAAGTATAAGTACAGGATTTGATAACACATATGGGTGTTTTGTTTGATTGCTTTGATTCCATCTTATGCTTTGTATAGAATGTTTTATAGCCAATTTCTAAGATGTTAGGATCAGATGAGCTTGTTTTGGAGACATTTCTGTACCGAATTTTCGTTTCTGTAACTATCCCGAATTGGCTCTCTGCATTGTACGGCTAAGCCGTAACATTGTACGGCTCAAACTCCAGAGACTTGAATTTCATCTTTTGTTCTACGGCTAGGCTACGGCTGAGCCGTAAATTGTCCTACGGCTGAGCCGTAAGCTAGCCGTGACCCAGCCGTGAATTAAATTTCTGATCAGTCGAAACTTTCCCGATACAGTACTCTTACGGTGTGGCTACAGCTAAGCCGTGGATTGCTACGGCTAAGCCGTGGATTGGTCTACGGCTAAGCCGTATACTGACGTAGCTCAGCCAAAAAAGGTATCAGATCAGAGGTGAAGATGACCAGTTTAGCTGTGTTTTCAATGGAACCACGGTTAAGCCGTAGGGCATATTACGACGAGCGCGTAAGATGTCTTCGGCTCAACCATATGTCACTCATGGCTAAACCGTTAGGCATGGCAAATCTGAAATATAACTTAGGATAATGGTGAGATTTGTAGGGCTCAAATACAGGTTAACCACCCATGTAAACCGGCCCGATGGATGCTTTGGACCGCATGAATAGTCTGTTAGGCTGTGACTTATTCATGTGAGCGTTGATCACTGTTAAGCACCTCCCCATGGGTGTTGGTTTAAGGGACTTCGGTGCACGCAAAGATTATATTGCAACACTTTGATGGCAACGGTGCATTGAATAACTTAAAACTACATCAACATGCACGGTTAGTGACAGTGAACAACTAGATTAGTATTGGCTTGTAATTAACCTTGACTCCGTATTAATCTGAGATGCATTGCATATTGTTTATAGTTTTGCCCTCTGTTCTGTCAATCTATGTCTATGCATTCCGCAGTCATTTTGCTTTCGTCCTGTATGTCTGTTTTACTCTTCGATCTGCACTATGCTTTGATCTATGCTGTGCTTTGACTTAATCTATGCTCTGTTTCTGGCTTTGTATATCTCTGATTTATTGGGTATTCCCTGGTGGCTCTGCCCAGAGATTAACACGTGAGGATAAGATCCGGTCTTTGTCATCGGTGAGTCCAAGGCGGATAATCTCCCTTCTTTTGGATTTGATTTGATTGGTATTAGTCTGGCTCTACTCAGCCTCAGCCCTAGGATGCCCGACGGGGTTACCTCTGGCTTAGATCTCTGTATCTTTGTATCACTGCAGTGTCGCTTTGTCTTGGGACCCCGGAACCCAGGAACCGAGACCCACTTGTACCCTGGCCCGGTCAGTGGTGTTCTCCTCTGCTCTGCTTTGCTCTGCTCTCTATTGGAGAGAACATGATTAACGTAGTAGCCACTTAGTTCAGTATTTCTATGCTTTGATTCACTTATCATGCTTTACTTCTATGCCCGATTTGCTTAGCATACTAAGATGGAACTCTGTATTTAATCTTCTGTCCTTATTCTATTTGATACTATGAGTGTTTCATCCCTGTTACTTGTATTTGCTGGATCGTTGTATTCATTTGTGTTGTCTGTGGTGTTGCAGGCACAGATCCCTTGCCCAGCTCCCCTGCGGTCGAGGAGGCTGCAGGGCCGAGTGTAGAGGCACCCTCCGGTTTGGCAGAGTGGGCCTGATCACCTCTGCCGAGTGCGTGCATGCATATCAGTGGCCTAGTTGTTTGGTTTTGGTTTTTGGGATATTTGTCTTTGGCACTTTGGACTTTGGACTTTGTACTCTGTATATTTTGTATATCATAATTTTGGGTGTGTATTCGGATTTTATATCAGCGTATTTATCGTTGTCTTATCCATTCCGCATTTGTTTTGGCTTCCGCTATTCTTTTTCCTTTGTTGCTTGCTATGATATATACAGCTTCCGCGTACGCTTAGTTCGCACGTGTTAGATCCCTTGTGTGTGTGCATCTGGACTGGGTTTGGATGCACGTGCACGGGAGTACGTGTGTCACCGGTTTAGCTTTTCGCTAACCCCCGATTTCTGGGCTCGGGTCGTGACACATGGTCACTGGCCTGGGGCAGTGACTGCGGGTCATGGTCACCCCCATTTTTTCCCTCTTTTTCGCATTTTTTCCTACTTTATGTACATTTTTTTGTATTTTCCAAATTGAGATCACATCTAAGACTTGAGGGAGGGGTTGTAAACTTTGCCAACTCATGTAAACAACCTCCATCCCCGTGGTCAGGGCATTAGAACCCATGTAAACAAAGGAAAATTAATGATGAACTGTAATTAATTCCCATTTTTCTTAACGCTTGAAGTGCATGAATGTCGGGCATCGAATCCATACACATTTCCACGCCACTTTAAGTGCGATCATACACTAAATACGATTATTGATAGAAATTTTTAGTTAAATTTATGTTTTAGTTGATGGATGATTGGTTACTATATGGATTTGTAAATTAATACTTCATGTCAAGTTATTATAAAAACATTTTAGTTGGTTGAATTGGAAAGATTGTTTGGTTTATTATTAATATCTTTTTTTTCTGTAGATTGTTTGGTTTATTATTATTTGTTTGGTTTATTATTATTGGTATAAAATAGTTGCCTTTTTATTTTTAACTATTTGAAAAAAAAAGATGGGAAAAACCTCGATTATTGGTCATGGTTTTTTTTTTAATTTAAAATATAAGGCCATAATTCTTTTTGGTTAACCATGGTCAAAGGTTGTGGTTTTTTTTTTAAAATTGCCACAGCCTTCAGTTTTGGGTTTTGAAATACTACGGCGTTTCTTGCCACGGCCATATCTATGGCAAATTTCAAAATACCACAGCCATTGGTTATCGCATTTTAACAATTTTGACGTAATGGGTGCCTCATCAAACACCTCGTACACAGCCTCAACCTCACCCCACTTCGCATAATTGAATATCAAGACTGCCCATGACACTTCACTTCTCAGGGGCATTTCGTCGAATGCCATCCGCACACATTTCAAATGATCATATCAAAGACCTTCAGATGGGTGGTCGAAGCCATGCCTGTTGACCCATAAAGAATCATAAGCATTATAAGTGTTGCAGTGAAGATATCACAAGCAAATTCTAAGCTCAGGGGCACATAAACCCTAGAATTATAGAATGCCCGTCAAGTATTGCAACTAGATGTTTAAAGCTAATGCAACTCACTCAAAAGACTTCAAATGATCTCAGAGTGCATTAGTTCAAATTTTAGAGTTGATGGACTTCATTTGGTCACTCAACCCACTAACCCTCAAATTCAAAGTTCATTGACTAAAAACCCGGGAGTCATTGAACACTTTCAAGTTCCTAGATTACCAAAGTGGACGAAAATCACATGGAAACTCCAAAACATGCTAAAAAATGATGCTTCAAAGTTTCAAAGCATTTGGACTTCATTTCATCTCAAATTCAAACTTTAGTGGCCATCTACCAGTTCTTTGGGGTCACTATGGCAACTGCCACCTCTACATGGTAAAACCTGTTGAAACTTAGGGCAATGTCTTTAAACACATTCAATGACTATCCTTAAAAGTTTCATAACATTTGAACATCATCTGGACCCAAAGTTAGTTCAGATGGTTGTCTACCAAGCTCTTTGGAGTCACTATGCAAAGTGACGCCTCATAAATATTAAATCAGCTAAAACTCTTAAAGAAAACTCAAATTATGTTCAAGAGTAGCTTTGCAAGATTTCAAGTCAAATGGATATCGTTTGAATCTTGTTCAGTAAAAATGTCAACTTTGGGTTGGTAACCTCCAAATCTTGGGGTCACTGACGAAAGTCCTATTTCAACTATATGTCAGCTTAGGAGTCAGTGGACACCCCTCACCAAAAAAAAAAACTTAGGGTCACTGAACAAAGTCCTACTTCTAGGAGGCCAAAGCGAATAAAATTTGGATCAGAGACTCAAAATGTACTCAAGATCAACTTTTTAAAGTTTCAAAGAAGTTGGACATCATTTGGGTGGAAAACCAACGATTGCCAATAATAAAAAAGGACATTGAGTTAGGACATGCAACAAATGAGTCACTGATCAAACTCCTACTTCTACAACTTCAAAGCACAAAAAATTTGGATGAATGCTTTAAGATGCTCTCAATATCAATTTCTCCAAGTTCCAAGTCAATCTGAGGTCATTTGCTCAAACAATTGAAATATAGGCCCACTTTCATGAAAAGTCAAAGAGAGGGTTGACCAACTTCAAAAGGTCAAAGCATGATGAAATTTCTATGGCAACCTCAAAATGATGCTAGAAAACAGCTCTCTAAGTTTTGTAAAGATCAAATATTGTTCGGCCCTAAACTGATGAAAACGGGTCACATATGCAAAAAACTCAAAGCTAGGCCTGACAGTCATGGACACCTGTAAAATGGTTCCAATAGTTTCAAGTGGTTTTTTCCACTTTATTTTGAAAACCAACTTCCATAACTTCCCCAACTGCTGCTAAAGTCTTTAAAAGATATTAAGTTCATGAATTTGCATATTTATGTATCATTTTATGATTGATTAGGGGTTTAATTAGGTGAGTTACATAACTATTCATCAAATTACATCATTTCATGCATTTTCACCTAAGAGCTTAGATTTTCATATTTTTCAGACACTTTCTGCATTAATTTAGAAATTTATAAGTTTTCTTTGTAGAGTCCCAAATAGAGTAAAACTCTATTCAAACGGGTCCCACTTCATTGTGGGCTCTTCAGTATTTTATGGATTTGATTCAAATATGCAACAAGAGCAGCAGATCACGTGAGACACACCATGTAAGAAATTTGGAAAACCGGCTTCATGAGAACCCCACACACATGTGCACACATGCTTGGATGATCAAAAGGGGGTTCCACTCTTAAGTTATTGAAAGACTTCAAATTTGAATCAAAAAAAGAAAACCAAGGTGGATAGAGTTCAAGGAAAGGAAAATCACAGAAGAAGAATTCAAAAATGGAAAGTTAATCCCTTTTTTTTGACATCATAGATTAAAATGGTCATAATTCTTAAACCGAGTGTTGGAATTGGACAATCTACCTACTGTTGGAAAGCTCTTTTCGAGTAGATATCTATAAGATCTAAGATTGTATCAATCGAAGCTGAAATGACAAAGTTATTACCTCAAGTAGTTGGCTGTGTATTTTTTTATGGGATTGCAAAAAAATTGAAAACTTTTTTCATGTTACACACCTTTGGGCAGGGTCCATCTCTCCTTAAGTGAAGTACATTGAAGACCAAAGTAGGGTCAGCAATCTTTGCTTTATTCTTTTCAAGATAATTTAAGAAGATTGGAAGAAAATCCTCAAGAAATTAAAGAAGCAAAGCTTATTTAGAAGATTTACTTGCATATGAGGAGAATCTTCTAAATAGGGGAAGTTTGCGTAGGATTGATTTTCAAAAGAATGCAAGAAAGAATCTCTCTAAAGTTACTAAGTTTTTGCTAACTTAGAGGCCAAGCCAAGAGACCTTTCTAAAAGAGAACTTTACAAGCCACAAAAGAGGAAAAAAGTAAGGAAACAAAGGAGGCCCAAAATCATATTTAATGAAGCCATGGAAGTCCAAGAACTCTCATCCTCACCACACTTTTCTCTTTCCTTTAGCCACTCTCTCTCCTCTCCTCTCAATCTCTCTTCCTGCCTTTAATTTTCGATTTTTACTTTTAAGGTATTTTTTAGCCTTGTTCAAAAAACTAAGAATTTAGAAAAGAGATTCTTAGAGAGTGAATATTGTACAATAATGCTCTTAATGAAATATTTGATGAAGATCTGAGCAATGTCTAGCTAGTCCTTTGGATTGGAGCACATAGATGAAGCTAAGTAGATTTTTATTTTAATTCATATGATTTTTTTATTCTTTGATTTTTATTTTAATTCATATGATTTTTTTATTCTTTTCTTGTCTCTTTTAAATGAATGCTCTATTAGAATAATATATCTATCTTCATGCCTTAGGCAACCTCTATTTTGATTTCTAATAAAAATAATTTGATGATTTCTACTTTTTTTGATAGATTGTGCTTAGGGCTGAGATCCTTTGGTAGTTTATACTTAATTTAATAAGTCATGCTTATGATTTTTTATTTTTTTATGAGGTGAAGGAGGTCTTTAGTGATAATTTTATTCTTATTATTAAAATTCGTTTTGCAAAAGACGGATCTTCCGAATTAGGATGTCTCTGATCTGAGTTATTTTGAAATAAAGAATAGAAAATTGGATGATTGGATTAATTATCTTGCTTAGTGGATTCTAGATACTCTGATCTATTTTCTCCATCAATTTTTCACTACTTTCAATTGCATCAAGTTTCTAATATTCTTAGTTTTATTTCAACTCATTCTTCTAGTTAAAAGATTTCATATTTTTAATTAAAAAAATTCAAAACTGCTCATTATGGGATTGACTTGTATTTGCCATTGTATCAACAAGACAACTGTGCACTTGCTGTTTTAAGTAGATTGATTAAATTCACATCAAAAGACATACTTAGACACTTGAGAAAAGGTTAAAAGGATGGTTTCCAAGGTTCCAAAGATGATTCAAAAGCTCCACAAGATTCCAACAAGTATTAGGCAAACATTTACAATCCACAAGCATCTAAGACCTATCTGTTCTTCTTCCTTTCACAAACTTAAGGTGAGAAATGGTGTTGGGGAAGAAGACACACCTTGCCAACTCTCATGAGGATTGAACCTTAAGGCCATCAAGTGCCAAAGAAGTTCGACGAGATGAAGCTATTTCTTTTGTGTTTCTCCCACTTGAAAGGTTGGAGGCCATTTTCAAAGTTGTGAACAAAACTCTATAGGTTTCATTTGACTCTTTGAAAACAATAGGGTCAGAATGACACAACTCTGGCCTCAATTGCTTGTACAAAAGCAACCTTTTTGAATTTGTACAAACGCGGTCCGTAAAATCACAATGATGACTACCAAAGATCATAAATGATTCTAAGATCGAATTCAGCATTCTTGATGATCATTCAGTACTCTTAAAGTCAGAAGACATAAGTTTCAGTACTTAAATGCACTACAAAAGCAAACAGAATTAAAGCAAAGACAAATAGTGAATAAAAGGCCACTTTCTCTCACTAATCGTGGGCCATGGTCACCACCCCCAAGTTCTTCATTTTTCACTTTTTTCCATTTTTTCATGTAATTCCCCTATTTTTCCTAGTTTGGATCACATCTAAGACTAGTGGGAAGGGTTGTAATTTTCTAACACTTATAAACAACTTGCATTCCCGAGGTCAAAACATTGAAGCCATGTAAATAAAAGGAAATTTAATAATGATTTGTAATTATTTTCCCATTCTTCTATATGTTTGTAAACATTGGACTTGATTCTGCTGCATTCATCATCATTTCAAGCGCATGCAGAAGATTGGTGCTATCTATGAGAATTTATTTGCTCTAATTTGTGATCGAACTGGCCTAAAAGACATGAAAAAGTGCCAAAATACATGAAAAAGTACTACAAGCCTGTGGCCATAAAGTGCTATGTAAAATGGCCTATGACCGCAGAGTATTGTGTAAAAACTGCTGTGACCATAGAGTGCTATGTAAAAAAGTGTTGTAACCATAAAGTGTTGTGTAAAATGGGCATTGACCATGGGTCCATGGTCATTGACCAATTGAGCCTGAAAGTGCAATAGTTAGATCTTACCAAGTCCTAGAGGGGGGGTGAATAGGACTATTAAAAATTTCTTTTCAAGAATTAGGTTTTATTAGTGTGCAATCTGAAGAATTAATTAAGATTGAGAGTCCCCAAGAAGATTAAGAGAGATGTTCAGAGTTGTGAGTGCTTACAGTGTGTAGAAATGCAACTAGAGTAACAAAGATGTAGCTTAGAAATGATGATCAACTCAAGTGACACGAATGCAAGGCAACATCCACACACAACAAGCAATTAACACAGTGATTTATAGTGGTTCGGTCCTAGACCTACATCCACTCTCAAGAGCAATCTCTCTTGGTTCCACTAAATAAGAGGTACTTACATAACATACACCTCTTGCAACAGTTTTTGATTCGGTGGTTTGTCTTCCACCAACTGGGGTTTTTGATCAGGTGGTTGATCCTTGATCTAATCCACCAACTACAACAATTTTTGATGCAGTGGTTTGTCTTCCACCAAATACAGCAATGAGAATTGAAATATTAAAGAACACCTAAACAAGGAATTATATACCTTAGTTTTGAGTGGTGCTCTTGATGCTTGAAAGACTACCTCCAAGCTTTGACCTCTTGTTCTTGCTCTTTGGTGATGAAGATCTTCAGATGAGTGCTCAGCCAAGGGAAGAGGTTTTAAGAGGGTTTGGAAGGCTAAGATATTCTCTCAGATTTAATGGAGCCTTTCCTAAATCACCAACTACTCTTCTTGAAACAATAATGGCACTTTGTGGTGTTGAAGAGTAGGTGGTTGTGGGAGCTTTGAAGATGATTTTAATGGAGGTGCAAAGGCTCAGCTATACTAGTAATTTTCACAGTAATAAATTCAGTAGTTGGAGCAACGGAAAGGTCCTCTTTAAATACAGATAAGCTCCAACGGATAGATCTACGGCTAAGAACAGAATGGTCTACGGCCTAGCCGTATGCTCTGACAACATCCAACGACTAGTTTGACCAGATTCAACAAAAATTCCTTCTTACGGTTATGCTTACGGCTTAGCCGTAAATCCTTATACGACTTAGCCGTGAGCACCTTTTGTCCTATGAAGCATGACTGTGGCCATGTCTTGGAGAACTCTATTTTTCCTTTCAGCTACCCCATTTTGTTGTGGAGTTTTGGGTGCTGAATATTCATGATGAATCCCATATTTCTCACAGAATTTGTCAAATTGATCATTTTCAAATTCTCCTCCATGATCACTTCTGATTCGGGCTACTGAAGTCCCTTTTTCAATTTGAATTTGTTTTACAATCCTTTTAAATTCTCCAAAGGCTTCAGATTTTTCTCTCAAGAATGTAACCCAAGTGAATCTAGAGAAATCATCTACCATGACAAGAAAGTATCTTTTCTTACCTCGACTCTCTCTTTTAGTTGGTCTAACCAAGTCCATATGAATAAGTTCTAGAGGTCGAGTAGTTTTCATAGCATTCACCATTTTATGGGCACTTCTAATTTGTTTTCCTTGAAGGCACTCTCCACAGATCATCTTTTCTTTACTACTGATCTTGGGCAGTCCTTCAACATATTTATTTAGATGGGATAAGTCTCTGTAGTTTACATGCCCAAGTCTTTGATGCCACAACTTAGCTTCATCAATACTAGTTAATAAGTAAGAAGCGGAGGATGAAGTATTTGTTTTTCCCACCACATAACAGTTATCGGTAGTTCTAAGACCTCTCAATATTATCTTTCCATTCCTTGAGATCTCACAACTATGACTACTAAAGTTTATGGCATAATCTTTATCACAGATTTGAGATATGCTAAGTAAATTATGTTTTAACCCATCAACGCACAAAACATTCTCAAAAGGTGGTAAGTTTGGAACATTTAAAGTTCCTTTCCCAATAATTTTCGCAGTACTGCCATCACCAAAAGTAACCGTGCCTCCATCGAATTCAATTATTTTAGACAAACAAGATTTATCACCAGCCATATGTTTTGAGCATCCACTATCCAGATACCATCTTGATTGTTCTGCAGCTTTAAAAGCTGTGTGGACTACTAGATTCTTGTTTTTAGGTATCCATTTAAGTGTACTAGTGGTGGGGATCATAGTTGGTTTTTGGTGTTTCACTTGAAAGGTTTTATGTTGGGGAATAAGAATGTTTGCTCCATCCTTTTTGTATATTTCAAATTGTTTTCTTAACTTTTGGACTTCTTTTAACAGATTATCCATCTTTTGGTTCAAGGGGAACTTGTTTATTTGAGACTTCAGCTTTTTGTTTTCAAGTTCCATTTTCTTAGAGGTGTTTTTCTTAATTTTTTGACTAAAGTTATAATGAATTTTTCTTAACTTGCACTCCATTTTGAAATGACCTCTTTTTCCACAATAATGACAGAAGACATTTGATGAAACAGTATGAGTACTAGTAGATGCCTTATCCAAAGTGTTTTGAACACTAGTATCTTCCTTCTTTAAAGCACTTTTGACAAAAACAGTTTCGGAACTTGGAGACTGATTAGCATTTTTGTCATATCCAAGACCGGTCATGTCTTTATAAGCTTTCCCAATTTTGAATAGTCTAATGTATTTCTCATCATTTTGGGTAAATCTGTACTCATACTTTTCTTTATACCGTTTCAGAATAGTCACTTCATTATGGAGAGCATTATTTTCATCTTTTATTTTTAAAAGGGATTTTTCATTTTCTCTTAATTTGATTACATTTTCTCTTTCTGTTGATAATTGGGTTTTTACACTTTCGAGTTCTTTGATTAATTCTTCCTTTTCAGCATTAATACTATCAACCTTTTCTTTTAAATTCTTGATTTTGTTTTATTGATTGCTTACAGTTTCAACGAGCCTACAGGTTCCCTCATAGAGTAGTTCATAGGAATCCGTGGTGTTGTCATTATCCTCATCATCTGAATTTTCATATTCACTCTCTGACTCACATCCTGAGATTTCTTCATTCGATATTTTAATCATTTCCTCAAAGAGATTGAATGTTGCAGTGGTAGCCATCAGAACTGTATATTTGTCTGATTCATTTTGATGTGATTCATCTAAGTCAGAATCTGATTCAGATGAATCGTCCCAAGTGGCTGCAAGATTCTTCTTTTTGAATTTTCCTTTTAGAGGACAATTGGTGGATATGTGTCCAATTTTCTTACATCTGTAACACATAGGCTCCTTATGTTTACTTCTAGAAAGGGAACTTGACCGACCTTTGTATTTATCATTAGTGTTTTCATTTTTATACTCTTTCACCCTCTTTTTCTTAAATTGTTTCAAAAATCTTTTAGCTAAAAGGGCCACATCTTCATCCTCGTCATTACTAGTTATTCCTATGTCATTTTTAGAGGAAGATGTGTTATGAGAGGTGATTAGAGCGATTGATTTCTTTTTGTCATTGTTAAATTTGAGTTCAAAGGTCTGAAGGGATCCCACTAAATCTTCAATTTTCATTTGTTCCGAATTCTTGTGTTCTTCTATAGAGGTTACCTTAGGATGGAATCTTTCCGGAAGTGATCTCAAGATTTTACTACAAATTTTACCTTCCGAAAGAGTTTCCCCAAAAGCCCACATTTCATTTACAATTTTCATGAGCTAAGTATGGAAGTCAGTAAACATTTCATTTTCTTCCATGCGAATGTTTTCGAACTGACTCGTGAGCATCTGAAGTTTAGATCTTTTGACAATTGAGGTACCCTCATAAGTTACTTCAAGGATTCTCCATGCCTGTTTTGCATTAGTGGTTGTCATGATCTTTTTAAACTCTTCTTGATTCATGGCACACACTATAGCATTGTAAGCTCTAGCATTATTTTGTCTAAGAAGTAGCTGAGCAGGAGACCATCTAGCTGGATCCAATGGTCTAGTGGTTGTGACACCATTTATAGTCACATCTTCAGTGGGTTCCGTCCAGCCTTTCTTTATAGCCTCCCAAACAGCCCAGTCCATAGATTTTAAAAATGCTGTCATCCGGGCTTTCCAGAAGGCATAATTTGTTCCATCAAAGAAGGGTGGACGGGTGATAGAGCTTCCTTCAGGATTCATGGTGAATCTAGCAAAAGATGGATCTACTTCAGGTTATTACACCCTTAAGAAGTAACCCTCTCTGATGCCAATTGAAAGTGCAATAGCTAGATCTCACCAAGTCCTAGAGGGGGGGGGGGTGAATAGGACTATTAAAAATTTCTTTTCAAGAATTAGGTTTTATTAGTGTGCAATCTGAAGAATTAATTAAGATTGAGAGTCCCCAAGAAGATTAAGAGAGATGTTCAGAGTTGTGAGTGCTTACAGTGTGTAGAAATGCAACTAGAGTAACAAAGATGTAGCTTAGAAATGATGATCAACTCAAGTGACACGAATGCAAGGCAACATCCACACATAACAAGCAATTAACACAGTGATTTATAGTGGTTCGGTCCTAGACCTACATCCACTCTCAAGAGCAATCTCTCTTGGTTCCACTAAATAAGAGGTACTTACATAACATACACCTCTTGCAACAGTTTTTGATTCGGTGGTTTGTCTTCCACCAACTGGGGTTTTTGATCAGGTGGTTGATCCTTGATCTAATCCACCAACTACAACAATTTTTGATGCGGTGGTTTGTCTTCCACCAAATACAGCAATGAGAATTGAAATATTAAAGAACACCTAAACAAGGAATTATATACCTTAGTTTTGAATGGTGCTCTTGATGCTTGAAAGACTACCTCCAAGCTTTGACCTCTTGTTCTTGCTCATTGGTGATGAAGATCTTCAGATGAGTGCTCAGCCAAGGGAAGAGGTTTTAAGAGGGTTTGGAAGGCTAAGATATTCTCTCAGATTTAATGGAGCCTTTCCTAAATCACCAACTACTCTTCTTGAAACAATAATGGCACTTTGTGGTGTTGAAGAGTAGGTGGTTGTGGGAGCTTTGAAGATGATTTTAATGGAGGTGCAAAGGCTCAGCTATACTAGTAATTTTCACAGTAATAAATTCAGTAGTTGGAGCAAGGGAGAGGTCCTCTTTAAATACAGATAAGCTCCAATGGATAGATCTACGACTAAGAACAGAATGGTCTACGGCTTAGCCGTATGCTCTGACAACATCCAACGGCTAGTTTGACCAGATTCAACAAAAATTCCTTCTTACGGTTAAGCTTACGCCTTAGCCGTAAATCCTTATACGGCTTAGCTGTGAGCACCTTTCGGCCTAGCCGTGGGTCAGCCGTAAGCTGAAATCTCCCAAAAACTGCTCTCTGGAGAGTGGCCCGTAATCTTTACGGCTTAGCCGTGAATCACATTATGGCTTAGCTGTGAAGGCCTTTCGGCTTGGCCGCAAGGTCAACCGTAGGCATTATATGGCCAAGTGCACTCTCTGGATTGTGGCCCGTAGATTTTACGGCTTAGCCGTGAAACACACTACGGCTTAGCCGTAACATTTTTCGGTGCAGCCGAAGGGTCAGCCGTAGAACAAAATGGTTCAAAATATACTCTCTGGAGAGTGAGCCGTAAGATCTACGGCTTAGCCGTGATCCAAGCCGTAGTACAAGTGCAGGGTGATTAGAAACCCTTTTTCCTATTCTATTTCGATGGGCAAGAAGGGTCAATGATACCTTATCCCTTGGCACTCATAGAGAATCTTCTTAATTGATCTTGATCTTCCTAGAACTTGCTTGATTTTCATTGATAAGCCTTGAGCTTCCTTGATCTAACTTGATCTTCATAGATGTAACTTGATCTTCCTTAGAGTAAGACTAGACTTGGGTCACGTAATTGACAATACATTCTTACAATGACACTAACAGAGCCTACTTGACTTTGAAGATACCCTATTGAAGACATTTGATGTTTATGATGGGTTTGGGAGCATTTATGGAGGAATTTTGCACCTTGAAGTGTATCAACTTCTCACCTCAAATGAAGGAAGCTTGCACCTTGAAGTACACAAACTAAATCAATTCCTTAGGATGAAATGAAAGAGTGTTGATTTAGTCCAAAAGGCTTTACATTATTGGTTGTAGGATCACCAATTTGTTTGTAAGACTTAACAGATGTTTATATCAAATCAGTCATAAGAAAAAAGACATTTGCAATTATGCATTGTTCGAAGTCTTCCACTGATGGATCTTGTATGATCACTGTGATAGTGGTATAAGCTTAGTCCTGTGGGCCCTATTAGTTTGGTTGGATCCAACTCTCTCTTACTTATAAATCTGACTTTATAATCCCAAAATACTGCCAAAATTCTTGTCGCTAGGACTAGTCGGCATAGCATGCTTCTAAGTCTAACTATATAGTCCTGCAACGCTGTTGAAATTCTGGTACCCCAGACTAGTCAGCATGACATAATGAAATTGAGTTTATGCTTGGTTCTGATCATTTCAGTTCATCCCATAAGGAGACCATATTGGCTCAAAAGGCATTCATAAACCATTTCGACTAGCCCAAGAGGCAGCCATGTTGGTTATGAGACTGATGCAATACTTTGGACTTGTTTTGTAGAAAATACTAATGAGTTCCTTGATGATTATTTTTGATGAAGCTAAAGAGAGGTTGTTCAAAATCTCCATGACCCAGAAAAATCCATCTATAAGAACTCCTAAGCAAGCCCAAATTGACTTTATTTCTCTTGCATCGAGGGTCTCAGTCTTTCAGAGGCTCTCTACTCCTATGAGCTTAGCTGCTTGCTCTGATTTGAACAGATTATTAGTGATCCCGAAGTCTACTAAGAAAATCGAAGTTCTCAAACCTTTGGTTTCCAAATATGCCTAGAACCCGTTTGGTAATTTTGCCAAGGTTCAGGAGGAACCTAAACCCAAGATGTAGTCTAAAGGCAGCAATCTTCACATCATCAAGGCTCGTTTGGGGGCAAGACAGGCTGGCAAATCAATGGTTCTTGGCAAGCCATGTGCTATGGCTACCCAAGGCCCAATGTTAGCATCAACCCAACCCAAGCAACAAGTCGTCAACAATTAAATGCTTTAAGCACCTAAGGACCTTCGACGATGCCTTACTTGCAAGAAGGCCCAGAATGATGCATCCATTCTTGAATGCAACACATGGTCACCATAGCTACGTACTTCAAAACCCAGCAAGGCTGAGAACTAGCCTTACTTAAAGAGAACACCTTCTACCCTTTAACTCAAAAGGAGGGACGAAGTTCGGCAAAAGGCATCTACCTTTGATTATTGTAACACCTACCAGCTATTTGCACCTCAAAGTTACTAGACTTCATTTGGTCACTTAACACACCAATCATCAAATTCAAGATTCAATGACTCAAAACCTATGGGTCATTGAACACATTCAAGCTCATGGATTACCAAAGTGGCCAAAAATCACATGGAAACCCCAAAACATGCTCAGTAATAATGCTTTAAAGCTTTAAAGCATTTGGACTTCATTTTAACTAAAACTCAAGCTCTAGTGGCCATCGACCAACTCCTTGGTCACTACAGCAACAACCACCTCTACATGGCAAAACCATTTGAAACTCAAGGGAATGTCTTTAAACATATTCAAGGACTATCTGTCAAAGATTCAAAACAATTAGACATCATTTAGAACCAAACTTAGTTCAGAAAGTTGTCTACCAAGCTCTTTGGGGTCATTGTGCAAAGTGGCACCTCATGAAGATCAAATCAACTGAAACTCCTGGAAAAAGCTCAAATTATATTCAGGAGTGGCTCTGCAAAATTTTAAGTCAAATGGATGTCATTTGACCCAAGTTTAATAAAAATGTTAACTTTAGGTCAGTGACCTCCAAACCTTGGGGTCACTGACCAAAATACTGCTTCTAGGAGGTTAAAGCTGATGAATTTTGTAACAAAGACTCAAAATGTGCTCAAGATCAACTCCTTAAAGTTTCAAAGCAGTTGGACATCATTTGGATGGAAAACCAACCGACTACCAGTAACACAAGAGGACATTAACTTAGGAGATGCAACAAATGGGTCACCGATCAAAATCCTACTTTTATAAGTCCAAATCACATGAGATTTCGATGAATACTTCAAAACGCTCTCGACATCAACTTGTCCAAGTTTTAAGTCAATCCGAGATTATTTTAGATTCAAATAGCTAAAACGAGGGCCCACTTTCATGAAAATTCGATGGGAGTGTTGACCAATTTCATAAGGTCAAAACATAATGAAATTTCTATGAAAACCTCAAAATTGTGTTAGAAAACATGTGTCCAAGTTCTATGAAGATTGGAGATTGCTCGGGCCACAAACTAATGAAAATGAGTCACATTGGAAAAAACCTAAAGCTGGGCCTATCCGTGATTGTAGTCATAGTCACGGACACCTGTAAAGTGGTTTCCAACTATTTCAAGTGGTTTTTTCCACTTTATTTCGAAAAACAACTTCCCATTGTTGGAAATTTATACTAAAAGCATACTTTTATGTATTTGTCATTAATTAATTTATTTATTAGTAAAGTTTTCATATTCATCCTAATAAGAATTGTATGAGCAAATGGTTGCATTGTCTTTTATTATGTATAAGTGTATCTTTTATTCTATAAAGTAGACAAGTTAGTGTGTAGAGTTCAGCTTATGCACAAAAGACTTATTTGTCGGTTCTTATAGAATATAAGCTGTTGTTGTTCACAATCTAGATGAAGTTGGACACACCATCAGTACGATTGTAACATAATGTTTTAGCAGGCTTATCTTGATTGTGGGAAACGATATAGTTTCAACTCGTTATTCTAGTACACTTTATGCGTATTGAATATTATCGCTTTTGGGTTTATTGTCTTTATACTGACTATATAAGACGATTAATATTCAAATGGTTATTTTGAATGCTTACACTCTTAATCCCAATATAAATAATAGACAAATACATTTAGTATTTGGCATTTTGATCTACAAAGGAGTAAGACCTTTTATGGGTTAATAATTTTAGTAAATTAGATGACTATATTGCGTGTATGGCGGATATTAGTTTATTGACGGAATCCATATCCTATAATAGGGATTGATGATATCTCTTTGCTAAAGCATATAAGTTTTGATTATGTCAAACCCTGCAAGTGAACTCTATATCCGACATATCAAATAAGTTAAGTGTAAGGTTTAAGGAGTTATAAAGATATCGATTTAATATAAATGTCAGTAATTATTTAATCGATGGATATTTGAAATCTTAACGTGAGGAAATTAATAAGTATTTAATAACAAGAAGCTCGAAATATTATTGTAAGAATAAGGACATGAGTATAATTATAATCCTCTAGTAGACTGAATTGTAATTTATGGGGCTAGGATTCTAATTCGGGTTGAATTAGGGTTTCCTATTTCCATAAGAAGCATATTCCTTATTTCCTTCTTAAGGTCCCTATTGTAGCCTATAAATATGTGCTATTGCTCTCTAGGAAAAAAATACAAGAGAAATCTCATTTTTTGATAGCAAAGAGAATTCACAAAAGGGGCTCACACCCCGGTGCGAGTTCGAGCATAAAGGAATACAATAGAAGGTTTTAAGATTTTCGGGTTGCTGTAAGACCAAGGTCAAATTCGAGAGCTCTCGTAGGCATGGTTTTTGAATCATCATCGTCTAAAGTTATTTTTGCAATGATCTGTGTGCAATATCTAGGGATCTTAGCGGCTGCCTCCCAACAGTGGTATCAGAGCTAATCTTGATACTAGGTATGGATTGAATAGAATATATTAAAATTATAGGCTACCATAAAAAAGCATGGTGATCGCACTTGCTATAACTAGTTTTGCAACGAATTGTTTAACCTTTGTTTTGCAACAATTGATCTGGCTATCATGGTCACCATGAGTGTATATTATATGAATGTATCCCATAAATCAAATTTGTGGTTACTATTGTATATATTTTTCAATGTTTCATGGTGATGTAATTGTATTAGCATAGCATGTGAACTTTGTTTGCCTAGAGGCTTAGGATTCAATGTAATTTTTCATGGTGATGTAATTATATTGAGATAGCATGTGAACTCTGTTCGTCGAGAGGCTTAGGATTCAATGTAATCTTTCAAGAAGGGACACAAGTTCTGAAGGCAAAAATTCTATTTCGAAAGGAGAACTTCAATCCCCCCAGAGCTTGTATGCGAAGCGCGTGTTTTGAAGAAGTGGCAATCATGAAGACAAATAATCTTACTTAACCATGATAGTTAGGACACTTTTGCTGGTTGTCTTTCTTTCTTTCTTTCTTTTTTTTTTTTTTTGTGCTTAGATGTTTATTTTTATCATGACCTATTGAATATGATATTAGATTTGTTTATAATATTTGGAATGGTGAAGTAGTAAAGATAGGAGTAACCTAGACATCTTAGTAACCTACTATAAGATTCTAAACTAGTCTTAAGTAAACTATTTTATAAGAACCCTTACTGTTAAAAAAATAAGTAGGAGAGAGAACCTCTTAGTTCCCACGGTCTCCATCATTGTTTTGTAGGAGATGTAATTGATTTGTGTGTCGACCTTAAAGTCTTCCTCCTCATCGGATGAGTTAATTATGGAATCTTTAGTACAAACTCCCATATGGATGATTTAGGGTAATTATTAGTATAGGTCACTTCTTCATTTGACGGGACCTAATATAGAATAATGGATCTTGAATTAAATGATGGTGTACACTTAGCCATAAATAATAGTATGCTTGCCATCTGAGTCACAACTATTATTTATAGAACCAAAGTCATGGCAGCTATTTAGTTATACTTGGCATGGTTTGTTGCCTTGAGAGTAAAACTAATAGGTTATATCCTAAAACTAATAGGTTATATCCTATATGAATATAGTAAGTATAGTAGAAGTCCTCACATCGAGGCATACTATGCATTAGTGTTTTAGATTGCTATCAGATTCTTTTTATTGATTGGCAGAGGGAGCCATTTTCTTTTTATTTGAATCTAAAGTTTATTTGCCCATCATAATTTGTTGATTATGTAATTCTTAGGGTTTAAGATGGGTGTTTTCAATCCACTTGTTGTTATTTTCAAAGAACACAAACTCATTGGACCTAATTACATTGACTGAAAAAGAAATTTGGATATTGTACTAACTGCTGAAGAGTACAAATATGTGCTCACTGAGGTGTGCCCAGAGAAACCTGTGGATGGTTGTACCAATAAGGTGGCCGTCCAGGCATACAAAAAATGGATCAAGACTAATAAGATAGCGCAACGTTACATGTCGGCATCCATATCAAATGTTTTGTAACATTAGCATCAATATTCTTCTACTGTCTATGACATCATGTACAGTCTCAAGGAGACATTTAGTGATCAGGATCGGACGGCTAGGCAGGTTACTATGAAAGAACTGTTTAACACTAAGATGGTTAAAGGTACCTATGTGAGGGATCATGTTCTGAAAATGATGGGACACCTCAATAAACTATAGGTCCTTGGAGCTGAAATTGAGGGGGAGACCCAGATCGATATCATTCTCTAGTCCCTAACTGATTCCTTTGAGAATTTTCACCTAAATTACAACATGAACAAGTTCAATTTTTCTCTGGCAGAATTACTTAAGGAACTTCAGGGTACTGAGGGCCTTCTGAAAAGCCACCTAGTGTTCACGTTACTAAAAAAAGTTCTGCTTCTAAGCCTAAAGGCAAGAAGAAACAGAAAAAGGGTTAGAATCATAATATAGTTCCTCAAGGGCGCAACGGATCTTAGGGAGGAGTGAAAAAGCCAAAGGGCAAGTGTTTTCCTTGTAAGCAAATAGGGCATTGGAAAAAGCAATGTCCAACTTATTTCAACAAAGTGAACAATAAACGTAATTTCATTCACTAGTTATTAAATCATCTTTGGCAGTTATATCTACTGGTACCTAGTGTGTAGTATGGGACCTACTAATTATGTTTGCAATTCTTTACAGAGGTTCAAGAAAACCAAGCAGCTAAGTAATGGGAAGATTTATTTGCTTATGAGTGATGCTGTGAGAGTGGCAGTAGTTGCAGTAGGAGATATTTGTCTAAGTTTTAGTAGTGATAGGACTCTAATTTTAAAAGATTGTCTTTATGTTCCCTCCATTAGGAGGAATTTAATTTATGTTTCCAAGTTAGTTAAGGACGGATATTCCGTTTATTTTATTAAATTTGTGATTATTAAGTACAATAAGCATTTTATCTGTTCTGGTTCATTGGTGGATGATCTTTATATTATTGATCCTATCTCTCCTACATTGCAACTGACTAAATCGAATAATAGAATTACCCTACCATGTAAGATAAAGGAACCTTCACAATTGAACTAAATGTATCTTTGGCATTTACGCTTGGGTCATATTACAATAAACTAGATTTCAAGATTGGTTGCAAATGGACCATTAGATTCATTGGAAGTAGAGGCACTTCTAGTCTGCGAATCTTGTTTAAAGGAAAAAATGACGAAGCACCCTCTTTCGGCAAAAGGTTGTAGGGCCAAAGAACAGTCGGAATTGGTTTACTTGGACCTATGTAGACCCATGAATGCTAGTGAAGCTTTTTTTGTTTAGTGGCCCGCTAAGTTAATTTTTTCCGTAATTTCCCCTCCATGTCTTTTTGGAATAAATGAATATTAACCTTTCAAAAAAAAAATTTTGGGGTGGGGGTGGGGGTGGGGGTGTTTTGTCCCTAACTGTTGGGGAATCCATAATCAATGAAAGGTCTTTTATTATTATTAATTTAAGGTCAATAATTAATGGTGCTTTTGCCCCTTCTATCTTGTCAATGTGCAATGTGCGCTTTTGAATTTCTTTGACCAGTAGTCAAGGCATGTATTCGGGGGTAACCACAAGAATTACCAAAATAATTTAAGAATTAGGGGTGTCTTTATAAAAAAGAAATGGGGGGGGGGGGGGGGGGGGGGGGGGGGTGTCTTTATAAATTTCCCCTTCCCAAGGGAAAAAGTAGAAAAGCCATAAAATGAAAGCCAAAGATGGAAATAAAAAGAGAACGTCATTAAAAGCAAAAGGGACTCTGTAAGATCTTTTGAATTCCATCGACCCCTTCTCCAAGTCTTCTTTCTAGTCTCTCCAGTCGGAAGCATTTCTCCAAAACCTCTCTCCATTTCTTCCTCCTGCGTTGATCCTCTTCACTATAATGGCAGATGCACCGACTACATCGATGGCACCCCAAAAATCCAAGCTCAAGATAGCAGGGTCCTGGTCTGGCGTCTTGGAAGCCGAGTTGGAGGTCTGGACACTGCCCATGTTGAGAGAAGAGGTGGCCACGCGATCCAATTGCACCCCAGATTGCATCAATCTCATTTGCGGTGGAAAAATTCTGAAAGATGGAGATGGGAGCACCAAATTGGCCGAATTGGGTCTAAAGAACAATTCCAAGATTTTGGCCACTCGGGTTTCGGCTGATCAAGGGAAGGCGTTAAAGGCCGAGTTACTTGCCGACGAGGAGCGGTCGCGCCGCCTCGCAAGAATCAGGTGTGTTTTTTAAAACTTTTCATGGGTTATCTGAATTGGGGCTGTTGTAAATTTTAATGGGATTTCCTTGAATCTTCTGGGTATTTGAAGAGATTGATTTTTTCTTGGTGTATAAATTTTGTTTTCGTTTTTTTACCTCCGGTCGAAATGGGTTCTTTCCTTTTCTTCTAGTGTACTATTTTTTTTTTTTTTGGAAGAAATTGATTCCTTTTCAATTTGAAATATGTTTCCTATGATTTGCTGGCAGGATTTTGAAGAATTGATGCAATTCATATGTTGGGCAATTGAGAGAAATTGGAGTGCGTGTGGGAATCTGTGCGTTTTATAATTCTTTGAGTTTTAGGGGGAATATGTACGTTAGAGTTGTAATTCTTAGACTTTTAGGAGAGTGTCCAACGGTACTGTTGCTTTCTGGTGGATTCACTATTTTGACAAAAATCTTATGCTGATTAATGTGTCTCAAATGCGAAGAGGGTGTGGAGTGTGGACACATGCGTCGTAATGCTTCCTTTAGATGGATGTCTTGCTATTTAAACAATGGACATTGCTAGTGTTGTTGCTTGGTAGAGGGTATACTAAGTTGCTCAAGGCGATTTCTAAATGATTTGTGGTATTTTATTATAGCCTTAGAGTGTCATCTTTGTTCCTTAGTTGAGTTCTTAGAAGAATTTGCTTGAATTAGAGAGGACTGTATTAATTAAAGGGAATGGATCCTAGACTGGATAGTAAGGTAGTGTAGATTGATGAACAACAATAAGATGAATATGAGAGAGAGACAGAGAGAGAGAGAGAATCATTAAACATCTCATGTACTGCTTGCTTCTCTGTTTTAATGTATACAATCATTCAAAAAAAAAAAAAAAAACAAAACAAAACAAAAAAGAGTTAGAGAGATAGATAGAGATCAAAGAAGAGATAGTTGTGTAGGATTGTACAACTAATCTCATTATATTTACAGTATGAGGGCAACTAAACAGATGTAGAAAAATTGCATAAAAACCCGAGGATAAGAAGGAAATATAAAATAGTATATTTCTACACTTCCTTCTATATGATGCACAAAAATATCGATCATGCCCATCTTCCTTAATTGTTCAGGACTTCCAGGTCTTCCAGCTTCCAAGAGTTTTTGGTGAATAACTCAATCAATTAATTCTTCAATCTCATAGATATCTAAGATTAACACAGCCAAATTAGTGGAAGGATCTTCCAAAGTGTAGGCAACTTCAAGCGCACATAAGTAATTCTATGGTTCTACCCAAAGAGAAGAGAATATTTGAATTTATTGATGAATGATTTCCAAAATACATGTAAGGTCTTTCAAATAGGTCTCTCAGGAATCTAAAGAAAGTAATTTCCATATTTTAGATGGAGTTCCTTTCCTTAAAACAAAATATTTGTTGAACCTACACTCTAATGAAAATAGGAAAACTAAAATCAAAGGTAGATTACATAAGAGAATATCCTAATAGATCTATCAAAGCTTGATTTATTGTGTTATTTGTCCTGTCACTTTCACACAGCTGGACTGAGCTTGTTAGGCCAACCGTGGGCCTAGATTTGGGCCCAATGGAGCTGGTCTAGCTCATGAATCTTGGTTGCATCAGTTCTCCCCGGTTTGGAGAGAACTTGTCCTCAAGTTCCATCTATTTTCTCCAGGGTCAAAGATACAAATGTCTGATTTTCTTGTTGATCTTCATTCTCTTTACATATCTTGGAAACTTTACTTGATCTTGTCTTTGACTTGAAGTAGATTGGAGGAATTGTTGCTTCTAACGGTTATATTTTTCTTGGATGTGAGTAGATTGGAGGCATTGCTCCTTCTAATTGTCAGTTTTTGCATGGATGTGCGATGAGATTATTGGATGTTTAAAATTTTCAGCTGTAGAATTTGTACCGTCTTTAGTTAGTAAATGTTGATCCTGAAGAAGAAGATATCATTGTGAAACCACCTGGACAATTCATTTGTCCTCCAGTGATCCATATGGCTTTTCTAGAGTTGTTATGCTCGAAGCCACTGGATGAACCATTAAAAACAAATGATAAAAATCCACAAATAATCAAGTTTATAGTTTGTGGGATCCAAGTCTGCATTTTCTTGAATTTGTTGACCAAATGCATGATCCACCGAGGAGTTTGCTTTGATACCAATCTAATACAGTCAGATTGGTGGAAGGATGTGCTCAAGGATAGGCACCTTTAACCATACATATCCAAAGAGAAGAGAATGTATGAACTTTACTGATTCATGATTTTCAAAATTAATAGCCAAAAAGTAATTTCCTTATTGTAGATGGAAGTTCTTTCCTTTAAACAAAACCTTCCTCGTGAATCCCAACTCTAATACAAATAGAAAACTGAATCAAAGGGAGATAGGTAAGAAAGATAATTATCCTAATAGACCTATCAAAGGATACAGGGTCACTACTTTGTTGCAATGGTAATAGTGCCGTGTGCCATGCGTGATAATGTAGGTTCTAGATCCGTGAGTAGCTACTTTGTGCAAAATTGCCAAAGGTTAGGTCTGTCTCCAGTCTAGATCCTTTCAGGGCATTACTTCGGTGGGAGCTGCACTAGGTAATGACCTTTTTGACCTATCAAAGAATACATTGATTTAGTTTTCCTGTTGACTTGCTTATAGGTGGACTGGCCTGATAGTCTAGGAGTGGGCTTGAACTTGTGTCCAATGAAACCCATGAGTCTGAGGCAACATCAAATTAGATGAATAGGATTAGTGGCCATCTGGCCATCTTCTCTTTGATCAAATCTTAGTTTGAGTTAATATGCTTTGCATGTTTAGGAAGTGCTAGATTTTCTGCAATACATTTGACAACTTTAATTCTTCATAGTCAATGTGAAATTTTGACTTATGAGATTCTTGCACAAGGACAATGTGGGATTTTCGATCATATTTGTCCTCAAAGTTGGAACCCCCTACATTAATGGCATGTTTGTGCGCGTTGTGGAAAATTAGATATGCGGGGATGCTTTTCTTCATTCCACGAACCAAGTCTAACCTGAAGGGGTTTTCCATGAAATTGCAGAAAAGTTGTTTCATTTTTCACATTTGTGCTGAACCAAACGTGGATTTTATTGTAGGATGGAAAAGTATCTATACTTTCCATGATTTTGACGTGGAAAAGCAGTCACACAAACTTGCTTTAAAGGCTCCCATCGAAACTCCCACATGCATCACTGTGGGACTCTCATAGGAGAAAATTCTCCTTTATTAAGGGCATGTTGGGTAACGGGAGAGGAATCCTTCCTTTAGGGGAATTCTTGGTGCCATGGAATTGGACTTTTTTTTCGTGTGGATTTATGAGGGAGATGATTCATCTCATTCCACGTTTGGCTAGCATAGAGGAGTTATCCATGATCCCTTCACATCCACGTTTCATAACTTGAGGGGAATCCTTAGAGAGAGAAGAAAGAAAAAGAAAAAAAAAGAGAGAAACAAATACTGATTATCTCCATCTCAAATTCATCACCACCACCCATCACATCTTATTATCCCTAATTACAATCTCCAACTTAACCCACTGCCTATCCAATGACAAATGTATACTTTTTAAATTTTGAAAAAATTATGAAAATTTTGAAAGTCTCTCCTTAACATGAGGGCATTTCTATTTTTTTATTAACCTGTTAGGTGCCTTTAAAATCTATCTTCACATAAACACTTCATGTAAATAATTGATTTTGATTCTTCCATTGAACTTCAAGAACCAACTCAATCCATAAAGCACAAAAATTAACATAATAAGAAAATATTTTTCATAGACATCACAGCCAATCTACTAATAAAAAGTATAGTGTTTTTTTTTCTTTGGAAAAGATAAGTGTATATTTGCAAAGGAAAGAGCCGAATGTACATAAGAATGAGGAGTAGCTCCACCCCACTTGCACACTAGCTTAGAGACACAACTAGGGTGGAGCAGGACTGTGACATTTTGGAGTCCCATGTCGACTATAGAGAGGAAAGTGAATGGGTTTAGCTATAGAGCTTGCATCCTTACCTTGCATGAGGTCTTTTGGTGGGCTGAGGCCCACTAGAAGCAAAACCGTGAGGCCCATGGGCCAAAGCAGACAATATCATGCATGCGTATAGGGTAGTGCGTTACAAATGGTATCAGAGCCGACTCTCAACTAGTTCGAGTGTGGGTCCTTGCCGTAGTCTGGTGCAAGTGGGCGGGTTTTATGTGGGCGGGCCAAGAGGGCTGGCAGGCTATATGGACTGGCAGGCTACTGCACAGGGACGTGCAGCCCTAAGGGGGGTGGATTGTGACATCCTGGAGTCCCACATCCACTATAGAGAGGAAAATGAATGGGTTTATATATAGAGCTTGCACCCTTATCTTGCATAAGGCCTTTTGGTGGGCTAAGGCCCACTAGAAGCAAAACCGTGAGGCCCATGGGCCAAAAGCAGACAATATCATGCGTGCGTATAGGGTAGGGCGTTACAAGGACTGCCCAAAAAGACACCCATAAGTTGGGCCAGCCAAAAAGCCCAAAAGCATTGATATAGCTAACATCAAATCAAACTCTCGTTCCCCATAGCTTCCCGCATATCTTTAGAAAATTTTTTTAAAAATCTGTCATAAATTTCCTATTCGCATCACTAGGACCTGCAACATTGCCCTCTTCAATATTTTGACCTTGTTCATCAACAGGATCATCCTCTTCCATCTTCCCATTGAATGCCTTCTTATATAAATCATCCTCAAGATTCCACAACCACTTAATATAAGTCACAACATTCCAAAAAAATGAGTAAAAGTCTTTCCTTGTCCAAAAATCCCACAAATTAATAAAAGCGTTCATGATGTTCGAACAAAATGAATGGAAGAGACATTCCTTGTCCAAGCATACCATGTCTTAATAAAAAACATGCATGAGTCCTACACCACAACTGAAACCACAAATTACAAGTCCAAAATAACAAACCAAATCATCAAATTAAACATTCGTAAGGAATTTAAGTATAAAGAGCCTGTTGTAATCATTATCTAATGCAAAAAATTGTGAGTCCATCTTTTCATTCCTGATGTAGGTCAATCCCAGATTCGGCCCAAATCACAGGCCTGTAGGCCCAATTGATGCTTGATTTCCTCAAGGATCCCTATCCTTAGTTAACTTAGTAATTAGTTAAGACTTCCTTAATTTAATTTAGTAAGTTATGATTGTGTAGGATTAGTATTTCCTGGTTCAGCAACAGCCCTTCCTATACAAGGAGGAGCATCACATTGTCTTAGACATGCTTTTATTACTAATAATTCCATTTCAAGAGACTTTTTGTCTGTAGTTGTGATCATGAGTTTCATTGTGCTCTTGAATCCCTCCTTGGATTCGAACAATCTTCCAGGAGATTATTCTACACCCGATTGGAGATCTGGGGTTGCACCAGATTCGTATAAGAGCCTAGATTCGGTCATCGGGGAAACCAGTGTCTTTCCTAGAAGTCATCTTTCCACTGTTTGCCGTCCATCCGTTACACCATCACCGACGACACCAGTAGCCCCTTCTTAATCCCGACAACCCAATCCCGAAACTCTGATCCAGACACATTTTCAACTCTCCGAGAACCCCAGTGTCCCAAACCAATCCTGCCACCCTCAGACGGCCGCCATAATCTCTCCTTGAAACCCTAAAACCACAACCCTGCAACAACCCATTTGCCCGAACCCTAATTCGGCCCAATCCCCTCTGTAACCTTTGGTCGTTGGCGCAAAGCCCCCAAAAGCAAAAAAAAAAAAAAAAGAAAAAGAAAAAGAAAAAGAAAAAGAAGAAGCAGTAGACGAAGAAGAAGAAGGAAGGAGGGCAGAGAGAGAAAAGGTGGTACCTGGCACTATTGGTTTTCGTCGTCGTCGGCCTCCAGTTCCGGTGCCGTTGGCCCATCCAGCTCAATCTCTTAGTCGACTTGCCATTGTCCCCAGCAGTAGGTCCAACATCTCTCTTCCCCACATTGAGTAAGATAAGTCTCTCACTTTTCTTCTTTTCAATAGGAGCTGTCGAAGAAGGGTGGAAAACTCCTCCCACGTGTAACTTTTTAACTTGCACTTGGGCCTAGGTTGGTCCGGCCCATCACAAGTCCAACCCGACCCAACCCATCTCCTTTCTTTCTTTCTTTCTTTCAAAAAAAAAAAAAAAAAAGAAAAAAAAGAAAAAGAAAAAACAGCCACCATGCCTAGAAAGGGTGATAATCTCCAACATTGGATGACAGACCGACAAAGAGATGAAACCATACTTAAATTAAGTCAATAATTAGAAGATGTCACGGGATGCCTCAAAATTATAGAAACTGCCATTGCTGAGCTACAAAATAAGCAATTTGTCAGTCAAGAAGCATCATCTAATGTGTTTATGGTATATACACGCGTCCAACCAGAAAGACTTGAGAATCAAGAATCCATTCGTGATTTTATGCAGTGCCTTCTAGCTGAATGAGACCACAAGGGTCCCCCTGCTACACCCCCACCTGATGACATTACAAGGAAGGTCAAAATTGATATTGCTAACTTGATTGGTGATGCAAGCTCGAAAATTTTTGTTGACTGGCTTAATTCTTTGGAAGACTATTTTGCTTGGTATGGTATGAATGATGCATAGTGGATAGCCTTTACCAAGGTTAAACTCAAGGGTCCTGCTCGAATTTGGTGGTATGGCATTGAGAATAGCGAGCTTGCAGTCGGCCAGCTTATGCTCCGGTGGAATATCATGAAAGATAAGCTTCAAAGCAATTTTCTTCCTTCTGATTATATGGATACACTCCACCAAGAGTATCTAAGTCTTCAACAAAGCACTATGACAGTGGAAGACTACACCAAGAAGTTTCGAGAATACATTGTTCGCTGTAACTTGAAGACATATGACCGTCTGACTGTCACCAGATATAGAGACAACCTGGTGCCGATATCAGACGAGAGGTAGAAATGCTTGATTATACCACAGTGGATAAAATCTTCAATAAAGCGCAGAAGCCCAACATGAAATTCAGCTGTAGAAACACAATACTTTTCAAGCTGGCGAGCCTTCCACAGGAAGAGGCCTTGACCTTACCTATAATCACAATCAAGCACAAGTTTATAGGCTTCCTCTTCAACGACCAGCTCAGCAAACCCCTTAGAATCCTAGGCTAGGTACACAACAAAGACAGGTTATTCCTTAACAGAATCAGCTGTTTCTATAGAACCAGAATGATAATCGTGCTTATAGAAAAACAGACAGAAGGGATATTGTTTGTCATGGCTGTAAGCAATGAGGACATTATTCCGTTGAATGCTCTCATCGAAATCTATACACTTCCAATGAGCGTGATAGTGTTGTCTAACATGATGAGTATGTCGAGTTAGGGCAGGTTGACACAGATCCTCCTTATGAAAATCTAGCAGATCAGTTAGATTATGCAGACGCTGATGATGGCATTCCATTTCTTTTTCTAGATCGGCGTTTGCTAGTAGCAGTGCACAAGAGGAAGAAGCAGATTGGAATCATGCTTCTATTTTTCGGGCCCATGTCAATTGTATGGGCAAATCATGCAATATGATTATTGATGGTGGCAGTGCAATGAATGTCATTTCTCAAGAAGTAGTCGATAAGCTTAAACTTCCCATGGTGAGGCATCCAAGGCCATATTAAGTTACATGGGTTGACAGTTATTCCATTCCTGTTCGTCAGCAATGTTTTGTTCCTTTTAAGATTGGCAAATACGAGGATACGCTTCTATGTGCTGTCATCCCAATGAACGTTATGCATATCCTTTTTGGATGGCCATGACTATAGAAGCTTAAAGTTATCACAGATCATGAACCCAATACTTGTACTTTCAAATGGAAAGGTGGAAGAATCATGCTGCGTCCTTTGCAGACCCCACCTTCCTCTTCTCCTGCCGTCTCTTCTCCTACATCACATGTTTTAATAATGCAAAAGTTTGAAGATAAAAGCAAAGAGCAAGGTGTCATGTATGCCTTAGTTACCAAACAAGTTGCTGATGATTTTCCTGCTAGGTCCGTTCCGCATGAAGTTAAGCCACTATTGAACAAATTTGCTGATTTAGTTCCTGATGAATTACCTAAGGAACTACCCCGCTACGAAACTTTAGCATGCCATTGATCTTGTTGTTGGAGCTTCTTTACCAAATTTACCTACTTATCAGATGAGTCCAGCAGAACATACGGAGTTAAAAAGGCAAGTTGATTATTTGTTTATGAAAGGTTATATAAGGGAAAGTCTCAATCCATGTGGCATTCCAGCGCTTCTCACTCCAAATAAATATGGAAGTTGGCAAATGTGTGTAGACAGTCGTGCAATCAACAAAATCACAGTAAAATATTGTTTCCCTATCCATCGATTGGATGATATGTTAGACATGATGATTGATGCATGCATATTTTCAAAAATTGATCTACGGAGCGGTTATCATCAAATCCGCATAAAATTAGGAGATGAATGGAAAATTGTCTTTAAAATAAAGGATGGTCTTTTTGAATGGATGGTTATGCCATTCGGCTTAACCAATGCTCCTAGTACCTTTATGCGAGTTATGATGCAATTGTTACAGCCTTATATTGGAAAATTTGTTGTTTTTATTTCGACGATATTCTCATTTACAGCAAATCAAAAGAAGATCACCTTCAGCATTTAGATAAGATCTGCTAACTTCTCTGTCGGGTGCCGGGTGCGTTTCTACATTAATGTCAAGAAATGTATCTTCATGAGTGATTTTGTTGTTTTTTTGGGATATGTAGTGTCTGCACAAGGTATTAAGATGGATCTTGAAAAGGTGAGCGCAATTCTCGATTGGCCTATTCCTATTACCCTTACAGAAGTTTGCATTTTTCATAGTCTCGCCAATTTTTACAAAAGGTTTATCAGAAATTTTAGTACTATTATGGCTCCTGTTACTGATTGTATGAGGAAAGGTAAATTTAAATGGACCAATGTCGCCATTAGGGCTTTTGAAACGATCAAGCAAAGGATTATTGAAGCACCTGTCCTATAGGTTCCTGATTTTAACAAGCTATTTGAAATTGCTTGTGATACCTCGAATGTTGGCATTGGAGGTGTTCTTAGCTATGAAGGACATCCAGTTGCATTCTTCAGTGAGAAACTTTCTTATGCAAAGTGAAAGTATTCTGCTTACGATTTGGAATTCTATGCTCTTGTCCAAATACTTTGTCACTGGAGGCATTATTTGATTGCTAATGATTTTGTGCTCTCTTTTGATAATGATGCTCTGCAATATCTACACTCTCAGTAGAAGATCAGCGCTAATCGTGCTAAATGGAGCGCATATATACTGGAGTTCAAATTTAGCATTCGACATAAAAATAGAGAGGATAATATGATAACAGATGCATTAAGTTGGCGAAAGCATTTTTAGACCGCCATGTCTGTGAATGTGCCTAGTTTTGAGTAAATTAAACAGGATTATGCAGCTGATAAGGATTTTTGTTCTATTTATGTAGATCTATTCAATGGTAATCATATTCAGCGTCCTCATTATAGTATTCATGATGGTTTCTTATTCAAAGATATTCAATTTTGTCTTCCAGCTACTTCTATTTGTGATTATGTTGTGCAATAGTTGCATGTAGGAGGATGTAGCAGACATTTGGATTGCGACAAAACACTTGCTCTTATCAGCGACAGATATTATTAGCCTCACATGACGACCAATGTGATTCATATTTGTGAAAGATGTAGAACATGTCAGCTTGCTAAAGGAAACAAGAAGAACACTGGATTATATCAGCCTTTATCTGCTTGGGAAGACATAAGTATAGACTTTGTGCTAGGTTTACCCATGACTGCCAGAAAGGTTGATTTCATCTCCGTTGTTGTTGACCGTTTTTAAAAAATGGCATACTTTATTCCTTGTACTGTAATTGCTGATGCTTACAAGGTGGCTAAATTGCTTTTCAAAGAAGTTGTTCGGCTACATGGACTTCCAAAGACTATTGTTTCTGACCGATATACGAAGTTTATGAACTACTTCTGGAAGACATTGCGGATGTTGTCTAATACCAAGTTTAACTTCTCCACTACTTATCATCCTCAATTTGATGGACAAACACAAGTGGCAAATAGAAGTCTTGGACAATTGTTACGCTGCCTTGTACGTGACCGTATCACAAATTGGGATCAAGTGTTACATATGACAGAATTTGCATACAATAACTCCGTTAATCGATCAACTGGAATTTCACCATTCGAAGCTGTTACAGGAGTTCGTCTACAACTCCCTATTGATCTTATGCCGTTGCCAGTTGATGCAAGAGTTAGTGCAGATGTTGAACATTTTTTCCAACACATGCAACAAGCGCACAATGAAGTGTGTCGCCATATATCTGCTAGCAACGATGTTTACAAATAGCATGTTGACAAACATCGTCGATTTGTTGAATTTAATGAAGGAGATATGGTTATGGTGCGTATTCGACCTGAAAGGTTGTCACTTGGAGCTAATAAGAAGTTACACCTTTGTAACTCCGATCCTTTCAAGATTCTCCAAAAGATTAGCTTCAACGCCTATGTTCTCGACATTCCTCCTGATTTAGGCATCAGTTCTTTCTTCAATGTAGAGGATCTTACTCTCTACCGCGGTCATGATGCTGAGGGAGATAATGAAGAGTAGCTTATTTCCCTACCAGTTAATCTTCCATCTACTAATGAAATTGTTGATGTCCTTAATGATAAAATTGTTTCTACACGTCAAGGGGGTTACCAGAAATTTTATATTCGTTGGCAGAATCGTTCTCTCCCGACGCTACGTGGATTACAGTTACTGACTTCCAGTGCATCAATCTTGATCTTTATGAGAGATATCAAGCGCTCAACTTGCCATAGTCGAGTTTTTCTAAGCCGGGGAGAGCTGATGTAGGCCAATCCCAGATCCGGCTTGGATAACTGGCCCATAGGCCCAATTGATTGTTGATCGCCTCAGGGATCCCTATCCTTAGTTAAATTAGTAATTAGTTAAGAATTCCTTAATTTAATTTAGTAAGTTATGATTGTGTAGGATTAGTATTTCCTAGTTTAGCAATAATAGCCCTTCCTAGATAAGAAAGAGTATCACATTGTATTAGATATGCTTTTATTACTAATAATTCCATTTCAAGAGATTTTCTCTCTGTAATTTTGATCGTGAGTTTCATTGTGCTCTTGAATCCCTCATTGGATTCGAACAATCCTCCAGGAGATTGTTCTATACCTGATCGGTGATCCGGGGTTGCACCAATTCCCTAGCTGTTGAAATGCTCTTAACTTTACCATCGGCTCTAGAACCCTCGAGTGTGGGTTTGGCTATATCCTAGGAACCCCATTTAATTATGTTACACCCACCTAATCATGGTTTTTTTTAATCCAAATCCTAGTTAGCTAAGTGATATGGTTCCCATATATGATATAACAGTTGGCCAAAGGGGTTCCAACTTCCGCCTTCTTTCTACATTCAATCCATTGGTTTAGACATTTGACAAGAAAACCATCACATGTTCATCATAGTAAGATTCTTAACCCTAAAATTCAAAGAAAACATCACAAATGTATGTAGACTAGGAATTCTACTACCTAAAATAGAAAATCGTGGCTTTATTAGTGTGTGGGCGATTATAGGTCATGAAACAATGTTCCTTCTAGTCGGTCTCTTCTTCTTCCTCTTCTTTCTTTTTCGATGCTAGCCTTGGGATTTATTTGTAAAGAGAATTAGAGGGGGAAGGTGAGTGCGGAGGAGATGGTTGAGTGTGGGGAAAACCCTTCACACAACCCCAATACCTATATAGGGCATTGTTTCTTATGCGGGACTCCATATAATGGTCGACTATTACTAATTAACTTAAGATCCTTGTCGCACAAGAGTTCCTCTCAGTATTAGTATGCGCTAGTCTTGATAGAACTTAGGGTATTGTCCCCAACTTTCGACAACACATATAGATCCCACCCAAGTATCAAAATAGCGGTCGAAGCAGGTGTAGTAGCCGATGGACAAAACGTTATGTAGCGGGGTCATACATATCAGTAGCAGCGATATGCAGTGGTGTGAATAAAAAAAGTGGTAAACAAATTTCAAAAAAGATATCCAAAAGATACAGAATATTGGAAAATGTTAGAATTTGATGCCTTTTCCCTATAGTAACTAAGATCTAGGGATTTAGCGGTCCCTTAAGTATATAGAGGTTTTGTATTGTTGAATGATATAAAAAAATAATATTTATCTATTTTTTAACATGTTTTCATGTTAGGTAATCTAAGTTAGAAGCTATTATACATTTCTAAATTCATAATTCATAAGCATTTTAGCATAATTGTACAAACATAAGATAAATAAATTATAAAATAATGCTTAAATAAGCTTAAAGTTCAAACCAAATGGCCAATTAACTTCCATTAAACACAAACAATGTACTTTTGTAGAGCGTTCAAAAAGGAATACCCACCTCTACTAAGTACTAATACTAAAGGGCGCATATAGCACAATATACCTGCAGAAGAACCATTAAGAAAAACTCTATGTATTGGCTTCAATTTAACATAATCTTGTATATTTTAGTGTTGTTTTAAGCATGGAAGGGAGTTGCCTCGAAATGTTGCTTGGAGAGAAGAAAAGAAGAAAGAAGCTCTACTGTGTTTTAAAAGATTATACAGAGTAGTTGTCAGTCATGCTCCGTAGTGGCTTGTAGCTGTCCGTAGCAGCCCATGGCAGCCTCTACATTTTCTAGCGGCACTAAATTGTTTGTAGCGTATTGGTCTTGGCTGCTATGCTTGACATAGTGGCATTGGCCGCTATGTAGCTATTTTCATCCATGGCCCCTCCTTTTAATAACACAACTAAAATCTATGATGCTTGAATACTTCAAAATGGACAACATATCATGTCGTATCATATCCATACCACACTTCTTATGTGTAAAATCCATGTCCTTGCCCTGTCATTTCCGTATCTGGGCATCATAGACTAAAATTAATCTAAGTCATGTGGGTCCTATCTAACATATGAAACAAAGCATAATGACTTAAATTCCAAGGGCCCTAACCATTTTCAAATTATCAAATTTCAGAAATATGGTCTAAAGTACTAATAAATAAGTCGACAAACATTGAGGCCCTGAGGGTCTAGGATTATACTATATTAAAGCCAAGGGTTTTGGCTTTAATTTTGACTGTTGGTTGGGATTTTGATTGGAAGTTTTTTTTTTTTTCCAAATCTTCTCTCCCCACTTATCTCATGCAAGTATGCAACTACTCCCCACTTCATATCCCACACAACTACTGACTTTATCCCACTATGGAAAGCACTAATAACCATTAACCACTCAGTTTTTAAAGCTGCACTATTCTTTTTGTGCTAGCACTCCATTTCTATCCAAAATCTAATATTCCCTTTCTACTCAAATCTCCCTCTTTCCTTTCTACACCATGAGCTTTTGAATCACATAATCGGGTATTCTCATAACCCTTTTCTTTCTTTTGTTTTCTTCTTAAAATCTATAAGTTTTTTAAATGCACGAATATTTAAATTGCATTGTTGGCCATGTCTGTGCTGAGCATAGGTTATCATGCTAGTATTACATTCATTCCTATCTAATATTGTAATCCAAGATATACAAATTTTCTAAAACATTTTAATTCTTGCAAGCTTTTGGTTTTTTGTTTTTTTTTTGTTTTACTAATTATATGTCCAGTTTTTCTCTCCCATTGAGTTGTATTTACTTCTTCCTGTATAGGGCTGAGACACATGGCATACATTAGATCACAATTGTTGTTTGGGCTGTGTGTGGGAATTTCAACTCAATCATTATGTTTTCGACAATGTCTTTTGTTGATTACGCTTGGATCACTTTATTTCTTTTCCTTCCAAGAGGCATTCAGATGGTTCACTTACAGTGATTGATTTTCTTTTTTTTTTCCCATACATTTCTCATTTGTATTCTCCCACAACCATCTTTTGATTCTCTCTGAGAAAATTACCTTATTCTATGGAATTATAGGGCTGCTGCAGATGCATTGTCCAAGAGGCATTCAGATGGTTCACTTCCACTGGAAAACTTCAACATAGAGCTTGAAGATCAGAGCGGACAGAAAGTGCAACTGGGGTCTGACAATGATCAGAGGTATGATTTTCGAAATGTTGTATTTTCCTATTGTTTTTGATTCTTTATGTGAGATTTTATTAACAGTAGAAACTTTACAATTCCTGCTTTTGGGGTATTCATCTATATTACTGAGTTTGTGCATCTGTGGAAAACATTTAGGAATGGAATTGCTCCAGTGGTAGGAAATTCTACCTCTTAATGTGTTTGGATGGCCCTGAGGAGACAAGGAGTAAATATGTCTGCTGATATGGATTTCCTCCTTACTCCACTTCTGTCTCCCATTATATAGTAAAGTGCCTTTTTTTCCATCTTCTTCGTATAAAATCTTTTATTTTTTTTACGTTACACCTACTATCCAAATGCATACAAAGTGACCTATCTATTCATTTATTTTAACCCACTTCTCATTAATTTCATTTATGATGTAACCTTTACTCCTCTCATGTAAACAAACAGGCCCTAGTGATCTGGGCCATCAGTATGATGGATTCTACTGCAGATTGTGAGAGACTAAAAAGTGTCTTCGGCTGGTAGATGTTGGTCTTCCAAATTGGCCTTTAAAGGGATGTGACTTAGTGATCAAGTCTTTCAGCAGGGCTTGCATCAAACTTGGATTCAGATCCTTAGGTTTTTTGGGGTGATTGACTTATTTTTAGTGGAAGGAATCCTTTTGATCGTGTGTTGTGAGGAAGAGGACTGGACGCAAGTTCATGCACAATCCTTATTACAGAAAAGAAGGAAAGAGAGAAGACCTTCACTCATTGTAGGAAGGAAGGGCTCAGTTTTCTGCTTGGAAAGATGACGTCCCTGCTCTTGTTCTTGAGGTTGGGTTGTAGAAACCTCTGCTTGACTCTCTTCAATCTTTCTTCGATATCACATTGCAGTTCCTGAGATTATTTTGAGGTCTTGTTCGACAAGAATAAAGCCCCTCATCCTTAACCTTGAACACCGCACATTGAAGAAGTGGATCTGGGGGCAACAACCCTTTTCATTAGTTGAAAAGAGAGAAGGAAGAAAGGAGTGTAGCCCTAATGGGTGTGTCTCAGTTGTCAAGAACATCAAAGGGGGTTTGTTCCCTTCTCCTCCTCCGAGGCCATCATCATCATCATCATCATCACTCTCCAAATCTGAGAGGGTCTCCTTACCTACGCCTGATAAGGTGTCTGTTGCAGAGGTGCGTGGGAATGGGATAATAGATTGGGTGTATGTTGATTTTGCAGAAGAAAACTCAGATGTTGTCAGGAACTCTCCAAATTCTGAAGGGTAACACTCCAACGATTGGTTAAGAGAAAAGATTGTGGCGTATGCTAAGGCTGTGGGGATTACAGTGAACATTAGTAGTGGGTGGAGAATCTCGTGCATTATGCGAAAAACAAGGAAGATCAAAGCAAAAAGGATTGCCAGGAGCTGAAACAAACGAAAAAAGTGTCCACAGAATTGCAAGGTCTGAAGAGTTCTGTGAATTATGATCATGGAAAACTAAGAACGGAGGATCTATCAGTTTTGGCCCAGAATTCCAAATCTGTGAAGGTAAATAGCAAAGTTAGTAAATGATAATTCTATAATGGAATGTCAGGGGATTGGGAAGTAGTGATCGCCGTGTAATTGTGAGAGAGGTAATCTGCCAGGCAAAAGCTTTAGTGGTTTTGATTCAAGAGTCAAAAACCAGTTTGAATGAGGACATGGTAGTTAAGGAAATTTGGGGAGGCAGCTTTATTAAGTGGACTGGTTTGAAAGCTTCATGTTCTTCCAGTGGTATTCTTTTTCTGTGGGACTCTCGTAGGGTGAGCTTGAAGGCTTGGCAAATTATGTGTTTTTTTAGTGATTTGAAACCATATAGGGTAGAGAATTTTAAGAAAGGCTATTGAGGAGAAGAAATAGGAAAAATGATGTATTAAATTAAAATTGCTTGGCTCTTCTAGGTTTTTGAATGTAGCACTGCCATTTTCAAAATAGCGTTGTGGCCTCAACCATTGTGGCCAATAATGCGGCCACTATGCTACATAGTTGCCACTATTTTGAACCATGGGCACTACACATGATAGAAGAACACGAAGTTGAAGTTGTAATGAACTAGAATCTCAGGAGATGTTGACGAATAAAAAAAGTAGAGCAAGTTAATCTCTATGATAACTCCAATGCTGAACTTTTGATGAGTCAAAGAATGATAGGAACCTATACTTGTTGTTGAAAAGAGATTATTATAAATAAAATCTTCCATCCTATGGGCTGTGCAAGTGGCCAAGTTTTGTGCAATAATGATTTACGGTGGGAGCTCTGATGAAAGTGGTGAAGTTATCTTTGTTTCAGCAAGACTATATTTTGTCCAATGCTTGATGATAGTTGATGAGCTATGTTTGACATGGGTGTCAAGTTGGCTTTGTAATTGGTGATCAATGCAAGGACAGGACAAAGTAAGGTGTGATGTTGTGCTGAACTACTGATGGATGTTGACGATGTCCTACTTGGAAGTTGGCAGGCCGTGGATGTATGAAAATAATGGAATTGATTGGATATGAGACAATACAAAAACATTTGTTAAAGATGGAGAACTTGTTACAGTCTATCCTATAAGCTAGAACCACCAGAGAGAGGACCAAATTCAGCTGTTACAAAGGAATCACTTAAAGTAGCACATGTTTAAAGCAGAAAAAGCAAATAGGACTTGATCTCGAGGTCAAAGTCTTTTGTAACTCTGAATGATGCAAGTGCTATGGGCCGAGCCAATCAAGCTCGTACGGTTCAAAAAATTAAACTTGAGTAAAAAATTGTTGATCCCAGCCCTATTTCTTTTTTCACAGCAGGCCTTTTCTTCCATTTTAAGAAACATGATTCTCGACTTGCTTCCCTATAAAATAAAATAAAAAAAAAAAGAATTCATTGAACTTGTTGAGCTAATCCCTCAGTGATGTATTGTATCATTGAGATCCAAATCACGATGTAATTATCTTGTTCCCGAATGGGCCTTGTCAACTCTTTTAGGTTTATGCTCTACTCTGGGTGAGGATCTGTCCGAATTCTATTTGAACATTTAGGGACTAATGATCTCAGTACCACTTTTTTTGGGCTATGACTTCCCTCTTTTTTTTTTTTTTTTCAATTTGTTTCATTTTCATGCCTTGTCCAAACTTTTGGCGAAAAAAGAAAGGATTTTGTGTGAGGAGGTCCAAACCCCAAGAACTCCTTTTCCCTTTAGGATTTTGTTATTTTTAGTTAATTATGAAGGCTTAATTAGAAGGTTGATCGGATTAGAATTCGTTTCCTGTTTTCATTGAAGTCTTGATTTCAGCACCTTATTCAATCTTGATCAAGCCTTTCAACAAGGCTTGCATCACTTAACAATAAGTTTTTTCTTAAGAAAGGAAGAAAACTTATATAGCTTCTGGATATAGTAAACCTAGTGCTTTAAGATATGGTGGCATGGGTTCCTATAAGTGTCTGTGAAGTATTTGGTACTAGAATTGCTATCATATCCTGTGGCCTATGGAATATGGATACTGTAAGATCCATATGATTGTGCCCCCACCCCCAGCCCCACCGCCGGCCCCCTCCTCTTCTCCTGAAGAAGGGCTTCTGTCGGGGTGTCCTGAGGCACTTGAGTTTGCAAGGGAGCATTCCCTAGGCTCATAAGTCAAACCCTGCATTAGCTCAATATTATGCTTTTTAAAGCCGTGTGGCCTTGGATCTTATAAGAACTCAAAAGTTAAGCATGCTCGAGCGGGAGTGGTAATAGAATGGGTGACTACCTGGGAGGTCCTCGAATGTGAACATGGGCCAAAGTGGACAATCTCATGTTCAGTTGGGGAACGCTTTGACACATACCTCATACCATTAGCATATTGATATAAAAGTGTTCAGATATGATAGCCCATTCATGTATAACTCAAAACTAGTTTTATTGCATTCTCTCAATTCTAACTCGAGTTGAAAGTCAATCATTTTTCAGGGGAGTTATGATGGGTTTGATGCTTCATGAAAAAGCTAAACAGTTGATTAAAAAGGAAAAGTATGAGGATGCATTGCTTGTACTTGCCATGGGAGAGGTTGGATGCAATACCACTTCTTTATTTGTTTTATTATCATACTTCTAAATGATCTTGTTTTTTTTCTTTTTATTTATTAATTTCTAAAATTTATGTATGAGACTAAAGTATTTTGCCCTCTCACCAAATGCTATTATGAGAACTGAATGGAAAAGCCTTGTTTTTCTGGAATTTGATTTGCAAAGTACAAATATATATTTTTTTATGTAGCTGGACATGAATTCATGTCTGATAGAGATACTGGGTGTTGTAGAGGTTGACTAATAGTATTTTTGGTTGTTACATAGTTTGTATCATTGAGACTGAAATGAGTACAGCCTTCATAAATTCTATACTTGGATCTTTTTCTTAGTGGGACTATGCTGTAGCCCTTACGTAATGTGCAATTTGCCTGTTGGTTTGAGCCCTTTAAATGTTTGTACAAATACTTGAGCTGTAAAAAAAAAGGTATTTTGATAGTATATTACTGGTGTTGTGTCATTTATGTACTTATTTTTTATTTTTTTATTTTTAATTTTTTGAAATGCATGTCATAGCCATTTATATGCAAAAGGTATCCAGCAATGAAAAAATTATGATTTTAAATGTAAGTTTCTGTCTTATGTGAAGTATTAACTTTCCCAGCATGATTTCTGGGAGTAGTTCAACTCATATCTGTATCTCTAGGAACCTCAAGTGTGTTCTCTTTCTTAGGCAGGTTTGTGATCCAAGTTTGGTCTGTCCTGGCCAATCAAGTCTGGAGTTAACATAGGCTTGGACAAAACTGGCCAAGCTTGGATTGGCTGCCCTCCACCAGAAAAAAAAAAAAGAAGAAGAAAAGTATCGACGCCAAATTTGATGGACCCAATTGAGTGTAGAAGTTTTGGAAAAAATGCAGCCATTAGCTTAATAATGCCAATCCATGGAATTTGAAGGATGGATATTCAAACAACAGGTAGCAATCCAAGCACCAGTTTAAGATCAGTACTGAGAATGCCAAGGCACTATTATTTGTCTAAGAGCACAGTTCTCATGTTCTCATGTTTGCAACCATGGTGGGTTGTGGGTTTACTAATGAAAAGGGGAAAAAATGTTGCCTGCCCACTAATTTCACTCTCAGTGGCTGATAGTATGCTTCTAAGATGCAGATTAATCAGTCCCAATTTCTTATACATGTGCTCAACTGATGTGTTAAACAGTGGCTAACACATGATGGTAGTATGGGGTTTCGGCCTTTAGATATCTCATTGCTGCCCTTTGATGAACTCTAGATCTAGATGATAAAGAGGACAAATGATTGGAGCTGACTGACAACAGTTGACAGATCAATGGGTGTTTGATGTTTCTAGGCGAGTGATTGATCGCCTTCTGATGTTGTAATATATTTATGGGGAGCTATCAGTAAGAGCCTGGGGGCATCCCCATCACACGAGATTGAACAGTTAACTTCACAAAACATCACCCTATGCCACCACAAAAAAAAAAAAAAAAAGAAAAAAAGACATATATATATAAATCGGAATAAAAGTTTGAATGCATTCAAATTAGAGGCCCATCCTCTTCTAGGAAGGGTTTCCTCAGAATATATGAATGTGAAAGCCCCCAAAACTCTCTCTCTCTCTCTCTCTCTCTCAACAAAGCTGAAAAGTTGTACTCGCTGTTTGTCTATATAGTCTGAGTATACAATCTTTGCTAACACCCTTTTTTAGTTTTAATACCAATGGAAAAGAAGAAAATAGGCGGTTCTATCTTATTACCCATTATGAAAGAAATATCTAGAATTTGTTTCCTTAATAGGAATGTGAAAAATGCAACATGGCATCTCAATTGGCTTTGGTCCTCTCTGCATCAGGTTGTTGTTTATTGAAAATTTTAGCAAGTTACATTGATTGTTATATGCAGGAAGCTTTCTCTCTGTGTGATCCTGAGGTTATTGAGGTGAGTCAAGTGATCCGGTCATTTGAAAGGAGCTGTTTTCACATGTTTACCCAGTGATGTCCAGTTAACTTACTCCTTTTTCATTTCATTTCACTTTCACCCTCTAGAGGATTGACAATGTACCAATACTCCAAATAGAAATGGTTTGGTGTTATTTCATGCTCCGCGACATCTCATGGCTCTCACTGGCCGGAGTACGCCTTGCAAAAGCTAGAGAAGGTATTGAACGCTCTTATGGGAAGGATTGCTCTCGAGTTAGGCTTCTCCAAGTGGGCCGCCATCCAGAACTTTCTATGTAAGATTGCCATTTATTTCAAAGTTGATCATGAGATCTAGCATGCACATCTGCTTTTGTTTGTTGGGATGAATGTATAGTTATAGAATTGTATGTATGCACTTTGGCAACTGCATCTCTGCAGATTCTTCCCTCAAACTCTAAACAGATTGGCTTGCCTTTTGAAGAGAATTCTTAACATCTTCTTGTCAACCAGATACTTGAGATTGGAGCTCTTGGAGGGGGTGGTTGCTTATCACAGTGGTCATTTTGAGCAATCCCAGAAATCATTGACCTCTGCACAAGCCAAATACCTTCAGGTTTGTGGATGCTTTCTGTTTAATACAACCTGGAGGAAGAACTTAACAGTAATCCATCGCATCTATGACGGTTATGGACTGAGTTTGTGCCTGTGGTCACGTTCAGGCCTAACTCTTTGTCTAAATATAAACAGGCTGGGCTTGAGTTTATTACTGTGGGAAATCTTTGATGAATTGGACATGTTCATTGGGGACAACTGGGGACAATCGCGTCAATGGTTTGAGCAACTTTTCTGTTGGCGTCACTTTTACAGAAGTAACTGGAGTTTCTCTTCAATAAAATTTACTCACTACTGATCAAAAAAGAAAAAAACCCAACTGGAGAAAGCTGTTCATATTCTTGGGCGACAATTATTTTAAGCATTTCCTTGTTTCAGTCAAAATTTACTGTGTTACTTGCATTTTACGTTTCAAAGAAAGGGCACCTAAGTTGGGGGACACTCTAGCTTTTTGCTGCCTTCTATCTTTAATTAAATTGACTGTACGCCTTTTCCTTCCAGCTTCAAGTAAAAGATGAAGCCTTGTCATTGCTAATGAGCATGGGCTACAAGGAGCAAGCAGCAAAAAGAGCACTAAGAATGAGCAATCAAGAAATTGAGAGTGCTGTCAATTTTCTGGTTGAGGAGAAGGAACGGATAGCCCGTAGAAATGAGGAGGATATTTGGAGAAGAGATGAGATCAGGTGAGGGATTAAAATTATCTGGTTGACCCGAATATGCTTCTGCTGTTTCTTGTTTATATATCTGACATCTTGTAACTTGCAGGGAACAGAAGAAGTATGGAGTGACACCATTGAAGAAGGCAGTTGATCTTGAGAGGTTGAATGAGTTGGTCTCCATAGGGTATGTAGACTCCACTCCCATGACACTATATTTTTTGTTTACAAATATTGGAAAGACATTCTAGTTTTCATTGATCAAATGGTCAAGTTCTTGATTTTTGTGATCTTTTGACATGGAATGTGGTCCTCTTGAGGATGGGCATAATGTTCTTGTTGCAAGTAGCTAGCCATGGGTTCTATTATAAATCTTGATCTAATATTTTGATGCTGTCAGCCTTTTGGTTTTCTTTCTTTCTTTTTTAGTAAGGGACCATAGGGGCATTTCATGTACTTATACTTCATTGTGGACACATTGTATTAATAAAAAATACATATAGTAATTTATGTACCCTACTTAAAGTGTGCATGGATTCCAATACCTCTTTTCTCCATTTCAATGTTTCTCTTCTCCATTCTTCTCTTCCTTTTTTCTTCCATTATAACTCGTTTATCTATATTTTTTTCTTCTTTTTTATTTCTTCTATGTAAGAAGGAATAGGCTGCTGCCTTTCTAATTTGGTATGAGAGTAAGGGATAGAGCATGATATTTATTTGTTTGTCTTATACCATGACATGTCTTCCTCATTAAATCGTTATTTGACTGCCTCATCTGCTGTCTCTATTCCACTTTGTGTAAACGAAGCTTTACTGAATCCTCATGGGAGAGGTACAATGAGTAAAGAGACTAAAGTTCTCGCAAAAAAAAAAAAAAAAAAAAAAAAAACCTGGGTGCTTAGACAACTTTCAGATGGTTAGTCGGTTATAAATGGGTAATTTAGCTTGAAGCACAGGGATGATGGATCTATTGGAAGGTACAAGGCAAGATTGGTTTCTCATGATTTTACTTAAACCGATAGTTCAATTGTCATGGAGCATTTGCGCCCGTAGAAAAGTTGAATTCTATTAGAGTTCTTTTGTCTCTAGTATTTTATATTGTGAACGTTATATGCCAATTCCTCTAGGTCTGTATTATAACTCGGGAGTCATGAAAGTTTGCAAACTAAAAAGAAGTTATCTATGGATTGAAACAATCTCTTTGGGATTGGTTTTACAGATTTAGCAAAGCTTATTGGCCTTCGGATATGAAAGTAGAAGCGTTGATCATACTTTGTTTGTGGAAAGGATAATGGAATTACAACCAGAATCGTGTACATTGATGTTGTCATTGCAGGTAATGGTGTAGAGGAGATATCACCAAAGTAAAAGGATATACATCACGTGTTTAAATTGAGGATTTGGGTCCTTTAAATACTTTCGAGTATAGAAGTATAGAAGTTGTACTATCAAAGAAAGAAGTTGTAATCTCTTAAAGGAAGTACATTTTTTTTATATAATGGAAGAAACAACTAGGGTGTGTAGTAGTTGATGCTACAATGGATTTGAAATGTGGACTTTTTTCTATATAGATTTTTTTTTGGGGGGTTTTGGGGGTATATCAAGAGAGACCCAATATTAAACATAGTGTGGAAATTACTTATTTTTCTTACCATATCTAGGCATGATATAGCAATATTGCTTGTATTATTCGAGTAGTAAGTCCATTTATGCATTCACCCAAGAATCCTCGCATGGATATTGAATACAAGATACTAAAACATTTCTTATTTAAGGAGTAGATTGTTGGCCATCCAAAAAGCAATACATGCACAAAATGTGTAGTAAAGGTGAGAATATTGAGATAGATGTGTGTAAAACTAGAGAAGATAGAATTAGAAATGAGTGCATTTGGTGGCATTTAGGGATAGTATCAATAGGTGATAAACTAAGAGGGACTCATTTGAGATAGTTTAGACATGTTCAATGGAGGCTAGCAATGGTGACGGTGAGGAAAGTCTTTCTATATAAGTTGATGGCCCACCAATGAAATAGTAAGGTCATAGAAGATTTGGATGGAAGTTATAAGGTTAGATCTGAAGAAGTTCAACATATCTGAGGATATGGCCCAAGATAGACTAGAATGGGGATGCAAAACTCATATAGCTGACCTCAACATAGTTGGGGTAGGGATCTGATGATGAATTAGGAGAGGGATTAATTTATGGTTAGCATGATAATTTGTATGTCATGGTATTTACTGATGCGAGCTAGGTAGGTTGTAAAACAAGCCAAAGATCCACTACAGCTTACTGTACATTTGTTGGAGCCAATTTAGTTACATGGACAAGTAAGAAAAACTTGTTCGTGCATTCGTAAAACAAGACAAGATCCATGGCAACTTTACATTTGTTGGAGCCAATCTATTGATGGGGACAAGTCACAAAAAATAAGAAAAAAAAAATGTTGGTGCTAGGTCTAGTGCAGAAGCACAATATGGCTCATCGTACTTGTGAGATTGGATAAACAGCCAAATACAATTAGGGAGATCCTCATTTTATTCGATAAATGATAACTTCAAAAGTGGGTCGAACAGAGTATGAGGTTAGATGACTGCCTATCTGATATTTCACTTAGTGACTGGATCAGAAAAGATCCTGTAATGCTGTTGGTCAGGTGTGACTGATTAATAACGTTTCTCCAACCTGAGGGGGAGTATTGGAAATCTTAATGTACTAGTGAAATGGAATTGGCTTTTTGTTATTTTATGTGGGACTGTTGGGGCATTACTGTACTTATATTGTCATAATGGGCATTACTGTAAATATTATGTTATAGGGATTTGAGAGATGGCGGAGGGCATTAGAATCTAGAGGCTTTGAAATAAGTCGTACAAAGACAGAATATATGGATTGCAATTTCAGTAGACATATATAAAATGTTGAAACCACTGTCAAAATTGAAACCCATGAGATACCACGTAAAGATTCTTTTCGGTACCTAGGCTCGATGATTAGTAAGGATGGGGAGATTGACGAAGATGTGGAGCATAGGATAAGAGCTGGATGGCTGAAGTGGAGAATAGCTTCGGGAGTACTTTTGTTGGAAGCAGGTGAGTCTCGTGGATAGATTTTCAAAACTTTTGACCCACTTGATACAGGGATCAACTATCCATAAGACCAAAAAACCAATCCAGGATGCATTACCCTCAATCTCGTGACCATGTACAGTAAATATTCTATCTAAAAGATAGAATCAAATAGCACTAAATATCCACAATAATCTACGACATGAAAGAAGTAGATCATACCTTTGGAGATCCGCAGTGCTCTAATGGAGAAGTTGTGACTCTACTTGATAATGAGAATCTTCAAGACCTCTTAGCCTTTCACGCTATGACCCGAATTGGATTTCTTTTCTTAAGAAGATTGGTGGAATCTTTAGGAGAAATCCCAACTCGAAACTCCAAGGAACTAGAAGAGAGAAGGAGAGAGAAACTCGTGCAACTCTTGCACGAATAGGGTTTTGGGCGTGAGAGAGAGTTTTATTGGACGTCCAAGAGATTTTATATACTTTCAAATCTCTCCCTTGTCTAATTGAAATAGAAGTCTTACTTCCAAAGCAATTAGCAACTTTCTCCTTTCCAAACTCTTCTTTCTAGAGTTCAAGTCGGATTAGTATTTTCAAATATCTTGGGCTAGCGTGGGGACCACTAAGGATTCCTTAGAAAGCTGGCTCCAACTGGAACACCGCGACCCCACATCTCATGTGCAATCCGGGCCCACAGTTAATTGCAAATAACACCACTATATAAATGCAATTGTACTCCAGTCTTAGGAATAAATTACAATGAAGACCCTAAACTTCCCAATTACCACAAGTAGGCCCCTCTATCAATATCCGTGGACCAATTGGAATAAATCTGTCTCTTTCAATCTAAGTTCCACATCTTATTATCCTTGAGCCCCAATTAATCACAGTAATTATCAGTACCATTCAATTAATTCTTAATTGAGATGGGTGCGCACTTACTAATGACAAATCCATTAATTGGCACAAGGGGATAATAGAGATAGATTCCATCTTGATCATTCAATGTTCCCACAGTTCTACTACCACATACCCAAGACACCGAGGTGTTAACCTATAGTCGGCCTCACTCATTGGTGACTCAAAGCAAATGAATAGATAGAAACTTGAGTTCATCAATGTCTCAGGATTAAGAGCCTATTGTTAGGAAATTATGAGAGCATACTTTATTATTGAGACGGAATTCCATAAGGTGCATCTCATGGTCCTTCAATACATCCAATGTACCAGTACTGTGATCCAGAATCTTACATTCTGATGATCGAGACAAATCACACTATCTCATAGTGATCAAAGTGCTGCAACCTTATCAAATGAGATGCCCAGTCTCATTACTGGTTGTGAAGCTATTTAAGTATAAGATTTGTGACATATATCTCCCACGTGTGGATCTCATCCATGCACATATATCACATCTAATATACTAATGGGACCCGGTTCAACTCATGAACCATTATGTCATATGTATTGGTCATGTGCATGAATTAGTAAAATAATATTCATCTCATGAAAGTAAAGCATGATTTTATTGATAAATAAATAAATTAATCAATTTATTACATCAACTGATGGATCGAGTTATTTTGTGATAGACAAATGTCAACAAAATTGAAGGAAAAATTTTACAAGACAGTGGTTAGACTAGCTATGACATATGGAGCAGAATGTTGGCCAATTAAGAAGACACATATTCATAATATGGATGTAGCGAAAATGAGAATGCTTAGGTGGATGTGTGGTAAAACTAGGAAAGATAAAATTAGAAATGAGCGCTTTCGAGAACATTTAGGGGTAGCACCAATAGGAGATAAGATTAGAGAAACTCGTTTAAGATGGTTTGGGCATGTTGAGCGTAAGCCAGTAATGACACTGGTGGGAAAAAGTTTGGATATACAGGTAGAGGGTCCATCAAGAGGTAGGGGTAGGCCGAAGAAAACATAGATGGAAGTCATTAATTCAGATTTGAAGAAGTTGCACTTATCGAAAGATTTAGCTCAAAATAGAACGGAATGGAGAAATAGAATTCATGTAGCCGACCCCAACATGGTTGGGATAAGGTTTTGATGATGATGATGATGAGGGATTTGTTCACCTTAGATAACTAAGATGCCCAATTACAGCATGGAGTAGCTAAGATGCCCAAATACGGCATAGATATTGTTGGGACACGCCATGGGCATGGCAGGGGACACATATTTTATGTAGAAAAAGTGAAGAATTGTATACAATATAACATAATACATTGCCCATTTTGAAGTATCCAAGTATCATAGCTAGGTAAGGTGTGCGCATGAATCCCGGTTCCTCTTTTTCTCAATCTAATGGTTTTTCATGTCCTTTTCTTCTATATTTCTATCTTCTTCTTTATTGTTTCTTTAATTTAAGAAGTAGGCTGCTTCTTTTTTAATTGGTCCCATGTTCTGTTGAGGCAAACCATGTATCTAATTTTGCCTCATTGAGGCTTGAGTGTGGCAAAAATTAATTCTGATTGAAAAATCCCTGGAACTCAATATTGGTGCATTTTTCATGCTGATTGTGGATCATTGTTGTATTTCTTATATTTATGTTACGGCCACTGATCTTTTGGCTAGAATTTATCCTATTGTGAATCCATATGTGCCATGGGGCACACCTACTAAGGGACCATCATTGCGTTGGCACTCTAGATTACTCGAAGCTTGAGGTTGCTTTACCTATTCACAGGTCATAGATCTATTTTTCCCCCTCGCTGGTAAATACTCAACTCACACACCCACACACTACACAAGTTCGGATTGATCCCTAGCCATCCCTGTGGAAAGGGTGATGCCTACCACAAAATCATCAATCAAGGATCATTAATTCCTCTTTAAGACATTCTACTCACTTCACAATGCGAAAAAAATATTTGTGATGACCTAGCCTTCTAGTGCGGGTGAAGGGAAGGCCTTCTTTAGATTCTAGATAGTTTTACTTACATTGGTGAGCTGAGAAATCTGGGATCCTAAAATTTCTACCGTAGTTTTAATGGTTAGTGGCTGGCTCATTAGGATTTTTGGGCCAATGTTTCCAGGGACTGGTTCGGGGTCTGACTTGCATGTTTTCGAACGTAGTTTTAGAGGAGCCCTTTGCACGACAGCTTGGTCTTCTCTTGTATGGGCTTTCTAATGTCTCGTGCCTCCAAAGATGAGAGGGAAACCCCAAACTTCACTGAAAATAATCTGAATGTTATTGTGTCAGTTCTTATGTACATTTATAAAGACCCTTTCAGTCGTATAAAGGAGGGAAACCTCAACTTGTAAACTACTATGTGTTCTTCCTGTATATGGTCTTTTTAAAACTCTATTTAGAGACCTTTTACAATTAAGACTCTGCTTCCTAACAACTTGGTGATATGGACTCCTAGTCCTAACTAATTGATAACTTGGAAACTAGGACCCAACTAATGAAAGTACAGATGAAGAGGCACATTCATCAAACTGACTTTGCACATGGAAGTAAGAAACAACATTTGGGTCTGTGCAACTTTGAGTTGGAGCCATGGGCTACGTGGGCCTGCTTTGGTCCTCCGAGCATTCTGATTGCATCATTCTCCAGATTGGAAGAACGTGTTTTTGAGTTGTACGCAGTCCATCTATATCAAATATCCAGTGCACAATCTTTCAGTTGATCTGATGATCTTATTACTTTAATCACTGCTTTGGATATTTATGTTATCCTTTCCATCCAAATGTAGAACAGGGGCGCAGCTTCTTGTGTCAGTCTTGATATGCTTGGTAGAGCGTTTTAAACTGTTGTATTATCTAAGCATATTCAACAGTTTAGTTCCAACCGTCATATCTTTACAAACTGTTGACAGCCACATCTTCTTAAGGAACCAGGACAGTTTTTATCAGTTTAATCTTCAGACTATTTGTTCATGACCATCTGCGATATCGGGGCCATTGCATGGTTATGATCTTTTTGTTTTGGTTAGGTTCTCTGTCGTCCTCCATCTCTTTTTTCCTTTGATCTTCACTTTCCATGGAAAGAAGTTTGGCCTTTATCTGTTTTTCATCCTTCCGTGGTGCATGAGGCATCGTCGGGTCTCCAAATGTGCTTATGCCCCTTGGAAGTGGATTAAGTATTGAATTTTCTCAGTTTGTACCTCATGTCATATAGCCAAAGACAACCTAATAATATGTGGGCAACTTCCGTGAGTATCATATAGCACCATATCAAGTCTTGAATGTCATCCTGCATGAATGGATACCTAGTACCTCTTATCACTAGGATAGCCATATTGCGTTTCTATCCATTTCTATGAGGATGAAGTTGCTCTTCAACAGACTAGTAGAGCATCTGTGGAGAATGTATGTTTTCAGCTTGTTATTTGAATTTTAGCATCTTTATTCTTTCAATGATGCAGATCTCTTCTCTGTCATTCCATGGCTTTAGTGCCTTGTTCCTTCACATTTAACGTGAAAACAATAGAGACTTCCACAAAACCACTGATGTGTTATTTCCACATTTACAAGCTACCACGAAAATTACAAAATAAGAATCCTAATCTAATCAGATTGTTAATGTTTCATACTATCTTATATAATCCTTATCCTTAAAATAAGAGATTATTGTTGGTAATCACCATCTGTCTTTACAGTCCATCCCTGTCACGTGCCTTTCATTTTGAGTCCATTAGAGCCGTGTGCCACTAGATCAAATCTGTTATAATGACTCTTAGAAGCATAGGAAACTGGATCATTCAACTTGACACAAATGATGAGGTTGGGGTTGGATGAACATGCGGATGAAAAGAGTGTTTGAACTCAGGAAGAAAAGAAATTAAGATTGTGAGATTACTACAGAAGTGAAAAGAGGCAGGACTATGGCAGGCCCGACCATGAAAAACAAAGGACACTTCCACAAGGCACTGATGTCTTATTTATTGAGAATTACACTATATCTAAAGCAACAATGGAAGATAAGAAAATAACTATCCTAATCTAATGGGATCCTTGTTGTCTCATATTATCTCAGAATAATCCCACTCCTTATCATAAGAGATTATTATCCTATGCCCTAATACCATTATTCTAAAATATAGCATATGATCTTCTTTTGCTATATAGCACTACACCTGGATTCTTTGCTTTTGTTGTTGGCAGGCTGTTGTTGGTGGGTGTGTGGTACGGGGAAGATTTCAGTTTTGCGCGGCTGTGTCTCTGCAGGTTCCCTGCGATGTCCCATGGCTTGAGTTCTGAACCTCCTGCCTATAAGGTTTTGCATGTACTCTGTCTTCAGAGCGATCTGATAGGCCTTCTAAACAGTTTAGAGCAGCAAGTTGATCATGTCTCTTCTTATTTCTTTGCACAAACCTTTCTTGAATTGGGTGGAGATCTGGTAGTCCTCATCTTATATTGCATTGCATGGATAAGTGGTTGAACTTTTCCTTGTACTCCACGTTCTTATTTTCTCATCACAACATGACATGCCAATTGAAGTATCCTTGTAACCTGGAGACAGAACCTCAACTTTCAGCTTCTGCTTCTTCTCATCCCAAATGCTGATTAGAGGTTGGCCTTGAATGTGTTCTTGTATAAGAAGCATTTCCTTGAGCGTCATGGTGGCATACAAACTCTCACTTCAACATCCATATTCTTCCATTCCAAGAAATCTTTTGAGAGCATTAAGCCAGTCTTTGAGAACACTAGGGTACGATCCTTAGGCAAAAATCAGGAACATCATTCCATAGTCTTTTGTGTAGGGCATTGGTACTCACTTCTCTCTTGTATTGTTGGCCCATGTCTAAAATCTTCTTTTCAGACCATTGTCTTCCACTTTCCTTTAGGATTCTTTATCTTGACCATTCTCGCCCGTCGTTTGGGATCGGATCTGGTAGTCTATTTAACATGGGGGATTGATTGTAAAAAGCAGCTATTTTGTGCGTCCTCTCAACTAATGGCTCATCCTTCTATCTTTCAGACACTCTTTGTAAGGCTGTCCGCTTCTTGTAGTCAATGTCGTAGAAGATTTTCGGGAATAATTGTGGTTATGTGGAATGGTTTCTGGACTATTTGTGGTGTTGGTTCAAGTCTGAAACAGCGACTGTATGCTTGCTGTTTGATGTTGTTCATGTGAGTGATGATTGGACTGAAGGCCAACAAAGGTGATTTGCTGATGCAGTACGGGGAAGAAGAATAGCTAACGGGCTACGCTCTAAGCCAAAAGGCTTAGGACAGGTTGTCTAAGTCTCACACCAAAAGACAAAATCAACTCTCTTTGAAGAAGAAAATTGAAATCTTATTCAATATCATTGTAATGTACTTTGTCTCATGAGAAGGGATTACAATCCTTTTTATAGATCCATACCTTAAGCTATTCCTGGAAACATTCTAATTAAAGTAAAAGTCTAAATCAGATAAGATTAACCTCCTAATTATTCTCAAACTTATCCTAAAATTAAGATACTATAAACTACTGCTAGATTTGAAGATCTTTTCTTTATGGGCTTGGCCAATTATGGATCTGGCTTGCATCATTTGCTATTTGGATGGGTTTGGGGATTGCTTTGGTTAAGGGGTAGCAATCATATAGGTACTGTTTGTACACTCTATAGGTGCTGCTTATATGGTTTGTTGATAAAAGTTTTGTGTTTGTGGTAAGGATGGATTTTTGGGCTGACAAAGCTGTTAGTTGGGTGGGTTCCTGCAAAGATTTGGTTGAAATTGGCCGTAACAGTTGCTGTAGAAACAACGATAGGTGCACAGGCTGTATCGGGTGTTTACCATGCTAATTTGGATGATGCAGTGCGGGTAAGGAAAGAGTAGCCAAGGACTATCCAAGTTGAAGTTGTCTTGGTCTTACACCACAGGCACACAACTGAGAGAAAAAAATAAACAAATAAATATTTTAATAAGCAATCAACTTATCCCTAAGGAGGGATTACAATCCTTTATATAGAGTCCAGTGTCACAATTAGCTAGGTCATCCCACTTTTCGCTTCCAAGAGAGGAGGCTTCGTCATGCCAAAGATGAATCTTTATAGGCTAGACCTTTCTCATGACCCAAAATAAAGGCTCGAATCCAGTGACCCATGTCCAAGGGTCCATTATCTAGAAGTTTCTCTAATTCTCTACAACTTTAATAGCATAGAAGAACATTTGTTTAGAATATTCTAGAGAGAGTTCTAAAAGAATCTAAACCAATGGATAAATGACACATGGTGTATTCTTAGCCACACATTGTAAGGCCAAGGAGTGGCCTCCATCGTTTGTTACTGAGAGTTGTAAGAAGCTTTCAAGTAATATAAGCTTTCTTGTTCACTTAGCATTCTCCAAGTGTTCTTCTCTTATATGACTGTGGTGCTAGCCTTAGAGTCTACTATCTTGGTGGTAAAGCTGACTCTCTAAGTGCATGGGCATTAGTTGAGTGCCGCACGAGATATAAGTCGTGGGGAAAACGATCAGTCCGAGACACCAAGCACTAATTCTATTTTGGGAACAATTCCAATAAAGATCAAATTCTAAATCTCATAAAATTCTTAGATAACACTTTCTAAATAAATCAATATGAATCCGTAATTATTAGCTACCATTTCTCCAAAATAGAGAGGAAATGGAAAGGGATTTAGTAACAATCTGAAATCATTCTTTTTAATTAAGCTGAAACTTTTGGGCATGTGGGCTGTAGGCCTAATGGGCTGGCCGATCATAGATCTGGACTGCAACATTAGATTAGGGTTTTGGTGCTGGATTGGTGTTAAGCATGGGTGGGGCTTAGATCCAAAGAAGGATCAATTTTGGGGCAGGGCATGGAAAATTTGAGTGGGCCCTTTTGCTATTAATTGGGTAGTCTCAGGGAAATCTTTTGGGATATTTGGCTAATGGTAACTTTTTAAGGTAGGAATCTGGTTCATAATTTAGGATTTTGTGATTGAGAAATTGGGGACCGATTTGAGGCATATTAGGGTTTGAAATGAAGGGTTTTTCAAGCGGAAAATCAAGGTTTTTCATTTAGATATGGATTGTAGATTTGGAACACTGATTGAGGGTTTTGGTGCGGGCTTTAGGTGGTGTAATTTGGGGGTAATTTTGGAGGTCAATTTGGGACACAACTTGGGTTTCTTGGTAGTTTTCTTGATAGGGATAGGTTCTTGATGAGATCTTGGAAGGGTAGTATAGGGGTTTCGTAATATTTCTTGATGGTGTTGGCTGCTGATATTTAAACTCAACCATTATGTCCACCATTAGGGCTGACCTTGCATAGCCTTTCAGTCTTATACATTCAAAATTTGGTTTTTAAGCTCTTCTAGGGACTTACACAAGGAGTGGTTTCTTTCATTTTGGCCATTTCTTTGTTCTACTGCTTCATTTGGTCCTTCCACTTTTGCAAGAGTCAGTCTCCACTTGTACAACTTAATTGTCTCCTCCCTTTCTTTCTTTCTTGCTTGCTTTTTCTTCTTTCCATATAACTGGGATTGGGATTCATTTATTTGATGTAGATATAGCATATTACATTATTTATTTAATATAATGAATTAGATATTTGTATAATTTATATGCTACTTTCACTTTGTTTTTCATGTTTTCTAATTTATTATAAAAGCCTTTTCTAATTATATATATTATTCTTATTATTTTCCGAACTACAACTCCAAAATGAAACACATAAGTGTGCCAAAATGGCTAAAACATTTCAATTTGGAGTCAAATAGAAACAGAGTTTGAAATGAAGTTAAGAACTATGATAATAGGAAAATCACAAAAAGAAAGGTAAGTCTTATCCACATGACTTTGCACATAGTAAGAACCTAGAATATGGGCTTGAACAAGTTTGAGGTGGTGTTGATGGGCAATGATGCCTAGATATGAACATGGGTACGGACACGGATAAGGGGATCAGGGATACGATTTTGTACTATGAAAATTTTAGGATACGGATACGGATACGGGTGTCCTTAATTTTTCTTTAAATTACAATTTAATTAATGAAATTCTTATTGTTTATGTTCAATTCTAACATTTTCTATGTTGAAAAGTAAGAAAAAGCAATAAATGAAATAATGGACTTGCTAAGTAGGATATACTAAACTTATACCCCGAAAGTATTGGTGTAGTATCAGGTACCGGTACAAGTATCATATCGGTCCGATACGGATACGTTGGGCTTGTACAAGTATCCGGGTATCAGAGCTGGTGGGTTTCATGGGCCTCCCTTTGATCCTCCATGTATTCAGATTATACTAGGTTGCTTGTTTGGGCTTGCTAGATGAATGAGTAGTGTTTGCACCAAAGCAATATGGCTGTGATGGGATAGGCTAAGCCTGACCTTAAGGCCGAAAGTTAAAGCTGTGAGGCCCAGGTTTAAATTCCAAGTCCAATAGGTAAACATGTAGACTTTGGCTAAGCTGGTGTAGCATCTGGTCCCTTGTAAGTCCTTTTAAACCAAGACTTGAAAAAATTAAATTAGCTTGTCACGTCTCTGTTCTTAAATTTGAGCTCTGTCCTGCTTTCTTACGGTACAGAATGCATATAACCAGGTGGTTACTTTTGATGTTTATGTATTGAGCAGGTATGAAAAGCTTCTTGCTGCAGAAGCCCTACGAAGGAATGAAAATGACTTTCAAAGTGCCTTGGACGATTTGTTAAACCCAGAGAAAAATGCTGTATTGCAGGTGCTTATCTCAACTGTTCATTCAGCCCCACTGTTCCTGTCGGGCTTATCTCTGTGACCCAGATTGTTCATGATGTTTACCTAACAAAATATGTGGGCTCCACTTATTATGATCGCTATTGTTTGTATTGTGGGCCCCAAGATTGATAGTAGATACTCCAAAATTTCTCTGCAACTTTATGGCATTAAACCTTCATAGTTAATTTTGTTCATTTTGGCTAAACAGGCCAAAAGTGTTTGGTTTGGTGTTTTGTCAGGCAACTGGACCAACCAAGCCCTATATAAAAGTCCACATTCTGAACCTGTTTGGCCTTGTTCTAACATTTTGGCTGAAATGACCAGTTTTCAGCTGAACAGGGAAAATATGTTCTTTTTTTTTTCAGTTTCTTTTTCAACAAAAAGGCTTTTCATTTTGAATTATGTACTAAGTTTCCAATACTGTAGTATTGCGATAAGTTTCCAATACTATAGTATTGCAATTATGTGAATGTTTTTATTTTATGTTATATTTAGAATTTTATGAAATTTCAGTCTATGTTCAAACTAAATTGGATTCCAGAATGAGATTGAATATGGCATTGAACTACTAATTTTTAATTCTCATGGATGTAAATCATCCATTGTATAAATGGAGCCCAATAGTTCGACAACATGCATTAGGTAAAGTGGAGTGCACGACTGCATAATTTAGGCAAGGTGCACTGCCCACCTGTACCTTTGTGGGGTGGAATGGAAAAAAGGCTGTTTATATTTGACAGAGCATCAGATTATTCTGTAGTTTATCTCAGTTTTGTTCAGACTGTACTTATCTTCGGGTTTTCTAAAGCTCATCTTCTGTTGGTTTACAGCAATACATAGAGTCAAAGAAGCGGAAAAGGCCAAGGCAGGCATTAGAAGCTGATATTGAGGAGCTTGTATCCATGGGTTTTGAAAGATCAAGAGGTTCTGTCCTGAATATCTACTTAACCGGTCTTGATTTGCTAGTCTTGAAGATTGAAAGCATAGTATGGACTTAATAGGTTGAATATATGGGTTTCATAGTCCATTTGTATGGTAGACAAGATAAAAATTATTGAATGTTTAGGCAGAACAGTTGATCTATGCCACTAGCAGTTGGCCATTTGGTTGTGTAGCATAGAAACCAAATTAGTACGCCTCACTAATGAGCGAGGGTGCTGATACTGATTTGAGGAAGGCATAAGAACAGAATCACGGGTAGGGTGAGGCTTCAATGATGATGATAAAACAGTATCCCACTTGATGCCTTCCCATTTGTGTGCATTCAGATGCATTGTTGAAAAGGATAATTATTGATTCTGACGAGGTATTCACACTGCTTATGATTTTGAGTAAATAGAGTATGGGTTTTATTGGTATGTTTTTTTTTTATTAAATATGCAGTGATCGCTACTTTGCAAGCTTCAGAGTCCAAGGAACAGGCATTGAACTTACTTTCCACAGGCCAGATACCGGATCCTCTACCTGCAATCAACAATGATTTAAATTCTCCATCACTCGGGACCAATGCCATCGATCCTTCTATTCCATTGGTTGGTGATATGGCAGGTGGTCCATCAGCCAACAGCAGCACAGAAGAGCGAGATGAAGAGATGGAAGATGAAATTGCTCAAGAGCTGACTGGAGATCCACTGGCAGACTATGATATTGAAGTTACAAAAGAAGGTGAGGCCATTGCAGAGTACCTAGCTCTGCTGAGTTCTACGGCTGCCACAAATGGTTCCAGCAAGACCACCTAACTGAAACAGGATTATTTCTAAATACTTAAATTTTGTAAATTCCTTCTTACTACAAATGGCTGATCATGCTCTTCGACTTTAAATCTCAATGTAGACATCTGTTTTTATGTTTGTATATAGCATATCTACATAAACACTATTTAGAGTCCTTAAATACATTTAAGGTGGGTAGAATGTGGGGTTTAATGTGAAAAATAAATTTTTATTGCCATTTAGGCTGCCAAAATGAGGTGTCTATAGCTCTCTCTCCATTAGGGTACAGTACATCCAGGGTTGCATGCCAAATAAAGTGGCATGTAACTTATTGGCTCCGACGGTTTTGAAGCATGTGCGAGTGATATCCTATGCAGGTATGCAATCATAAAGTCATTCCCGAGTGATCTTGTATTCCCTAGTGGCATGCAAAGATGTGGTACTAGACATGAAGGGGATGCTGACGATGTGGATGTGGTTTTTACAAAAAGGTAATGCAAAAATAACAGAAGAGTAGCCTTCTCAAATGCTCTCGGCTCTCTACAAGTAGGCATGTCCCATAGGCTGCCATTGGCGCTGGTAAGAAAGATTTGGTTAGCAGGTTGATTGTCTACCAATGGAAAGGAATTGGCTGAAGAGGAAGTGGATGAATGTAGTAAAATAGATTTGAAAATGTGCAACTTATTTAAGGATTTGGCTCATGATGGATTTGAATGAAGAAATAGAATTCTTGTAGCCAATTTTAATATAGTCAAAGGTTTTGATGATGATGATGATGATCAACTGTGAGGACGTTACAATTTGTGTCATTTGAATGTGGAATGTCATGGCGGCGGTCAGGTGCTTAAAGGGAGGCCTGTAGCGACTCAGTACACGTGATGGGAAAACTGTGAAAAACAGAATTGATCATGCAACTGTTCTCAATGTGTCACTTTCTATGGATTTCACTTGCATTAAGGTGCATGGTTACTGTATTAACTTGTTTAATTGTCACCAATTAGGTATAGGAACTTCATTGGGTTCGAACAAATTTTAATAGATTGGATTTGTGTTAACCAGATGATTGGTTTCGTTGTCTTCCGATTATATAATTCTCTACTGTAGAAGTGCTAGACAGAATATAGAGACGGAGAAGAGGAAAGACATCACCATATTTATGGACGGGTTTCCTCTTGTTGGTTTATTTATTTATTTATTTTATTTAGTTTTTTTTAATCTTCTCCGCTTTAAGCGACGCATTGTAGCGTCGCTCAGTTGCAATGAAAAGTGTGCAAGGGTTACCGCATGACTTTGGTCTAGTGTGGTTAAAGAAGTTAGTCCATGAGAAGAAGATGCGGAATAGGAAAATTAGAATTGCTAGTTGGAATATAGGAACCTTGACAGGCAAGAGCATGGAGTTAGTTGAGGTAATCAAAAGAATAAGAAATAATGTGGCTTGTATACAAGAGACATGGTGGAAATGGAATAAAGCTAAAGAGCTCATAGATGAGTATAAACTTTTCTATGTAGGAAAGCGTAATACAAGAAATGGAGTGTATATAGTTGTAGATAAGGATTTGAAAGAGAAAATTGTGGGGGTAAAGAGGTTTGGTGATAGAATTATAATAATTAAACTAGTGCTAGAGCAAGACATAGTTCATATCATCAGTGCATATGCTCCTCAAGTAGGATTAGAGGAAAGTGTGAAAAGACAATTTTGGGAGGAAATTGATAATTTAATGTGAGAAATCCCAAATAGTAATAAGATTTTCTTTAGAGGAGATTTAAATAGGCATATAAGAAGAGAGAATAAAGGATATGAGAGAGTGTATGGGGGGTAAGGATTTGGAGAAAAGAATGAATTCGGAAACACTATATTGGACTTTGTAGTGGCATTTAATTTTGTAGTAGCAAATATTTACTTTAAAAAGAGAGATGAGCATTTAATTACCTATAAAAGTGAGAGTAATAGGAGTTAGATAGACTTTTTTTTAGTTAGAAAATATGACCGATTGGCTTGTAAAGATTGGAAGGTTATCTCAAGAGAGAGTTTGATTATGTAACATAGGCTCGGAGTTTTAGATATTTGCATTAGAAGTAAAAAGAGAGCGATAATAAACAAAATGGACTCTAAAACAAGGCGGAGAGATTTGAAGGGAGAAAGAGCAAATATATTTAAGGACAAAATGATTGTTAAGGGAGAATAAAATATTGAAGGAGAAACTACAATAATATAAAATCAAATGGCTAATTGCATTAGAAATGTTGCAAAAGAAGTACTTGGAGAATCAAAAGGAAAAAGACATTAATAAGAAAACATGGTGGTGGAGTGTGGATGTTCAAGAAGTTATTCGACAGAAAAGAAATTGTTACAAAGTTTGACAAGATACTAAGAGTATGGAAAATTTTGAGCTGTATAAAAAGGCAAAGCAAGAAGTTAAGAAAGTAGTAAGTAGTGCAAAGTTCGAAGCATACGATGACCTTTATAATAGGTTAGGAACAAGAGAAGGAGAAAATGATATTTTTAAGCTCGTAAAAATAAGAGAAAAGAAAAGTCGGGACTTAGATCATGTCAAATGTATCAATGACAATGAGGAAAATATTCTAGTGAAGGACAAGGATATTAAAGAAAGGTGGAAGGAAGATTTTAACAAACTTCTAAATGAAGAACATTTGGGTGATACAAGAGTTATGGAGGATACTTCATCATCAGAGCATACTTTTCTCCATAGAATTAGATGGGTGGAAGTGAAGGAAGCATTGAAGCGAATGAAGACATGAAAGGCAACAGGCCCAGATGGTATTTCGATAGAGGTATGGAAATGCTTAGAAGAGGTTGGGGTGAGTTGGTTATGTAGACTATTCAATAAGATACTTTTAACAAAGAAAATGTCAGATGAATAGAGAAGCATTGTAGTATTTATATATAAGAATAAGGGAGATATATAAAATTGTACCAACTATCGAAGGATTAAACTTATGAGTCATACTATGAAGTTATGAGAGAGAATAATGGAACAAAGACTGAGACAGAAGACTAAAATTTCTGAAAATCAATTTGGTTTTATGCGAGGGAAATCAACTATGGAAGCTATCTTTCCACTTAGGTAATTAATGGAAAAATATCAAGCAAAGAAGAAAAATCTACACATGGTCTTTATAACGATTTGGGAAAACCCAATGAGAGGATACCGAGGAATTTAATTTAGTGGGTTTTAAAGAAAATGAACATCTTGAGAAGTTACATTAAAGATTTTAAGGATATGTACAAAGGAACAGTAACAAATGTGAGAACCACATGTGGAGAAACAGGTGGATTCCCCGTGACTATAGGTTTACATTAGGGATCAACGTTAAACCCTTATTTCTTTGCATTAATTGTGGATAAGTTAACTGTGCATATTCAAGAAGAAGTATCATGGTGTATGTTGTTTACAGATGATATAGTATTGGTGGATGAATCAAGAGATGGTGTAAATGCAAAACTTGAGAGATGGCGGGGGGCATTAGAATATAGAGGCTTTAAAATAAGTCGTACAAAGACAAAATATATGGATTGCAACTTTAATGGATATATACAAAGTGTTGAAACCACTGTCAAAATTGAAACCCATGAGATAACATGTACTGAATCTTTTCTGTACCTACGCTCGATGATTAGTAAGGATGAGAAAATTGACGAAGATATGGACCATATGATAAAAGCTAGATGGTTGAAGTGGAGACTGGTTTCTGGAAGACTTTGTGACAGACGAATGCCAATGAAATTGAAGGGCAAATTTTACAAGACAGTGGTTAGACCAGTTATGACATATGGAGCAGAATGTTGGCCAATTAAGAAGACGCATATTTATAAGATAGGTGTAGCGGAAATGAGAATACTTATGTGGATGCGTGGTAAAACTAGGAAAGATAAAATTAGAAATGAGTGCTTTCGAAAGCATTTAGGGGTATCACCAAAAGGGGATAAGATTAGAGAAATCCATTTAAGATGGTTTGATCATGTTGAGCGTAGGCCGGTAATGGCACCGGTGAGAAAAAGTTTGGCTATACAGGTGGATGACCTATCAAGAGGTAGGGGTAGGCCGAAGAAAACATTGATAGAGGTCATTGATTCAGATTTGAAGAAGTTTAACTTATTGAAGATTTAGCTCAAAATAGAATGGAATGGAGAAACGGGATTCATGTAGCCGACCCCAATATGGTTGGGATAAGGCTTTGATGATGATGATGATGATAATTTTTTTTTAATCCTCATAATTCATCAAGTACCATCAACATGCACTACAAGAGTAGGACTTTAAGAGTATATGTATATGGGGCCTCTTCCTGTGCATACGTCTCTCATGGACTTTTCATGCACACTCTTCAGTGGGGCCCACCGTGGACCTCACCAAGGGATGAGATTGGGGGGTTGGAAAGATCTATGTGAAAGCACCCTACATATCAAATTTGGCCCCAATCACTTATTTCTAACCCTTTCATCTGTGGCTCATAAATTCATTCCATTCGAATTAGTGTACAGTCGATCTAACGGTCTAATAAATTCGGATCTAACCGAAACTTGGGGTGAGTTGCTATCATGGGTTCCCATGTGTATTGTAATGTTTGAATTGGGTGATAGATGGGCCTTACCTAGAGTTCTCACGAAAAAAATGGTGAGGGACGGATGTGTATGAAGATTCTCCTATATATATAATAGTCTTGTCCCTCACATCCTTAGAAGAGATTTAAATGGGCATATAGGAAGAGATAATAGAGGATATGGGAGAGTGCATGGATGACAAGGATTTAGAAAAAAAGAATGAATTCAAAAATATTATATTGAATTTTGTAGTGGCATTTGATCATGTAACAGCAAACACTTACTTTAAAAAGAGAGATAAGCATTTAATTACTTATAATAGTGGGAGTAAGAGGAGTCAGGTAGACTTTTTTCTAGTTAAAATATAGGATTGATTGGCTTGTAAAGATTGCAAAGTTATTCCAGGAAAGAGTTTGACTACGTAATATAGGCTCGTAGTTTTAGATATTTGCTTTAAAAGTAGAAAAAGAGCGGTAGCAAACAAAATGGGCCCTAAAACAAGATGTATAGATTTGAAGGGGGAAAGGGCAAATATATTTAAGGAAAAAATTATTAAGAAAGAAGAATGGAATCTTGAAGGAGAAATTACAGTAATGTAGAATCAAATGGCTAATTGCATTAGGAAGGTCGCAAAGGAGGTACTTGGAGAATCAAAAGGAAAAAGACATATTAATAAAGAAACATGGTGGTGGAGTGTGGAGGTTTAGAAAATTATTCAAGAGGAAAGATATTGCTACAAAGTTTGGTAGGGGACTAAGAGTATGAAAGATTTTAAGTTGTATAGGAAGGCAAAGAAAAAAAATAATAAAGTAGTAAGTATTGCAAAGTCCAACGCATACAATGACGTCTATAATAGGTTGGAGCAAGAGAAAGAGAGAAGAGTATTTTTAAGCTCACAAAAATAAGAGAAAAAAAAAGTAGGGATTTAGATTATGTCAAATGTATCAAGGACGATGAGAAAAATATTTTGGGGAAGGACAACGATATTAAAAAAAGTTGGAAGGAATATTTTAGCAAACTTTGAAATGAAAAACATATGGGGGATACAAGAACTAAAAAGGATACTTTATTAGAAGAGCGTACGTTTCTTTGTGGAATTAGAGAAGTAGAAGTGAAAAAAATATTGAAGCGAATGAAAATAGGAAAGGCAATGGGCTCAGATGATATTCCGATAGAGGTATAGAAATGCTTAGGAGATGTTGGGGGTGAATTGGTTATATAGACTCTTCAATAAGATACTTGTGATAAAAAAAATTCCGGATGAATTGAGAAAAAGCATTGTAGTACCTTTATATAATAATAAGAGAGATATACAAAATTGTACCAACTATCGAGGGATTAAACTTATGAGTCATATTATGAAATTATAAGAGAGAATATGAAGCAAAGATTTAGACAGAAGACCAAGATTGATGAAAATCAATATGCTTTTATACCAGGGAAGTTAACTATGGAAGCTATATTTTCACTTAGGCAATTAATGAAAAAATATTGAGCAAAGAGAAAAAAAATCTATATATGATCTTTATCGATTTAGAAAAAGCTTATGATAAGGTACCAAGGGATTTAATTTGGTGGGTTTTGAAGAAAAGAAATGTCTTTATCGGTTACATTAAAATTTTTATGGATATGTATGAAGGAGCAATAACAAATGTGAGAACCGTATGTGAGAAACAGGTAGATTCCCCGTGATTATAGGTTTGCATCAGGGATCAGCCTTAAAAGCCCTTACATCTTTGCATTGATTATGGATGAGTTAAATGCGCATATTCAAGAAGAAGTACTATGGTATATATTGTTTGCAGATGATATAGTATTTGTGGATGAATCAAGAGATGATTTAAATGCAAAACTTGAGAGATTGCGGACGACATTAGAATCTAGAGGCTTTAAAATAAGACGTACAAAGATAGAATATATTGGTTGTAACTTAGTGGATATATATAAAGTGTTGAAACTACTGTCAAAATTGAAACCCATGAGATACCACGTAGAGATTCTTTTCGGTATTTGGGCTCGACGATTAGTAAGGATGGGAAGATTGACGAAAATGTTGAGGATAGGATAAAAGCTGAATGGCTGAAATAAAGACTTGCTTCTGGAGTGCTTTGTGACAGATGAATGCCAATAAAATTGAAGGGTAAATTTTACAGGACAATGGTTAGACCAGCTATGACATATGTAGCAGAATGTTGGTCAATTAAGAAGACAGATATACATAAGATGGATGTGGCAAAGATGAGAATACTTAGGTGGATGTGTAGTAAAATTAGGAAACATAAAATTAGAAATGAGCTTTTTCGGAAGTATTTAGGGGTAGCAATAATAGGGGATAATATTAGAGAAATCTGTTTAATATGGTTTGTGTATGTTAAGCGTAGGCCAGTTACGGCACTGATGAGGAAAAGTTTAGCTATCCAGGCAGATGGCCCATCAAGAGGTAGTGGTAGGCTGAAGAAAACATTGATGGAAATCACTAATTCAGATTTGAAAAAAGTTTAACTTATCTAAGGATTTGGCTCAAAATAAAATGGAATGGAGAAACAGAATTCATGTACTCGACTGCAACATGGTTGGGATAAGGCTTTAATGATGATGATGATGATGATGAGTCTTGTCTTTCACACTATGGTGAGGGACACTTTTTTTTTTTGGACCTATCAAGGTAAAAAAGAAATGATGAGGTGTGATGCTTTTGTCTTTTTGTACATTAATACTTTCCAAATATAGAACCGCCACTCACCATTTTTGGACCCACAAGGTTAAAAAATTGTGATAAGGTGTGATGCTTTTGTCTTTTTGTACATTAATCTTTAAAAATATGGAAGTGTCCCTCACCATAGTATGAGGGATAGTGTGTACCGATTCGAATGGACTGTTGACTATTAAGTTTTGGATATAGGGAGTGCCACATAGAGCCCAAGAGTCTTTTAAAAAAACTAGCCCTCTTAGTTGGGGCCCATTGAGATGCATGATGATCATGAAGTCCATTTGATGTTAGATCTATAGAAGGCCTACCTATATGGAAAATCTTATATGTAAGATCTACATAAGACCTACCTATTTGAAAAATCTTAAGTCTATACAATCACCCTAACATTTTAATCCATGGCCTTAAAATTTAATAGTTTAGAAGCATCATTTTATTATGATTTCAATCTAATGGTGAAATGAATTGGATAAGTATCAAATTTGGACATGTGGCCATACATAAGAGGTTAGTGTGTATAAAAAGACTAAATTGACTCAACATGGACCCCATGACCAAAAATAGAGGGGTAGAAAAAGGGGAGCTTTTTAGAATTTTCCTTTATATAATATATATATATATATAAATGTTAGTGTGTGTGTGTGTGTGTGTGTGTGTGTGTGTGTGTGTGTGTGTGTGTGTGTGTGTATGGGAGCCCTTCTCCTCAACTCAAGCTTAGGATAAGGTAAGCTCAACTGTGTGGCTTATGCCTTGGGGCCCACCTAGAGACCCAAGTGGGGATGTGGATTTGTGGTTTCTACCATCTTCATCTGGGCCCCGAAAATTTAATTGTCAATAGTTCATTTAGATTGGTGTGCAATTGATCCAACGGTTTAATAAATTTGGATTTGACAAAAAATTAGTGGACATGTGCAATTTTGGAAGCATCGTGTGTTTTGTCCATTTGGATAGACCAAAGGTAGGCTCTAAGGGTTTTAGCTTATGGAATTTCTTTTATAAGTTTAAGCTTAGGATAGGCTTGGCCTATATATATACATAGAGAGAGAGAGAGAGAGAGAGAGAGTAATGATCTTGTATAAGTTTCCCTTACTATCTTACGATAGAAGCTACTACGTGGGGTCCACTTAGGACCCCCATAAATCATGAAATGTGAGGGGTTTGAATGATCCAAGTGGGGCCAATTTAGATATCATATTTGAAGTCAGTCTAATACCTTTAACCTATTCATCCATGGTCCACAAGTTTAAGCCATATATATATAACTATGATTAAACCTTGATCTAGTGATCCATTCCATTCGGATTTATCAAAATCCAGTGGGACCTATGTAAATAGGAGTGGTGGATTTGAATGATTAGCTTTGATGGACATATAGGTGGCCCCACTTGGTAACTTGTATCGTAGAATCGTAAAGGAAGCTTGTACATGATCATTACTCTATATATATATATATATAAATGTTAATATGCATCCTTCCTTCATTATAAGGTGAGGAATGTTTACATGGCTTTCTTTATTTGTACTTGAGCACATGTCTTTTTTGTATAGCTTTTTGTTTTTTGCACATTAATATATCTAAATATGAAAGTATCCCTCACCCTATGGTGAGGGATATATTCATACTAAGGATAGCCTCACCTAAGTCACGTAGATGGGAGAAATCCCATCTTCCGAGCATGTGGGTCCCACCTCTGGTTCATCCAAATGGACCACACACAGGGACCTCCCCTGAATTGCACATGTTATATGAATTTTGGCCTGATCCGAATGAACTGGACCGTTAGATCTACTGCACACCAATCTGAATGGATATGCACCGTTAAAATTGTGGAGTATAGATGGAGATCATAAACATCAAGGATGAGGTTGATTTTTGGTAGAGAGGAGGGCCTTTCTGTATCCTTCAAATCTCCCCTATCCCATCCCCATGTGGGTCCTTAGGTGGCCCTGTCACGCCCCGATCCCGGGAATTTGGGGATTTGAGTGGGCCCTCAGGGCGTAGATACGTAATCCCTTAGAAATCCGTGCCCTAAAGAATTTTGCACGAATTCCTACAAGGGAGATTCCACAGGAACGTGTGAGGTATGCCAAGACACGTACGAATATAACTCATCATAACCGAAATCCTGCGAAATACTCAATAAATATCAAGAGCAAGTTAAATGCACATATCCTTCATCATTCATAGATGTATATATATACATACAAAATAGTACCTAAGTCTTCAATTACATTTTTTTTTCATAATTCGACATTGTACTGAAAGGAATTAGGTACAGAAAGTCCCATTGCTCTTCCTAAAGAACAAACCAAAATGTGATTGTGACATCTCCAGAACTGACGCACTCCGTGGGATGACTAATAAAAGATATCGTCATCGTTCCAATCGTTTATACCCTGAGGTACCGTTGGGACACTCTTCGGTGGTGCGTCAACACCCGAGTTGGGACCGGGTTCTATGCATGCAATACTAAGGGTAACATTGTTAACACGACGGTTAAGTAAGTACTGGGGCATATGAAGCAAGTATAACATAATATATCAAAGGAACTTAACAGTATACACTGATTAAAGGAAAAGTACTGATGGTTTACTAGACATATGGTGCATGAGTGACAGTGGATGAGAAAGTACAATTCAAATATCTTACATACTAATTGGCAACCACAATGCTCTATTCTCCCAAAAAGGGAGCATTCATATGGGTCGCTAGGGGATCAAGCTAGCTTCCCGAGGAGTGCCGACATCTCCTCCGTAAACTACTGTAGTAGTGACATACATATACCCAAATGGTACAAGTTAAGTGGTGTCGACTTGGAATCAATCATACTAGTCATAACATACATAAGGAATAGTTAATAATGGAGGCAGACGAACAATTAAACAAAGCAAATGCATATGGGCTACAAAGGCCCAAACCTCGGCTATAACCTTGGCTAGCAAGCACATATTCAGTAGAAGCTCTGGCTTATTAGACACGCACTTATTAGAAGCCCAGGTCTGAATTGCCTCGGGGTTTGCTCGAGGAAGTGAATCCAATAACAAATCATGTCGAAGGTAATATATCATAGCAATATGAATGCATTTGAATTGAGTAAGTATTCAGGAATCATTATCCACCCCATATTGTATAACCCATGCTCTCCAAGGACATTCAACGCGATGTTCTCATAAGACGTCCAGTGCCATTGTGTTACCGCGTCTTGGTATTACCTCATATGCACACAGGACACCCTATTCTTATGCTAACATCCATGACTTGCCATTGGGAGATCATCCGGAAATCATTCGTTCTCTCCAATCATGTGCTTACCATTAGTCCAGTCCAACACTAAGGCCCTACAAGTCATTGAGGGTTCCTAATATTCTGTATTCACTGGGTTCTTACGGCTTAGCCGTATACAACGCTACAGCTTAGTCGAGTAATTCAGGTTTCCTCAATAGTACAGACGCATTTACGGCTTAGCCGTATATTAGCCTACGGCTTAGCTGTGCTAAGCCTATGGCTAGGTTACGGTCGGGTTACGGCTTAGCCATAAGGCATTTCATGGTGGAGCCGTGGGTAAGCCACAGTACAAAAGTTAATTTTGTTGCTCTCGGGACTTTGAGCCATAAGCGCTCACGGCTTAGCCGTGGCTTCGCCGTAAGCTTTAGAAACCTGAAGTTGGCTCTGCTGTTCGTTCAGTTCGGAATCAATCCAGAACTTAACTTATGAAAAGTGTCTGTGACTTAATTGAAGTGTCCTTAAAGGTATCCCACACTCACAGACCCTCCTATTCCATTTTGATCATCCTAGGTCCACCCATGCCCACTTGGGTACCATTAAACGGTGGAAAATGGGTTGAAATTTGGAGAATGTAAAGACCTAACTCAATAGTCAATAACTTAATTATACATGCATCGCATATGACTCAAATACTTACCTTTTACCAACGTTAACCCTCCCCTCAACTTTTTCTTGCTGTATGCTCAGGGAACTTCCAAATTGAAGTGGGCTCTCTTTAGTTTAAAGGAGATGAATTCCAGTGGGGCGTCGTACAAGTCTGAAGGTGAAGGTATGTGGAGCCGAATCCTCCTTCATGCAAGGCTTTAAGGGTTGAGATGGAGAGGAGGAAGAGCAGAGATGACGACTTCCAACGTTCCAGAGTGAAAAGTGAGGAGAAACGTTGGTTTCTTCCTCTTTAAATCAAAGTTTCCTATAGTATTGCATGCAAGCCCAATTATTTCCGAAAAATTATGATTTAAGTCAAATGGGCCCCTACTGAGCTAGGATGAGTTGGACCCAGTCAAACCCAACATAAAAGATGATCTATACGAAAAATGACACAAAAGGCAATGGACGAGGTGTTCATAAGAGATAAGAGCAATTTACAAAAAGGTCCTTAACTACTTAAGTATGGTCCGAACTCTGCCCAACTACTTATCCAAGGCCCAAACCTAATAGTTTCACGTTAAACTAACCTCAACAAGGCTTAATTAACATAAAACAAGATTAATTAACGAAGATTAAGGTTAGTGGGATCTTGATCCTTACACGCCGCCCTACACTCTTAAGCGGATGCCCCTTATCTACGGTTGAGCGTAGGTGAGGACCCCATATATATAAGCTTAAGTGTGTGGCTCAAGCCTATAAGGCCAACCTAGGACTCATATGGGGATGGGGGGATTTGAAGGACTCCCTAAGACCCTCCTCTTTACAAAAAATCACCCCCAATCGTAGTTTCTATCACCTCCATTTAGGCTCCAAAAATTTAATGGTCAACAGTCCATTCAGATTGATGCATAGTCAATTCAATTGCCCTATAAATTCGGATTTGATAAAAAAAAATTAGTAGACATATGCAATTGAAGGGGGTTGTGTGTTTTGTCCATTTGGATAGACCAAAGATAAGCCCTAAGGGCTTGTGCTTACGAAATTTTTTATATAAGCTTGAGTTTAGGATAGGCTTGCCCATATATATATGTATATTTATATTTGTAGAGAGAGAAAAAGAAATGAATTCTCAAAAACTTGCCATCTAAAAAGGGGGAGTTTATCTCACTTTTGACATATCCAATAAAAATCTGCCACCCTACAAGAGCAAAGAAAAAAAAAAATAAGGAATAACTATTTTGATGGAGATGTTAATGAAACGTGTTAAAATCTCATAGGCTAAAAAATGGGCTTTTTTTTTTCTTGTGAAAAACGCTAATGGAGTTTTGTAGCGGAACTCATAAATATATATATGTATAGGAAAAGTTCTCCTATGATCGAGCTTATATAAGAAATTTCATAAGCCCAAGCCCTTGGGGCTCACCCTCGGTCCATCCAAATGGACCAAACATGCAACCCCTCTGAATTCCACATGTCGACCAATTTCTGAATTTACTTGATTGTTGGATTGACTGGCACTGATTCAAATAGACTTTTGACCATTAAACTTTTGGGGCCTATATAGAGATGATGGAAACCCTGGTTGGGGCTGATTCTTTGCAAAGAGGGTCCCACAGCTCCATATGGGTCCCCAAGGGGGCTCTACTTGTGTGATCCACATACTTGAGCTTACTTTCAAGCTTAGGGGAATCTCCATACTTATATACATACATATATATATATATGGACTGTATCTGTCCCTCACACTATGGTGAGGGACACTTCCTTTTTTGGAAAGTATTAATGTGCAAAAAGACAAAACCATCATACCTCATAACATCTTTTTGACCTTGTTAGGTCGAAAAAAGGAATTGTCCCTCACTATAGTGTGAGGGACAGATGCATAGTAGTCTTTCCCCCCTCTCTCTATCTTCATATATATATATATATAAATAGAGGGTAACATTACAAAACTCTTTAGGCATTTTTTACTGAAAATGCCCCCTTTTTAGCCTATGAGATTTTAACACATGTCATCTAATCTCCTTAAAACTAGCTATCCCATGTTCTTTTGCTTTACACTTGTTAGGTTACAAATTTTCATTAGATATGTCAAAAGAGGCAAAAGCTCTATTTTTAAAATGATGAGTTTTTGAGAATTCCTCATATATATATGAAGAATGTTAGTATACATCCTTCCCTTATTATAGGGTGAGAAAAACTTATATACTTAGAAACATTCATGTGTACAAGATAAAATGTCAATTATGGTTAATTAGAAAAGAGGAATGCACAAGTATAAATAAGGAAAACCATGTAAGCATCTCCCACCCTATGGTAAGGGAAGGATGCATGCGAATATTCTTATATATATATAAAATAATATTATGAGAACTAGTGCTCACTACTGTTTTGTGAAAAGTCTAGGTGGAGCCCATCTATCACCCAATCCAAATCTTAAAATACATAAGAACCCTCGTGATAGTCATACGCCCTAACCTTCGGTGAAATCCGAGTTTACTGGATTGTTGGATTAATTGTGCACAAATCCGAATAGACTAGATTTGTGGGTCACAGATGAAGGGGTTAGGGACATGTGATTGGGGCTAAACTTGATATTTAGGGTGGTCCACATAGATCTTTCCATCCTCGTGTCCCATTTCCAAATGAGACCCATAAGTCGGCCACATAGAAAGTTTTCATGGTAGGTATGTGAGATCACTATTAATAGGATTAAAGCCTATGTATTTATGTTATATGGGGCCTCTTCATATGCATCTAGCCCTTACAGACTTTTCGAGCACATTCCTCCATGAGGCCTATTGTGGACCCCACCAAGAGATGAGATAAGGGGACAGAAAGATCTATTCGAGACCACCCCATATATTAAGTTTGGCTTTAATCACATGTCCTTAGGCTTTTTATCCAAGGCCCACATATCCATTCTATTTGGATCACTGTACATTCAATTTGACGGTTCAATAAATTCATATTTAATCAAAACTTGAGGCGTGTGCTTATTAGCATGTCCCCTGCATATTCTAAGGTTTGGATTGAATGATAGATGAGCCTCACCAAGAGTTCTCACAAAAAAAAGGTGAGCGATGGATGCGTATGAAAATTTCCCTATATGTATATAAGGGAAATGATCCTATGGGAATTGATCTTAGCCATCCAATTTAGGGATGAAATCCAATGACTTTGTGAATTGAAGTAAAAGCACCCTATTAAGAAAGAGGGTATTTCAAAATTTTGTTTCCTAGTCCCATGAGCCTGAAAAACTTAAAGCAAGAGCCCTGTAAGAAAACGAAAGGGAGCAGGAGGGGGAGAATCACCATCCATGTCTCCACCTTCCCCTATGCCGGTGTAGGAGAGGGAATCTTCATCCATCTCTGAATCTTCCCCGTCGCCGGTCTAGGTATGCTTTTCCCCGTCGCCGGTGACCTTTGCCTCCCTCTCTCCTTTTCGCTATCCCTCTCCTACTCTCTTTCGTTTCTTCCCTCTTCCTCTCTCTCTCTTCCGCCCTCCCTCTGTCTCTCCTTACCTCTCTGTCTCTCTTTTTTGATCTCTCTCTCTCTCTCTCCCTCTCCCTCTCTCTCTCTTCCCCCCTTCTTTTTTTCCCTTATCTCGCTCTCTCGTGGGGTTTGGGTTTTCCTTATGTGACTACTTTTCTTCATCTCTATTATGCTCTCTTTGTCTCTTGTGCCTATCTAAAGATTAGGGGTTGTTCTGTGAGAAGATTAGGATTTTTTCAGGTTTTTTATGGGTTAGAAATTAGAAATTTTAGATGTTTTGGCGTTGAAATTGGGGTTTTTTTTTCAAAATGTGGTTTTACGGGTATGAATTCTGAAATTGGGGTTCTCTGATTTCGTTGGACTTCCTACGTGTACGTTTCCTTTGAACATTTAGCGGCATTTCTCTCATTTTAGACTTAGATTTCGAGATTGAGTTTGTTCTCTCATTTTTTAATATATTAGAAATATGTTATAAGATGTATTATCATAGGTGGATGCCCACATTGGGACCCACATGAGATAAGAGGATGACTAATGATTAGAGTCTTCCCTATTAGGTTGCTTGGGGAGGAAGCAATCTTATTCTATAAATAAGACCCTTCTCCCCCCATTATGTACACATACAGATCTTATTAATAATAACCTCTCTCCCTCCTCTCTATTCTTCTTTGATTTTTGGTTATCTTTTAGATTTGTAATAAATTACAATTTTTTTGTTATCTGGCATGGGTTTCTTATATGAGGTCAAATTGATGTTTTCTGATTCTATTTATGTGGTTTTTAATGTTTATGAATACGATTGTAGGGTTTGGAAGATGGTGAGGAGGATTTCAATTGCATAGAGTTTTGTTACTGAGCCCATTCAATGGAGTTTTTTTAAGGGAAAACATAAATTTTATGTTTTTTTAATGTTTTTTCTTTTGGGCTATTATCAATTAATGATTAGCCATAAACTTTTTAATTGTACACAACACCCTCTTCTTAATAAAACTGTATTTTCATTGAGATCAATAATGAATTTTTTTTTTCAATTATTTGTGTTTGACTAAATTTACCCACGTTTGATTTGATATGGTTTATGACTTGTGCGAGATTGTTTTTAATTATTTGGATTTGACTGATATGTTTTGAGTTCCTAAATCATAGTGTGGCTGATTTGCTTGTGTTTTGAGGTTCTTAGTCTCTATTACAATAACTAAAAGCAAGTCATTGAAGGTGTTACAGCTTGACTTCTCCTAACGTGGCGAAATAAAAACTAAAGAACACATGCAATCATCAACATTAAAAAAAAAATTCATTCCTTGCTTAATTTTTGAAATGCCAAAATATAGTCCATCTAAGTGTAAAAGATAAGAATCAGTTTGTATATATATAAAAAAAAGTTGAGAATCAGTTCTTTACTTGTGATGAAGGAATGAAGGATTCCTTGACAGGTAATCATAACTTTTTTCTAGAAAAGAGGGTGATAAATTCAGCTTAGCGGGCTCAAGTTGCAAACTCCCATTTGAAATTGTCAGAGCTAATCTTGTTCATACATAGTTGAACACTATGATCAAAACAAACATATCAGACTAACCATTAGACAAACATATTCACCACTTGAATCAACACATTTAAATATTCAACAATTCAATTACCACAAATTCAACCTTTCAATTCCAAATATTCAACACATTTAACTGTTGCAAATGCACCTATTTCATTTCAAGCATTTCAACTGGAATGTTCAATAACAATCTGTCGCTCTTGACGGAAACAAAGAGTTAGAAAGCAATCAAATAAGCACATCTGATAAAACCACACTTAAACCTATGACTCAAATAATAACTTAAACCTATTACTCATATAATAAATTGTATTACATCATATTACATAGAATAATATATGATACATTCAAACACTCGAATGATCATTTTTACATAAGCCTTCAACATTCAACTCCTTTGACATATATCATTGAACACTTCAAAATTTAAAATTTTTAGGAACTATATCCTACTTAGCGCATCATGTCAACACTCCTGTTGTCATTGACCTGCGACCTGTACATAGAAAACATTATATTAAAAAAAAGTGATGTATAAAAAATAAGCAAAAAAGCAACCATAGATTTGAGTTGAATGCAACAAGAAATGAAAAACAAGTAGTTGAATACTCTTAACTATGAAGGGTTCTAACAGTTTCATTTGATTCAAGAGTGTTTCCATCATTCTAAATAATTATTTTACATCAATGAATAACCATTCCATATCTATCTTCAAATACAAATCAATCTTCAAATCAATACTAAATATATACATTCCTTAAACAAAGCGATGTATAGATAAGCTCAACTCAGCAAAAGTATTCAATTGCAAATAAAAATATTCCAAGACCATCTCTAGTAGCCACTCTCCATACCAAATATCATAAATAATTAGGTCACGTCCCACACATTTCACTTCATCATCTTTAAGGTTATGATCATAAAAAAAAAAAAAGGCTAAAACACTACCAAATCCCGTTTAAATAACAAAAGAAGAATCAAGTTAAAGCATTACCCTTAACCTGCAATGTCCAATCTACTACATCCACTGTAATATGACCAAACATTCAAAGTATGCCTTGAAGCATATGACCTCACATACAAAATATGATAGTTAATTACCTAAAAAATACCACTTTATATAAAACATATGCCGACTCTAAAAATACCCTCACATAAGGAAAACCCAAACCCCCCAAACCTCAAAGCCAGTAAATCACAAATCATGAGAGAGAGAGAAAGAGAGAGACACTACAAGAAAAAACCTTTTTGTCAACGCATTTATGCGTTGGCAAAGGTTAGTATTTACGTTGCTAAACACATTCTGCAACATAATTGAGTGCGTTGCCAGCATGTTGCCAAAGCTTCGTCAATAAAAGTATTCCGCGACGCAATTTGACCGCGTTGGGAAAAGTTAACTTTTCAGCAACGTAATATTCGTTGCGAAAATACGTTGCCGAATCATTTTAAACGTTGCTAAAAGATGATTTGTTTTAAAAATTAGTTGACATACGCCGACGCAATAGGTGCGTTGGCAAAAGTTTTGAACCTTTGCCAACGCATGTGGCGCGTTGGCAAAAGTCCACTTTCCACAACGCACGAGGCGTGTTGGCAAAAGTCTACTTTCCGCAACACACTTGTTGCGTTGGCAAATATTCACTTTTCGCAACGCACACGGTGCGTTGGCAAAAAAATTACTTTCCGTAGCGCACGCGGCACGTTAGCAAAAGTTTACTTTTCCCATCGCACGTGACTCGTTGGCAAAAGTCCACTTTCTGAAACGCACTTGGCGTGTTGTTAAAAGTCCACTTTTAGCAACGCAGTATCTACGTTGGCAAATAATCTTTTTCCTTCGCAACACAAATAAGTGCGTTGGAAACATTATTACATATCATATAAGCATGTTCAAAATTTGCTTTCGCCAACGCCATTATTAGCATTAGCAAAGGTATAACATCACACCTCATATTTTCTAATTTTTTATACACAACCTGTATTCATATAAACTAATTGCAATTGAAAATAATTTCTCAATCTCAAATATAAAAATAAAAAACCAACCTCAATGTGCATTCATAATAAAATTCATTCAAACCTCAAACATTTGCATTTATTATAAAATTATATCCAATTCAATTCTAAAACATACCTCCCCCAAATATCAAAATAAAAAAAAAAGACAAAATAAAAATATTCAAATAGTTTCTAGACAATGTATCAAAATTCAAGCAGATTCTCTCTTTCTCTCTCTCATGTTTCATCAAAGCTGCCATGCATTCCATAATGTCGCTTATCCATCTGTGAAAAAAGAAAAAAGAAATGCATCAAACATGTTTTCAAGCACATTTCGAGTATAATATACGTGCAGAAAATTTAGACTGAAATTAAAGAAGCCATTGGAGTTTTTAATTAAGCAACTCAATAAATAAAAATGAAAATTTTATTCTGAACTAAAATAGAAATTCTAAAATTGATGTATTAAAATTCATATAATAAACATGAATTTACTAACCAAGAAGGCTCTGCACGATTAGCTTCCGACACGCTTGCCCCACCAGGTGATGATGTCGAAAAGAATCCTGCCCGCTGTAGGGCTTCCATTGCCATAGCCTGAAAAGCCGAGAATTCTTCAATTCTTTTATTTGCAACTTCAATCTGCTCTTTGAGACTCTGCACCTCATAATCACGTGCTCGAGTGTCAATGACACTCCTAGAAGACGAGGGCTTCGGTCCAACCCCAAATCCCTTTAAGTACCCCGGTCTCGGTCCAAGCACCTCAATCGACATCTCCTCCTCACTCATTGGGGTTGCACCGGGCTGTGAACACCTATCTCGCAACTTTACTAATTTATCCTGTTATTTTTACAAGGAATTAACAATTAATTATATTGAGAAATAATATTATTACCATCTAAATAGATTAAAAACCAAAGTAAAAAAATAATAACCAATATTACATATGTAATATGCTATAAGCACACTATAAACAAAGTAATCTATCCACTGCATTATAGCTAGTATCACAGGATTCTAGTGATACATGTACACACACACACACACATACTCATTATATACATACATGATTTTCCTTGCATTTTGGATTCACCCAATCGTTCTTTGATTTACTCCAATGAGAGTCTTTATAAAAGTCCACAAAGTGGGGCTTTTGGCCTCCATTCTCTGCCGCCTGATTTCATTAATTAGTTTTATGAGAAAGGTTATATATAAGTATTATAATCTAATTAACATTAGTTTTTGAAATTATCAAGAATTAATATCACCATGATATACAACGTTGATGGAAAGGACCTCGACCCGCATGCATGATTGTAGGGCAGAAGTGCACGAGATGCTTTGGCTTTCTCTGACTTAGCCTACCAAAATCAAGGAGAAAATAAAAAAAAAGTTAGTAAATCTCAATCATGTTAAATCTTAACCAATAGACATTCATGACAAATAACTTAGTGACATATATAACGCATAGATATTACCTTCCACTTCTCATCAGTCCATACATGATCGATCATGTAGTTCCAATGCTCTGACTTAATGTTATTAGGCGGTTCAATTTTGGGGTCAACACCTTTTTCCAACATATTCTTATACTTAAGGTGCAAGCTACACTTCCAGCCCCTATATAATGTTTGACATTTTTTATCAACTGCCGCCTGTACTTTAGGATCAGTTGTATAATCCTTGATATCAAACTTCTCCTGCAAACATAATATTAGTGTATTGATACCTATTAAATAATACAAATTAATGTTATTAGTTAATTAATAAATTTCAATTACCAAAGCTCGTTGTATGATGGCCGCTCTAAGTGAACTATCAATATCAGTCCATGTATTAATGCCCTGTAGCGGTGCTACCCCTCTAATCTCTTTGCCAAGCTCCATTGCAAAAGAAGGGGCATTAAGCCCCACTGGCACATTGCAATCATCTGGGAACTCCACTGGGAGTTTTTTACCTGATCGCGCTACAAGCCTCTCAGTCCTCCTACCTTTTGTAGGACCTCGTACAGACCTTTTGGTCGAGCTTGAGGCTGTAAAGACAAAAATGTTGTTTATGCTTGTATGCATAATATATTAGAGTAAGATAAAAATTATAAGCGAAGAACATTAGATTCTTACCTACACTGCTGACCTGGGTGGTTGGTGTATTCACTAAAGGCACATGTTGGGTCTGTGCAAGTTGGGACTGTGCCAAAGGAAGATTTGGGGTCTGTGCAAGTAGGGACTGTGTGGGTATGGAAACTGGTAGATGACGAGCCGATTGACGTTTAGCAATCATCGATGTGACCTGAAAGGAAAGAAAATAATAGATTACGTGTACATATATCACTAATTATCAATAATCAACATATTATGGGTACAATATCACTAATTATTGATAATACAAAGAAGTGTATACCACACTAATTAATTGTTGGTAAATATAAAATCAGTCTTAGATGCACACTCACGCACATTACCTTTTTCATTTGAGATCCAGAACACTTATCATCACCATCATTACCATACTCTTCATCATCCTCATTGGAGTAACTCGAGCCTTCCTCACTCTCTGGCGGACTGTACTCCTCATCATCTTCCTCAACCATGTTTCTTTTTCTCTTGTTAACTGAATTCATATGGGTGATCTTCTCAACCGACGCCCTCCAAGAATTTGCCACCTTGTGCAACCCCAAAGCTTTAAGTCTCAATTGATTTTCCGCAATGGTAGCCATTCTTTTTTTTTCAATATCTGACATCTTCTGCCTTAGAGACCCGGGTTTGACCCACAATTTTTCATTCTTAGGCATTTTAGCAAATACTAGTTACTGGAAAATGATGAAAACATGTATGAATATCAACTAACATCAAAATATCATTAAGAATAAAATGTTGGCATATATTTAACCATCTACATAGCTTGCCAGTGAGAAAACATCGGCATTAATATATTTGTAACAAATATAGAGCCAAAAACTGAATAAAGGTAAATAGCAAATTTCTAAAAGTTAAGCTGAATAAAACATTTATCCATATGCAAATGACAAATTTATTAAGAACATTTATCCATATGTAAAGGAAAAAAAATACTACATATCGCATTCTAAATCGGGATCTATATCCGAATCAGAATGCCTTTGTTGGACATCTTCTTCATCATCTGTATTCTCTGTCATTGTTTCATCCTCGTTATCATTATGGTCTATCATTTGTGCATCACCAATGTGTACTTCGTTGCTTGAATGCAAAACCCTATTTCTTGGAATAATCTCGGGATCAATACCATCCCTACGATATTGAATATGAGTATCCTCAATAAAAATTTGCATAGCTCTGGTCGTTTCTTCTTGCTGGTATGCATCATTATGTTCGGATGCTTCTACTAAGCTATGTTCATCACCACCCAACTCTGGTACATCCCAAAATCCTCGATGTCGAACTCGTTGTACGACTTGCCAATTTGTACCTAATTTTGTATCTTTAACGTAGAAGACTTGCTGCACTTGACTTGGCAAAACAAAGGGATCACTTTGATACCACCGATTTCTGACATCAATACTTGTACAATGGGCATCTGTTTGTATTGTTCTCCTACTATCAGTCTTGAACCATTCACATTGGAACAAAACAACTTTGTGCCCATACAAGTATTTCAGTTCCCAAACTTTGCATAAGTATCCATAGAAGTCAATCATTTGTCCCTTATGGTTGCCTTGTACAACCAACCCACTATTTTGGGTTTTATGACGGTTGTCTCGATCTCTAGTATGGAATCGGATTCCATTACAAATGCAACCTGAATAAAGATTGACTATTGTATCGGGACCATTTGCTAATGACCAGAGGTCATCAGTTGCTTCTGGTGACCCTTGCGACCGCATTTGATTCATCTGCATCAACAATATATAGTAGATGTATTAAGTTACTGTTAAGTCAAGCATAATAAAAAATATCTTATATATCTTACACGTAATTTAAACCAGTTCGGAAAATCTTGCCGTTGTAACTGAGTGATATCACGTCCGCTTGAATTCTGTAGTAGATTTTTGTGTTCCCTAATTATAAAAATTTGAATCATAAGTAACAAAACTCAAAAACTCAAAAAATTTTACAAGTTATGCATATACTTGATTAGATAACCACATACTCTAGGTACTTCTCTACTTCGATGCTATTATATAACACAAACCACTGCGCCATATTAAGTTCCTTCTCAGACACCTCGGGAGCCCTTGTCAATCGTCCAAAAGGACGAACATTTTGTGTGAAGATTGTTAATCCCAGACCATGATGACCACCATCAGCATTCTGTTCATCTCGATTAAATACAGTTTCGACTTCATTAAGGTACATTGAGCAAAAAGTTAGACATTCTTTGACAATATAAGCCTCAGCAATTGAACCTTCAGGCCGAGCTCTATTGGTGACGTACCCTTTCAAAGTCCCTAAAAATCTTCAAACAATCACCAGCTAGAATTAAATTACAAACGCAACACAATTAGACAAAAATATAATTTTAAAATCACACTAGAGTAGTAACAATTACCTTTCAATTGGGTACATCCAACGATACTGCACTGGTCCTGCAAGCATAGCCTCACGTGGCAAGTGGACTGCTAAATGGAGCATCACATCGAAGAATGCTGGAGGAAAAATCTTTTCCAACTTGCAAAGTATAAGAACTATGCGCTCCTCTAATTTCTCCAAATCATTTTTCCTCAATGTCTTGGAGCATAACTCCTCAAAAAAATTACCCAACTCGAATAATGTAGTACAAATATCCTTGTTGAGGTACCCACGCATCCCAATCGGCATAAGTCGTTGTAGAAGGACATGACAATCATGGCTTTTCAAACCCGATAATCTACCATTTGTTGTGGTCACACATCTCGAGATATTTGCTGCATAGCCATCTGGAAACTTAATTGATTTCAGGAATTCACAAAAACCCTCTCTCTCCTTCGGAGACAATGTGTACATTGCCGGGGGCATCACATATTCACCATCGGCACGCTTTTGTATGTGCAATTTTTTTCTAATGCCCATGTCCTCCAAATCTCGACGAGCTTTTTCTGTGTCTTTGTTTTTCCTATCTATATTCAATAATGTTCCAAGGAACTGATCACATATATTTTTTTCGATGTGCATGACGTCTAGGTTGTGTCGGAGTTTTAATTTCTTCCAGTACTGAATCTCATAAAAGATGCTTTTTTTTGTCCAATTCAGTTCTTCAATGCTACGAGGTCTCTTCTTGTTGCTTTTATGCTTCCCAAACTTGGCAGTTGGCAAGCGATCTAGTTGCTCTAGTGTCTTCTCCACTGGTAACTCCAAGGATTTTATTTGGAGCTCAACCTTTCCATTAAAGGCCTTACTCTTTCGCCAATGGTGGTCCTCAGGCAAGTAACATCGATGGCCCGTGTACCCAATCTTACTTCTCAAACTTTGTGACAATGGATTATCATTACAATTTGGACATGCTAAATAACCTTTTGTACTCCAGCAAGACAAGTTACCATATGCAGGAAAGTCGTTTATAGTCCACATTATAGCTACATGCATTCGAAAAGTCTGTTTGCTGAAGGCATCATAAGTCAGTATACCATTTTCCCACAATTCATTCAACTCATCAATTAGCGGTCGCATGTAAACATCGATCTCTCTTCCAGGTGCTTGCGGTCCTGGAATAAATAAGGACATCATGAAAAATGGCTCCTTCATGCACTTCCAGGATGGAAGGTTGTAGGGCATAAGTATTACAGGCCACATACTATAGGAGGTGCTCATGTTTCCAAAAGGATTGAATCCATCTGTGGCAAGCCCTAGTCTTACATTACGAGGCTCAGATGCGAACTCGGGATATTTTATATCAAAGTCCTTCCACTCTTGACAATCAGCAGGATGTCTCAATATTCCATCATCAACGCGCTTATCACTATGCCATCTCATATCCATAGCTGTCTTCCTAGACATGTACAATCTCTGTAACCTTGGAGTCAATTGGAAGTAACGCAAGACTTTATGAGGGATCTTCTTACCATTACCATCATTGACTTTGTATCTAGACTCTCCACATGTCGGACATTTTTCTAGATTTGCATTCTCTTTCCAAAATAGTGCACAATCATGCTGACAAGCATGGATGACCTCGTATCCCATGCCTAACTCACGTAGGAACTTCTTGGCTTCATAGATTGAACTTGGAACTAAATTATCTTCTGGTAAAAGATCTATCAATACCCCCATCAACATGTCAAATGACTTATTGCTCCACTTGCTCAATACCTTTACATGAAGCATTGTAATCACAAACTTCAAAAGAGTATACTTTTTGCAACCTGGATACACCTCACGCTGGGCAGCTTCCATCAGTTTTTCAATATTTTTTGCCTCTTCCCTCTGGACGGTATTAGCAACTTGTGCAGATCCGGATTCTCCCCAATCACGGTCCATGTAAGTCCCCTTGTAATAATCTTCCATTAATTCAGGGAGTTCATCCTCAACATCATCTTCATTACTTGCTATTTCATTATTACCATCATCATCGTCACCATCATCCAATACATAGGGGTCATTATCAGGAACGGGTTCACCATGGTAGACCCAATGCTTGTAAGATAGCATCATCCCATGAAGGGTCAAATGATTTTTCACAACTTCACTGGTATACCAATCAACGTTCAAACACTTGTTACACGGGCACCGAATCTTACCATCCTGACTTGCATTCTCCATTGCAAACTCAACAAATGACCTAACCCCTTCACGATACTGCTCACTTAATCTCTGTCTAAACCCAATTAAGGTTATCCAACTCTTGTCCATAGCTGATTACATATAAGATCATATTAGAAAAAAATGTGATCATATTAGATTACAAGTGTTATATATTAAGCCTCAAAGAAACAAAGGCTAAGATTTTAGTTCTAGGCAACCGATTGATAAATAAATTTGGAAAAAGCAATATAGATCTTAAGGCATTAAAACCCCGATGAAGTTTACAAAATCTGATCATAATCTATTTGGTAAAAAAAAGAATAAAATGAACAATACTGAAATTTTAATGTCTTTAAAACAAAACCTAACACAGCCCATAAACATAAAAATAATTTGCAAATTCATATTTCATGTATAGTTTATACATGAAATATGAATTTGCAAATTATTTTTAACATTCTCCTACAAAGAGAAGACGTAACATAATTAAGCTTGTGAAAAATAATAAAGGTTTTAATTAAAAATCAAATAACAAAAAATAACATTATTAAAAAGTTGGACACTACATTAGATTGCAATGGGACCAAAAACTGACTTATAATTAATGAAGAAATGTACAAAAAAATATCACAAATTGTGAAAAAGAAAGATAGCCACAAATATTAATTTGGGTGACGATTTTGTTGCAAAGATAGTGGATTATTTTTCTTATTTCTTAGACCAAGTAATCTATATTTAACAAACAACTTTAATCTTTCAAAATGATGCCTTAATTTATTCCACTACTGTGGTAATTAAGTTTAATATATATTTTTTGAGAGTGTGCTAAAATATTTAAAATTATGTTTGTATAATGAGTTTTCTATTAATATTAATGTACAATTCATTTTTATATTTATGAATATTTTTAGTTACTAATAATGCAATTATTAAACAAGGCTAATGCCCAACGCGGGCTCTATAGCACTAGTTATATATATTAAGAGCATTCATCCCCTTTGTGAGAGAGAAGGAGGAAGTGACGCGTGGCACACCTAAATTTTCTAAAATCTAAAATATTTCTCCTTTTTCCTAAAATCTCTCATGATTTATTTTGGTTTCCTTGTAAAAAGAAGTCTTATTTTGGTAGACTAATCTCTCCTCTGGCTAGCTTTCATAATCCTAATTTCTTCTTATTGATAAAATTATAAATCTAATAAGAAAAGACTACCTCTAATCTATATTTTCCTAAAAAGTATGTGCCTCAACTAATCTCGTGGGAACCATTTTGATGAATCGATTCAATTTATCTACCCATTGTGGAGATCTACCTACTTTACTAGATCCACCCATCCACATAGGAAATCAAATTATCCAGCCCATCTAACATCTACTTTGGTTAGATGAACAAAGATGGGCTTAAGGGTGAATTCCTTGGCATCCCTGTGCAATTTTTTTTAGGAAAAATTTCAAATTAGGACCTAACTTCTCAACACATTTCAAATTAGGACAAAAAAAAACTACATTTCAAATCAGGACTTAAGTTTTTTACTTTTATTTCAAAGCAGGACAAAGAGCCGAATTGAATTTTTTCCGGCGACTTTTTCACATTATTTTTTCAAAAATCCCAAAATGCCCTTCTTCATTTTTGCATTCCTTCTTCCCTCTCCACCTCCCCTTTCCTCCTCCATCTTGCTTCTTCCTTTCCCAGCTACCATGCCCTCTAACCAGATTCTGTCGCTTTAGAATGAATAGGACCCAGGCAGCCCACACCTGCTTTTACTTTTCATCTTCCTCTTTCGTCTACAAAACATCAATCATCTTTAAAAATCACGTCTCCCACATTGAAACTGAATTTGAAAAAAAAAAAAAACCCACTTACTTCCATGCATCGAGAAAGACGGATATGATGATCCAATCTATGTAGTGTCTCAAAACATTGGCCAATGAATAGTAGCATCTTGTTTGAGCTCAAAGACAGCATTGTTTTCTCTCCTCTTCCTCACCATCTTCATCTCTGTCACCACCCCAGAGACTCCCACATTCGCACTTGCATTATCTCTTCATCATGACTTCATCATCTTCACTACCCATGTCACAGTCTTTGTTTCTCGCCACCCACATTACCTGAAGTCAACTCCATCCTTAGCACCCACCAGATCCTGAACCGAACCCACATAAAAGAACTCTCACCCCTCTTTACTGCTGTTCCTGAAACAAACAGAACTCATCACCCTTCACAGTATTTGTTTCTCGCCACCCACATCACTTGAGATCCTCACTCATTATCACCCATCATCTCCACTCAATTCAACATCAAGTTCCACCTCTGCAACTCCTTTTTCTTCTTCTTTCCCCTCAACCCATCAGTCCCAATGCAGAGTTTTCTTCTCTTCTTCTCTCTATTCTCTTTCCTTTCTTCAGTTCCGGTTCTCCCGTCTCTGTTTACGGCCATGCCCAACACAACGTGTGCTGCATCATCTTCTCCTTGCTCCTCATCTTCTTGGTTTTTTTCATTTTTCCTCTACTCGTGGCTGAACCCATCAGCCGTGTATCCACCATGCTTACTCATCTTCTTCTGACTTTTACTACTTGTTATTATTCTTTTCTTCTTATCTTCTTCCTTCCTTTTTCCACCTTGGCTTACTTGTAATTTATAGAAACTACACAAGTCACATTCCCAAACAGGAGACGATCTGTTGTGAATGTGTTGCAGAGGAACGTCTTCCTCTTTAACTCCTTCTTATCAGTTACATGGACAGTGGGTCCCAGTGGATCCGATCCACAAGGAAACTAGATCCCTATGGTCGTCCAGTATCCCTTCCTAGATGAGCGTCTTGGATCTCTGATCAACTAGGACAAGTGGGCCCACAAGGCTTGGCAACCATTACCGATTCAAGCTTTGAAAAGCAGAAGTTTAATCTGGTTTTCTTCCTCTTTTTACAGATTGGTAGTGTGGGGATCATTGCATAAAGACTGTTGATCTCTTAGAAAGGCAATTTATCAAACCCCACTTCCAGATTTGAAGTTTCTAACACCTAATCTCTACCATTAATGGCTGTCATCAATTTCTTCCTTAATATGGGCAGATTTAGGCCAGTTGGATAGTGGGCCATAGAGATCGTAATCCATATGGGTCCATCATGTTTAGGGTCGCCCATGTGTGGTCCAATGGATGATCGGATTAGATCTTCCATCAAGTGATCTCACAACATATATCTATAAAAAAAAAAAAAAACAAAATCGTTGAACAGAGATGCAACGTCTGTAACAGAGAAAGAATGGAAACATTGGAATGGCTATGTACAGAGAAGGAAACGGTGGACATCATACATCTATTAAAAAAAACAAAAAAAACACAAACGTAGAATAACAGAGATGTACCGAGAAGTGCAAATAAGATTCTCCCACCCACCTGTGTGTATGCCCTTGATCGTTGCACGCACTGTAGCAAGAAGCTTGCTCTTCCTCTTCTCAACTTGATCTTCTTCTCGTCTTAAAATCTAGGCTTAGGTTTAGCGTGCTAGATTTTAAGGCTAAAAATAGAGGGAGAAGTTATGGGATTCTAGGTAATATTATACTATATATAGAAAAATTAAGTGGGCTTACATTCTTTTTTCTTTTTTTTTTAAAGAGGGTGGTTCAACTATTTGGGTTGAACTAATCCTCCTGTGCCCAAAAAAAAAAAAAAAAGGGTAATATTCCTAATGGCACTAGTGTGGTAGTAGTGTGCCCGAACCCTGAAACCTCTGGGTTGAATTATTCTTTTTTTCTTGTATATATATGGAAAAGTCTAGTTTAATAAAATAAATAGCAAGTTTTAATCAAATATAGTTTTTCAAAATTTCACTTTCACCTAACAAGCACTACAAAATTGAAATATTCGGACGGGTCTACAACAATTGTCCAGCCTTAGCTTGTTAGCTATTAGTGCTTATTTTTCAAGTCTATATTCAGTGCATCGACCTTTAGGCCTAGCTTGCCCTATTCAACCATCTATATTGGAAATCAGTCCTAAGCTTAGAAATTAGTCCCTAGCCCCTATAGGAACTAATCTTTAAGTGTGGTGAACAATCATCTTAAAAGACAAAAAAAAAAAAAAAAAAAAAGAAAGGAGATCAAACCAAAAGGTGATGGCTCTTTGAGAAAGTTTAGATTGGGCAAGGGGCCTAATTTTACAACCATCAAACCATCACTTATTACTTATTATATATTGATTTAAATCTAAAAAAAAGTTATATTATAAAAGAACCATTAAAATTTAAGGCCGTTGAATTATATGATAATTTGAACCGTAAAAAATTATAAAATGAGAATATCACTATAGATAATTATGATGGGTCTTTGCCAACGCAAATAGTCTGTTGGCAATTAAGGTGGGTCTTTGCCAACGTATATAGTGCGTTGGCAATTAATATGGGTCTTTGCCAATGCACATAGTGCGTTGGCAATTAAGAGTGGTCTTCTCCAACGCATGCAGTTCGTTGGCAATGTTTAGGGTGCCTTTCCCAACTCACCTATGTGCGTTGCAAATAAGTCAAACCATTGCCAACACATTGTTTATGTCGCCAAAGGTTAATATTTCGTTGCCAAAATCTTTACTATATTTACAGGATAATTTTTGTATAATTTCAACATCTTTTGCCAACGCAGCCTCATTTGCGTTGGCAAAAGTATATATTTTTGTGAGTTTTGCCAACGCATTATTATTTACGTTGGCAAAAGGTAACATTTAGCAACGCCTTTCAAATGACGTTGGTAAAAAGTGTTGGGGATTGCGCAATTTGTTGTAGTGAGAGAGAGAGAGAGAGAGAGAGAGAGAGAGAGAAAGAGAGAGAGAGAATCCAAGCACTCAGATAATGAAAACCCAAAACCCACATATCCCCAACCCAAACTCTAAAATCCAACAAACCCCAAACTATTAACAAAGCTAGAAATGGGGAAAATTTTTTTTGCTAGGCTAGAAAAGCAAAAAAAGTTAGATACAGAAACCCAAAATCTACAACACATAATCTCAAAACCCAGTGAGCCCCGAACCCATTAATCATCATCATCATCATCATCATCAAAGCGTTAACCCAACCATGTTGGGGTCGGCTACATGAATTTTGTTTCTCCATTCATTCTATTTTGAGCCAAATCCTTCGATAATTTAAACTTCTTCAAATTTGAATTAATGGCTTCCATCAATATTTTTTTCGGCCTACCCCTACCTCTTGATGGGCCATCCACTTGTATAGCTAAACTTTTTCTCACTGGTGCTATTATTGGCCTATGCTCAACATGCCCAAACCATCTTAAATGAGTTTTTCTAATCTTATCCCCTATTGGTGCTACCACTAAATGCTCTCGAAAGCATTCATTTCTAATCTTATCTTTCCTAGTTTTACTACGCATCCACCTAAGCATTCTCATTTCCGCTACATCCATCTTATGAATATGTGTCTTCTTAATTGGCCAACATTCTGCTCCATATGTCATAGTTGGTCTAACCATTGTCTTGTAAAATTTGCCCGTCAATTTCGTTGGCATTTGTCTATCACAAAGCACTCCAGAAGTCAGTCTCCACTTCAGCTATCCAGCTTTTATCCTATGCTCCACATCTTTGTCAAACTCCCCATCCTTACTAATCATCAAGCCTAGGTACCGAAAAGAATCTCTACGTGGTATCTCATGGGTTTCAATTTTGATAGTGGTTTCAGCACTTTGTATATGTCTATTGAAGTTACAATCCATATATTCTGTCTTTGTATGGCTTATTTTAAAGCCTCTAAATTCTAATACCCCCTGCCATCTCTCAAGCTTTGTATTTATACCATCTCTTGATTCATCCATCAAGACTATATTATTTACAAACAACATACACCATAGTACTTCTTCTTGAATATGCACAATTAACTCATTCATAATTAATGTAAAAAGATAAGGGCTTAAGGTTGATCCCTGATGTAAACCTATAGTCACGGGGAATCCACTTGCTTCTCCACATGTGGTTCTCATATTTGTTACTGCTCATTCATACATATCTTTAAAAATTTCAATGTAACATCTGGGATATTCCTTTTCTTTAAAACCCACCAAATTAAATTCCTCGGTACCTTATTATAAGCTTTTTCCAAATCGATAAAGACCATATGTAGATTTTTCCTTTTTATTCTATATTTTTCCATTAATTATCTAAGTGAAAAGATAGAATCCAAAAAAGGGAATATGAACATGTATGCTTGGCCAGAGAAAAAAAAAACACTGATATAACAAAAAACCCAAACCCCCAAAATCCCATCCCAAACGCTCAAATCCCAAACCCAAGCCCAAACCCTCAAATCCAGCAAACCCCATACCATTAACAGAGCATAAAAAAAAAAAAAGAAAAAAAACATAAGGCAATAGAGAAATAGGCATTCACAAACGACATTGTTACTCGTCGAAGTTGGTTTTTTGGGCACCTTTCTTACCTTGTTAGGGGGAAACAGAGGAGAGATACACATAGAGAAAATGGTGAGAAAAAAAGGGAGGGGGGGAGAGAGAAATAGAGAGAGATACAAAGAGATGGAGGGAGAAAAGGGAGAGAGATAGGGTGAGTGAGATAGAGGGAAATAAAGGGAGAAAGGGAAAAGAATGAGAGAGAGGGGGGGGGGATAAAAATCGCCGGCAACAGGGAAGAGCCGTTACATCAAAAAGGCTGAAAAGAATACTCCTACACTTTGGTTTTAACAACTACCCATTTGCGACTGCTCATTAGATTTACTGACTGCTCATAGCAGTCGTTTATTTGAAATTAGACAAAAAAAAAAAAATCTAAAGCCACAAGTGTAAGGTCCAAATCCAGATTAATCCAAATTTACTATAATTAATCTTGTCTTACTCTAATTAATGCATAATTTAGACAAATTTAACACAAATCCCTTGGGTTTAGGTCATGGATAGATAGTTGGGTCGGGTTCGAACCTTACTTAGGTAGTTAAGGACCTTCTTGTAATTTAGAGTAACATGATTTGCATCATTTTGGCACTATATTAATTGCATCATGTGTATTTTATCTTGTGGGTCAACTTTCATGTTTGGTGCAGCTCAATTCGGATCCATCTTGGCCCAACTGAAGTTCAATTGACTCAACCTATAATTTCCATAAGCAAGCTGGACCTGCTTGCAATTTCCAGAAAAGTTGAATTTAAAACCAACTTAATTGTTCATACTCTTCATTCCCTTTAACCTCTTTGCTGGAGCTTCTTCTTCTCCTCTCCTTCTCCTTCCATTGTAGCTGGGATCTAGAGCTTGGAGCCTTGCATGCAACAGCCAAGCTGCTGTTCTCTTCCTCATCACTCTTTGCTAATCTCCTTCCTTTGAAACCTTCAATTTCATTTTCTCCTCTTCTCTAAAGCTCTCCAAGGTGAGGATCCCATCACTATTTTATTTCTTCAGCTCAAAAGTATCAAGGAGACTCAATCTTGTAGCATGCAAGCATCTTATGCTCATTTCTTTCAATGCATGTCTCAGATCAGCTTCTATTGAGGCTTTTTCCACCATCAAATCAAAGGAAAAGTTTATTTTCGTGACTGTGACCTGATTGAGTTGCCTATAGTATATGCACATCCTATTGGAGCCACCATTTTTTTCACAAACAGAATCGGTGCTCCCCATGGTGAGACACTCGGTCTCACAAACACCAACAAATGTTGCAATTGTTCTTTCAACTCTCTCAATTCTACTGGGTCCATTTTGTATGGAGCCTTTGATATTGGAGTTGTCCCTGGAGCTAATTCGATCGTGAAGTCTATATCTCGAATCAGTGGTAAGCCTGGAATCTCCCCTGAAACATGCATTAGGAAACTTGTAAACTATTTGAATATTCTCCATCGCTTTGGACTGTTTCTCCTCCATGATGAACACCACAAATCCTTCACAACCGCTGCTCAAAAGACTAGACGCTCTCAATGTTGAAATCCTGCTTGTATGAATCTTCTTACGCTGCCCTACAAACTCTATTTCATCTGAATGAAGCTTTAGTTTTACTGTCTTGTTAAAAAAATCCATTACAGCTAGATATGTACCAAACCAACCCATAAATAGAATGACCTCAAAGTCACTCATCGTCAAGATGATCAAGTTTGCAGGTATGATGAACTTTCCAATATGGACATGTGAACTCGGAAAGTACTACAGGTAATGGACTGTGCTACCCATGGGTGTTTTGACTAAGAAATCAAAACCTAGTCTTGTTACCTCCCCATGCAAATTGTTGAGAAATTTGTATGCAACAAAGGAGTGCATGGAGCTAACTTTAGTTTTTACATCGGAGATCAGAATAGTACCTTCCACTACATCTCTGAAAGCATCAACATCCTCGTGGGTACCTATGAAACCCTTGCCCATCTGCTGCTGACTCTGTATTGGTCTCTAGGCACTCTACTGACCTCTTTGCTTCTGTTGAAATCTATACTGACCTTGCTGGCCCTGAAATTGACCTTCCCCTTCTTGGGCTCCCCCTCTGTATTGTTGCTGCTGGGTAGGTGCTCTATACTGCTACATTGCTATTAAGCCCAAGGCTGTGTGGTCTCCAAGGTTGCTGCTACTAAGCAGGAGTGTTGGGTGCTGTAGCTTTGGCTACTGTAGCTCCTTTCGACCATTAGGATAGTCACGGGCTTTGTACCTGGCTTGATGACAGTAGAAACATGCCTCTATGGACCAACGACGTTGCCCAATGGGGTGGTTACTCCCATTGTGAGTGTGTGTGCAAAGGCAACCAGATCAACAATCAACCACACAAGAAGACAAGCGATTTACGTGGTTTGGCAAAGATGCCTACGTCCATAGGAAACCAATTTCCACTAGATTCTCCTCCAATCTGTGAAACCGCAACCTTGAAATCTCAGCCTCTCTCTTTGTCTATCCAGGGTTATAGATTACATCATATATATAATCATTACATCCTTATTCCCCCAAGAACTCTATCTTAGAAAAAAGGAAAATCCTAACCTATTGGAAAACTACTGTTTGACAAAACAGGAAATTCCTAATATCATTAGGGAAATCACCACAGATTCTGAACCCAATTATGGTCTGGACCCACTTGGCCAACAATCTCTCCTTCCAGACCATGGGGACGATGCCCTGAACCCCTTATTGGGAGTTCAGCCCTACCAACTCTAAACACAGCTCCAGCTTTCCCTTAGACACAACCTTTGTCATCATGTTCGAGGGATTCTTGTCCGAATGAATCTTTTCCAGCTTCATGAAGTTTTTCTCAATCACGTCACAAATCCAAAAGTACTTGATATCAACGTGCTTCATGCGACCACGATATGTAGCATTCTCACTGAAATCCATAGCACTCTGACTATCACAGTAAACTACATATTCTTCTTGCTTCAAACCTAGTTCTTGAGGGAATCTTTTCAACCAAAGCATCTCTCTCCCTGCTTCATTAGCAGCTATGTATTCCGCTTTAGTTGTAGATTATGCTGTACACTTCTGCGACTTCGATTGCCAGGAGATAGCTACCCCTACGAAAGTAAATAAATAACCAGAAGTCAACAACCGACGATCAAGATCGCCTGCAAAATCAGCATCAGTATAAACTTCTACGATTGGTTTTGAACCTCCAAAACACAAGCACACCTTGGAAGTACGTCTCAAAAACCTAAAGATTCACTTTACTGCTTCCCAATGCTCTTTTCCAGGGTTAGAGAGAAATCTACCCACTAAACTCACAGAATGAGCAATGTCTGGCCGTGTATAAACCATGGCATACATGAGACTCCCCACAGCAGAGGAGTAAGGATCACATGCCATCCGTTTCTTTTCATCATCTATAGTAGGACACAAGCGCTTGCTTAATTTGAAGTGACTGGCTAGAGGTATGCTAACTGGCTTAGCATTCTTCATGTTGAACTGCTCGAGTACTCGTTCAACATATTTCTCCTGTGACAACCACAGCTGCTTGGAACTCCTATGACGATGTATTTGCATGCCCAATATCGTTCGTGCGGGACCTAAGTCTTTCATGTCAAACGACTTTGACATCTCCCTCTTTTAACTTGCCAATCAACTTGCTATCCTATCCAACTATCAGCATATCATCTACATATAAAAGAAGGATGATGAACCTGCCATCGATAAATCGACGAACATAGACACAATGATTTGCAGCTGTCCTCCGGTACCCATGACTTAACATGAATGAATCAAACTTCTTGTACCACTGTTTAGGTGCTTGCTTCAGCCCGTAAAGACTCTTCTTCAACTTGCAAACCATTTGTTCTTTTCCTTCTACCTCAAACCCCTCTAGCTGAGTCATGTAGATTTCTTCTTTCAAGTCACTGTGAAGAAACGCGGTCTTCACGTCCATTTGTTTAAGCTCAAGGTCTATTCTGGCGGCTAGACCCAAAACAATTCTGATAGAAGTCATTTTTACAACAGGAGAGAAAACATCACTGAAGTCGATACCCTTCATTTGTGCGAAGCCTTTTACCACTAACCGTGCTTTGTGCCTCACCAGTTTTCCATTCTCATCCTTTTTCAGCTTGAACACCCATTTGTTTTTCAGAACATTCTTTTCTTTAGGAAGTTGCACCAGCTCATATGTCATGTTCTTCTTTAAAGAACTCATCTCATCCTGCATAGCCTTCATCCACTCATCTTTATCAGCACGAGTCATTGCTTTTCGGAAGCTCTCAAGCTCTCCATCATCAGTAAGCAAAACATATTCGGATGCAGAATACCTAGTTGATGGTTGACGCTCTCGTGTAGACCTCCTAACTTGAGGTTTCGTGGTTTCTAACCGAGGAGACTACAGCCCCCTTGCTCAACACCCTCATCATCTGGCAACCCCTGTGCCTCATCACAATCCGAATCGTTTTGTCCACCTTCTCCACCTGTAGTCTGCACCGGAGAAGGAGTCAGTGTGAGATCAACCACTCCATCAACTGTCTCAGAAGACTTATCAATCTTCTCAACATCTCTAAAGAACTGGTCTTCATGGAAAATCACATCCCTATTTCTGATAAGTTTCCTCTTCTCTGGATCTCATAATTTATAGCCAAACTCATCTCCACCATAGCCAAGAAAGATGCAACTCACTGCCTTATCGTCCAACTTGGAACGCTGCTCCTTTGGTACATGCACAAATGCTTTACATCCAAACACCTTTAATTGTGAATAGGAAACATTTTTACCTGTCCATCTTCTCTCTGGAAGATCATAATTCAAAGAAATTGTGAAAGATCTATTAATTAGATAAACAACAGTCAGAATGGCTTCACTCCAGAATGACTTAGGCGACCGTGCTAATCTTATCATGCATCTTATCTTCTCAAGAATAGTGCGGTTCATTCTCTCTGCCACACCATTGTGCTGTGGAGTACCAGGAACTGTCTTTTCATGTCGAATGCCATGTTTCAAGCAATAGCTTCTGAACTGGTTGGATGCGTACTCTCCCCCATTATCAGTGCGGAGACACTTCAAGAGTTTACCTGTTTTTCTTTCAACCTTAACATGAAACTGTTGAAAACTCAGGAACACTTGATCCTTTGATTTCAACGGATAAACCTAGACTTTCCTTAATGCATCATTGATGAACGTGACAAAGAACTTATTGCCACCCAATGATTCTACCTCTATGGGACTACAAACATCAGAATATATCAAATCCAACACATTTGATTTCAATTTTGATGTCGAAGAGAAAGCAACCCTATGCTATTTGCCATACGAACAATAATCACAAGGGTCAAGGGATATACCTTTAGAGCCAGGAATTAAATCCTTCTTTGCCAACATCTACAAGCCTTTCTCACTCATATAACCACGCCTCTTATGCCACAGCTTCAGATAGGAATTATCTTGAACTGCATTCAACATATCTTTGCACAGCTTTACTTGTGTTTTATAAAAAGTATTACCTGCTTTTCCCCTTGCAATAATAAGAGACCCTTTAATGAGCTTCCATCTGCCATTTCCGAAGTGATTTTCATAACCTGCACGATCCAATGCAATCCCGGAAATCAAATTCAACCGCAGATCAAGAACATGTCGCACATCTTTTAGCGTCATTGTGCAACCAATATCAGTTGTAATGCAGACATCACCGATACCAACAATCTCTGAATGACTCGTGTTGCCTATCTTCACAGTACCAAAGTCACCTGCTTTATACGTCGTGAACATCTCCTTGCAGGGAGTAGCATGGTAGGATGCTGCTGTGTCAACAACCCATTCAACCTGACCATCTGCAACACTTAAACACTTATCATCATCGCCGGCAAGCACCACGACTTCTTGTTCCAAAGTAGCTATAGTGTTATCACTGTCATTCTTTTTCTCATTATTGGATATTTGTTGTTCCTTCATGGCAAAACAATTTTTCCTGACGTGGCCGATCTTGCCACAGAAAAAGCATTTTATAGACTTTTCTTGTTCTGTGATTCACTGCTAGACTTGGACTGTGATTCACCTCTAGACTTGCCACGACCCCCCTTTGGTCCTCTACTCTTACTCCTCCCCCTGTTCTCAGTAACAAAGGCATGTGCATTATCTGTCCCTGTAGATTTCCTTCTGGTTTCTTCATTCTGTAGACTACTGGTAACCTGACTCATAGATAACACACCATCTGGAGTAGAGTTGCTCAAGAAAACAACCAATGTCTCCCATGTATCCGGCAAAGAACTCAGAAGCAACAAAGCTTGCATCTCATCATCAAGGACCATCTTCATAGTGGCTAACTGATTTACCACAATTTGGAACTCATTGATGTGAACTTCGATCTGACCATCATCCTTGAATTTCATGTTCACAAGCTTTTTTATCAAGAAGGTTTTATTTACTATGGTCTTTTTATCATACATTGCTTCTAGCTTTTTTCAAAGGGTATTCGCATTGGTTTCATTAGATATATGGTGAAATATACTATTATCAACCCACTGTCTGATGTGACCAATTGCTTTTCTATGCAACTTATTCCATTTAGCATCTTGCATATCTTTCATTCGGGCATTATCCCCCTCAACGGGATCATGGAGGTCTTTACAATAGAGAATATCCTTTATCTTTGGTTTCGAGATCAACCAATTAGAATGGTTGAGCTTAACCATGGTAGTGTTGATAGTGTTGTTCTCCATCTTAATTAAATTAAGCAACATGAAAAAACAAACAATTAACACTGACCTCAACTCTTGTACCAAGCTATAGATCTCGGCAACACGAGCACGCTTGAAGAAACGGATCTGAAATCCGACTCCGGATGGCTCCGATATAGCAAAAATGGTTTTCTGCACTTCCGATTTGGTCAAACTCCTTGTTGACTGTCAAACAACCAATCTTCTTCCACTAGCACGTAGATCTGCTTGAAATGAGTCCGTAAGCGCAAATGGATCTCCGATCGGATGTCGGATGATCAAGATATCGCAGAAATAAACTTCTGCAGTCAATCTAGTAAACTCTCGCTGTTGACCACGTGTCCGATGACGTGGGCTGACGTCTGCCTGATGACATCACTTTACTGACGTCGGTGGCGGCTGACGGGCTGGACGGACTGCAACCAGGTCCAGGTCAATTTGACCCGAACCGACCTGCAACTGATGGGCTTTGCTTCAAACAGGTCAGTCAACCCAACCTGACCCAAAAGGAACCTGAACTTCTTGACCGGGCTGGGCTTGCAACATGGGTTGGGTCAAATTGACCTGACTCGAACCCGAACTGACCTGAACAACGCTGAACTGGGCTTATTCTCCACGGGTCATGTCAAACGAACCCAACCCGAATCCCAACTGACCCAGAACCTGGGTCGTCTTCTTCAAGCGACCCTGATCTACAACCGAGTTGCAGACGCTGTCGGCCTCGACTACGGTGGAGGGTCCGGTGACTAGCAGCGCGGGATCGGCGTCGGTGAACGGCAGCGGCGATCCCGGTGACGACGATGCTATTGATGGCGGCGACAGCAAACGGCTGAGGTTTTTTTTTTTTCTTTCGGTCTTCCCGGTCTCCTCAAATCCAGCAGCCCAAAAAATCGCAAATCCAGCACCCACTTCTCCCATGAAGATCTGTAGCCAAAACCCAACCAAAACCAAGAACCCATTCGTGTTTTCTTCTCCGATTCTCGTTTCTCTGTTTCAGCAAACAGAGATCCCCAATAGCATGTGGCCCAGCAGAGATCACGGCTGATCTCGTCTCGTTGATCTTCCACGCACAAATCAATGCTCTGATACCACTTGTTGTGCGTGTGTGTGCAAAGGCAACCAGATTAACAATCAACCACACAAAAAGACAAGCGATTTACGTGGTTCGGCAAAGATGCCTACGTCCACGGGAAACCAATTTCCACTAGGTTCTCCTCCAATTTGCGAAACCACAGCCTTGAAATCTTAGCCTCTCTCAGCCTCTCTCTCTGTCTATTCAGGGTTACAGATTACATCATATATAATCATTACATCTTTATCCGCCAAGAACTTTATCTTAAAAAAAGGAAAATCCTAACCTATTAGAAAACTACTGTTTTACAAAATAGGAAATTCCTAATATCATTAGGGAAATCACCCCAGATTCTGAACCCAATTATGGTCTGGACCCACTTGGCCAACAACTCCCACACTTAATTTATTGTTGGCTTCCTAAGCTCTGTTCTTGTAGCTGCTATTTTTACCTGTTTTGTTATTGTTGACTTATAAACTACCTGAACTGACTTTGCAGTTTTTGTCCTTCCCTCCTTTTCTTGATTGCACCCTCAACCCAGTATGCATTCTGCACATTGTCCTTATAAGCTGGACATGATTGTTCCCATTCATCATGTAGATGTCGGGATGTAGTCCCTCAAAAAAGTGCTCAACCTTGTTTTCTTCCTCCTTGACAAGGTTAGCTGTATATTTAGAATGACAGGTAAACCTTTGCTCATACTCTTGTACTAACATACTACCCTACTTTAGCTCCAGAAACTCCTTTTTATTAGCATCCTTCACATACTTCAGAATATATTGCTTGAAGAACTCCTTAGTGAACATTTCCCATGCATCCTTATCTATCACTGTAACTACCAATGCTGTCACCTTCACTGTGTTCCACCATTGGTGGGCTATCCCATGGAGTATTTAAGCTAAAAGTTCAACCTGCTATTTGCCTTTACATTTGAACACAATGAAGATCTGTTCCAGTTGCTTTATAAACTCGTCAGCCCACATAGGATCCTCTGAACCATGAAACTCAGGTGGGGACCTCTTTAAGAACTTCTCGAAGATATCATTAGGGTCCACCACCTTTGGAGGCATTGTGACTTGAATTGGCTAATTTGCTCTATTGGTAGTTGCTATCATGAGGGCCTGAAAAGTTGTCTTATCTGCATCAGCTTTTCCCCTGTCAGCTGTTATCGCTATATCCTGCCTACAATTCTGATTTGTCTGAGCTTTCATAAATACATGTAGAAATGGCTGGAAATCCTCAGAAGCATTGGGGTCATCCCCATTGTCCTGTGACTTGGTGCCATGGTCTGTAAAGCAGCTTTAATTCATTAACCCCTACAAAACCAAGCTACAAAGCAACGCTATAAACTTTACAATATGCATGTAAAATATATCAAATGAATCGGTTAATGTTTTCACAACCATCCTAAGCTTTTTATCCTTTTGAATATCTAGAAATGTGCAAGTCTTTGATACAACTGTGAAATTCCCCAAAACAAAACTGAGGTTAGCGTGAGATTAGGGCCATAAAAAGTTCTCATGGTAGGTGTTTGAGAACACTACTCATATGACTAAAGCCCATATATATATATTTATTAGGGGCTCTCCTTAGCTTAAGCTGAAGATAGATGCCGAGCATTTTCAAGGAGCTCGCACAAATTTTAACTAATGCCCGTGTTAAGCCCATTTGAGCATTAAAAAAATGAAAAATGAAAAAAAAAACCTCACGCTTGTCTCTCTTTTTCTCTCGTCCCAACCAAGACCCTAATAGCTCCCCTCCTCTCTCAGAAGTGCTGCCCACATGGAAACATGCATACTTGCACCAGATCACGGCAGGGACCCACATTTGAATTAGTTGAAAGTCAGCTTTGGTACCACTTGTAAGGCCCCACCCCACACGCATGCATGACATTGTCCACTTTGGCCTATGGATCTCATCGTTTTGGCTCTAGTGGGCCTCAATCGACTAAAAGGCATCATGCAAGTTAAGGGCACATTCTATATATAAGTTCAGTCACTTTCCTCTCTATAGTCGATGTGGGACTCTAGGACATTACATGAGAAGTATGGAATGATTGGATGCTTCTCAATCTTTATGAATTACATAATGATCTTTATGAATTACGTAACACTTTGACTCGAATTAATCACTATTATTGATAATTAATAGTATTTTATTAAATTTAGTTGTGTTTAAATACCTAATTATGCTAAATTAGTCGTATTTTTGTCTTATTGTGTTTTTGGGTCGAGCTCGGCTCATGGATAGGTAGTTTGGGTTGGGTTTGACCTTAAATAGGTAGAGTAAAAGACTTTTTTTGTAATTTTCATTTTTTAGGTATTACATCATACACATGTTATTTTGGCATCATCGTGTACATCCCAGTGAGTATGTCATTTTTTGTATTGGGCCTCACTTCAATGATCTCAATAGAACTCAATTAGGCAACATATGACTTAAATTGTAATTATATAAAGTAACTTTGACTTAAATGCAACATCCAAAGAATTCCTTTTATAAAAGAAACCCAATTCAACAATCGATGGGTTTTTCTTTGCAAGCTGTTGGAGCCCTCATCTACCTCACCTTTTCCTCATTCTCTTCTCCAATTTCATGAAGAAAGGAGTTGTTCATGTCAATTTGAGGAAGGAATCCTTCTTCCTCATTTACTTCTCTGCATCTCATAGTTTATGTTTGTTAAGACTCCATTGCTACAACTCTCGACTTTCTCCCATAGGTGAGATATCATATTCTATCTTCGATTCTGTTTGCAAATGAATTAAAAAGGCCTCATTTCTACTGAATGCATTCTTGATCATCTTCATCTTGCATGTTTTCATGACTAGGGTTGCATAAATTAGCATTTCTTCTAATTGAGTCAAGAAGTGAGGAATTACCGTAGCACCACAAAATAAGGCAAGTATAAACAGGTTCTAGCCTAATGCATATTGGTATTAGGTTGATTATATAGTTTGATTTCAAATGAGTTTGCATTCTAGCCTCTTTTCTAATTTTCTTATTAATTGAATTGGGTTTTACTTCAATGAATTGAGGTACATTGAAATGGTGATAATATTGGTGTTGGATGGTTTTATTTGAAGAAGAAATAAGGTATTGTATGGGTGGAACAGGAGGATTTAGTGCAAGTTATTCAAATGGAAGGAGAATAAGAGTTTCAAAATTTAGTTTTAGAATTCTAGAGCATGCGCTTGAGCCCCAATGAGCAGGGTTGAGTGGACCCGACAAATTTCAACAGTCTTTTTCTAGACAAAAAAAGGGGTATTGTCCATACCTTAAACTGCCTATAATCCTTCATAATCAACCCCGAGGATGATTATGATGTAATATTAGGAATATAAGGACCATAAATACTAAAAGACTTTGTAGGGCCTTAGAAATGGTACCTTTGACCATTTAACACTGCACAATGGAAATTATAAACATTTGAGAAATCTTGGGGCTATGATTATCTCATTTGCATTATCTGACCTGTTTATTACTTAACCATGGATGTTAGTTTAGGGGACATCAACATACTACACATTTACAATGTGACACCAAGCAAAGATATTACGTATTTTGGATTAGCTAAAACTATATTGTAATGTAGTATGCATACTGAATTAGCTAAAACTACATCGTAATGGAGGTTTAGAGACGGCAAGTAATTAGATTAGCTAGTAATTTTCCTTGGTTCTTTTAATCTAATTGCATTTCATATTGAAAATTCTATTTTTGTTGTCAATCAATTAATATGATTACTGTATTGGTTTTCTCTTCCATTTGCTAATATTTCACTAGTTTTCCTTCCATTTCTATTACATGAATTTGGTATTGAATTAAGGAAGTATGGAAATTGACCGTATTTGAATTGAATTGAATAGTACATAATTGAAATTGAAATTAACTTGTCTTACTCAAGTTCTATTAGTGAATTCAAATAGTCTGGCACTACTTAGCTTCGACCTTATGAGGCCCGGCGGGGTTGAGTTAGGTTTAGAATGGTTTCGTTGTTACAGTGGATAATAAACATAGCTTTAGGAATTCCAGTCAAGTAGCTGGATGTATTCTTGACAAGGGCACTAGTAACATTCCCAACACGTGTTGCTGTCAATTGGAGGATTTAGCTGAAGTAGTAGTCAATTAGTATGTATGATTCTCTTCATAAAAAAAAAGTATGTATGTTTCTCAATTTACAAATCATAAAGCATATTTATTCGGGATGCATAAATTGCTTAGTTAACTTTAACTTGCCCTCTTTTAATCAATTGTCTTATAAATCTAATTGATATAGCGTGTGTTACTTTTTATTTGCTTATTCTTTGCTAAATTGTCATATTCATGGTGCTATATCATTGGTGTTATAGGCACAGATGCCGATCTCACCCCTACAGAGGCCTAGGAGGCAGCACAGAAGAACTTAGAGGTTCCTCTACGGTTTGAGGAATATATTGTGGAGGACATCTTCTAGTCCTTAGCTCCGGAGTGTAAGAGAATAGAATCGCATCATGTCATCTTAAATTATTTTATCTAACATGCATATAGAGATGACATTTATTTTGCATTGATATTTTGGACATATATAAGTGAAGCTTACCATTTTGTGGCCATCGTCCTTTGGTCTTACTCTTTTTTCTTATTGTATAGACATTGCATACATGTACATATTTATGTAGAGGGTTTTGGAGGTCTTTACCTTATAATGAATGGAAAATCTTTATCTGTGTATATTAGAATTGTAAGTTACGGACTTTTCATAATGTGATACCATTTGGACATAAATTGAACAAGTGATTTTATTCAAGCTTCCTCATTAAATATACATTGACATGTGTCATTGAATAGACCTCACAAGAGTGAAGTATGTGATTTGTCCCTTGTGAATTCCACCTTGGCACCTGTCGGACGAAATTCACAGGAGTTCGCGTGTCACACCTCGAGAATTACCTAAATCAAGGGAATCTTGGGCTCGAGGACATATGTATAGTATCGTATCAGAGACTAAATAGGTCTTCTTAAAAGACTTAGAAATCTTAGGAACTGTGGTGAGTATACAATAGGAATAATGGGAAATCTAGCTGATGGATTTGTACTTTTTTATTTAGCTTTGGTGGGGGAATTAGAGGTGTCCTTTTAACTAAAATTGTCACAACCCGAGCCCAGGGACCGGAGGTCAGAGGAAGTCTAACCAATGACACACGTACTCCCGTGCATGCACACCTAGACCCCGTCCAAGTATACACACACAAGGGATCATTCACACGTGCAAACAATGTACGTGGAAGCTGTACGTATCAAGGCATACCACAACATACCAGAAGATATAATGGATTACAAAAATCATGAACTGATGACAAGAACAAATTACAAGAACGTATGATACTAAAGAGGGCTCACAAAAATCAAAATATAGATACAATCAAAGCCCACGGTATAAGTACAGAAAAATCCCCCAATAGACCCAGACTCAAAGAATGGGGAGAACAAAATGATGCAAACCGTACTCTGGAGGATGGATCAAGTCCACTCCTCTAGGCCGGAGGGGGCCTCGCGAGCCTCTCCTGGAGTAGGGTCGACCGACGTAGGATCGGGAGAGGGATCTGAGCCTGCAACACACAAGACAACTCATAAGTACAACGACTTAGCAAAATATAAGCCACAAGAAGATAACACGAATTGTGTCTAAAATGAGCAATAGTCATAATGCAAGATCTAAGAAAACATGTTCGTATACTAAGCAAATTGTGCAAATGAATAAGCATGCTATCAGAATCATAAACAGATAACAGTCAAAGTGGCTACTACATTGGCCATCTTCTCCCTTTCGAGAGCAGTCGGAATGAGTACACCAGCGACCGGGCCAGGGTACGCATGGGTCTCTAGTTCCCGGGGTCCGGAGTCCCAGGACAGAACACTCTGCAGAGGCAAACACATAAACTAAACCAAAGTTAACCCCGTCGGGTATCCTAAGGCTGAGGCTCAGTAGTGCCATATACCAATCACAATCAAATCGGATGATGCACCTCAATCAATCAATCATGTCAATCATATCACATACGGATCTCACATATCACACTGAATTAACAATAGGAAGTGCATCACATATACTGATACTGATACTGAATGCGAATAAGCAGTAAAAGAAGCACTAATAAGAACAAATAATCACTGACTCAAGTACTCCAGTGGGCAACGGTAAAACACAATACACAATAATAGAATGGTCCCGCCCGGGCTTCGCTCTGGGGTTGCTGCATTTCCCACAGAATCGAGAGGTCCAGCGCAGAACACATAAGAGGGCATAACCGAAATCAATATGCTGTACAAATCAGAATACTTTTACGAATCAAGGTCAATTACAAGCCAATCCTAATCTATTTATCCAATGTTTCTAACCGTGCATGTTGATGTAGTTTTAAGTTGTCCGATGCACCATTGTCTAGTGTTGCAGTGTCTGGAGTGTGCACCGAAGTCCCTTAAACCAACACCCATGGGGAGGTGCTAAACAACTGGATAATGGGCATGAATGATTTACAGCCCTCGAGATCATTCATGTCATTCAGACATTCCATTGGGCATGTTCAGGTTAGCTACATTTTAACATGAAAGTCATATACGGTCTTTTGCTTAAGCCTAGTCCTTTTCTTGCTTCCTTTCTCGGGCATCTTACGGCGTAGCCGTAGGTAACCTTACGGCTTAGCCGAAGCATCTTACGGCTTAGCCGTAATATGCACTGCGGCTGAGCCGAGGTTCCCCAAAATGTCCATTCGTATTTACGGCTCAACCGTATTTTACTCTACGGCGCAGCCGTATCCTAGTCCATGGCTTAGCCGTAGCACAATGCACGGCTTAGATCAGGCTGGGCCGTAGAAGAATCGCGTTTTGCCAACTTTCAGTTATTTTCAGATGTCAGTCTGTACTGTTCTACGGTTAGGATTACGGCTGAGTCTCGGCTTAGCCGTAAGCCATTTCACGGCTTAGCCGTAGCACATTTCACGGTGTAGCCGTGAGTGCACGGAGTCATTTTCCTGCAACGGTTACAGTCATACAAAAAACGAACAAATCGACTGAAAAACAGAAAAATAACAGTGAAACAGACTCAATGGGGCTGTCTAATACTAATGCATACAACAAAGAGTAGAAACACAACCAATCAAAGCAATACCAATCGGTGTTCATACTACTTGGGCTTATACTTGCCTCACGGACGAAATCACGTCGTTGCTTGGCTCAGTCCACTGGAAACACCCACAAACTGGCTCCTTTCTTCCTCCCTCACGCAACAGAACCGAGAAGGAAAGAGAGAAAGAGAGCTGAACGGGAGAGAGAGAGACGAGCTGAGAGAGACAGAAACGATCGAGAGAAAGAAAGAGAGTAGTTGGGATATTTAAAACAAAAAAATGAGTCCAAATTACAAACAAGTCCAAACAGCTTACACAAATGTCAGTTTGAGTCAACTGACGGTCCAACGAGAGCAAACGAAATCATTTGGATCCAAGACAGTTACAAAGATCGACAAGCTCAATGAAATACACGCGATGACGTCAGAATGACGCAGAACTGACAAAGTCAATCAAAAGTCAAAATTACGAAAAAGGGCTCGAACTGCCTGAACCAAGTCAACTCAACCCAAACGCTCTCTCTAAGGCTCAAACCAAAGAAAAACAAAAGCCAAAACACACTTAACGACACAATCATATGCAATTGCCCACTAATCCGGATCAAATCGGGTCGGAGTGTTACAAAAATCATATTTCTTTTTTAGGTAAATGGCTTTCATCTTCGGAGGTGGAAATAATTTGAATAATGAGAGTGCGGGTTACGTTGTTATAGAGAATGAAGGTCCAACATCTCCTCCAAATTCAGATGATCGGTTTATCATGCTAATGGAGCAAATGTTAAGAGTAATGAAATCAGATAGTAATGCAAACTCAAATCGATGCCATACTAGAAAAGCAAGGTTAACCTTAAGCTCCAGTGCAACCTAATGTGAAACTCGAGTAGTCTTTTAGCAAAAAGATAGGGACCCAAACACATTATATGAAAAATTCGTAAAGAGAGGAGCTAATGAATTCTTTGGAAAGAAGATGTGATGAAAGCAGATGAATGGCTCGAACATATTGATGACGTCTTTGGCACAGTGATTTGCACCTAGAAGCAGCAAGTGGTACTCACCGCCTTTATGTTCCAAGGATTAGTAAATGTTTGTTGTGTAATTGTGAGGAATTCCTTTAAGAATATGCCGAATGCTACTATATGGGGGGCGTTCAAGAAGCAGTTTCGTAGGAATTTTATACCAAATCTTGTATATGGGCAGAAGGAAGCTAAATTCTTATCTCAATATTAGAATTAGATGACAGGAGCAGTATATGTGCACACATTCCTTCACCTTTTGAAGTTTGTAGAGGAGCTGATTGATTATGAGGAGAAAAAAGTAAACATATTTATCATAGGGTTGAATCTCGTGTATAAGGACCAAGTAGTAACATATCATAGACCAGCTACCCTTTGGTGAAGTGATAGACAAGGCTTATACTGCTGAAGAGCTATATCATGAAAAGATGGCCATGGATCCTAAGACAAGTGATTTACCTTTAAAGAACGGTCATCAACAGAAGAAACAAAAAGGTATAGCAAGTAGTTCTGGCAAGCCTAAGTGTGACACTTGTGGAAAAGGGCATAGGATAGAAGTTTTTTAGAGGAATACAGGGACATGCCTTATTTATGGATCGATGGATCATCTTATGGCTTATTGTCCAAAAGATAGAGCTAGTGATTGAGCCCCTTAGTAGTAGACTAAAGTAGCACTTTCTGCTCCCCCTCAGCATCTAGCTTTACCTGCACCACCTGTTTGACAACAGTATCAATGCCAAGGTTAGCAAAGAAACAACTGAGCTAGCAGCGACAATATAGACTGCATCAAATGACAAGAGCTTATGCATTGAACCAAGAACAAACAAAAGCGGCATGCAAGGTGATTGAAGATATAATTTCAGTATGTGATAGAGATGCCAAAGCATTGTTTGATCCATAATTTGTACACTCATTTGTAGCACCTCATTTTGCTTGTGATTTACGGGAGCAACCTACGCAATTACCGCATGTTTTGATGGTGACTAAGTTGGTAAATGAGTAGTGTGCAAAATCTACTACCCTTAGTGTAGTATTCGGATAAGGGAATTGCAGATGTTAACAGACCCGATAGTGTTGGCGATGCATGACTAGTGTTGGCGATGCATGACTTCATCATAATTCTTGGCATGGATTGGCTTACAAAGTATAGAGATTATATGGACTATTTTCGCAAAACCATCACTTTTAGAGTGGATGAAGTCAGTTTGAGTGTGAGTTCGAAAGTATTCAGGAGAAATTTAGTACCAAACTTGTTTTGACACTTAGGACTAAACGGTTGATCCATTGCGACATTGAGGGCTATATTGCATTTATCACCAAGAAGAAACCACCAAAGAAGCTTGAATATATTCCGGTGGTAAGTGAGTTCTTGGATGTGTTTTTGGATGAAATTTCAGGCTTACTTTTAGCTAAAGAAGTAGATTTTCCTATAGTGAAACTTCAATGCTCTCCTCTAAATACTGGTTCGAACTTTAACATCTTCGGGCAAGATTCCATGTAAGATGAATTGACGAGGGGATCTCTTTAGTCAAATGTTGACCTTTCAAAGGAAGAAATTCGATTCCCTCTTAGCCAGTAGTAGTTGTTGGCTTCTACGGGGAAATCTAGGGGCAGGGTAATATGCCTTTCTATTACTTCTACCTCGAGTTTATCTTCTTTGCATATATTCATAGAAGCAGCTAGCCAGCGAGGGCATTTGCCTTGGTATTTTGGTGCCTCCATATGTGGTAGAAAGCAATTAATTTGAATTATTTTTGTAGTTGTTGAGCTTTATTGAAGTAAGGGAGTAATCCAGGCATCTTTACTACATATTTCAATTTCATTTGTTGAATTACAATTTGGTAGTCTTTGTACACCCTGAGGGTGGTCATACCCGCTTCTAAGGCTAACTCGAGTCCTATCATTAGAGTTGTATAGTCCGCATCATTGTTGGAGAAAGGTTCTTCCAAGGAAAATGAATGTGGTATGCAGATTTGCTTTGGGCCATAGAAGATGATTCCCACAGCCAAGACCTTCTCTCCCAAGTCCTCGATGCTACGTCAAAGAACATTACCCAGTGTTGCTCATGGTCAATACTGGGAGCTTTTGAGTATTCTATAGAAAAGAAAGACTCATAGGGGAAACTATGGTTGAGCTCTAAGTCCACTGGTAAGGGGTGTTTTACTAGTAAATTAGCCAAAACTTGTCTTTTGTATTGCTTTGGTGGAAACATATATGATGTCGAGCTGAGATAAAAAGATGGACCATTTTGCCAAGCGATCCCCTAATGCCCCTGCATTGGTAACCAGAATTTTAAGGGGGTTAACTCACAAGATTAGGTAGATCACATTGGATAGTAAATAATTTCCTAGCATATGTATAGCAAACATCAGAGCCATGCATTTCTTTTTCAACATGTTTGTATCTTATTTTTGCCCCCCACCAACATTCTAGAGAGGTGTTATAGTGTGACTTCTTTTCCTTCATCATTCTCATGGGCAAGCAATGCACCTAGTGAATGATCTAGGGATCATGAGTTGAGGATGAAGGGCCTACCATGTCTTGGAGTAGCCAACACTAGTGGAGCCATGAGGTATCTTTTGATATCCTACAAGGCCTCTTCACATTGTTTGTCCTAGATGAATTCCAAACCTTTCTTCACTAATTTCATGAAACGTTGGCATTTTTAGGTTGGGTTGGCAATGAACTTGTTGATGTAAGGTAGTTTCTCTTGTAGTTCATTAGTTCTTTGAGAGTTTGAGGTGGCTTGATTCCTAGAATGGTTTTGGCCTTTGCAATGTTGAGTTTAGTTCCTCCTTTGCATACCATGAATTTGCTAGAGGTCTGCTAGATGATTGGACTGCTTAGCGCTTTTAATTGCCAGGTCATTTACATAGCATTCCACAATTTTATGCTGAATGTCCTTAAATATCTTCATCATTGTCCGTTGGTAAGTGGCCCTTGCATTCTTGAGACCAAAAGGCATGACGGTGTAACAATATATTCCAAAAGGCGTATTGAACGAGGTATGCTTCTCATCCTCTGTATTCATCTTTATCTGGTTGTATCCAGAAAAGTAGTCGATAAGTGACATTTGTTCGAATCCAATGGTATTATGGATCATAAGCTCTAGAATTGGCAAGGGGAAATCATCTTTTGGACAACTTAGTTCAGATCTCAGAAGTCAATGCAAATCTGGATCTGTCCATTTTTTTGGTAACTGACACGATATTTGCTAGCCAGTTCGTGTGCTGTTCTTTGCGAATGAACTTGATGTCCCTAAGCTTCTGGACCTCCTCTCTATCTTACTTATAGTGTGAGGATTGGTTCCCTTCTGGTTTTGTTTTACAGGTTTGGCACCAGGTTGGATATTCAGCTTATGCACAGTGTTATCAAGATCCAACCCAGGCATCTCTACATAGGTCCAAGCAAAACAATCCACATATTGGCGCAGGGACTCGAAGTAGTCCTCAAGCTCTCTTCCCTTAATTAGCAAAATTACAAAGGTTAGGTGAGGATGAGCATTAGTACTAAGATTGACCTCTTGGACTTGATCCTTGGTGGGAGGGTTAAGCGAAGGCGATTCGACAGTATGATTGGAAGTTTCCAACTCTACCAATCCCTCAAATAAATCAACTTTGCATTTGAGCCAAGGCCCGATCCCTTTTCTGTGGAATTTGAATTTTAGGTTTTGTGGCTTTTATATTACACACAGGGTAGTCTCATTAAATAGGTGTTGTTGTACATTGATAGTCCCCCATATCCCATGAGTCAGTTCCATGTGAGGACACTATGTTTTTAGCATCATTATCCCCATAGGGATAATCTTCATCTGCATGATCATTGAGAGCGACCATTTCATATGATTCATCGAAATCTTTTTCTTCTGTGAGATAAGTTGTTTAGGCTCTGAAATTCCTTACTAGCCTATGGGCTTCGTCTACAAGAATATGCCCAAGGTCGTATTTTGTATCTAGCACCCTAACCAATGACTCAAAGTCTTTTTTTTTTTTTTTTTGCCTTTTAGTCATGCCTTCGTATGGTACCTGTAGGCCTGGTCTGTTTCCCAAACCTATAGGTCATTTAAAATCATAGCCCATTAACTTCATCATGCGGCATGGTTGGTGGCTATAAACGCTAGTTTTTGTGTGCCTTTCATTTATTATTTCTTCTATAGAATGAGTAAAGCATGCATCCTTTGCTCGATAAAAGATAGTAGGGTTTGTTGAACTAAGGTTTGTCATTGTGGTATAATAGTTTTGGCACCCCTAACCTACAAATAATGTGGCCTTTTATGAAGTTGATCACTATGTGCATTTTCACTTCGGTTAAGGGTACTGCTTCGGCCCATTTAGAAAAATAGTCTATAGTAGCCAAAATGAAATGGTACTCCCGGTTTGATGGCGGGTGGATTTCTTCAATGATATCCATTCGCCAAGCTTCGAATGGCAAGGAAACTGAAGTTGGGTAGAGATTCTCCAGAGGCACATGAATGCAATCCCCATGAATATGACATTCCCTACATTGTTTTTCAAACTCAATAAAGTTGAAGACTATGGTGGTATCCCAATCTATGAACTTGATCATGTAGCTTTGGTCTAGCTTGATGTGCTCCACAAAGACTAGAGTGTACATCTCTTAAGGCATTTTCCATTTCCTTTCTGGATAAACAATGGAGAAGCACACCATCATAGATTTTTTGATATAGCGGTTTAGAGGGCATATCAAAGTGTAAATTTAGAGCATGTCTTTGAATGCTTGATTTATCTTTGGGGTTTTTTAGTAGGACTCCATACAGTCCGTAGTCAATAAAGTGTTCTTGCCAGTTTTGAAAAGAATTCTCATAGGAGGAGATTCAACTTCCGATTGTTCTGAAACATTCTTTATGGGGTCGGGAAAGTTTCCGAAGGTGGTAGAAACTACCATTCGATGATAGTAATGTTGATTCAATCGCTTTTTGGAATAGTTAATGATGCCACCAGACTGGCTAGTGAATCTGCCTTCCATGGAACATGATTGAATTCAACAAGGGTGAATTGTTTTCTCAGCCGTTGAGGTCGATTGTGATATGGAAACAAACTTGGTATCTTCACATTGTACTTTAAGTTCATCTATCTGATGACGAGTTTAGAGTCCCCATAGAGCCCTAGAACATCAATACTAGATTCCAAAGCGAGTTCCAGTTCACTGATTAGGCCCTTGTATTTTGCTTTGTTATTGGAGCATCCTCTAGTCAGAAAGAAGGAGCATGGTACGAATGTTTTTTTGGGGCTATCGAAGATAATTCCTATCCCTGTTACCAATTGGCGATGTTATTAGTTCTCAAAGCCCTATCGAAGTACATAGTCTAGTGAACATTTGGATTTACTTCTTGTAACACTCCGACCAGGCTTGACTCCAATTAGCGACTACTTAATGATGTTAATTGTGTTTTGCTTCTGTTTTGGGTTTGTTGCGGGTCATGAATATGTAGTTGGATTGAGTTTGACGTGGTTTAGGTAGACCAAGCCCATTTTCGTAATTTTAGCTTTTATAAGACATCGACATTTTCGCATCATCTTGGTGTCAACACGTGTCTTTCATTGAGCTGGTTGACTTCTGTAATTACGTCATTTGCAAATGATGTCATATGGTTCCGTTGGACCCGGATTTGACTCGAACTGTAATTAGCCTTAACCCTTGGACTTTCTTGCAATTTGGGTTATCCTTATCTTATATATAAAGCCTCCACCGCCTCTTTCTCTCTCTTACACATTCGTTTCTCTCTTCCTCTTCTCTTCCATTTCAGTTTCTTCTCCTCCACCGATCAAGCCAAGGAAGAGGATTTGTGCCCTTGACTCTTGATTCATCTTTGTGGGTGGAAGTCAAGTGAGCTTTGGTTTTGGATTTGATCTCCACCTTTTACTCTCATTCTTCACGTCAATTTTCTGGACTTGCACTCATGTCACTTGCTTTCTTTCATGCATGGTGAATAGGAGTGGGTTTGGACGAGAATTGAGCCCCAAGGACAACAATTTGTGTGTTTGAACTCAATTAAGGCAAGTATAAGCATAATTTGTATGAAACCATGTTGATATATGCTTGAGTGTGAATGATTCTCATGAGCTTACATGCACAGTATGGTTACAGCCCCAATTTGAGTTCATTCTTCCTTTCTCTACTGTGATTTTGCTCTTTTCAGGTATTTGCAGCTTTTCTGTATTAGATGTAGGAATTTGACCCAGTGCATTCATGGCTAAGTATTGAAATGTGCTACGACTGAGTCGTAAAACGCACTACGGCTAAGTCGTAAGCCCCACCGTGACCCAGCCATAGATCAGGACAGTGTGTGTCTGAAAATAACTGAGAGTATGTAAATATGTAACCCTTCTACGGTTTAGCCACGGCTAAGCCGTAAGGTGCTTTCGGCTAAGCCGTAAGGTCAACTACGGCTGAGCTGGAAGACTTGGACAGTAAGAAAGCTAGGAAAGAATTGAGACCTTGTAGGACCTTTGAGGTAGAAGGTAGGTAACCTTGACTTGCCCAACGGGTGATAAGAGACATGTGTGAATGATCTCGAGGGCTGCGAATCATCCATGTTTATTATCCAGCTGTTAAGCACCTCCCCATGGGTGTTGGTTTAAGGGACTTCGGTGCACCATATGCTGCAATGCAACACTAGACAACGGTGCATCTGAGAACTTAAAACTACATCATCATGCACGGTTAGAAACACTGGATAAATAAATTAGGGTGGGCTAGTAAATAAACTTGATTCGCTAAGAATTGTTTGCATGGAATCTCGCATTATGAACATTGACCTCCATTCTTTAGCATGATTGATTTATTTCATTCAACATTGACTTGTTGACTTCCTTACTATCTTTCCAGCACCTTGAGTATGCATGTATGTTCTTAAGCTTGCACGTATAAGGAATGGTCATAAATCTGCACGTGTGAGATGCTTGTCACGCTCTACTCAAGGTTTAGTACATGATTGACTCTGTATGGTCAGGCATACTTAGCCTCAGCCTGAGGATCCCGACGGGGTGAATTTGGTGTAGTTATATGGCCTTGCTGCAGTAAGGACACGTCTTGGGGAATCCGGACCTTGGGAACTTGATACCCATTTGTACCCTGGCCCGGTCGATGGTGTTCTCAGCACGGATATAAGATCCCTATTTTGAGAGCATATGGCAATGTAGTAGCCAACTAGTTATATACACAACACATATACCTTGATTCAAGGCATGATTTCTGTACTGCACGACTGCGTAGCATACGAATGTGACCTGTTATGATTTACCTTATGTTCCTTATTCTATTAGAGACAATATGGGTTAACTTGTTATTACTTATACTTTGCTGAATCGTTGTATTCACGAGTTGTCTTTGGTGTTGCAGGCTCAGATACGCAGACCGACCCCTCGTTGGTCGGCTAGACTCCTAGCGAGGTCCCTAAGGTCCCATCCGGACTAGAGGAGTGGATGTAGTCACTCAATCGGAGAGCGCCATGGACATATTTGCATATGAGTCTTCTCCATTTTGAGAATTGTCACGATTGGATCCAGTCATGATTTGTATATGTATATTTTGCTTCATTTTGTACAACCTTCATCTATATATGTCATCTTTTGTCTTTCTACTCTGTTTTTGTATTTCTGGTGTGATGTTTTGATATCTACAGCTTCCGCGTACATGTTTGACACGTGTGAATCTTCCCTTGTGCGTGTGCATTTAGACCAGGTCTAAGTGTATAGGCACAGGAGTACGTGTATCATCGATTAGGCTTTCACTAACCCCCGATCTCTTAGGCTCAGGTTGTGACACTTCCGCCTCAAATCCTTTCACAAAGAATACTGATTCTTTAGGGAGTTCCTCTTTGAGTTTAGAATTTTTCATCACTGGATGTTTTAACAGGAAGTCGACCAAGGCTTGTCCTTTTACAGCCTTTGCAGGTATGTGTCTAAGGTTGTAATACGTCAACAGAATAGACCATTTTGCTAATCGATCACTTAAATCTTCAGGTTTTGAGACCAATACCTTTATCGGATTTATCTGAGAGATTAAGTATATGGTTGGGAGAGCAAGTAATGATGCAATTTTTGAACAACGAACATGAGGGCCATGCATTTCTTTTCAATCGGAGAATACTTATTGTAGGGTCGAATTTTGTAGTTTGGATTGGTGGGAAGATGGATGATGATCACGCTGCTCTACCAAGCTAGTAATGATAATTGATTCAACTTTGCATAGGAAAACAATAGTGAGTGGCCGCTTGTTGGAAGGGGTCCAGCCAATGGTCCTTCGATGCCTTAGTTAGAAAAGGTAAAAAATGGTTTAATCATTATAAGTGTTGTATCTGTTAGATCCCCAAGGCTTACCCTCCTTAGGTTGGATGGTCTCACTTTTATAGGCATGTCTGGTGGTCTTTTAGAGATGATTGATTGGTTGACATCTGTCCCCCTTTACTCCTCCTAAATTGTAGCTCTGACAACCACTAAGGGAATGGGGAATTTTATCATATCCTTCCATCTCCCAATGTTCCCATTAACCTCCCACTTTCTGGTTGGGGAAACGTGGAGGCCCTTAATCTTTACACGTGGCACATTCTACTTCCACCTCCTTGGATCCTTGCTGTTTAAGCTCCGAACAATTCCTGAGTAGGATGCATGATTGCTTGAGTTTGCCGGACTAGATCCATGAATCTGAGCTAGGCACCCCAGGTTGGATATAATCCAAACTCACCTTGGTGCGTGATCAATAATTCAAATAGTTAGTTAATTGGTGATGTCTTTGACCCTTTCCTTGAGATGTCCACCTAAGATCCGAGATCTTATCCCTTACAATTGGCCTTTAGCTTTGCTCTTCCTCCTGAGCTCTACTTTAGATAAGGATGAGAAAAGCTTACAGCCTTTCCTGTCCTTTTTTGTACATGTGTCCACTCTTGAAAGACCTTTTTATTTCAAATTTCAAATTGGCTATCATGACCCCACATCAGAGTTGAAAGGTCATTTAATTACAACAACTTTCCTTTTAAATCCTCGAAAAATGAGCCAGCCTTCCCCTCGGATTCTAGAATTACCACCTAAAGGGAGGTGAGAAGAAATCCCTCCTCCATCTTTGCAGCGGTTTTCTCCTCCAAGTTGTTTCCTTCCAAGACTCTTTTGTTGTCATCAGCTGTTATTTCCGGCGTTTCTAATCTTTCCTCTTGCTTCCTAGGATTTCCTTTTGGTCCTTGTAATTGTTGACCCACAAAAAATTACAAATGTTGTAGCAAAGACATTACAAGAGAATTCCAAACGAAGGTATATAAATCCAAGGATCATGAAATGACAAGTCAAGTACTGCATCCAGACGTTCAGCTGGTGTAATTCACTCAAAAGACTTCAAATGAGCTTAAAGTGCAGTAACTCTAATTTCAAAGTCAATGAACTTCATTTGGTCACGTAACTCACTAATCTTCGAGTTCAAGGTTCATTGGCTCAAAGTCTAGGGGTCATTGAGCACACTAAAACCTTTGAGTTACTAAAGTGGCTGAAAATCTTATAGAAACTCCAAAGCATGCTTGGGAATGATGTTTCAAAGTTTTAAGCATTTGGACTTCATCTCAGCTCAAACTAAGTTTTAGTGTCTGTTTGCCAACTCCTTGGGGGTCACTGTGGAAATTGACACTTCTAAATGTCAGAACAAGCTTAAACTTAGTGGAATGCCTTCAAGTACATTAAAAAACTATCCATCAAAGTTTCAGGGCATTTGGACATCATTTGGACCCAAACTCATTCAAATGATCATCTACTGAGCTCTGTGGGTCACTGTGCAAAGTGACACCTCATGAAGATCAAATTAGTTAAAACTCATAAAGGAAGCTTAAATTATGCTCAAGGGAGCTTTTGCAAAATTTTAGGTCAAATGGACATCATTTGACCCAAAGCCTACAAACATGTCAACTTTGGGTTAGTGATCCCTAAGTCATGGGGTCACTGGCCAAAGTCCTGCTTCCTGATGCCCAAAATTGATAAAATTTGGGCACAAAGCTTCTATCATTCTCAAAGGAGATTTGCAAATTTTCAATTAAAAAAGATTTCGTTTGGGCTTACTTCAACTACATGTCAGTTTAGAAGTCAGTGACCCCCGAGCTATGGAGGTCACTGGCTCAAATCCTACTTCTAGGAGGTCAAAGCTGATAAAATCTAGAACAGAGATGTAAAATATGTTCAAAGTTAATTCCCTAAAGTTTTAAGTCAATTGAACATCGCTTAAGTAAAAAATAAGCTAACTACCTACAGTGTAAGGTGAATAGTGACTTAGAACACGCAACGAGTGGGTTACTGTTTGAAATCCTACTTCCACAAATCCAAACTATATGAAATTTGGATGAAAACTCCAAGATACCATTGACATTAGCCCTGCAAAGTTTCAAACTAAACCGAGATCATTTAGGCCTCAAATAGCTGAAACAAGTGTCCATTTTCATGAAATGTCAACGGGGGAGTTGACCAACTTTAGAAGGTCAAAACGGGCTGAAATTTCTTTGGCACACTCAAAATATTTTCAAAAAACATCCCTCTAAGTTTCATGAATATCAGACATCGTCAGGCCCCGAACAGGCAAAAACAGGTCACATATGCAAAAATCCAAATATGGGCCTTGTGAGTGACTACAGCCGCGGTCACTAGCACCTGCAACTTGGTCCTGGATGGTTTCTAGGTGTTATTTTGCTTTATTTTGAAGCATAACTCCCTTAAAACTATTGGGAACCATCCCAACTTCCTCTAAAGCCTATAAAAGGCACATTTGGGATCTGAAGAAAAGGGGGGAAACAAAGGAAGCAAGGTTAAAGTAAGTTCCAATCAGTTGTATACTAAGTTCAACAAGTTACAAGCCTAGTTCTAAGTATCCACAAGACTTTCAAAGCACTTCTAGCACTTCAAGCCTATTTTTTCTTCTCCTTTCTCACTAACTTAAGGTGAAAAACAGTTCAGAGAAGAAGAAGAAGAAGCATGCATCTCACTTAAAGAAGGCAAAGGCATGGGCCACTTGGATGAAGACTTCTTCCTTTGATTTTCTTAATTGGGAAGGGTTTTGGGCTATCCCAGAAGTTGTGAACAAGTCTCTTTAGGCTTCATTTTGTTCTTTAAAAATTATAGGTTTAGAATGATACAATTTTTGCTCTATTTTTGCTTGTTTAAGCACTCTTTTTGGATTTGTATAAAAATAGTTCGTAACCAAAGGTGATAATTATCAAAGGTTTAAGTCAATTTTACAGCCAAATTAAGCACTTTTGGCGGTCATTCAATGCTCCAAGAATCGAAGAAAATAAGTTCCAGCACCCTGGAAGTGTTATAGAAGCGAAATAAAGGAAAAATGAGACAAACAGTGGCCATTTCGGCCACTGTTTGGCCACTGTTTGCTAGTGATTGCGGCTCACAGTCACTGGTAGGGGAATAGTTACTGTGGGTCACGGTCACTGCCTGATTGTCTTCTCTTTTTTGCGTTTTTTTGCTAGTTATCATGTATTTTCTTGTAAAGGCTTCATTTTGTTCCTTAAAAATTATAGGTTCAGAATGACACAATTTTTGCTCCATTTTTGCTTGTTTAAGCACTCTTTTTGGATTTGTATAAAAATAGTTTGTAACTAAAAGGTGATAATTATCAAAGGTTTAAGTCAATTCTACAACCAAATTAAGCACTTTTGGTGGTCATTCAATGCTCCAAGAATCGAAGAAAATAAGTTCCAGCACCCTGGAAGTGTTATAGAAGCAAAATAGAGGAAAAAGGAGATAAACAGTGGCCATTTCGGCCACTGTTTGCTAGTGATTGCGGCTCATAGTCATTGGTAGGGGAATAGTTACTGTGGGTCACGGTCACTGCCTGATTGTCTTCTCTTTTTGCATTTTTTTGCTAGTTATCATGTATTTTCTTGTAAAGGCTTCATTTTGTTCCTTAAAAATTATAGGTTCAAAATGACACAATTTTTGCTCCATTTTTGCTTGTTTAAGCACTCTTTTTGGATTTGTATAAAAATAGTTCGTAACCAAAAGGTGATAATTATCAAAGGTTTAAGTCAATTCTACAACTAAATTAAGCACTTTTGGTGGTCATTTAATGCTCCAAGAATCGAAGAAAATAAGTTCCAGCACACTGGAAGTGTTATAGAAGCAAAATAGAGGAAAAAGGAGATAAACAGTGGCCATTTCGGCCACTGTTTGCTAGTGATTGCGGCTCATAGTCACTGGTAGGGGAATAGTTACTATGGGTCACGGTCACTACCTGATTGTCTTCTCTTTTTTGCATTTTTTTTGCTAGTTATCATATATTTTCTTGTAAAGGCTTCATTTTGTTCCTTAAAAATTATATATTAAGGACTTTGGTGACTACTGTCTTGTTGTGTCTGTTGCTCTTGGGCTGTGCCCAACTCTTTATGAGAGCAGGTTGGTGGGTTTGGGAGTCACTGGTTGCCATTGTCTTTCCTCGGGCCTGAGGGTAAAATGTATTACCCTCAAATCTTCCCATGGTCTTTTCTTATACAGACGTTTTCATAGTGTTTCATCCTAGTACTGTGGCTTATTGCCGATTCCTTTTTAATCGCTCTTACGTTCATCTTAGGGCAAGGCCAACGAATTTAGCTTTCCTAGCCCCATATCCTTTTTTGGAGATGCGAAGGTCGGGAATAGTTTGCACATGTATCTTGTCCTTAGCGGGTTGCCTTTGGGGCTTTAAATGGACTTCAAAAAGGTTCTGGGCGTATTTGGATACCTATGGTTGAGAAGATTGCTTCATGCTTTTGGATGCGTTGAGGCCTATGAATGGTGTAGCATTGCTCGCTGGCGTGAGTCATTGGAAGACTTAGACCTGGGTTGTAGTAGTGTGGGTTTCCTTCTTTGTCTGAATAGTCCTACTGGGAATTGAGCAGGACTGTGAGGGAGAGCTTAAAGAGGCGCTCCTTTGCTTCATCGAAAATGATCGCAAGAGAATCCATTTATAATCCTGCAAAACAGGTTAGTTGAATAAGTCAAAGCTGCATGACCTTTTCTTCCTCCATTTTTCCATTCCCATTGCACTTTTGGGTAAAGAAGGAATGGCCCCTGTCAAGTCCCAAATTTTTATATTGGGTCATACCGGTTTGTCGGGTTTGAGTTGGGTTGAGAGGGTCAAATAGATCGGTTTAACACATTTGGGCCTGGGTTAATGGACCCTTTTTGGACCAGAGGACTCTTTTTGTAATTTCTTAAAACCCACTAAAAAGCAGGAGTCCCTTCTTTGTAATTTAGAAAAACCCCCTCTTTTATATAAACTCTATTCTTAGGGTTTTTCCCCATTCTCCAACCCTCTTCTCTTCTTCTTCAACTAAAACCCTAGAGGCTTTCTAAGGGGGAAACCAAGGTGGGCTCTTCCAAGCTTTGATCTTCAGATCTACTTTGGCTTCAAGATTCAGGCAAGTGGATAGTTGAAACAATGGTTTTTGGTGTTTGCAATATATTTTAGTTCTTGTTGATTTACATACCTTGTGCATGACTTCCTTTTTGTTGGGTTAATGGCTTTTGGGGGTAATAGTATGATTTGGTTTTTCTTCCAAAATTTGTAGATTAATGTTTTTGTAAAAAAAAAAAAAAAAAAAAATTTGTGGAGACTGCCGCCCCGGGCAGCAGCCGCTGCCCAGCAGCAGCAGCTGCCGCCCAGGCAGCAGCGCTGCCTGGCAGCAGCTGCCGCCTGGCAGCACTTGCTGCTGGGCGGCATCTGCCGCCTGGCAGCAGATGCTGCTGGGCGGCATCTGCCGCCTGGCAGCAGGCCAGGCGGGTTGGGCCCGCCCGGCTGGCTGGGCCCGGCCTGCCTGGTATGGGCCCGGCCTGGCTGGCCTGGGCCCGGGTGCGGGTCTGGCCCGCTAGCCCATTTCTTTTCAAAAAATATATATATATTATTAATATATATATATTTATATACAATGATGCTTCTTATAAAGAATTAAAAGGTTAAGTTTTTATTAATGGTTTAGTATTTTAATGGAGATTAGATTTTATTAAATTAATTTTAATTTGATGTTATTAGAAATGTTTCTTGGATTATTTATAAACTTAATTGAGAATTATAAAATTTTGATTAGTGTTCATTTAGGTTGATTGAAATAAAATTAAAAATATATTTAGTAGCGATTAAACCGTAAATAGAATGTATGTATAATTTTAAATTGGAATCTTAATTGAGTTGAATTTCAAATTGGGATCCGAAATTTGTACCTTCTGTTTTGCATAAAATGATAATGTGAATTTGTACACAACAATGATATTAAGGAATTAATTATTTTCTTTCCCCTTTTTGAACGTAACTTGATTTAACTTTGGATTCAGAAATTGAACATCTTTTACCTAAATTGTAAAACACACTAATCATATATAATTGGATTAGATGAATTATGTCTTTTAGGAATGTTAGTTGAATGTTCACATGAGAATTAGACTAAATGCAGAATGGGAATGTGAGGTTCGGGATGCACTACATGATAGGCACCAAAAGTGGTATATCGGCATCGTGGACTCATATTTCTATTGTGTTAGAGAGTTAGTTCTCATGTGCATATTTATCTAACTTGACCGTTGGTGGATTAGTGCTTACCCTCAATAATTTGAATTGACACACGTTCATAATACACTTTTAAATTTAAGTACTCAAAATGGTATTGATTGAATGTTGGGATTAAGGGTTTCGTATCATGGTTCATTTTGCATCTGCATACGTATGTATTTGTAAATATGTATATTTGTATATATATATCTGACCGACTGCAGTTCGGAGGTGGACGTACGCCATCGGGTCAGCGTGTACTGTGGATAATAGTATGCAGCTGTGCCTTCTGTTATTATTTGTGGGATTACCCGTTTCTGTTATTATTTGCGGGATTACCCGTTTCTGTTATTATCTGCGGGACTACCCGTTTCTGTTATCTGTATGCGGGATTTACCCGTTTCTGTATATTTATCCGCGGGAATACCTGTTTCTGTGCATTCATGCCATTGGGGTTTGCATCTGATTTATTTTGGTTCATAATGAATATATCATTTAATTCAGTTGATTAATCCATTGTTGCAGCTTACCCTCTTGCCAGATTACGTCAATCTGACCCACTACTTTTGGTGTCTAGGTTCCGTTACAGGGGCCGAACCAGAGGGTCAGGCTACGCAGGAAATTCCGCTAGGTGGCAGAGTTGTTGAGTGGCGCACCGATGACATCATCTGAGGTGTCCTAGTGCGGTGCTGAGTTCGAAAACTTTAGGTTATGTTATAAGGCTATTTTTGGGCCATTAGTTTATTTAATTAAATTTATTTGTTTTGAAATTATAACATTAATTATTATGCTTCGAAGCACTTGACCTTGATTTTATTATTAATGAGATTTGTTACATGGTTGTTAAGTAATATCCGTCTCCGATGAGTATGGATTTTAGTTCCGCGTGTGATTATGGTTGCTTGATCACCAAGCATAGCCTCACGAAGGACTTCGATCCACCCGGAATTGGGGCTCGTGCTGATTATGTTTAGAAAAATTTTAATTGGCCCCAATTCTCACACCCCTGGAACCGGGTTTGGATCCGGCCCAGTTTTGGGGGCGTGACAGATGGTATCAGAGACGGTCAAGTTCTAGAAGTTCTAAAAGATGCTAGAACGTAGGTCCGAAGTGAGGATTAAAAAACGTTAAGTGGGAACGTTGGGGGTTTTTGGCGTTCATAATCGTATCCGTATTTTAGCAAATGTCTAGATGTTACAGGAGCCCGTTACTTTCTCATTTTTGGTCATTTAGTCGCTAATATATAGGGGATTACCAAAGAGGTGGCTTGAACTACTTTTCGTAATCTGTTTCCCAAGAGGTACGAACCGGAGCATGTTCGCATTTAGAAGCGAATAGAGTTGATAGATTGAAGCAAGGGAATCCGTCTGTTCGGGAGTATGAGCTGCAGCTTATTCGTCTCTCTCGTTTCACACCAACTTTCATCACTCTAGAAAGCAAGAGGATTCGACGATTTCTCGATGGCCTTCGACTAGATATACTACTTCATACCAAGTCACAAGTTCTAAATACTTACCAGGCATTTTTCGGATAAGGCATATTGAGCCAAGGAGGTGATTGGACGCATGGCCCCTACAAGCCACGTCAAGCAGAAAGTTACTCCGTCTTCGGTTTCACAGTACCAATTTAATAAGCAAAAGAGGGAGTCTTGTGGCATTTGTGGCAATAATCACCCTACAACTAAGTGTTGGAGACAGAAAACAGTTAAGTTATAGTTGATGATGACATAAGGTGCAATTGTGAGATCAAAGAAGAAGGATGTTATTTGTATGATTTCAATTATTAAGGCTATAAAGTTGTTGATGAAAGGTTCTGAGGGGTATATAGCGTTTATCACGGAGGATAAACGGACTAAAGCGGTGGAGGAGATACCGGTGGTATCTGAGTTTCTGGATGTTTTTCCCGGTGATATTCCTGAATTACAGCTGGTCCGTGAAATTGATTTTTCAATGAAACTTGTTCCAGGCACAGCCCCGATATCAAAAGCCCCTTATAGCATGGCCCTAGCAAAGTTGAGAGAACTCAAAGAGGAATTGCAGGAGTTGTTAAACAAGGTTTTATTAGACAGAGTTTCTCTCCTTGGGGAGCTCCAGTATTATTTGTGAAGAAAAAGGATGGTTCTATGAGAATGTGCATTAATTATAGACAACTAAATCAAGTGACCATCAAGAATAAGTATCCTTTACCGCGAATCGATGAATTGTTTAATCAATTGCAAGGTGCTCAGTATTTTTCTAAGATTGATTTGAGGTCAGGATATCATCAGTTAAGGGTACGAGATCAAGATATTCCAAAAACTGCATTCAGAACTAGATATGGTCACTACGAATTTTTGGTGATGTCGTTTGGGTTGACGAACGCTCCAGCAGCTTTTATGGCTATGATGAATAGGGTTTTTTGCACAGTACTTGGATAAGTTTGTGGTGGTATTCATTGATGATGTACTTGTATATTCGAAGAGTCGGGAAGAGCATGCTTAACATCTTCGTACATCATTACAATTATTGAAGGAACACCAATTGTATGCTAAGTCAAGTAAATATGAATTTTAGTTGGAACAGGTAGGATTTCTTGGTCACATCATCTCTAAGGAAGGTTTAGCAGTGGACCCAGCGAATATCGAAGCAGTGTAAAGGGGGATAGACTGAAAACAGTGTCGGAGATCCGAAGTTTCCTAGGCCTCGCAGGTTATTATCGTAGATTCGTGGAAGGATTTTCCTCAATAGCAGCCCATTATCGAGATTGACTCGTAAGGGAGTTCCTTTTGTGTGGAATGAGGATTGTGAACAAAGTTTTCAGGAGTTGAAAAGAAGGTTGACCACAGCCCCTATTTTGACCTTACCTGCTGGTGATGATGGTTTTGTGATTTACACTGATGCATCTGGAGTTGGACTTGGTTGTGTTCTCATGCAACATTGGAAGGTAGCAGCGTATGGGTCTCCACAGTTGAAGGAACATAAACGAAAGTATGCAACTCATAACTTGGAGCTAGCAGCAGTGGTCTTTGCTTTGAAAATATGGAGACATTATCCTTACGGAGCCACTTTTGAAGTGCATCAGACCATAAGAGCCTCCAGTATTTCTTTACACAGGGTGATTTGAACATGTGACAGAGGAGATGGATGGAGTATATTAAGGATTACGATTTTGGATTGAAGTACCATCCAGGAAAAGTTAATGTAGTAGCAGATGCTTTAAGTAGAAAAGCAGCGTTCATTGGAGGATTAATTGCAGAATGCTTCTGGATTTAATGATTAGAAGACATGGATGTGTATTTTTGACCTGTTAGTGAACAGGCAGTGTTAGCTAGTATATTCTCGTGGAAACCCGAATTACTTCCAAGGATTAGAGAATACCAGTTGCTCGACCCCGAGATAGCAAGAGTTAAAGATCATATCGATGAGAGGCATGATTTTAGGTTGGAACATAATATTTTGTATTATAAAGATAGAATCTGTGTGCCTGATTTTTTTCAGAATTGAAGGATGAAATCATGGTAGACGCACATTATACTCAATATACTTATCATCCAGGAGGTACTAAGGTGTATCAAGATCTGAAGGATCACTATTGGTGGAAGAATATGAAAAAGGATATTGCAGAATTTGTTGGAAAATGTTTGGTCTGCCAGCAGATTAACGCAGATTATAGGAGACCCCCAGGTCTTCTGTATGAGTTGGAGATTCTTCAGTGGGAGTGGGAGCACGTCATTATGGACTTTGTGTCTGGATTGCCTCATATTAGAAAGGGATTTGATGCTATTTGGGTGATAGTGGACCGTTTGACTAAGTCAGCCCACTGTGTACCATTCAAGACTGGTCAAGGAATGGAGAAAATTACAGAATTTTATATTAAGGAAGTGGTGAGATTGCATGGAGCACTAGTTTCTATTGTCCTGACTAGGATAGTAAGTTCGTATCTAGGTTTTAGGTATCACTGCAGGAAGCCTTAGGAACCAAACTGAGTTTAAGTACAGCCTATCATCCCCAAACAGACGGACAAACCGAGCGGACAAACCAAACACTAGAGGATATGTTAAGGGCATGTGTCTTGGATTTCAAGACTAGTTGGGATGAAAGTTTGGCTCTATGTGAATTCGCGTACAACAACAGTTACCACTCTAGCATTGACATGGCGCCTTTTGAAGCTTTGTATGGAAGGAGATGTCGAACCCCTATATGTTGGTCGAATTTTAGAGCTCGTGGTTTTTATGGACCATTAGAGAGTCCAGTGACAAGATAAGACAGATTCGGGAAAGGTTAAAAGTTGCCCGTAGTCGCCAAAAGGGTTATGCAGATAAACGGAGGAGAGAGTTGAAGTTTGAGGTTGGTGACCATGTATTTCTGAAGGAATCACCTACATGTGGTACTTTGCGGTTTGGGCAGCAAGTGAAACTTTCCTGAAGATATTTTGGGACCATTCCAGATTACCAGCAAGGTCAACGATGTGGCTTATCGGATAGCATTGCCACCGGAGTTGTCAGGTGTTCATGATGTCTTCCATGGTTTTATGCCGAGAAAGTATGTAGCAGACCCTTCGCACGTGTTGCAATATGAGCCGTTGCAAGTGCAATGTCGGTATCCGCACCTTTTTCCTGAGGTATGTTAGTCATTTGGAGGACCAAATGTCCTTTAAGGGGGATGAGATGTCAAGTCCCAAATTTTTATATTGGGTCATACCGGTTTGTCGGGTTTGAGTTGGGTTGAGAGGGTCAAATAGATCGGTTTAACACATTTGGGCCTGGGTTAATGGACCCTTTTTGGACCAGAGGACTCTTTTTGTAATTTCTTAAAACCCACTAAAAAGCAGGAGTCCCTTCTTTGTAATTTAGAAAAACCCCCTCTTTTATATAAACTCTATTCTTAGGGTTTTTCCCCATTCTCCAACCCTCTTCTCTTCTTCTTCAACTAAAACCCTAGAGGCTTTCTAAGGGGGAAACCAAGGTGGGCTCTTCCAAACTTTGATCTTCAGATCTACTTTGGCTTCAAGATTCAGGCAAGTGGATAGTTGAAACAATGGTTTTTGGTGTTTGCAATATATTTTAGTTCTTGTTGATTTACATACCTTGTGCATGACTTCCTTTTTGTTGGGTTAATGGCTTTTGGGGGTAATAGTATGATTTGGTTTTTCTTCCAAAATTTGTAGATTAATGTTTTTGTAAAAAAAAAAAAAAAAATTCGTGGAGACTGCCGCCCCGGGCAGCAGCGCTGCCTGGCAGCAGCTGCCGCCTGGCAGCAGCTGCCGCCCAGGCGGCAGCTGCCGCCTGGCAGCAGGCCAGGCGGGTTGGGCCCGCCCGGCTGGCTGGGCCCGGCCTGCCTGGTATGGGCCCGGCCTGGCTGGCCTGGGCCCGGGTGCGGGTCTGGCCCGTTAGCCCATTTCTTTTCAAAAAATATATATATATTATTAATATATATATATTTATATACAATGATGCTTCTTATAAAGAATTAAAAGGTTAAGTTTTTATTAATGGTTTAGTATTTTAATGGAGATTAGATTTTATTAAATTAATTTTAATTTGATGTTATTAGAAATGTTTCTTGGATTATTTATAAACTTAATTGAGAATTATAAAATTTTGATTAGTGTTCATTTAGGTTGATTGAAATAAAATTAAAAATATATTTAGTAGCGATTAAACCGTAAATAGAATGTATGTATAATTTTAAATTGGAATCTTAATTGAGTTGAATTTCAAATTGGGATCCGAAATTTGTACCTTCTGTTTTGCATAAAATGATAATGTGAATTTGTACACAACAATGATATTAAGGAATTAATTATTTTCTTTCCCCTTTTTGAACGTAACTTGATTTAACTTTGGATTCAGAAATTGAACATCTTTTACCTAAATTGTAAAACACACTAATCATATATAATTGGATTAGATGAATTATGTCTTTTAGGAATGTTAGTTGAATGTTCACATGAGAATTAGACTAAATGCAGAATGGGAATGTGAGGTTCGGGATGCACTACATGATAGGCACCAAAAGTGGTATATCGGCATCGTGGACTCATATTTCTATTGTGTTAGAGAGTTAGTTCTCATGTGCATATTTATCTAACTTGACCGTTGGTGGATTAGTGCTTACCCTCAATAATTTGAATTGACACACGTTCATAATACACTTTTAAATTTAAGTACTCAAAATGGTATTGATTGAATGTTGGGATTAAGGGTTTCGTATCATGGTTCATTTTGCATCTGCATACGTATGTATTTGTAAATATGTATATTGTATATATATATCTGACCGACTGCAGTTCGGAGGTGGACGTACGCCATCGGGTCAGCGTGTACTGTGGATAATAGTATGCAGCTGTGCCTTCTGTTATTATTTGCGGGATTACCCGTTTCTGTTATTATTTGCGGGATTACCCGTTTCTGTTATTATCTGCGGGACTACCCGTTTCTGTTATCTGTATGCGGGATTTACCCGTTTCTGTATATTTATCCGCGGGAATACCTGTTTCTGTGCATTCATGCCATTGGGGTTTGCATCTGATTTATTTTGGTTCATAATGAATATATCATTTAATTCAGTTGATTAATCCATTGTTGCAGCTTACCCTCTTGCCAGATTACGTCAATCTGACCCACTACTTTTGGTGTCTAGGTTCCGTTACAGGGGCCGAACCAGAGGGTCAGGCTACGCAGGAAATTCCGCTAGGTGGCAGAGTTGTTGAGTGGCGCACCGATGACATCATCTGAGGTGTCCTAGTGCGGTGCTGAGTTCGAAAACTTTAGGTTATGTTATAAGGCTATTTTTGGGCCATTAGTTTATTTAATTAAATTTATTTGTTTTGAAATTATAACATTAATTATTATGCTTCGAAGCACTTGACCTTGATTTTATTATTAATGAGATTTGTTACATGGTTGTTAAGTAATATCCGTCTCCGATGAGTATGGATTTTAGTTCCGCGTGTGATTATGGTTGCTTGATCACCAAGCATAGCCTCACGAAGGACTTCGATCCACCCGGAATTGGGGCTCGTGCTGATTATGTTTAGAAAAATTTTAATTGGCCCCAATTCTCACACCCCTGGAACCGGGTTTGGATCCGGCCCAGTTTTGGGGGCGTGACAGCCCCAAAATGGGAAATGAAAAAGTTAGGTCTGACTTGGTTCAGTTGAAGTGCAGGGCATGAATGTTAGAACAACCAATCTTAAGCCAAATCAAATGGACTTTCCCTTCTCTAGGGGACAAAGCTGGATAATTAAACGCTCGCCATGCCACCAAGACAGCTTTTCAGGGAACATAACCCTTTTTTAATTGCTTCCCAAACTGTTTACAGTTTTAGCCACGAAAGGAATGGTCCCAACAGGGAAAGGAAGGAGCTGGCCCAACCTAGTTTGGTTGAAGTGCAGGGCATAAATGCTAGCACAGCCAATTCGAACCAAGTCATATGGACTCCTGTCTAATCCATGGACTGAAGCAAAGCAATTAAATGCTAGCTATGTCACAAGGACCAACTATCAAATATCAAGTGGTTTTACGACTGATCCATATAGGAGGGAGAGAATCAGCTGGCCACTAACACGGGCTGCATCGATTTTGCAAAGCCCGTCAAGGGAAGATCCCATCATGTGTTTTTTACTTGGGATAGTCGACTGTTCTTGTAATGGTTGGCTATTTTCCATGCATAACTTCCTCCGTTTTTTTGTCAAGTTTTGATCAAACAAGAGTTTAATTTGACAAAGTCTTCCTCATGGATGGCGCTTATCTTTTTGATATTCACTTAAAAAGACTAGCCACAAGAGCAATGTGCATAAGGACTTATTTCTTCAAACATATGAAGAGAAGACACGAGAATGAAAGTAATGTATTTTTTAAAATCTTCCATTACCAAGTTTAATTTACATGTGTTCTTTTATACTTTGACCTCCTTGGTGCAAGTTGTTTGCATACATTTTTTTACATGACACCCCCATTTGGTCTTGGATGATAACAACTTGGCAAAATTATAAGGTATATATACAAAAAGAAAAAGGAAAAGAGGAATATCCAATTGACAATGGGCAGTGGCCAATCCTTAAGTAACTCAAACTCTGTAGATGTAAATGTTTTTCAAGTCAATTGAGCAATCTTCATAATTTATCACTTGTTTTCCTAGGTACGCCAAGTGCGCAGTTCAGGAGGAGTCATGGTTTTTGAACCATGGGAAGGATCTACAGCCCTACTCCCTTTACGAGACACCGAAATGTTAATCCGAAATAGCAAGCCTACTTAAGTCCGTAGGTTCCTTCTACTCCAAAGTGAAGAAGACATAGAAAGTCTTGAAACACTCCATTCTTCAAGGACTTCTCATCATAGGGAACCAAGGCACTTTTTTGGAATTTCTGAGTACCTTACGTAGTTTTTTTATTGATAGAGTTTCAGTGCTGAAATCTTTTTGACTGCTTGAATGCTTGTTGCTTGATGATCATACCTTGGGAGGTCACCCATGGGGGCTGTTTATTGGCTTGGGAGTCCTTTCGGTCATTTGAAGAAGGGAGCGATTCAGGCAAAAAATCTGATTTTTAAGGGGATAGCTGACTACATGTTTTTATGGTCAGCCATCCTCCTTAGTCAACTTTTGCTTGCTTGTCGGCCAAGATTTTCTCCCATGGATCATGGTAATTAGCTTGAAATCTACTTTGGTGATTTGACCAAATCTAGAGCGGCCATTGACAAATTTGGCTATTTCTATTTTCATTTTACTTCAATCGGCTACCACATTTCTTCAGTCAGCCATCACTCTGTCTGGTCAGCTATTGTACTGTTCATTCGACCATTGCACTGTGTATTAGGCCATTGAACTTCTTAACTCATTTTTTGAGCTTTTTGACTTTCCTTCCTTTTTGAACTTCAAGAGAACCTTTTTAGGCTTGTTCTTAAGTAATTTGGATCCTTATTTGGTTTGTTTGAACCATATTTTGGCTTGCCCATCTTTCCCTTTGTTTGAAATATCCTTCGAGCATTTGCTGAAACTTTTTGTGTGTTAACAAAAGTCAACAGAGGAATAAGAATTATTCTCCTCAACTGGTCAACACTAGGTCGATCTAGGTTAGAAAATCTGACCTTCACTGCCATGTGGTCCACACCACTCTTAAAGCACATAATTCACAAATATGTTCTTGGATAATGGTTGTTTTAGGCACATGACAGAGATAAATCCCTGTTCTCCTCAGTTGAGAAATATGACGGAGGACAGGTCTAGTTTGGTGATGGAAGCAACATTGGAGTCATAGGCAAAGGCATCGTCTCAATTTTAGGTATGCCTAACTTATGCAATGTGCTACTTGTAGATAGCTTAAAGGCAAATTTGTTGAACATTAGTCAACTTTGTGATTCTCAGCATGAAGTGCACTTTTCACTAAATGATTGCACCATTGTTGATAAAAAGGAAAAAAGTGTACTACGTGGCATGAGAACTGTTGATCACTACTACATTGTTCCCCCTGAGAATGATCTATCTTGTCAAACTTCAAAATTAAGTGATGTTTATTGTAAGGTCCAAATCTTAAATAATCTTGATTTATAATAATTAACCTTGTTTTGTACTAACTAATCTTTGTTTAGGCTAATTTAACTCAAACCCCCATGGGCTTGGGTCATGGATAGATAGTTAGGTTAAGTTCGAACCTTATTTAGGTAGTTAAGGATCTTCTTATAATTTAGAGTCATATGGTTGCATTATTCTAACACCATATTAGTTGCATCATGTGTGTTTTATCTTGTGGATTATCTTTTATATTTGGCCCAACTTAATTTGGATCCATCTTGGCCCAATTGAGTAACATTTGACTTAAACTGAAATTTTCTTTAAGAAAGTGGACTTGCATGCAAAACTTTAGAAAATTTTGAGTTAAAAGAGTAACCATCGTTTTCTTCTTGCATCTTCCTCTTCTTTTGCTGGAGCTCCATCCTTTCCACTACTTTCATTCTCCTCTTTAGATTGGAGCTGGAATCCAACTCCTAGAGCCTTGCATGTGCTCCTATTAGGTTCCAATATCTTTTTTCTACATCCTTTTGTGCATCTTCTTTGTAGGAACTACCAAATTCATCTTCTTACTCATATCTATAGCTCTCTAAATAAGAGACAGCTCTCATTTCATTCCTTTGAGTTCAAAAGAGTTAAGGAGACTCATATGAGCAACATGTATGCATCTTATACTCAATTCACCCATTGCATGTCTTTATATGTAATATGATTTTCCTTCTATTGAGGCTTTCTCCATCATCAAACCAAGGGAGAGGCTAGTTTTGGGTCAAGCACTGATATAAGGTAAGTATAAGAGTATATATTACTACATGTATGTTTAATTTGTTGATTTTTGAAGTAATCTCTCTAATTGCAAGTTTGTAGCTCTCTCACCCCTTGATTAAGTATATATGTATTGAATTAAGTATTAATGATTATGATTATGTAATACTGATGAAATGTAGGCATTGTAAGATCCATGATGATAATTTGGAGGAAGAGAAACCTCATTAGAACCCAAACTGTAGAGTTCTTGTATTGAACTCGTGCTTCAGAATAGCTTTTAGAAATTCTAAAGCTTACCGTGAAGCTCACGGCTAAGCCGTAAGTGTTCTACAGCTCAGAACCCAGAAAGGTCAAATTGTTGTTTGTTTTACGGCTAACCCACGGCCAAGCCGTGAAATGAACTACGGTTAAACCATAACCACTAAGTGACCAAGCCGTAAGCCATTTTACAGCGAGCCTTTCAGAGAACCTCGAATCCAGCTTTCCCTCTACGGTTGACCCTCGGCTAAGCTGTGGATTTTATTACAGCTAAGCCGCAGCCAAGCCGTGACCTATCTATAGGTTTCATACGGTTATGCTATAGACTAATATATGGCTGAGCTATTAATGCGAGTGAAATTAAGTGAAAACTTATGCTACACGGCTAAGCCTTAACCTATACATGACTAAGCCGTAAGAACCCATTGAACTTAAGAAATTAGGAATTTCCAAGACTTTGTAGGGCTTTAGATATGACACCTTTATCCTAATTAAATTAACCTAATGGTGATCAAATGATAAGGGGGAAGAGTGAAGAGCTGTCATTCATCCCCTTTGATTTTTTGGATGGTTTTCCTATATTACGTCATGGGTGTTGGCATAAGAAGAGGTGTCCTTTGCATATACAATGTAACACCAAGATTTTGGTAACATAACGACACTAGACGTTTTAGGGATACATCGTATTAAATGACATCGGAAATACAGATTATCTAGCATAGGGTTGGCTAGTAACTATCTTTGATAATTGCTCAATCTAAGTGAATTCATATTGTTAAGTAATCTTGCCTTCAATATGATTAAATCATGTACCCATTCTTCCTAGTGAACCTTAAGGGAAAATCGGAAACGGAGCTTTTACTGAGCATGGGCCCGTGAGCCAAAATAGGTGTAGATAGGGTTGAAAGTGTTCGAGCTCTATTAGCTTATTTAAATATGCCTTGTTTGATTATTAGTTACTTTGTTTAATTCCGATTTTATAATTGAATATGATCTCAAGACCAATACTTCCTTTATGTACGAATATGAGACAATCACTATAATTGATGATAAGTATGAATGATTATGTATGAATATGAGACAATCGCTATGATTGATGATAAGTATGTATGCTATGAATTTGGGATAGTCTTGATACGTTGAGTCAGCACCACTTAGCTTGTACCCTTATTAGGTTTGACGGGACCAATTTGGGTATCCTTTACGTCACTGCTACAATAGTTTATGGAGGAGTTAGTCTGTGCTCCTTAGGAAGCTAGACTATCCCCTAACGATATTCCCCTCTGTATGTTATACGCTCTTTTTAGATAATATAGCCTTATGGATGCCAACTAGTATGTTATAATATTCTGTTTATGACTCATTACTGATATTTACTTCATGCACAATATGCCTAACTTACTATTATTGCTTTCTTTCTTTTAATCAATATGTTCTTTAATTTAATTGATACAATATGATAGTCTTATATATCTCTATATTTGCGTAATCGTCGTATTAACAGTGCTATCCTTGGTGTAACAAGTATTGAACCCAACGCCAGTTCGACAATCGATGCGCCCCAGGAAGGAACCCCAATGGTACCTTGGGGTGTAGATGATTGGAACGAAGGTGATGTTTTTTATTAGTCGCCCTACGAAGAGCGTCAATGGGTTTTCTTTTTGGGTTGTTAAGTTTAAACATGCTTGGACTTGTGGTTAAATATGCCATTTTTATCATGTTGTTTGGAGCCTATGATTTGATAGACATATGTTCTGGATTTATAAACTTGTAGTATTTTGTTGTCATGTGTTTGTGGATGGATAAGTAATAGACTTTAGGTATCATTATGAATGAATGATTTTTTTATTATTGCTTATGATCATTACAGGTGTATTTCACAAGCTTCTGCTTTATTGTTAAAACATAATATATGTGTCGTGGAACTTCCTCATACGTTCCTGTGGAATCTCTCTTGTAGCGGTTCGTGCGTGTCTTCACATGGTATGGATTGTTATGGGATTACGTGTGCCACACCCTATGGGCCCATTCTAGTATCCAATTCTCGGGTTCGGGGTGTGACATTGATTGTGGCATCATCGATTAAGCTATGTGAACGACAATGATCATGAGTGTTGATCAAAACATGAATTGGTTTGAGGGCTACCCAAACTTCAAAAGCCCTTGAACGGTGTTTATGGCCCATGTCAAATAGGAAATTAAATCAAAACATTTTATAAGAAAGTTAATAAGCTTACCACCAAGAGACCTTTGGAATTACTACATATGGATCTCATGGGTACTACTAAAGTTGAGCACATAGGTGGTAAGAAGTACATATTTCTTACTGTTGGCAATTTTTTTTCAATTCTCTGGGGTCGATTTTTGAGAAAAAAAAATCTGAGAAATGTTTGATGTGTTTAATAATTTGTGGTAGTAATTGATTGTAGGTAAAGGTCATGACTGCGGTGTTGTTTGCAAGATTATATCAGACCAAGAGTTGAGTTTCAAAATTTGTTGTTTAAATCATGTTGCGATGAAAAAGGCATAAAACATTAGTTTTTTGCTTCTACAACTCTACAGTAGAGTAGAGTAGTTGAGAGAAACAACTAGGTTGTTCAGGACATGGCCTGTGTTTCACAATAAGAAGGTTTCTCAATGGTTTTGGGCTAAGGCAGTCAACACTGCAGTTTATATCATAAATCAAATTTACCTCAAGCCTGAAACAAAGAATACTCCATCTGAGATTTAGAACCTGCAGGAAACCCAATGTAAAACATTTTAGAACTTTTGGGAGTAAGTGTTATACATTGAAAGACTGGGAACATCTTGGTAAGTTTGACTCCCAAAGTGATGAGGGAATTTTTATTAGATATTCCTTGAACAGTAAAGTCTACAGAGTATTCAATTTGAAAAACTTTACTGTGATAGAGTCTATCAATGTTGTTGTGGATGATGCTGGATCATTTCATTAATTTTCTAATGATGACGATGAGCTATCTTTTAGTCCTATTATTTCACAAGTGGATGACACTGAGGAGAACAACAAAGATGAGCCTAAAGAAAAGGAAATGGATGACCCCAGACTTCAAAATTTGAAGTAGTTATACCTAACTCAGATTTTGAGAATGAGCAAGAAAAGACTCTGTCTAATGTAAATCCTAGATCTAGAGTCCAGAAGAATCATTATATCTAGAATCTAGAAGAATCATTCTTTCGATATAGTCATTGGGGACATACAAGAGCCTCTTAAAACATGGAAACAAGTATGCGATGAGGAAAGTTACCTTTGTTATGTTTCTTCTTTTGAGCCAAAAAAATGTAAATGAAGCATTAAAAGATGACTCTTGGACCAATGCCATGCATGAGGAACTTGAGCAATTTGAGAGAATTAATGCATGGGAGCTTGATCCTAGACCCTCTCACACTAAGATTATTGACATCAAGTGGATTTTCAAGAGTTAAATAGATAAATTTAGTCAGGTGATTAGGAACCAAGCTCAATTGGTAGCACATGGCTATACCCAAGTTGAGGTTATTAATTTTGGTGAGACCTTTTCCCCTGTTGCTAGACCGTTCAAGCCCTTGAATCCATTTGGATCCTTCTTGCAATTTCTTGCAGTTTAAAAATTAGCCCGTTCCGGATGGATATCAAGAGTGTGTTCCTCAATGGTTATGTAAATGAGGAAGCTTATGTTTGAACAACCAAAAAGTTTTCAAGACCCACATCATCTATACCATGTTTAGAAATTGAAGAAAGCCTTGTATGGTCTGAAACAAGCCCCTCGTGCTTGGTACGAAAAATTAACTACATTTCTAATTGAGAATGATTTCAATAGGGGTGGTACTGACAAAACACTATTCATCAAAAAGGAGAAAAGGAATATTCTAATTGCATAAGTATATGTGGATGGCATAGTGTTTAGGTCTACTTCTGAGTTATTGGAAAATAAGTTTTTTGAGAGCATGTCAAAAGAATTTAAGATGAACATAGTTGGTAAGCTATCACTCTTCTTGGGATTAAAATAAAGAAAAGTAAAAATGGTATTTTCTTATCCCAATCTAAGTATGCTCGTAACTTGCCGAAGAAATTTGAAATGAACACATTGAAAAATCATAGAACTCCCATAAGTGCTATTGTTAAGATAAGCTTAGATTTAGATGGAAAGGACGTTAATAATCATTGTATCGTACCTTGATTGGTAGCCACCTCCACCTCACGGTAAGCATACTTGACATTGGGTTCAGTGTTGGGGTATGTGCAAGACACTAGTCCAAGCTAAAGGAATCACATTTTTTGGATATTAAGCAGATAATGAAGTATTTAATGGTACAATCGAGTATGGAATATGTCTTCCTTAGGATACTAACACTAATATTATTGGCTATTTTGATGCTGACTAGGCTAGATGTGTAGATGACAAGAAGAGCACATTAGTTTCTTCATTGGCAACAATTTTGTTGTCTGACATTGTAAAAAGCAGGTTGTTATTGCTGAGTATATTGTTGTTGGAAGTTGTTGTGTACAACTATTGTGGAAGAAACAGATGCTTTCTATTTTTGGGATTACTCAAGGGATCATGACTATTTACTGTGACAATAAGAGTGCTATTGACATCTCCAACAATCCTATACAACATTCAGGGACAAAGCACATTGACATTAGGCATCACTTTATTCGTAATTTGGTTGAAGAGAAAGTCCTAATCTTGGAGCACATTGTAATTGAACACCAATCAGCTAATATCCTCATTAAGCCTCTTGAGCCCTTAGGTTTGAATCCATCCACAAATCTTTAGGCAACTGCTTACATCCTTGAGTTTTTCAATTCATGATTTTATGCACTAACAAGATTCTCTACGCTCTTTATTTGATTCTTTGGCATGTGATACATTACAACTTGCTTAAATTTCAACTCATCTTATATGGACATTTGCTTTAATTTGATGGAAAACAAGGGTTTTTGCATAAAAATCCTATTTTCTTATGCTCCATCCCTTCATATCCCTATCTCAGATTGAATACAAAGGTTGGAGCAAAGGTTGGAGTAAGCCTATGGGTATGTGATATGGCTTCTTGAAGATAATATATAAGAAAGAGCTATCATATTCATAAGTGCCAAAGTGCAAGGCCTATTGATGATGATCCAATTTTTACCCAATTGATCAAAATGAGAGGGTGGGGGGTTGGGAGAACATGGCATTTAGGGGGAGCATTTTAATGGCTCTTGATGGCTCATTATTTTCATTTAAATATTCGATATAAATTTCTCTCCACTCACATTCACAATTTTCGTAAATTTGGTGCATCCATCGAGAATTTTCATATTTTGGCTTAGATTCTTGCATGTGTGTGTTCTTTTATGTTTTGTAGGGATCGACAATTTCGTTTCATTCGTCCTGAACTTTTTCTTCAAAATCAGTACGCAATAAAATCTCAGTTGCTGCCTTGTTTTTCTCTATTTTTTTTAGTTTATGCTATAGATAGAACCTATAGCCGCTCGAGCGACCGTTTCTTCATTTGAGAAAATGACGGGATTTTAAATACTCTAGCTTGAGTTCATCATTTCAGTTTCACCCAAAACCCTAGCTGTGTCTTTCTTATTGCCCCCAAGGATTTCTCCTCTCCAAATCAAGGGATTTCTCCATCAAAGAAGGTAATCTCCATCCCTAATCTTGTTATTTTCTTTGCTCATTATGATTGTGTATGCCCATTTTGCTTGTTTTGTGCTTTCATTGAGATTGGTGAAAGGAGATTTGATTTTTTGGGGTTCTTGTTGTCTCCCTTTCATGTCTCAGAGTTTATGCTTGGATTGAGATGAAGAAAGTTGGGAATCCATAGTTGTGTGTTATTTGTGGATTCTTTGGGTGATTTTGAGCTTTTTGTCTCTTTTGTGGAAGTTAATCTTCATGTAGGTGGATTGATTGATGAAAGGTTGTTTAGTGAGCTTTGTTGGTTGTGCGGTATTTTGTGGAGTATTTGTTGCTTGGAGTTTGCATTCTATAATGTTGTTTTGGTGGTGGTTTGTGTGTGCGGTGAGCCTCTTAAGTATTGAGCACTGTTTGGCTCATTGTCATTGTGTGTGAAGTACATTGGCTTTTTTGTGGATTTTTCAATCTTCCCATGGATCCTATAATTGAGAGGACCATTGTACGTGCTTTGTTTTCTTCCTCCTTTGCATGTTATGATAAGGAAAAATTCTTGACTATGGATAGAGTGACCTTGTTTGAGAACATATATTTGACAAAGAAGGTACTTTTGGAATGCCCCATTGATCACAACTGGTTTTTGTTCAGTGTGAATGCTTGGTTGACTAGGAGAAATTGGAATTCTCTGTACAATTTTGGCAAACTTGAAATCTTCCCATATTGGGTTTGGGAATTTTACTGTAATATGCATGAAGCATCTAGACTCTCATTCCAAACTTATGTTTGGAGAAAACGGTTCACAATTACCCTTGATGTGATCAATCAGTTTTTGTAAGCTACAAGTACTTATGAAATATCCCATTCCTAATACAGATGAAGATGAGGTGGATGAAGGAATAAATTTTGAAGAAGTTAATCAAATTATTTTGAGAAAATAGTGCAATGGGAGAATAGTTTCATCAAGCAGAAGTACCTGTCCATAATTTACAGATTGTTGAACTTGTTTATTTTAGCGAATGTTAAGCCTCATGGTCATGCTTCTGATGTCAACATGGACCTCAATCACTTTCTATTTGCTATTGGTATTGGTTTGGCTATTGACTTGTCATTGGTCATCTTTCAAGGAATGATGAAAACTAGAATTGTATCTTAGACTACTACTCTTCCATATGGTGTTACTATTTGCAGATTTTTGCATTTGTATAAGATTACTATTGACGCTCATTAGGAAATGCTACAAATGCAATCTGCAATAAATGCTAGAACTTTGTAGCAATGAAGTCTCATGTTAGAGCTAATGAAGGAGAAAAAGCAGCGGCTGAAGGAGAAGATGCCGATGAAAGTGATTTTGAAATGAGTTCTTCAAATGTAGTAGGCTACTTCAGAGACTTAAAGAGCTAGTTATATGATCAATCTACTCAAATTGAAGTTTTGGGATCTTCAATGCAAGGACACTACTAGCAAATGAATGTGTGAATGGATGAGTTTAATGTGAGGCAAGAAAGAATGGAAGGGAAACTTGACATTTTAGAGGGCGGAATGGATGGCAAACTTGATGCCATATTGGAGCAAATGCAAAGCCTATGACTTGTGCATGGACTAATCCTCTGACATATATTTTTGTGCTTTGCTCCATCTTGCTTTTGATGGTCTTTTGTTGCTGCTTTTGGTCATGATGACTCTATGTCTCATTTTTTAGTCGCCATGCCCTTTAGACTCGTTATGTTTAGTTGATTGTGCAGATGTTATGTTTAGGTTCTTTATCTATTTCGAATGCTTTTTTTAGGAACTTATCTTTATTTAAATGAAGCTTTCCTTGTTTAGTGCTCTTATCTCGATTTTCTTTTGTCAATTTATGAACAAAAAGGGGGAGTAGGGATAGATTACATGTCTTGACAGACTTGTAGATTTCATGTTTGCTTAAACTTGATCTTTTGTCTTGACGGAATTCTACATTTCATGTTTGCCTTTACTTGATCTTTTGTCAAGTATTGTTCGTTGTAGGAATTGCAAGTACAAAGTGCCAAAGGAGTTCAATGTTTTTTGTGTCATTGTACCGGGGGTTATTTTGTTTAGGAAGCTTTTATTTCTAGGAAGTTTTGTTCATGAGATATTGTAAGAGATATTGTAAGAAATTGGAATGTTGGCTAATTCATGGGTTGGACAAAGCTTGGGTTGATTGAATTGTAATCTTCTAGATTTAGATGGACTATTGTGTGTGTCACAGTGGTGGAGCTAAAGAGTTTAAAATTGAAGACATTTGCCAACAGACTATGGGCACTCAAGCGACTGAATCTCCGTTCAAGCGGATTTGAAGTAACTCTTAGTTAAATAGTCTAATAGGAAAATTGCAGGAAATGTACTCTAGACAGAAAGGATGGCCGCTCGAGTGACTGAAACTCCACTTGAGTGGACTTGACATGGGTTCAAAGGTTCCACTCAGAAACTCTTGCCCCCTAAGCGACCAACTTACCCGCTTGAGTGAACAACTACGCATATGCCTAGATTAATTCAGAAACCCTTTCTTCTTTGAACTGAACTTCCCAATTTCAAATGGATTGAAACCCTACATGTGTCCCATGAATCTTGGGCTGCAAACTCATTATTTCTGTCAGTTCTAATGGCTCTTTCTCGTATTTTAAACCCTAGAAATCCCATGGAGAGATTTTTCATCTTCTCTAGAGCAATTTCACCATTGGATGTGTTGAAGCTTTTTGTTCTTGAGATCCTTTCTTCTACTCTCTAGTAGATTCATCTTGAGTGGCTTCAAGGTGTGTTGGATCAAATACAAAAGAAGATGAATGGCATGTGAGTTGGCAAGAAGAATTGCAATCCTTTAGGTTGTGTGTAACAAGGTAAGGATAATAAGCAGATCTTGTAACCTTTGATTCCACAGTGCTTCATTTCTCTTGGTCCTATGTATAGGTCTCATGGCTGTTTCCCGTGTTCAGGTTTTCCACGTAAAAATCATGTGTCTTTCTCTTGTGGTTGTTTGCCATTAATTCAAGTTAATCTGCTGAATATTTAAACTGCATATAAAAATTTGTGTTGGGACCTTAACCCGCATTAGGGTTTAAATCCTTTATCCTACACCTCTGATTTTCATGGCATTAAGTTCACCCATTTAATAAGAGGTTTATTATTCAAACTCAAAAAATTTCTCAGTTGATTCACCCATTAAAAACAAAATGAAAAATGTCTAAACTGTCCCCACCCTCTTCTCTCCCTGCCTTCCCCTTCGGCAATGGTCGGTGGCTTTGGTGGAGGGAGTCATTGGATCTCCCTCTCCTTTTGCCTCCGCTCCCACTCCCTCTTCCTTTCTCCCCCTCTCCCTCCCTTTCCTCTCCCTCTCCCTCTTCCTCTCCTTCATCTCTTTGCCCAATCTCCTAGTCCAAGCGGGAGCTTGCTAGCCCCCGGCAACTACGAGATCCTGATCAGCTCCCAGTTGCTGGGCCACCTGTTGGAATCTCCTAGTCACTAGCGACTAGGAGATTGGGTAAAGAGAGGTTGGGTAGAGAGAGGGAGGTGGGGAGGAGGGAGAGGGAAGGGAGGGACAGGGAGAGAAAGGAAAAGGGAGAGGAGGGAAAGGAAGAGAAAGGAAGAGGAGAGGAAGGAGAGGGAGATCCGGTGGCTCCCTTTGCTGAAGCCATCGACCACACCAAATGGGAGGGGAGGTGGGGAAGGGGAGGAGAGAGGTGGGAGAGGTGGGGAAGGTGAGTGGGAAGAGAAGAGGATGGGGCTAGTTTAGGCATTTTTCAAAATTTATTTTTTTGAAATGAGTGAGTCAATTGAGAGATTTTTTGATTTTGAATAGCAAACCTCTTCAATGATTTAGTGATTAGATGGTTGTAAGTTGGCGTTAATTGCCAATTACTGCAAATAGATACAAATTGGAAGTATGAGCAGAGTAGAATGATGACGAGTAGTCCAAAGGATCAATGCCACAAAAGAAAGAAAGTTTAAAAAAAAAAAAAAAGACCATTTGCAGGGGAGGCATAAAAATTCACTAGATGGGCACATCATGGATGGAAGCAACCGGAATCTGCACTAATTAAATAAACCGATATGGTGATGTTGACTATACATCAACCCCGTGGGCTACGATGAGCCATTAACACCCACCTCTCCAATCAAAAGAAAAGGTGCACTCATCAATATATGAGCCTTTCTCACCAAAAAATTCATATAACCAGAAATTGTTCAATCGGTTACGTTGGCTCATTGAAGCATAGAATGCATCATTTATCATAGAAGGCTATCAAATCAACCGAATGTTTTAGGATCGTGGCCCAGCTGAAGAATAGTTAAAGCCTCTCACCTTTAGCTTCTTTAAAAAACTTCCCTCTAATAAGCTTTTATTTGGATGATCACCAAACACTCAATTATAAAACAAAAACATTTTTTTTTATAATTTTATCGATAAATCTAATTGTAAATTAGAAATTAAGAATTAGACCTTTTATTTTAGACCTTAATTTAATTAGCTCTTATTAGTTATATTAAAGCTACCAAAGGGGCTGTCAAGATTTTAAATTTTAAGGTTGATGTTTTTAGCACCTAAAAGATCACAGGAAAATTTGATCTTTATCGGTCTTGTGAACCTTGTTTTATGATTTCTTTATCTTTCTTTCACTCAGGGCATGTTTGTACACACACGGCAGTGTAGGAAAAGAGGTTCCATCCAACCACTTATGCCGTGTTTGTGTACATGGATTTCACCGAAAGAGTGTGGAAAGCAAAAAATTCTTTTTCTACATTACTTTAACTTCCATACTATGCAAATACTTCTTTGGGGAGGAAAAGCTAAAAATGAACTAAGTTTTCTATAATTCTCTGAAAACCAATTCCTATGGAGGGTTTGAACTCAGTTTTCTGTGGAATGTAGAAAAGGCTTTCCATTGATCCGGGTTTTTGCAGCCTTTCACAAAAATGCCTTTAAGGGAACAGTTTCTAGAGAAAATCGGTTCAATCGATTTCATTCTTTCCTAAAATAACACTGAAAAAAAATGCAGAGAAGTGGCACCCAAGAAAAATTGACGACTTTTTCGTAGCATAGAGGAATCCATCTTTACAAAAAACACTTGTCTACTAAGAGGCAGAGAGCTTCCCATACAGGTAATAGAAACAAGACCCTATACCATATAGAAATGACAGTAGCATTTCCTATAGTGTCATTCATAAAAAAAAAAAAAAAAAACCACTTGTCTTAAATGTTGCATTTGTCCTTTCATCTTATTCTCATATGTGAAAGATTCTTGTAAGATATCTCTATAACCTAAAATCTACAATAGCTGCTTTTACCTTACTAAATGACTGAGATCTAAAGACATGTTTCAGAACAAGTTGTTGCTTTGGGTGATCATCTCCAGCGAGTCCACCTCCCTCTTCACATTCACACTTGACGTGGAGCAAGCAGTTGTATCCAATGGCATGTCAATCTCCATGAACCCTTCACCAACAATACCAGCATATGGCATCATCATCATCATCATATCATCAACGAGATACCCAATGTCACATGTCTCCGTCCATATGTTGGCATCCAAAGGAACATTTGGAACGTTTAAGAAATCAAAATCTGGGACAAGTTGGTCCCCACCGGATGAGTCTGAGGTTTCAGGCTGATTATGTTCACTGTTTGTCATGGTAGTTGATGGGGTTGGATTCTTAAGTGTATCTTCCGGGTTTTCTGTCGCTGAAGAAGTTATGCTCTTGATATAATTCTGGAGAAGTGAGCTTGGCTTCCGATATTTGGAACTTCGGCATCTTCGGCGTGAAAGCTGACTTCTCTTTGTTGCATTCCAATGGTTTTTTATGGAATTCTCAGTTCTTCCTGGGAGCCGCTTTGCAATTTCTGCCCATTTGTTGCCTTTTTCTTTGTGGGCTTGAATCAAAATCATGTCTTCTTCCTCACTCCATGTATCCTTCTACAGGAAAAATGAAAGAAACAGATGACATTGTATCATAAAGCAATATATCATGCACCAATGTGTTCAAAGAAAAAAGAAAAATAAAGATAATTGTCTTGAGGTAATAAAAATAGATACAAATAAGATTATTAAAGCCCGTTTGTCTGGATTATAATACATAGGATTCATACCATAAGTGGTTAGATATGAAGAGCAAATATGGAAATTTCTTTTAATTACATCAAATAACTTTTCCGTTTTGAAAAATAGGCTAAAGGAAGTGAATAAACCAGCAATCGAGTTCATATTCTATTCCCCTCAAGAAAAAGTAATTATTTCGTAAGAATCATTGGTTCAAACTTCATACATAGCAGTGGTTAAGATCGTGGAGAGGCTCGACGAATTTGGCTTAATTTTGGAATCCCTTACTTTCAAAAAATGCAAAATATCGGTCTGGGTTTCACCACATGAAAACCTGGTCATTATACATATTATGAAGATCAACGATACAAAATTTTTTGTTAATTTTCTCAAGACTCTTGATAAATCAGATGGTGAAATTTGACATCCTATGTGTTCTTGATCTTTTGGAGAGGATCAATGGTTCAGATCTCAATCTAGGGGCCCACAAAATTAAAAGTTTCAACTATGATGTTCCACGTTTTTAAAAAATATCTAATGATTCATGGAAAACCAATGGCTAGAAATTCTCTTCGCAGCCGTATTTGAACTTACCAAGAAGCTTAATGGTTTGAATTGAAATTTGGGGCCTTACAATGTAAAAAAATTATAAAAAACCGGACTGGGTTCCCTAACATGAAACCCAGTCATTTTGAAACCATTAGCATCAACTGTTCACATAGTTTTTCATTATTTTCCCAAGATTCTCAAGGAATCAAAGGCTGAAATTTGACTATAAAGTTGTTCTTAGGCATTTGAAGAGGATCAATGGTGTGAATCTTGATAAAAGGTTCCACAAAAGTTCAAAAATGTCAATTCAATGGTTCATGGTTTTTTGAAAATATCTGAAGATTTGCACGACATCAACGGTTCAAGTTTGAGTTCGTAGTCATTCTTGAGGATATTAAGACATCCAACGGTTCGGATCCTCACCTACGAACTCTGAATTTAAAAAAACAATTGAAAAACATAAGCTAGAATGAATAAGCACCGTAGCAGGACGTCTTCCCACTTTAGACCAATACCTTTGTCTGAAAAAGCGTGGATATTGGGTCTTTGTATTCAGACATATAAGGTCTTTTTGTCTGTTTGAAATAGACACCTTTATTCACCATCCAAATGGTCTTAATGTCTGTCTATCTATTTTAAACCTCTCTAAGAGAAATAGAGGCAAGGATAAATACTTGCCAAATGACCCCTACGTTTGCCAAATATAGACTAAGTAAAATTATACATTGCAATCACTTTATAGATATTCAAATCTCTTCTCAAACTAAAACAAGTTTATTTAATCTCATATTCTAGGGCCCTTTTCTTTTTTCTTTTTTTTTAATATACTAAGACCACATTGGTAAATTTAAAGAAGATTTGAAATATTGTGAGAAAAAAAGGATGGGTTCATCTTAAATTATCATTAGATTATAAATTCTGTCGAAATTAGGCTATAGTTATCTTATGATTAAGTTTCCTACTACTACATGATTAAGTAATTTATTATGAGTGTGATTATATTTCATATTTTTAAGTCATTGTATTCTTATAAATAACCATTGACTGTTCCAAAAAAATTAACAATCAAGAGTTTTCTAAAGATATAGTTACTAAACTTTTACAACATTTCGCAATAAACGGATGGTGTGAGTCACTACACATCTACCTGCGCATTGGCAATAAAGGTGTAGTTGTTTATTTCCTAATTGTGCATGAACAACGTGTTAGAGAAAAGTATAGGCTCTTGAGGAAGTGCTTAAGAATTAGCCTCACATATTCCATATTTAAAGACCAGAACTGAAAAGCCCTAAATGCAATTGATTAAAAAAAAAAAAAACAACGCATTGGTGAGAAGAAGATGATGATAATGGATAAAATAGAAGAAAGTTTGGATGTTAGACCTTAAAGAAAGAAATCAAAGATGATAATGATGATAATGAGAAAATAGAAGAATACCTTGATATTCGGTCGTAAGTGATTGTACCATCGTTCTCGGCACTGTTTCCCGATTCTCCCCCTCAACATTTGGGCTATATGAGACCATTTTCTTATGCCATGCTTGTCTACCAAATGCGCCAGCAGTCTACATGTATCCACAGTAATTAAATTAGAAATAGAAAGTGAACATTTGAAAATAAAAAACGCAAATAATCATTGAAGAAAAATTAAAACGGAAAAACATTCCTTAACGGGCTCAACAAAGATATACCAAGTTCTTAGCCACTGATTAATGCGGTGAAACTTTGTCTGTCTGGGACAAGAGACTGTGCAGGACCATCTAGGGGGAGGGCCCACCAATCAAGGCCGAGGTTGGGCGATGGGAAGATCAAAATGTGACCACCCATATATGAGATTATTAGTAAATCTCATCAGCCTAGCTCCCTTGATTTATGGCCCTCAAGTTTAATGGTGTTAAAACATACGATTTTGTCTCGGTTTCAATAGAATGTCATATGGACAGGTTTAAATATAATGGGATCCTTGAAATGGGGGGAAGGGGGAACGGGGGGTGAGGGTTTGGATGACTGGTTCAGAATATTGATCATATAGGGCCTCCAAGTGGGCCCTATGGGCTGTCTGGCAGGGAAGGTGCCGTGCGAGACATCTGTATAAAAGGTATACTTACATAGTCAAATAATGTAAACATTTGCGAAGTCATGAAAATATCTTTAAAAAACAATGAGAGCACAGGCATCAAACGAACTAGCACCAAAAAAAGGATGAAAGAAAAAGAATAAAGAAAAATAATTGACAACGCGAAAACGAATTAAATATACACATACCTATCTTCTTCGATCGTCCATTGCCCTCTGATTTGGTTGGACTTCTTCTGAGCTTTTTCAGTCCTTTTCAATGTGTTCGAATTCTTTTTCACACCGACCTCCCCATAATGCTTGTTAGCACCAGTTGCGAATGTCAGTTCATCAGGAAAAATGGAGTTCATAGGCTTATTGTCATTGAAACCCAATTCATGCCCGTGTTCTTGTTCATTCCCATCACCGGCAATAGCTCTCACCATATAATTCACTGCATTCCTACTTTGGAATATCCCTACGTCCATCCTATTTCTTCTCTCGCCCATAGCATTCATGCAGACTCCGGTATCGAAAGTCGACGTGCAACCATTTGTCAATGCTTCCAGGGCATCAAATCTCCAAGGCGGGCCGCCAAGTTTCGAATCAGACAACCACCCTTCATCCAAAAGCTGATCCAAGTTATAGGATTCCTGGAACTTGTCTGAACAGCAAGCACCTAGAGAGAACACATCTCTTTGTACTGGTTTTAAGTAGTTGTTCGAAATCATAGCCAAACCAAGAGGACTTCCCTGTTTGTATATCCTATCAGTCTCCATGTGAGAGAAAGGTGTGAAGTGTTTTGAGATGGCCATCGGGGGGCTTTTTATAAATAGATAAATAGCATTTATTTTCTGTTGGATTCATGACCGTTAATTTTGGGGCTGATAAGGACGGTCAGGAATATATGGTAAGTGTGACTATTAAGCTTCCTTTGGTAGTCATAGTGAAAGAGGGGGTTAACTAGAAATGATTGCGTGGTTATCCCCGGTCTTTAAGTCGAGATATGACACATGGCAAAAGTTCATAGGACACGCTAAATTTAAGGTCCATGCCAAAATGTAGGGAAATTCTTGAAGGGGGGTTATCGTATGAAGGGGCTTTCCAAAAATAAAAAACCAAAAGAAAAGAGAAAAACAACAACTTGGAAAAAGATCAGAAGGCCTGTAGGCTTGGTCAGGATCTTTGAATAAATTGTCCATTTTCTTATGAACACAAGTTGTAAAAAAATTTTCTTTTTTTTTTTTTTATAATAACACGACTTGAAACTACAACCTCAACATTGCAATAAGGAGTTCTTTCAGTGTACTATAGGAGATTCTTCTTTTCTATTAATGAATTGAATTTTGAGTATGTCAATTGTTCAAGTATTGCAAAAGCTTTAGGTGTTTTTTTCTACAAATGTTTAACAAAATTTTGTAGAAAATAAGTTATTTTTTGAATAATTGTAATAAATAAATAACAATATACAATTTTTTCTATGATTTTCATCCTTTTTGGTTTGAAGTTGTGCAATTTTCTTACAACATTTTCAATATTTCAAACGTATTGCAGCATTATCAAAAAAATTAATTTCAGGTAAGGAACTCGAGATATATATATATATATATTACAATCCTGACTTGTGAGCTTGCAAATTCTATTTTTCCTTTCATTTTGTGAGCTTTCCTCCTTTGGATGTTCCTGTTGGTGCCATGTCTCGATCCTTTGAGCTGATGGTGTAATTTATTGGTGTAAACCATTTTGACCAAATAGAGATTGGCCTCCCTTGGATGTTACAATTGAGGGAGGCTAACTCATATTGATTGCTTGTATAGGGGTTTTCCCTTCCTGTTTCTAATTAATACAATGCCTGTTCCATTCTCAAAATAATAAAACAAAATATAGTAGTATCTTCAAACAATTGTAACATCTATTTAAGTTATAGCTTTTGCAATATAACTTATCTCTCATGTTTTAAAACAGAACATGAAGTATAGTTTGTGGGAGCAATTGGCCTACCATATACAAAAATCTCAAAGTCAAGTTCATTTGTAATTGTAAGCTATTTGATCGAAGTCATAAAATGAACGAACAGCATAAGGGCGAAGTTTCAATCTTAAAAGGTTATCTTTCTATACAGATTACCTTCATTGGTGCCATGGATAAAACAGTTATTCGCATCAGTTGGACTTTAGCTTTGATGGAAATCCTCTTGTACCATGTCGGGCCATGGATTCTAAATTCCTATCACATTTCCTTTCATAATCTAATCTGTTTAATCAATTCGAAACTATTTTAATCCTAAACACCAGATCTGCAGACTATTTAATTCTAAATATACAATCTAAACAATTTTACATCGGTGAAGTCCTATATGAACCACTTATTGAACTATAAGAATACAAAAGGAAAATCAGTAAGGGCTCATACTACCCCCCGCCCACCCCCCCCGCGCTACCCACGTTTTTTAGAATGTTATAGATATACTCCTAACAGTTTTATATTAGAATGGCCAATACGTCTCTAATCTCTTCAATAAAATTCCATTTGTAAACTTTACCGTCATGTTAGAGAATGAACGAAAAGTAGTAACATCTTTCACAACGATGAAATCAGACAAAGACAAACTAAAAACCAACCAAACGGACTTTACTCAAAACTCATGAAATCTACTCTAAGGGGGGGGGGGGGGGGGGGGGGGGGGGGGGGGGGGGGGGGGGGAGAGAGAGAGAGAGAGAGAGTCACGAAACTCCATTTTTATGACCCTAAAAATTAAGGAAAAGTTCAAGAAAAATCCATTTTTATAACCCTGAAGTGAAGACCGAATAATAAAATAATCAAGTTTAAAGTATTACTCCTAATTAATTAGGAATCCAACTTAGAAAAAGATAGAAGTAAAATATTCATTTAGTAGTCTTTCAATCTATTTGTAGGCCAAATAATAAACCCATTATGTAAATCAAGTGAAACTAAAATTTCCGATAGCAAGTTTTAATAAAGTAATAAAGTTTAAATTAGAAAGAACAAAATAAGCAAAAGCAGGAAATTTGATTTTTTTTTATTCCCATGTCAAAAATGGGAAAAATCATGGAATATATTATAATAAAAATCAATAAAATGTAGAAGACACAAGACCAATTATGGATTACTCAGAAGAAGTGACCACTTGTTTTTCACAGTAAGTACTTCAATATAAAAACAACAAAGAAAAGAAAGGTACCTTCATAGGATTTCATGGAGTTTTGACCATGAACCAAGTACTTGCCAAATGGATCGGAGGAGCCTATTTCATTCTTTTGCTTATATCGTGCTTGTGCTGTGAAGATGCTGCACATGGAGTTATGGGAGATACCATAATCATTCATAAAGGTTATTTAGAGCCCAAGTAAATAAAGATATGAATTAATTTGAGAGAAAAATAGGACTAATGAGGGCGTAGAGTTTAAGAGAGAATTTACATACACTTGAAACGTATAATAGTAGAGCATTGCATGGGATTTCAATAGACATAATTAATATGTATACATGAAGTTATCTCAAGTGTGTGAAGGATATTTGTGGGTGGCAATGGGTCTTGTTGGGCTGAGTCTGGTTGAGCACTATCCAGTTTCATATAAAACATTATCATTTATTGGGCTTGAAAAGGTCAACTCACGCCTAAACCAAAAGTTAAAAGCATCAACCCAAAGATTGGGAACTCATAGTGCTGTTCCGCCAGGCAATCGAATGGAAAGCATAGGGAATGTTTGGCATTGTTCTCGTGTTGTTTTCAATTTTGTGCTCAATTAGGTTATACTAAGATTGAGTTTTGTTTAGATTATACCCTGCAGATCTTGTTTGGCAACATTATATTAAAATACTCTACTGTAAACATATCATATGAAACTCTTTTGCTAGTGGTATAAAAAATTTTCTCCAATGAATAGAAGCAAGAGAATCATAAGATCTAAAATGTGGGATCCACCTTTTATTGTTTGCCATACTCTATTATTATCCTATAAGAGACCCACCTGTAGAAGTTTCAAGGTGGTACTCACCTTTAAATTAAAATATGAGACTAATATTCGTAAGATCTATAAGGTGGGCCCACCTTTATAGGAATTATAATATGGGCCCACCTTTTGTTGAATTTATGTGCCTAATTTTTATAAATCACATCATGGTACACATCTTTTGAAATTAAAATATGAGCCCACATTTATAGGATTTATAATGTATGTCCTTTTGTTGCTATCGTAACTACGTGACCACATTTACAACCACAAAGTGGAGCCACATTTTTTGTGACTTTGTACATAGGACCCATATTTAGAAATTACAATATGGTGTTCACGTTTAGAAATTAATATAAATTATAACATGGGCTCATCTTGTTTGTTGGTTGTGAACAGGGGATGCACTTTACATAAAAATTACTTGGTACCACCTTTAGAAACTATAACATGGGGTCACATTCATAGGATACCCACATTCATAAGAATTATATTGTGGCTCTACCTTTTGTGATTGTGACCTATATAGGGCCACATTTAGAAATTAGAATATGGGGCTACACTCAAAGGATTTATAATGTGGTTCCACCATTATAAGAAATTGGGAATTATATAATGGGCTCACATTTTGTGATTGTTAACTTGTGACCCACTTTAGGAATTAGATGCTCGAGTCACTTCCTTTAAAATAAGGTGAGAAATAAGCATGAAACAATTGTACCAGCAAGTTGGTCCTTAATAAAAACAGATTTTTTTTGTTCCAGTTTCTTGTATTAGTGGGTTAAGATTTTGAGATTCCTTCATGCAAAACAAAAATTCGAAACTGTGATTTGGACATATCAAATGTGTTTTCTGCAGCCTTATCTTATGGAAACATTGAAACATTTGAATGGCACGATGCCAAATGCACCCACATTTTCAACTTAAACTCACTCATTCGTTAATTGGGTCATAAAAGCCAACTCAAAACCAAGCTAGCAATCGGAAAAGAGAATGGACAAATGAAAAACCATTTGTTTTGGATAGAGTGGCAGCTCTCATAACTCGACTTGTGTTGTCTTTGATGTCAGTCACATCGGGGGCTACCATAAAGAAAGTAGGAGTTATTTTTTTGGGTAAAGGGGATATTTTGCTGATTGATAATATCAGTAGTAGCCCTGTGAATTCAACCCACTGATAGCAGGCTTGGCCCTTGTTGGGTTTTGTCTTGTATTCTTGTTTCATAGATCAATCGTCTGGGTTAACCAGAATTGTGGTTCAGGATTAGGGGTATTTTAGTCATTATATATGGATTTTTTTGTTGGTCAAGGAAGCAGGAACTATATATATTGATGTATTATAACCCTAGATCCCAGGGGATTGAGATGGGATTATGATAGATGAGTTCTCTCCTCGTAGACATAGGTAAGGTTGCTAAACTAAATTGTTGTGTTAATTTGTTTAATTGCTTGATAGTGGGTTTATTCTACTGCGCCGCTTTTCCCAACAAGTGACATCAAACCCTGAGTTGCGCTACGTGATAGAAAATCTTAAGGGAGTTGAGATTGGTTTCTATTTCTGAAACAAAGAATAGGAGGGATCGTTTCAGCTCTTTGTTGCCCACTAATTTGATTTCCGAAAGGAGATTGGAAGAAGAGAGGGTTCTTACAGAGGATCTAAGAGAGAGATTGGATCTCTGTTTGCTGGAAATAGAAAAGAAGAAATCATTATGATTTGGATCTCTATTTGCTGGAAGCAGAGAAGAAGAAATCATTATGATTTCTTGGTGGGCCACAGAGCTTGATCAGAGACGAGTGTAGTAAAAGAGTAGAGTTCTTTTTTGGCTATGGATGTAGGCACATCGCTGAACCTCTTAAATCTCTCATGTGTTCTTATGTGCTTGTGTTCTCTTTTTGTGTGGTGCTTGATTATTATTACTAGTTATGTGTTTCTACATGTGCATAACAAGTGATATCAGAGTAAGAAGAAGGGTTTGTCCTTGTTTGTATGGCCATTTCACTGTAGACGAAGTCGCATCATGCCATTAGCTGGTTCTACCTACGTCAACGTTTGCAGAAAGGGTAGGGCCGGGAGGATCATTGCCACCTAATGCCACCAAGAAAGGTTTACCGTTTCGAATGAGTGCCTCAGATTCGGGAAGGAGATTGGCCATAGGATCCACTCACCGCAGTCGATTGCCGTCACATTGATCATCTGCCAGCTTGCCAGCCATAAGAAGGAGTACTCACTGCTATGATCACCGTTGGCTACCGCTGTGCCACAACCACAGCAAGAGAATAATGGATTCATGTTTCTGCTTGGGTTTTTGTTGTAGCAACCAGCGAGGAAGGAGAAGTAGCCTGGTCAATCCAGGCCTCGGGTCAGGTCAGGTTGACCCTGACCCATTTTGCAGCAGAAGTCCATTAGCACCGACCCAATTGGGTTGAACAAGTTCTGACCTGACCCGTTTTTGTGGAGTCCAACCTAGCAGCAACTTCCGCTGATGTTAGCGTGATGCCATTTGCTAGCGCAAGTGCCACATTAGTAATAGTATGGTCAAAGGAAGATTTGACTAGTTTGACGACTGAGTTTGTTATTGCGATATCTTGATTGTTCAGTGTCTGATTTGAGATTTGTTTGCTCTTATGGATTCGGTGCGGGGAGATCTACATGTGTGTAGAAGAAGATTGGCAGTTCAATGGTCAACAACTAGGATTGACCAATCAGAGTGTGAAAAATTGTTTTTACGATATCGAACCCATATGGAGTGGAATTTTAGATCCATTTTGCCCGGGGTGCTCATGTTAAGGAGATTTAAGAGGTAGGCCACAGATATTGGCAGTTTGATGGGTAGAAATTTGTAGGACTGAAAAAACCAATTGATTCACGATGATAGCAATGGATTTAAGTATCACAGGCTAGATTAAAGTGTTTGACAAAGAAACTACTTTAGGGATTTGCAGGAGAGAGTCATAGACTTCGTGACACATCAAGGATCGAAATGTGTTAATTGATGTCATGGACAGAAGACTGCTCTAAAACTTTATGGAAAGCTCACATCCGTGTTGAAGGGATTGAGAAGGAGCAACATGCCAAAGTGGATTGAAAAGCGAAAGGATCATAATCAGAAGAGGATAGTGTGCTAGAAAGCTGGGATTTGGACGATTAGGAATCAGTTTCGGTCACTACATATATGAGCCAAATTGTTGATTCAAGGTGTTTCGATTCTAATTCTTCTTATTAAGTGTTCGAGTAAAGATTGGTTTGATGCAAATAACTCTCATTGTTGATGGATCTATTCTTATGGGAGAAAATGCAAGATTGACAAGCATTTGAGATAAGAGTGGTAAAGATCTTGGTGTATGATGATGTTGTTTGGACCCAAATGGATGTGATACGTGTTCTGGGTTTACAAAGGAATTGGATTTCTTTGCGTCCTTTAAACTTCAAAGGCTAGAATGTCCTTTAGTAGGTAAAGTTTTGAAGGTGGAAAAGCGATCATTGGTCATCATGATTGGTGAGATGGTCAAAAATTTCTGCAGGTTGATAAAGGACGTTTTTTCAAGTGGAGTAGTGAAGGAGACATCAGATAACAGGGGAGGAAATCCATAGCTCAGGTAAAATTAGATGCGATGAAATCATCGAAAGATGGATTGATGGGTCTTCGATAATATCATTTAGTGAAAATCCAAGAAGACCTGAAAGAAGATGATTTTCTCAAAAAAGGTAGTCTATTTCATGTTGGAGTAAGCCAGTTTAGCATCAGATCATACATAACCCACATGTGCAGTGCCCAACCCGCTAGAACAGTACAGTTGGAGGTTGACATGAAGAACATCGAGATGGAGAAGAAGGAATGATTCACAAGGTACCAGTAAGATTCGGATTCGGGGAGGTCCTGAGTATTGTCTTGATGGATGGAAGTTAAGTTCATTATGTTACGAGGCTACTAGCAAAGATGGCAACAAATGGAGAGCACTTCGAAGGTTCAAGATGGTGGTGTTGAGGTGAAAGAAAACAACTGTGGGAAGTCTCAAGTTGGTTTGGACTTGATCGACACAAAATAATGATGAGATTGTGTATGCATCTGGGCTAAAGGGTGCAGGTGTTGCACTTAGTCATAGTGTGTGTGGACCATACCTTTTAAGTCAGTTTGGACTTGATTGATACTAGACAAAGGTGAGATTAACTATGCATCCACGCTAAGGGGTACAAGGGCCGCGCTAAGTTTTAGCGTGTACTGAGGTATACATTTTAGCAAGGTATGGGAAGTGCTCGTTTAATATGTTATAGTGTTAAAGAAAGAACACTATGCCATCAGTGTAGTGATGTACCATTCAACAAGGTACATGAAGACATTATTGGGTTATCTCAAGTTAGCTCTGAAAATTTATAAAATCCAAGTCAGGGTGGAGATTGTTGGGTTTTGTCTTGTATTCCAGTTTGACGCAATAGTCATCTAGGTTAGCTACAACCGAGGTTCAAGGTTAGGGGTATTTTAGTCATTATGCATGGATTTTCTTATTGGCCAAGAAAGTAGGAACTATATATATTGAAGTATTGTAACCCTAGATCCTAATGGACGAGAGGGGATCATGATAGATGAGTTCTCTTCTCTATGGACATAAGCAAGGTTGCCAAACTAAGTAAAATTATTGTGTTCATTTGTGTGATTGCTTGATAGTGGATTTATTTCGCTGTTTCCTAACAACTCTAAAAGAGCCCACAAAAAATCGGCTTTTGTCTTTCCTAAAAAGGTCAAGAATGAACCTAGACAAGATTTTTATTGGCCATACTTGGCTTGGCCCTCCTATGTATATAGATATACTGAAATATCCACTAGGTTTTTTGCAAGCCATAGGGTTGTTCTGCTATGATATAATCCTTTGGCCCCCTCTTTAGATCCTTTGAACTTGGATCTCCTAAGCAATTTACCTATAAACATAATTATAACTTTGTGCACTGCAATACTTTGGTAGCATTTAGAAATTATTCTTGGACTAAAATGTATGGGTCAAATCATAAGTTTATAAAGCATAATTTACAGAGGCAATGCTTTTAGTAAATTGAAATTTGTGCCACTACTAGCATTGGATCAATTCTCTTTAGTTGTTAGGTCTCATGTTTATCCTCAATATAAGATCAACCCTAATGGCACACCTTTGGGATGGGCCACAACTTGGAAAGCAAAGTCTTATAAAATCCTAGAAGAGAACTATGAGACAATTTCTTTTTGTTTTTTTTTTTTATATGAGATTCATTTTTTTATTTAATTTGTGAGAATTTAGCGCAATAAGTTCTAGCTATCAATTGTCTAAAACTCAAAAGTTAAAGATAAGATTCACCAATACCATCAAATAGTCATCTCTTAAATGTTAAATGACTCCTAGCTTCACCCCACTAAATTAGATTGTAGTAACGGATCTTGATCTGCCACCATGTGTATGGCCCTAGGCATTAATTATTGGGTCAGGTTGGCTAGTTGGGGTCAAATTGGATTAGTTGGGTTTAGATGCATTTTTGGTGGGACATATTAGAAACTAGGGCCAAAGCATGCATGGCATATCAGTGTGGGACCCATTGGAGATGGGTGACCTAAACTCATCATGAACCTGGACCTTAGCCCATTGGATCATTATGTTCAAGCTCAAAAGGCCTTTCTTGAAATTATCTAAAATTCACTAATTAGCAGAAAGCCCTTTTTTTGTAATTCAAGCAAACCTTTATGATAACCCTATATCTTCATATCCTTTTTCTTCTTTCACATCTCTATACACCCATTTCTCCCTCTTTCCTTATCTCATTTCTACTTTCCTCTCTTCCTCTTCCCTACTTTCTATTTCTCCATCACAAACCTAGAATCTCAAGGAAATCCATGGCAACCCCAATCATCTAGAGGCTCTTGCCATCACCCTCTCTTTGTCTTGTCTTCCCACAACTCCATTCCAAGTAGATTATTTCTCCCCAAAGACTTCAATTAGATTCTTTTTTCATTAGGGCATGCATCATTGGATTACGGGTATCTTCATCTTTAGTTTTAGGATTGTAGGAGGTATACTGATTTGGAGATCTGGATGTGGAAGAAGGATTTTCATCCTAGACCAAGCCCTAAACATTTGAAGATTTGGTTTTAGGTACTAAGACCTTAAGGCAAGTAGATAGCTACAACTAATGTGCATTTTGTGTATTTTCTATGATTAATATTAGTTAGAATTGATTTTGATAATTGGTGGTTGGTGGAAAACTCATGAATGAAAGGTTTGATGATCCAAGGTTTGGAAATTAGAAGGTTCGCTAAAGAAGTCACCAAAATGTAAAAGGGGTTCTAACTATGGCAAAGCCATAGACCATTCTATGGCTTAGCTATGGCTCACTTTCCAAAGAGATGGATTTGTGGTTTTGTTCTATGGCGAGCCTTACGGCCAGTCGTAAGAGAACTTATGGCTAAGTTGTAAGCTTGGCCTCGGTAAGTCATAAACACCCTTATTGCTAAGCCGTACCTAGGTCATGGCAGCTCCAATGAAGCTTGTATATGGGTAACCTTAAATAAGTTTGTAGGTCTAATTTGGTGACCTCAGTATATGGAAAAAACCCATACCTTCAACTTGACCAAAGGTAATATATGGATATAGTTTGAGTAGGGGTTTGGCCTATTCATGCAAGTACACTATACAAATGATTATCTTATCAATTCACATTGATTTGTATGGACTCCATTTGTCGGTGGCCCCACAATTGACTACAACCTACCTAGGTCATTTGTGGAAATTTAATTCTAGGAGTTTGGCTTTTGAAAAGTGGAATCCTTGACATAGTCTAATGACTTTCTCTTTCTCCATCACAAACCTAGAATCTCAAGGAAATCCATGGCAACCCCAATCATCTAGAGGCTCTTGCCATCACCCTCTCTTTGTCTTGTCTTCCCACGACTCCATTACAAGTAAGTTATTTCTCCCCAAAGACTTCAGTTAGATTCTTTTTTCATTAGGGCATGCATCATTGGATTATGGGTATCTTCATCTTTAGTTTTAGGATTGTAGGAGGTATACTGATTTGGAGATTTGGATGTGGAAGAAGGATTTCCATCCTAGACCAAGCCCTAAACATCTGAAGATTTGGTTTTAGGTACTAAGACCTTAAGGCAAGTAGATAGTTGCAACTAATGTGCATTTTGTGTATTTTCTATGATTAATATTAGTTAGAATTGATTTTGATAATTGGTGGTTGATGGAAAACTCATGAATGAAAGGTTTGATGATCCAAGGTTTGGAAATTAGAAGGTTCGCTAAAGAAATCACCCAAATTGTAAAAGGGATTGTGACTATGGCAAAGCCGTAGACCATTCTATGGCTTAGCTATGGCTCACTTCCCAAAGAGATGGATTTGTGGTTTTGTTCTGTGGCGAGCCTTACGGCCAATCATAAGAGAGCTTATGTCTAAGTTGTAAGCTTGGCCTTGGTAAGTCATAAATACCCTTACTGCTAAGCTGTACCTAGGACATGGCAGCTCCAATGAAGCCTGTATATGGGTAACCTTAAATAAGTTTGTAGGTCTAATTTGGTGACCTTAGTATATGGAAAAAACCAGTACCTTCAACTTGACCAAAGGTAATATATGGATACAGTTTGAGTAAGGGTTTGGCTTATTTGTGCAAGTACATTATGCAAATGATTATCTTATCAATTCACATTGATTTGTATGGACTCCATTTGTCGGTGGCCCCACAATTGACTACAACCTACTTAGGTCATTTGTGGAAATTTAATTCCAGGAGTTTGGCTTTTGAAAAGTGGAATCCTTGACATAGTCTAATGACCTTTAGTTTAAACAAATAAACATAATTTTGTGACCTATTATGAGAGGTGGTAGGAGCCGACCTCTCCCCAGTGTTAGTTGTACTTACACTATTTGGGGCTTGCTCCGGACTGCTAATGTAAATCCGAAATTTGAGATGCCCTTACATGATAGGCACCAAATGTGAAGTTAATGCATTGTGAACCGGTGCCTGCCTTAGGATGAATGGTCATGACTTATGTGTGCAATTGACTAACCTTGACCTTAGGATGGTGTAGTGCCTACCCTCAGACCACCCAATGATACTTGGTACATATATGCGTACTAGGATGGTTGTAGACTAGTAATTCACTTAGTTCATAATTCAATTTGTATTTATTTCCCTATTAGCCCCTATTTTCATATTAATTGAACATATATGTCATGGGTTGTGTGCGTTGGTATCCTTTATCATGGTATATCGAGGACTCTACATGTATATTTGAGGGCCCCACTTAGAGTTCTCACGAAAAATTTCATGAGGGAAGAATGCATTCTCTATATATATATATATATATATTTGCTCGACTGCAGTGGGAGGTGAATGTGTGCCATCGGGCCAACTTGTATTATGTGATGCAATATGCAGCTAAGTTGTGTATTATATATGGTGGAAACATGCATATTTGTGCATCATATTTTATGGGTTCATCGATGTCTGTGCATCATATAGACATCACAGGAATACCCATTTTGGTTATTATATATGGTATTGCGGGATTACCTGTTTTTGTTTATTATATATGATATAGTGGGGCTACCCATTTTTGTGCATCCAATTTAGTGGGACTACCCATGTGCATTCATTTATAATTTTGGTGGCACTAACTCAATTTTGTCATAATAACTTTGGTAATTATCTAATGGAAGGACTTATGTTCATTTTTTGTAGCTTACCTATTTGCCATTTATGTCAATATGACATTGTTTCATTTGGTATTTATGAACAAATTCCACAATTGAACTGGAAGGTCAACAAACGCCAGAAATTCCGCCAGATGGTGAAGTTGTTGAGTTGAGTGCATATGACATAGTTTGAGATGTCACGGTCTATTTGTAGGATTTTACATTTAGAATTTATTTAAATAAGGCCTTAGTTGTTTGAGCCTCAGTTTGATGTACCTGACTCATTAAATTTCGCATTTGAACCTTAAGTACGATGCTTCTAACACTACAAGAATTTACAGTTTCCTTGGTGTTTTTTCCCGGCACAATATTTAAATGCCAGGAAAAGTATACTTTTGGCCGACGAATAAGCTTATTTTGCTAGAAAAAGTTATAGTTTTCCTAGCAGCATACTTTCATCGCAAAGGTTTGAATTGTTCCCCGCGAATAGTTTATTTCACCGGCAAAGGTTAAGTTTTCACCGCAAATGATTGTTTTCGCCAGCATATGTTATATTTATGCCGGCATCCTACCTAGATCGCTAGCAAATTTCACCTGCCAACTCTTTTTTTAGATTGCTTCCCTTTTAAATATTGCCTGCAAATTATTTGTGCCGGGAAAAGGTTTTTAAATAATTTATTTTAATTATTAAAATTTTAACATCATTTTTGCCGGCGTACCAATCGAGCTGGGAATATCCATTTAGTACATCCTGGCCATCCACCACAATGGATGGTGTGATAAATAACTTCCCAAAACCCTCTGAACCCTCAATATCCATTTAGTACATCACCGCCTTGTACTAATATCCCAAAACCCTCTGATCTCTTAATATCCATTGGTCACACTCGAAAGATACGAAAATGTGTAATGGATTCGAGTCAATATTCACACATTTCAAGTGTTTAAGAAGAACGGGAACTAACTACAGTTCATAATTAATTTCCCTTTTGTTTATATGGGTTTAAATGCTCTGACCATGGGGATGCAGGTTGTTTTCATGTTTTTGAAGAGTTTATAACCCCTCCCTCAAGTCTCAGATGTGATCAAAATTCGGAAAGCAAAAGAAAATGCATGAAAATTGTGAAAAAAAATGCAAAAAGGAAGAAAACTAGGGGAGTGACCGTGGGTCACGGTCACTGGAAAACTAGGGAGTGATCGGCAGTTACGGTCATTGGCAAACAGTGGCAAAAAAAGCCAATGTTTGCTCTCTGCTTTGCTCCGTTTTGCCTTTGTGACTCTTCTAAGGTGCTAAAACTTGTTTCTTTTGATTTTTGGGGTATTGAGTGACCAATCAAGAGGGTTGAACTTGGCCATGAAATCGATCAAAACCTTTGGTAATCATCACTTTTGGTTACGGACTATTTTTGTACAAGTCCAAAAAGGGTACTGTATATCAGCGAAATAAAGCCAAACTTGTGTCATTCTGAACCTATAGTTTTCAAGGGATAAAATGAAGCCTATAGAGGCTTGTTCACAACTTTTATGATGGCTAGAACCTGCCACTAAGTGAGAAAAACAAAGGAATAGATGGTCATCCTTCGAAGGCCTGCCAGTGCTTGAACGTAGTCCTTCTTAAATGATACCCATTCTCCCTTTTTTTCTCTAAACCATCTCTCAACTTGAGTGACTGAGAAGAGGAAGAAGAAGTCAGTTGGAGTGCTTGAAGTGCTTTGTGAATGGATTCAAATCTGTGGAAGTTGCTCCTGGAACTTAGACAAATTATTTCTCTGTCTCTGTCCCCTTTCCGTATGTTAAACCTCCCTTTTTATAGACTTTAACAGTAGTTTGGGTGTTATGTGGAGTTAAAAGAAGTTATTGGAAGTTAAAGTTTGAAATAAAGTGGAGGGAACCATCAAAAAGCATAGGAACTGCTCCACAGGTGTCAAGGACTGCAGCTGCGGTCACTCCTAAGGGCCACTTTTGGACTTCTGCATATGTGACTTGTTTTCGCCTGTTTGGGGCCTGAACGATGTCCGATCTTCACGAAACTCAGAGGGATGCTTTTTGAAACTATTTTGAGTATTTCATAGAAATTTCACACATTTTGACCTTCTAAAGTTCGTCAACTCCCCATTGAAGGTGGCCTGCGATCACTCTCAAGGCCCATTTTTGGACTTTTGTATATATGATCTGTTTTCGCCTGGTTGGGGCTTGAGCTGTGTCTGATCTTCACAAAACTTAGAGGGATGCTTTTTGACACTATTTTGAGTGTTATAGAAATTTCAGCCTGTTTTGACCTTCTGAAGTTGGTCAACTTCCTGTTGAAGGTGGGTCGTGGTCCCTCTCAAGGCCTATTTTTGAACTTTTGCATTTATGAACCATTTTTTCTTGTTTGGGGTCCGAACGATGTCCAATCTTCACACAAATTGAAGGGATGCTTTTTGACACTATTTTGATGTGTCATACAAATCTCAGCCCATTTTGACTTTCTGAAGTTTGTCAACTCCCTTGTTGACTTTTTATGAAAATGGGCCATTGTTTCAGCTGTTTGAGGCCAAAATAACCTCGGTTTAGTTTGAAACTTGGATGGATTGATATCAAGGTATTTTGGAGTGTTGATCCAAATTTCATGCAATTTGGATTTGGGAAAGTAGGGTTTCGAACAGTGACCTATTTGTTCCATGTCCCAAGTCACTATTCACTTCATACTATAGGTAGTTAGCTTGTTTTCTACCCGAACAATGTTCAATTGACTTGAAACTTTGTGGAATTAACTTTGAACACATTTTGAGTTTTTATTCCAAATTTTATCAGCTTTGGCCTCCTGAAAGTAGGATTTTGGCTAGTGACCTCCATGGCTCGAGGGTCTCTTTCTTTTAAGTTAACATACAATGGAAGTAGGACCAAACAAAGTCCTTTTAACTTGAAATTTTGAAAAATACCTGTTGAGCATGACTAAAGGTTTGTGCCCAGATTTCATCAATTTTGAATGTCGAAAAGCAGGACTTTGGTCAGTGACCCCATGACTTGGGGGTCATTAACCCAAAGTTGACATGTTCATAGACTTGGGTCGATTGATGTCCGTTTGACTTAAAATTTTGTAAAGCCTCCCTTGAGCATAATTTGAGCTTCCTTCAGAAGTTTGAGCTGATTTGATCTTCGTGAGGTGTCATTTTACACAGTGACCCCACAAAGCTTAGTAGATGACCATCTGAACTAAGTTTGCGTCCAAATGATGTTCAAATGCTCTGAAATTTTGAAGCATAATCTTTGATTGTACTTGAAGGCATTCCCCTAAGTTTCAGCTTATTTTGACTTATAGAAGTATCAATTTCCATAAGACCCCTAAGGAGCTATCGAACAATCACTGAAGCTTGGTTTTAAGCTGAAATGAAGTCCAAATGGTTTGAAACTTTGAAACATCATTCTCAAGCATGTTTTGGAGTTTCCATGAAAGCTTCGGCAACTTTTGTAACCCAAAACCTTGAGTATGTTCAGTACCCCTAGTTTTCGAGCTAATGAACCTTGAATTTGGTATTTGGTAAGTTTGAGTGACAAAATGAAGTCCAGTAACTCTAAAGTTTGAAATGCTGCATTCTGAGCTCATCTGAAGTCTTCTGAGTGGATTACATTAGTTCTGAACATTTGGATGCAGTACTTGACTTGCCATTCCACAATCCTAAGGTTTATGTGTCCTTGGTTTGGAATTTGCTTGTAATATCTTCGTTGCAACACTTGTAATTTTTTATGGGTCAACAAGTGTCCCATCGAGGTGCAATGATTATAGTGTAATACTCATTGTGCCTCGAAATGGCCAATCTGTGGGAATGATGAATGGCTTGATGAAATTATTGTTTGTCAAGATCGGTTGTAGGCCTAAACTTGGGGTTTTAAAAGTTTTGATAAAAACCATGAAGGGTTTGATAATGAAATTTTGGTAAAAATATAAGAATTTCGAATTTCTTTGCCCTATTTTCACAAATATCAAATAACATCTCTATGAGGACTGTGGGGAACACCCACAAAAGAATCTCTTAGGTATTTAGAAAATTCAGAAGTTTATGAATTTTTGTTTGGATTTTGGAAATGTATTTGATTTGATTTTGACTTATTTGTCACAGATATTCAGAGTGGCATCTTTGTGGGGATGTGGGGAACACCCACAAAAAAGAATCCTTGAGGTTAAAAAAAAAAAAATCAAAGGTTTGGTTTAAAATGGATTTGGGTTTGGATTTTCATGGATTTTTGGTTCACTTTTAGAAATCAAAGTTTAGGTTTTGACTTGCTTGACATGATTCAAAATGAGATGCAATTTTGAAGGAGATTGGCTTTTGGCTTTTGTGGATTTTGATCCCAAGTAATTTGAGATGAAAATTTTGGCTTAAAATTGAGTTTGTCCTAGGATGAACTTAAAATTTGGATTATGTTGGCTTTCAAGAAAACACACATTTTTGTTTAGAGCAAAATACCCAAAGTGGGTTCACCATGTTGTGTATTAAGATAGAACCAAAAATTTGGCTGTGAGGAATATTGCAACCATAGATCATCATATTGCAACAATAGCTTTTATCCTTGAAAGATGATGCTCTAAAGCTTAAAGGCACCATAGATGGCTTGAAGAAGTCTAGTTCAAAGAACCAGGCCCGCGAAGAGTACATTCTCGCCAAAGTAAAGGCAAAGTAGACAACCGTGAATGACTTTGTTCAATCCCTTGAAAGTGAAATAAGTATCAGATAGGATGAAATTGAGATTTATGCTGTTGTCCCAGCTTATCCAAGCTATAAAGGGCCCATCCTAAGGGAGGTAACTTGAGAAGTTCTTGGACTAGATTTCATTGCCGCAGCTTCTTGTATGACTCTTTTATCTTGATCAGCCTGGGTCGCCATGTATATAATGACTTCATTTTTTGTACTTAAACTTCAAATGAATATCAACGGAAAAACTTTTCTTTTCCTCCATTTTGTCATTGGTATAGGTGTATGGTTTGATTTTGTGTGGATGTTTGAAGTAGTTTATATGGATGGTTTGTTTGGTTTGGTTTTCTCAAACTTATATGAGGGTATGATTTGTGATCTTTTGGATCCATAAATCGAAAATAAGAGAGTCATATAGGTGGACATTATCCAATGCCCATATGTGAGGCTTTCTCTAAGGGGACTTGATCCTTTTGGTGTCGAAAGGGGTAAAGCGGTCAAACAAAGTGGATGTTATCCGGTGCCCATGTGTGAGGCTTTCTTCGGGATCCTTGACTTATTCCTTAGGACAAAAATTTGGTTTTGGTTTTTGTTTAGATGTTGGTTATACAGGGTTTACAAAAAGACTTATTATATATAACTGAAGGTAGTCATATAAGGTCTGCAGAAAGACTTGTTCTATACAACTGAGTTTTGCAAAAAGACTTATTCCACATAACTGAGTTTTGCAATACAGAGTCTGCAAAAAGACTTAATCTATATAGTAAGACGTTACAAGTGGTTTTGTAAGGACATTATCCAAGTAATGAAGGTTTGACTATAGGGGTTGAAGGACTTGATCCTCGCAATCATTTTATACAAGTTTGAGGGATTTGGGTTAGGAGTCATAGGTTGTGAGGCTTGAAACCAGAGGATTTTAGGAGTGAGAATGTACACTGTACATGAATCTGGTGCACTGTACATGCTTTGGGTATACCAATGACATTTAAGTATAGTATTCCTTGAGAAGATTTTCATTGATAAGGATCATGCATCTATCTCCTTCGAGTGTGAGAAATGCATAGACACCTTTAGAGTAGACCTACAACAAAAGGTCCTTCCCATTGAATTCAAATTTGCCTTTTGAAAAGTGTGTGGAGAACATTGGCCTTTTGACTGCAAGGACTAAATCTCCTTTCTTGTAAACTCTGTATTTTGACCTTTTTATTGAAAAATCTAGTCATATGAGCCTGATAGAGCTCGATGCTTTGTCGAGCAGCAAACCTCTTTTCATCAAGGTTTTCCAACTCTTAAAGTCTGAGCTTGGCATCTTTTCTTCAGTGTATTTGCTCATCACAGCTATTCGAATAGAAGGAAGTTGAATTTCCAAGGGTATCACAGCTTCACAACCATAAATAAAGGAATATGGTGTTGATTTGTTCGAATCATGAACAGTAGTTTTGTATGCCCACAATGCTTCAGGAAGTTTGGTACTCCAACTCTTTTTATTATTAGAGACCATTTTCTTTAAAATTTTGCAAAAGGTTTTATTAAAAGTTTCAGCAAGTCCATTAGTTGCAAGGTTATATGCCATAGAAGGATAGCATTGGATCCCAAATTTGTCACAGAATCTACAGAATCTGTTGTTATTTAATTGAGGATCATTGTCATGATGCAAATGTTTAGGAACCCCAATACGACGGATGATATGAGTCTTCAAGAAGCTGAGGACAGTATCTGTTTTAACATTTTGATGTCGTAGAATGTAGTGAAATTCGATCAGCACAAATCTCTCCTTGACTTTACATGCTTTGTTGAAGAAAGGAAGTATGTCTGGTTTTTTTCACTTCATATTTGAGATTCATTTGTTTGATTACAAGTTGTGAATCTCCATATACTTCAGGCATATTGATACTAGATTCCAAGGCCAGCTCAAGACCCATAATCAATGCTGTATATTCTGCCACCTTATTTGAACATGGCTTGATTAAATGAGAAAGTGAGAGATGTGGAATCTTTCGGGGCTGCAAAAAATGATCCCAACCTCGGAAACTAGATCTCCAAATTCATTTGTCTTGGAAGCTCCATCAAAGTGCATGATTCAATGCAAGTCTGGATCAATAGTGGGTTTCCACATTTGGTCAATGAAGAAGACCGGCTCATCAGGGAGATTATCTCTGAATTCAGAATTCTCCGAAAGTGGATATTCTTCTAGGAAGTCAGTAAGAGCTTGTCCTTTTACTACATTTGTAGGAGTATATCTAAGGTCATATTGAGAGAGAATAATAGACCATTTTGCTTAAACAATCACTCAGTGCATCGGCCTTTGTCACAAGTGCCTTCAGTGGGTTGGTGTTGGAAACCAAGTACACTACATTAGAAAGAATATAGTGATGTAGTTTCCTCGTTGTTCTTTTGAGCTAGCAATGCCCCAAGAGAGTGATTAAGAGCTCAAATGTAGAGGATGAAAGGTTTGCCTAGAATTGGAGCTGAAAGGACTGGTGGGTTAGTGAGAATCATTTGATATCTTGAAAGGCATATTCATAAGCTTTATCCCACATAAATTTTATTCTTTTCTTCATGAGTAGGATAATGCTCTGCATTTCCCAGATAAGTTTGAGATGAACCGACGAATGTTGGCAAGTCTGCCCTATAATCCTTTGAGTTCTTTAAGAGTTCTCGGAGAAGGCATCTCCAATATAGTTTTGACTTTGATTGATCTCTTTGAGGGTCAGTTCTGCATTAATGGCAACTTCAACCAATTGGGCCAGAGACTTAGTTTTGTGACTAAGTATGATAGCCTTGATTTTTGGTCGCAAATTAGTTTTACACATTTTCATCGTTGCCGTCTTAGATGGTTGTTCCAAGCATTTGTAGGATAATTCTCTCCATCTATTGATAAAGGCCTGTGCAATTTCATTGTCTCCTTGCCTTGTATTGCTGAGTATAGCAAAGGTGACTATTTGATCCTCTTCTTGGAAATGGTGTAAGAACTTTTCTTCTGTGATTGGCCATGTCATGAAGGGAAGTTCTAGTAACTGTTTGTACCAATCGAAGGCAACTCCTTTCAATGTGCCAATGAATAGGCTTATTTTTAGTGCACTAACTTTGGCAGGCTTCCAAGGAGTGATTTGAAATGCATAATATGTTGATATGTTGACCCCTTTCCAAGGTATGGTTGGAAAGTCAAAGTTTATAATTTAGTGGAAATGGAACCAGATCAAATTCCGGAGGATACTTGGGTGTAATACCCTTCTTTTTTATCCTGATCTCCACATTTGATTTTGTTAGTATCTTTTCAATTTCTTTGAAAGTTACATGTTTTTTAGAATCTGCATGAAGACCAAGGATAGATGAATGATCATCACCAGTAGAACCTGCAGCTATCACTTTGTCCATCAACGACTTAAATTGAGCTATGAGCAGGTCAATTTTAGTGGCATACTTCTTGATCAATGCTTGTTATCTTCTGTTGGCAAACAGAGGATTTATTTGAGCTTTAATTAGACCACCTAGCTTATCTATTAAGATTTTCAATTGGGTAGCCAAGTGGTCAATCATAGCTTCTTGTTGTTTGACGACATCCTAACATTGTCATCTTCATTTTTACCAGTATTTTTTTCGTTGGCATCTTTACTTCTATTAGCATCATTATTTTCGTCTTTACTAGTCCCTCTCCCTTCAATGATAAATATAGTATATTGACAGGGAGAGGATGATATTAATGCCTGAGGAGTGGATTGACTATCTTTTGCATTTAAGACAGTGATAGGATCATCGTCAAAATCAGTTTCAACATGACCTTCAAAAGTGTTGCTTGAATAAGAGTCTGAATCAGACCCTTGTGATTGAGTTCGAGCCATATTCCGAGTAACTCTTTGAGCTAAGCTTGGCCTGACCATGCAAGATGAGGTCAAGTATGGATCATCTTTTTTAATCACCTATTTTTTAGTGATCTTGCATTATGATGGCTTCTGAGTTTGGTCCTTGTAGTGGGCTAAAGGTTTTTTCTTGATTTGGTTAGCTAGCCTGGCTGCCAAGGTTTGATCTTTGAACTTGGAGACCAGTTGCCTGGAAGTACTGGCAACTCATTCCTAATCCATGGGATCAGAAGTGGGAAGTGAAAGGATGCCAATAGCACCTCTTTTGTTTTTCTTCTTCTGCTCCTTTTGTTAGAGCGAATCCTTGAAATGAACGCGATCGGTTGAATTATTGATAACTAATTGCTCAGTTTTCTTTTTGCCTTTAGCATCGTGTGATAGGCACTGGGGTGAAGATGGCGCGGTTGGTGCTACAATGATAGAGGGTAGATGCCCCCCACCAAACCTCCATACCTCTTTTTGAGTCAAAGGATATAAAGTAGTATCTTCAAGTGAGGCCAAGAGTTTGTTCTTGGCCTTGCTGGACTTGGAAATATGTGGCTTACGGTGACCACGTGCTGCATCTGGGAAAGGTCACATGTTTCTAGGCCTTCTTGCGGGTTATGAGTTGTAGAAGGTCCTCTGATGCTTGTTTGTTAATAGCCCGTTGTTTGGGCCAAGTAGATGACAATCTTGAACCTTAAACAGTCGCTAGAAGAGACTTGCCAAGTGTCATTGACTTGTGATCGGTGAACCAGACCTGCCTTGCCTCTAGTCGAGGCTTGATGATATGAAGGCTACTGCCTCCTGACTGTAATTTGTGTTTAGGTTTCTCTTGAACCCTGTTGAAAGCTCCAAATGGATTCTGGGTATATTTGGAAACCCAGGGTTTAGGAGTCTCACTTTTCTTGACAGATTTTAAGGTCACTGATGACCCATTTAGATCAGTTGACCAAATTAGATTAGTTGAAGTCTTGGAACCCATAGGTGTAGAAAGCCTTTGGAAGACTAAGACTCTTGATGTAGGGGCAATAGTGTCAATTCGAGCCCTCTTCGGTGTTTTTGCAGATGTTTTGTTTTGGGTCATGGAGATTTTAAAAACCCTCTCCTTGGTTTTGTCAAAAGTAATGATCAAAGAACCGTGATATCTCTACAAAAAAGTATGCCCAATGAGCTACATTAGTGTTATAACCAACATGGCTACCTCTTGGGTTATCTGGAATGGTTTATGAATGCCATCTAGACCAACATGGTTTTGAATTGGAATAGTCAGACATAGGTATAAGCCCCATCTCTTCATGCTATGCTGACTGTCTTAGCTGTCAGAATTTCAACAGCATTTCAGGACTATATAGTCAGGCTTAAAAGCATGCTAAGCTGACTAGAGCTGGTTACCAATATTTCGGTAACATTTCAGGACCATCTGTGTCAAACTTATAAGTAAGAGAGGGTTGGATCTAATCAAAGGGATAGATCCTATAGGATCGAGCCTGCACCACTATCACAATGATCATACAAGATCCATCTATGTATGACACCGGACAATGCATGATTGCGATGTCGTTGTTATTATCATTGATTTAATAAAACATTTATTTGGGTCAAAGCCCCTTGGACTGAATCACCACTCTTCTAGAGTATGAAAGGGTGTGATTTGGTCCATGTACATCAAGGTGCAAATTTCTTCAATTAAATCCTTCAATTGAATGGCAAAAATCTGCATTTTGAGGTGCTTAATGCCTTTATTTGAATGATAAAAGGATGCACTTCAAGGTATAAGATTCCTTCCTTAATGTTCCGAAACCCATCGTAGACATCAAGGTCTTGCATGGGTGTTTTCAGAGGTCAAACAGACCAATTTTAGCAACAAAATAGGTCAGTGACTGTGACCTTCCCATTTCCCATTGATTCCCCATGGTCACATCACTTTTTACATAGTTCCCCGTGGTCATAGGCTTTCAGCAGCACTTTTAAGCATAACAGTAGCATTTTTCAGTATGAAAGCAGCACTTTACAGCTTAACATCAATACTTTTTAGCACTTTTCGTGCATTTTAAGCCAAATTTGATCACAAATTAGGACATAATAAATTCCCACAGAAGGCGCCAACCTTCTGATGGTGCTCGAAAGATGCAAAAATGTGTAATGGATTTGAGTCCAACATTCACACATTTCAAGCATTTAAGATGAATGCGGATTAACTATGGTTCATCATTAATTCCCCTTTCGTTTACATGGGTTCAAATGCTTTGACTGCAAGGATACAGGTTGTTTATATGTTTTTGAAGAGTTTACAACCCCTCCCTCAAGTCTCAGATGTGATCTAAATTCGAAATGTACAAGAAAATACATGAAAATTATGAAAAAGAATGCAAAAAGGAAGAAAACTGGGGGAGTGACCGTGGGTCACGGTCATTAGAAAACTGGGGAGTGACCGACAGTCATGGTCAGTGGCAGACAGTGGCAAAAAAAAAGCCACTATTTGCTCTCTGCTTTGCCTTATTTCACCTCTGTGACTATTCCAAGGTGCTGAAACTTGTTTCTTTTGATTTTTAGGGAATTGAGTGACTATCAAGAGGGTTGAATTTGGCCATGGAATCGATTAAAACCTTTGGTAATCATCACTTTTGGTTACGAACTATTTTTGTACAAGTTCAAAAATGGTACTTTATATCAGCAAAATGAAGTGAAACTTTTGTTATTCTGAGCCTATAATTTTCAAGGGATAGAATGAAGCCTAAAGAGGCTTGTTTACAACTTTTATGATGGCTAGAACCACCCACCAAGTGAGAAAAACAAAGGAATAGATGGTCATCCTTTTAAGGCTTGCCAGTGCTTGAACATAGTCCTTCTTAAATGATACCCATACTCCACTTCTTTCTTTGAACCATCTCTCACCTTGAGTGACTGAGAAAAAGAAGAAAAAGTGGGTTGGAGTGCTTGAAGTTATTTTGTAAATGGCTTCAAATCTATGGAAGTTGCTCCTGGAACTTAGAAAAATTATTTTCTCTGTCTCTGTCTCCTTTCTACATGTTAAACCTCTTTTTTTATAGACTTCAAAGTAGTTTGGGAGTTACGGGGAGTTAAAAGGAGTTGTGGGAAGTTAAAGTTCGACATAAAGTGGAGGGAACTACCGAAAACCATACGAATTGCTGCAAAGGTGTCAGTGACCGCAACCACGGTCACTCCCAAAGCCCATTTTTGAACTTTTGTATATGTGATCCGTGTTCACCTGTTTGGGGCTCAAATGATGTCCGATCTTGAAGAAATTTAGAGAGATGCTTTTTGACACTATTTTGAGTGTGTCATAGTGATTTCAGCCATTTTGACCTTCTGAAGTTAGTCAACTCTCCGTTGAAGCTGGGCCGCAGTCACTCCCAAGGCCCATTTTTGAAATTTTGCATATGTAACGCTTTTTCACCTGTTTGGGGCCCAAAGGATGTCCGATCTTCACAAAACTCAAAAGGGATGTATTTTGACACTATTTTGATTATAACATAGAAATTTTAGCCCGTTTGACTTGTTGAAGGTGGGCCGCTGTCACTTTCAGGGCCCATTTTTGGACATTTGCATTTGTGAACCCTTTTTGCCTGTTTGGGGCTTGAACAATGTCCAATCTTCACCAAAATTGGAGGGTTACTTTTTGACACTATTTTGTATGTGTCATACAAAATTTAGCCCATTTTAACCTTTTGAAGTTGATCAACTCCCCCGTTGAATTTTCATAAAAATGGGCCCTTTTTTCAGCCATTTGAGGCCCAAATGACCTCGGTTTAGTTTGAAACTTGGAGGGATTAATATTAGCGGTATTTTGGATGTTGATCCAAATTTCATATAGTTTGGATTTGGGGAAGTAGGATTTCGACTAGTGACCTATTTGTTGCATGTTCCAAGTCACTATTTACTCCACACTGTAGGTAGTTAGCTTGTTTTCTACCCAAATGATGTTCAATTGACTTGAAACTTTAACGAATTAGGGAATTAACTTTGAATATAGTTTGAGTCTCTATTCTATATTTCATCAGCTTTGGCCTCCTGAAAGTAGGATTTTGGCTAGTGACCTCCATGGCTCGAGGGTCACTATCTTCTAAGTTGACATGCAATGGAAGTAAGACCAAACGAAGTCCTTTTGACATGAAAATTTGCAGAATCTCTTTTGAGCATGATTGAAAGGTTTGTGCCCAAATTCCAACAATTTTGGATGTCGAAAAGCAGGACTTTGGTCAGTGACCCCATGAGTTGGGGGTCATTGACCCAAAGTTGACAGGTTTGTAGACTTTGGGTCAATTGATGTCCGTTTGACCTGAAATTTTGCAGAGCCTCCCTTAAGCATAATTTGAGCTTCATGTAGGAGTTTGAGCTAATTTGATCTTCGTAAGGTGTCACTTTACACAGTGACTCCACAGAGCTTAGTAGACGACAATCTGAACTGAGTTTGCATCCAAATGATGTTAAAATGCTTTGAAATTTTGAAGCATAATCTTTGAATGTACTTGAAGGCATTGCTCTAAGTTTGAGCTTGTTCTGATATGTAGAAGTGTCAATTTCCACAGTGACCCCCAAAGAGCTGTCGAACAGTCACTGAAGCTTGGTTTTGAGCTTAGATGAAATCCAAATGCTTTGAAACTTTGAAACATTATTCTTAAGCATGATGTAGAGTTGCTGTGAAAGTTTCAGCAACTTTGGCAACCCAGAACCTTGACTATGTTTAGTGACCCCTAGTTTTTAAGCTAATGAACCTTGAATTTGGTATTTGGTGACTTTGAGTGACGAAATGAAATCCAGTAACTCTGAAGTTTGAAATGCTGCATTTTGAGCTCATCTAAAGTCTTATGAGTAGATTGTATCAGTTCTGAACATCTAGATGCAGTACTTGACTTGCCATTCCAAATCCCAAGGTTTAGGTGTCATTGGTTTGGAATTTGCTTGTAATATCTTTGCTGTAATACTTGTAATTTTTTATGTGTCAACATCCATTCAATCCCCAAACCCAGCGAGAGAGAGAGAGAGTGAGAGAGAGAGAGAGAGAGAGAGAGAGAGAGAGAGAGAGAGAGAAGAACCCACCATCGGCTACTGGTAGACTCAGCCCATCATTGCCTTGTAGCTATCGTCATCTTCCTTTCATCACCACTGTTTGCATCTCTTCTTTTTTCTCAAACCAAAACCGAGGCTGCTGACATGAATCTCAAGGCCAGGTAGGGTTTCTTTTGTGCATTTTTTTCCTGATTTCAGCTCTGTTTGGTTTTGTGTATTGTACTTTTTTTCTTTTACTGGGTTGAGAGATGTGTTTGTGTTCACAACTCAGAGAGGCACTTCGGATGCTTTATTGTAAGAATGGATGGTCTGATGGGATTTTGTGGTGAGTGAAATCCAATGATCCCCTTATGGGTTTGGTCAAAGTCTTCGATTTTTGGGTTGTGCAACAACCGATTGAATCGACTCGTCAACATGCCCAATCGAACAACCAAGGGCCCAATTTGGTAGAAAGATAGAGAGAAAAAGAAATCATCATTTGAACATAAGGAGAAAGTAGGCAAAAATAAAGAGGACCCATTTGTGTTTAGGTTTGGTCTCTGTGTTGTTGCATCTATTGGTTATTGGGTTTTTTGTTTTGTTTTGTTTTGGGTGTGTTTGGATGGAACTGATTGTGAGTGAAACAGAATGATTTGGTTTTTGGGATAGTTTGGGCTTCAAATCAACATTTAGAGGCAACCAAAATGTCAAAAGATGTATTATTTTGGGTGGTACTCAAACTAGCCCTCAGTTTGACAGATCTGCTTTCTCTGTCTTATGTACATTTCTAAGTATTTATGGTTGTTGGCTCTATATGTTATTGTCATGTTCTTGTTTCCTTCCTGTTTTGTTTGTTTAAATTTCAATAGACTGCACTTTTCACTACAGAGAAAATCTCTCTCGTGTCTTACCCTTTCTCAAACATCTCTTTCTAGAAGAAACATCTCTGCTTCTGTTCAGTTCCTTTATCAGGTAAAATCCATACCTGAGCTTAAAATTCAATTAGCTTTCATGAAGGAATACAGCACCAACATAAGAGGCATTGGAGATAAGGAATTAAAAAAAAACGAGATTTTTTTTTATTTCTCAAATCCACAAACACACCCATAATCTTAGTTTTTTGGAATTAAGATGTAAGATGAGAGAAACAGGGCATGACAGATAAACTATGGACATGTAGAAGCATACTTTGACTTTGCTTTATCATACAAAGATTTGTCTGCTTGTAACTGTGGTTGTTGTTGCTGTTGTAGCTGTTAGATGGCTCCATCTTTATTTGAAATACTTGATCCTTTTCTTCCTTCATGACCACATCTCCCTCTCTCTAGAGAGAATGAGAGCGAGAGAGAGATGAATAAGAAGAAGAAATGAAGGAGATAGGTTATGATTTGTATGATGGGGATGCACATGTGTGCGTTCAGGATGAGTGGGATCACTCTCTCTGTCTTAGATCACTGGTGTGTGTTGTGGGGGAGGTAGGGGAGAGAGGAGAAAGGAGGAGGAAAAGGGAAAGATATCAGTGAGATTAAGGCAGTAATTATCCGTGAGATTTATGTAAAAATCTTTGTTGGGTGCTCCTTCGCAACTGGTGGAAGGAATGGAAGAGTAGTCCCTCGGGGCATGTATCATATGGGGGAGGGGGGCGGGGCGGGGGGGGGGGGGGGGGGGGGGGGGGTGTGTGGTGGTGCAAGGGGATGATCTCCTCATCCTTTTTACTTTTACTTTTTTTCTGCTTTGTCTTTTTCCTTCTTGTTTTTTTAGTTTGGATTAAGTAAGAACTACTTATCTAATAAAGTAGCTCTTACTCATTTCAAATATATGTTTTTTTTCTTTTTTTTCTTTTAAGAAAAGGTTTTCTAGAAAGATATGCTAGTATTATTTCAAATTTTGGGTTTTGTATAGGCTTGTTTGCCTGTTGCTTTTTCTATTCAAGAGAAGAACATTGTTAAATAAAAGAGGCTCGTCCTCTTTGCATCCATATGACCATTCAATATGAGTGAAAACCAATTTGTATCAATGTTATGAAAGTAAAAAAGTATATATATATATATACTAAACCAGATCTATGTGCTTCATTACTGGCCTCTATTAAATTGGGTGTATTTCTGGTTAATTTTTGCAATTCAATTGGATTTTGAAGAAGACGAGCGTACGTTATGTTGATTGTAGCCTCACAGTAGGTAAGTGCACCACGCATAGCTTAAGCTATTTGTTAAATCCACATGTTGGGTCATGTGTACCTCCTAACTAAAAAAATATGAAGTAACAACTAAGAAAACCTGCTTTTGATTGAATGTAACACTCGATCTATCCGCACTGCCAGGAAGGATTATAACTTTATAACTGATATGATGTTGTGATTTTCTTTCTTTGCTAACTAACTTTTTATCTGCTATGAATAAATCAGTCAGAGGAGAGCCGGTGGAACTAGATGCCCTTCAAGTCTTGGTTTTTATTCCCATTTTTGGTTGGTTATCACATTGAGTGTCTCAATAGCATTTTAATGCCAAGTGATTTCATGTTTTAAGTAAGAAAGGTGACATTAATTGAGATCTTATTGTCTGTAGCTAACAAGTTGAAACTGGCATCTAGCCATATGCTGCTATAAAATGTTCGATGATTAATTGTTTCTTATTTTTGTAGCTTATCAACATTCCCAAAAACAAAAACAAACAAACACACACACACACACACACACACACACACACACACACACACACACACACACACAAAGTTTAGTTGGGTCCAAAAGGTGGAGGTGGTGGAGGAGAATGAGATGGATGATTTGAAGATCTATCATCATAGAATAGATAGAGGGTCTCTTTTCACCATAAATCTAAAATTAGATCACCACAACCATTGACTTCCAAACTTTAAAATTTAATGCATTCTTACTTATAAGTTTTATAAAATTCAATTCAAGGATGAGGATAATTCATAAATTCCTCTCTGTTTGTCTCTTTTTTACCTCCTTTTAAAAATCTCTTTTCTACTCTCTCTAGATCTTGTCTTGTTTGGTGTTTTATACCATCTATTGATTGAATTTGAGTTAACCATCACCTTGCATATATGAACATATATGGACAAAAGTTGGATGTTACTGTATCATAATAAATTTAGTTAGCCGTATATAGATGGGGTGAATTCTTTTATTGAATTTGGAAAGGGAAATTCGGGCGGGAGTAAAGTGATTAAGTGCCCGTGTAACAACTGCTGTAATAATTATAAGCATGACTATGAGATTGTGAAAGATCATCTACTCCAGCGTGGGATGCTGGTATCCTATGAAACTTGGTTATAGCATGGGTAACTTGTACAATCCGATGAATCAGATAGTGAGGATGAATTAGATGAGGATCGAGGTGGATATGATGAGTTGCTTGAGGACCATGGAAGGGGGACTTCTATGGTGGATGATACCTGAGGGATGGATGACGTTTGAAACTTTGAAATTATGTTAGAGGCTTCCAAGCATGGTTTGTACCCGGGCTGTAAAGATTCAGAAACCCTGTTAGCATTTGTCATTAGGATGCTACATGTGAAGATAAACCACAAGTGGAGCAATAAGTCATTCGACAAGGTCTTGGAAATATTTAGGGACACCCTACCAGAAGCTAATGTGGTTCCGGCATCCATGTATGAGGTGAAGAAGATACGATGTGACTTAGGCTTAGGGTACAAGCACATTGACGCATGCAAGAATGATTGCATACTGTTTTAGAAAGAGAATGCTTACTTGAAAAAGTGTCTAGAATGTGGGGAGCCTAGGTACAAGGTCAATGATGGCAAGGGTAAGCGGATCGCTCATAAGGTACTGCGTTAGTTTCCCTTGATACCTAGGTTATGGAGATTGGACATGTCCAGGATGATGGCCAAAGAGATAAGATGGTACCATGAGAATGCCATGGATGGCGATCTGTGTAGGCATCGGCCGACTTTAAGGAATAGAAGGAATTTGATTTAAAATTTCTGAAGTTTGCTCGGGAGATCTGCAATGTGAGGTTGGGATTGGCCACCGATGGATTCAACCCATTTGGCAACATGAGCACTTCTTATAACATGTGGCCTATCATACTTATGCCTTATAACCTTCTACCTTGGATGTGCATGAAGGATCCATTTTTTAGATGTCCTTACTTATTCCTAGGTCAAATGCACCTGTGAAGGAAATTAAGGTGTACATGAGGCCCTTGGTTGATGAGTTGAAGGACTTATGGGAGAATGGTGTCTTGACTTACGATGCGTACAGTGAACAAACCTTCTGAATGCATGCGGCTGTGATGTGGACTATAAATCACTTTCCCACATATGGTGACTTGTTTGGTTTGAGCACAAAAGGTTATTTTGTTTGTCCCACTTGCAACAAAGATTCAATATCACATAAGTTGAAAAGTAAGATTCGATGGGTGGGACATCGAACTTACCTACCTGAAAACCACCAATGCAGAAAGGGCAAGAAGTTCAACAGTTAGCTAGAGCATACCATGAATTCCTTGGAATTACTGGTGCAAAAGGTATTGGATCAGTTGGATCAACAACTAGAAGTTAGGTCTGGGAAGGGCCCCACCAAAAAGAAAAGGCCTCGTGAGCCTACACTATTGAGTTGGACAAAGAAAAGCATCCTGTATGAGCTACTGTAATGGAAGAACCTGAACCTCAAGCATCACCTTAATGTCATGCACATAGAGAAAAACAACTGTGAAAATGTTGTTGGGACAATGGGGGGCATAGATATGAAGAAAAAGGACACGGACAAAGCACATGATGATTTAAAAGATATGGGCATCAGGCCACAATTGCATCTGCAGAGGAATGAAGATGGATCCACTATGAAACCGCCAGCATCCTACACATTGGACCCGAAACAAAGAGAGGGTTTTTACAAATTTTTAAAATCGATCAAGTACCTGGATGGCTATGCAACTAACCTCTCTAGGTGTGTGACTTCAAAAAATGGCAAATTATCTTGTATGAAAAGTCATGACTATCATGTCCTCTTACAACGTCTTCTTCCTGTTGGCCTGCGTGGTTATGTGGACAAAGAGTTAGGTACAACTCTATTTAAGTTGAGTAGTTTTTTCCAAGACCTATGCTCAAAAACTTTGAAGCAGAGCGATTTAGAAAAACTGGAGGAACAAGGAGTGCTCATACTTTGCAAGCTTGAGAGGATTTTTCCTTCTGCATTCTTCGATGTAATGGTCCATCTAGCTATTCACTTGATATGTAAGGCCATGTTCACTGGACCGGTGCAATATCGGTGGATGTACCCCCATCGAAAGGTAACTGTTACCATCCCATGAAACGTTACTCATGTAGTAGTATGATTGCCTTGTATAAGTAACCTTGATACTAATTGTTCCTTATTTGAAGGTTTCTTGAGACTTTAAAAGGTTGTGTTACCAACCAAGCACGACCTGAAGGTTTGATCGCCGAGGCTTAATTGTCAAAGATTGTTTGACTTTTTGCTCAATGTACCTGAAAGGGACTGATCGCGATGCACGAAATGATAATGGTTGCTTACGTGGTCCCGGGACGGAGATCTTCATGCATAATGCCCGTCCTTTTGCACCGATCACAAGGGCACCGGATCCTTATCAGAATGAATGCAACATGGTTCACTGGTTTGTATTGCATAATAGTCCTGAGTCAGAGTCATATCTTAGTAAGGGGTTTGGTTTAAATACATGTGTGCAAAGATTATGAACTTGTTGATTCTTCCTCTACTTTTATGTGCTTATGAATTGCATTTCCTTAACTAGGGAACATAGGAGTAAATACAAAATCCAGGAGGGCATGACATCAGTCAAATACAGTGAGACACATTTCCAAAATGGTTCAAGCACCGTGTAAGATATACGGTAAACATTATTTAACTAGGCCTCAAATGACAATAACTTATAAACTTGCTGCATGCTACTTATGTAGATGAATGATTTGCGAAATTGAGGGTCACAAGAAGCAACCGATGAAATGTGGTCATTAGCAAATGGTCCTGGTTCGATAGTTTATCTGTATTTAGGATGCATATTTAATGATGTTCGATTCCACACTAGAGATCGCAGGGACCAGCATTAGTGCCAAAATAGTGGTTTGGTTGTGGCAGGGGAACATAAAGGGAAGAAAATTGACTTCACGGGTACCTGTACAAAGTCTGGGAATTGACACATGCATGGTGGTAGCGTGGTTCTGTTCCAATGTGAATGGTATAACACCGGTACCAGAAACAAAATATACACCAATCAATAGGTAACAAGCATTGATGTTATGGGTCGGTGGTATAAAGATAATCCATTTGTCCTGCCAAGTCAAGTGAAGCAAGTCTTTTATGTCAGTGATACCTATAAAGGTAACAACTGGAGAGTCGTAGAACGAGTCAAGCATCAGGGAGTGTGGGTTGTACTGGAATTGGATGATGTGCCTAATGATGCTTTTCAGCAGCACGAAACCACTGGTGTTGTCCCAATCTGTGTTGAAGATAATGATGTTAATTACTGTAGGGATGATATTCCGCCAGAAATAGTTAATGGTGATGAGCCAATGGCGGAGCATAGTGATGGACGGAGATGAAACTATGGCAGAGTATATAGATGATGATGATGGAGATGATCTGCATAGCCATTTTGATCCAGATATGGATCCTGATATAGACTGTGATGTGTAGTGTTTGTTTTCTAATTTGTGTATGAACAAGTTTTCTAAATTAATAAAGTTGTTGGTTTACAATTCATGGTTCATTATATATATATATATATTTCATTTTATATTATATGCTTAAATTTTCTTGTATGTCATATATAGTTGTAAAAATGCCCAAGGGAGGTAAAAATGGCCAAGCAGGCAAAGCTGACAGAATACGAGAAGGTGAGAAATATGAACATCATGGAAAACGACTCTAGATGTCATATTCTGGGGGTGAAGCACATAGCCAACACCATTTTTGGATTCAGTCAATAGAGCAGGATGAAAAATGGGGAGCAACAAAGAAAATCGGGTGAAGACGATGACGGCGAGGAGTATCTACTGCCCCAGGGTGATTTAGGGTTGGTTTCTTCAGATGAAGATACAGGTGATGACGAGGATGATGAGTCTCTTGGATCTTCAGTGAATATGGTAATATGTGTCAATTATTGATTTCTAACAAGCCATATTAGTTGTAAACATCTTTCATTCACTTTGATTACGCATTTATGTACTAATAATTCATTGTTGTGTTGTGACAAGTTACTTATATGAATCGACACAAGTGAAGTAGGCATGCTTGCACTATAGCAGCTGCACTAATGTAAGCTACACTAGCAAAGCCTTTAGTCACATGGTCTTTTCGTACAGAGAGCATGCCCCGGGGCGGGGGGGGGGGGGGGGGGGGGGGGGGGTGACCCAGGTTACACCGTCACAGCTTCTAGTCACACGGTCTTCCCGTGTGAATAACATGCTTGAGGTGGCAACCCATGCTAGACCAATGGTCCTACACAGGTTGCTAGTTCATCTGGCCAACCTAACAAGGTTTTGAGTCCACGTACAGTTGGCAGCAGTGTTGGTGAGAAATATATAATTATTTACATATAAAACTCGACCTTCTTTTAATGTTATATTCTTAGTAACTCAGTTAATATGGTGGTCATGACAGCATCAGCTTTAGCGAAGGGCCTAAGAAATGTATGAGGCAGGACACGGGGGGTGAAGGTGGCAAAGCTGAGGAGGCAGCTTGGCCTTGCCATCCTAGTTTTAATCCTAGATTCAAGCCATGTGCTTGAGGGAAAATTTGCCACTACTTTAGCTAACCTTCTTGGGGAAGTGGTTCAAGATGAGGCACATGTTCGTAAAGAAGGCTGGAAGTTTGTTCCTAATGGGATCAAGAAGTTTGTGGTAAAGAGAGTTCAGGTAATTCCATTTAAAGTCACTTATTGCTGGTTCAATTAGTCTCATTTATGTTTAATTGTTGTCTCACATAATATGTTTATATTTACAATTGCAGCAAAATTTTCAGTTTGGGGACTATGTGAACAATCGGTCATCAAGGCTGCCATTGATGCGAAGTGCCAGAAGTTGTACAGGGACTGGAAGTGTGACTTACATACCGACTATTTGTTTTTTTTGGAGGTGGGGGTGCCCGATCCAAAGAACCACCCACTAAAGCCTTGTAAGGTAGATGACTAGGCCTGGATGATTGACAATTTGTGGGAGACTGAGAAGTGCAAGGTAAATTTTAATGGTTTTGTATATATTTCTGCATTAATTATTTATAGAGTTCATTGTATTAGTGAAGATTTGTTTGGGCAATATATTGTTTTTTCCTTTTCCTCTTAGGAGAAGTCAAGGAAAGTGAGATATAGTCGATTGAAGATGCCATGAAATCATACAAATGGCTCTAGATCGTTCACAACACGTGGTTCAGTATCCTAAGTGCAGGTTTAGGAATTTTTTCTATTTGACTAAGTTATGAAAATTTAATTTTTTTTATTAATGAAATTTAATCTAATGTCATAACAGAGAGCACAGATTGCTGGACAACCATAGCCTTTTCCTGATTTCTTCCACGACACCCACTATATGCATGGGAAGAATAAGTGGATAAACAAGGAGGCTCAGAATACATATGTACATATGCTTAAGTCATTTTTGATAAACCAATACAGATATACTTTTACACATCTGTTAAACTCACTTTATTTGATTTTTACTTATGTAAAAATTACAGCAGGAACTAGTGTGACTGACAACCAAACAGTCCCATCCCTCGATCACATCTTCGATGTCCGAGGAACAGATATTTGTTAAGGTACTTAGGAAGAGGTTGGGATACTTAAAGGGTTTTGGCATTCACACGAAGACAACTTCAGCTTTGACCCAGGCTCGGATGGGCCCTAATTATGAGGTGCTTATTCTGGAGGAGCAGGTAGCGGAGCATGCCTAGAGTATCAGTTTTCTTTATAGCTTAGTCCTCCAGTTAGCAGAGCATGTAGGCATAGATCCGAATATTACGGGTATCGCTGTTACTGGGGAGGGCACATCTGGTAGAACTCGAGATGTGACTTCTCTAGGTTTGTATATGACTTCTCTTTTCAAAATAGTATTTATTTGTATGTTAAATTAATTGGGAGAGGTAGCAATTCCTATTAACAAACACCATGATATGGATACATCAAACTAATATCTAGATCTGATTTGATACAAATTGTTTAAATGGACTACTTCTTACTTTATTGTTTAAAAAGTGAAGCGTAATTGTTTTGATGGATTAAGACTTTAGAGGATATGGTAGTTATTCAAATTTCTATTCAAATAGTTTGGGTTGGGCACTGAATGAATGTCAATAGTTTGTGTTGGATAGATAGTAGTTATTTTCACTTTCTAGGTCTATGTGTTGCAACTATTACAGCAGGGAATTTTTTCAACTTCATCACGTTGCATGTTGAATGTAACTAAATTTTGGGAGGTGCCATGTTACAGGTCTAATATGTTTGACTTTAGTGGATGCATTTTTGGAATATTTCAACTTGGCATTGAATGTGCCATAGGTTGTATGTTTGAAAGTTCCATAGCTTCTTGATGGTGTTGCCATACATTTGTAAATGTTGCTTGCCAACAGTTCAACTAAATTGATGAACGCTGCCATGTGTTCATCCAAATGCATATAAAATCCTGAACTAACAAAGGCACTTGCAAACTATACTTCTATAAGCTACTCTCACTCTGTGAGATAAAAAGTAGTGATGGAGGACCAGGGGTTACTGATGGTGCATAGGGTTGAATGATTTAGTGGAATAGGAACTATTCCACTAAAAGTTGACAGTAACAACCTATGAGTAGCATTAAAAATGTGCAAATGGTTAGTTTTTTTCTACAATTTTGTCTATTCCTTGTTCAAAGTGTACCCAGCGAAGTGAACCATCTGGACCTATGAGAAAGGGTGATCATGTTGTATGGGCCATGAAGAAAAGTTATGTCCACTAATGATAACATATCTCAAGACGCCACTACATAAACATCTCTAGTTTCAATTTTTATTAGGAACGTATTAAATTTTAGTAGGACTGAACATATTTGTTTCCTTATGGATTGGAATAATTTTCTTTCATATTAAATGTGTTTGACCAGTTTTTGCATATGTATTGTTGTTTTCCTAACTATTTCTATTTCTTTTACTTTATTAATTTCTGTTTACCCTTCATACATATTATCAAAAAAATCATAGCATTGCTTTTTTTTTCTCTTTTATGCAAATTGAGTGAAAAGTGAAGAAAATATTGTGTGTAAAGAGTTCATGCAGCCAACATGAAGGCCAAGTATTCAGAGTAACAGATTGTTACATATTGAAATGGGATGCAGAAAGTTTTTTTAAACAGTGGTGTAGATTGATGTTGGAATGGTCCAACAATAAAATGATCATATGGATATGTAAACTTCCAATGATATTTGAATGTTGGTATTGAATAGAATGTTAACATGGGTTTTAATTTTATAATGGTAAAGTGCTTTGAATGTTGAAAGGATGTTTGAATATTAATATGTAGTGGAAAGAATTTTCATGTTTTATTTTTTGATGGTTTTGGAATGAAAATGAATGTTGGCTATGTAATAAATTTGGTTTTGGATAATGTAATTAGCTGTTATAATTTAATCATATGACCAAGGTTGGAAGTTGTAATGAACTAATGAATATACTGGGAAATAAAATTGAAAATTAAAGAAATAAAAAAATAAAATAATATTCATCACCGGCGATTTCTGTGCCAGCAAAAATATTTGAATTACAAGTTATAATACGTTATCAGCAAACAAAATGTTGATAAAAGGCTTCCAAATAATTCTGGAGACAAAAAATGCAGGTAAAAAATTTCAAAAAAATAAAAAATTTCAAAAAATAATCTTTTAAATGTTTTACAGGTGCCAGAAAACACCGGCAAAAAATTTCAAAATTTTAATCTTTTAAATGTTTTACTGATGCCAGAAAACACCAGCAAAGAATTTTGAAAAAAAATCTTTTCTAAAATCTAATTTTTTAATCGGTGTCAAAATATGCCAACAAAGGTTGTCTTATCTCGCCGGCAATATGTAAGTTTTACCGGTGCAGCCATTTTAGCATCAAAAATGGTATTCCTGTCGAACTTTTCTCGGCAGCTTGTTGGCACACAAGAAATCATCAGAAAAGTATTTTACCGGCATTTTTAGACCTTTACCGGCAATAATTTGGCGTAGGCAAAGGTGAAAATTCTTGTAGTGTAATGATTTGACCATTTCTTCAAATAATGATATTGGTATTGATGATAAACTTAATTGTACCAGCTGAGAAGTGAATGTTTTGCTGATTTTGCATGTGATTATGTTGACCGATCATCATACATACCTCACGTAGGAGTTTGATCCACCTAAAGTTGGGGCCCAAGGAACCATTTATGAGAAAATTTTTAATTAGCCCCAATTCTCATACCCTTGGAATTGGACTTGGATCCGGTTCAATTATGGTGGGGAAGGTGTGGGGGGTGGGGGGGGGGGGGGGGGGTGACATTGTGTTGCTTAATGCATTACATTGACCGCTGTACATTTAAATAGAAGAGAGTTAAATATTAATTTCCTCTATTAAGGCCCTAGGTTATGAGCTTACTTGCCTCTTTTTTGTGAGGATTGGGTTAGGGCCTAAGTAGTGCATGCCCTCAGAAGGCTTTGGGTCCCACCTGGCTCACCCTAAAAATGTTGATAGTAGGGCTTTGATACCCTCAAGCCTAACATTGCCCGACCCATTGACAACCTTAGGTAACAAGGTTGTGTAAGTAGAAGAACTATGGTGTATATAGATCAAGATCCATATTTTATAGGATGAATCCATCTCAACTATACATTTGATATGGATCTTATGTGTAAGGGATAGATTAAACATGAACTAAAACATGACCCTAAGATCTAAACTTCTATAATAAAAAAAAAAAAATGGAAGTAAAGCTCATTTAGAAACTAATGTGAATACTAAAGTTAAATATGTATTAGACTCTCAAAATATCAAAATGATCTTAACTTCTTTCTATCTTAGAAAATATCTATTATAAATAATGAATATAGCTCATTGTGCTCCTTGGGTTGGTGAAACCTTTAAGAACACATGATCCCCCACTTCAAATTCAAAATCCCTTCTTTTCAAATCTTTATAATCTATTTAACTTTCTCACTAGTGTCATTCACAATGGACGGACCATGGAAACTCCTGACATCTATCACCTCCCAACAAAAAATAGGGGCCTTGCATCAACATCCATACAAAGACTCAAACGGTGCCATGCTAATACTGGAGTGGTCACTATTGTTCTATGCGAACTTGCATAACAGAAGACTCTTCTACCAGTCATTTCTGAAATCAAGTACACAAGCTCGCAACATGTTCTCCATAGTTTGATTGGTCCTCTCTATCTGGCCATCAGTTTAAGGATAGTATGCTGTGCTGAAATTCAATGTCATGCCCAAGGCTTTTTGAAATTTAGTCCAAAACTTGCCTAAGAATCTAGGGTCTCTATCCAATACAATTGAAACTGGAACACAATGAATCCTGACAACCTCATCCATTTACATGCTGGATAACTCATCCCGAGACATCATCTTACTTATCAGCAAGAATTGCACAAATTTTGTCAGTTTGTCAACTATGACCTAGATACTATCTTTGTTGTGAATCAGAGGCAATCCATAGATAAAATGCATCGTTATGTGCTCCCATTTCTAGTTTGGGATTGCCAACTGCTTGAGAAGCTCAAGAGGTTGTCTAGGTTTTGTCTTAACTTGTTGGCACACTAGACATTTTGCCACGAACCTTGTAACTTCCTTCTTCATATTGTTCCACCAATAATGATTCCGTGGATCCTGATACACTTTTGTGCTACTTGGGTGGATAGTGAACTGGGGGTGGTGTGCCTCTGTCAGAATCTCATTATTCAATTCTTCAATATCTGGCACATACAAATGGTCCTGAAAATACAACACACCCTCCACCATTCTAAAGTTTGTCCTGCTTTCAATTTGCTTATTCACCCTTACTAAATTTAAGGTCCTTTATTTGCCTGCTTTTTATTCTGCCCAGTATTTCTGACTTCCAAACAAATATGCTGGCTATCATAACCCTATCCCCAGTTGGATTCAAGTCTACTCCCATATCTAAGAATATCTCTGCTTAGGACCATTCCTCCCTCCTCGATACATCCCCCACCACCTTAGGCTGTTTATCCTCCGTGATAAATGCAAGGTAACCTTCACAACCGCTCGTTAGCAAATTATCTGCCCTCAAGGCTGATATCCTACTTGTGGGAATTTGCTTCAATTGCCTAGTAAACTTAACACTATTTGATTTGACTTTGAATGTGATAATCTAGTTAAAACAGTCCATTATAGCTCGATAGGTGCCCAACCAACCCATGCCCAGAATGACATTAAAGTCATTCATCATCATAAGCACCAAATTTGTTGGAAAAATCAACTCCTCTATATGAATTTGGACACAAGGATAGTACTGATAACATCTAACTCACCCACCCATGGGTCTATTAACTAATATGGGACAATCCAAATACACTACCTTCCCATGCAAATGCTTAACAAAAGTTTGAGGAACAAAAGAATGGGCAGCGCCAGAATTAAATAACACCTTAACTTCTACAGCTGAGATAAGAATAGTACCTTCCACTTACTCTCTAAAAGCATCAGCTTACTCATGAATAATTGGAAAAGCTCTTCCAACCTACTGCGGCCTCTGTTGCTGACCCTATACTAGCCTTTGTGGCCTTTGTTGACCCCTCTGTTGCCCTTGGCCTACTGGCCTTAATCTGCCACTACCCTTTCTGGGCTACGGCTCTTTGTTGTTGCTGCTGAGGGACTAGTCCTCTAAACTGCTGATGTTGAGGCGCTGGGGCTCTAAATTGCTGCTATTGCGGAGCCTGAGGCCACTACTGGTAAAGTTGCTGTCGCCTAAACTAGGGTGCCTGCCTCCCACGTTGCTGCTACTGCTCATGAACTCCCCGTGCTGCCTCCCACGCCAAAGTGTGCTCTCGACCTCCATTAGGACAAGCACGGGTTTTATGCCCTAGCTGTCCACAATAAAAGCAAAGCCCTGTACCCTACCGGCACATCTCTATTGGTTGGTTGTATCCGCACCGAGCATAGTGTGGTTTTCTCATACCAGGATTGGAGTTCTAAAGCTTCTACATTTTCTGCTGAGGTTACCCTGCAAGCTAATTTTGTACTGGCCGCTGTTTCAACCTTAATGGAACTGCCTCCTTGTCCATTCGCTTTACCATGCCCTCAACCTAATTTGTACTCTTAATATAATCCTGAAATGTTAGCCTTTCCACATCCCCTACTTTTGCTGCAATATGAGCATTTATATCCTTGAGAAAACGTCTGACTTTTCCTTTTAAAGGATGGATAAGGGTAGGTGCATACTTAGATAATCTGGTAAACTTCGTCTCATGCTATTGGATGGTCATATTACCTTGCTTCAGATTTTCAAACTCTTCCATTTTCTGATCTTGAAGATATTAAGGCACAAATTTGTTGGTGAACTCCTTCGTGAATGTTTTCCAAGCATTAGCCTCCAATATTGTGTCTACTTGCACTGTTGCCTTAACTGAGTCCCACCACTGCTTAGCTGCTCCATTTAACATATATGCAGCTAATTGAACTTGTTGAATACTCGTACATCTGAACGCTGTAAAACTCTACTCAAGATGATCTAAGAAGTCATCTACAACCATCGGATCCTCGGTATTGTGGAACTGTGGAGGGAACCTCTTCATAAACTTATCAAAGATATCATTACGATCCACTTCCTTTGGTGGCAAGGTAACCAGCACTGGTTATCCTGATCTATCTGTGGCTGCCAATAGCTAAGCTTGGAATAATGCCCTGTCAACATCTGCTTGGGCTGTCTCGGTGGCCCTCTTCGTATCAACCTTAGCTCATTCGGCAACCCTCTTTTCGTGATCTTGTTGCCTATCTGCGACCCTCTGTCTCTTACGCTTTCTCTATATAGTAGCTTGAGTATTCTGAGCTTGCATGAAGGCCTACAAAAGCTAAATGAATCATTTATCCTGAGATGGCAAATTATCTCCATTAGATTGTGAATGAGTAACTCTTTGAGACATGATCTGTAAAATAGTTGGAAATGGTTAATTTCTATTAAACCAATTCTAGAAAACAATCCTATAGACTTCACACAAAGTGAGTAAAATTTGTCTAATGAAATCGAAACTTCACACACGTCCTATGTTTCTATCTGCTTTTAATTTGCTAGAAACAAACCTGGCTCTGATATCGACTATTACATCCCCATAATGTGAAACTAGGGTTACGTGAAATTAGGAGCCAATTTAATTTTTTTATAATACATCAAAGGTGGGGCTCTATCCATCACATCATCAACTCACTCTATGCAATCCATCTACATCTACATCTATCTATCATCATCATTCACAGTTTAAATGGGCATTCAATATATCATCTAAGCATGACAGAAACAATGAAAAAATATAGATCACCATGAGATGTGTGTATTAACTTGCCTTGTGATGAAGATTGATGAAGGAGATGATCTTAGATCTCTCTCTATTTCTCTCGTGCACACCCACCAATCCAACGAAGAAGACGAAGAGGAAGAAGAAGATATGATAAAGAAGATGGAGATGGCAACCGGCGGCTTGGAAGATCTTGGCTGGCTGTGGCCAATCAAGTGATGGAGGAAAACGAGAGGAAGGAGAAGCAACTGTAGAGCTAGGAGGAAGGGGGCTACTGTGATCGTGGTTTTATAAGAATAGGGTTTGGGCATAAGTTTTGGATTTTATAAAAAGAACCCTATGGTTTAAGTTAATTAATAAATAAGGGACTAGTTTGGGTTCTTAGGTTTAATGGGTCTAAAGTGGGTCTGAATTGGATCGAGTCCAACAGTAAATACTCGCGGACCTAAAACCAGTACTTGATTAGCCCAAACCCAAAAGAAATCTAAATAATTCTAATGACCTTAATTAACTAAAATATACACAATTAAATAAAACTATATTTAAATTAAATAAAATAGATACTCAGGTCCGGAAATGTTAACACTTCCTGCAAAGTTAAGACTATACCCCTACCTTTGGTAACTGCACGACAGAAAGGAAGGCCACGTCGATCGCCAAAATGGTGCATAGCAGTACAGTGATAAGCAAACCGACCGTATAACAGATGTTCAAAAAATACTCGGTTGTAAGATTTGGTCTGCCGCACCAAGAAAGAGAGATGCTTCAGCTTGGCACAACGATAACCGACCAGAGGGGGAGCTAAGCCCAACCTTTCACCAAAAGCCATCTGGCAAGCCGGTAGTACACACATGCTCCCAGTTTCCTTGCCAGTAGCTGCAAAAATGTCTTTTGACAAAACGCACTGTAAGATACATTGCCATGAGTCTGCGATGCATCATATTCCGTGAAAACTTCTCCTCAATTTGTCCCAAGAAATCTGGACACTCAGGAAACTCAATGGTTGGAGGATCTGTCGGAGATTCGCCAGGAATGACCACTCTCCAGTGAAAAACACTCGCCTTAGTAAAGAAAGGGGCATCCGGCTTTTCCGCGTTGGCCACCTAAGTAGCCATATTTACTTTCGCCTTTGTATCCCTTGACATATCAAAAAGGGAGAAGACCTAAAAAGAGATTACTTGAAACTCCTCGTCTTTCGTTTGAAGGAACTTATTGTTGCAGATGATGTCTTCATAAACCCGACCTAAGATCGGCAAACCAAATACTTCCCTCATTTCTTGAAGAGATAATCCTAACTCAGCATTAGGGTAAGAAATGTGTTGGTTGCAGGGAAAAAACTCTCAATAATAGCCCAACAGACTTCCTTGCCTTCATGTGGTATCTAATCTCTAGTGACCAAATGGTATAGTAAATGTCTATGGCCTTCAGCAATTCCTCATACTCCTTTAAGAAAACATCAGTACACTTTTCCCATTCATCTGAAGGCACAAACTATCCACGTGGGACGTGGTTGCCAACCCACCTGTTCCCATCCTAAAAAAAAACCAAGGCCGATGGTGCGGGATTGTGTAATTTGGCTGCTATTAGGAAGAGTGACGTGGTTTGGAGCCAACATCTCCAAGAACTGGGCCCCATCCTTAGCAACATAAAGAGGTCTGCCCAAAACAGTCACACTTTTATAATGGGACACAAAATTTCCCCACTTCAGTTCGTCACACCTTGACAGAATTATGGGAGATGGCGCCATCAAAATAGGACCTCTCTTGTACTGTAAACATTTGACAACTCGATCCTGTTACCCTCCTTGTTGATATAATGATACAAAATGAAGTCTAGGCTCTGATCATATTGACTATCGTCACTGTCACGAAAGATGAAGTCTGGCTTCCTCAGGGTGACTTCTTGGTCGTCCCTTCAAGGGAAATCTCAAAGGATGTCTTCATAAACCTTTAGATTGTGGGTCTCCAATAGCCACTTTCTCAACCCCTCTAGGGCCTTCGTAGCATGTCCATCAATATTTTCCCTTATCTCATCAGCCCTTGCCCTAGATTGATGAACAACAGCCTGCGAGGAAGGAGTCTCAGAAGAAGAGTCAGTCACTTTCATGCCCTTGGAAGATTGAGACTTAGAAATTTTCTTTCCCTTGTCTATAGCCAAGAAAGGAAACGAAAGAAGCAAAAGTTTCGAACAAAATTTTGGTATCATTTCCCCTCAATAAAGGAGGTAGCAGAACCCAAAAAAGAGGGGTATACTTACATTTGACCCCTGACAGTGCAAAAAAATGCGCACACATGAGCCCAGAGATAAGGCTTTTGGTCCAAGCAGGGAAATTAAATGCTCACTAAAGGACCATCAAGGAAGCAATGGATAAGGTTTCGGTCAATACAAGTATATACAAATATGAATGCAGCATGCGATACAACAAAGACAAGCCAAAAATCCGAAGGGAAATCCCTAAAAGGGGAAGTGTGAAAAAGAAGTGCTCCTCGGCCATTCATGGAAATTCTCAAAATGCCCAAGGAAGATGTACCTTTCTGTCTACCACCGCTAAAGTCATCTCTCGGCTACTCAGGAGAAGCAAGCTTTGGCTACCTAGGGAAGACCAAAGGTCAGCCACAAATCTTGACAACCCATAGAATCTCAATGGACACCAGAAAACACTCGGTCATTCAAATTAATTAAAAAGGGACTCAATGTAATCAGTTATCCCATGGCCGAACTTCAAAATCTCCCAAAACTTGTGAAAAACCATAGAAAATTCTAGGAAGGCATAGGCTATATCCAAATCAAGCATGTGACACCATTTTATGAAGAAAAGAAATGTGAAAAACCTAAAATCCCCAAACTTCCTGTTTCACTATCACACATTCAAAGCCCAAAATGGGGTTTTAGCATAGTGGCTATGATCTTTAGAGAAAATCAAACAAGAAAGAAAATTAAGTCATATGGAGCATGTTTTAACAAGTGGGCAACCCATTTCACATGGAATAATGCAAAGAAAAAGAAAAATCTAATCAACCATGGCGAATGGGGAAGAAGATGAACAATCAATCATCCAGGTGGCCATGGGTTTGCCTTTAAATATCCTCATTCATCACAAACAAGTTAAAAGAAAAAGGAATTTGAATAAGTCAATACTTTTACAAACAGAGCCAATTAGCTACCCAGGGTCGGACCTGAGGTAGCCAAGAGGCAGTGTTTTTCCTTTCTACCCACTTTTTGGCTTTTTCAAATTTTCAAAATTCGAACACCCCTTCACCTTGATATTCCCCTCGAAAATACATTCAAAACAAGTGGCTATATGATCAATTTCGACTTCATCTGATCCTTCAAACCTTTGGTCCAGTGAAAGATGGGAAAGTCTCCAAGAAAACTTAAGGTGGATCTATAGCTCATGTGAAAGCAATTCACTTTCTAATTCCAACCTTAGTCTAGTCAAGCATCTCTCTTCTTGTTCAATAAAGACTTTCTCCATGCCCATGATCAAAATCAACCTAAAACCCCCCCGGTCAAAGCACCTTCGTCCGATTAAAAACACCTTTCATAGCTGGTCAAAAGCACCTCAACCTTAGTCAAAATACTATTTGTAGGGAAAACAAATGCCTATCATGGTTCTCCGAATGTAATAATGATCCCATGTTGGCACAGGGTTATGCAGGTTTTCTATGAGGGTAATTCATCACCTAGGCTAGCCAGATCGAACCATCTGTCGATGAACCTTCAAGATGATTCTCCTTATTCCTATGTTATCTAAATAAGTTGACTAATTGCCTTGTCCTTTTCCAACTTTTCTCAAGCTTAATTTGGTGACTTTACTGCAAACTCGTTTTTTATCGAAGCAGATTGCTTTCCACGCTTGTGGCAATTTTAGCTAGTGGATCAAGGTTTTCATTTGCCATTCTAATCATCTTTGACGGGATGTGGCTTTGAAGTCCATGCCAACACCATGTGTCATTGACTTCCTTTGATAGAGGCTCTTCACATCTTTCATTCATTTTCCTTCCATCGACTGATAAAGCCTAGGACTAATTCGCCCTTTTCTTATTTGGTTAATTGGATGATGGAAACTGGCCTCCGAATAAACTGGTGACGTAGCCATGATTGATCTGCCATACTTCTTGGTTTAAATCATGAAGGCTTGGTCTTGAAGTGCTTTCACAACTTGACCAAAGGGGTCATCTTTGTCTTTGGTCATGGTTAGCTGCTCCATGAATCTAACAACATGTTACCTGACTTCTTTTTTCTTCTCAAGGGATTTTGCCAAAGGTGCCTTGCCTACATCCTTCCTAGCTTTAAATTTTCAGCCCTTTCTTTGTACATTGTTGCACTTGTGAAGTACACCTCCTTTCCTTTGAAAGTTAGCTTGTCTATGAAGACACGATGCACCTTATCGTTGTTGTCAATGTACTCGAGGCAGTGACATAATGTAGAAGGAACAATTGCACAATCATGCAACCATCTCCTTCAAAGTAAGATGTTGTAGCAGGCCCTTGTTTTGACTATATGCAAGGTTGCTTCCGATGTTAGATCTCCCAATTAGAACTAGACTTGTATCTTTCCAATTAGGTTTTGCATTTCTCCATCATAACCCTGTACGGATTTGTTATTAATCCTCGGTCAAATTTTACTCTAGGTATCGACATCTTTTTTACATAGGCCGCGAAGTAAAAGGGCCTGGTATGTTTATTTCTCCAAGTAGGAGGTCTTTTTTTGAGAAAGATATGATGGCCTTTACAACATTTTGGATGGAAAGACAATCTTTACCTTTTTCCTTCATTCTCTACAACTTTATGCTTTAGTAATCTTTTTTAATTTGGTGCACCTGCTTTACATGGGCTTGGCTTTCTTGTTTTAGGGACTACAGTTCCTATATAAGGTTATTACGGGTTTCTTCAGACATTTGCATCGAGTTGAAGATGTGTAGTCATGCAGGTATATGCTTCAAGTGTTCAACAACATCAAACTTGAATAGGCCTAGTGATTTCCATTCTCAAGAGAATTTACATTTACATCCCTCTAAGGGCTTACAAAGGAATTAGAAGAGGAATTAGTGTTCAACAACATCATACTTGTAGTTTCGACCTAATTGGGTCCTATTATCGGTGAACAGAGTTTTATTAGCTTTAGGTTGTGATCCTTTTCTAATTGTGAATACCTCGTTTGCTTTTGAGAATAGCAGGTTCATCCTTTCTTCTCCGAGTTTGATGGTAGGTTAGGGCTTGCCACCATTAGGCTAGATGATAGCGCTGCTTCTTCTTTTGATTTAGTGTTTTCTTGCTCATCCTTTGTGTTGGAGGGTTTTTGGAGATATGAGTATTCTCCATCTTTTAGCTGAGCCATTCAGTGAGTCAAGGGCCAACGCCTTTTAATTCACCCATCTGTATTTCCATCCTTTGCTCAACTGGCCAATCATCTTCAATTGGTACATTAGGGTCATAAAAAGAAACAATAATTTCTCACATTTTTAGGTAGAAGATAACCTCTTTGTTTAAGACCTCATCATACTAGTAGTTTTTCTCTTCCAAGTCATCCCATGAAGACAAGCTTATTCTTTCTTCATTTTTAGAATCCGAAGGATAACTGGCCCAAGATATCTGATTGGAGTTGGAGATTTGAAGATCCTCCTCACCACTATCGTTTGTAAGGATCGAAAAGTTTGCAAAGGTGAAGTGCCTCCTAGCCTTTACGGAGAGGGTTTCATCTTCTAGGGGCTCCTTGACCCTGTTGATGAATTTCATTGGCCATTTCATTGGCCATTTTTTCGCTTTTCCTTTTCATTGATGGCTTCTGCTTCACTGTCTCCCAATCTTTGTCATTGACCAAATTAGGGTGTACCTAGCGTTCTTCTCTAAAGTTGGCCTTGACAAGTATCAAGCCATTCTTTTCTTGGACTTGATTTATTACTTGGAATTCAACTATATTTGGTGTCGAAGGAGTAGGGAGTGCCATCTGCTCAAATTGCCTGAAGGATGTGTAGTATCATACTTCTAGTCGAAAGTGATCACCCTACTTTTCCACACTTCAATGATCTTCTCTTTAAGGATAAAGCAGTCCTCTAAAGGGTGTGAGACCACTTTTTGGTAAGCACAGAAGTTAGGGCCGTTGACCTTTCCTTCCTGATTTGGTCTCTTCGAAGGAGGTAACTCAATCTTCTTGTTTTTTTACTAGAGATAGAAAGATGATTTCGATATCCTCATCAAAGGGATATTTAGCATTCTTTTTTTGTATTCTTCTTAGTGACTTGCTCATTCGCTGGGCAATGGGATCTACGAGGAGTTGTAGAGGTTTGAATGTTAAAGACTTCTTCCTTTTTCTTTCCCTGGGATGCCTTTGGTGCATTGGACAACTCGCTTCTTTTTTCTTCCTTTTTTGTCCAATTCCTTATGGACATTTTTGGCTCTGACAACTGCTTCAAGGAATCTGGAGAGGGACTTGGTTTTTAATCCTACCATCATGGCATGGATTTTTGGTCTTAAGTTATCCATGCACATTTCCACGACAACTCTTTGCAAAGGCGGCTCCATGCGCCTATAAGAAAGGGCTCTCCATCTATTAATGATAGTTTCAACATATTCCTCATCGTCTTGTTTGGTGTAGTTTAGGAAGCTAATGGTAGGTCCACATTGGTTGCAGTTTTGAATTAATCGATTGTGATGGAAAAGGAGTATTCAAAAGAGTTTGAGTTAGCCACAAATTAATCCCTCTCAAATTTAGAATTTAGGCAACGATAGAGTCTACTTCAATTCAAGATTTAAAAGTTAATCCCACTTTCTCAAGACGATGTACATTAAAACAATTATAACTCTCAATCTGAGAGTTGGATTGGCACAATATACCTATTGTTGGAAACCACTTTTAGAGTAGATGTCTATGGGGCCTTAGATTGCACAATTCAGAGCTAAATTGACAAAGTTATGACATTAGAAAGTTTCATGAATAATTTTAGATGGGATTGCAAACAAATCCACACCATTAAGGATCATTTGCTAGACATCCAAAGTGGGACCACATATGAGGAGAATCCATTGTCAAAGATACACTCTTTCTGCAGAAAGAGCTCAAGATAATCGTATCTCCACTCAATTTCGCCACCAATTCTCCCACTGGCTCAGAAGTCTATTAACAAGAGGTGTCTAGATTCATGGGACAAAGGAGGCTAAAAAACATTAAAAAAAAAAGACCAGGGTGAGGAGGTGGGGGGGACGTCACATGATGCACTCTCTGGATGTCCACCACTAGCCATCTCTCTCCCTCTCTCTTCTCCACTTCTCCTCTCTCTATCTTTTTTATTTTTATTTTTTAAATATTCTAGAGCCTTGTTCCAGAAACTAGGATTTTTAAAAGAGAGATTTTTCAAATATAGTTTAGTGTACCAAGATGCTACCAATGAAAATCATGTTAAAGTTCTTGACAATATTTGGCTAGTCTTCCTAATTGGGACAAAAAGATGCAATTAAATAGATTTACTTTTCAATTATTGTAGTTATTTTGTTTCTTTCCCTATTTGTCTTTTTTAATGAGCATTTTTATATAATAATGAATCTATCTTCATGCCAAAGGTAGCCTCTGTTTTTCTCTCTAATGGATTGATTTTGATCATCTATGCTTATTTTGATAGATTATACTTAGGGATGTGTTTTCTTTGATAGTCTATGCATACTTTGATAAGTGATGCTTATGATGTTTATTTTGTTTTTTAGGTGAAAGAGATCATGGGTTATGAGTTTGTTTTTAATTAAAATTGGTTTTTTCTCTAAACAAATCTTTTGAATAAAAAACATTCATTTGTTTCTTATCTGAGTTATTTTGAGATTAAAAAATGGAATAATTACATGGATTGATTGTTTATCTTACTTAATGGATTCTAGCTGTTATGATCTATTTATCATTAATTTTATTCTGCACGTTTAATTTATTTTAAAATTTTGATATTACTAGTTTGACTCCAATCAAATTTCTTTAAATATTACAATTTGGTTTAAAAGGTTCAATTTTTAATTTTTACTAAATATGGTTCTTTGTGGGATTGACTTACTCTTGTCACTATGCAACTATGCACTTGTAGTGTCAAAAATTTTAAATCACATCTAGTGTTCTACATCATTGGCGGGGAATCAAATCTCAGTTCTTGTTAAAAAAAACTGAATTTTAAACTTTAGCATAGTTTAGTTGTTTTTTTTTATTTTTTTAGCATTTTGACTGCACTAGGATAAGTCAGTATTTTATAATATTATTGATAAGTAGTGAATTAGTATTTTTTTGTATTGAAAAAATAATTCTTTTTGTGTGTTTTATTCTTAAGATAAAGCCTTCATCCACTCGTGTGAGTGAAAGTCCACTTGAGCAAACATTTCTACTTTGATTTTTTGTTATTTTTCCTTCTATTTTTGAAAAAAAATTTAGGCTTTATCTTTAGATTTTGAATTAGTAGATAATAAAAGAAATAGTGTCTTTGATTAGATAGATAGTCTAGAGAAACTTTGAAAATTTTTTAATTTTGATTTTATTTTTAAGATAGATTAGGTTAGTTTAGATTGAATTTCAAATTTCATTTCTAATCTAGTTGATAATATAAATAGAATTTTGATTTTTTTTAATCTTAGGTGATAGATTTACTAACTTTGAAGTTCCTTTTATTATGTTTTGAAAGGGTTACTTGTGGGAGAATAAGACTGCTTAGATTTGCTTTGTGCAAAGAAAATTGCTCTTAGAGATTTAAAAATCTCTCTTAAAATTTAAAACAAGATAAAGATTGCTTGGACTGATTGTAAGATGTTATATCCCTTACCCATGAATCTCTATCTGCAAGCTAATTTGTTTGATTTTAAATTCTACAAATTATGCTTGCTTACTTGCTTGGCACACAAATTTGAATTGGAACCACACATTTAGTTAAGGGAAGAAATATGCCCCTATAAGATAAGGACTGGATTTCATCACCAAATCCTCGCCTAATTAGGTTTAATCATCTCTCACTTAGCACCTAGACATTAATTAAAATTAAGTAGCAACTAATCATAGAATTTCATGCTCAGTAGGATGAAGACCACTAATGGTTGCATTGATTGTGCTCTTTCACTGATCAAGTAATTGAACATGCTTTGGCTTTCATGAATGTATTTGATTGAGCACCTGGTGTCCAAACCCATGTGTGAAATCTCATCTTTCAGAAAAGAACCCATAACAGTCTCTAACATGTGAAAACTGAATAAACAAGGATTGTTTAATAAAAATAGAAAACAATATTGGCTATTTTACAAATTTCAGAATGTCAAGAAGAACTTTGTTTTTGGAAAAACAATCTTTAAAACATGATTTCTAGTCCCAAATAATCATGTTTCTTATTGTTTTCTTTCATTCCTCATTTTCTTGATGCACAGTGGTCTGTCATTTTTTTTTCTTATTTTCTTGTTTCTTTTTGGTCCATTGAAGACGTGACTGACACACTATACTGCTATGTAGCAGTATAACTTGGTTCGAATTAGGCTTGGGGTTTGAATCGACACCCTTGGCTACATCAGATTACTATCAAAGTTTGATTGCGCTTAAAACGTAATGTGGAATGCAACTGATTCGAATCCAACATTCACACACTTCAAGCGTTAAAAAGAATGAGAAATAACTATAGTTCATTATTATTTTTCCTTTGTTTACATGGGTTCAATCGCTCTGACCGCAAGGATGCAAGTTATTTACAAGTTTTAAAAATTTACAACCCCTCCCTCTAGTCTTAGATGTGATCCAAGCTTGGAAATGACAAGAAAATATATGAAAAAGGGACAAAATTAAAAGAAAAGGAGGACAGAGGAGCAGTGATTGTGGCCCATGGCCACTGCTCACCTCCTTTTTCCTCACTATTTTGCTTCTATGATGCCTTCAGAGTGCTGGAGCTTGTTTTCTTCTATTTTTGGAGTGTTGAATAACCACCAAGAATGCTTAATTTGGCTTTGGAATTGACTAAAACATTTGATAATTATCATGTTTTGGTTATATATTGTTTTTGTACAAATTCGAAAAGGGTGCTTATATAAGCAAAAATGGAGCCAATGTTATATTATTCTAAACCTATAATTTTCAAGGAATAAAATAAAGCCTAAAAAGGCTTGTTCACAATTCTGAGATGGCCCAAAACCCCTCCTAAGTGAGAAAATCAAAGGAAATAAATTTCACCTTCTCTAAGTAAGATGCGTGCTTCTGCTCCTTCTCTAAACTATTTCTTACTTTAATTTAGTGAAAAAGCAGAAGCAAAAGTGAACTTTAAGTGCTTGAAGTGCCTTGGGAGCCTTGTGGATGCTTAGAACTAGGCTTGTTAATGCCTTTTAACTTGTTGAACTAGTGTATAATTGATTGGAACTTTCTTTGAACCCTTCCCAAGTGAGAAGACTTTCCTTTTATAGACTCCAGAGGTGGTTTGGGGAGTTATAGTAAGTTGGATTTTGAAATGAAGTGGAGAAAACTGTTGAAAATCGTCAAGAACCACTTTGCAGGCTACGGCCACTCACAGACCCAATTTCGGGTTTTTGCAAATGTAACCTGTTTTCGCCTATTTGGGGCCCAAACGATGTCCAATCTTCATGAAACTTGAAGGGATGCTTTTGACACTATTTTGAGTGTGTCATAGAAATTTCAGTCCATTTTGATGTTCTTAAATTGGTCAACCCCTTGTTGACTTTTAATGAAAATGTGTCATTGTTTCAGCTGTTTGAGGCGCAAATGACCTCGGGTTTGATTTGAGACTCGGTGGGACTAATGTCAGGGGAATCTTGAAGTGTCCATCCAAATTTCATGCATTTTGGATTTGTAAAAGTAGGATTTCGAACAGCGGCACACTTGTTACATGTTCTAAGTCAATATTCTCTTATGTTGTAGGTAGTCAGCTTGTTTTATACCCGAATGATATTCAGTTGATTTGAAACTTTGGGGAATTGACGTTGAACATATTTTGAGTATTTTATCAGAATTTCATCAGCTTTGGTCTTCTAAAAGTAGGACTTTGGGTAATGACCGCCATGACTTGGAAGTCACGAGCTCCTAATTGACATGTCATTGAAGTAAGATCAAACGAAGTCCTTTTGAGTAAAAATTTGCAGAATCCCTTCTGAGCATGACTGAAGCTTTATATCCAAATTTCATCAGTTTCGGTTACCCAAAAGTAGAACTTTGGTTAGTGACTCCATGCCTTGGGGGTCAATAACCCAAAGTTGACATTTTTGTTGACTTTGGGTCAAATGACGTCTAATTGACCTGGAATTTTGTAGAAATACTCCTAAATATAACTTGAGCTTTCTATAGGAGTTTTAGCTAACTTGATATTCATGAGGTGTCACTTTGCCCCGACCCCAAAAAGATTCGGTAAACAGCCATCTGAACTGAGTTTGGGTCCAAATGATATCCAAATGTTTTGAAACTTTGAAAGATGGTCTTTAAATGTATTTAAAGGTGTTTCCCTAAGTTTCAACTTGTTTTGACATGTAGAAGTATCTATTGTCATAGTAACCCCCAAGGAGCTAATAGACAATCACTAAAGCTTGAGTTTAAGCTGAAATGAAGTCCAAATGCTTTGAAACTTTGAAGCAACATTCCTAGGCATGTTTTGGAGTTGCCATATGATTTTTAGTTACTTTGGTAACCCAAAAGCTTGAATGTATTTGATGCCCTTTAGACTTTGAGCCAATGAATGTTGAATTTGAAGTTTAGTGAGTCAAGTGACTAGATGAAGTTTGCTAACTTTGAAATTTGAACTGATGCACTCTGAGCTCATCTAAAGTCTTTTGAGTGGATTGCATCAGCTCTGGACATCTGGATACAATACTTGACTTGGCTTTCCACAATCCTAGGGTCTATGTGCCCTTGGTTTGGAAGTTGCCTGTAATGTCTTCACTGCAACATATGTAATTTTTATGGGTCAACACTAAGCAAGTGCTTTTACCCACTGTTGACACTGTAAACTCTACATACGTAGAACTTCTTCATTCCAATGATGCTACATGGAGGAAGCGGAAAAGGTAAAGGCCGTGCAAGCACTGCAGGTGTGTGACGAAGATTTACAAGTATCATACGTGAAATTAACACCAAATTTGGAGATTTGGAAAAACAACTACGTGTAATCCATCAACAGCTTGGAGATCTAAGAGCAAGGAGGGCTCCTACAAATATAAGTGAAGTGGATTCAGACAAAAGTGATGGCAGTTATTTCCATCAATGAGGCCAATGGGATAATCACTATAGGCAAAGAAGGTGAGAAGACTGGGGTGATGATCTCAACCTAAAATTGAGATCCCAGAGTACCATGGTAGCCTTCATGGGTATACTTCATCTAGTGGATCAAAGACATCGAATGGATCTTTAATTATCGAGTGATCCGAGATGACCGCAAGGTTAAGATCACAACCATGTGACTACAGGGCCGAACTTCGGTTAGGTGGGAACAAAAGAAAACACATGAGAAAGGCAAGGCAAATGTAGTGTAACTGCTTAGGAGAAGATGAGATGCAGGAGGCATTCTTTCCCATCGATTATGTGCAATCCAATTTCCAATGGCTGCAACAGATCCAACAAGGTGATTTGCATAACTTGTTTTGCATAACGACTGTGGAAGACTATGCAGAGAACTTTTACAAACTCGTTTTGCATAACAGTTTGAGTGAACCAAAATAATAGTTGGTGAAGCGGTTCACCAACGAATTAAAACCCATTATAGCAGAATTAATGGGCCTTGCATTAATCTTTATGGTTGTAGAGGAATGTTGCCAAGCCAGTCCTGCTAAAAAAGAAAAAACTTAAGAAACAGTAGGGGCGTGGAAATCCATTGACTAACCAATCTAAGGTGGGTGGAAATTGCCTCAAGTTGGGGCAACCGGACAAGGTTCTATTCAAGTGCTTGGAACAATGACTCATAATGATTATACAATAGGAAGAGCTGGTTAAAAGACTTTTTGTTGCCTTCAATGCAATGAAATAGGTCATTATTCTATAGAATGTCACAAACATCAAGGCATCTTAACAAGCACTTCAAAAAGGATAAGTGTCATAGCTGAAACATAAAGTGGAAAGGAAATTTCTAAAGAAGTCGAAGAAATCACCATGAAGGCAGTGATGAAAGGATCGAAGGGGATGGAGTTAAAACCCTAGTGATCCAAAAGAGTCTCATGATGCCTAAGAAGCTGAAAGAAGAAAGTTGGCTATGAATAATATCTTCTACACCTCTTGGACAAACAAAGAAAAAATGTGGAATAATTATTAATGGAGCTAGCTACGAGAATGTCATCTTAGAGGAGGCCATGGACAAGGTTCAACTCAAAATTGAGAAGCATTCTTCACCATACAAGCTTGCTTGGTTCCAGAAAGGGAATGAGGTAACCATTTGTCTTCGTTGCTTAGTATCAATTTCTATTAGTGGAGTTTAATAATGTTATGTGTGATGTGGTCCATAGGATGGATGCTTGTCACATCTTACTTGGCCAAGCATGGCAATATGACAAGTGGACTCTTCATGATGTATACCGTAACACATAACATTTTGGAAGGATGAAAAGAAAATAGTTCTCAAGCCTATGTGTGAACGGATTCCATTGAAATCATGACAAAGGTGATGTTAACTTTTTGTTTCGGGCTCAATTTCTAGAAAAAGTAAAGGATGGGATACTTTATGTGCTAGTGGGGAAAGAAATCAAGGATGGATTATTGATTCTAAAATCATTAATAGAGGAGTATTTGAACATTTTACCTAATGAATTATCTACCGGTTTGCTACTAATGCGAAATATTCAGCACTACATTGATTTGGTTCCGAAGCTAGCATACCGAATCAGCCATCCTATAGAACAAGCCCTAAAAAGCTTGAGGAAATCCATAGGCAAACGATGGAATTAATTGAAAAGGGATTTGTCAGGCAGAGAATGAGTCCACACGTAGTACTAGCTTTATTAGCACTAAAAAAAGATAGTTCTTGGCATGTGTATTGATAGCTGTGCCATAAATAAAATCACCATTAAATACTTTTTCCCCATTCCACATTTGGATAATATGCTGGATATGTGGGCTGGTGCAAATGTCTTTTCTAAGATAGACTTGAGAAGTGGTCATCAAATTAGAGTGCGAGCCAGAGATAAACAAAAACTAGCCTTAAAAACCAAGATGGATTATATGAATGGCTAGTGATGCCCTTTGGCCTATCTAATGCACATAGCACCTTTATGTGAGTCATAAATCTAGTGCTACGACCATTCATTGAGAAATTTGTGGTTGTATACAGTCCAAGCAAGGCTACACATGTGGATCATTTAAAGTTGGTTCTTGATACACTTGGGCAAGAACAACTTTTTGCTAATCCAATGAAGTTTACCTTGGGAATAAATATGGTTACATTTCTTGGCTATGTGGTTAGTGGAGATGGTATAGGGTGGATGAAGAGAAAATAAAAGCTATTCATGAATAGTCAATACCATAAAATGTGCATAAAGTGCAGAGTTTCCTTGGACTTGCCACTTTCTACAACCGGTTCGTAAGGAATTTCATCACTTTAGTGGCCCCTATTATTGATTGTTTGAAGAAAGGACAATTTAATTGGACTAAAGTAATAACCCAAAATTTTGAAAGTTTGAAGAAAAGCCTAACTCAGACTCTAGTTCTAACCCTACCTAATTTCAAGAAAGTGTTTTAGGTAGATTGTGATGCGTTCCACATGGGAATTGGTGTACTTCTTATGCCTATCTCCTTCCAACGAATTGGGGTCCTACCTCTGCATCCATACAAAGCATCAAAAAGTGCCATACCATTATTTAAGTGATAATTGTTGTTGTATGCAGGCTCATACAAATGAACTCTTCTGCTAGTCCTTTCTGAAATCTAATATGCAAGCACATAACATATCCTCCAAAGTATGGTTGGTTCTCTCTGTCTACCCGTCTATCTGAATGGTTGGTTCTCTCTGTCTACGCATCTATCTGAGGATGATATGTAGCGTTGCAGTTTAACATCGTGCCCAACGCATCTTGTAGTCACATCCAAAACTTGTCGAGAAACCTTAGATCTTTATTTGACACAATCGACACTGGAACTCCATGAATCCTGACCATGTCCTCCATATACATCTTAGCCAACTCTTCCCTCGGTGTTTTCATAATCATCAGTAAAAAATGAGTAACTTTTCGTCAATCGGTCAACTATTACCTAGATATTGTCTTTGCCTTACAACAATAGAAGTCTTGAATTGAAATCCATTGTAATGTGCTCCCATTCCCAATCTAGAACTACTAACTGCTTGAGAAGTCTGGGGGGTTTTTGATGTTCTACCTTGACCTACAACATATTAGACACCTTAAAATGAATCCTACCACTTCTTTTTTCATGTTGTTCCATTAGTAAGGACTACGAGGTTTTGATACATCTTTGTACTACCTCAGTGAATGGTGAAACATAAATGATGTGCCTCTATAAGAATCTCATTCTTAAACTCATCTATGTCTGGCATGCATAATTGGTCCCGATAATACAATACACCCTCAAGCAATCTGAAGTCTAGTCTGCTTGATTACTATCGCCAACTCTAGATCCTTTGCCTATCTATTATTGATCTTGCTTAGAATCTCTGGTTCCCATACAAACATGTTGCCTAAAATAACTATGTCGCTGATTGGATGTAAATCAACTCCCAAGTCTATCAAAGCTTCTGCCCAATTCCATTTTTCTCACAAATACGTGTTCGTTGTTACTCTCCTGCTTAGCGTATCTGCCACTACATTAGCCTTTTTGGGATGGTATTTGATTGCAAAGTTGTAATCTTTGATGTATTTCATCCAATGGGCCTGCCTCATGTTCAACTCCGACTACGTGAACAAGTATTAAAGACTCTTAGGGTCTGAATGCACTTCAAATTTCTCTTCGTAGAGGTAGTACCTTTCAATGCCAAAACTACTATTGTAAGCTCTAAATCATGAGTAGCTTACTTTTTCTCATGTTCTTTGAATTGTCTTGACCCGTAGGCCACAACTTTTCCATCTTGCATAAAAATGCATCCTAAACCAATTCCTAAAGCATCAGTGAAAACTACAAATTTACTATAAGCACTGGAGTTGTAGTAAATCTCATCTTTAGCTCTTGAAAACTGGTCTCACACTCCTCAGTCCACACGAAAAGTATGTCCTTCCGCATTAACTTAGTTAAAGGAGTTGCAATTGATGAAAAACCTTTCATGAATCTTCTGTAGTAGCCTGCCAAACCCAAGAAACTATAGATTTTTTACACTAATTTCAGGCTTTGCCAACTGGCTATTGCCTCTTTCTTCAGTGGATCTACTGCCAATTCATCTTTGATGATGATGTGACCTAGGAATGTCACCTACTCTAGCCAAAACTCACACTTGTTAAATTTAGCATAGAGTTGATGATCCTTTAAAGCCTGCAATGATGATCTTAAATGTTGTTAGTGTTCCTCTCAAGATCTAGAATAAACCAACACATCATCAATGAAAACAACTTGGAACTGGTTGAGACAAGGCACAAATATCTTGTTCAACAATGCCATGAAAACTCTTGGAGCTTTCCTCAGTCCAAACGGCATCACTAGGAACTCGTAATGACTGTATCTAGTCCTAAATTGTGTCTTCTAGATGTGTTGATCTCTAACTTTGAGCTGATGGTAACGTGGCCTCAAGTTTATCTTAGAAAAAAACTCGGGTCCTTGAAGTTGATCAAACAACTTGTTAATCCTTGGCAATGGATACTTGTTCTTGATCGTAACCTGATTGAGCTGTTTGTAGTCAATGCACATTCTCAGAGAACCATCCTTTTTTGTTCACAAATAAAATAATGCTCCCCATGGCGACACACTCTACCTCACAAAGCCTTTGTCTAACAAGTCATGCAACTGATTTTTCAATTCCTTCAATTTTGCTAGTGCCATTCAATATGGAGCTTTTAAAATCGGTGTCGTCCCTCGAGCTAACTCAATCATGAAGTCAACTCTCGAATCGGAGGAAGTCCTAGAATCTCATCTAGAAAAACATCTACAAATTCACATGCTACTAGTATTCTTGACATATCTCCCCTACACCGTAGGCTTTTTTCTCTCCGTGATAAATGCTACGTAGCCTTCACAACCACTCTTCAACAAACTAACTACCCTCACTGTTGATATCCTGCTCGTCTAGATCTGCTTTCTGTATCCAACAAACTTAATTGAACTGGAGCCAATTTTCACCCAAATGGTCATGTTAAAACAATACATGATTGCTCTGTAAGTCGACAACTAGTCCATCCCTAAGATGATGTCAAAGTCATGCATCGTGTAAATGATCAAATCAGTCATAAAAGCCATGTGTTCAAGCGGGGTTGGAGTTTTTGGGAAATGTTGGTGACACTTGACCTGGATAACCTTAACTAACAAAGTAAAATCTAGTAGTGCTACCTCCCCCATGCAAATGTTTAGCAAAATTACGAGAAACAAAGGAATTGGTGGCACCCAAATCAAATAGTACTCTATCTTTTACTTTAGAGTTAGGGTAGTATCTTCCACGTAATCTCCCAAAGCATCAGCATCCTCTTGGTTAATCACATAAACCTAGCCCACCTGTTGTAGTCTCTAGTGTTGGGCCTACTGACCTTTCCCTACTGGTCGCATCTATTCTCTGCCCTGCTATCCTCTACCCTAATTTTGTTGTCCCATCAACTATTACTGCTATTGTTATGGGGTTGCTTCCCGATATTATTGGTTTTATAGTACGGTTGCTCTATATTGAAGTTGTAGAGCTCGAGGCCGCTAGTAAGGCTACTATGGCCAAGCTAGTGCCTGCCTCCAAGGCTGTTGTTGCTGCGCAGGAGCTCCCTGTACTGCAACCCATGCTGCTACAATTTCCCTTCCCCCATTGTTGCAATCTCGTGCTATATGACCAGGTGTCTGTAGTGGTAGTATACTCCTATCTATCTAAAGCACTGATCGATTAGGTGATTCTTCCCACATCTAAAGCATTGCTGTGACCCTAAACTCTAACCTTGCATTTTTTGTTTTCTTTTTTGTCCAGACTGTCCACTATATTCATTTTGTCTAGCCTGATATCCTGATCTAGAATAAGCTGCCTCCTCATCCATCTTTTGGACTACACTTCTGCCCAATTTGCACCCTTGACTAAAAAGTAGCTTTCTCAATATCTCCCACTTTCGCCTGGATTCGTCCAAGTAGGCCTCCAAGGAAACATCTAACCTTTTCTTCCAAAGGGGTAATAAGGGTAGGCAGGTGAACTGTTGGAAGTATTGTTGAACTATTCTATCACCCTATTTTAGGTTCTTAAACTCCGCCATTTCTTATCCTGGATGTGCTTCGGAATAAATCTGCTAATAAACTCCTTTGTAAAAGTCTTCCGTGCATCCTCGTCCATGAATGTGGCTAATTGTACTATGTCTTTCACGGAATTCCACCACTGATAAGCCACATTCCTAAGGATATATATACGTAAATAACTTCACTTGCTGTCTACCCATGCATCTAAATACTACAAAAATCCACTCTAGTTGTTCTACGAAGTCGTCTGCTGCTAAAGGATCTTCAGTGCCATGGAATTCAGGTGGAAATCTTTTCCTGAACTTCCTGAAGAGGTCATTGGGTCAACCTCTAGAGGAGCCATAGTCACCTAGGTAGGATCTGGTACCCTTTACGCAGCTGCCAAAAGCTGAAACTGAAACGTTACTCTCTCGGATCAGCCCTAGCCAAATCTACTGCTCGAGCTACCTCTGCCTGAATCTAATCTATTATCCTAGTAGCCTCTTCTTATTCACTTTCAGCTACTTTGATGGCATCTGCCTATGCCCTCTTGGCTACCGTTTCTTCCTTATCCCTCTACCTATTAGCTGCTCTCTCAGCCTCATGGGCTCTCTACAGGTTTGAATGAGCTGTTTTGAGACTCCATAATGCTTAAAGAAGTTGAGCAGACCGTGGATTAGTAGGAGGTGTATCATCATCATTATTATTATCATAAAACCATCTTCCTTAATGAGCCATAATCTACAAAAGAATTGGAAGTCTTTTAGTACCTAACAACCAATGCTAGAAAACAATATTATAAACCACATTAAGCATGTAAAATTTGTCTAACGATATTGAGTTCTCAACATGTCCCATGTTTTTATCCATTTTTAAATTCTAGAAACATGCAAATCTCTTATACCTATTGTCGCTCCCCTAGATTGGAATCTAGGGTTAAATGTGAGATTGGGGTCCAAGTAAAATTTTTCATGTTTAAAGCAACACGTGGCTCCTAACCAATCCCACACAGGATCTTAGTCCGCAGTGAGTTCATGAAACTGAACACATACCAATACCTACGAAAGCCTTATCTCGTAGTTGGTATCACAATATAATACAGGATATGCACATCAAAAGATATTGGATTAAAAGTTAGAGTTTCAAGTTGGAAACATATTTAATTACAAGCCCATAAAAACTCGGGCCCAAAAAGAATAACCCAAAACAAAGCCAAAAGATGTTAGTCCCAAAATGATGTTACTCGTGTGTATGGCTAAATGGGTCCAACTCCATCATCTGTACCCCACACGGGCTTGTTAGGTAGGTCAAGGGCCTGTAGCACTTCACCTTGCGCCTCCTCCTTAGGATAGAATTGATCGGTACCTATGCACCAATGCAATATCATCAAAATACAATAAGTCAGCAAGAAGACAACAAAAACTATAATAACCACATATAACAAGGTGAGTAAAAACAATGTGATCATATGAAAGAGATACAACAAGGATATAATAACAATCATAAAGAAGAAATGAATCCTAATTCTTTCTATATGAGTGAGCACATAAGTCTAATTAATAAGACGGTTGACCCTTCAGTTTATAGGAAAATATTCCAATGTGCCCAAGAAAGCTTTCCTAGCTTAATCAACTCTTATCCAACCCCAACTAAATATAACAACCTAGGGTGTCCTACCATTTCTTGTTAGACAGGGGACCATCTCATAAAGCATGCTTTTCTAGATTTGGGTGCAAGTGCAAACCTTCTTCCTTATTCTTTATATGAAGAATTAGGTTTTGGGGAATTGAAAAAGACTCATATGACCCTACAATTGGTTGATGCATTAATCCAACATCCAAAAGGGAGTCGAGGACATTCTAATCAAAGTTGGAGATTTCGGTTTTCCAGTGAATTTTATCATCCTAGATACCAAACAACATCCAGGGATTGTACCCAAGATAACAATTATCTTAGGTAGACCATTCCTAGCTATTTCCAATCCATTGATCAATTGTAGAAATAAAGTGATGCAAATTTATTTTGGCACCATGATATTACAAGTGAATATTTTTAATGTCAGTAAGCAACCTCCTGATGAGGATGATGGGGTGTTTGAAGTAAGTTATAAACATGAGTTGGTGAAAAATCATCTTCCCTAGTTAAAATTTGAGGATCCATTAGAGGAAAGTGTTTCTCATTTTGGAATTGATTTTGACATAGAAGGCCACATGGAGGAAGTTAATGCATTGTTAAACTCATCCCCAGACATGGACTACACCAGGTGGCAACTTGTAACACTCCGATCCCCTTTGAGCCGGATTAGTGGCTCATTAGTGTGTGTTTCTGTTGTTTTATTCTGTCGGACTTGGTTTTGGGTCTTAGATAGGTAGTTGAGTAACCTTTGACCTGGAATAGGTAGTTCTAATTTTCGTAATTTTGCTTTTGCTTTGCTTGCATCATCTTTGCATCATCTTGGTGTCAGCACGTGTATTTTATTGAGCTCGTCAATTGCTGTAACTGTCTCAGAACCATTCGGAGTCAATTGGAGAGGTTGGACCCCCGTGTGACTTGATTTGTAAATAACCCAAACTCCTTTGACTTTGTTTTAAATATCCTAAGACTATATATATGAGTCAGGACCTAGGTGTCCTCATTTCCTGTTATTTGGCTTCAACGTGCATGCAAGAGAATCCCTGGAGAGCCACGTTCTTCTTCCCTTCTCTTCATTCTCTTCTTCGGTCTAGCAGTGTTGAGCTTGCATCTTGGCATTTGGATTCTTTTCTTCCTCTTTCTCTCTTATCTCTGTCTTTGTTTTGGGTAAGTGGGCTTTGATTTCATTTCTCCAATTGGATTCCTTCTCCAAGCTCTGTGTGTTTTCCTACATCTCATGCATGAGTTATTGCTTTGATTTGCTTTGATTTTAGTGGATTTGGAGCTTGAGTCAGTGGATTGATAGAGCTTTGAGGCAAGTATAAGTACAAGCTTTGATAACACATATGGGTGGTTTATTTGATGGCTTTGATTCATTCTTATTCTTGTATAAAATGTTTTACAGCCATTTTCTAAGATGTTAGGATCAGTTGAACTTGTTTTGATTCATTTCTGTACCAAATTTCAGTTTCTGTAACTATCCCGAATTCGTGTTCTGTGTTGTACGGCTAAGCCGTAAATTTCTACGGCTCACATTCCAGAGGCTTAAATTTTGAGTTTTGTTCTACGGCTAGGATACGGCTAAGCCGTAACTTGTTCTACGGCTGAGCCGTAAGCTAGCCGTGACCCAACCGTAACCCAGCCGTGAATTAAATCTCTGATCAGTCGAAACTTTCCCAATACAGTACTCCTACGGTGTGGCTACGGCTAAGCCGTGGAATGCTACGGCCAAGCCGTGGGTTGGTCTACAACTAAGCCGTATACTGACTGTAGCTCAGCCGAAAAAGGTATCAGATCAGAGGTGGATGAAGACCAGTTTAGCTGTGTTTTTAATGGAACCAAGGTGGAGCCGTAGTGCATATTACGACGAGCACGTAAGATGTCTTCGGCTCAACCATAGGTCCCTCATGGCTAAACCATTAGGCATGACAATTCTGAAATATAACTTAGGATAATGGTGAGACTTGTAGGGCTCAAATACAGGTTAACCATACCCGTAAACCGGCCCAATGGATTCTTTAGAGCGCATGAATAGTCCGTTAGGCTGTGACTTATTCATGTGAGTGTTGATTTACTGTTAAGCACCTCCCCATGGGTGTTGGTTTAAGGGACTTCGATGCACATAAGGATTACATTGCAACACTAGGATGGCAACGGTGCATCGAATAACTTAAAACTACATCAACATGCACGGTTAGTGACAGTGAAGAACCATATTAGGGTTGGCTTGTAATGAACCTTGACTCCGTATTAATCTGAGATGCATTGCATATTGTATATGGTTTTGCCCTCTGTTCTGTTAATCTATGTTTACGCATTCCGCAGTCATTTTGCTTTCGTTCCGTATATTTGTTTTATTCTTCGTTCTGCACTAAGCTTTGATCTATGCTGTACTTTGACGTAATATTCATGCTTTGTTGGCTTTGTCTATCTCTGATTTTGGGTATTCCCTAGTGGCTCTGCCCAGAGGTTAATACGTGAGGATAAGATCCGGTCTTTGCCATTGGTGAGTCCAAAGCGGATAATCTCCCTTTCTATGGATTTGATTTGATTGGTATTAGTCTGGCTCTACTCAGCCTCAGCTCTAGGATGCGCGACGGGGTTACCTCTGGCTTAGATCTCTGTATCTCTGTATCACTGCAGTGTCGCTTTGTCTTGGGACCCCGGAACCCAGGAACCTGAGACCCACTTGTACCCTGGCCCGATCAGTGGTGTTCTCCTCTGCTCTGCTTTGCACTGCTCTCTACTGGAGAGAATATGGTTAACGTAGTAGCCACTTAGTTCAGTATTTCTATACTTTAATTCCCTTATCATGCTTTAATCTTATGCACGATTTGCTTAGCATACTAAGATGAAACTCTGTATTTAATCTTCTGTCATTATTTTATTCCCTTTGATACTATGAGTGTTTCATCCCTGTTACTTGTATTTGCTGGATCGATGTATTCATTTGTGTTGTCTGTGGTGTTGCAGGCACAGATACCTTGCCCAGCTCCCCGGCGGTCGAGGAGGCTGCAGGGCCGAGTGTAGAGGCACCCTCCGGTCTGGCAGAGTGGGCCTGATCACCTCTGCCGAGTGCGCGCATGCATATCAGTGGCCCTCTGTTTTGAGTTTTGGTTTCGGAATTTTGTATTTGGACTTTGGACCTTGTACATCCTTATTTTGTCGTGTACTCAGACTTGTATTTGGTTTTCCAGTTGTAATTATTTTATCTTTTTCGTTTCGCATTTGTTTTTGGCTTCCGCTATTTTCTGTTGTTGCTTGCTATGATATGTACAGCTTCCGCATACGCTTAGTTCGCACGTGTGAGATCCCTTGTGTGCGTGCATCTGAACTGGGTTTGGATGCACGTGCACGGGAGTACGTGTGTCACCGGTTTAGCTTTTCGCTAACCCCCGATTTCTGGGCTCGGGTCGTGACATACGTATTGTATGGTATCAGAGCATGCTAGTTATAAGCATGTAGGCATCTAAGATCGTGGTGAGATAACGCTATCAACTATTTGACTCGAAGTCTCATATGTTGAAGTGGGATTTGACTAACTCAGGGCATTTTATATTTGTGTACTGTGTTTCTTTTCCAGTTGCAGGATGGCATCAGGATCAGGATCTCGGGATGAGAATCAACAGGGCCATAACGGTGATAGTGGATCGGTACCCCCACATATCAGTAGTGAGGAGCGCATGATGATGATGATGCAGTCTATGCAGTCATTACAGGCTCAGATGGCGTCCATGGTAGATAGGCAGAGTCAGGCTGCCGCAGCGGCATCACCTCGTGTAGATCAGCAAGTGATTTTCCAGTCCAAGGAACCAGATCCAAATGCTCTTTTTGACAAGTTCCGTAAGCGAGGGGCGACTGAGTTTCATGGGATAGAAGATGCATTGCAGGCCGAGCAATGGCTAGAACAGACAGAAGAGCTTTTTGATACGATTGTGTGCAGTAACAAACAGAAAGTGGTTCTCACAGCTTCTATGCTTCGGAGTGTAGCCAAGACATGGTGGAGGAGTGTCAAGAGCTCATTCCAGACTATGCCCAGTGCCACAGTTTGGGAGACTTTCAAGCAGCAATTCCGTCGGAGGTTCATGCCTCTCCATATTCAGCGAGCCAAGGAAGTGGAATTCTTCAACCTTCAGCAGAGACAGCTGTCAGTCGCAGATTATGTACACAAGTTTACAGAGCTGTCCCACTTTGCAGAGGACATGGTAAACACTGAGCAGAAGAAGGTGACTCGCTTCGTCAACGGCCTGAACCCGAGGCATAAACGCCACGTAGTTGCATGTATGTGGCCGGCTACATTGGATGACGCTATTGACAGGGCCTATGATGCAGAGGCCATATTTGAGGAGGAGCGAACAGAGGCTAAGAGGGCAGCAGGTTCTAGTGGCAGAAGTCAGTTCCAGAAGAAGTTCAAGGGTAAACAGGGTAGTTCGAGTAGTACTCAGGTGATTTGTGGTCACTGTGGGAAGGATCACCCAACAGAGAGATGTTGGAGGAAGAGTGGAGCCTGTTTCGGGTGTGGCTCTACGGATCACAAATGGGCCCAATGCCCAAAGTTTCAGTCCTCTCCACAGACGAGATCGGCAGGACCTACAGCGCAGGGCAGATCTCAGCCAACTCGCCCAGCCCAGAAGCAGAACCGCCAGACAGCACGAGCCTATGCTGCTACGCATGAGGGCGCGGAGGAAGCTACTGTCGTGGAAGGTAAAATTTTAATTTCTGATGCTGAAGCTTTAGCCTTATTTGACTCCGGGTCTACGCGTTCGTACGTAGCACCCCATTTTGCTGTGCAGCTTCGACAGCGACCCACACCACTTCCATACTTGTTACTAGTATCCACTCCGGTTGGTAAACGGGTGGAGTGCAGTGTTTTCTACCCTCAGTGTGATGTGCGGATAGCTGGTCATCAGCTCCCGGTAGACCTCGTGTTGCTCACGACACTGGATTTTGATGTGATTCTTGGTATGGACTGGCTTGCGAGATATCATGCATGTATCAATTGCTACAGCAAGGCTATCTACTTTGATTTGGGCAGCGGATTCCGATTTGAGGGCAGCCAGATGAAGTGCCCAAGACGTGTGATCTCTGCTTGTAAAGCAGACAGGATGCTTCGTAGGGGATGTGAGGGATTTCTTGCATTCATTTCAGAGAAGAAAGATCAGCGACAGCTCAGTGAGATCCCAGTAGTCAGCGAGTTTCCGGATGTCTTTTCGGAGGATGTGCCAGAGTTGCCACCAGTTCGGGAGGTAGAATTTGCTATTGACTTGATGCCAGGTACAGCACCCATCAGTAGAGCTCCATATCGTATGGCACCTGCAGAATTGTTGGAATTGAAGAAACAGTTGCAGGGTTTGTTGGATAAAGGGTTCATACGCCCAAGTGTTTCACCTTGGGGAGCTCCTGTATTGTTTGTTAAGAAGAAGGATGGCAGTTTCCGGATGTGCATTGACTACAGGCAGTTGAACAAAGTGACAATCAAGAACAAATATCCATTGCCTAGGATCGATGAGTTGTTCGATCAGCTTCAGGGTGCAGCTTACTTCTCGAAGATTGACTTGAGGTCAGGGTATCACCAGCTTCGGGTGAAGGGTGAGGATGTTCCTAAGACAGCTTTCAGGACTCGGTATGGACACTACGAGTTCCTTGTCATGCCATTTGGTTTGACGAACGCACCCGCAGCTTTTATGGCATTGATGAATAGGGTGTTTACTTCCTTCTTGGACCAGTTCGTTGTGGTTTTCATAGATGACATATTGGTCTATTCGAAGACTGCTGAAGAACATACAGATCATCTGCGGAAAGCATTGCAGCTGCTTAAGGATCACAAGTTGTATGCAAAGTTGTCCAAGTGTGAGTTTTGGCTCGAGCAAGTTACCTTTCTGGGTCATAAGATTTCTAGAGATGGATTGATGGTGGATCCGGCTAAGATTGAGGCAGTAGTCCATTGGCCCCGTCCTAGATCAGTGACAGAGATTCGGAGTTTTCTGGGTTTGGCGGGATATTACCGCAGGTTCGTGCAGGACTTCTCGAAGATCTCAGCCCCGCTGACTCAGTTGACTCGGAAGAAGGTTCCATATGAGTGGACGGAGAAGTGTGAGCGTAGTTTCCAGATGTTGAAAGAAAAGCTCACTACGGCGCCAGTGTTGACTCTCCCTGATGGTAGTGAGGGATTCGTGATTTATTCCGATGCTTCTCGAGTTGGACTAGGCTGTGTACTGATGCAGAATCAGAAAGTGATTGCCTATGGATCCAGACAGCTGAAAGAGCATGAGAAGAACTATGCCACACATGACTTGGAGCTAGCAGCCATTGTATTTGCACTGAAGTTGTGGCGACACTACTTGTACGGTGTAAAGTTCGAGGTTCATTCCGATCATCACAGTCTCCAGTATTTGTTCGATCAGCATGACTTGAATATGAGGCAGCAAAGGTGGTTGGAGTTCATCAAGGACTACGACTTTCCGATCAAGTACCACCCAGGCAAAGGGAATGCAGTTGCGGATGCACTCAGAGGAGGACAGACAGTCTTCAGGTGTTGGCAGGATTCTATATGTTTGTGCATGATCAGCCTGTTGAGGTTCGGATGGTAGGTGAGTTGGTGACCTTAGCTACTACCGTCGTATTTCAACCTGAGGTGATTCAGCAGATCAAGGATCGCCAGTTTGAGGACCCCCTTCTGGCGAAGTTCAGAGACCGGATGGCAGATCGACCGGATTTCAGCTTGGTAGATGGAGTTTTGTACTTCAGGAATAGATTGTGTGTTCCCGCTGTGGATGAGCTGAAAGATAAGTTGATGACAGATGCGCACGATGCCCGATATGCGATGCACCCAGGGAGTATGAAGATGTACCGGAACTTGAAAGATAGATTTTGGTGGAACAATATGAAGCGTGAGATCGCAGGGTTTGTAGCTCGATGTTTGACCTGTCAGAGGGTAAAAGCCGATCATCAGCGACCTCCAGGATCATTGCATCCATTGCACACTCCGCAGTGGAAGTGAGAGCACATTACCATGGATTTTGTCTCCGGTTTTCCTCCGACCAGTAGAAAGAACAATGCTATCTGGGTAATAGTGGACAGATTGACCAAGTCAGCGCATTTCCTTCCGTTCAGGAAAAGGATTACATTCACAGAGATGGCCAGGAAGTTTGTTGACGAGATAGTCAGATTGCATGGCACCCCAGTATCGATTGTGTCGGATCGTGATAGTCGTTTTGTGTCTTCATTCTGGAGAGCATTTCAGGAAGCTATGGGCACGAAGCTGAGTTTTAGTACGGCATACCACCCCCAGACTGATGGACAGTCGGAGCGTACCATTCAGACGTTGGAGGATATGCTCAGAGCTAGTGTGTTGAACTTTGAGAAGGAATGGGATACGCATCTGGCATTGTGTGAGTTTGCTACAACAACAGCTTCCACGAGAGCATTGGTATGGCACCATATGAAGCTCTATACGGACGCAAGTGCAGAACTCCAGTGTGCTGGGAGGAAGTTGGAACAAGAAGTTTCCATGGTCCGACAATCATTGCTGAGACGACAGAGAAAGTGCAGAAGGTGATAGAGAATCTGAAGATTGCTCGATCCAGATAGAAGAGTTATGCGGATACTCGGAGGAGACCCTTGGCATTCCAAGTCAGAGATTGGGTGTTCCTTAAAGTTTCTCCGATGAAAGGCACGGTGCGGTTTGGTCAGAAGGGCAAGTTAGCTCCGAGATATGTAGGACCGTTTGAAGTCAAGAGCCGAGTTGGAGATTTAACCTATCGGTTGACGCTTCCAGTTGAGTTCTCCGGTGTTCACGATGTATTCCATGTGTCAATGCTCCGTAAGTATGTGCCAGATCCGAGCCATGTGATTCGCTACGATGATATTCAGATTCAGCTTAATGCAACTTACGTTGAGCGTCCACTTCGCATCGTTGGCACACGAGAGCAGATTCTCCGTACCCGGACCATCAGATGGGTTAAAGTGTTGTGGGAACATCATAGTCCAGATGAGGCTACATGGGAGCTAGAGGAGCAGCTAGCGCGCCAGTACCCACAGCTCTTTGCGCAGGTAGGTAGTCATTCCGAGGACGGAATGATTCCTAGTGGGGAAGGATGTAACACTCCGATCCCCTTTGAGCCGGATTAGTGGCTCATTAGTGTGTGTTTCTGTTGTTTTATTCTGTCGGACTTGGTTTTGGGTCTTGGATAGGTAGTTGAGTAACCTTTGACCTGGAATAGGTAGTTCTAAGCCCTTTTTCGTAATTTTGCTTTTGCTTTGCTTGCATCATCTTTGCATCATCTTGGTGTCAGCACGTGTATTTTATTGAGCTCGTCAATTGCTGTAACTGTCTCAGAACCATTCGGAGTCAATTGGAGAGGTTGGACCCCCGTGTGACTTGATTTGTAAATAACCCAAACTCCTTTGACTTTGTTTTAAATATCCTAAGACTATATATATGAGTCAGGACCCAGGTGTCCTCATTTCCTGTGATTTGGCTTCAACGTGCATGTAAGAGAATCCCTGGAGAGCCACGTTCTTCTTCCCTTCTCTTCATTCTCTTCTTCGGTCTAGCAGTGTTGAGCTTGCATCTTGGCATTTGGATTCTTTTCTTCCTCTTTCTCTCTTATCTCTGTCTTTGTTTTGGGTAAGTGGGTTTTGATTTCATTTCTCCAATTGGATTCCTTCTCCAAGCTCTGTGTGTTTTCCTACATCTCATGCATGAGTTATTGCTTTGATTTGCTTTGATTTTAGTGGATTTGGAGCTTGAGTCAGTGGATTGATAGAGCTTTGAGGCAAGTATAAGTACAAGCTTTGATAACACATATGGGTGTTTTATTTGATGGCTTTGATTCATTCTTATTCTTGTATAAAATGTTTTACAGCCATTTTCTAAGATGTTAGGATCAGTTGAACTTGTTTTGATTCATTTCTGTACCAAATTTCAGTTTCTAAAACTATCCCGAATTCGTGTTCTGTGTTGTACGGCTAAGCCGTAAATTTCTACGGCTCACATTCCAGAGGCTTAAATTTTGAGTTTTGTTCTACGGCTAATATACGGCTAAGCCGTAACTTGTTCTACGGCTGAGCCGTAAGCTAGCCGTGACCCAACCGTAACCCAGCCGTGAATTAAATCTCTGATCAGTCGAAACTTTCCCAATACAGTACTCCTACGGTGTGGCTACGGCTAAGCCGTGGAATGCTACGGCCAAGCCGTGGGTTGGTCTACAGCTAAGCCGTATACTGACTGTAGCTCAGCCGAAAAAGGTATCAGATCAGAGGTGGATGAAGACCAGTTTAGCTGTGTTTTTAATGGAACCAAGGTGGAGCCGTAGTGCATATTACGACGAGCACGTAAGATGTCTTCGGCTCAACCATAGGTCCCTCATGGCTAAACCGTTAGGCATGACAATTCTGAAATATAACTTAGGATAATGGTGAGACTTGTAGGGCTCAAATACAGGTTAACCATACCCGTAAACCGGCCCAATGGATTCTTTAGAGCGCATGAATAGTCCGTTAGGCTATGACTTATTCATGTGAGTGTTGATTTACTGTTAAGCACCTCCCCATGGGTGTTGGTTTAAGGGACTTCGATGCACATAAGGATTACATTGCAACACTAGGATGGCAACGGTGCATCGAATAACTTAAAACTACATCAACATGCACGGTTAGTGACAGTGAAGAACCATATTAGGGTTGGCTTGTAATGAACCTTGACTCCGTATTAATCTGAGATGCATTGCATATTGTATATGGTTTTGCCCTCTGTTCTGTTAATCTATGTTTACGCATTCCGCAGTCATTTTGCTTTCGTTCCGTATATCTGTTTTATTCTTCGTTCTGCACTAAGCTTTGATCTATGCTGTACTTTGACGTAATATTCATGCTTTGTTGGCTTTGTCTATCTCTGATTTTGGGTATTCCCTAGTGGCTCTGCCCAGAGGTTAATACGTGAGGATAAGATCCGGTCTTTGCCATCGGTGAGTCCAAAGCGGATAATCTCCCTTTCTATGGATTTGATTTGATTGGTATTAGTCTGGCTCTACTCAGCCTCAGCCCTAGGATGCCCGACGGGGTTACCTCTGGCTTAGATCTCTGTATCTCTGTATCACTGCAGTGTCGCTTTGTCTTGGGACCCCGGAACCCAGGAACCTGAGACCCACTTGTACCCTGGCCCAGTCAGTGGTGTTCTCCTCTGCTCTGCTTTGCTCTGCTCTCTACTGGAGAGAATATGGTTAACGTAGTAGCCACTTAGTTCAGTATTTCTATACTTTGATTCCCTTATCATGCTCTAATCCTATGCACGATTTGCTTAGCATACTAAGATGAAACTCTGTATTTAATCTTCTGTCATTATTTTATTCCCTTTGATACTATGAGTGTTTCATCCCTGTTACTTGTATTTGCTGGATCGATGTATTCATTTGTGTTGTTTGTGGTGTTGCAGGCACAGATACCTTGCCCAGCTCCCCGGCGGTCGAGGAGGCTGCAGGGCCGAGTGTAGAGGCACCCTCCGGTCTGGCAGAGTGGGCCTGATCACCTCTGCCGAGTGCGCGCATGCATATCAGTGGCCCTCTGTTTTGAGTTTTGGTTTCGGAATTTTGTATTTGGACTTTGGACCTTGTACATCCTTATTTTGTCGTGTACTCAGACTTGTATTTGGTTTTCCAGTTGTAATTATTTTATCTTTTCCGTTTCGCATTTGTTTTTGGCTTCCGCTATTTTCTGTTGTTGCTTGCTATGATATGTACAGCTTCCGCGTACGCTTAGTTCGCACGTGTGAGATCCCTTGTGTGCGTGCATCTGAACTGGGTTTGGATGCACGTGCACGGGAGTACGTGTGTCACCGGTTTAGCTTTTCGCTAACCCCCGATTTCTGGGCTCGGGTCGTGACACAACTTAAGTATGAAATCTTGACACCATCTGACACCCCACCTGTCCTATCTATTGTAGCACCTCCTGAGTTAGAATTCAAACAGGTGCTAGATACATTGAAGTATGTGTTTTTAAGCTCATTGGAAACCCTTCCTATCATCAAAGCTTCATATTCGGACTTAGTCGAAGAAGAGAAACTTTTGAAAATACTTGGTGAACATAAAGAATCCTTAGGATGGTCCATAGCAGACATGAAAGGAATAAGTCTTTTTGTGGTCCAAAATATAATGCACTTAGAAGAAGATGCAAAAACATCTAGAGAACCATAAAGGAGACTAAATCCAATAATGAAGAAAGCGGTTAGGTTAGAAGTTTTGGAATTATTGTATGCAGGGGATGATCTACCCAATATTTGATAGTTTATGGGTGAGCCTGGTACAAGTGGTGTTAAAGAAATTAGGAATTAATGTGGTCACAAATGAAGGAAATAAATTGGTGCAGCTAAGATACAAATTGGATGGAGAGTGTGTATTGATTATAGAAAGGTGAACTCATCCACTCGAAAGGATCATTTTTCGTTCTCATTCATGGATGAAATGCTTGAGAGATTAGTGGGTCATGTTTTTTACTGTTTTCTTGATGGTTATTCTAGTTATAATCAAATTCCTATTGTGCTGGGGATCAGGAGAAGACATCCTTCACTTATCCATTTGGCACATTTGCTTATAGATGCATGCTCTTTGGGTTATGCAATGCATCAACCACCTTTCAAAGGTGCATGATAAGCATGTTTTCTGACATTGTAGAAGTTCATAGTAGTATTCAGAGATGACTTCTCTATATTTGAAAGTTTGTTCGAGGAATGTTTATACCATCTAAGACTTATGCTTGAAAAATGCAAAGAGAAAATTTTGGTTCTTAATTAAGATAAATGCCATTTCATGGTGAAAAAAGGCATATTTCTAGGACCATCATCTTTGACAAAGGAATTAAGGTGGATAAAGTAAAAATTGATCTGATCTCAAATCTGCCACCACCCAAGTCAATCAAATAGCTAAGATCATTCTTGGGTCACATGGGTTTTTATAGGAGATTCATTAAGGACTTTAGCAAAATTGATAAACCATTATGCCATCTGCTTACAAACGAAGCACCACTTGAATTTGATGAATAATGTTAAAAGGCTTTTGAAAGATTGAAAGAAGAATTAACCTCAAATCCTATCATCCAACTACTTGATCGGACCAATCCATTTGAACTCATGTGTGATGCGTTTGATACTACTATAGGAGTTGTTTTAGGCAACCGGTATGAAAGTTACCCCATGTTATCTAATATGCAAGTAGGACCTTAAATGACGCACCAATAAATTACACCACTACTAAAAAGAATTGCTAGCCATGGTCTTTGCTTTAGAAAACTTTCAATCATACCTGATAGAGTTCAAGGTCACTATTTACACAGATCATGTAGTCCTAAGGTACCTTCTTTCAAAAAAGGATGCCAAAGCCTGTCTAATTAGGTGAATCCTTTTACTACAAGAATTTGATTTCGAAATTAGAGACAAGAAAGGATGTGAAAATGTTGTTGCAAATCATCAATCTAGATTACCTTGTCCTTAGATGATTTCCCATTGAGTGAAAGCATTCCTGATGAACAATTGCCAATTAGTATTTCTCAAATCCCTTAGTTTGCTGATGTAGTAAATTACCTTATTACAAGGGAGATGTGGCACACTGATCAAGATAGAATATATCCAGATTTTTTTCAAAGGTCAAGTACTTTTAAAATGACCCCACTTGTTCAAATACTGTTTGGACTAGGTTATTAGGAGATACATTCTTGCTCAAGACAATTACTTGGGCATTTCCTTCTGCCATGACTATGCATGTGGAGGTCATTTCAGCTTGAAAAAGACAGCTGTGAAATTTTGTAGTGTAGATTCTAATTGCCTTGCCCACAATCTTTAAAGATTGTTATACTTTTTGTATGAACTATGAGGGGTCCCAAAAGTTTGGCAAGCTCAACTGTAGGAACATGATGTTGCTGAATCAATCTTGATTATAGAAATCTTCAATGTTTAGGGAATTGATTTCATGAGACCATTTCCAAGTTCCTTTGGAAATCTATGCATTTTACTAGTAGTAGACTATGTTTCTAAGTGGGTAGAGGCCATACCAACCAAGAGGGATCTTCACCATGTAGTGATCAAGTTTATAAAAGATTACATCTTTTCTTAGTTTGATACCCCTAGGGTGATAATCAGTGACAGAGGAACCCATTTTTGCAACCACCCTTTTGAAAGCCTCCTAAGGAAATATTCTAAGTGGAAGTATAAAACAGGCAAATCAAACAAATTCTTGAAAAGACAGTCAATTCAAATTGGAAAGACTAGTATTTGAGACTACTAGATGAATTATAGGCCTACCAAACCACTTACAAGACACCTGTTAGGATATCCTCATACAGGTTCTGTTAGATTTTGTGGACTCAATCCATCAGTTGATGTAATAAATTGATTAATTTCTTTATTTATCAATAAAATCATGCTTTACTTTCATGAGATGAATGTTATTTTACTACTTCATGCACATGACCAATACGCATGACATAATGGTTCATGAGTTGAACCGGATCCCATTAGTATATTAGATGTGATATATGTGCATGGATGAGATCCACGCGCGAGAGATATATGTCACAAATCTTATACTTAAAATAGCTTCACAACCAGTAATGAGATTGGACATCTCATTTGATAAGGTTGCAGCACTTTGATCACTATGAGATAGTGTGATTTGTCTCGATCATCAGAATGTAAGATTCTGGATCACGGTGCTGGTACATTGGATGTATTGAAGGACCATGAGATGCACCTTATGGAATTCCATCTCAATAATAAGGTATGCTCTCATAATTCCCTAGCAATAGGCTCTCAATCCTGAGACATTGACGAACTCAAGTTTCTATCTATTCATTTGCTTTGAGTCACCAATGAGTGAGGCCGACTATAGGTTAACACCTCGGTGTCTTGGGTATGTGGTAGTAGAACTGTGGGAACGTTGAATGATCAAGATGGAATCTATCTCTATTATCCCCTTGTGCCAATTAATGAATATGTCATTAGTAAGTGCGCACCCATCTCAATTAAGAGTTAATTGGATGCTACTGATGATTACTGTGATTAATTGGGGCTCAAGGATAATAAGATGTGGAACTTAGATTGGAAGAGACGGATTTATTCCAATTGATCCACGGATATTAATAGAGGGGCCTACTTGTGGTAATTGGGAAGTTTAGGGTCTTCATTGTAATTTATTCCTAAGACTGGAGTGCAATTGCATTTATATAGTGGTGTTATTTGCAATTAACTGTGGGCCCGGATTGCACATGAGATGTGGGGTCGCGGTGTTCCAGTTGGAGCCAGCTTTCTAAGGAATCCCTAGTGGTCCCCACGCTAGCCCAAGATATTGGAAAACACTAATCCGACTTGGACTCTAGAAATAAGAGTTTGGAAAGGAGAAAGCCGCTAATTGCTTTGGAAGTAAGACTTCTATTTCAATTAGATAAGGGAGAGATTTGGAAGTCTATAAAATCTCTTGGACGTCCAATAAGACTCTCCCTCACGCCAAAACCCTTTCGTGCAAGAGTTGCGCGAGTTACTCTCCTCTCCTTTCTTCTAGTTCCTTGGAGTCTCGAGTTGGGATTTTCTCCTGAAGATTCCACCATTCTTCTTGAGAAAAGAAATCCTATTCGGGGGTCATAGCGTGGAAGGCTAAGAGGTGTTGAAGAAATCTATTAGAGCACTGCGGATCTCCAAAGGTATGATCTACTTCTTGCATGTCGTAGGTTATTTTGGATGTTTAGTGCTGGTAGAATTTTTACTGTACATGGTCACGAGATTGAGGGTTACGCATCCTGGATTGGGTTTTGGTCTTATGTATAGTTGATCCCTGTATCAAGTGGATCAAAAGTTTTGAAAATCTATCCACGAGACCCACCTACTTCCAACAATTGGTATCAGAGCCGTACCTCATCTCTAATCATGTTAGATCAGTAATCTTGTTCTAATCTTCGCATGAGATGCGAAGAGGATAGAGCAAGGGCTATGATAGGATCAGTGTTTATTGGGTTTGCTTGCTTTTGTAATAGATACATGTTTGGAAAGTCACAAAAGGTTTTAATCATGATAGGAGGATGATAAGATGCCATTAAAAACATACTGAGATCATTAGAGGTGATTGGGTATAGCAGGAACCGAATCTGAAAAAGAACCCAAATTTCTGGGTTCGTCAGGTCGGTTAGTCAAAGTGACCACTATGGCTATAGAGGTCTGTTGGCTAACCGTAGGGACCAGATCGGCTAGCCGAACCTAGGCAGAATCATCTTGTTCTTAGTCTGAGTTGTTGTTGTTTTTTTTTTTTTTCGGGGGCGCTGCCCCTTGGAACCCCGCGAGCTGACGCTGCCCCCGGACCCCCGTTGCGTAGGGGGTCTTGTATCGTGGTGGCAAAATATTTGGCATCTTGTTTTTCTATTGTGGTTTGGCAACCTGGTTTTGTGAGATGCTTTGTTGTATGAGATACTAACTTGCAGGTGATAATGTCCTCTCCATATGACCCGCATGTTTTTCTTTCCTTTTAATTATTGGTTTATTCGTGGCTAAGTGTAAAGGGCATCATGGTCTCCTTGGTTTCCCGTGAAAGGGCAAGGCATGGTGAATTTCCCTATAGCCCTTTTATTTCCATGTTTAGACTACCATGTAAGTCTCATTATAGAGACATAGGAATTTATGTATTCTTAAAATTTGTAAATTCTGGAGATGTCCGAAACAAAGAAGGAAAGAGAAGTTGGACTCCTAATCAAAGAGTTTGAAGATTACCAAAAGGTGTTTTGGAGATGCCCAAAGAGTTTGAGGAATCCCAAAGTTTTGGAAAGTCTAGAAGTCCAAGAAGTCTTTTCCGCCTGGGTCATGTGGAGGAGAGGACTAGTCTTTTGTTATAGCACTTTCTATTTATGGATGAATGCTTATTTTAGAGTATTTCCATATTTGATCCAAACATAGCAAATTCCAAAATTGGTCAAATCAAATTAATTTTTGGAAAAAGTTCTAATTAGAGTTGGTAGGCCCATGAGATGGATCTATTGGTAACACTAATTTTAGAAACTGGGCTTTCCTTAAAATAACTTGACTTGGAACCAATCATTGGTCTTATCATGAGATGAATATATACCTATATTTGATGGACCCATACACCTATAAGGAAATCCTCAACTCTAAAATATTAAGTGGGAGCGGGGCATTTCTATATATATAAAAACCCCCATGGTTTTCCACCATAGGTCCATTGTAAGGAAAGTATTAGCCTTGCGCTATTTTGAGAATGGCCATTCCCCACGGAGGGCTTGTATTTATCTGGATACTGGATATGGATCTCCTATGGATAGTGTTGATGAGACGGGGTGGGAGCCCACTCCCCAAGGAGGAGCTACCCACAACAGTTGTCATGCAATGCTAGTTGATGGGTCACACTTAACTAAAATAATGATGTAGTATCCCTAAGGATTTGCCTCATGTATTTTAGAAAACAAAGCTAATCGGGAGTCATACATTATTTGGTATAAGATACCTAGATTGTTTTGAATGAAGGGGATCATGGATAGTTAGTCTTAATCCAAATTTTGACCAACTTTGATCCGCACCAGTCTAGGAGGTATTTGCACTCCCCAAGGAGGCATACCCCGCAGGATTGGGATTCCGATGTATTCTGAATTTTGTGGTTATGAGGATTCCCACATAAATTTGGTAGAATACTAAACCCTAATGTCATTTAAATTTATTAATTGAATGTATGGTTATGTGTTACAGTATTACAAGCATGAATTCGAATACTTTCAATCCACTTGCGACCATCCTCAACCAGAATAAGTTGGTGGGATCCAACTATGTAGACTGGAAACGGAATCTGGATATTGTCCTGATAGCTTCAGGATATAAATATGTCCTTACCAAAAACCCCCTTGAAGAGCCTGGCCCAGATGCATCAGAAGCAGAAAAGGACCTTTACACCAAATGGGCCAAAGACGATGAGATGGCCCGATGTTACATTCTAGCATCCATGTCTAGTGTGCTGCAACATCAACATCAATCTTATAAGACTGCATATGATATGATATCGAATTTAAAGGAGATGTTTGCAGAACAAGGCAGACCTGCTAGGCAGGCAGCCATGAGGGTGCTCATTAGCACCAAGATGGCTGAAGGTACATCAGTACAGGAACACATGTTGAAGTTGATGGACTCATTAAATGAGTTAGATGTACTGGGAGCTGCGATTGATGCGGAATCGCAGATTGACATAATCCTTGAGTCACTACCAGAGTCATTCAACAATTTCAAGGTCAATTATAATATGAATAAAATGAATCTGACTCTAGCTGAGCTATCTAGTCAGCTGGTAGCAACTGAAGGGATTATGAAGAAGAAACCAACTGCCTTAATGACAGAAAAGTCAGATGCCAAGTCCAAGCCAAAAGGCAAAAGGCGGAAAGGCAAAAAGAAATCAGTTCCAAAGGGTCCTAAGGTGGAGCATGGTCCAACTGGTGGCGTGGCTAAAGCTAAGGGTTCAGGGACAAAAGGAAAGTGTTTCCATTGTGGTAAGACAGGACATTGGAAGAGGAATTGTCCAGAATATCTGTCTAAGAAAAAGACCCCAGGTATGATTGAGTCACTTATATCTGAAGTTAGTTTTGCAACTGGTACTTCAGAATCCTGGTGTGTGGATTCCAGGGCAACTAATCACATATGTAATACGTTGCAGGGGTTCAGGGAAACTAGGAGGCTAAGTGATGGAGAAATCATTGTCAACCTAGGATCTGACGCTAAGGCGGAAGCTATTTCAGTAGGAGTCATTACTCTATGTTTTTCAAATAATAAATTGGTTTTGTCAGAAACATTATATGTACCGTCTTTAAGGTGGAATTTAATTTCAGTTTCTAGTTTGGTGAATAAAGGTTATTCTATTACTTTTGGTACTGAAGTTGTCATAAAGAGGAATGGTACTTTCATATGTTCTGGCAAGGTAACCAATGGACTTTATTTGTTAACTCCCACAATGTATGAGATACATGATACTGAAACAATTAGTAGATCATCATTAAAGAGAAAGTCACCTTCATCTAATCTAACAAAACTTTGGCACATGAGGCTAGGTCATATAAACCTTAACAGGATTGAGAGGCTAGTGAAAGATGGTATCTTACCTTCATTGGTGGTAGAACCAATGCCTATCTGTGAGTCCTGTTTGGAAGGTAAAATGACCAAAAGACCCTTTTCAGCTAAGGGTAATAGGGCCAAAGATTTATTGGAATTAGTGCATACTGATGTCTGCGGACCCATTAATGTCAGGGCCAGAGGAGGATATGAGTACTTCATCACTTTCACAGATGATTACTCAAGATATGGTTACATATACCTTATGCACCGCAAGTCCGAAGCTTTTGAAAAGTTCAAAGAATTTCGAGCGGAAGCGGAAAAGCAATTAGGTAAGAGTATCAAGACTCTTCGATCAGATCGAGGAGGGGAATATCTCTCTGCTGATTTTATGGGTTACTTATTAGAAAATGGGATTCTATCCCAGTTGTCTGCTCCTGGTATGCCTCAACAGAATGGAGTAGCAGAAAGAAGGAACCGGACTCTTTTAGATATGATTAGGTCTATGCTGAGTTTCTCAAGATTACCTATATCCTTTTGGGGATATGCTTTGGATACTGCAATGTATATACTAAACCTCGTACCATCTAAGTCTATACCTAAGACTCCCCGGGAATTGTGGTCTGGGCAAAAGCCTAGTCTACAACATTTACACATTTGGGGTTGTCCAGCACACGTGCTCAAGGTTAAGACGGATAAGTTGGAAGCGAAGTCGGAAGTATGCACATTTGTAGGATATCCTAAAGGAACTAAAGGTTGGTTATTCTATAATCCCAGAGATCAGAAAGTGCTGGTCAGCACCAATGCGGTTTTTCTGGAGGAAGATTATATGATGGACCGGAAATTTTTAGAAAAGGTGATCTTGGAAGAGATTCAGGAGCAATCAATTCCAAATCCAAGTATGACCGGACTTGAGGAAGAACCGCCCTTACCAGACCTAGTAGTTACACCAATACCTCGTCGTAGTGGGAGGATTGTCAGACCCCCTGACAGGTTCTCATTCTTGGGAGAGTCTTATGAAGCAATCCCAAAAGAGCCGGAACAAGATCCCTCTAACTATAATGAAGCAATCAATGACTTAGACTCGGGACGCTGGCAAGATGCTATGAAAGCTGAGATGGAGTCTATGTACTCAAATCAGGTTTGGACACTTGTGGACTTGCCTGCCAATATTAAACCTATTGGGTGCAAGTGGGTCTACAAGAGAAAAAGAGGACCAGATGGAAGAGTGGAGACCTATAAGGCTAGGCTTGTTGCGAAAGGATATACTCAGAAAGAGGGGATCGATTATGAGGAAACCTTCTCGCCAGTAGCCATGCTCAAATCCATCCGGATACTCTTATCCATTGCGGCTCATCTCGATTACGAGATTTGGCAAATGGATGTCAAGACGGCTTTTCTCAACGGCCATCTTGAGGAAGACATCTATATGGTGCAGCCAGACGGTTTTGTAGCTAAAAACCAGGAGCAAAAAGTTTGCAAGTTGCAGAAGTCTATTTATGGACTGAAGCAGGCATCCCGAAGCTGAAATATCCGTTTTGACCAGGCAATCAAGTCATTTGGTTTTTGTCAAAAACCGGATGAGTCATGTGTGTACATGAAAAGTGAAGGTGACAGGGTAGTTTTTCTGGTTTTATATGTCGATGACATCCTTCTCCTCGGGAAAGACATAGGAATGTTGTCAACGGTAAAAGTTTGGTTAGCCAAGACTTTTGATATGAAGGACTTGGGAGAAGCTAGCTACATCCTAGGGATCAAACTCTATCGAGACCGGAAAAATAGGATGATTGGCTTATCCCAAGCTGCATACATAGATAAGGTGCTAGTATGGTTTGCAATGCAAGACTCCAAGAAGGGTATCACACCTTTTAGGCATGAAGTGCACCTTTCCAAGGATCAGTGTCCTAAGACACCCGAGGAAAAGGAGCAGATGAGGTCGATACCATACGCTTCGGCTGTTGGTAGCCTCATGTATGCTATGTTATGTACTAGACCAGATATCTGTTATGTAGTGGGCCTAGTCAGCAGATATCAATCTAATCCAGGACCTGAACATTGGACTGCTGTAAAATGTATTCTTAAATACTTGAGAAGGACTAGAGATTACATGTTGATTTATAGCAGTGATGAGTTGATTCCAGTCGGATACACAGATTCTGACTTTATGTCAGATAAGGATTCTAGGAAATCCACCTCTGGTTATGTATTTATGCTTGGAGGCAGAGCTATCAGCTGGAGGAGTATAAAACAAGAATGTACCGCTGATTCATCCTCGGAGGCTGAATACGTAGCAGCTTGTGAAGCAGCTAAGGAAGCAGTATGGCTTAAAAGATTCCTTTTGGAACTTGGGGTGGTACCTTTGGCACGACAGCCACTCACAGTTTACTGTGACAGCAGCGGGGCAGTCGCTCAGTCAAAGGAACCCAGAAGCCATAAAAGCCAAAAGCATGTACAGAGGAAGTACCACTTAGTCAGAGAGATTGTGCAGAGAGGTGATATTACTATTACCAAGATAGCCTCTGCAGACAATTTGGCAGATCCCTTTACTAAGCCTTTGACTACCAAAGTCTTTGAGCAACACGTAGAAGCGATGGGCATGAGATGCAACCCTGACTGGCATTGAGCCCAAGTGCGAGATTGTTAGATTTTGTGGACTCAATCCATCAGTTGATGTAATAAATTGATTAATTTCTTTATTTATCAATAAAATCATGCTTTACTTTCATGAGATGAATGTTATTTTACTACTTCATGCACATGACCAATACGTATGACATAATGGTTCATGAGTTGAACCGGATCCCATTAGTATATTAGATGTGATATATGTGCATGGATGAGATCCACGCGCGGGAGATATATGTCACAAATCTTATACTTAAAATAGCTTCACAACCAGTAATGAGATTGGGCATCTCATTTGATAAGGTTGCAGCACTTTGATCACTATGAGATAGTGTGATTTGTCTCGATCATCAGAATGTAAGATTCTGGATCACGGTGCTGGTACATTGGATGTATTGAAGGACCATGAGATGCACCTTATGGAATTCCATCTCAATAATAAGGTATGCTCTCATAATTCCCTAGCAATAGGCTCTCAATCCTGAGACATTGACGAACTCAAGTTTCTATCTATTCATTTGCTTTGAGTCACCAATGAGTGAGGCCGACTATAGGTTAACACCTCGGTGTCTTGGGTATGTGGTAGTAGAACTGTGGGAACGTTGAATGATCAAGATGGAATCTATCTCTATTATCCCCTTGTGCCAATTAATGAATATGTCATTAGTAAGTGCGTACCCATCTCAATTAAGAGTTAATTGGATGCTACTGATGATTACTGTGATTAATTGGGGTTCAAGGATAATAAGATGTGGAACTTAGATTGGAAGAGACGGATTTATTCCAATTGATCCACGGATATTAATAGAGGGGCCTACTTGTGGTAATTGGGAAGTTTAGGGTCTTCATTGTAATTTATTCCTAAGACTGGAGTGCAATTGCATTTATATAGTGGTGTTATTTGCAATTAACTGTGGGCCCGGATTGCACATGAGATGTGGGGTCGCGGTGTTCCAGTTGGAGCCAGCTTTCTAAGGAATCCCTAGTGGTCCCCACGCTAGCCCAAGATATTGGAAAACACTAATCCGACTTGGACTCTAGAAATAAGAGTTTGGAAAGGAGAAAGCCGCTAATTGCTTTGGAAGTAAGACTTCTATTTCAATTAGATAAGGGAGAGATTTGGAAGTTTATAAAATCTCTTGGACGTCCAATAAGACTCTCCCTCACGCCAAAACCGTGCAAGAGTTGCGCGAGTTACTCTCCTCTCCTTTCTTCTAGTTCCTTGGAGTCTCGAGTTGGGATTTTCTCCTGAAGATTCCACCATTCTTCTTAAGAAAAGAAATCCTATTCGGGGGTCATAGCGTGGAAGGCTAAGAGGTGTTGAAGAAATCTATTAGAGCACTGCGGATCTCCAAAGGTATGATCTACTTCTTGCATGTCGTAGGTTATTTTGGATGTTTAGTGCTGGTAGAATTTTTACTGTACATGGTCACGAGATTGAGGGTTACGCATCCTGGATTGGGTTTTGGTCTTATGTATAGTTGATCCCTGTGTCAAGTGGATCAAAAGTTTTGAAAATCTATCCACGAGACTCACCTACTTCCAACAGGTTCCTCTGTGGGAAAGCTAGCACTAGCCCATTGAATTGGAACATAAGGCCTATTAGACCATTAAAAAGCCCAATTTTAATTTACCCACTACTAGTAATCTTCGAAAGCTACAACTCAATAAGGTAAAGGAACTTAGCCTATGAGAATGGCAGGATTTACAAGGAAAGAATGAAATTCACAGTGAAAAATCAATTTTAAGGAAACCATTTGAACCTAAAATGACTATACAATTGTCATTTACATCTGTTTCTAGGGAAATTAAGGACCCAATGGATTAGCCCATTCATTGCGCATGCTGTGTGTCTTCACAATGCTGTAGAAATTGAAAAACCTAAGAATGGGGATGTTTTCAAGGTCAATAGTCAACAGTTGAAACCATTTCTAGAGCTCAAAGATAAACACACTAAAGCGATCATTCTTCAAAATCTAATTTACACAGGTTAGGCATCATAAACATCTCACTCACCCCATTGCATTCTACATTCGATTCATCACATTGAGGACAATGTAAGGTTTAGGTTGAAGGGTAAGCGCGAATTAGGATCAGCTGGCTATTTCCTAATAATTTTCAAAATTTTGTGTTTTTTAATAAAATCGAAGAGTCTTTGGCCTGGCTATAGACATTAAACTTCGTGCTTATTTGGAGGCAGCCTAATGGTTTCCAATTTTATACAATGATTTGGTTTGTGCCAAAGCTTGGTACCCCTTCAATATCACAATCATCATCATGATGAAAATAAGGAAGACCTTTAAGCAGGAAATGAAGGCTAAACAATCATTACTATTTAATGGTAGGAGCCTCTATGCCATGAACCGCGAGCAAAGAGGATTGGTTGTTGTCACCATTGTACTAGATTAACTTGTAACTCTCTTATGAGAGAAAATGGAAAAAAATGCAATGGTTTAGTTTGGACCTCAACAAGAAAAAGAGAAAAGAATTTTACTGATTAGGGAACTACTAAGTAAAAGTAACGAAATTTGGTCTGAGACGAGCTAATCAGTAGGGACATGATTGATTTTTTTTCTTAAGGATAAACTTGTTAAAGGCAGCCACCAAGATCCCTAGCTATTGTGTACAGATTACTGTGGAAATAACTTTAGATGATGATGATTCAAGAACTCTACTTGCGAAATCTCTTTGATTTAATTTCAGTCTTACAGCAACCCAAAAATGTCAAGACCTTCTACCGTATTCCTTTATGCTCTAACTCACACCGGAGTGTGGGCCTCTTCTATAAATTTTCTTTGCTCTAAAAAATGAGATTTAACTTTCATGTATCTCCTAAATAGCAATGACACATATTTATAAGCTACAATAGGGACTTTACGAAGGAAATAAGAAATAGGCTTCTTATGAAAATAGGAAACCCTAATTTGACTCAAATTAGAATCCTAGTTCCATAAATTACAATTCATTCCACTTGAGAATTATAATTGCGCTCCTGTCCTAATTCTCAAAATCATATTTTGAGCTTCTAATTATTAAATGCTTTTTAATCTCCCCACGTTAAGATTTCAGATATCTATCAATTAAATAATTACTGACATCTATATTTAATCGATATCATTATAATTCCTTAAGATCTTACACTTAACTTATTTGATATATTGGACACAAAGTCCAGCTGCAGGGTTTTACATAATCAAAACTTAAAAGCTTCATAAAGGGGATATCATCAATCCCTATTATGAGATATGGATTTTATCAATAAACTAATATTCACTATACATGTAGTGTAGTCATCCAATTTACTGAGATTATTGACCCACAAAAGGTTTTTCTCCGTTGTAAATCAAAATGCCAAATACTAAATTGTGCCTATTATTTATATTGGAATTCAGAGTACAGGCACTTATAATAACCATTTGGATGTTAATTGTCTTATATAGTAAGTATAAAGGCAATAAACTCAAAAGCAGTCCTATTTAATAACACAAAGTGTACTAGCATAACAAGTTGAAACTATATCATTCCCGCAACCAAGATAATCCTGTTAAAACATCATGCTACAATCCTACCGATGGTGTGTCCAACTCCATCTAGATTGTGAACAATAATAACTTACACACCCACTTATCTATTTTGTAGAATAAAAGATACACACATACATAATAAATAACAATGCAACCATTTGCCCATACAAATTCTCATTAAGATGAAAAGACAATCTTTACTAATAAATAAATAAATCAAAGACAAATACATAAAAGTATGATTTAGTATAAATCTTCAACAAAACTAACCTCTGCCATGGTGAGCGACTCCTCTTGGAATCTTACTTTAAAAGATCCCCATGTTAGTTCGAGGTGGACCAATTTAGGCTGCATTTTTAAATTTTATTTTCAATTTTTAGGAAAAGTTTTCAAATTTTTAGAAAAAGAAAGTTTTCGAAAAATGGATATGATTTGAAGATATATAGATATCCAGAATTTTGAAATCTCTGGCAGGAAGAAGAATGATGGTTCACTTTTTCCTAAGGAGTGAGATTTATCAAAAGATTACCGAAACCTTGTTTTTCACTAAAACATGTATATATCTTTCAAGATTTTGGAATGGAACCTTTAATGTTGTTTTTAGAATTTCTCAAGAAAAATAGATGACCTTTTGAAATTTAGGCTTATAGGTTTTCTTGGTGCACCTTGGTGAAGTTGATCCAGTGAACCGAGTAAGTTAATTCAGGTGAAAAGAAGAAGGCTACTTATTATTTACTTTTGTACTTAACCTTTTTTTTTTTTTGGCCCAAACTCGAGTATCCATAGAAGTTTCTAAGGTATTATATGGAGAAATGCATAATGACTAGGTTTGCTCTCAGATCTTAACTATTTTTTTATCATATGAACTTGAGAATTTCTACGTTCGAAAAAGTGAGTGAGAGAAGAGTGTCCATAGGAGTTTTCAGGGGATTATATACAGAAATGCATAATGACTAAGTTGGCTCCCTAAATCTTAACTTTTCTTATATCATATGAACTCAAAAAGTTTTATGTTGGAAAATTTACGTGCAAAAAATTTAAAATTGTGTTAGAAGAAAAAGCTACCTAAGAGTATGTGTGAACAATACCAAGTGGATCAAAGGTGAAGATTACCATACTCATTAGCGTGAAAGCTACCTATGAAGGTCCAACTTTTAAAATAAAAAGAGGCCTTTCAGAGTAAACAATAGCAAGCAAGCTTTTGTAGTAGCCTTAAGAGGAAACTTATAACCCCTTAAATCTAGAAAAGTAAAAAATATTTGAGGGGGAATTCTATTTTTTTCAACATTACTGTGAAACATTTGAAAAAATGATTTGATGTATACACATGCACAAGGCACAAAAGTTTGGTATGATTTTTGTCATAACCCGAGCCCAAGAAATCAGGGATTAGTTGAAACCTAATCAATGACACAAGTACTCTCGTGCATACACATTTAGACTTCATCTAAATGCACACGCACAAGGGAAACTCACACATGCAAACATAGTGTACGCGGAAGCTGTAATTATCATTACATGAAACAAGGACACACTAATATAAACCACTATCTACAAAAGATTACATTCATTACAAGAAGGGTAAAAAATCACAAAAGATCACATTACTTACATAATGTACACAAGATGCAAATAAAAGAAACCCTATCATTACAAGGTGAGGGACAATAGCATAAGCCAAAACACAAAATACAAAGAGTTAACCAAAACTCCTGTGACAAGATCCAAATGCATCCCACACAACAAAGTGAGACCGAGCCAAATGCCATATCTCTCTCTAGTGGAGTGATCACATCCACTCCTTTAGCCTTGATGAGGCTTCTATGGTTTCTACTGGAGCCTTACCGACTGACAAGGGGTCAGCAACAGAATTTGAGCCTGCAACACTAAGGATAACTAATGAATACAATGATTCAGCAAAACATAAGCAACAATATGGTAACACAAGTTGTGTCTACAAGAATAATTAGCAAGTGAGCTTTCATAGAGTTTCAATTTAGTTTACTAGGCAAATTGTGCATTTGTGACTAAAGCATGCTATACGAATCAATGCATACGTGTACTACATTATGTAGCTACTACATTTGCCATATCCTCCCTCTAGGGACCTATACATGAGAGAACACCATTGACCGGGTCAGGGTACAAATAGGTCTCGGGTTCCTAGGGTCCGGAAGTCCCAAGACATAAACACACTACAGTGGCAACATACATACTATGCCAAAGTCAACCCCGCCGGGTCTCCTGAGGCTGAGGCTGAGTAATGCCTGACCATGTTGAGTCAATCATATACTTGACCTTGAGTAAACCAGGCATTTCAATAAGGAATATGACATTATGTTCAATTCAAACAATACTCAAAGCAATGGCAACAACTCATGTACATGGAATAGCAATTGTCAAGAACATATCAAACAAATCTAATGCCTACACCACCAAAAGGACATAATGATGATATTCAATCAATACATAAGAGTGGAGGACAATAATCGTCATCCAATAGCCATGCAAGTCAAGTTAATAGAATCAAGATAGTTTACAAGCCAACCCTAATCTAGTTATCCAGTGTTTCTAACCATGCATGATGATGTAGTTTTAAGTTCTCTAATACACAGTTGTCTTTTATCGTGTTGCATTGTGTCGGGAGGGTGTATCGAAGTCCCTTAAACTAATACCCATGGAGAGGTGCTTAACAACTGGACAACACACATAAATGAGTCACAACCCTCAAGACCATTCATGCGCTTCCCATGTTTCCATTGGACAAGTGAAGGGTTACCGACATTCCAACATGAAGGCCCTAAAGGTCTCTTTAATGCCTACCTTTTCTTAGGTCTCATGGCTTAGATGTAGACAGCTTACGGCTTAGCCGTATTATGCACTACGGCTCAGCCGTGCTTTCCCTGAAGTTCTTCCATATTTACCGCTTAACCGTGTTTGTTTAACAGCTCAGCCATAGTTGGGGTACGGCTTAGTCGTAACACACCACACGGCTTAGCCATGGCTGGACCGTAAAGGGTTCTCTCGAATGTCTACTCTCTAGACATCAAGTTGTAGCTTGTCCTACGGTTGGGTCACAGCTAGCCTACAGCTTAGCCGTAGTACATTTTACGGCTTAGCCATAGCCTGACCGTAGTGTAAAGGCAGGTTTTACAGCTCTTTGGAAAGTGAGCCTTGGAGCTCTATGGCTTAACTGTAAGCTTCAGAGGGTCATGTTCTGAACCTATTATAGATAAAACAAAATTTGCACAAATGTAAAACAAGGAGAACAAGTGTATATAATTGGACACTAAATGGCTATAAAATACAAACCACATGAAAGAGTCAGAAGAATAGGTGCCATCATCGTGTACCAGTATGTGTTCATCCATAATGTGCTTATACTTGCCTCAAATGAGCTTTATCACATGAATTATTGCCTTTTGGATCAAATTGAACGTTTACACGTAGCTCTAACAGCCATACATGCAAGAAGAGAGAGGAGTTGAGTACATGCAGTAAAGGATGAGAAGAATTCGAGACTTGTAAAGATTGTCAAGAACCCAAATCTTACCTTAGACCACACGAGAAGATAACGTGTACACTGGGTGCATAAGAATTCCCCCTTTATTTTCTTTGATCGTGAATAAGAAGAAAAAATGAAGAAAGGAAGAAGAGACATTGAGTTATGTGAAAGGAAATTAAGAAGAGGTCGGTGCATGCATCTCATTCATAAGATAAGGATGAAGTGGACTTTATAAGAAAGTCCAAAAGTTTATGAAAATTACAGTTCAAGTCAAATAACCGTCCAACGAAAACAAACGCAATCAGTTGCATGCGAGTCAGTTACGAAATTTAATAAGCTAGACAAGATACACATGATGTCACCAAGATGATGCATGAATAATGAACTCTTACAAAATCTAAAATTACAAAAAAAAAAAAAAAAAGGCTCATGTCTACCTAATCCAGGTTAAACTTAACCCAAATACCTATCCATGACCCGAAACAAAACTCAAATAGACAAAACAACATGCAAGAAACTAATTCACTGGAAAAAGACCACAAAGAAGATTAATTAGGCATTAAACCCAATTAAGTTGAGTCGGAGTGTTATAATTTTTTAGAAGATTTTTGAAATTAGGAATGTGAACCAAGTTTGAAAAGTCCAAGATTCTGATCATTCCAAAGTTTAAAAATATCTAATTTGACATAATATTCTCTTGAAAAAAATCTTTTGTTTTGTGTTTTTTTTTAAGGGTAAATGAATTTTGTAGGTATATTCACTGCAAACTTTCACAATGCACAACCCTTCTGCTAAGGAGAACTCAGGGGTTTAAAGGATTACTGCATATGCTAAATGCAATTAAGAGTGCTAGCAAAAGTAGCTTTGTTTTTGTGTTTTCCATTACAATTATTTTCTTAGAATTAGTTAGGCAAAGAACGCTCTTGTTCCCAAATTTTGCTAGGTACTAGCAAAATGTTGGTTGGGGAGTGTGTCAAGTCCATGAAATTACATCATAAACTCATCATTTTTTGTAAAATTATGAATTTAATTAGGTTAATTGCATTGTTTTCACTGAATTTTATCATTTAATGCATTTTCACTTCAAAGTCCAGAATTCAAGTAATTCATATACATTCCTTGCATCATTTCAACACATTATGCAAAATTTCAATTTTCAAAGAATCCTAGTTGACTCAGGACTCTTTTTAGAGTAGTCCTAATTAAATCAGGGGTTTTCATCATCACTCTATTTGAGCTATATAGCAAAAGAAATGAGAATTTTAGGAACTATAAAACCCTACAAAGGATTTTGAAAATAGTTGCATTAGAACTCTAATATGGGGCCCACTTCAGACACAAGCAGTCACTTTGGGATCCACATTGTTGAACTAAAGTTGAGAAAGAAGCAAATTGAAGAATTCACAAAGTGGACTCCATACACACAGATGTGGTCTTACACAAATCAAGGTCTACCAGAGGAGGGGTCCACTCATCTTGCACAAGTTAAATTATCTTTGTAAATAATTTCAAGAGTCCTAATTGAAGTAAAAGACCTATAGTGGGGCCCACTACTCAAGCAGAGGGGATGTCTAACATGGCGGAGTTGTAGTTTTGAATGAATGGATTGTGATAGAAAAAGAGTATTCAAAAGAGTTTGAGCTAGCCACAAATTAATCCCTCTCAAATTCAAAATTTATGCAAAGATATACCTTAGTTCAAGATTTAAAAGTCAATCTCATTTTCTTGTGATAGCATACCTTAAAACAGTTATAACTCTTAATCAGAGCATCGAATCAGAAAATATACCAACTTTTGGAAAGCTCTTACAAAGTAGATGTCCATGGAGCCCAAGATTGAGCATTTCGAACCTACTTTGACAAAGTTACAACATCGAAAAGTTGCATGTACAATTTTAGATGGGATCACAAACAAATCCCAACCGTTGAAGATCATTTGTTACACATCCAAAGTTGGACCACATCTAAGGAGAATCCCTTATTAGAGATGAACTTTATCTACAGAAAAAGTCCAAGCTAATCCTATCTCTACTCGACTTGACCACCTAGTCTCCCCCTTGCTTAAGAATCTATCAACAAAAGGTGTCCGATGCATTAGACCAAGAAGACTAAAAAAGCATACTTTTATGTATTGGTCTTTGACTGATTTATTTATTAATAAAGTTTGTGTTTTCTCTGAATGAGAATTTGTATGAGTAAATGGTTGCATTGTTATTTATTATGCATGTGTGTGTCTTTTATTCTATAAAATAAACAAGTTAGTGTGTAGAGTTCAGCTTACACATGAAAGACTTGTTTATCGGTTCTTATAGAATATAAGTTGTTGTTTACAATCTAGATGGAGTTGGATACACCATCGGTGCGATTGTAGCATGATGTTTTAGAATGCTTGTCTTGGTTGTGGGAAATGGTATAGCTTTAGCTCATTAAACTAGTTAGCTTTATGTGTATTAAACAGGACCGTTTTTAGGTTTATTGTCTTTATACTGACTATATAAGATGATTAACATCCAAATAGTTATTAAAAGTGCTTATACTTTTAATCCCGATATAAATAATGGACACATACATTTAGTATTTAGCATTTTGATTTACAAAGGAGTAAAACATTTTATGGATTAATAATCTTAATAAATTGGATGACTATACTATGTGTATAATGGATATTAGATTATTGACTGAATCCACATCCCGTAATAGGGATTGATTATATCTCCTTGATGAAGCTTATAAGTTTTAGTTATGTGAAACCCTACAGGTGGATTTTGTGTCTGACATATCAAATAAGTTAAATATAAGATCTCAAAGAAATATAAAGATATCAATTAAATATAGATATTAGTAATTATTTAATCGATATATATCTGAAATCTTAATATGAGAAGATTAATAAGCATTTAATAATAAGAAGCTCAAAATATTATTTTGAGAATAAGGACAGGAGTGCAATTATAATTCTTTAGTGGACTGAATTATAATTTATGGAACTAAGATTCTAATTTAGGTTAAATTAAGGCTTCTTATGGAACCTTATTTCCTTCTTAAAGTGCATATTATAGCATATAAATATGTACTATTGCTCTTTAGGAAATATAACAAGAGAAATCTCATTTTTGAGAGCAAGGAGAATTCACAGAAGAGGCCCACACCCCAGTATGAGTTCGAGCATAGAAGAATACAATAGAAAGTCTTGAGATTTTTGGGTTATTATAAGACCGAGATCAAATCAGAGAGATCTCACAGGTATGATTCTTGAATCATCATCATCATCTAAAATTATTTCCATAGTATTCTGTACGCAATATTAAGGGATCTTGCAGCTGCCTCCCAATAATGGGACTAGAGCTATTCTTGATACTACGTATGGATTGAACAGAATATAATACGATTATAAGTTACTATAAAAAATAATGGAGATTGTGTTTACTGTAACTAACCCTTGTTTTGTAGCCAACTATATATCCTTTGTTTTGCAACAACTGAACTGGCTATCATAGTCACCTTATATGAATGGATCTCATGAATCAAATTCGTGGTTACTATTGTACATATTTTTCAATGTTTCATGGTGATATAATTATATTGACATAGCATGTAAACTCCGTTCATCAAGAGCTTGGGGTTCAATTTAATTTTTCATGGTGATGTAATTATTTTGAGATAGCATATGAACTCTGTTGATCAAGAAACTTAAAGTCATTATAATTTTTTTAAGAAGGGACACAAGTCCTGAAGGCAAAAATTAGATCCCTGCCGAGGGATACCCCCGCACCCTAAAGCGCATGTTTTGAAGAAGTGGTGTCATGACCCAAGCCCGAAATCATGGGTGTTAGGGTTAATCCCGAGGCGTGACATGCGTACTCCCATATACTTCACATCTGGACTGGGGTCAAGATGAAAGTATACAAAGGATATTCACTTACAGGTGTGGGGTGCTTTTAATAGATATATGTCTAATCATTCAATATGCAAAAGCCTATCAATATCATCATAACATTAAGTTTCTTTAGTTCCAAGATATCATTTCATGAAACAAGATGCCATAATACCAAACTAACAAAAGATAATATACATCTATATGGTATGTTATGTACAAGAGTTGTAATGGGACATGTTTTTACAAAACAGAAGGAAAGTTTGTAAACACTAAGAAAGATTTATATAGTCTCAAAATACAATGGATCATGAATTATACATGACAAAATAAAACCAATGACTGTCATGAAACACTAATCATCCATAAAAACCAAAATAGAAGGTCTCTATGTATATCATGTCGCACTTCATAAGTGGATCAATCAGAGAGTATCCTCTGTCCACTTATTTAGGCTTGAGGGGATCCAAAGGCCTTCTCTGTAGTCTCCTTGATCTTTGCAAGATCAGGACTGGGATCTGAACCTGTAACACCATAGATAACTAGTGAATATAACTATTCAGCAATATATAATCATAATTAAGGTAATACACATTGTATCTAAAAAAATTAATAATAAATGATCAATAAAAGTCAATTCAGTACACTAGGCATATTGTGCATTAAATAAATCATGCTATAAGAATCAATAAGATGAAATACTTTGCTAATTAGCTACTACATTTGCCATATTCTCTCTCTAAGGATCTTTATGTTGAGAACACCAACGACCCAGGGAAAGGTACAGTTGGGTCTCTATATACATGAAGTTTGAAAGCTCCAAAGGCACACTGTAGCGACACTGTTCATTTACTACACCAAAGTCAACCCCATCGAGTATCATAAAGCTGAAGCTGAGGAGAGCCAAACCATTTCAATTCATATAATTGAACTTGAGTAATTTGTGTAATTCAGTCATTGAGAACAATATAATACAGTATACATTCAATTCATTCGTTTAATTCATTCTTACTCAATTCAATGTCAATTTCAATATAAAACGTATATCAAGAAACAATTTAATTAGAATCAATCTATACATGATCATTTCAATTTGAAATCATTATTAGAATATTAGAAGGCAATAACGGTAATCTAATATGCTATGCAATTCAAATTAATAGAATCAAGGTAATTTTATAAACCAACCCTAATCTAGTCATCCATTGTTTCTATCCGTGCATGATAATATAGTTTTAAGTTATCCGATATACAGTTATCTCCTTTTAGTTTCACATTATGTCGGGAATATATATCGAAGTCCCTTAAACTAACACCCATAGCAAGGAGTTTAACAAATGGACAACACCATATGAATGAGTTTCAGTCCTCAAAACCCTTTATTATGCTCAGTTGTGCCATTGGGCCAATGCATAGGGTAAAGGGATTCAAAAGCTGAGGTCCTACAAGGTCGTGTAACAGCCCCTAATTAACACTAATTTTTAATGGCTTACGGCTTAGTCGTACGTAACTTAGGACTTAGCTGTGGGCAGCCTACAACTTAGCTGTAGATTACAATGCGGCTGAGCCGGGGTTATACAAATTTTTCCTCCGCATTCATGGTTTAACTATATGTTAGTCTACGGCTTAGTCATAGAAGGATTCTTCAATTTTTAGCTCTTTGGATTTCATGCTGTAAAATACTTACGGCTTAGCTATAAGCTTCAGATTTTCTGAAGCAGAATCAACACATGTTTTTTTTCCACTATGATGTACCTACTTCATATAGTCATCCTCTATTTTGACTCATAATTCATCAGCAATATTAAAACTTCATCATACGGTGGCATTTAGAGAAATTTAGAAGAACGAAGACATTAGGGCTGAATGCACATTAGGATTTGGTAAAATTACAACAATCATAACATACCAACATGCATTGAACTAAATTTTGCTTATACTTGCCTTGGTTTCGAATTTAAAATATTACTTTTGCTCTTGGATCAACTTGAGATGATACACCCATTCTTGATCCTAAAAATGACATGTATGTAAGGGATGAGAAAGGAAATGAGTACATGCTTACAAGAGGAGTCTTCTTCACTCTTAAACCTAAGACTTGTGGAAAGGAAAAGAGGTCATACTGTTGGAGCTGCTTTGGGAGCTGAAAACTAACACTCTAAAATCTTAACTGTGAGAAGATGAAAGGGATGATGGTGGTGTTAAGTGGAAGCCTACAGTGACACATGCAACCATTATGGCTTTAGTTGCTGAGGCATTAATGCTCACCAGAAGAAGAATTCTGAAACAGAGGCTGCGAGAAAGTAATAGGAAGAGAAAGGTTCGAATGACTACAGTTTCCTCTTTTATAGAGGAAATTTTCTGAAGATTATAAAAAAGTCCATATTTCTTGAGGTAATTTTAGTTTAAGTCATTTACATTCGAGTCAAGTACAGAAGTTAATGAGCTCAATGAAACAAATGTGATGATATCAATATGATGCATGTATAACCTAAAGCCATGAATTCTAGAATGGGCTTTTACTACCTAATTAAGGTTAAACTCGACCCAACTACCTATACATAACTTGAATTCAATCCATTAAGATAAAACAAGTTAAATATATCCTAATAACACATTAGATGTCATTATTTAGGCTAATTCTATGTTAATTACTTAATACCCTACTTAATCAGTCACTAAATGTGCTTAATTAGAATTTGAGTGTTACACCCTCCCCCACTTAAGAATCATTTAGTCCTCTAAATGAAACATACCTATGTAAAAAGGTAGGGATATTGTCATGCAATTTGTTCTTCAAGTTCCCACGTGGCTTCATCAGGACCATGGTGCTTATGAAGGACTTTGACCTATTGCATGGTCCTTGTACATAGTATTTTTTCTCTCGTACCCACGATACGGAGTGGACACTCAATGTACGATGCATCTGACTGAATCTGAACATCATCATACCAAATAACATGAGTAGGATTTCTAACATGCTTTCAGAGAATCGGTACATGAAACACATCATAAACTCCAAAGAACTCAATAGAAGCGCTAGCCTGTAGGCCAAATCACCAACTCTGCTCTTGATTTTAAATGGGCCTACATACCTCAAAGCCAACTTACCTTTTTAACCAAAACGAAGAGTACCCTTCATAGGAGAGACCTTTAGAAAAACCCAATCACCAATCTGAAACTCCAAGTCTCTTATACGAGTATCATCATAGCTCTTCTGTCTTGAACGAGCAACTTTTAAATTTCAATTGCTTTCTATACCTTTTTAATGTTTCAGAGATGATAATCGGTCCATGGAAATTTTTAGTTTTGACTTTTTCCCAAAAACTAGACTCCGACATTTACGTCTATACAATCCTTCAAACGGAGCCATACTAATGCCTTCATGGAAGCTATTGTTCTATTGAAATTCACATAATAAGAGGTGCTTATCCCATTTCTTATCAAAATTTAGAACACTAGCATGCAACATGTCTTCCAATGTCTAAATAGTGCGTTAGGATTGTCCATCAGTCTGTGGATGGTATGTGGTACTAACATTGAGTTTAGTACCCATAATTTCTTAAAAAGCCTTCCAAAAGGATGATACAAATCTGCCGTTGTGATCTGAAACTATCGACACTAAAGCATCATGCAATCTTACAATCTCATCCATAAACTTCTTAGCCATTTTTAAGAAAGTCATACCCTTCTTGAATAGAATGAAATGAGCTGATTTTGTTAGTCTATCCACAATCACCCAAATTTCATTATTCTTCATACTTGTTGAGGGTAAACCGAAGACAAAATCCATCATGATATGCTCCTATTACCACTGGAGAACATGTAATGGATGCAACGAACCAAGAGATCTGTGATGGTTAGCTTTCACTTTTTGATATGTAAAACACCTAGCCACAAAGCCTGCTAATTCTCTTTCATATTAGTCTACTGAAACCAATCCTTTAGATTTTGGGACATCATCATGCTATCGGGGTGCATTGCATACCTAGCATGATGTGCACCTGTCATTAAGTTCTCTTTCGTGCCATTGTGAGTTGGTACACATAATCTATTCTTGAAATACAGAACACCATCTTCTAAATAGAAATTTGGTCGATCCGCAATTTAATCCTTAATTCGCACCAGATTCAGATCTTCAAACTGTCTATCTTTGATTGCTTGAATTATGTCAGCTTGGATGGCAACGTACTTGAAGACATCACCAAATCATCTATCACTTTTACTTTTATAGCCATGTCTTTCAATTCATCTTCTATGAACAATGTTAAGCTTAATAAGAACTGAGACTCACTGTCTTCCTACTAAGAGCATTTGTTACCACGTTCCCTTTTTCTGGATGATACTTGATAGGGAAGTTATAGTCTTTTATGAACTCAAGCCATCTATATTGTCTCATATTCAAATCATGCTGCTCAAACAAATATTGCAAACTATAGTAATCTAAGTGAACCTCAAACTTTCCCCCATATAGGTAATGTCGCCAAAGTTTCAATGTGAACACGATAGCTGTTAGCTCTAGATCATGCATGGCATAGTTTTTTCATTCTCCTTTAATTGTCTAGAGCCACACACAATTACCTTACCATGTTGCATCAAAACACACCCTATCCCAATTCTAAAAGCATCTGAATAAATCACAAATCCTTCACTCCCATCCAGTAATGTTAACACTGGAGTGGTGGTTAACTTTTCTTTCAAAGTTTTGAAACTTGTCTCACATTCTTCACTCCACGTAAATGACACATTCTTTCAAGTTAACTTAGTTAAAGGGGCAAGTATCTTCAAAAAATCTTGAACAAATCTTTTATAATAGCCTACAAGTCTAAGAAAACTTCTGATCTCTATCACATTTTTTGCACTTAGCCAATTTACAATTGCTTTAACTTTCGCTAGATCAGTTGCCAAACCATCTCATGAAATGATATGACCTAGAAAAGCTACCTACTCAAGCCAAAAATCACATTTTTCTAACTTCGCTTATAATTGAAGTTCTCTCAACAATTACAATGATCTCCTCAAATGATCTACATGCTCCCCTGCCATTTTTTAATACACTAAAATATAATCGATGAAAACCACAACAAATTGATCCAAGAAAGCAGCGAAGACCCTATTTATCAAAGCCATAAATACAGTAAGTGCATTAGTTAAACTAAAAGGCATCACGAGGAACTTATAATGGCCATACCATGTTCTAAAGCCTGTTTTAATAATGTCATCTTCCATAACTCTTAATTGGTGATAACTCAATTGTAGATTGATCTTCGAAAAATATGCAGCACCTTGGAGTTGATCAAATAATTCATCAATGGGAGGTAACGGATACTTATTCTTGATGATCACCTTATTCAACTGTCGATAATTGATACATATTCTAAGCGTGCCATCCTTTTAAGGTAACAAACAACACCGGGGCTCCCCACGGTAACACACTAGGGCATATGAAACCCTTATCAATCAAATCCTGCAATTGCTTCGTCAATTCCTATAATTCTGCAGGAGCCATCCGATACGAAGTTTTGCTAATCAATGATATACCTGGTACGAGTTCTATAGAGAAATTGACTTCTCTAATAGGAGGTAACCCTAGAACTTTATCGGCAAATACGTCCAGAAAGTAGCATACAATGGGGATTTCTTCAAGTTTCTTGAGCTCTTTCTTCTCGGAAATAAAGGTAATGAAGCCTTCACAAATCTTGTGGACCATTCTATCCACTTTGAATGCAGAGATGACTTGGTTAGGCGATTTCTTCTTACTTCCCTCAAAATGGAACTCATTACCCAAATCAAAGTGAATTGTCCTGTTATAACAATTCACATAGGCACGATATATCATTAACCAATCCGTTCCAAGGATGACGTCAAAATCTAGCATCAATAGCAAAATCAAGTCAACAAGGAGTTGACAACCTTCGATCCATACATCGCATTGGGTGTAGTATAGACTACACTCCACTCTCTTGCCCACAGGAGTGGACAACACCAACACATATGGTAGTTGCTTAGGCTGCTTCTGGAGCTTTACAACAAAATGAGGTGCTGCGTACAAATCTGTAGACCTCGAATCAATGCTTGTGCTTCTTCATTATCGATGGAAAAAATACCTTCTACCACATCATCATCCGCAGCGCTCTCATGAGTAACATTATAAGTGCGGGCATTCTGGTGGTTCTACTTCTGGCCTTAACATGACTATTACTGTTTGCCTTGAGAAGTGGGTGTAAAGGGTCACGGTTGTTGGATGGGCTTGTACTTGGGACATTGAGCAATCTGATGTTCCATAAAACCACAAATCAAACAAGCTCCAATAATTCTCCAGCTTGCCTTTGTTCGATGTGGCTTGCCACAAAGGCCACACTTCACAATTATTTTACTCGGACTACCCTGACCACCCTTAATCTTTCTATGTGCCTGTCCCTTGCTACCAAAGGATGTGTTTCTCTTAGAGTCCATAGCTCTTTTTTCACGGGCAGTAGCCTCTGCTGAGTAAGCTCTATCTACAATATCATCAAAAGTGGCTGGCCTCTAGAAAGCTGTAGCATAATCCTTGTACATGGGGTTTAGGCCAATAATAAACCTGTTGACCTCTTTCTCCTCCGTATTCATCATATCCTTTGCATATTATAACAATTGAGTAAAGGCATGTAAATATGATGCTACGGACATTTGGCGTTGTTGTAATGCCATGAATTCAACTTCTTTCTCCCCCTGCACATGTGCAAGGATGAACTTCCTTTGAAATTGGGTCTTAAAAGTTTCAACACAGTAGCACTAGGCATATCCTTATAAGAATCTATCTCACTTTTCCACTAAGTTTTAGCTACACCGTAAAACATAAAGGCGGTGAGTAAAACCTTTTGCCTACTAGTACAAACAACCGTATCAAACATATCATTAATATGCTCTAACCATTCATCTGCTTGTAGAGCATCTTCCTTGCCATGGAATTCTGTTGCTCCTCTCTTCCTAAACTTCTTATATAGTGCATTAGAATCATTTTCTTTAGGCTAAAACACCACATATTGCTCTACATGTGGTTGGACTGATGGTCGACTCCATCGTTCAGCTATAAAAGCCATTTACGCTTGTAAAGAATGCATAGCTTGCATCTATGCTTCCATTGCTTGAGACTGTGCTTGAATTGCTTGCATTACTATCATAAAATAGTCTTTTATATAGGGAGGTGGCTGTTGAGGAGCAGACCCAATTGTCTTTAGAACTGGATTCATGTTAACCTCGTTGTTGTTATTAGTACCCAATCCAGATCCCATTTCTTGTAACAAAGAAAATAATCCTAACTTAGAAATACCCATTTATCAATATATTCAGAATATAGAGTCAAATATTTGATATTCGCTTAATTTTATCATATCCTCATGACGCTCCTACATACTTAAAGAATTAGAAATGATTGTTTCATACTCTGATACCATACTATACATATGTCACAACCCGAGCCCGAAAATCATGGGTATGAGGGTTAATCACAAGGTGTGACACTCGTACTCCCATATCTTCACATCTAGATCAGGGTCAAGTTGAAAGTATACAAGAGATATTCACATACTTACACATGTGGGGTGCTTTTACCAAACATCTGTCCAAGTATTCAATATGCGGAAGCCTGTCAATATCATCATAATCGGAAGGTGTGACACACGTACTCCCATATACTTCACATCTAAATCAGGATCAAGTTGAAAGTATACAAGAGATATTCACATACTTACACATGTGGGGTGCTTTTACCAAACATTTGTCCAAGTATTCAATACGCGGAAGCCTGTCAATATCATCGTAATATTTTTTTAAAGGTTCTTTAGTTCCAAAATATCATTTCATGAAATAAGATACCATAACACCAAACTAGCAAAAGATAATACACATCTATATGATATATTATGTACAAGAGTTATAATGGGACATTTCTTTACTAAAACAAAGGAAAGTTTATGAACAATAAGAAAGATTTACATAGTTTCAAAATACAATAGATCATGAATTATACATGACAAAATAAAACCAATGCATGTTATGAAATCCTAATCATCCATAAAAACTAAAATAGAAGGACTCTATATAGATTGTGTCACACTCTATAGGTGGATTAGTCAGAGAGTATCCTCTATCCACTCATTTAGACTTGAGGAGATCCCGAAGGCCTCCTCTGGAGTCTCCTCAATCTTCGCAAGATCAAAACTAGGATCTGAGCCTATAACACCATAAACAATTAGTGAATAAAATTATTCAGCAATGTATAAACATAATTAAGGTAATACGCATTTTATCGAAAAGAATTAATGACAAATGATCAAAAGAAGTCAATTCAGTACACTAGGCATATTGTGCATTGAATAAATCATGCTATAAGAATAAATAAGATGAAATGCTTTGCCAATTAGCTACTGCATTTACCGTATCCTCCCTCTAGGGATCTTTACATTGAGAACACAATGACCCCCCAAAGGTACGATTGGGTCCCTGCACACATGAAATCCGGAAGCTCTAAAGGTACACTCCAGCAACACCATTCATTTACTTCACCAAAATCAACCCTGCTAGGTATCGTAAGGCTGAAGCTGAGTAAAGCTAGACCATTTTGATTCATATAATTGAACTTGAGTAATTTGTGTAATTTATTTATTAAGAACAATACAAAATAGTCTACGTTCAATTCATTCGTTCAATTCATTCTTACTCAATTCAATGTCAATGTCAATATAAAACGTATATTAAGAAACAATTCAATTAGAATCAAGTTATATATGATCATTTCAATTCAAAATTATTATTGAAATAATAGAAGGCAATAACGGTAATCCAATATGCTATGCAATTCAAATTATAGAATCAAAGTAGTTTTATAAATAGACCCTAATCTAGTCATCCATTATTTCTAACCATGCATGATGATATAGTTTTAAGTTATCTAATACATAGTTGTCTCCTTTTGATGTCATATTGTGTAAGCAATGTGTATAAAGTCTCTGAAACTAACACCCATGGAAGGTACTTAACAAATGGACAATACCACATGAATGAGTCTCAGCCCTCAAGACCTTTCATGATGCTCAATTGTTCGATTGGGCCAATGCATAGGGTAAATGGATCCAAGAACTGAGGTCCTACAAGGTCTTATAATATCTTTTAATTAGCCCTAACTTTTAATGGCTTATGGCTTAACCATGGGTGATCTACGGCTTAACAGTGGGTAGGCTTAACCATGGGTGATGTTCAGCTTAACACTGGGTAGCCTACAACTTAGCCATAGATTGCACTACGACTGAGTCGAGGTTACAGAAATTTTTCCTTCGTGTTCACAGTTTAACCATATATTAGTTTACTATTTAGCAATACTTGACCTACGGCTGAGCCATTGCTTGGCTACTATTTAGTTGTGGCTTAGCCGTAGAAGGATTCTTCAATTTTTAGCTCTCTGGATTTCAAGCTATAGAATATTTACGGCTTAGCTGTAAGTTTCAAATTTTCTGAAGCAGAATCGACATAGGTTCGTTTCCATTATGATGTACCTACTTCATTCAGTCATCCTTTCTTTTGACTCGTAATTCATCAGCAATATTGAAACTTCATCATATGGTAGCATTTAGAGAAATTTAGAAGAATGAGGACATTAGGGTTGAATGCACATTAGGATTTAGTAAAATTACAACAATTATAATATACCAACATGCATTGAACCAAAATTTACTTATACTTGCCTTGGTTTAGAATTCAAAATACTACTCTTGCTCTTGGCTTAACTTGAGATGACACACCCAATTCTTGATCCTAAAAATGACATGCATGTAAAGGATGAGGAAAGAAATGAGTATATGCTTACCAGGGCAGTCTTCTTCACTCTTTAAACCTAAGACTTATAGAAAGGGAAAGTGGCCTTACCATTGGAACTGCTTTGGGAGTTAAAAACTAAGACTCTATAATCCCAACTATAAGAAGATGAAAGGGATGATGGTGGTGCTAAGTGGAAGCCTACAGTGACACATGTAACCACTATAGCTTTAGTTGTTGAGGCATTAATGCCCACCAGAAGAAAAATTCTGAAGCAGAGGTCGACAGAGAATAATGGGAAGAGAAAGGTTCAAATGATTGAAGTTTCCTCTTTTATAAAGGAAAATTTCTCAAGTTTATAAAAAGTCCATATTTCTTAAGGTAATTTTAGTTTAAGTCAAATAAAGGTCTAGCTAATTCAAGCAAAGTCGTTTGCATTCGAGTCAAGTGTAGAAGTTAACAAGCTCACTAAGACAAATGTGATGATATCAATATGATGCATGTATGACATGAAACCATGAATTCTAGAATGGCTTTTCCTACCTAATTAAGGTTAAACTCAACCTAACTACCTATCCATACCTGAACTTGATCCATTAAGATAAAACATGTTAAATATATCATATAACACGTTAGACATCATTATTTAGGCTAATTCTATGTTAATTACTAAATACCCTACTTAATCAATAGCTAAATGTGCTTAATTATAATCAGAATGTTACACCTGGCAATCAAGAAAACAAAGGATCCTACTTGACCATGATAGCTAGGACTCTTTTACTGGTTGTCTTTTCCTTTTTTTTTTTTTGGGTGCTTGAATGTCTATTATTATCATAACCCAATAAATATGATATTAGACTTGTTTAATAATATTTGGAATGGTGAAGTAGTAAAGATAGGGTAACTTAGACATCTTGGTAATCTATTACTATAAGATTCTAAACTAGTCTCAATGAAACTGTGTCAGAAAAACCCTTATTATTAAATAACTAAGTGGGAGAGGGAACCTTGCAGTTCCCACAATCTCCATCATTGTTTTTAGGGATGTAATTGATTTATGTATTGACCTTGGAGTCTTCCTCCTTATCAGATGAGTTAATTATGGAATCTCCAGTACAAACTCTCATATGGATGATTTAGGGTAATTATTAGTATAGGTCACTTCTCTATTTAATGGGACCGAATACAGAATAATGAACCTCGAATTAAATGATGGTGTACACTTAGCTATAAAATACAGTATGCTCTCCACCTAAGTCACTGCTATTATTTATAGGACCAAAGTCATGGTAGCTATTTGGTTTTACTTGACATGGTTTGTTGTCTTGACAATAAAACGAATAGGTTATGTCCTATTTGAACAAAATAAGTATGATAGAAGTCCTCATATAGAAGCATACTATGCATTGGTGTTTTAGATTGCTGTCGGATTCTTTTACTAATTGGCAGAGGGAGCTATTTTCCTTTTATTTAAATCCAAAGTTTATTTTCCCATCATAATTTGTTGATTATGTAATTTTCAAGATTTAAGATGGGTTCTTTCAATCAAATTGCTAGTATTCTTAAAGGACACAAACTCACTTACATTGACTGGAAAAGAAACTTAGATATTGTGCTAACTACTGAAGAGTATAAATATGTCCTCACCGAGGTGTGCCCAGAGAAACCTGTGGATAGTTGTACTGATGAGGTGGCCATCCAGGCATACAAAAACTGGATCAAGGCTAATGAGATGCCGCGATGTTACATGTTGGCATCTATGTCAAATTTTTTGCAACATCGGCATCAGTCTTCCCTTACTACCTATGACATCATGTACAGTCGCAAAGAGATGTTTGGTGATAAGAATCAAGATCGAGCGGCTAGGCAAGTTGCTATGAAGGAATTGTTTAACACTATGTTGGCCGAAGGTACCTCTGCAAAGGACTATGTTTTGAAAATGATGGGACACCTCAATGAACTACAGGTCCTTGAGCTGAAATTGATGGGAAGACCTTGATCGTATCATTCTCCAGTCCTTGAATAATTCATTGAGAATTTTTGCCTAAATTACAACATGAACAAGTTCAATTTTTCTCTAGCAGAATTATTCAAGGAATTCAGGCTACTAAAGGCCTATTGCAAAAGCCACCTAGTGTTCACGTCGTTAAAAAAGGTTCTGTTTCTAAGCCAAAAGGCAAGAAAAAATAGAAAAGCATCAGAATCGTAATGCAGTTCCTCAAGGGGCCAATAGACCTCAAGGAGGAGTGAAAATGCCTAAGGGTAAGTATTTTCATTACAAGCAAGCAGGGCACTGGAAAAAGCAATGTCCAACTTATCTTAACAAAGTGAACAATAAAGGTAAATTTCATTTACTAGCTATTGAATCATGTATAGTGATTATATCTACCAATACTTGGTGTGTAGATACGGGAGCCACTAATCATGTTTGTAATTCTTTGCAGAGGTTCCAGGAAACCGGGCAGCTAAATGATGGGGAGATTTATTTGCTTATTGCTAATGTTATGAGAGTTGCAACAATTACAGTAGGAGATGTTTGTCTAAGTTTTAGTAGAGATAGGACTTTAATTTTAAAAGATTGTCTTTATATTCCCTTCATTAGGAGGAATTTGATTTCTGCTTCTAAGTTGGTTAAAGACGGATATTCAGTTTATTTTAATAAATTTGTAGTTATTAAGTACAATAAGCATTTTACCTGTTCTGTTTCATTGGTGGATTATCTTGATATTGTTGATCCTATCTCTCCTAAACTGCTCTGACTGAATCGAATAGCACAATTAACCTACCATGTAAAAGAAAGAAACCTTCACAATTAAACCAAACATATCTTTGGCATTTATGCCTAGGTCATATTAATCTAAACCGAATTTCAAGATTAGTTGCAAATGGACCATTAGATTCATTGGAAGTGGAGGCACTTCCAGTCTTCGAATCTTTTTTAAAGGGGAAAATGACCAAACGCCCTTTCGACAAAAGGCTATAAGGATAAAGAACCATTGGAATTGGTTCACTTTGACTTGTGTGGACCAATGAATGTCTAGGCAAAAGGTGGCTTTGAGTATTTCATCACTTTTATTGAGGACTACTCAAGATATCGGTACATTTACTAAATGCATCGCAAGTTCGAATGCTTTGAAAAATTCAAGGAGTTTAGTGGAGAAATGGAGAAGTGTCAAGTAAAAGTATTAGGACACTATGATCTAATTGTAGTGGCGAGTACCTTTCTTGGGGAGTTTAGGGATTACTTAGCACAAAAGGGGACCACATCCTAGTTGTCTGCACTGGGTACACCTCAACAAAATGGTGTAATAGAAAAAAGGAATAGGACTCATATGGATATGGTGAGGTCAATGATGATTTATTCAGATTTACCTAATTCGTTTTGGGGCCATGCTCTAGAAACGACAGCATACATTCTAAACTTAGTTTCATCTAAGTCAGTACCTATTACACCTACAGAACTATGAACTTGGCGCAAACCCAGTTTAAAGCATATTCGGATTTAGTGTAGTCCAGCATATGTGTTGAAAGGGGACATAGATAAGTTGGAACTAAGAACGAAATTTTTTATTTTCATTGGATATCCTAGAGGAACAAAAGGTGGTTTTATTTTATAATCCTAAAGTTCGGAAAGTCATTGTTAGCACTAATGCCCGATTCTTAGAAGAGGACTATGTAATGAATCATAAACCCAAAAGTAGAATTGTTCTGTAGGAATTAAGAGGAGAAAGACCTACCCAAACTTTTCCATTACTAGTAGCACAGGAAGAGACACCACAAGATGGAGAATTCAGCATTCCATTACCTCGTTGTAGGGCAAGGAAAACCGATTCTCAAGTTGATGATACTCTAAGTGATCCTACTAACATGCTGGGTAATGAGCTTGATTAGCATGTCGATGATGGTACACCAGGATTAGTTTTTGCACAGCGTGGCACTCTCATACACAGACATTGGATGTGCCTTGTCATAGTGGAAGAGTTGTTCATCAACCCCAGCGGTATATATTCTTGGGAGAGTCATTCGATAGAATCCCTAATGATCTAGAAACCGAAACCTGTAACTCAAATGAAGCACCCCAAGACAAAAATGTAGGGCAATGGCAAAAAAACTATAAAATTAGAATGGAGTCTATGTACTCTAATCAAGTCTGAGATCTTGTAAAACCATTGGAGGGGATAAAACTTTTCAGCTGTAAATGGATTTACAAGAAGAAAAGAGATTTGGATGGAAAGGTTGAAACTTTCAAAGCTAGGCTTGTTGCGAAAAGGTTTACTTAGAAAGAAGGAATCGGTTATGAAGATACCTTCATGCCAACAACCATGCTAAAATCCATCCAGATTCTTTTATCTTTGTGGCTCGTTTTGATTATGAAATTTGACAAATAGATGTCAAAACAACTTTCCTTAATGGAAATCTTGATGAGTGTATCTATATGGTGCACCTAGATGGATTCATAAATGAAGGCCATGAGCACATGTTATGCAAGCTTAAAAAGTCCATTTATAGACTTAAGTAGGAGTTTGGATCTTAGAACATTCGTTTTGTTCAAGCCATTAAATCTTATGGTTTCAAGCACCCTGATGAATCCTGTGTGTATAAGAGGTGCAACGGCACGACATTGTGGTGGTTTTCTTGATACTTTATATAGATGAAATCCTGCTCATTGGAAATGATGTCGAAGTGTTGTCTTTGTTTAAAGTATGGTTGAGCAATCAGTTCGATATGATGGATTTAGGAAAAGCTAGTTACATTCCAGGGATCAAGCTCCTATGAGATTGGAAACAAAGAATATTGGGCTTATCTCAAGCAATTTATATTGATGCTATTCTTACACATTTTAGCATGCAAGATTCCAAAAAAGGATTTCTTTTTTTTAGGCATGGAATCACTATATCCAAGGATCAGTCTCCTAAGATACTGATGAGATATAAAAGATAAAGGAAGTACCTTATGCTTCGGTGGTGGAAACCCTCATGTATGTAATGCTATGTACTAGACCTGATATTTGTTTTACCGTTGCCATGGTTAGCAGATACCAGTTTAATCTAGGGAGAGCATTGGATCGAGGTAAAGCATATGCTTAAATACCCTAAGAGGATTAGAAATTATATGCTGATTTGCCAGGCTAAGAGTTTGATACCCATTGGGTACACAGACTTGGACTTTCAGTCAGATAATGATGTTAGAAAAACAACATCTGGATTTGTATTTACCCTGTAAGGTGGATCCATAAATTGGAGGAGTGTCAACCAATTATGTACCACTGACTCTACCATGGAAACCAAATATATGGTAGTTTCTAAAGAAGATAAGGAGGCAGTTTGGCTCAGAAAATTCTTGATGGATCTAGAAGTGGTACCTTTGGTAAAATCACCTATAGTCATTTATTGTGATAATAATGGTGCGGTTACTAATGCATAGGAACCCAGAATGTATAAGAAGGGTAAACACATCCAGTGTAAGTATTATCTCATATGAGAAATCGTATAGACGGCTGATATAATTGTGACCAAGATTGCATCGGCAGACATCCTGACAAATCCTTTTATAAAGAGCTTATAAGCAAAGGGCATTGATAGTCATGTGGATGGAATAGGTTAAAATACTTGTTAACATGGCTTTGAGTCTAAGTGTGAGATTGTAAAAATTTCTACTAAAAGCATACTTTTATGTATTTATCTTTAACTAATTTATTTATTAGTGAAGTTTGTCTTTTCTTCTTAATGAGAATTTGTATGGGCAAATAGTTGCATTATTATTTATCATGCATGTATGTGCTTTTTATTCTATAAAGTAGATAAGTTGGTGTGTAGAGTTTAGTTTACACACGGAAGACTTGTTTGTCGGTTCTTATAAAATATAAGTTGTTGTTCCCAGTCTAGATAGAGTTGGACACACCATTGGTATGATTGTAGCATGATGTTTTAGCATGCCTATCTTGGTTGAGAGAAACTTTATAGTTTCGGCGCGTTATGCTAGTTAGCTTTGTGCGTATTGAACAAGACCACTTTTGGGTTTATTGTCTTTATGCTGACTATATATGAAGATTAACATCTAAATAGTTATTATGAGTGCTTGTACCTTAATCTTAATATAAATAATGGACACTTACACTTAGTGTTTGGTATTTAAATATAAATAATGGACACATACATTTAGTATTTGGTATTTTAATTTTCAAGGGAGTAAAACCTTTTATGGGTCAATACACTCAGTAAATTGGATGACTACACTACGTGTATGATCGATATTAGTTTATTGATGGAATCCACGTCCCGTAATAGGGATTGATGATATCTCCTTGATGAAGCTTTAAGTTTTGATTATGTGAAAGCCTACAGGTGTACTTTATGTCCAACATATCAAATAAGTTAAGTATAAGGTTTGAAAGAATTATAAAGATATCGATTAAATATAGATGTTAGTAATTATTTAATCGATGGATATCTGAAATCTTAAAATGGGGAGATTAATAAGCATTTAATAATAAGAAGCTCGAAATATTATTTTGAGAATAAGGACAGAAGTGCAATTATAATTCTTTAAAGGACTGAATTGTAATTTATGGAATTAGGACTCTAATTTGGGTCAAATTAGGGTTTCCTATTTATATAAGAGGCATATTCCTTATTTCATTTTTAAGGTTTCTATTGTAGCCTATAAATATATGCTGTTGCTCTCTAGGAAACATAACAAGAAAAATCTCATTTTTGAGAGCAAAGAGAATTCGCAGAAGAGGCCCACCCCGGTGCGAGTTCAAGCATAGAGGAATACAGTAGAAGGTCTTAAGATTTTCGAGTTGCTGTAAGACTGACATTAAATCAGAGATATCTCGCATGTATGGTTCTTGAATTATCATCATCTAAAGTTATTTTCGCAATAATCTGTGCATAATATTAAGGGATCTTGGCGGTTGCCTCCCAACAGTTATGATAGAAAGTTGCATATACAATTTTAGATGGGATCACAAACAAATCCCAACCGTTGAAGATAATTTGTTGTACATTCAAAGTTGGACCACATCTGAGGAGAATCCCTTGTTAAAGATGAACTCTATCTGCAGCGAAAGTTGAAGCTAATCCTATCTCTACTCAACTTAACCACCTAGTCTGCCACTGACTCAAAAATCTATCAACAAGAGGTGTCCAAGTCCATTTGACCAAGGAGACTTAAAAATATAAAAAGAAACCAAGGAGGAGGGGGAGGGGGGCGGCATGGGGTAGTGGGGGCCGTCACATGATGCACTCTCCCTATCTCCCCCTTGTATGTCCACCACCAGTCATCTCTCTCTCTCTCTCTCTCTCTCTCTCTCTCTCTCTCTCTCTCCCTTTCTCCATTTTTTCTATTTTTACTTTTCAAGTATTTTGGAGCCTTCATCCAGAAATTAGGATTTTTAGAATAGAGATTTTCAGATGTAGTTCATTATACTAGGATGCTATTAATGAAAATCATGCTAAAGTTCTTGGCAATGTTTAGCTATTCTTCTTTATAAGAGCAAAAAGATGAAGTGAATTAGATTTACTCTTCAATTTATGTAGTTATTGTGTTTCTTTTCCTATTTGTCTCTTTGAATGAGTGTTTTTTGCATAATAATAGATTTTTCTTCATACCAAAGGTAGCCTTTGTTTTTATTTCTAATGAATTGATTTTGATCATTTATGCTTATTTTGTAGATTATGCTTAAGGTTGTATTTTTTTTAATAGTCTATGCTTAGTTTAATAGGTGATGCTTTATGAAGTTGAGCATTACCGGACTATGGCATGACAAGGGGCACGGCCTAGAATGACATTTATATCAAAAAAATAATTTATTTTATATAAATTAAAAATAAAATTTAAGCTAATTAAAGTTTTCGTCTTCATTTGTAAATTAGTGTCCATATTTGTGCATTTATTCTACCAATTTCAACATTATTTTAAGTTGGAAACTCTAAAAGTCTATAATCTCTCCTTCAATTTATATAAAAAAGCATTAAAAATATTTTAAAAAAAAATAGAAGGGGGGGATGTGGGCTAGCCCATTGGTGGCACGGCCCAGGACAACCCAACTGGGGCCATGCCTGGGCTATGCTGGGCTAGCCCCCTAAGTCACGGCACAGACCATGTCTTTACACAGGCCAGCATGACATTTCCCACATTTACATGCTTATACATAGCCAAACTCCTAGAAAGCTGTTACAAATTAAAAATTAGCCAAACAATTGTACTGCTTTTGGTAGAAAATGGAATTGTGTATTTGATTATTTTATCTTATTCCACAAACTTCATCTAACAGGATGTGGAATTGTCTAATTACAAAGTTTACTAACTACTAGAAGGTTTGCCTCTTCTTCCTATAGAGTTTACAAAGTTTATGATACTACACTCTTTTTAGCGATGAGAAACATACTCTTACGGCATCAAATGTTGGAAATTGGTATGAACTCTATATCATAGCTGAAAAATATAGAAACTTGACATGAACTCAAGCATAGTAGATTTTTCCCATGAGGAAGGAATTCTATAACCATTGAATCAAAAATCTAAAACAGCAACCTATTCGTTGCGATGCATAAAAATATACAACATTATATCATTAAAATATTAACCAAAATATAAGAATATGCTTAGAAACTCTTAAAAGAAGCACTCAAAAAGTTTCATTTTCTTATTTTTATTTTTTCTTATAAAGGAAATACTATAATCTTTTTTCATTTAAAGGTTTGGTTTTGGAAAGGATATTGTTTTCGTTTTCTTATGTCCCAATCCCTGAAAGAAAAAAAATTAAGTAATATGTCAATCAATGTTTAATACAAATCAATTAAAATGTGACACATTTAAAAAAAGAGAGGAATATTTACTTACTAAAACTTAAATTGCATAATATAGAAATGGTAAACTCTACAGCAATTATCAAGTTAAAAATCATATTATATGATATTTCAATAATGAAAGAAAATTAAAAACATTATGAACAATATTAAAATTAAAAAAAATTAGTAATAATTAAAATTATAAATAACACTTAAAGGATTGAAAATGTTCAAATTAAAATGTTTTATATTTGAAACATCAAAAAACAAATTAGTAGGAGCGGTGCACCCTGTTTGTATGATGCACATCCAGATGTTCGGGGGCCGGACCTGTTAGATTTTGTGGACTCAATCCATCAGTTGATGTAATAAATTAATTAATTTCTTTATTTATCAATAAAATCATGCTTTACTTTCATGAGATAAATATTATTTTATTACTTAATGCACATGACCAATACATATGACATAATGGTTCATGAGTTGAACCGGGTCCCATTAGTATATTAGATGTGATATATGTGCATGGATGAGATCCACACGCGGGAGATATATGTCACAAATCTTATACTTAAATAGCTTCACAACCAGTAATGAGACTAGGCATCTCATTTGATAAGGTTGCAGCACTTTGATCACTATGAGATAGTGTGATTTGTCTCGATCATCAGAATGTAAGATTCTGGATCACGGTGCTGGTACATTGGATGTATTGAAGGACCATGAGATGCACCTTATGGAATTCCGTTTCAATAATAAGGTATGCTCTCATAATTCCCTAGCAATAGGCTCTCAATCCTGAGACATTGATGAACTCAAGTTTCTATCTATTCATTTGCTTTGAGTCACCAATGAGTGAGGCCAACTATAGGTTAACACCTCGGTGGTTTGGGTATGTGGTAGTAGAACTGTGGGAACGTTGAATGATCAAGATGGAATCTATCTCTATTATCCCCTTGTGCCAATTAATGGATTTGTCATTAATAAGTGCGCACCCATCTCAATTAAGAGTTAATTGGATGGTACTGATGACTACTGTGATTAATTGGGGCTCAAGGATAATAAGATGTGGAACTTAGATTGGAAGAGACGGATTTATTCCAATTGATCCACGGATATTGATAGAGGGGCCTACTTGTGGTAATTGGGAAGTTTAGGATCTTCATTGTAATTTATTCATAAGACTGGAGTGCAATTGCATTTATATAATGGTGTTATTTGCAATTAACTGTGGGCCCGGATTGCACATGAGATGTGGGGTCGCCGTGTTTCAGTTGGAGTCAGCTTTCTAAGGAATCCCTAGTGGTCCCCACGCTAGCCCAAGATATTGAAAAATACTAATCCGACTTGAACTCTAGAAAGAAGAGTTTGGAAAAGAGAAAGTTGCTAATTGTTTTGGAAGTAAGACTTCTATTTCAATTAGACAAGGGAGAGATTTGAAAGTCTATAAAATCTTTTGGACGTCCAATAAGACTCTCTCTCACCCCAAAACCCTATTCGTGTAAGAGTTGCACGAGTTTCTCTCTCCTTCTCTCTTCTAATTCCTTGGAGTTTTGAGTTGGGATTTCTCCGAAGATTCCACCAATCTTCTTGAGAAAAGAAATCTAATTCAGGTCATAGCGTGGAAGGCTAAGAGGTGTTGAAGATTCTCATCATCAAGTAGAGTCCCAACTTCTCCATTAGAGCACTACGGATCTCCAAAGGTATGATCTACTTCTTTCATGTCGTAGATTATTGTGGATATTTAGTGCTATTTGATTCTATCCTTTAGATAGAATATTTACTGTACATGGTCACGAGATTGAGGGTAATGCATCCTGGATTAGGTTTTTGGTCTTATGAATAGTTGATCCCTGTGTCAAGTGGGTCAAAAGTTTTGAAAATCTATCCATGAGACCCACCTGCTTCCAACAATTGGTGTCAAAGCCATACCTCATCTCTAATCATGTTAGATCAGCAATCTTGTTCTAGTCTTTACATGAGATGTGAAGAGGATAGAGCAAGGGCTATGAAAGGATCAGTGTTTATTGGGTTTGATTGCTTTTGTAATAGATCCATGTTTGGAAAGTCACAAAAGGTTTTAATCATGGGAGGAGGATGGTAAGATGCCATTAGAAGCATACTAAGATCATTTGAAGTGATCGGGGACAGCAGGATCCGAATTTGAAAAAAAGGACCCAAATTTCTGGGTTCGTCAGGCCGGTTAGTTAAACGAACCACTATGGCTGTAGAGGTCCGTTGGCTAACCGTAGGGACCAGATCGGCTAGCCGAACCCAAGCAGAATCATTTTGTTCTTGGTCTGAGTTGTTGTTTCTTTTTTTTCGGGGGCCCTACCCCTTGGAACCCCGCGAGCTGACCGGGCAGCTCGACCCCCGCTGCGTAAGGGATCTTATATAGTGGTGGCAAACTATTGGCATCTTGTTTTTCCATTGTGGTTTGGCAACCTGGTTTTGTGAGATGTTTTGTTGTATGAGATACTAACTTGCAGGTGATAATGTCCTCTCCATATGGCCCACATGTTTTTTTCTTTCCTTTTACTTATTGGTTTATTTGTGGGTAAGTGTAAAGGGCATCATGGTTTCCTTGGTTTCCCATGAAAGGGCAATGCATGGTGAATTTCCCTATAGCCCTTTTATTTTCATGTTTAGATTACCATGTAAGTCTCGTTATAGAGACATAGGAATTTATGTATTTTTTTAAAAATCTGTAAATTCTAGAGATGTCCGAAACAAAGAAGGAAAGAGAAAAAGGACTCCTAATCAAAAAGTTTGAAGATTACCAAAAGCTGTTTTGGAGATGCCCAAAGAGTTTGAGGAATCCCAAAGTTTTGGAAAGTCTAGAAGTCCAACAAGTCTTTTCCGCCTGGGCCATGTGGAGGAGATGACTAGTCTTTTATTATAGCACTTTCTATTTATGGATGAATGCTTATTTTAGAATATTTCCATATCTGATCCAAACATAGCAAATTCCAAAATTGGTCAAATCAAATTAATTTTTGGAAAGAGTTTTAATTAGAGTTGGTGGGCCCATGAGATGGATATATTGGTAACACTAATTTTAGAAACTGGACTTTCCTTAAAATAACTTAACTTGGAACCAATCATTGGTTGTATCATGAGATGAATTTAGACCTATATTTGATGGACCAGTACACCTATAAGGAAATCCTCAACTCTAAAATATTAAGTGGGAGCAGGGCATTTATATATATACAAATCCCCATGGTTTTCCACCATAGGTCCATTGTAAGGAAAGTATTAGCCTTGTGCCATTTTGAGAATGGCCATTCCCCACGGAGGGCTTGTATTTATCTGGATACTGGATATGGATCTCCTATGGATAGTGTTGATGAGACGGGGTGGGAGCCCACTCCCCAAGGAGGAGTTGCCCGCAACGGTTGTCATGCAATGCTAGTTGGTGGGTCACACTTAACTAAAATAATGATGTAGTATCCCCAAGGATTTGCCTCATGTATTTCAGAAACCGAAGCTAATCAGGAGTCATACATTATTTGGTATGAGATACCTAGATAGTAATGAATGAAGGGGATCATGATAGTTAGTCTTAATCCCAATTTTGACCAACTTTGATCCGCACCAGTCTAGGAGGTATTCGCACTCCCCAAGGAGGCATACTCCGCAGGATTGGGATTCCGATGTATTCTGAATTTTGTGGTTATGAGGATTCCCACATAAATTTGGTAGAATACTAAACCCTAATGTCATTTAAATTCATTAATTGAATGTATGGTTATGTGCTACAGTATTACAAGCATGAATTCGAATACTTTCAATCCACTTGCGACCATCCTCAACTAGAATAAGTTGGTGGGATCCAACTATGTAGACTGGAAACGGAATCTGGATATTGTCCTAACAGCTTCAGGATATAAATATGTCCTTACCAAAAACCCCCTTGAAGAGCCTGGCCCAGATGCATCAGAAGTAGAAAAAGACCTTTACACCAAATGGGCCAAAGACGATGAGATGGCCCAATGTTACATTCTGGCATCCATGTCTAGTGTGCTGCAACACCAACATCAATCTTATAAGGCTGCATATGATATGATATCGAACTTAAATGAGATGTTTGTAGAACAAGGCAGACCTGCTAGGCAGGCAGCCATGAGGGTGCTCATTAGCACCAAGATGGCTGAAGGTACATCAGTACAGGAACACACGTTGAAGATAATGGACTCATTAAATGAGTTAGATGTACTGGGAGCTGTGATTGATGCAGAATCGCAGATTGACATAATCCTTGAGTCACTACCAGAGTCATTCAAAAATTTCAAGGTCAATTATAGTATGAATAAAATGAATCTGACTCTGGCTGAGCTATCTAGTCAGCTGGTAGCAACTGAAGGGATTATTAAGAAGAAACCAACTGCCTTAATGACAGAAAAGTCAGATGCCAAGTCCAAGCCGAAAGGCAAAGGGCGGAAAGGCAAAAAGAAATTAGTTCCAAATGGTCCTAAGGTGGAGAATGGTCCAACTGGTGGCGTGGCCAAAGCTAAGGGTTCAAGGACAAAAGGAAAGTGTTTTCATTGTGGTAAGACAGGACATTGGAAGAGGAATTGTCCAGAATATCTGTCTAAGAAAAAGACCCCAGGTATGATTGAGCACTTATATCTGAAGTTAGTTTTGCAACTGGTACTTCAGAATCCTGGTGTGTGGATTCCGTGGCAATTAATCACATATGTAATACATTGTAGGGGTTCAGAGAAACCAGGAGGCTAAGTGATGGAGAAATCATTGTCAACCTAGGATCTGACACTAAGGCAGAGACTGTTTCAGTGGGAGTCATTACTTCATGTTTTTTAAATAATAAACTGGTTTTGTCAGAAACATTATATGTACCGTCTTTAAAGCGGAATTTAATTTCAGTTTCTAGTTTGGTGAATAAAGGTTATTCTATTACTTTTGGTACTGAAGTTGTCATAAAGAGGAATGGTACTTTCATATGTTCTGACAAGGTAACTAATGGACTTTATTTGTTAACTTCCACGATGTATGAGATACATGATACTGAAACAATTAATAGACCATCATTAAAGAGAAAGTCACCTTCATCTAATCCAACAAAACTTTGGCACCTGAGGCTAGGTCATATAAACCTTAACAGGATTAAGAGGCTAGTGAAAGATGGTATCTTACCTTCATTGGTGGTAGAACGAATGCCTGTCTGTGAGTCCTGTTTGGAAGGTAAAATGACCAAAAGACCCTTTTCAGCTAAGGGTAATAAGGCCAAAGATTTATTGGAATTAGTGCATACTGATGTCTGCGGACCCATTAATGTCAGGGCCAGAGGAGGATATGAGTACTTCATCACTTTCACAGATGATTACTCAAGATATGGTTACATATACCTTATGCACCGCAAGTCCGAAGCTTTTGAAAAGTTCAAAGAGTTTCAAGCGGAAGCAGAAAAGCAATTAGGTAAGAGTATCAAGGCTCTTCGATCAGATCGAGGAGGGGAATATCTCTCAACTGATTTTATGGGTTACTTATCAAAAAATGGGATTCTATCCCAGTTGTCTGCTCCTGGTATGCCTCAACAGAATGGAGTAGCAGAAAGAAGGAACCGGACTCTTTTAGCTATGATTAGGTCTATGTTGAGTTTCTCAAGATTACCTATATCCTTTTGGAGATATGCTTTGGATACTGCAATGTACATATTAAACCTCGTACCATCTAAGTCTATACCTAAGACTCCCCGGGATTTGTGGTCTGGGCGAAAGCCTAGTTTACAACATTTACACATTTGGGGTTGTCTAGCACACGTGCTCAAGGTTAAGACGGATAAGTTGGAAACGAAGTCGGAAGTATGCACTTTTGTAGGATATCCTAAAGGAACTAAAGGTTGGTTATTCTATAATCCCAGAGAGCAGAAAGTGCTGGTCAGCACCAATGCGGTTTTTCTGGAGGAAGATTATATGATGGACCAGAAATCCTTAGAAAAGGTGATCTTGGAAGAGATTCAGGAGCAATCAATTCCAAATCCAAGTATGACCAGACTTAAGGAAGAACCACCCTTACCAGACCCAGTAGTTACACCAGTACCTCGTTGTAGTGGGAGGATTGTCAGACCCCCTGACAGGTTCTCATTCTTGGGAGAGTCTTATGAAGCAATCCTAGAAGAGCCGGAACAAGATCCCTCTAACTATGATGAAGCAATCAATGACTTAGACTCGAGACGCTGGCAAGATGCTATGAAAGCTGAGATGGAGTCTATGTACTCAAATCAGGTCTGGACGCTTGTGGACTTGCCTGCCAATATTAAACCTATTGGGTGCAAGTGGGTCTATAAGAGAAAAAGAGGACCAGATGGAAGAGTGGAGACCTATAAGGCTAGGCTTGTTGCGAAAGGATATACTCAGAAAGAGGAGATCGATTATGAGGAAACCTTCTCGCCAGTAGCCATGCTCAAATCCTTCCAGATACTCTTATCCATTGCGGCTCATCTCGATTACGAGATTTGGCAAATGGATGTCAAGACGGCGTTTCTCAACGGCCATATTGAGGAAGACATCTATATGGTGCAGGCAGACGGTTTTGTAGCTAAAAACCGGGAGCAAAAAGTTTGCAAGCTGCAGAAGTCTATTTATTGACTGAAGCAGGCATCCCGAAGCTGGGATATCCGTTTTGACCAGGCAATCAAGTCATTTGGTTTTTGTCAAAATCCGGATGAGTTATGTGTGTACATGAAAAGTGAAGGTGACAGGGTAGTTTTTCTGGTTTTATATGCCGATGACATCCTTCTCCTCGGGAAAGACATAGAAATGTTGTCAACAGTAAAAGTTTAGTTAGCCAAGACTTTTGATATGAAGGACTTGGGAGAAGCTAGTTACATCCTAGGGACCAAACTCTATCGAGACTGGAAAAATAGGATGATTGACTTATCCCAAGCTGCATATATAGATAAGGTGCTAGTACGGTTTGCAATGCAAGACTCCAAGAAGGGTATCACACCTTTCAGGCATGAAGTGCACCTTTCCAAGGATCAGTGTCCTAAGACACCCGAGGAAAAGGAGCAAATGAGGTCGATACCATACGCTTCGGCTGTTGGTAGCCTCATATATGCTATGTTATGTACTAGACCAGATATTTGTTATGTAGTGGGCCTAGTCAGCAGATATCAATCTAATCTAGGACCTGAACATTAGACTGCTGTAAAATGTATTCTCAAATACTTGAGAAGGACTAAAGATTATATGTTGATTTATAGCAGTGATGAGTTGATTCCAGTCGGATACACAGATTCTGACTTTATGTCAAATAAGGATTCTAGGAAATCCACCTCTGGTTATGTATTTATGCTTGGAGGCGGAGCTATCAGCTGGAGGAGTATAAAACAAGAATGTACCACTAATTTAACCTCGGAGGCTGCATATGTAGCAGCTTATGAAGCAGCTAAGGAAGCAGTATGGCTTAGAAGATTCCTTTTGGAACTTAGGGTGGTACCTTTGGCACGACAGCCACTCACTCACAGTTTATTGTGACAGCAGCAAGGCAGTCGCTCAGTCAAAGGAACCCAGAAGCCATAAAAGCCAAAAGCATGTACAGAGGAAGTATCACTTAGTCAGAGAGATTGTGCAGAGAGGTGATATTGCTATTACCAAGATAGCCTCTGGGGATAATTTGGCAGATCCCTTTACTAAGCCTTTGACTACCAAAGTCTTTGAGCATCATGTAGAAGGGATGGGCATGAGATGCAACCCTGACTAGCATTGAGCCCAAGTGGGAGATTGTTAGATTTTGTGGACTCAATCCATGAACTGATGTAATAAATTGATTAGTTTCTTTATTTATCAATAAAATCATGCTTTACTTTCATGAGATGAATATTATTTTACTACTTCATGCACATGACCAATACATATGACATAATGGTTCATGAGTTGAACCGGGTCCCATTAGTATATTAGATGTGATATATGTGCATGGATGAGATCCACACGCGGGAGATATATGTCACAAATCTTATACTTAAATAGCTTCACAACCAGTAATGAGACTAGGCATCTCATTTGATAAGGTTGCAGCACTTTGATCACTATGAGATAGTGTGATTTGTCTCGATCATCAGAATGTAAGATTCTGGATCACGGTGCTGGTACATTGGATGTATTGAAGGACCATGAGATGCACCTTATGGAATTCCGTTTCAATAATAAGGTATGCTCTCATAATTCCCTAGCAATAGGCTCTCAATCCTGAGACATTGATGAACTCAAGTTTCTATCTATTCATTTGCTTTGAGTCACCAATGAGTGAGGCCAACTATAGGTTAACACCTCGGTGTTTTGGGTATGTGGTAGTAGAACTGTGGGAACATTGAATGATCAAGATGAAATCTATCTCTATTATCCCCTTGTGCCAATTAATGGATTTGTCATTAGTAAGTACGCACCCATCTCAATTAAGAGTTAATTTGATGGTACTGATGATTACTGTGATTAATTGGGGCTCAAGGATAATAAGATGTGGAACTTAGATTGGAAGAGACAAATTTATTCCAATTGATCCACGGATATTGATAGAGGGGCCTACTTGTGGTAATTGGGAAGTTTAGGATCTTCATTGTAATTTATTCCTAAGACTGGAGTGCAATTGCATTTATATAGTGGTGTTATTTGCAATTAACTGTGGGCCCGGATTGCACATGAGATGTGGGGTCGCGGTGTTCTAGTTGGAGCCAGCTTTCTAAGGAATCTCTAGTGGTCCCCACGCTAGCCCAAGATATTGGAAAATACTAATCCGACTTGAACTCTAGAAAGAAGAGTTTGGAAAGGAAAAAGTTGCTAATTGTTTTGGAAGTAAGACTTCTATTTCAATTAGACAAGGGAGAGATTTGAAAGTCTATAAAATCTCTTGGACGTCCAATAAAACTCTCTCTCATGCCCAAAACCCTATGCCTGCAAGAGTTGCACGAGTTTCTCTCTCCTTCTCTCTTCTAGTTCCTTGGAGTTTCGAGTTGGGATTTCTCCTGAAGATTCCACCAATCTTCTTGAGTAAAGAAATCCAATTCGGGTCATAGCGTGGAAGGCTAAGAGGTGTTGAAGATTCTCATCATCAAGTAGAGTTGCAACTTCTCCATTAAAGCACTGCGGATCTCCAAAGGTATGATTTACTTCTTTCATGTCATTGATTATTATGGATATTTAATGCTATTTGATTTTATCTTTTAGATAGAATATTTACTGTACATGGTCACGAGATTGAGGGTAATGCATCCTGGATTAGGTTTTTGGTCTTATGGATAGTTGATTCCTGTGTCAAGTTGGTCAAAAGTTTTGAAATCTATCCACAAGACCCACCTGCTTCCAACAGGACCTACTACTTGTGTACATGCAAGTGTGTGATTGCACTTGTGCAGTTCAAGAATTTTCAGAAATTTGACCTTAAAACAATTATTTTAGTATTTAACTTTTTTACATGCCATTGCCCATATCACCCAAATGAAAATCCTAGATGTCCCTTAATCACTCATCATCATCATCATCAGAGCCTTATTCCAATCATGTTAGGGTCGGCTACATAAATTCTGTTTCTCCATTCTGTTCTAGATGTCCCTCAATCACTATGGTGGAAAAATTATACAATTATACAAATACAATTCAAATTAGGGAAAGGACAAATATCACTACAATGTGTCATCCCAGCCCTTCATTTTAGGGCATGAAAGTTTCACACTTTATTAAGGGCCTGATTGTTTGCGTTATAATACATAGAAATTAAATGCATATAATTCATATATCATAAGTGGTTAAAATAAAGAGAATCAAATAATCTTTCTTTTTAAGAAACAAGTTCAAAAGATGACGGAAAATAAACGGAAAATAAACGACTGCCTAAAAGGAAAGGTCATTTGGTGCTATTTGTTAAATGCACCTGAGAGTCTTAGACATTTTTAACTAGTGATGCATTTCAACAGAGAGTCTTAGACATTTTTAACTGGTGATTTATTTCAACAGAAACAAACAGGCCCCGAGTGCATTTTATTCTGACACAATGCATCGCTACCATCCTTTTTATGGCCAAGCCAATGGTTAATAAATATCAGATTAATGTTAAATCAGGAGGTGTGGTGATTCATCAGGTCAGATTTGTATTTAAGTGCTTGGATTGATAACAGGTGGGCCTGGTAGTAAATAGAAAAATGGGATTTGCCGAACATTTTTTCTCCCACGAAAGCAGATGCAGAAAAGCTCCTAAATCAAAACCAACATGACAAAAACAAGGAAGAAAACGGAATAAAACAACGGCAGCCTTATGAATTTTGCCAAAGGAAGAAAGAGACAGCTGAGAATATTACGTGGAAGAACGGTAGGGACGTGGACATGGGAATGATTGATATGAGGCGATTTCCTTTCAAGCATGCGTTCTCTTGTAGGAGAACGTTTGGACGCTGAAATCTTGTCCAATCCAAACAAAAAGGAAGATGAGAGAAAAACCCATTTCCAGATAAGTCCCCCTGATCCTCTCTCTTCGTTCTTTCTAGCTGCAATTTTTTTTTCTTTGAAAGAAATGTTTCTATGGTTTCTCTTAGTTGATTCTTAGGCATTTTTTGGGGTAGACAAGGTCCGGTTTCTGTTTCAAAATTAGGGTTTGTGTGACCCCATCGATTTTGTGCCTTTGTAAGTTGGGTTTGTATTGAAATTGAGAGAGAGAGAGAGAGAGAGAGAATCCATTCTGTGGGTAGGTCTGATGATGTGGTTGGGAGAAAACTGAGTCCTTTTCACATTCTTGTTTGGGGTTGGGGTTGTTGAATTCACAATGGGGAAGCCAACTGGGAAGAGGAATAAACAAGCTGGAGCGAAAACTGGCGAGAGAAGCGGGAAATGGAACAGATCCGTAGAGGTAAAAACCAAGGCCTTCGATGAAGATATGGGCATCTTTATCAACATGGCTCAGGATTTGAAAGAGGAGGGCAACAAGCTCTTCCAAAAGAGAGACCACGAAGGAGCATTGTTGAATTACGAGAAAGCTCTTAAGCTGCTTCCCAAGAACCATGCCGATGTTCCCTACCTCCATACCAATATGGCTACTTGCTTCATGCAGATGGGCCCCGGCGACTACCAAAAGGCCATCACTGAATGCAATCTGGCTCTGGAGGTCTCCCCAAAATACAGCAAAGCCCTCTTGAAAAGAGCTAGATGTTATGAATCTTTGAACAGATTCGACTTGGCCTTTCGGGATATTGGTGCGATTTTGAACTCAGAGCCGAATAATTTTATGGCGCAAGAGATTGCCGAGAGGATGAGGAAGGAGCTCGAGAATGAGGATGTCGAGTCGGAAGAGATCCCCACAGACTCAGAATGTGTAACCCCTCCCTATGAGTCTCCTCAATTCAAAGCGCTCAAATCGGGGATAAAAAAGAATAGGAATAGAAAGAGTGATGAGAAGATATCCAAGGAGAGGACTAATGTGAATGAACAACCTATGAAGAATGTGAAGCTGGTGATGGGGGAGGATATAAGGCGGGCCCAAATACCATCTAATTGTGGCATTGTTGAGCTGCGGGAAATTGTACGGAATCGGTTTCCAAGGTTGGAAGGCATTCTTATCAAATACAAAGACAGTGAGGGTGACTTGGTAACGATTACCACCACCGAAGAGCTGCAGGCTGAAGCATCTGCAGAACTTCAGGGATCAGTTCGGTTGTATGTTACAGAAGTCAGTCCTGATCAAGAGCCACTGTTTTTTGAGGCAAAGCAAAGTCGCATTTCAGGGAGCAGGGGCATGAGATGGAGAGAGGAGAGTGAGCCGGTTTGCATTGAGGACTGGATTGTACAATTTGCCAGGCTATTCAAGAACCATGTGGGCTTGGAAACTGTTACATGCTTGGATCTTCACGAGCTTGGGATGAAGCTCAATGCTGAAGCCATGGAGGATACTGTAACCAGTGAAGAAGCACAAGAACTCTTTGAGGTTGCAGCTGAGAAGTTTCAGGAGATGACTGCTCTTGCACTTTTCAATTGGGGAAATGTTCACATGTCCAGGGCAAGGAAAAGAGTGTTTCTGACAGAAGATGGGTCTCGGGAATCAGTACTTGCGCAGGTTAAAACTGCATATGAGTGCGCAGAAAGTGAATATGTTAAAGCGGGAGAGAAATATAGGGAGTCTGTGAGAGTCAATCCGGATTTCTATGAAGGACATCTTGCACTTGGGCAGCAGCAGTTTGAGCAAGCAAAGCTTTCTTGGTATAATGCAGTTGGAAACAAGGTCAATTTAGGAACTTGGCCTTCTGAAGGGCTTCTTGATCTTTTTGACAGTGTTCAGCAGTCCATCACAGAAGGCACAAAGATTTGGATGAAATCAAAGGACAAAGACAAAGATCTATCTAAATTGGATAAAGGAAAAATGCTATTACAGAAAATGGGGTTGGATGAGCTTTTTGAAGATATATCACCAGAAGAAGTTGAAGAGATGCATGCTTGCATACACTCTCAGATCAACCTTCTAATGGGCACTGTTCTTTATGAGCGTTCAGCAATTGAATACAAACTAGGGATACAGTTCTGGGATGAAACTTTGAACATGGCCCTTGAAAACTTCCAGGCTGCTGGAGCTTCAAAAATTGACACTGATGTTATGAAAAAGAACCATTGCTCTGAAATGGCTCACAAAGGTAAAATTCGCCAATCCATTGAAGTGTTTGTACCCTTTCTATCTAGAAGAAGAATTATTTTCCTGAGCCCTGGGAGTTCTATTGTTGCTGAGTTCTGAAGCCAGTGGCTTGGTGACCCAGATCGTTGATTAGATGATCCCATTGTGGATGCATGGTACCTCAAAGTCTCCAATACTGAAATATCCTAGCCATTAGTTCTTTCGCCATTTTACTACACTGTTGTTGTGTCCCTTTATTCCTGTGTATTTGTGTACCAGTGATCGAAAGGTTTGGATGTTTTTATCAGTAATCTGGACATATATCTCATATTTGTAGGGCAATCAGATTAACTATCTCGATCACTGAGCCATGACTGCCAGGCTCATATGGGTTTCAATTGTGCATCAAACTTTCATTTTGCTTAGGTGAAGGACTTACCATTCTTTTATTTAGCAATTTCCTAGTGTTAGTTGACTCATGGTGAATTTGCTTTGATTTAGGGTTAGGATATGACATTGATGAGATAGCTCAAGCATGGAGTGAAATGTATGATGTTAAGAGGTGGATGAGTGGTATTCCGTCTTTCCGCCTAGAACCATTACTTCGACGTCGGATTCCAAAGCTTCACCTGATTTTGGAGGATGAATGATTTTTTGAGTTGATTCCAGCAGCAAAGAGTAACAATTTGGACCACGTTGCTAAGAGCAGTTAAACACTAACTGTTTCATTATTCCAAGTGAGGCCCTTGTTGGGCTACTGAGGTAAGTTAAATGCCAATAAGTCTTCTCATGTGCAGGGACTATGATGTGTTACATTTTTTTTCCTTAATGCAAATGCCAAAATATAAATATCTGGACCATAGATATAACTATGGTAATATAACTATGGTAATATCTATAGCATGTTTAGGGTGAATGCAAATTTCAAGCAGTTTGGATACTACAATATAACGGATAGTTGTTACCTGTTTTGCATTTGGGGCAGTGCATATGATGCAGATAGTTGAAAATATCATTTGGTTCCATATTGTATTGCATTATATTTAATACTTTCCCCTTGTAACATCCGTATCGCTTGCATATCGACGGTATATTGATGCCATATATGGGCATCCTACAGCAGTTGAAAATGCATAATTTTTAACACTCTTCTTCTACGGTTGGGTCTTTTCTGTGCAAATGATTATAAAACTGTCCATTGTATTTATTTGGGATGGGTAAGTAAACAAAATTGTGTGAATTGCAAGTATTTATTGCCCCAGATACACAAGCGATTGCATAACCAGTTGTCTTGCTGATACATGCTAACCAGTTGCATTCTGGGGTACTCATTGAACATGGACTTTTACCATGCATCCTAAGTTATGATTGATAGATATATGTTGCCTCTTCGACTTTTCTGTTATTTCTCCTGTGGGCAAGGTGTTGAATTGAACATTACAGATGGCGTCATTATGATTGTTGGATTGCAAAGAGATTATCCATAAAGATCACACAATCAAGATTTCAAAAATACCATTTAGAAAAAGAAATGATAATAGAAGTCATGACTATTACTTGCCTCTTTTTTGCTCAGCCCTTTTATGCTTATGGATCAGCATAGTCAAACTGCAAGGTGTCAAGCTGTATTAGAGAGGTGCTAGGAGCATACTAGGGTAGGATCTTAATTTTGTGCAAGGAAAACCCTATGATGCCCACACACGCCATGGATATGGACTAGACTTGCCATGGATACAGCAAAGACATGGGTTTTAAACATAAAAGATGAAGTATCGGGTATGATATGACATAATGCATTGTCTTTTTTGAACTATCCGGGTATCATAAGGGCAGAATATACACATAGCATTTAAACTAGTGTTAGAGGAAAATATACTTCACATCATTAGTGTTAGAAAAACCCGTTTAAGATGGTTTGGACATGTTGAGCGTAGGCCGGTAATGGCACCGGTGAGAAAAAGTTTGGCTTTACAGGTGGATGGCCCATCAGAGGTAGGGATAGGCCGAAGAAAACATTGATGGAGGTCATTGAATCAGATATATAGAAGTTTAACTTATCTAAGGATTTGGCTCAAAATAGAATGGAATGGAGAAACAGAATTCATATAGCTGACCTCAACATGGTTGGGATAATGATGATGATGATGATGATGATGATGATAATCATTAGTGTCTATGCACACTAACCAAGATTAGATGAAAGTGTTAAGAGATAATTTTAGGAGGAGATGGATGGTTAATATAAGAAATTCCAGTGAATGAAAAGATTTTCCTAAGAGGAGACTGAAATGAGCATTTAGGAAAAAAAAAATGGAGGGTATGAGAGAGAGCATGGAGGACAGAGATTTGGAGAAATGAATGAATTGGGATACATTAACTTGGAATTTGCATTGGCATTTGACCACGTAATAGCCAATGTCATGTCCCAAAATAAGTGGTCATTTAGATTCCGATTCCAAGACGTAACTATTGTAGAGATTAGTAGTCATTTCGACTTATGTATAATTTTTTTCCACACTAACCCACAGGATATCAAGGGTGAGTTTATTGTATGAAACAATCCAAAACATATCTTGCAGAAGCCAAGATTTGCATCAGTGCACTAGATATATTGACATTTGTAATGTACAGAGCATTGGGAGTTTCAGAAATATTTACATCTATAGAAGTCTTTCGGTTTACAAAAATAGTGTCTTATTTACATATCTACATATTTACAACACCAGTTAGCTAATCTAACGACTGACAAGACTTCCCAATAGTCACCTAATGCGGAACGGGATGGAGACGAGGGGCGGGCAAGGTAGAAAATGGAAATAGATATTAAAATTGGGCTCTCACCAAACTCCACTCGCAGGAGGCGTTAGAAATTGGGCTCACACCAAACTCCAGTTGCAGGGGGCATTAGAGATTTCGAGGAGAACTCGAAGAAACTTGGAGAAAATCCCAAAGCCTTTTCATTAATCATTCATAACTACTGAGCCAAAATGGCTTTACTATGCTTAAATAGATAAAAGACTAACCCTAAGACTAATCTAGACCATCCAATCACATTGATGGTTGAGATTAAAACATCATTTAAACTTCTTATTAAAGAAACTTAAAGCAAATAAAACCCTAAATAAATTAGGATAGGTGGGCTAGGCCCAAAGACGAGTCGACCCACAGGGGACCATGGGTCTGTCCTGCATCATCACCGCTCTCCATCTGAATCCATCCACGATGGGCTTCCAACACATCATCAAACTACCATGGGATTTCCACTCACCTACTTCGGTGCTAACCTCCTCAAATGGCTCCGGTATTTGGTTAGGGTAAGAGTCTCTGTCTCTTGTAACACCATTTGAAATATCTATAAAGAACAAGTAAACCAAAATAAAAATCACAATGTTTATAAATCATGTTATACATGATATGCTTGAAAACTGGAAACTGATATGCTAAACTAAAGCAGATAATGTACTCATCTGAAAATAATAATGTGCTGAACTGAACACAATTAACGTATTGAACTGAAATCATGCTAAACTGTAAACAGATGATGCACTAGGGCTATCCACCAGCATTTCATATATGTATATAATATATTCTAAGCTGAACTGGAACTGAAGTACCCTCACTGAGCTGGATGTGGCCACCAAAAGCTACTGACAAAACTGAAATGAAGTGAGGTACTCAGTAAACTGCACTGGACTAGACTGTAGCTAGGAACTGAAACTGAAACTGAAGCTAAATGGTGCCGTACATATAGAATAAGCATGAATAATGCATAGCCTCTGACACGCTTTCAAAATTACAATGCAGGCATATTGAACTTGTAAATCAATCTTGAACTTGTCTGAAATATCATAACACCATCATTAAACAAGAATTGCAAGGGTTATCAATTTGACGTTACAGATGAATTACACCGGATAACTCTATATTTATGCTCTATGTTGTTCATTGGGGTTCCACTTTGTTTAAATCAAATTAATGGTCGGTACTGAAGAAAAACATGTTATACAATGCTTTCGCAAAGTTTTATGATCATTGGAGACCTCTAGGGTATCTCCCCAAGCCAAACAATTAAAATCTGAAAAGTTCCAAAATTTGCTCAGTGTCCACGGTCGATCCTGCTAACTTGACTAGGTGAAAAGTTGAAACTTTTCTTATCAGGCTGTGTCTGTGGTGGACACCGAAGTTGACTGCGAGACCTTTCACGGTTGACCAGGGTTCCACGGCTGCGAGTTGCAGGTGCTCCGTTTCACTTCGAATTTGAATTTCTTCCATTCTTTGCCGTTCTAACAATTTCTAAACTTCATTAAAACATGAAAGAAACATATTTGCACCTTTTTTGAATCATCCAAATCCATTATGAATGCTTGAAAATCTCAAAATCTTTGTTACAGTGAAAATCATGAAAAATCCTTGAAAATTCTTTGAAAAATCAAAATGATGAATTACTTGCCTAATTCCAAGCTTTCATCAGTTGCCCCTCTACCTCTTTCATCCCAAGACATGCAAATCAACCCCTTGTGACAAGATCAAAGCTATGGCCAATAACAGAAGCATGAGAAGAAGACGACGACCAAACCGTAGCACGAGCATAATATAAGAGATAAACAGTGCAAGAAGAAGAAGAGGAAGAAGAAGAAGAAGAAGAAGCATGCTCAATCTCTCTTACTCTCTATCAATCTCAACTCTTTTTGCTCTCCTGGTATTCCTACTCTCTGATTGTCTCCTCTCTTTGTGAAGGATAAGAAGAAAGAAAGAAGAAGAAGAATGAAGAAGAAGAGGGAAATGGTGGGATTTTTCAACCGTGCCAAGGTCGGAAAGTTTTATGTAATCTCAGATAGGTCCTTTATTTTACATTTAACCTCTTATTTTCCAAGTAAATTATTGATGTAGTATGGGCTCTACAAGGGTTCCCCCCCACAAGTAGTCCCCATTCAAATTAGATTAGGATTATGTTATTTATTAGTAGCTTTCTAATTGCATTGTTAGGGAGGTTTCTATTAATAGATTAGGGTTTTCTTAGGCATTAAGTTTGCTTTCTTATTTATATTGCATTGTAGTAAATTATTCTTTAGACTTCCCTGGAGGTGCATCCTCATGTATTTGAAGTTTTCTTGACGATTTGAAGTGTCCTCAGACACTTGCTTTAGCACTCTACGCAAGCCCTAACCCTAGGGCCTGCATTAGTTTTGTTTTAGAGACAAGATCCATAACACTTCGAGCACCCTCTGGTCACCGATCAGAGCATATCCATCCCCTTCATGTTAGTCCACCAAAACCTCTCCCATCACAGATCTTACGTCTAGTACCCAATCACCATTGGACAACTATTAAACCCAACCACTGCCCACAACTTCCATCTCCGTTCGGCAACATCCAGTCCCTTCTGACGTTAAACCCATTTCGTCGAAACCCATCGTCCCCTGAATTCACTGAACTCAAATCCCGACCCAAAAAAAATCCAGAGCCGAGAACCCATCTGCACCAACCCCATCGTCCCCTAATTTTGTCTCCAAGAAACCCTAATCCCAAAACACCTCACCACCGGAATCCACAAACATCCGAACCCCTCAACTTTGACCCAAAAAAAAAAAAAAAAAAGGAAGACCATCCAACCCGATACCCAGCTAAGTCCCGTTAGCCGAAACCCCACACCCAACTGGCCAACACCCATCTGAAACCCCTTTCCTTCACCATCATTCTTGAAACATAGCTTCACAAACCCAAACTTCAATCAATCATTGACAACATCCGCAATACTTACAAACCCATATTGCCCAGCAAAAAAAAAAAAAAAAAAAAAAAAGAAAAAAAGTAGAGGAAGAGACAACAGGAAGAAGCAAGAGTATAAGAGCGTACCTATTTTTAAACTCTGACCAGCAGTTGCCATCGTCGTCGGAAGTCTGTAGCTGTACACTTGCTGCTGCGAGCCATCGCTCACTGTCTTCTCTCTTAGTCATTGCCATCGCCTCGAAGAAAACAGATAGTCGACAAAGGGGTTTACGCCCTTTCTCTTTTGTTGTGAGATTGGAATTCGAATTGGGGCAAACAGACTCCTCACGTGCCCTCTTGTCTTTTCATGTGTCTGGGTTACTTGGGTTATACCTCGTGTTAGGTCAAGTTGAATCTAGACAAGATCAGCTCCAACCCAGTTGGGCCAGTCTACCTTTAGAATCTGGATCAATTTGACCCATTTGTAGAAGAGAGTCCTTGCAATTGTCTTGCTAACATCAACATCTCATAACTTGTCGAAAATAAAGCGCTGAATTTTGTTTAGCGATTTTGGGCTCATCTAGACTCAAATTTCAGATCCATCTTTGCCAGTGAGTTTGTGGAGTGCAGATCTACATATTAGGTCAGTCAGATTTTTAAATCTGCATTAAAAAATTGCCTTCTAAGAAGCAAGTAGAGGTTGAATCTTATTTTCTTCAATAGAAGATTTGATCGGTACCATTAGAGATTTAAACGCAACAGTTGCCACCATGCAAACCACCCTACAACAACTGGAAACTAGAGTGATAACTTTGGGAAATATCAGTGTGTGACAATCGAGATGATGGAGAAAATATTTGGAATTAATGAGATCCACCAGTCAATAATCTTGATCAAAATTTAGCGATTAAACTCGTGATTCCTGAATATGATGGAAAATTATATAGCCTGATGAATTTATGGATTGGTTAGTGTGTATGGAGAATATTTTTGCACACAAACCAATGAATCAACACCACAAAGTTACGTTGGTTGCCACTCGCTTTCGAAATTATGCTGCAACTTGGTGGGTAGAATTGCAAAGAAAAAAGCGAAATCAGAATATCGATCCTGTTGAGACTTGGATTAAGATGGAAAATATTTTAAAGCAAAAATTCCTCTTCGTCAATTATTAACGAGATCTACGTGTAAGTTTTCAGAAATTGAAATAAAAATCTAAGACAGTTGTTGAATACTCTAAAGAATTTTTGCAGTTACAAGCTCATTGTGGGTTGAATGAAGATGATGATATGTTGGTTGATAGATTTTTCAATGGATTGAGACTAGACATTTAGCACATCCTAGCATTTTAATATTTTGACAATGTTGATGAGCTCATCCAACATGCCATCAAAACCGAAGGTATTACCAATCATCGAGCACAAAAATTTAATGCATCCAAATGAGTTTCGCAAAAGAATTCATCTTTCCAAGATGCTAAATCCAGTGGTTCACCACGGAGAATTATCGACAAGCTTGAAGATCATAACAAGGCCACATGTTTTCATTGTAAACAAAAAAGACATTACTCCCTTGAATGTCCCAAACGAGTAAACCTAATAGAAGGCATACATGATGAACTAATCACATAGGATGATCCTCCGGACAAAGAAGAAACAGTGGAAGCAATAGAATATGAAGCAAACAAAGATGGTACAATTCTCATGGTCATCAAAGAGGCTCTGACCATCGTTGAAAAGAAATGGTTGCAAAAAAATATTTTCCGTGCCACAGGTTCTGTTCATGGACAGAAGTGCACAGTTGTAGTAGATGGCAGAAATGAAGAAAACATCATCTCTCAATCTCTTGTTGATCGCCTCAAGTTGAAGGTTTACGAGTACAATCGGCCTTTGTCAAATGGCTAGTGACAGGTGATCAAGTGCACGTACGTCATACATGCAAGGTTACATTTGCTATTGGTGTTGATTAGAAAGATACAATTTGGTAGGATATGCTACCTATGGATAGTGGTAATATCTTATTAGGACGCCTATGGATATATGACAAAAATGGGACTTATGGTATGTGCGACAACACATGTACATTCATACATGGTGGAAAATAAGTTATACTTTATCCTAAGAAGCCAGAGCAACCAAAAAAAAGTTCCCGGGCAATTGCAACAAGGGAAGTCCATGTTCACCATATTTACAGAGGCAGTCTGAAAAAGATTCAAGTTCTTTCAAGCTGGGGCAGATGATGCAGTAGGGGCCCTACAAGTGGTATCCCCCCCACCCCAACACACACACACACAAGTGGTCCCTTTTCAAATTAGGTTAGGACTATATTATTTTATTAGTAGCTTTCTAATTACATTATTAAGGAAGCTTCTATTAATAGATTAGAGTTTTCTTAGGCATTAAGTGTGCTTTCTTATTTATATTGCATTGTCGTGAATTATTCTTCAGACTTTGATTATTGAAAAGAATTGTGGGTTTTATCTCTGGAGGTGCGACCTCGTGTGTTTAAAATCTTCTTGACGATTCGAAGTGTCCCTTGACACGCGCTCTGGCACTCTGCGCAAGCCCTAACACAGGAGCCTGCATCAATTATGGACAAGTCCAATTAGAATTTAAGAATCCACTCATCACTACACTAAGTAAATCTAGCATCACAATCTAATTATATCTAATACACATTATTATTAGATAATTAATCACGCAAGAAAATTAGGAATCTCACAGCAAATACTTTAAAAAGAGAGAGTATAAAGAGTAGGGACTTAGGTCATGTTGGATGTATAAGGAGTGACAGATGACCAAAAGGTTTTCATCTACATGTACCATTGTGAATTTTATTTTTGCTCCCACCTCTTAAGTGCAAGCTCTATAGGAAGATTGTTGGAAGCAAGCTGTGGTAGAGGATGTTACTGCACTTGAAGTCAATCACTCTGGGGAAGTTGCCCCTATGCCATCAGGTGTATTCTATTAAATATTAAAGCAAAGGATGACAGATCATTGGAGCGATAAAAGGCAAGCCTTGTTACACAAGGCTTTAGATAAGAATAGGGGCTTGACTATGAAGAGACATTTGCACTTGTCCCCCAAATGACTACTATTTGTACTCTTCTTCTTGTTGCCTCCAATTACAAATGGCCTTTCTACTAGCTTGATGTCAGAATTGCCTTCCTCAATTGGGGATCTTTGCCAAGTGGTTTATAAATTCCCTCCTACGTATGATTGTCCTCCAAGCATAGTCTATCATCTGCAGAAGTCTTTGTATAGGCTAAAGTATGTTCCTCAAGGTTTCAAATACGATGCTATTCTGCATGGGCTATTCTGCAAGCTATTTACTTAAGAGTTTATATGATCATTTGCTCTTCATTGGGAAAACAACACGAGGCTTTACAATCCTATTTATTTGAATAATATGGTGATCATTGGTGATGATTCAATTGGGATTACAAATTTCATAAACCATCTAGCTAAACATTTCTATATGAAAGATTTGGATCATCTCACATATTTTCTTGTCCTTGAAATTACAATGACGGTTGATGGCCTTCATCACATTCATCAAATAAAAATATTCAGTGGATGTGCTTACAGTTGCTTGGGCTACTAACTGCCGCATCGCTGATACTTCACTCAAACTCATTGTGAAGTTTCAGCATGACAGTCGTTTTGTCATTGATGCTACTCTTTATGGTGGAAGTATTGGTATCCTCATTTGCTTTATTATGACTTGGCCAGACATTGGTCATGCTCTCCAACTGTGAACCAATTTGTGTTTTACCTACAACAATCTCTCTTGATGTATTCTTGGGATCCATGTGTGGAACTCTTGGCGGGTGGCTACAGCATTCACCCTTCCATGGATATGCTTATGCTTATTGGTTCAATTTCAGACAACTTGTGTTCCACAACCATTGTATGTTTCTCGGGACATCTTCTAGAAATGCAAGAAACAATCGTTTCCAAATCATCTGCTGAAGCTAAATTGAATTTTCGCCTCAGCCACTAGTGAGATCATTTGGCTTCAATGGTTAAAAATTTTCGTTTCGCTTCTTGCCTCTACACCACTTCATCATCATCATCAAAGCTTTATCCCAACCTCTTCATCATTCATGTTTGCCTCTACACCTCTATATGTTGAAAATACCAATGTTGTTTGACTAGCATGCAATTCAATTTTCATGAACGCATGAAGCATATCAAGGTTGATTATCACTTCATTTGACAACATGTCCTCTTGGAGAGCATTGTGCTACACACTGTCACCTCCCAGCTCCATTTAGCATATTTTTATACCGAGGCATTAATCACATCTAGCCATAAGTTTCTTTCAAGCAAATTGAGAGGCAAACATCTCCATATCTATTTGAGAGAAGTGTTGATGCGCATCGCCTTAGACCCATTAGCTTTAGGTCCGGCAAGAGGACCAGCCTCAACTATTTTAATGATCACTTGAATTTCCTATTCTTATTCTTTATCTTGCCCCTTTCTTTTCTCCTATCTTGTGGCAATAAACCTTCTTTCTCAATGTAAATGATCAACATTATCATCATCATCATCAAAGCCTTATTCCAACCATGTTAGGGTCGGCTGCATGAATTTTGTTTCTCCATTTCGTTCTATTTTGAGCCAAATCATTAGATAAGTTAAACCTCTTCAAATTTGATTCAGTGACCCCCATCAATTTTTTCTTTAGCCTACCCCTACCACTTAATGGGCCATCCACCTGTATAACCAAATTTTTTCTCTCCGGTGCCATTATCAATTTACGCTCAACATGTCCAAATCATCTTAAACGGGTTTCTCTAATCTTATTCTCTATAGGTGCTACCCCTAAATGCTCTCGAAAGCACTCATTTCTAATTTTATCTTTCCTAGTTTTACCACACATCTGCCTAAGCATTCTCATCTCCACCACATCCATCTTATGTATATGCGTCTTCTTAATTGGCCAACATTCTACTCCATATGTCATAGCTGGTCTAACCACTGTCCTATAAAATTTGCCTTTCAATTTCGTTGGCATTCGTCTATCACAAAGCGCGCCAGAAGCTAGTCTCCACTTCAGCCATTCAGCTTTTATCCTATACATCTTCATCAATCTCCCTATCCTTACTAATCATCAAGCTCAGATACCGAAAAGAATCTCTACGTGGTATCTCATGGGTTTTAATTTTGATAGTGGTTTCAACACTGTGTATATTTCTATTGAAGTTGCAATTTATATATTCTGTCTTTGTATGACTTATTTTAAAGCCTCTAGATTCTAATGCCCCTTGCCATCTCTCGAGTTTTGCATTTTCACCATCTTTTGATTAATCCACCAATACTATATCATCTACAAACAACATACATCATGGTTCTTCTTCTTAAATATGCGTAGTTAACTCATCTATAATTAATGTAAAGAGATAAGGGCTTAAGGCGGATCCCTTATGCAAACCTATAGTCATGGGGAATCCACCCGTTTCTCCACATGTGGTTCTTACATTTGTTATTGCTTCTTCATACATATCCTTAAAATTTTTAATGTAGCCTCTTGGGACATTCCTTTTCTTACAAATCCACCAAATTAAATCTCTCAGTACCCTATTATAGGCTTTTTCTAAACAATAAAGGCCATGTGTAGATTTTTCTTCTTTGCTCGATATTTTTTTATTAATTGCCTTAGTGAAAAGATAGCTTTTATAATTGACCTCCCTAGCATAAAATCATATTGATTTTCAGCGATCTTGGCCTTCCATTTAAGTCTTTGCTTCATTATTCTCTCCCATAACTTCATAGTATGACTTATAAGTTTTATCTCTCGATGGTTGGTACAATTTTATATATATCCCTTATTCTTATATATAGGTACTACAATGCTTCTTCTCTATTCATCTGGCATTTTTCTTTGTCACAATTATCTTATTGAATGGTCTACATGATTAACTTACCCCAAACCTCTCCTAAGCATTTTCATACCTCTATCGGAATATCATTTGGGCTATAGCCTTTCTTGTCTTCATTCGCTTAAATGCTTCCTTCATTTCCGCCCCTCTAATTCTACGGAGAAAAGTATGCTCTGGTAAGGAAGTATCCCCCCTAGTTCTTGTATCCCCCATATGTTCTTCTTTAATTGTTTACTAAAATATTCCGTCCACCTTTCTTTAATATCGTTGTCCTTCACTAGAATATTTTCTTTATTGTCCTTGATACATTTGATATGATCTAAGTCCCTACTTCTCTTTTCTCTTATTTTTGCGAACTTGAAAACGTCTTTCTCCTTCTTTTGTTCCTAACTTATTAGAGAGGTCATCGTATGCTTTGAATTTTGCACTACTTACTATTTTCTTTACCTTCTCATACAACTTAAAATTTTTCATACTTTTAGTCCCCTGCCAAACTTTGTAGCAATGTCTTTTCTCTCAAATAACTTTTTGAACTTCCACACTCCACCATCATGCTTCTTTATTAACATGTCACATTCCTTTTGATTCTCCAAGTACCTCCTTTACAACCTTCCTAATGCAATTAGCTATTTGATTCCACATTGTTGTAGTTTCTCCTTCAAGATTCTATTCTCCCTTCTCAATCATTTTGTCCTTAAATATATTTGCTCTTTCCCCCTTCAAATCTCTCCACCTTGTTTAGGGCTCATTTTGTTTACTACTGCTTTCTTTCTACCTCTAATGCAAATATCTAAAACTCCGAGATTATGTTGCGTGGTTAAACTCTCTCTTGGGATAACCTTGGAATCTTTACAAGCCAATCGGTCATATTTTCTAATTAGAAAAAAGTCTATCTGACTCCTATTACTCCCACTTTTATATGTAATTAAATGCTCATCTCTCTTTTTAAAGTAAGCATTTACTACTACAAGATCAAATGCCATTACAAAGTCTAATATAGTGTTTTCGAATTCATTCTTTTCTCCAAATCTTTACCCTCCATGCACTCTCTCATATCTTCTATTATCTTTTCCTATATGCCCGTTCAAATCCCCTTCAAGGAAAATCTTATTACTATTTGGGATTTCTCGTATTAAATCATCCATCTCCTCCCAAAATTGTCTTTTTCACACTTTCCTCTAGTCCTACTTGGTGAGCATATGCACTAATGATATGGATTATGACTTCCTCTAATACTAGTTTAATTGCTATAATTTTATCACCAAACCTTTTTACCCTCACAATTTTCTCTTTCAAATCCTTATCTACAACTATACCTACTCCATTTCTCGTATTACTCTTTCCTATATAAAAAAGCTTATATTCATCCGTGAGCTCTTTAGGTTTATTCCCTTGTCATCTTGTCTCTTATATATAAGACACACTAATTCTTCTCCTTTTCATTACCTCAACCAACTCTATGCTCTTGCTTATCAAAGTTCCTATAGTTCAAGTAGCAAGTTTAATTTTCATATTCCTCCTTTTCTTCTCATGGACTAACTTCTTTAACCGCACTAGCCCAGAGTTATGCGGTAGCCCTTGCACACTTTTCACTACAACCAGGCGATACTGCAATGCATCGCTTAAAGCGGGGAACGCCCTAGCCTTATCGCGAAATATTGTTATCTCAGAATTTATGTTTGGGTTGTGATAAAGTTTTATATTAGCTGTCAACCTACTTAACGCAACCCTTATCCTTTACCTGGGCTTAGGACCAGCAGCAAAAACTGGTAGAGTTACTTTCTCAGTGTAAATCTACTTCTTGTTATACAGCATAAAGGATCATCTGATGAAACTAAGACAATCCATTCTCATTCTTTCTTTTATTGTATCAGTAGTCACATGAAGACAATGTTGAATCTATGTTTGAATGGAACTGTGGTCATTTCTTGCAATAATTGATCCAGGAGTTTGTTTTACTGAGTTTGTACCTTTTTTTTTTTGGGCTGAGTTGGCTCAGTGGCCAGGAGTTTGTACCCTTTTTTTTTTTTACTCATTTTGTACTTTGTAAGCATGAGATTTTGTTGACAATTCCAATAACACCTTCCTTTATAGTTTTTCCTCAAATAATGACCTTCGTTAATCTTATGAGCTTAATCAACCACCTTTAATGGTAGGCAAAGGCCAGTTCCTGACACGTGACATAATTTGGCGTATTGTCCATAAAAAAAATAAAAATGCCCTTAGATCTAACTCAGTTTAAACCCAGGGCATTAAATCAGATTTTATGGTATCTTCACTTCAATGCCTGGTTTTAATCCAAAATAAATTAGAAATAAAGGAACTGTTATCCCTTTATGACAAAGATCGTTGGATTTTATGAATGGGTCAAAAACTACTCTTGACTGCTGTTCAAGGTGGTCGAACAAGATTTTCATACTAATGAAAGTTGTTTGTTACAAAAAATAAAGGGCTAGTAGTTGATTGTTATTCTCAAAAAATCAGGTGGTTATGTATTTTCATTTTTTTAATGTGATAATATATTTTAACAGCTGCATTTATTGGCATGTAATGCAAAGCTCTCAACTTAGACCTGACTTTTTCAATATTGTAATATTTGACAAAAAGCTCAGAATCTGCAATAATCTGTTTTCTGCCTAATTGTATACCTTTCATTTCAGTAATGGTTTGTCGTCTCATTGATACAATATTATGCCATTTCTGAATGCAGTCTTTGAAGTATGGTCTGATCTTGTGTATCTTCTGTTTCCTTCAGGCGTGGTATGATACAGATGTCTTTGCTTCATCACCATTCTATTCTGGCTTTATTAAGTCTCCTCTTACGAAGAAACTGCTGGTTTTTAACTACAGTTTTGTGTTCACAGTTCGTTATAGAAATTGTTTTTTACGTTGAGGCAGGAGGTTTGCCGCAACACAAACAACATGAAAATTCAGAAAAATTCTTTTTATTTCTTTGTACCTGTGCGTCCATTTTTTTTTAAAATCATGATACAGTGAAAGATTGAATTTGTGACTTCTATTGAATAATGCTTGCAAGGATATGTTTGTTTGTCACTGTAAGTTTGTAATATGTTTACAATGCTCAGCTGGAGCATGGGACCTTGTTTTTCTCGTCATATGATTTTTATTTACTGAAGTGTACTGACTGGAACTTATTGAATTGGATTGAAGTTAACAGTTTCAAGTCTTGTTGGACAGCAGCCTTCATGGAATACTCTTAATTGGTTTAGGCGCAGTTTGGATGTGCCCAAATCACTAGCCAAATGGATATAAAGGAAACAGAGAACTTCTGTTTTCGCATCTTTGAGATATTGGTAAAAGCTAGCCTATGTGCTTCCAGGCATACCAGAGCATCAACTTTCACCCCAAATTTTATGAGTACAACCCCGAAGAGGTCGTACTCATTCTTTTTCCTAGCTGGAGTTCATCATCAACTTCATTGCCATGTTCCAACTATGTCACCCTCTGAAAAATCATGTTTGAGTTGTGACATACATTTTTCCACCAGCTATCAGCCCAAATGATGCAATCCATTTTCCTTATCCGGGCTTAGTACAGGCAGTAAAAACTAGCAAAGTTTAAATTGGCAGAGTTAATATGAATTCATTCTTTTTTCCAAGCCGGAGATATGAACAGGAATTTCGGGACAGCCTGCAAATGTATTACTGGAGAATGACTTTTTGTTGTTCTGAATTAATGTAAATCTTAATGGCAAGCATTAGCTGTCAGGTTTTCATTGGAAATGAACATGTATTTAGAATGACTTTCTGTTCTATGTTGACATTTTCTGAGATTATTTTACAATTGACAATCAATATATATGTCATCAGGTTTTGCTCACAATATTGGTGGTTTTCTCTATAAGGGACATATAATTATCATGAGATTTTTCATGCCTTTTAAAGATATATTACTCATGATAATATATATATATATATATATATTACTCGTGAGGGATGGGGCATGTGCCTATCACAGGGTCTCCTGTGTGTTCTAAGGTTTGAATTGGGTGATAGATGAGTCTCACCTAAAGTTGTCAAGAAAAAAATGGTGAAGGCAGTATGCACATGAATATTGTCTTATATACATAACTTAGGCACAGGGAATATAGGATTGTCCTTGTGGATAAGGCACCCACTCTCATAGTGCCCACAAACGTTCGAACCCTGGTAGGTGCTCTTTTCTTCCCACTCTTGGCCACTGGGCCAAGTTAGGAAAAAAAAAAACTTAGGTGTACCTCAGTCCCATTAAGCTTACATTGTTTATAAAGCATTCTCCACTTATTCCCTTTGTTAAGGGATTAGCTACCATATCTGCTAAAGGTAAGAAATTTATCGTTACTTTATTTCTCTCAACAATACCTTGAATTTTTTAATATAATGGTAGTCCACATCTATGTGTGTGCACTTGGAACCATTGGGCCCACTTTTTATTAATCTCATTGTGGACTAGTTGTCAGAATATATGTGGATAGGCCATCGGCTATGTTAAGCCTCATTTCTTGTATGAAGCATTTTATCCAATCGGCAAAAGTTGTTGCAATACTGCATGTTACATATTTCACTTCTTCATTGTAACGGCTTACACAACTTTGTTTTTTTCTTAACCAAGAAATGGCTGCACCTCCAAAGAAGAAAAAATGACTTGAAGTGGACTTTCAATCATCCCTAACCCCAGCAAAATCTGACTCTGAAAAGCCTACTTCAAACCTATCAGCTTGAAAACATAATTTCAATTTTTTTGTCCCCTTGATATATCTTACTATCCTTTTCACTACTTTTGATATCTAGATTATTTTGGTATTTACTGACCATGCCAAGGGCATAACTAATATGAGGCCTGGTACATAACATTAGGCTTGGCACATAACATTATATACGTAAGACTACCAATGGCTTAAGCATAAGGAACTTTTAATTTATCTTGATCATCTCTTGGGCAATCTCCTTTAGACAATTTGAATTCCCTTTCAACAAGAGTAAAAAATAGCTTACAATTTTCCATTCTTAAACGTTTGAGCATAGCGTCAAGGTATCCTTTTTGGACTTAAACATAATTTTTGTTATTTTCTAGTCCCTCGTTATTTTAATTTCCAATATTTATGATGCTTCTCCCATGTCTTTCATTTCAAATTTAGAATTTGGCCATGGCTTTATTTTTTGTATCATACTTAAGTCATTATAGGCTAAGAATATATTATCAACTTAAGAGATAAAATGGTAAAACTACTCCCACTTTTCATAATATATACACAATGATCAAATCTATTTACTACAAAATCAAATTCAATTACAGCCGAATGAAGAGTTTCATACCACTATTGTGATGACTACTTTAGACCATACAAGGGCATTTTTAACTTATATACTTTATTTTCTTGTCCTTCAATTATGAAACCTTCTGGTAGTTTCATATATATATATATATATACCCTCAATGAGCTCTCCATTTAGAAAGATAGTTTTTACATCTCATTGAAAAAATTCTCAATCAAAGTGGGCTACAATTACAAGAATAAATCTTATGGATATAAATTTAGCAACGTGAGAATAGGTGTCAATAGAATCAACTCTTTCAATTTGAGTAAAACCTTTTGCAACTAACCTTGCTTTATATTTATCTATGGAGCCATCTGATTTAAATTTTCTTTTAAATATCCATTTGCATCCAATAGCTTTTCTTAATCAGTAAGTTCCCAAACACCATTTTTTACAATGAATTCAATTTCTTCATTTATTGCTTTAACACATTCAATAGATTCAATTGACTTTAAAGTATCCTCATAATTTAGTGGATCTTCGAATTCGTCAAGAATATTAGTTATTAAAGTTTCATAATAGTTTGTAGGATCTACAATGTCTTTAAACACATTAGACATTAAGTATAATATGTTAGAATTATTAGGTGTTAAGTGTGGGTCACCCACTTTTGTAGACCACTATTAATTAGATCTCCTTTGTTGGTAAGTCTCTTTAATGGAGATTACTTTGGTGTTTAGGTAAAGTCGCTAACCTTATAGTATTTCTATGCTAAGAGGAATCTAAATCTTAATTGAAGTAAGACTCTATGATGGCAAGGGAGTTATCTATGAAAACCTATATAAGATTTAGGGTTTACAGCTCCTTTCTACACATTGCATTGATTATCCCATAGAGATCACATTGTTAAAGCTATAGTTGAGGAATGTTATAATTTCCCAATCAAAGATCCAATTAAAGTTATGTTAGTTTCAATTTAACATGTGTTCATTGTGCCTTTAATTTGACTTTACTTTCTCAATTTGAGAGTAGTCTGATTTTTGTCAAAAATATCTTTGCTGAGTGTATGGATATGTTTTCCCTCACCTTAGGTTCTAATTTAACGAATGACAGTTTGAAGCAAGTAAACTGGTTTATACAAAGAGGTAATTTCTCTGACTTATTACTAATTTGTCTAAAAACCAATTCAATACATGTACTTTTCAATACCTTGTGGATAAATTCCGGTGCCACTGTTCATTTGTGTAATTTTGTGCATGGCCTCGTTTCAGGCCAATCTCCAAGTAATGGACAAAATTATATATATATGGAAGATCAGCAATATGCTAAGGTTGAAGCCATAGGAACTTATCAACTGATCTTAGCCATTGGATTTCAATTGAACTTCATTGATACCTTTTATGTTCCTCGATTATTACAAATTTAATTTCCTTGTCAAAATTAAAATAATGATATTTTTATGTTTAATTTTGGACATGTAATTTTGATAATGATATTCTAATTGGAAGTAGTTTTGCATGTAACGGTTTGTACAAGTTAAAGTTGAATCTAATAATTGTAAAGTCCTTGATAGTACAAACGCAAATAGTAGTTTATTCAGTGGTAATAAAAGAGGATTAATTAATGAAAACTCGTATATGTTGTGACCTAAAGGACTTGGACACATTTTGAAAGAGAGTTGAAAGAAAGAATTTTATGAAGTTTTGATTTCACTGACTTTTGTGTCTGCATTGATTGCATTAAAGAAAAGCAAGTCAGATCTAATAATAAAACAACCACAAAGGAGTTCTTGATTTTTAAAACTTATCCATACAAATATTTGTGGAAAATTGCTAATTCCTTGTATTTCTAGTGATGAATATCTTATCACCTTTATTGACGATTTCTCATGTTTTTGTTACATCTATCAATTAAGTGGAAGATCTGATGCTTTAAATGCATTTAAGGTATTTAAGGTGGAAGTGGAAAACCAATTAAATAGAAAGATTAAACTTGTGAGATCAAATAAAGGTGGTGAATATTATCGTAGATATGATTAAATAGGTCAAAACCTCATCCAAATTTATAGATTCCTAATTATAGTATGAGATTTGTGGAATTCAATAATGCCAAATTTCTAAAGGATCACCACATTGGTAGGAGTACTAAATCACGTAATCTTATGCTTCAGGAATCTCAAAATTAAGGTGTAATGCCTAATATTAGATAGATTGTTATTCCACATGACATTAATGTGGAACAACAACCTATCATTATGGAACCAATCCCAGATAAGAATATTGCGACACATTAAAAAGATACACATCTAATTGGAAATGAAGTCATTTAGGAAGATTTTAGGAGATCCTCTGTTAAAGGAGATCTACAATTCCTGACGATTACATTGTGTATCTAGAAGAGGTCAATGGTGATTTTCGAATTAAAGATCCTCTAACATTCAAAGAAGTCATAGATAGTGTTGATTTTGAAAAGTGGTTGGATATCAAAAAAGATTAGATGAATTCAATGGCTATTAATGAAGCCTGGGTTTTTTTGTTGAACTTTCACAAGGGTCTAAGGCCATTGGCTATAAATGTGTCTTAAAAACCAAGAACAACCCCAAAGGAAATATTGAACAATATAAGGCCAAATTTGTGGACAAAGGATTCTCTCAAAGGGAAGGTATCGATTATATGGAAACTTTTTCTCTAGTTTCCAAGAAAGATTCTTTTAGAATCATTATGGCTTTAATGGCTTGTTCTAATGTTGAGTTATATCAGATGGACGTTAAAACTAGGTTCTTAAATGGGAATCTAAAAGAAGAAGTCTACATATAGCAAGCTGAATGTTTTGTGAAACAAGAAAATGAAAGTCTAGTTTCTAAATTAAAGAAATCCATATATGGACTTAAACAAGGTTTCAGATAATGATATTTAAAGTTTAATGAAGCCATTACCACTTTCAGATTTACAGAAACTATTGTTGACTAATGTATATATCTAAAGATTAGTTGGATCTTTGATTGGGGAATTATAACATTCCTCAACTGCAGCTCTAATAGCGTGATCTCAATAGGATAATGCACGTAACGTATAGAGAGGAACTATAACCCTTAAATCCTATATATAGGTTTTCATAGATAACTCCCTTCCTACTATAGAGTCTTACTTTAATTAGGATTTAGATTCCTTTGAGCTTAGGAATACTATAAGGTTGGTAAATTTATCAAAACACCAAAGTAATCTCCATTAAACAGGCTTATGAAGGAGTCCTAATTGATAGTGGTGTACTAAAGTGGGGGACCTACATTGGGATGTGGTCATTGGGCCACACTTAGTACCCAATAATTTTAACATAATAGTCCTCAAAGAAACAAGAGGGTTTTCTTCAAACAAGTTAGACATTAAAGAATAATGCTCTTGTAAATAACTAGGAGGACATCTTTCTCTATGGATTCTTGATATGGTGTCAAATTTTGGTTCATGAACTACCTTTTCTAAATCTTTATTTAAAGAAATCTTTTCCTTTTGTATTCCAAATGATTCTACCATTCTTTTATTGGTTTATAGTATCTATTTGCTCTACTAAAAAACAGTTATCTCTACTTTCTATAACATTGATAACATCATAATGATGTCTTATGAATCTATATCCTTTTCAATTATATGAATATCCATTAAATGTATATTTTAAGGATTTATCATCTACTTTTCCCCTGAGTTGATTGGGTATCAAAATATGACCAAATGAGCCCCAAACTTTTAACTTCATTAGGACCAAAACATGAGCTCTGATACCAATGAGAAACGTGGAAAGATTAAAAATAAGAACTCCGTCGGAGAAGATGTCGTGAGATGGATTTTTATGAATCTCCTTTTCTGTGTTTTTATATCTTATCTTGGGTCTCAATCTCCATATATATAATATTGTTAGAGATCTGTTTTTTCCATCTAAGCCGGAGAAGTGGCACTCTGATTATGCCTGAGAATATCAAGGGAAATGGGCTGACGATATCAAATAAAATGTTGTTGAGGCTTATGGTCAAAAACCGTGTGGGGGCCATTAGTCCCCAGAATCCAACAATTTCAATCAACTCCAAACAATTGAAAGTGGAACTTTAGAAAATGGAAACTTACATATGAATGATATCTTCAGTTCCATTTGCCATGTGAAATCTAAGTGGAAACAAAATGCCACAGAAAACCTTGGTTTGATAATGTATGCCAAAAATAATAATAATAATAAAGAATGAAGGTTAGATATTTCCTTTCTATGATTGTATTAGTTGATGTACATTGGTTTCATTCAATAAATAACAGTATCTTCATCATAATTTTAATGCTTGTGAAACATCACAAATTGCATACAATGTCCTTATATGGTTGATTTTCTCGAATGGGGGGCGTGGGTATCAACTTATCCCAATATCACCCACCTGAGAGTTGGTGGAGCAACATAAGGCGTGGGTTTGCTTTCCATGTCTTGTGTTCAAAACTATCCAAATTTTCTTAGTGTGTGTTTGCATGAATTTAGTAGGCAAGGGGTGCCACTTGAGGGATTCATTCTATTGGGTCAAAGACTACAAGATACCCATGTCATAAAAAAAGACCTTACTCCAAAATCAAACCACTCCACTGTTGACAAATAAAAATTACAAATATTGTACTGAAGACATTACAAGTAAATTCTAAACCAAGGGCACATAAACCCTCGGATTGTGAAATGCTAAGTCAAGTATTGCATCCAGATGTTCAGAATTGATATAGTCCACTTAGAAGACTTCAGGTAAGCTCAAAGTGCAACAGTTTAAATTTCAGAATTAGTGAACTTCATTTGGTCACTTGACTTACAAAACTTCAAATCAAAGTTTATTGGTTCAAAGTCTAGAGGTCATCGAACACACTTAAGTTTATGGGTTGCCAAACTGGCTAAAAATCACATGGCAGCTCCAAGTTATGCTTAGAAATGATGCTTTAAAATTTTAAATCATTTAGACTTCATTTCAGCTCAAACCAAGCTTCAATAATTATTTGCCAGCTCCTTAGCGGTCACTTTGGAAATTGACACTTTTACATGTCAAAACAAGCTGAAACTCAGAGGAACACCTTCAAATACGTTTAAAGACTATCTTTCAAAGTCTCAGAATATTTGGACATCATTTGGACCCAAACTTAGTTCAAATGGCCATCTACTAAAGCCCTTTGGGGTCATTGTACAAAGTAACACCTCATGAAGATCAAGTCAGCTGAAACTCCTAGAGAAAGCTCGAGTTATATTTAGGAGTGGCTTTACGAAAGTTTAGGTCAATTGAATGTCATTTGACCCAAAGTCAATAAACATGTTAACATTAGGTCAGTGACCCCCAAAGCAAGGGGTCACTGACCAAAGTCCTACTTTTAGGTGATCGAAATTGATGAAATTTGGACACAAAGCTTCAATCATACTCAAAAGAGAATCTGCAAATTTTTAAGTCAAAAGGACTTCATTTGAGCCTACTTCAATATATGTCAGATAGGAGTCCATGATTTCCGAGTCATGGGGGTCACTTACCAAAGTCTTACTTCAAGGAGGCTAAATTTGATGAAATTTGGATTAGAAACTCAAAATGTGTTCAAATTCAATTTCCCGAAGTTTCAAATCAATTGAACATCATTCGAGTAGAAAACAAGCTAACTGCTCGCAACACAAGAAAACCGTAACTTAGAATATGCAACAAGTGGGTCACTGCTTGAAACCTTATTTCCACAAATCTAAATTTCATTAAATTTGGATGGACACTTCAAGATGCCCCTAATATCAGTCCCTCCAAGTTTCAAGTCAAACTGAGGTCATTTGGGCCTCAAACAGTTGAAACAAGATCCCATTTTCATGAAAAGTTAAAACATCAAAACAGGCTGAAATTTTTATGACACACTCAAAATAGTGTCAAAAGCATCCCTTCAAGTTTTGTGAAGATCGGACATTGTTCGGGCCTCAAACAAGTGAAAACAGGTCACATATGTAAAAAGAAGGTTTTCTCACTTAGGAAGGGTTTGAAGCAAGTTCCAAGCAATAAAAGCAAGTTCCATTCAATTATACTCTAGTTCAACAAGTTAAAAGGCCCAGTGCTAAGCATTCACAAAGCTCCCAAGGCACTTTCAGCGCTCCAACTTCACTTCTTCTTCTCCTTTTCACTGACTTAAGGTGAGAAATAGTTCAGAAAAGGAGAAGAAGCATGCATTTCACTTAGAAAAGACGAATGCAAGGGTTATAAGGATGAAGCCTATTTCGTTTGATTTCCTAACTTGGGAGGGGTTTTGGGCTATTTGGAAGTTGTGAACAAGCCTCTTTAGGCTTCATTCTGGTCTTTGAAAATTATAGGTTCAGAATGATGCAACATTGGGTCCATTTTTGCTTGTAGAGCACCTTTTTCGGATTTATACAAAAACTGTCCGTAACTAAAAGGTGATAATTATCAAAGGTTTTAGTCAATTCCATGGCCAAATTAAGCATTCTTGGCAATCATTCAACACTCCAAATATCGAAGAAAACAAGCTCTGGCACTCTAAAGGTAAAACAAAAATGAAATAGGGAAGAAACAAGACAAACAGTGGCCTTTTCAGCCACTGTCTATCAGTGGCCATGGTCACTGGTAAGGGGCCAGTGACCGTGGGCCACAATCACCACTCCACTGTCTCCTTTTTTTTTTAATTTTCCATTTTTTCATGTATTTTCTTATAATTTTCAAGTTTGGATTACATTTGAGACTAGGGGGAGGGGTTGTAATTTTTCAAAACTTGTAAATAACTTGTATCTCGGTGGTCAAAGCATTTGAACCCATGTAAACAAGGGGAAAATCTGATGAATTGTAGTTATTTTCCATTCTTCTTAATGCTTAAAGGTTGTGAATGTTGAACTCGAATCCGTTGCATCTCACATCACGTTTTGAGCGTGATCAGAAGATTAGCGCCATCTGTGGGAATTGTTTTGCTCTAATTTGTGATCAAATTTGGCTAAAAGACATGAAAAATGGCTAAAATGCATGAAAAATTCTTTAAAAAGTGCAAAAATGTGTTGTTGTGAGTCTGTGGCCGTGGGATGCTGTGTAAAGTGGTCTGTGGCGACGGGATGCTGTGTAAAATGGCATGTGGCCACGGGAGACTATGCAAAAAGTATTGTGACCGCAGGAGATAATGTAAAATGGACAGTGACCACGGGCCTGCAGTCATTGGCCTGTTTTGCCTCCAATTTGACTTGTTTGACTTTTGAAGACACCATGCAAGACCTTAATGTTTATGATGGGTTTAGGAGTATTAATGAACTTTGCAGCTCAAAGTGCATCCTTTTATCACTCAAATAAAGGCATTAGGCACCTCGAAGTGCATACTTTTACCACTTAAATGAAGGAATCTTGCACCTTGAAGTGCACGAACCAAATCAACACGCTTTTATGCAATAGAAGAGTGTTGATTCAGTCTAAAAGGTTTTACATTACTGGTTATCTGATCACCAGCTCATTTATAAGACCTAAACAAATGTTTATATCAAAATCAGTGACAAGAACAACGATATTACAGTCATGCATTGTTCGACGTCATGCATTGATGGATCCCATGTGATCATTGTGGTAGTGGTGCAAGCTTAATCCTGTGGGCTCTTTTCTTTGATTGGATCCAACCCTCTTTTCCTTATAAGTCTAACACAGATAGCCCTAAAATGCTGCCAAAATTTTGGTAGCTAGGTCTAGTCAACTTAGTATGCATTTAAGCCTAACTATATAGTCCCAAAATGCTGTATAAATTCTGACAGCTAGGACAGTCAGCATAGCACAATGAGATGGGGTTTATGCCTATGACTAAACATTCTGGTTCAAATAATGTTGGTTCAGAAGGCATTCATAAACAATTTTGGCTAGCCCAGGAGGCAGCCATGTTGGTTTCTTTGATCAACACTATTGATGAGGCCAAGGAGAGGCATTTCAAAATCTCCATGACCCAAAATAAATCATCCGTAAGAGCACCAAAAAGGGTTTGAACTGACTCTGCTATGCCTGCTTTGAGAGTTTCAATCTTCAGACTTTCCACTTCTGTGGGCTCCATGACTTCTTCAAATCTGAATGGGCCATCAGTGACCCCTAAGTCCCTTAGAAACACCGAAACTCCCAAACCCTAAATTTCCAAATATGCCTAGAATCCATTTAGGGTTTTTAACAAGTTTCAAGAGGAATCAAATCACAAACTGAAGTCAGTAGGTAGCAGCCTTCATATCATCAAGCCCAGAGGCAGCCATGTTGGTTATGACAATGATATAGTTCTTTGGACTTACTGTTTTGATTTACTGTTTTGAAGAGATATCATGGGTTCTTTGATCAACAATATCAATGAGGCCAAGGAGAGGCATTTCAAAATCTCCGTGACCCAAAACAAATCATCCGCAAGAACACCAAAAAGGGCTTGAACTGACTCTGCTACGCCTACTTTGAGAGTTTCAATCTTCTAAAGACTTTTCACTCCTGTGGGCTTCATGACTTCTTTAGATCTGAATGGGCCATCAGTGACCCCTAAGTCCATCAAAAAGACTGAAACTCCCAAACCCTGGGTTTCCAAATATGGCCAGAATCCATTTGGTGTTTTTAACAAGTTTCAGGAGGAACCTAAACGCAAACTGAAGTCAGTAGGTAGCAGCCTTCATATCATCAAGCCCTAGTTAGGGGCAAGACAGGTCTAGTTCACGGACCATAAACCAATAGTACTTGGTAAGTGGTATTCTATGGCACCCAAGGCTCAAGATCATCATCTGCTTGGCCCAAACAATGGGTCATTAATAAGCAAGTACCAGAGGAACTTCGACAACTCTTAACTTGCAAGAACAACCAGAAACATGCGTCCATTCCCGGATGCAGCATATGGTCACCTTAACCACTCACTTCAAAATCTAACAAGGCTAAGAACAAACTCTTGGCCTCACTTGAAGACAATACCTTCTACTTTCTGAATCAGAAAGAAGGACGAATGTTCGACAGGAGGTGTCTATCCTTTATCATTGTAGTACCAATCTCGCCATCTTCACCTCAACGTTTATCACATGCCGTTGAGAACAAAAAGAAACCTGAACAATTGGTCATAAATAATTCGACCGGTCTCGCTTGTTTCGAGGATTTGCTCCAACAAAAGAAGGAGCAGAAGATAAGGAATAAGAGATGTGTTATTGACATCCTTATGCTTCCCACTTCCAATTTAATAGATTGGGAATGAGTTGCCAGCACTTCCAAGCCATTAGTTGCTAGGTTCAAAGATAAAACCTTTGCAGCAAGGCTTGGTAATCAAATAAAAAAGAAAGCTGTGGCTCATTACAGGGATCAAACCCAAAAGCTGTCACAGCATAAAATTACTAAAAAATGGGTGATTAAAGAAGATGATCCGAACCTGAACTCATCATGCATGGTTGGACCAAGTTCAGCTCGGAGGATTACCTGGAGTATGGCTCGAACTCATTCACAAGAGTCTGACTTCAACTCTTATTCAAGCTGGATTTCTAAAGGTTATGTTGAAACAGACTCTAATGAGGGTCCTATCACTATCTTAGACACAAAAGATAGTCAATCCACTCCTGCTACATTAACATCCTTCTACCCCTGTCAACATACCGTGTTCATGGCTAAAGAGGGTGGGACTAGCAGTGACTGGAATGATGATGGTAATGGAATCAAAGATGCTGGCGAAGAAGATACTGGTAAAAATCAAGAGGACAACATTAATGACGTTGTCAAGAAACACAGAGCTAAGATTAATCACTTGACTGACCAGTTGAAAATCTTGGCAGATAAGTTAGGTAGTCCAGCTGAAGCTCCAGTATATCCTCTGTTTGCTAACAGAAAAAAATAAGCAATGATCAAGAGAAATGCCACTAAAATCAATCTGCTCACAAGTCAAATCAAGTCCTTGATGGACAAGGTAATAACTGTAAGTTCCTCTAGTGGTGATCATTCGTCAATCCTGGGTCTTCATATAGATCCTGAAAAACATGTAACCTTCAAAGAAGTTGAAGAGATACTGAAAAAAATCAAAAGTGGAGACCAGGATGAAAAAGAAGGGTATCACACCATGTATCCTCCAGAATTCGATATGGTTCCATTTCCACTAGATTATAAACTTCCGACTTTCCAGCCATACCTTGGGAAGGGGTTAGCGTATCAACATATTGTGCATTCCAAATCATTTCTCAGAAGCTTGCCGAGTTAGATGCGCTAAAAATAAGGTTGTTCGTCGACACATTAAAAGGAGTTGCATTTGATTGGTGCAAGCAGTTATCATAACTCATTTTCATGACATGGCCTATTACGGAAAAGAAGTTTTTACTTCACTTCCAAGAGGAGGATCAAACAGTCACCTTTGCCATGCTCAGTAATACAAGGCAAGGAGACAATGAAACTACATAGTCGTTTATCAACAGAAAGAGAGTATTATCCTACAGATGCTTGGAACAACCATCTCAAAGGGCAACCATTGAAATGTACAAAACCAATTTACGGTCAGAGATCAAGGCTATCAACGTAGCCGCAAAACTAAGTTTATCGCCCGATTGGTTGACGTGGCTGCTGATGTAGAGTTGACCTTCAAGAAGATCAATCAGAAAGAGGCAACTTCTGAAAAGTAGAGCCATCTTCATCTTTTGCTACAAAACTGAAGAAGAAACATGAGATCTTCAATGTGCAGACCTCCAAACCTCCTTAAAAGCCTCAGAATATGAAAACTAATCAAACCAAGAGAGAGGAGTGTGAAAAGAGGAAGAAAACTAAATTTCCTTTTGACGGGGATATTGAAGTAATTTTTTGATCATTCATGGATAACAATAAAATCGGACTTCCACCAATGAAGAAGCTTGAACAAGTGGGTCGCGTCAATGACCCAAACCACAGTGCATACCACTGGATGGCGTCGCATCCTCTCAAAGACTACTTCATTCTTAAAGAGAAGATCAATAAGATGTGGAAAAAAAATAGTGATAACTTTTGATCAGAAGTATGATCCTGCCCCGGTCAACATGATCTCCTTTGGAAAATTCGCACTTGTAGCAGTATCTACTCCACCAAAGCCAAGATGGTTGAATTTCATGTTGTCAATGCAGTACATGATGAACAAGGTTTGATACCTGTCAAAGATTCTTTAGGGGAAGAAATGTGGGTTCAGCCAGACCTAGTGAATGATGAATGCTGGGATAAGGTGAAAACCAAACCCTCACCTACAGAAAGAAGGAAGGTTAAATGGCAACTTAAGAACCTTCAAAAAGTTGCCCAAAACCGCTTGATCAAACAAGAAAAGCAGGCTAAAAAGAAAAAGGAAAAGGTGGTTAAAGCTTTAGTTTCAGAAGAACCTCTTAAACCAGTCAGAGGTCACTTTACTTTAACTGACTTCATCATTCCAATTCCAAAGGATGAGGAAGAGCTATCAATATCCAGTTGCAATAGGATATCATGGGATGGCACGCCTCCTAATTTAGATGATGAGGTAGATTGATCAGACTATTTTGATTTTGAAGATGATCAGCGAATTGATGACAACTTTGCTGATGAATACCCTTCTGATGAAGATGAGAGTTTCAAGTGGTTGGTTGAATGATCCTCCTCCTTTTCCACTACCTCCAGAAGTTCATCCAGATCCCTTGCAATTGGTTGAATCTAATGAAACACAACAACAACAAGTGTCGTCTTCTTGTTCACATGCAGTAATCTCTATGCTAGATGTTTCTCCTGAACCAACTATTGAGTCAGCTTCTTTGAGTCAAATTTTGAACTAAGCTCTTAGCTTACTGTTCCTAACTCAAATGATGAGCCTAAGTTACAAGAAGGACACAATGAACTTAGCATTGGCAGTCCTATTGTACCTTAGGAAGTCTTCAAAGTTTAGGATAACCTCTCTGATTCAGAAAAAGATATGCCATTGGCTCCTGCTTTGGTAGTTATTAATGGTTTTGCTGATAAACCTCAAATATCTCAAGTTGCTCTTGACAATGTAGATCACGAAGTAGGCTTGGAAGAAGTCAGTTAACTTTTGGTTAAACCCGAAGAAGTCAATGCAATAAGAAGAGATTGTCCAGAAGTTAATCGAAACAACATAGTCAACGATGGCACTCATTCCGGTCATAACTATAGAGGTAACTATGATAAAACCTCTTCTTCTTCTTCTTCTTATGTAAACCCTTCGGGGAATAGCACAAATGTAAATGTAACTTGTTCATATGTAAATGCTAATGCAAGGCCACCAGAGTCGTTCACGTATGATGTTGTTAAACACCTTAAGCACACATATGCAAGACCTCATATTTTTTATCTTTTACAGATGTTTGAGGAGACTTGTAACAACTTCATAAGAGCCCTATAGGCTTTGAGTATAAACAATACTAATGTGCACAAGTTCATTAGATAGAAAGAACTATCTGAAAGCAAAATCCAAGAAGCCTCAAAAGCAGTGTATGGAGCGTTTTTCAATTCATAATGCTTCCAAAGCCACCATTTCCTCCGCTAAAGATGATCTCCTCTTAGGCAACATAAAACATACAAGACCGCTCTATTTTATAGGTTACATCAAGGACATACCTGTTCTGAGAGTTCAAGTTGACCCATGATCAGCTCTGAATCACATTACAATTACAACTCTTCAGGCACTTGGTATCCTGGTGAGTAAGTTATCTACTACAAAAACCTTCATCCAAGGCTATGATAGGGAAGTCCAGGATCCAATTGTCAAAATTCGGATTCGATTCCAGCTAGGTGATCTAACTTCATAAGTTACTTTGCACATAGTAAAGACTCATGCTTATTGCAACATCCTCTTGGGAAGGCGATGGCTTCATGATTACTCTATAGTATCTTCTACTCTTCATCAATGCCTCAAATATATTGATGATGAAAGTAACGTGCATCAGGTCTTTGTAGATGAAAAGCCATTCAAAAGTAAGGAAGTATACTTCAACGATACAACCCAGTATCAGGAAAAGCCTACAAAGCCTAAACCAAATACAAATTGCTCTACTATGGATGATAATCCTATAGAACCCTTCACCATTTCAGTAGAAAAAGAAATCTATCTAGGGTTTGGCAAAAGATCTGATCCCATCAGAAAGTTATAGCTTACAAAAAAGCCAGCAGTCAAGTTTGTGGATAGCAAAGCTCCTTTGGTGATCAAAGTTAAATCTGAAATCAAACAATCAGATCAACCTTTGGTTATATTCACAAAATCGTCAACGACAAAGCAAACAGGTATTGTTATCCATTCAAGCAAGACATGTAGTCTGGCTATGTATAAAATGCCTACTCAAAATGGCAAATCACCTACTGCAAGACAACGGAGGCTCTTATATTTGGCAAATGTGATTTCCTTGGTTAGTAACTCAGATTCTGACCAAGAAAGCAATGATGTACCTCCTCCGATCAAGGGAATGCCACCAATGAGGCCTGATTATCCTGTCACTTTTAGTCAACTCGTGCTAACATCACAATGAAGGGGTGAACTGTCTTACAGATACATCGATAAATAGCTTCATTTGGCTGAAAGATGTGATAATCCTCCACACTGCTCAACATGGATTCATCTGTGCTGGGTAGGCTTCTGGCGAACCTTTGCAACTTGACAATTGTAATGGAGTTTCAAACCTTTGATGAGATGTCTCGAATTAGTTCATCTCTCGAAGTGGCATTCTATCTCTGAGCGGAAGGTCTAGATCGACGTGCCTAATGCATGTCATCTCAATGGTCAGAGATTCAGATTCTGAGTTGGATTCTAAGGATGCTGAAAAGATGGACACCTCTATATACTCTATTGTAGATTGGGATCCTCCACTTTTTCCATGGCCTGCTCCATCCCAAATTTATGATTTTGGAGGTTCATGCTTATTCGTGCCTCCATCCAAGCAACATAATCGCTCGATAGTTTTCCATTGAGCCAAAGATGTTTCTGCTTCATATCCTATCGACAAGGTCACCAATAGTGGGAGAATAAGGCTTGAAATCTATAATCTTGTGGTTTGCAACATGATGAAGAACATGGGGTACAATCTCAAGAAGCCTATAGGCCTTGGATTGAATGCAAATGGGGTTCAAATTCCTTTTGATGTCTTCACTCTAGAAATGAAAAAAGATCTCAAAAAGGGACATAGAATTAAACAACTACGGCATTGCATAGGGTACGTTCCTTACAGCAATGTTCCTAAGTTAAATCAAAATTTCAAGACAAGATCTATGGCCTTTACCGAAGGGTATGACTCCAATGACTCTCAAGAGACCCTTGTCTTCCAAGATCTTGTTGATTGGGCTGCTTTTCAGCATCCTGAGGGGGTAAGTGATGACAATGATGACACCATGTCACAAGTCAATGAATATTGGCCACCTGAACTTAATGAAGAAAAAGACCCATCTCAACACACTCGTTGGAAATGTTTAGCCCTTGATGCAGAAGCTAAAGAGCTTAAAAAACCAAATTCATGGAAAGGAGTCAGGCCTTGGCTTGAAACCCCAAATGAAACCCCGAAAGGTTTCGCAGAGTTTGAAACTTCTGAAAATGCTATGAAAAGACCTCCTCCCAAACCTCCAATTATGGGCCAAGTGTAAGAAATAAACTTATGAACTCGAGAAAATCCTCACCTTACCTTTGTAAGCTCTCAAATCAAAGGAAAAGAACTTGATGTGTATGAGTTTCTTGCAAGAGTTCATGGATTGCTTTGTATGGACCTATGCAGAAATGTCGGGTCTAGATCCAGAAGTTTCTGTGCACAAATTGAATCTAACAGATAATGCTAAGCCCTTAAAGCAAGATCAAAGAAGGATAAAACTAGAAATTATAGATAAAAGAGAAAAGAAGTCCAAAAACTCAGAGATGTTCACTTCATCCGTGAAGAGCAACACCCTGACTAGTTGGATAACATAATACCAGTCATAAAAAGAAAATGGGCAGATCAGAGTCTGCATTGACTTCGTAGATCTGAACAAAGCTTATCCTAAGGATGATTTCCCATTACCCATACGGGAAATCATGATTGACAATACTTTCGGATTTGAAAGGATGTCATTTTTTATATACAATCAAATCAAGATGTACAAGGTGGACGAAAAGCACACATCTTTTAGAACCCTCTTTGGCGTGTACTGCTACGCCGTCATGCCTTTTGATCTCAAGAATGCTAGAGTCACATACCAAAGGGGAATGATAAAAATCTTCAAAGACATGTATCATAACTCTATCAAATGCTATGTCGATTACTTGGTAGTCAAGAGCAAACAAAAGTCAGATCATCTAGTTGATCTTCGCACAGTCTTCGAGAGGTTGCAAAAATTCAACCTTTTAATGAATCCTCTTAAGTGTTTCTTTGGAGTTTCTTCCAAGAAATTCCTAGGATTTATGGTTTGAAAAGGTGGCATTGAACTAGATCCAGTCAAAGTTAAAGCTATATTGGAGATGCCTTCTCCACAAACTTTAAAAAACCTCAAGGGATTGTAAGGCAGACTTGCCTACATTCATCGGTTTATCTCAAACTTGTCAGGGAAGTGCAGAGCAATCTCCAAACTGATGCAAAAAGGAGTAGACTTTGTGTGGGATAAAACTTGCGAAAATGCCTTTTAAGATATCAAATGGTATCTTACAAAATGATCAGTTCTTTCAGTTCCAATTCCTAGCAAACCCCTCATCCTCTACATCCAAGCTTTTGATCACTCTCTAAGGGCATTATTAGTTCAAAAGAATGATAAAGGTAAGGAGGCAGCTCTTTATTATTTGTCAAGGATGTTGGTTGGTGCTGAGAATAATTATCATCCAATGGAGAAAGAATGTCTTGCACTGATGTTCGCAATACAAAAACTACGTCATTGTATCCTCTCCATTGTAATGTACTTGGTTTCTAACATCAACCTATTGAAGACACTTGTAACAAAAGCTAGAGCACTAAGTGATCGTCTAGCCAAATGGTCTATTCTTCTCTCTTAGTATGACATCAAATATACTCCCGCAAAGGTGGTAAAAGGACAAGCTACTGAGTTTCTAGCAAAACATCTACTCTTAGAAGCTTCTGAATTCATAGACAATCTCCGTGATAAGCCAGTCTTCTTCATTGAACAACTATGGAAACTCACCATTGATCCAAACTTACATTGGATCATGCATTTTGATGGAGCTTCCAGAACTAATGAGCTAGGAGAATCAGTTTCAGGGGTTAGAATCATTTTTTGCAATCTTCTGCAACCTAGGAAGATTTTATGTCCCTCACTATTTCTCATTAATCAAGCCATCTTTAAACAATGTGGCAAAATACCTAACATTGATTGTGGGTCTCGAACTAGCCTTGGAATCGGGCATCAATATGCTTGAAGTTTATGGAGATACGCAATTTGTGATCAAACAAATGAATCTTGAATGTGAAGTGAAGAAACCAGACTTCCTTCCCTTCTTCAACAAAGCTTGTGAACTCAAGGAGAGGTTTTTGCTAATTTAGTTTCACCACATTTCAAGACATCAAAATGTCAAAGCAAATGCATTGGCAGGATTGGCAGCTTTAATGTTAATCCCTAAAAATGACAAAATGTTGCTTGAAGTAGTCAACAGAAGACTTCTACCTCCACTCGATACTCATAAAGCAGTAGCAGATAGCTTCGATGTGATCAAGAATCAGATCTCATCTTTACAAAATTCATTCAGAGATTGGAGAGATCCTTTTATCGATTACATTCTTCATGGAGTACTGCTAGAGAATACTAAAGATAGAACTAGTATTCAAAGACGAGCTTTGAAATTTCACTTCAATTTGACTTCAAAGACTCTTTAACGCAAATCATATGATGGAGTTCTTCTCTGTTGGAGTTCTTCTCTGTTGCTTGTCACCGAAAGAAGCAGATTAAGTACTCAAAGAAGTTCATTCTGGCCTATGTGATGCTCACTATGCTGGACCAAAGCTTTATGACTAGATTCCAAGGTTAGGCTACTATTGTCCTACCATGTGTCAGATGCTATCAGTTTTGCAAAAAGATGTAATGAATGCCAAATCCACGATGATTACATTCTTTAACTACATGAATATCTACAACCTACATCCACCTCTTCGCCATTTGAGTCTTGGGGAATAGATATAGTTGGAAAAATCAACCCACCATCAGAACGCGGTCACCAATTCATTTTGGCCGCAATGGATTACTTCTCCAAATGGACAAAAGCAATGCCCCCTTGCAGAAGTCAAAACAGATATAGTCCTCTGTTTCTTGAAGACTCATATCATCTGTCATTTCAAAGTGCCTAAACGTCTGCATCAGGACAATGGTCCTTGGTTCAACAACAACAAATTCTACAGATTTTGTGACAAATATGGAATCCAATGTTGTCCTTCCATGGTATATAACCCTGTAGCTAATGGGTTTTCTGAAACTTTCAACAAAACTATTTGAAAAATTCTAAAGAAAATGGTCTCTGACAACAAAAAGAGTTGGAGTACCAAACTTCCTGAAACTCGATGGGCTTATAGAACCACAATTCGTGGTCCAACAAAATCAATACCATATTCCTTGGTTTATGATTGTGAAGCTGTGATACCCTTAGAAATCTAACTCCCTTCTATTGGGGTAGCTGTGATAAACAAGCACACTAAAGGAAAAAGTGCTAAGCTTAAACTTCAAGAGTTAAAAAGCCTTAATGAAAAGAAGCTTGCTGGTTGGCAAAGCATAGAATTATATCAAGCTTATATGGCTGGGTCTTTCAACAAAAAGGTCAAATACAGAGATTATAAGAAAGTAGACTTAGTCCTTGCAGTCAAAAAGCTCATGTTCTCCACACACTTGTCAAAAAGAAAGTTTGAATCCAAATGGGAAGGACCTTTCATTGTCGATAAGGTCTACTACAATGGCGCCTACACACTCCTCACACTTGAAGGAGATAGATGCATGATGCCTATCAATGGAAAGCTTTTAAAGAAATACGATGCTTGAATGTCATTGGCATACCTAAACCATGTACAATGTATATTCTCACCCTTAAAACCTTTGGTTTCGAGCGTCACAACCTATGACTCTTAATAAAAATCCCTCAGACTTGTACAAAATGACTATGAGGACAAGGCCCATCGGCCTCTCTAATCAACTTTCATTACCTCGTTTATGTCTGTACAAGATCCCTTGTAACATCCTACTGTATAGACCAAGTCCTTTTGCAAACCCTATATAGCAATGCTCAGTTATATGGAATAAGTCCTTTTTTAGACCTTACATTGCTAAACTTTAGCTATATAGAACAAGTCTTTTTTGTAGACCTTATATAGAGCTACCATCCGTTATATGGAACAAGTCTTTTTGTAGACCCCATATAACTAAAACCCAAATAAAACCTAAAAACCAAATTTCTGTCCAAAAGGATTAAATCATGGACCCTAGAGAAAGCCTCATCCACGGACACCGGATAATGTCCACCCATATGACTCCTTTTCTTTGTTGATTTATAAATCCAAAAGATTGAAAGTCACACCTTATACAAGTCTGAGAAAACAAAAACAAAAACAAAAAAAAAAAAAAAAAAAACCATCCAAACCATCCACACATCCAAATCATCTATACAAACCATACAAATATCCATACAAAATTAAACCAAACATTTCATGCTAATGACAAAGTGGAGTAGTAAAAAAAGAAAATTTCCACTTAGAGTTCAATACAAAAATGAAGTCAATATACATGGCCATCTAGGCTTGTCAAAATGAAAAGAAAAGAAAAAGGCAAAAGAGCCAAGCAAAAGCTATAATAGGGATAATTACTCCAGGAATTTCTTCAATTGCCTTCTTGCGTTTAGAACACCTTCCATCAAGGCGCTTCCTTTGTAGTTTGCATAAGCAGGTACGACAATATTGATGTCAATTTCGTCCAATTTGATGTTCCTCTCACTTTCCAGAGACTGAGTAAAATTATCCAAAGTCGTTTGCTTCGCCTCTACATGCGCAAGAAAGTCATCTCTGTGCTGGTTATCCTCTGAGATGGATTTCTTCAAATCCTCAATATTATTTTCCAAGGAAGACAATTGTTGCTGCAACATGACGATTTGCTGTTGTATATGTTCATGCTTAGTCATGTGCATAGCTATCTCATGTGTCTTATTGGCATTCACTTCATTCACCTCGGAACTCGAAAAAAGAATATCTGACAACCATGCTGCCAAAAATGTAGGAAGCTAGCACTTTCTCTTCAAGTCTAGATACTTGGCAAAAACACGTGGCAGAAAGTCTAGATCCTCATGATAAATGACCTTGGCTTTCTCTTGGGGTCTTTGCTAAGGATAATCTCTTTCCATTTAAAATATTCGCCTTCATTCACAAAGAAAGAGTTGGTGATACTCTTCACCCAACTCATCCATTAGATAACTTTGCCTCGACTCAAGCTGGTTGTTTGGATTAAATCTTCAAGAACAAAGACGGGATAATATGCAGCTCAAAATTCATCGTCCATGGTGGCCAACTCTTCATTGGGTAGAATGGTTTCATCATAAATTTCACCACATCGTGCTAAACCAAATATTTTTTTTTTACTTCTCATAAAGAAAACCCTAGCTCCATGTTCGGATTAATAAAGGTACCGGTCACCGAGCAAAACAATTCCAGAATAGCTCTGCATATGTTCTTGTTTTTACAAGGGACTTTTTGTGTGGTGGCATTTATAGCATCAAAGATACTGGTCGCTTTCCAATCTTCTTTATAATGGTGCTTGATCAAAGTTATCCAACCTTGCCAGTCTCCAATGCAGTTAAACCATCCATAAGACAGGTGTCTTTTGCCAAGCTAGGCACTCCCAGCTTCAGTATGGATACTAAGCCCGATTGCCCTCATTTGCGAAATCACGGTACCCACAATAAGGTTTAAGATACATGGTTCTATCGCTTCCATCTCAAACCTTGGGACCTCCATGAAGTAATATGGAGGCTGGCACATGAACTTACCAATTCTGAAGTGGATATGATGCTTTATCGATGGAAATGGATCATTCCTTGCTGGTATGGTCGGAGTCATCATCATTATCCTTGGATACCGCTTGATAGACCAAATAGTGGTCACTTCATGAGAAACTCCCGCTGTGTCTACTTAGCGATATTGTACGCCGTCAGCAGGTTGTTTCATGTTCTCCTCCATAGCATCTCCGAATATATAGTGTAGCTTGCAAAGCTCACTTTGTCATTATTCTCCTAATCGATGTTATTCACCAGACACCAGTATGTGTACTAATTCCTCCTTGATAGGGCTTTTGTTTTTTGATTTTGTAAAGAAGCAGCAAATACTTCATTTGGATCTTTCGGATTAGGATCGCTTACAGTCTTGCCCTTTGCACGACTTTTTGATGCCCATGTGGTTGAAGTCGCAGGTGCTTTTCTTTTTTTGTCTATAAAACAAAAAAAATGAGAGAAAAATATCAGTAACAGCAAAAATGACTAAGGCATAGAATTCTACTGAAATTTCTTCAACATCTCCCCTTAGCAAAAGGCTAAAAGGAGAAAATAATACTTAGTTTTGAGATCAAGAATTGGCATCAAAGCACACTTCAATCCCAGAATTGAGGCTCCCGGTCCAAACAGGTGTTCGAGCACCTTAAGACCTTTCAAGGGCAATCTAATTCATGTTCGAGCACGAAAGTTGGAGCATCCAATGCAAGAAATGTATATACAATACAAGCAAAGCATGATAATAGCTATGCACAGCACAAAGCATAAACAAGCTCAAACATTTATGAAAGACTAACATGTAAAAGCATATGGCATGTTTTCAACAAAGTCAACAAAGGGCAACATCAATTTTAAAGCATTAAAAACAAAAGTAAGGGTTATTGGTCCAATGACAAGCACCTTTGGTTACTCCCCGTGGGTTATTGGTCCAATGACAACCACCTTTGGTTACTCCCCGTGGTCTCATTAAACTTACCTGCAACTATTGGAGATTGTTTTACTCTCCACACTCAAATTCGAGGTTGACCAAAGGATTTCTACATTTCCAAGATGACATCTCTAAATAAATTTCAGCAAATAAAGTCCTGTGCGATGATTTAATATGATGGGACCATTAGACATTCTTGTGGGATTTCGAAAATACACTATTTACAGTGTATATAAAGCTAATGAAGGAAATATTGTTTTACAAAGTTAGGTTCGAAACAAAGATCACCAACTATCATCAATGATCAAAAGGTGATATTGTATCCATTAGCTTCCCACAAAGGCGGTCAGCATCACTTAAATTGACTCAAAGAGTACACCTAAAGTCGGCATCGGAAAAGGTAAGGAAGGGTGAATTAACCTTGGAAGTTGTAGTTGAGAAAGATAATGTAAAACAGCCCATTTAAAGCTACATCCAACCACTCAACCAAAGGTTTATGCTATTTTTATCGGTTTCTTTAATTGGCAGCTCATATTCAGGTGATTCATACTTCTCATGTTTATTAAGATTTAAGGGGAGTAACGTTCTCATCAAAAGCAAAAGAAAATGGGTCATGGGCATACTCAGTTGCTGATCATGAAAGATCCTTACAGAAGTTATGGTGGTCAAGTTTGTGTTCACCTCATGTTAGTGACCGGGTAAACTACTACAAACCAATCCCCAGTAACTCCCATAGAGGCTGTGATGACTCAACTGGTACTTGCTCTATGCTAGGGATCAAGCAAGCTATCATCTCTCAACCCCTTGCGCTTCCCACAAATCACAAAGGCTAGATGTGTGCTTAGATTGAATTAGTGTTCAAATAGAATGGGTGGGTGTATCTTCCACTAATTTCAACAGTGAGAGCATCAAGCTCAAAGCCCAATTCCAACAACGGCACACATTCCTTGAATGGAGATTATTCGCTTCAATCAGATCTTTGGAAAGATGGATATCCAAGATTCTTTTAAAATTCAAAGCCTCGTGTATTGCCCTGGATATCTCAAACAGTTCATGTGCAGTGCACCTTGGTAATGTAGTCCCCGGATATTACTTGAGCGTGGTGAAATTTCAAGAAAAAAAAAAAGAAGAAGTTCTAGTCAAAGTCATTTCATGAGCTTCAGATGGAATTCCAAGAGCAATTTTTATAACCATGGGTTTCAAGTTCTACACAAATATGCAAAACAGTAACTACAAAAAGAGGAAAAGAAAAAAAAAAAAGTCACCAAGGAGTGGTGACCGTGAGCATGCCTAAACAACAGTGGCTTGGAGTTGGAATTGGGATGCTATCTGTGAGCCATCTTGCATCTTGCATCAAGAGGATTGTAAAGATCAAACATCTCAAACAAAAGAAAAAAAGAGAAGCAAACAGTCAAGATTGGTCATGGCCGTCAAGAGGCTCAGACAGTACTCAAGCTTCAAGAATTCTATGAAATTTTACTCTCAACCATGTCACACACAGTTGGATTAGTGCCGGAGAAATCACCTTTCATCAAAATCATGTACTGAATTAAGCACATAAAACAAACAAACAACAAAAAAAAAAAAAAAAGGAGAGGACAGTCACTAAAGATCATGACCGTGGGCTCCCATGGGCAGCATTGGCAATGACAGTGAATTTGCCCACTGTTTAGATGTGGCAAGAGCTTCACTATGCTCTAAGGTTCAAAGCACTACCATAGATTGAAGTACTGATCGAGTCAAGCAATTGGAGTAAAACAAAAAAATTAGTTCACCAAATTGGTTGGACTGTGAGATTTTTTTGCACAATCACTCTATTGGTAGTGACCGTGGGTTTGCTCACATGGTGTTCCAACATGGAATATCTCCATGAATTTACAACTCCAATTCATGTTAGTCACAATAACACTCTCGCATTCTCGGCTGCATCAAGTTGAGCATCAGAATTTGAACATTGGGTTTACTGTGAACCAACTCTCAACTCCGTGAGCTACGCTTGGAATTTTGGATTTTGAGTTTGTGACAACTCGCAAGCATAGCATGAGGAGAACTCTTAGCATGAATCAAAAAATGAAAGCATGGAAGAATAGAACAGAACAATATATTAAAAAAACCAGTCGAGCAATTCGCTAAAACAGGTGGTGACCATGGCCACCACTATGGATTCGTCTGATCAATGGGTTGATAGGTTTGAGATGATGTTACAAGAACCATCTCACATCATAATCATTGATCAGGTTATGCATCTTGAATAAAAGAAAAGAACAAAAAAAGAGAAGGCCGTGACAAAAAAAGAGAAGGCCGTGACCGTGGGATTTCCCCGGACAGTGCCAGCCATGATCATAGACTGCTGTTATGGTGCCTCAGTTGTACAAACACCATAAATGGAGTTCAGACAAAACCCTCATAAGCTGGAAGCATGAATGAAACAAAAAACAAAAAAAAAAAAAAAACAAAGAGAAGAAAAGAGGGTTGAGCCCTATTTTCACATCATCTTGAGCAAAAACGCAGAAAGACGTGTTGTTGGGGGGGGGGGGGAGCGGTGTGGCGGTGGCGCGGCGCTAAAGTCAATACCAGCCATTGATGAATCTTGGGGAAGAAGAAAGTGCTCGACTCTAGCTTGAAGACCGAAATCGAAGAATAGAGGGTGTTTGAATTTCTGTCTTTCTCTCTGTGCCTTGCTGTGCGTTTTTGAAGCAATAAACAAGAAGACAAAACAGAAAGAAGTCACGGCCTTGTACGCCTGGGGTCATCCTTATCACGGTCACCAACCCAGGTTGGTTGAAGTAGTGGGGACCACTGTTTAATGGTCCACCCTTTTAACCCTCTTACCTCCCTCACAGCCAATCTTGTCTTCAACCAATAGGGCCCATTGCCTGGTTTTCCTCAAGCTAATAGTCACTGTCTTCCCTTATTCTCATGGACACAACCTGGATGAAGTTGTGGGACCCACTGTTTGGAGGCAAACTCTCTCCATTTTACTCAAAGCTCACAGGCACAGTGTGATCAAGCAGTGGGGCCATCTCCGATGGTCATTACTTAGGGTTGTAAATGGACACCCGATTCTCCGATTACTCAGAGGTTCCGACCCGCTAAAAACCGAGTATGGGTCCTATTTTTAAATGGGTCCAGTTCTGGGTCCTTGTTTTGGACCCATTTCTAAACGGGTTTGAATCCGGTTCCAACAGGTCTCAGACCCGTGGACCCGAGACCCGACCCGTTTACGTCACTAATATATATATGATGGAATGCGTATGCGATGCGGCGATTAGGGTTGTAAATGGATACCCGATTCTCTGATTACTCGGAGGTTCCGACCCGCTAAAAACCAGGTATGGATCCTATTTTTGGAACCGATTTTTAAACGGGTCCGGTTCTGGGTCCTTTTTTTGAACCTATTTCTAAACGGGTCCAGATCCGGTTCCAACAGGTCTCAGACCCATGGACTCGAGACCCGACCTGTTTACGTCACTAATATATATATATGATGGAATGCGTATGCGATGCGGTGATGCCCTAATTTCGAGCGGAACTGCAGAAGCCCTCTTCAGCTCTTCTTCTTCCAGGCATTTTCCATGCGATCTTGGGCTCTCAACGATCGAAACAGGTGTTCCACTATTCATCTTCCACTTCCAAACTTCCATGCGATCTTGGGCTCTTCTTCTTCCAGGCTTCTTCCACGTGATCTTGGGCTCTCAACAATCGAAACAGGTAGGGTTGCCACTTCGAGGTTTCCGCAGATCCGCTCGATTGTTGAGCGAAACTGCGGAAACTCATTACAGAATATAGATCTTTCTTCTTCTTCTTCTTTTTCCTAATTTCTTTATTTCTACAGTTTTTTTCTCCCTTTGATAAATCCAGTTTTCATCATGATAGGAAGCTCTCTGACTGACTTGAAGGAGACAGGGCCTAATCTGAAGCTTTGTAGCTGGCGATCTACGAAAACAACATCCAGGTACCTTTGTAGCTCCTTTTGCTATTAGGGTTCTATATTTCTTCCTCTCTCAGAGAACCCAATTATTTTGTAGAAAATCCTGAATTTCTACAAAATGCAATGAAAGATCTAAGCCTTTCAACATGCGGGCCATGCCAATCATGGGCGTGAATGAATTTTGGTCTTGTCTTGTGTAACTTGTCAGCTTTGATTCTCCGAATTTCCTACCACTTGCCTTCATGTGCCAACAATCTCAACAATCTCAATCACTGAAACCTGATATCATATTCCCTCTCATATCCCTTTTATCCTCTCATATCATATTGCCAAGAACCTGGCTACTCAACATATCAATACAATAATTGTAACATATTTTTAAGGATTACTTCACATCCAAAAGGAATTAATGGATGAAACCTGAACTGTTAGCCAATTTTACCCTTCTAAAGAATTTCAACCGTTCAGATCTTGATCTTATGGCCCACAAAATTTAGATATTCAAGTCTAATGGATCACTTTTTTAACAAATTTTTTAAAATCTGTTAAAGATCAACGGCTCAAAATTGGTATGTTGGCTATTTCTAAGATTCTTAAGATATGCAATGGCTTGGATTAACAGTTACAACTCTACAATAAAACAAAAAACAGACTGGGTTGAAGAACACTAAAACCCAGTCCATTTAAACCTCTTGCCATCAATGGTCTGTAGGTTTTCATGACTATCTGGAGATCCACTTGGATTCAAAAGCTGAAATTTGATAGAGTAGCTATTCTTGGGCTACTAAATAGTAGCAACGGTTCTTCTGTCATTTCATTTTGTGAATCTTGCAAACTTGCAAAGAGCAGCAAACTTCCTTTCATGGCTTCACAAACTGTTTCTACTGTTGCATTAGATTTAGTTCACTGTGATATTTGGGGCCCTGCTCCTATTGCTTCAGTGTATGGTTTCAACTTCTATCTTGTAATAATTGATGATTTCTCTAAAAACACATGCCTTGTCCCTTTGGTTTGCAAATCTGATAGTTTTGATGCATTTGTCTCCTTTAAACTCCAAATTGAAAATTTGTTGTCCCTGAAAATCAAAAGGTTTCGTTCTGATGGTGGAGGAGAATTTATGAGCTCTAAATTTAAAAACTTCTTGGTCTCCAATGGAATCCTCCATTAGATTTCATGTCCTTATACACCTTAACAAAATGGGTGTGCTGAAAGGAAGCATCACACGTTGTTGAAACTGGTTTGTCTCTTCTTTCATGCTAGTATGCCAACTTCCTTTTGGAGTGATGCTTATGTTGCAGCTGTATACCTTATTAATAGAATGCCCTTGTCTTCCTTACACTTTATCTCGCCATGGCAAAAACTCTTTGGTATATGCAACATTGAGAGTGTTTGGCTATGCTTGTTACCCATGGTTGTGACCATACTCCCTTAACAAACTGGAACCAAGGACTAAGAGCTGTGTGTTCTTGTGGTATAGTTTAAATCACAAAGGTTATAGGTGTTTGGATACCTCCACTGGAGGAGTTTTTTTTTTTTTTTTTTGTCAAGGCATGTTATATTCGATGAAGGAACATTTCCATACAAATTCACTCAAAGCAAGCCACAACAATAACCAATCATACTCCATCATGTCCTGGCTTCCTTACAATTCCCCTCTCACATCTACAATTCTGGGACCACATCCATCCACCTTACCACCTGTCACACATCCACCTGCTCCAATTACCACTGCTGCCAAAAGTCCTCCACCAACACATCAATCCTCTCCACTACCACATTCCTCACCTACAGCAATCACACTAAGTCCTTAATCAGTTCCCTGCTCCAACACACAGTCCCTTCCTTCACCAGCTGAAAGCACAATTACGACCCATCTTCCTACTCACATCACTCCTCCAAATACCCTGCCTCTATCTTCTCCAACAATTCCTCACATTGGTGGTCTGACGTGCCTACAGCAACTGGTGGTACTTCTGACTTGGATACTTCAACTGGTGATAACTTAGCCATTACCACTACTGTGCATACCAGATCCAAACTTACCAAACAGCCCTCAGACACTATGACAACTAGATCCAAATCAGGCATTTCTAAGAAGAATTGTCTCCTTTGTGCACCAACAATCTCAACAATCTCAATCTTGATATGGACTAATGTTAAATGCTTTCATTTTTTTTTTTTTTTGCATAATTTTGATTTTTTGCATTTCTCTGTTTTTGTTTTTGACCAGAGTTATGTTGTAGTCGGTTTCATTTCAATCCTCTTACTCTATTTCCATTCAAAGCACACATCATTGAGTTTTGGTGCAATTATGATGTTTAGTGCTCCATATGTTCTGTTAATCTTTTCATGGCATAGTGATTTTTTTTCTTCCAATATTACAATATGTCAGTATCTTCTTTTATCCATTGTAAAGTGGGATGAATAGGATGCCTCTTTATAGGAAGCATTTTCAATGTCCTTTACATTTGGTTGGTCCTAATTAAATACATGAAATTGTGGTTTGTGGCAGAGAAAGAAAGGTTGTAACGGCCCACCTCAGATATATCAGAACTTGACATATCATGGCTATCAAAACTTTCTGGGAGTGGGACCTTGGGATGGCAACAGGTGATTGGGTTTCTCTTTTACTTTATTTTTTTTAGTTTTATTTTTGTAGATGGTTTCGTCAAACTTACCATTACTGTTAACCACATGTATTTGATGAATCACTTATGCTAGTGTTAGAGTTTGTAAATTCTCTAATTATAATATATTTTTAATTATTTATATGCAGATAATAGTTTTGAACCCATTGATGTCGATGACAGGGAAACCAATGTTTCCATTGAAGTTTCCAGGGTATCTCCAAAAAAAAGGAAGCTAACATCGAAAGTTTGGGAACATTTTGATAAAATTACTAAACATGGAGATGATAAGGCAGTGTGTAAGCATTGTAAAAAGATGTTGAATGGGAAAAGCAAAGACAGAACTTCTCATTTGAGTAAACATTTAAATCATTGTGTTGTTTACAAATATAATAAACGAAAAGGGCATGGAGATATAAAACAACGCATTTTAAAAATCGGAGAAGTAAACCAAGCTGGAATGATTAATATTCAGAGCTTCAAATTTGATCAAGAAAAAAGTAGACATGACCTCGCACGCATGGTCATATTACATGAATTACCATTTCGCTTTGTAGAATATGAGGGGTTTCGGAATTTCATAAAAGGGCTTCAACCGATGTTTAAAGTAATGTCACGGAATACTTTGAAGTCTGATATTATAAAAATTTACAATGAGGAGAAAGAAAAGCTTTATGACTTCTTGGACAATCTAAAATGTAGATTGAGTTTGACAACTGACATGTGGTCTTCTAATCAGAATCTCGGGTATATGTGTTTAACATGTCATTTTATTGATGATGATTGGAATTTGCAAAAGAAGATCATTGCTTTTTGCTCTCTCGAAGCTCCTCACACCGGTGAAGTAATTTGTAATTGCATAGTTGACAGATTATATAGTTCGAACATTGAAAAAAAATTTTGTACCATTGTGTTAGATAATTGTTCTACCAATGATGTTGTTGTTCGAGAGCTTAAGTCAAAGCTTATTAGTAAGGGCTTACTTTTGTCCAATGGAGATATATTTCATGTTCGGTGTTGTGCACACATTTTAAATTTGATAGTTCAAGATGGCATGGATTCCATACGAGACGTAATTTTTAAAGTTCATGAAAGTGTGAAATACATCAAAGCTTCACAGTTAAGAGAACAAAGGTTTAATGAAATTGCACGGCAAGTACGAGCTCCAAGAAAAAAAATCCAACCTGATAGTTCAAATAGGTGGAACTCTACTTTTGAAATGCTACAAACATCAATACAGTTCAAGGAGGCCTTCGAACGTTTAAGTGATCGTGATAGTGGATACAAAATTGCCCCAAGTCATGAGGAATGGGAAAATGTGAGAAGTGTTTGTACATGTTTGAAAGTGTTTTTTGAGATGACAGAAAAATTTTCAGGCACCAAGTACCCAACAGCGAATTTGTATTTTCATGATGTTTGTAAGCTACATCTGCATTTAGTTGAATGGTGTAATAGTTTGGAATCTTTTATTAAAGATATGGCCATGAAAATGATTGTGAAGTTTAGAAAGTATTGGAATATAATTTCCACAACATTGGCAATTGTTGTAATTTTTGATCCTCGACTCAAATTTAAAGTAATTAAATATTACTTTCCAAAGATTTATGGTGATGAGTCCAATGTGAGGACTATGGCTGTTATGTTTACATTAAAAAACCTTTACAATGAATATGCTCTTAATGCGACAATTGTATCCAATGCTGGGAGTGTTGGTGGTGTTAGCATTAGTGGTGGGACAAGTTCATCAAGTGTTGCTTCTCCATTTGCTTCTACAAGTAGAAAAAATTGGGATCTTGACCTCAACATGTTTCTCAAAGAAAATTCATCAATTGAAAAAAAGTCAGATTTGGAGACATATTTGGATGAAGCATTATGGCCTACCATGGATGATGAGGACTTTGATATACTTGGTTGGTGGAAAAATAATGCAGCTAAATACCGTAACGTTGCTCTGATGGCTCGTGATATTTTGGCCATTCCTGTATCTACTGTTGCATCAAAACCAGCTTTTAGTACTGGTGGCAAAACAATTGATGACTATAGGAGTAATTTACTCCCAGCTACAGTAGAGAGCTTAATATGTTGTCAAGATTGGTTGAGAAGTTCAAGAAAAGGTAATATTTTGTACTTATATATACATATATATTGCATTCAAACTCATACAACTTTCTAACATTTAAATTTATCTTTTAGATATTCAATCTTACCACTGCACAGTCACCAATGCTGTGAATAATGATGATGAAGAGACTTCAAATATTATCTCAAATGATGTTGACTTCGAATAATTAGTGAGTCATACATTTATTTTTCAGTTTGTTTTGAATGACTGCTTTGTATAAGAATAATATTAACTCATATATATATATTTTTCAGGTGAAGCGTGCAATGACTAATGGAAATTACATTTCTGAAGAATGAATTATGGGATATTGGTTTTTTGTTGTATTTTGACTATATTTTGTAAACTTTTTATTGCTGTAGGTTGGACTTTAACAATTCAACGTTCATGTTTGGACTTTAGATGTGATTTCTAAATTTTGATTAGAACAGATGTGAAAACTGGTATGGCTGTTGTAGTATTGTTGCCTTGGACTTGGATACAGAAGAGAATGAGATTGGTGTGACTGATGAAACTTAAACAGGTGGTGATTGAGGGCGACAGCCTTCTTCTCATGGAGGTTCTTGATAACAGTGTCTCCTTGTCTTGGAACTTGATGCCAAACTGGAAAGGAATTCTTTGAGACTTCTTTGCATTCTCAAAAGTTTTGCTGACAGCTAGAAGTAAAGGCAATGAGCTACGACAATATCATATTGAATATTATTGCACAATTTTCTGTTTGATACTCCATTACAGAAAACAAATCTCCATCATGGTTTCAATTGTTAACCATAATGTTACATTGTGGTGCTCAGTTATCCCACAGGGGATTTTTGAATGCTTGATAACAAGAATGCGTACAGTAATATAAAGGTCTCATAGTCACTCATGTCCAATTGAATGCATCAATTTAAATTACTCTAGACTGTTTGAAACCTAGAATGTGGTTGAAAGCAATGTCATAATGGTTGGATTTTGCAAGTTGCCTAAAGTTTGACGAGAAGGTTACAATTTTCTCTTAAATTACTCCAATTTGTAAGTGATTTTTCTTGCTCACCAAGTGAGCAAGAAAAATGAGTTAAAGCAACAGTTGTTCAACCATATTGAATTTGTAAGGCTGACAAACATACACACACAAAAGAAAAGAAAAAGGAATATCATATATCAATCAGCCTGCTGAAATTGATGTATCTGCTCCAAAAAATGTGGATTCAGACCCAGCATAACGGGTCCGGGTCCGGTTCCGGATCATTTTAATAGAGTCGGAATCGGTTCCAGATCCAATAAATTGGATCCGTAACGGTTCCGGATCTGGGTCCGGATCTAGACACAGCATAACGGTTTTGGGTCCGGGTCCACCGTGGACTTGGCCCAGAACCGACCCGTTTACATCCCTATCACTACTTTCTCTATTGCCCACGGCCTGCTGTGAGAGGCAATGGGGTCCACAGCTCTATTCTTTGGTCCACAGTCACTACTGGTCTTCCCTTTGCTCACCAACATTGCTGAATTGAATATTGGGATCTACGGCCTGATGCTTTCACCCTCTTTCCCACGGACAAAACTTGGTTAAAGTCAATGGGTTTGGCCTTCCTTACTTATGGTCACTATGATTTTGAGAAGTGGGACCCACTATTAGTGGTCCACTTCTTCAAATGTGATCATTCAAAATTCCCATAGTATATGGTGGGCCCACTTCGGGTATTTTACAAAAGAAATGATTTCCCACAGCATAATGAACCCATTTTGGGTATTTTGCCCAAAACAAAGAAAAATGTTTGTGTTTTCCCATAACATAGTGAACCTATTTTGGGGTAATTATTTTTAAAAAAAAGGAGGGTTTCTCTTTTTAAAAAAATAATAAGCCAAATTTCAAATTTATCTTAGGTTAAGACTGATTTTAACCCATCTTCTTAACTTGTTTTGGATACAAACCCACAAAAGCCAATCTATTTCAAAATTCCATCTCATTTTGATCTATGTCAAGCCAAATCAAAACCTTAACTTTGGTTTTTGAAAATGAACAGAAAATCTATGAAAATTCAAACCCAAATCGATTCCAAATCCAAACTTTGATTTTTCTTAACACCTCAGGGATTCATTAGGTGGGTGTTCCCTACAGTCCCCACAGAAATGTCACTCTGGATATCTATGACAAATAGGTCAAGAGAAAATCAAATCCATCTCCAAAATCCAAAATCAAAAACCAAATTCATAAATTTCTAAATTTTCTTAAAACTTCAAGGATTTTTTTGTGGGTGTTCCCCACAACCCCACAGAGATGTTACTTTTGATATCTATGGAAATAGGACAAAGAAATTCAGATTTCTTATATTTTTACCAAATTCCATCATTAAACCCTTCATGGTTTTTATCAGAATTTTCAAAATCCTAAATTTAGCTGTACAACCTACCTTGACAAAATTAAGTTTTCATCAAACCATTTATCATTCCCACAAATTGGTTATTTCGAGGCACAATGATCGTCACACTATAATCATTGCACATCGAGGGAGCACCTTGTAACCCATAAAAATTACAAATGTTTTAGTGAAGACATTACAAGAAATGCTAAGTCAAGCACTACATCCAAATGTTTAGAGCAGATGCAATCCACTCAGAAGACTTCAAGTGAGCTCAAAATGTAGTAGTTCAAATTTCAAAGTTAGTGAATTTCATTTGGTCACTTAACTCACCAAACTTCAAATTCAAGGTTCATTGGCTCAAAGTCTATAGGTCATCAAACACACTCAAGTTTTTGGGTTACCAAACTGGCTGAAAATCACATAGCAACTCCAAATTATGCTTAGAAATGATGCTTCAAATTTTCAAATTATTTGGACTTCATTTCAACTCAAACCAAGCTTTAGTGGCTGTTTACCAGCTCCTTGCGAGTCACTATAGAAATTGACACTTTTACATGTCAAAACAAGCTAAAACTCAGGGGAACGGCTTTAAATAAATTCTAAGACTATCCTTTATAGTTTCAGAACATTTGGACATCATTTGAACCCAAACTAGTTCAAATGGCTGTCTCCTAAAGCCCTTTGAGGTCACTATGCAAAGCAACATCTCATGAAGATCAAATCAGTTAAAACTTCTGGAGAAAGCTCAAGTTATATTTAGGAGTGGCTCTGTGAAATTTCAGGTCAATTGGATGTCATTTGACCCAAAGTCAATAAACAAGTCAACATGGGTTAGTGCCCCCAAACAAGGGGTCACTGACCAAAGTCTTGCTTCTAGGTGATCGAAATTGATGAAATTTGGATACAAAGCTTAAGTCATGCTCAAAAGAGATTCTGCAAATTTTTAAGTTAAAAGAACTTCGTTTGAGCCTACTTCAAAGACATGTCAACTAGGAGTCCAGGACTTCCGAGTCATAAGGGTCACTGACCAAAGTCCTACTTTTAGCAGGCAAAAGCTAATGAAATTTGGATTAGAGACTCAAAATGTGTTTAAAGTCAATTTTCTAAAGTTTCAAACCAAATGAACATCATTCGGGTAGAAAACAAGCTAACTGCCCGCAATACAAGAAAATCTTAACTTGGAACATACAACAAGTGGGTCACTATTCGAAGCCCTACTTCCACAAACCCAAATTGTATGAAATTTGGATTGGCACTTCAAGATTCCCCTAACATCAGTCCCTCCAAGTTTCAAATCAAACCGAGGTCATTTGGGCCTTAAATAGCTAAAAAAGAAACCCATTTTCGTGAAAAGTCAATGGGGGTTTGACCAACTTTAGAATATCAAGACCGGCTGAAATTTTAATGACACACTCAAAATAGTTTCAAAAAGTATCCCGCCAAGTTTTGTGAAAATTTGACATTATTCGAGCCCCAAATAGCCGAAAACGAGTCAGATATGCAAACAAAACCCGAAATGGGGTCTATCAACGGCCGCAACTGCACTCACTGACACTATGAAGCTGTTTCTAATGGTTTTCAGCGGTTTTCTGCACTTCATTTTGAACTCCAACTTCCCATAACTCCCTAAACCACCTCTGGAGTCTATAAAAAGAAGGTTTTCTCACTTGGGAAGGGTTTGAAGTAAGTTCGAAGCAAAAAAAAAGCAAGGTAAGTTCCAAGCAAAAAAAGCAATTTCCATTTAATTCAATTCTAGTTCAACAAGTTAAAAGGCCTAGTTCTAAGCATTCACAAGGCTCCCAAGGCACTTTAAGCACTCTAAGTTCACTTCTTCTTCTCCTTCTCACTGACTTAAGGTGAGAAATAGTTCAGAGAAGGAGAAGATGCATGCATCTCACTTAGAGAAGACGAATGCAAGGGCTATAAGGATGAAGCCTATTTCCTTTGATTTTCTTACTTGGGAGGGGTTTTGGTCCATCTCAAAAGTTGTGAATAGGTGCATTTGAACCCATGTATACAAAAGAAAAATAATAATGACCTATAGTTCTTTCCCATTCTTCATAACGCTTGAAGTGTGTGAATGTTGGACTCGAATCCGTTGAATTTCTCATCACATTTCAAACGCGATCATCCACCTACGTAAATTAGCAAGATTGTTCTTCTTAGATTCTTAGGTCTACTTAACATAGAATAAAGGGACAGACCAATGATTGGGAGTCCTTTTTGAAAGATTTGATATAGTTTTTAACAAAACATCAAACCTATGAATCTAAATTTATGCATTAAGCAATAAATAATCTCAAAGAATAAAAGCGTACCTTGCGCCATAATGTTGATGATGAACAATTCACCTTTCGCAAATAGGGTTTTATCTTATCTCTTTTATCACCTACTCTAAGATGAGTGAGAGTTGATAGGTCCTATGCAAATCTCATAAGTTAAGAGAAAGGAATTAAAAACTAATTTCATGGATAAGCCTAAAGAGATTTCTTCCCATTAAAGAAATCCATTGAAGGTAAGTTTCCTTAATTATCTCAAAGATTACCTAAACAAGAGTCCTAATAGATTGGGCTTCCTAAATTGAATCCAAGATATATTAAAATCAAAACTAAAGGGGAAAGTGGATTAAATTAGTGGATTCAATGCATGGGGCCCAAACAATGTTAGACAGATGGTCATGAGGACCAGTCCCGTCCAATAATTTCCCACTTGGTCAGAATTTCTACACATATGTGATCTCCCACTTGGTCAGGATGGCCACGTAAATGCAATCCATCTTTTATTATTATTATTATTATTATTATTGAAAATTAGGTTTTGTAAGAAAATGACTTAGCTTGGATTTAACTAAATTAAAAAATCCCGACGAGTGACCACTCATTTGAAAAAAACAGCCCAATCAATCTTGTTTATGCTAATTCTTATATATTGTAATTAAATGAAACCATTAATGTGGATCATGGTCGTCAAATACCAATTATGTGGTATAGTTCCTTCAATGTACTACAACATTAGTAATTCCATTTAATCAAGTCATAAAGCAAAGAAAAATAATAAGAGAGATAAAAAAATTCCTATTAATTAGTACAAATGAAATTTATTTTTCTTTTCAATAATTCATTAATTGTACACACAAAAATAAGCAAGAGAACATAATCATCATTATAAAAATTGATCAACTAACAGTGTCTAATAAATTAGTATAAATCATTTCTACCATATACATTACGGTAACACAATGAGACTCATTTCTCTAACATGATCATTATAAGCCTCTGCCGGTATTGCTTTGGTCATAGGATCCGCAATCATGAGCCTTGTACTTATTTTCTCTATTGACACTAGACCATCCTTAACCTTTTCTTTAACAACAAGATATTTTATTTAAAAATATCTTGCAACACTAAAACTCTTGTCATTGTTGGAGACGGGAACAACCGAGGTTATATCACACTAAATTTTTAGCGGCTTAGAAATTGAGTCCATGATCAAAAGCCTTGAAATAAAATTTCGAAGCCATTTAGCCTAATTAGTGGCCTCAAAGCATGCCACAAATTTAGATTGAAAAGTGGAAAAAGCAGTTGTAGTATGTTTAATGCATTTCCACAAAATAGCCCCACCAAGAAGGAGAAACATGTATCCTGATGTAGATCTCTTTGTGTCAAGACATCTAGCAAAATATGAGTCTAAGTATTCAATCAATTCCAAGTGATTAGATCTTTTGTAAGTGAGCATATATTCTTTAGTCCCTTGTAAATATAACATGACCTTCTTTGCTGCCTTCCACTGTGCCATGCAAGGGTTAGACTGATACCTTTCTAGTATGCTAATTGTCAAATGAATGTCTAGACAGATACAAGTTTGAGCATACAAAAAACTTCCTACAATAGAAACATATGGAATGTCTTAAATATGTTTTCTCTCGATGTCATTTCTGGGACATTGATCTTGGAGAATTGATTACCTCTTGATATAAGTGCTTTCCCTCCAATATAATTCTACATATTGAATCTTTTAAGAACTCTATCGATATAGGCTTCTTGTGATAGTCCTAATAATCCTCGAGACTTGTCCCTAAAAATCTTAATTCTAAGCTTTCATTTCAAAGTTCTTTGTGAGGTATTTTTTTGTCTCATGTAATAAGTCTAGATCACTACTATCAAGTAGAATGTCAACTACATATAAAAATTAAAAAAATAAACTTGCTCCCACTGATCTTTGGGCATACACATCAGTCAACAATGTTTTCCGTAAACCCGAAGGAAGGAATGGTATCATTGAACCTAGTATACCATTACCTTGAAGCTTGTTTCAGCCCATATATAGATTTCGTTAATCTACGACTATATTTGCTCTGTCTTTTTCCTTAAATCCTTCTGGTTGTTTCATATATACCTCTCCAACTAAATTCCCATTTAAGAACGTTGTTTTCACATCCATTTGATCTAACTCTAGATTAAAATGAGCTACTAATGCCATTATGATTCAAAAAGAGTCCTTTGAAGAAACTAGTGAAAAAGTCTCTTTATAATCAATGCTTTCCCTTTGAGTAAACCCCTTAGCTACAAGTCTGGCCTTAAATTGTTTGATTTTGCCCTTTGAGTCTTGTTTGGTCTTAAAAATCCATTTACATCCTATAGCTACAGACCTTTGAGGTAATTCAACGAGATCTTAAACTTTATTTACAGACATGGATTTTAACTCTTCTTACATGGCATTAATCCATTTATTCAAATCATCACTTTTAATTGCTTGTGAAAAGATAAACAATATAACCATCAGATATAGCATACCTCCTAGATCTTTGAGATCTTCTCAAAGCTTTTGGCTCCACCAAATTTTGATTTGATTGATTACTATCCTCAATCACATCATTATGAATAACATTCTCATCTAATGGTGCATCTAATATGATAGCTTGTATTTCCATATTATCGTTCTGAATGAGGTCATTTGGAATACCAACTCTAATTGTTTCAATCGGTAATTGAACAAGTACCCAATGTTCCTCAAATACCACGTTTCGTGGTGCACTGCTCCCACTAATGTCATAACTTTCTATGAATCTAACATTTCTTGTTTCAATAATTTTTGCGATATGAGTAGGAAAGTGAAATCTAAAACCTTTAAACCTTTCAGGATATCTAATAAAACACCCACTGAAATTCATAGGGTCTAGTTTCTTCTCTTGTGGGTTATAAATTCTATCTTCCATTGGACAACCTCAAACATGCAAATGTCCTAAACTTGGCTTATTACCGGTCCTTAACTTGTAAGGAACTTTAGGAACAACCTTAGTGGGTAAACGGTTTAGGATATATGCAGTTGTTTTTAGGGCTTTTCCCCACATAGAGTCAAGTAAAGTAGAATTACTTAACATACTTCGTACCATTTCCATAAGGGTTCTATTAAGTCTTTCAATCACACCATTCTGATGTAGAGAGCTAGGCAATGTATATTCAGCACGAATACCATGACTTTATAAGAATTTAGCAAATAGGCCAGGATTTTAACCATTTTCATCACGTCTCCCATAATACCCTTCACCTCTGTCAAAGCTCACAACCTTTATTTTTCTGTCTAATAATTCAAATTTCTCATATAACAGATAGACATAACCATATATAGTGAAACCACCAGTAAAGGTGATAAAGTATTTTTTACCATTATAACATGGTGTGGGGAAGTAACCATAAATATATATGTGTGGATTAACTCAATTGGTTTTGTGACCTTATTTTTATTGATGTTTTTGGTCTGCTTACCTTCTATGCCATCTACACAAACACAAAAATTAGTAAAATTTAGGGCTCTCAATACCCAGCAATTTACAAATCTCTCTAATCTCTCTTGAGAGATATATCCAAGACTTTTATGCTACAAAGCTGAGAAACTTTCATATAAAATTTCTCTTATAATACCAACACTCATTATAGTATTCTTATGTATGGTAAGTAAGGAAGTAGCCAAATATGGATCCAAATTTAGTTAATATAGACTATCACATAAAAATCCACCACCAATCAAAACTTGATTCTTATAACTACTCAAAGTACTTTGTCCAAAATAGAAGGTATAACCTTCTTAATCAAGTCTAGATCAAGAAATTAAATTTCTACTTATTGTAGGAACATAAAAAATGATATTAAGGTCCAAATGGTAACCAAAATCAAAAAATCATTCTACAAGTCCCCCCACCACTTTCACGTTAGTCTCTAGATAGTTTCCCATCAAAATTCTTCTTTGTTTTTTACTTGGACTCTGGCTAGAGTGAAAGCCTTGCATGGAATTTGCCACATAACAGTGGCACCAGAATCAATCCACAAAGTATTTGAAGAATATCTAAAAGATTTATTTCATAACAAACAAAAGAATTATTTATAACTCTAGTTTCAAACCATTTTTATCTCTTCAAGCAGTCTTTCTTGAGATGTCTCTTTTTACGACAAAAAAAGCACCTTGGTTCACTACCATTCTTCCTGACTTAATCAATCGGAACGGGTGTCTTACCTTTTTTTCCGACTTAGTGTCCACTAACTCGAGATAGGCATTGGCATTTTCATTATTCAGGACAGAACCACTGGTATTTTCACAATGAACCTTTTGATCATCATAAGACTCAAACAATTGGCCTTTGTCCATTTTCCATAATATGCTCTCTAAGTTTGAGATCTACTCTTAATAAGATCAATGGGCTTGTTTTCTAATAATGCAGTGTCCAAGTTTAGGCAACCCCAGGTTAATAAAAATTCTTCTTTTCAATCCATAAAATTCAATCCATTCAACATCGGTATATTCAAGAGATGTCCATTCAAGGTAGCAATAGTCCATATTAAAGTATAAAGGAATAAAAAGCTCAATTTACTTGAATGCTTTGAGTTCATGCTAAAATAGAAATCGAGAATGATTCGTTGCATAAATGAAACATATCTAGTGAGTGATTCAGTACATCATCAATGTCCCTCCTTTGGATCAAGACCGCAATATGCAATAAGATCACTCATGGATGAAACCTATCCATCCACAGGGCTAATATGATAACATGAATGTAATTCGCTAAGATTTATACCTATGGGTATAGGAACCAATCCCAATTATGTCCACATATCAAATTACCCTATTCCATCTTAAAATTATTTAAGTGGCAATCATACCTTTGGGCCAATTGCCACTCTCCTAATTTAAGACTGTAAGTCTAATGCTACTATCCATATATAAGAAATAGTGTTAAGGGTCTTAAATTTCAAATGATACCTATAAGTTTTTTATAATAGGGCCACTTTGATGACTACCACACTACTTAAAACTATAGATCTCAATTGAATCAATCGTATCTATTAAATGACATAAAGGGCTCTAATGTAGATTGGTTTTAATGTCACTAGTGGTGAAACTAAAATATTGGGCCATTATTTGTCAAGTTTGTCCAATACTATCAAGTTTCATTATAATCAATTAGGTCCATGAATAAACATACAATTCTTGAATATTTATTTATTTGTTATGGATTCCAAATATCCGTGTATATACTCAAATAATTTCAACATGTAAGGGAAATTCTAAAAAACGCCCCACTTTTAAAAATGCCCCTTTCCGCCCCTCTATTTTTTGGTCATGGGGCCCATGTTGAGTTAATCTAGTTTTTTCATATACACTGCCCTCTTATGTATGGTCACATGTCCAAATTTGACAATTATCTAATTTTATTTCACCGTTGGATTGAAATTATAATCAAATGATGCTTCTAAACCATTAAATTTTAAGGTTATGAATTAAAAGGTTAGGATGATCATATGGAGTCAAGAGTTTTCATATAGGTAGGCCTCAGATGGATCTTTACATCAAATGAACTTTCATGATCATCATGCATCCCATGGGCCCCAATCAAGAGGGGTGTTTTTTCTTAAAAAATGCTTAGGCGTTGTGTAGAGTCCCCCAACATGTAATAAACCAGTATTTTAAAAAAATAATTAACTAACTATATTTATCATTAATGGGCTGAAATAGTTCTTAAAATAGCCACATAAAAGTCTAATAAAAAAGCTGCCCATAACAACCCTCGTGTCTGACACAATTATATGCGTAGAACCTTAACTGTCAATTTATAAATACACATATATTATCATTGGAAATAGGCATATGACTAAAAGAAGAACATTAACTATAGCCTATTCTAAACAAAGGCTATACAGAAATTAAGATATTGTATCGTAGATAATAGATTGATGTCTCCATTGTCGTGCACCGTCCACCTAGAAGCATACTAAAAGTCTTTCTTCATACTTTATATATATATATATCACATGTATGGAGTTATGGTTCGTCTCAGCTATCATGCCCCCAGATTGTATTCCGAGGTAAAGCGTGAGATTAGTGGCCAATTAAACTTTTCCGTGTTTAAGACAATACATGGCTCCTAATCAATCATACACATGATCTTACTCCGCACCGAGTTCATGCAACTGAACACGTGCCAATATCTGTGGAAGCCCATCTAGGAATTGGTATCAAAATACTATAATAAAGTATGCACATCAAAAGATATTAGATTTAAAGTTTTAAATTCTAAAGTTAGCAAAGTATATTAATTCCAAAGCCACAAAAACTCGGGCCCCAAAAAGAATAAACCCAACAAAATCCTAAAAAAAGTTAGCGCTGTTAGGATCAATCATGTGTAAGGCTAGATAGGTCCAAAACTGTCATCTGCATCACATGTGAGCTTGTCATGTGGCTCAAGTGCTTATAGTGCTTCACCCTACGCCTCCTCCTTGGGGTAGAAAGGGTCAGTACCTATGCATCAACAAAGTATCATCAAACTATGACGAGTCGGCAAGAAGATAAACATAAACCATAATAAACATACAGTAATGAAAGCGAGTAAAGACAATGAGATAATATGAGGAAGAAACAATAACAATGATGAAGAAAAAAGGAATCTTAATCTAGTCTATACGAGTGAGCACATAAGTCCAAACATAGGGTGGTAGGCCCTTCAACTCATTGGAAAGCATTCCGATGTCAAATCAGGGGGTCAATCCTGTCAAAATATCAGATGCCAAGCAATCCATCAAATACAGAGATCACTTGTTCAAAATTGATTTACTGCAGTCGTCAAAGACCTTGAAATACATAGTATATAAATATAGACCCACTGATAGGTGCTCAGACTCAAATCCTAAGTCAAAGTGAATGGATGGCTTCTTGCAAACACACACAGGATCTATAAATAGAGGAGTTACTCTTGAATCATAATTTGAGCATAAACAATATGAGTAACCCTCTGGTAACCAAGTACCAACAGTGCCAAGCCTTTACACAGTCCGAATCCAAATGTTAGGTATAACCTAAAGACATGTACATCAAGTGTATATTATGAAAACCATGCGGAGATAAAACCTAAAAAACAAGGTTTATGCACCAATCAACTCCCTACCAATCTGTCATTGTTTTTGTACGCAGCATCTCTTACCTGAACCACAGTTGAGGTGAATTTAGAGAAATAAGTTTAAATATCCAAGATGCATAGGCCCAACTCTCATTTCAATCGAGAGTACTATAGATTGTACACTGTAGACTAATCTAGTGATCTGTAAAAGAAATGTATGCCCAAATTTGCCCCTTACATAGTGATTTAAGGTGGGTTTATCGAAAAGCGAATGGGGTCCCATATTGCAACATGGAAGTAATACCCATGTAGGAGAAATATGGGGCCCAAGAAACCCAATGAACATCATTAATTAACCCACAGACCAAAAACCATCCCCGAGGCAAAACCTTAATTCGATCAATAAGACTAATGTTTTGGCCGTGATTGGTTCTAGCTCCGAGACTGGATCAATCAGGCCTAGGTGCAATCAGGCGGGGAGTCCCTTATTTCATCCTGCTTAGGGATCCATTACCCTACAGTGAGACCCATTTAAACCCTCATAGAAATAGGTCTTACCCTCTCTTTTATCATTCATAAATCCACTTCAAATCACTCTATCCAATCATCCATCAAAATTACAACTAAATCTAGCATATATATCCACTTTTTCAGAAAATGGGCAAGCCATCTAAATGAAAGCATCAAGTGCTAGGATCAATAAATAACATGCATATCATTATGAAAGGATGTATTTCAACTTTCCTTAGATGAAATGGGATGAAACAAGAAGATGCCCTAGCTCATACAACAGCCAACGGAGAGGAAATTCAACCCAAGTACCAACCAAGCTACAAGAAGAAAGAAAGAGCTCTAAGCAACTAGTTGGAACCATTTCTAAGTTTAGAACCTTCGAGACCTAGAGATAGTAGGGTTTAGAGCTTACCTAGGGTTTGGTAGTTTGAGGAAGAAGATGAAAATGGCATCTAAGAGTTGAGGGGAGCTTGAGGAAGAAGATGGAGCGACTAGGCGAGTTTAGTGCCTTGAAATTTGGCGGTGGCAGGTGAGATGATGAGGAAGAAGAGAAAATGGGAGAGAAGAAGGTAAAAGATAAAGAAGAAATGAGATTAGGGGTTTGGACTTATACAGACGATGGGTTTAGGGAAATTACAAAAGAAGGTTTAGTTTTGGTGGATAGGGTATTTGGCGGGTTAGACAGATTTAGTTTGGTTTGGGGTAAAAGGACAAAGATCTTGCAATTAAGAGAGCTACATGATGAACCCAAAACCTCCAAAAAATGGTGAATTACAAAAAAGGTCTTCTATACTTCTAAAATTTCAAATTACCCCTACTGAGCTTAAACAAGCTCAAAACCCGACGAAATTTCACACACACGATCCTAACATTAAACCTTACTTGTCTAGACTCTAACAAAGCTTAGTTAGCTAAAATACAATTTATATAAGCTAATATTCAATTTAGGTTACGGAACGTTACATCAGCAAACCATCAAACAAGTGGTGCAATATGGAAAGAACCATAAATGACCCTTTTTGAGTCTATAAAGTATTACATGTCTCCTCCACTATCACCGAGTACTATCATGATTGTCTAATCAATATTTGGATGCAATATTTCAATCATAGGATATGTTGGACAATAAAAAATAATAACTTGAACCCAATCAGACAATCGAGAATATGGATCAAGACCATCAACACATGATCATAACCAAGCATAATGCATAACAAAAAAAAAGCTTAGATCACAGATCCATCTTTAATTAAATCACATTATTCACCACAAAGATTGTTGAATACATAAATTAGAACCTATGCTCTGATACAATTGAGAGATCTAATATGGTTTGTAACAAAACATCAAACCTATTGTCACGCCCCGATCCCGGGAATGGGGGATTTGAGTGGGCCTCCGGGGTGTGAATACGTAATCCCGTAATAATTCATGCCATGAAAAAGAATTATGTACGAACTCCTACAAGGGAGATTTCACAGGAATGTGTAAGGTATAGCCAAACACACGTAGATTTAGAATTCAGCATAAAGCGGCACTTGTGAAATATCTCTGTAATGATCACAAGCAAGACATGGAAAGCATATCTTACCAACATACATATATATATACTTAAGACTTTTAATTAACATTCTCATACTAACCAAACCACAATTTAAACTCGTTGGTACATAAAGTCCAATTAAACATCTCCAGGTGAAAGACCATAGTCACAAACTATTTCACAACCAAAACACTGGACGCTCTCCGTAGGAAGACTAACAAAAACATCGTCATCCTTCCATTCTTCTATACCTCGAGGTACCGTTGGAGCACCCTCCGGGGACACATCAACAACCATGTTGGGGTTTGGTTCCGTACCTGTAACACCAAGAGTAGCACTGTTAACATGACTGTTAAGCAAGTATAGAGGTATATGAAACTAGCATAATGTATCGACTGAACTTGAAATGCAAACTGATTAAAGAAGGCAATAACAACCTACTAGGCACGTTGTACATGAGTAACAATGAACGATAAATCATGAACAAAATATCATATACACTAATTGGCAACCATGAGACTCTATTCTCCCAAAAAGGAGCATGCATATGGGTCGCTAGGAGATCAAGCTAGCTTCCCGAGGAGCGCCGACAACTCCTCTGTAAAGTACTGCAGTAGTGACATAAGGATACCCAAAGGGCACAAGCTAAGTGGTGCTGAATCGAATTCACATCTTTCATAATTTCAATCATACTCATCATATTGTACATAAGGAAATAGCAGTCTTGAAGGCATATTCAATCATGAAAAACAGAGATAGCAAAGTAACTAATAATTAGACTATGCATACTTATATGAGCTAAGAAGGTTTGAACCCTCTCAACCTCGGCTATACCCATCGGACTAGCAAGCACACACTCAATAGAAGCTCTGGCTTATCAGACACGCACTCATTAGAAGCTTAGGTCTGATTTGTCTTAGGGTTGGCCCGGGAGAGTGAGTACATAAATAAATCATGTTGAGGGCAAGGTATCTTAACAATATGAATGCATTTGGATTGAGTAAGTGTCAAAGGAAATTACTAGCCAACCCTATACTAGATAATCCATGATCCCAAGGTCATTCAACACAATGTACTAATAAAACGTTCAGTGTCATTGTGTTACCGTATCTTGGTATTACATTGTGTACATAAAAGACACCCCTTCTTATGCCAACACCCATAACATGACATTGGGAAATCATCTAGAAAATTGAAGGGGATAAGTGACAGCTCTACACTCATCCTCCTTAACATTTAATTACCATTGGGCTAATGTGGTTGTAAAGGATGTGCCATCACTAAGGTCCTATAAGGTCATTAAGAACTCCTAATATCCTAAGTTCACAGTGCTCTTACGGCTTAGCCGTGTACCTATTATTGCTTAGCCGAATGGCTCAGATTTCCTTTTTAATTTCAAGCGCATTTACGGGTCAGCCGTATGTTAGCCTACGGCTTAGCCGTGCTAAGCCTATAGCTAGGTTACAGCTTAGCTATAAGGCATTACACAGTGTAGCCATGTGTAAGCCGTAGAAGAAAGTAGGCTTTTCGAGCTCTCTAGAAAGTTCGCCGTAAAAAGGCTTATGGCTTGGGCACGGGATGGTCACGGCTTAGCCGTAGTTCATTTCACGGTGTAGCCGTCAGTAAGCCGTAGTTTAAAGGTAAATTGTGTCAATCTCGGGACTTTGAGCCGTAAACACTTACGGCTTAGCCGTGGATTCGTCGTATGCTTTAAAAATCCTAAAGTTAGTTCTATAACTCGATTTCAATACAGAATTCTGGATTCAAGAAGTTGTTTGGAGTTCCTATGGCTTCATCAGAATGTCCCTAAAAGGTATACAGTACTCACACACCCTCCTATTCCATATATACATTATAACTCATTCAACACCTCATATATGCATACATTAACAAGGGTAAAAGAGCTGTAAATTGAGATTGAAAGAACAAATCCAAGAGTGAACAATTTGAATACACTTGCAGCATATATACTTTAATACTTTCCTTTTAAGAGTGCTTGCCCTCACTAATCCTTCCTTGATGTGTGATTAGGGAAAACCTCCAATGAAAAGTGGGTTCTCTATAAGGAGGACATGTAAATGATGAATGGGATGTAGAATCGTATGCATGTCATGCAAGTCTTTTCAACTCTAACAAACCCCAAAGATGTAAGAAAGAAGTCAGTTCCTCACCTAATATTTTGTAGCTTGTAAAAAGAGATACTCTAAGAGAAAGATGCTCAGGGAAGGAGAATAAGAGGATGAGTGAAAGCTTTCACCGTTGCATGCAAGGCCTCCTAAGCTTTGTTCTAACACCAAATTGGGGTGGAATATGAAAGAAGGAAAAAGGAGAAGAAAACTCCAACAACAGAAGAAGAAAAACGAAAGAGGAACGTTGAGTTCTTCCTTTTTAAATGAAAATTTTCCTGCCTTTACATGCAAGCCCATTCCTTTGGGATATTTATGGTTTAGATCACATGACCTCAATTGGCCCAAGACGAATCCGAATCAAGTTGGGTCCAACACGAAAGATGATCTATCCAAAAAATTTTACAAGATGCCACTAAGTGGTGTTCATATGACGCAAACACAAATTACAAAAGAGTCCTCAACTTCATAGGTAAGGTTCGAACCCGACCCAACTACCTATCCAAGACCCAAGCCCAAAGAGTTTTAAGTTAAACTGGCCTTAACAAGGTTTAATTAATATAGAACAAGATTAATTAGTGTAGATCGAGATTAGTGGGATCCAGGACCTTACACCTATGAATCTAGATTTATGCATTAAACAATAGATAATCTCAAAAAATAAAAGCGTATCTTGCTCCCTGATGTTGATGATGAACAGATTACCTTTTCAAATAGGGTTTTTAGGTACAAAAGGTATGAGAGACCATATAGTCCACTAAAAGACAAAGTAAAAATATCCAAGAAGGACCAAAACACCTTAACCTATATCCCCTCAACAATACAGCAAAACACGGCAGACATAGCCTAGGCTCTTGCATAGCTAGGGAACGAAGCATAAGATGGACCTACTCCACTGCCAGATGTGCTCTCTAAATCATCAGAGATCTAGATTGGATTTCTAGAAGTATTTGAAGATGGCCCCACATGTTAGTACAAAGTGCTGGTATAAACCATGGTATTCTTCTGTTCATTACATAGATCAGCATGAATTGGACGTGGAAGGAAAGCCCTGAAGGTGTTAACTAAAGGAAATTTAGATTTTTCTAAGGCATATGCTATACTATTAGTAGATCTTTTGCAATAGTCGACCGCCCAACTATGAAAATTTTTCAACAGTTCGATTGTCTTCCTCCATGTCAGCATCAGGTCCTAAGCCATTGTTGTTGCTCGATCAACGGTAACTCCAAGGACCAGGTTGTTACCTTCAATTTGTAACATAGAAATATCCAAATCTTTGTTGATTTGTAAATATTTTTGGAGAACCATGAGCCCTGCCTTAAGAGGGTGAGAGACTGTGATTTTTCTAGCAAAGGATGACATCATATTCCCATGAGCATCTATGATTATTTCTCTAATTCCTGCTGAGTTAGTGAACTGGTTGAAGGACCCACCAAAGTTTAACTTGAACCATCTAGGAGGGGAGGGAGCCATTTATGATTCATGGAAACAACATAAGATCCTTGACCAATATACATGTGTTAGATTCCACTCAAAGATATGGAACATAGCTTTGGATTTCACTTGGCCTGGGGGTGCGCTGATGACTAAATATGGGGTTTTCCTAGATTTCCAAATGAACCAATTAATAATAGTTCCCACAATTTTAGATGTCAGAAACCACACCAAAAAGGTGGGGTGTTTTGTGGAATTGTCAATTGAGAGGGGATTCTCAACTTTGTGGTAATTAAAATTTTAAATGACTATAGTTATTATGTTATTTTTAGTAATGAATATTCTCATTTTCATGGGTTTTTCTATTAGATTTGGTGTGCATTAAGCACAAGTTTCCCCACCTTTAAATGAATGAGTTTCCTCCTCCTTTACTTCTCTTTATTTCTCTTTGTCCCACATTGATTATTTACTACTTCTCTTAAGTGGTTTATTAATGTCTTCTCCCTAACTTATGGTGTTAAGCTTTTAAGTTAGTACCGTGATGGTTGCCATAAGCGCGTGCATTGGCCAAGCATGGCATGGCATGGTGTCCAGGCAAGTGCCTAGGCCATGAGGGTCGGGCCCACTTGCCGCACCGAGCCTACTAGTTGAGTCACCTAGGTTAGGCCTTGCCCCATGTGCGTGTTTTTGGATCAAAGGTGGATCTAGATCCACTTATAGGCAGCCCACATTTATCTGGCCCACATATTTCCTCTAGTCATACCCATAACATCCCTTCGCACTAACACAGGGATATGTTATATTGACCGTTGCTCAAGTGTTACGTCTCGTAGTAAATGCAAAAGGCGTAACTCTTGCATTCTGTCTCATGGAGAACTTTATGGCAGTTGTGATAGAGGAGAACCTTGTGATCAACTTTAGAGACTAGTGGGTTGATACTAGTGCAACCCTGCACATCTGTGGTGACAAAAGTGTATTCATCTCCTACAAGTAGGTAACAGATGGTCGAGAACTCTATATGAGAAACTCCTTAATGGCCAAAGTAATTGGTCAGGGGAAAGTGGTTCTATAGGTCTCATTCGACAAGTCTCTGACTTTGATTGAAGTGATACATGTGCCAATAGTTGAAAGAACTTAATGTTTGGTTCTGTATTAAGTAAGAATGGCTTTAAGATGGTGTTTGAAATAGATAAATTTGTAATTACCAAGAATGGAGCTTTTGTAGGAAGAGGTTATGTTGCTCAAGGCCTTTCAAAGTTGAATGTAAATTACATCAACAATAGAGCTTCAACTTCTACTTATATTATGGAATCTTCTGATCAATGGCATGCTAGATTAGGTCATGTGAATTTCTCTTTTGTGAAGAAAATGATGGATTTAGGTTTGATTTCAAGAACTGATTTTCAACCTAACTTGTGAGATTTGTGTTCACTCAAAATATTCTAGAAAACCTTTTAAAAGGGTTTAAAGATGTTCTGAACTATTATGTTTGATTCAAGCAATATTTGTGAGTTAAACAATATTATCACAAGAGGTGGTCAAAAGTATTTTATTACTTTCATAGATGATTTTTTTTCAGATTTTGTCATGTATATTTAATTAAACATAAATCTGATACCCTTAAGAAGTTTAACCTTTTTAGACTTGAAGTTGAAAATCAACCAGGCAAAATGGTTAAGACTTTGAGGTTTGATCAAAGAGGTGAATACTTGTCTAATGAATTCATTGAGATTTATAACACCTTAGGGATAATTCATGAAGTGATAGCTTCCTACTCCCTACAACAAAATGGTGTAGGTGAAAGGAATAAAAGAACATTAGTTAAAATGGTAAATTTAATGATAAACAGCTTTGACTATGTGGGAACTTGTCGGGGGAGGCTCTTCTAATAACTTGTCACATCTTTAATCGAATTCCCTTCAAGAAGATAAATAAAACTTTATATGAATTATAGAAAGGAAGGACTCTAGCTTGGAATACCTAAAAGTGTGAGGGTGCTTAGCCCATGTTGCATTTCTAAGTCCTAAGAGGACTAAACTTGGACCTAAAATACATGAGAGAGTATTCTTAGGGTATGCCTTGCATAGTAAGACTTATAGATTCCTTGTAATCTTAGGTTCAGACAAAGCTTCAATCAATGAATCTAAAGAAGTTGTTTTCTTTGAAAAAGAGTTTCATTTTAAAATTTTTTTTTCAAAATCTAGTGGCAACAATCCCACTGGTGATTCTGAACTTGAAGACCTAGAACCTTGAAGGAGTAAGAGACCTAAAAAGGAATCTACCTTTGGTCCTGATTTCATCACTTATATTATGGAAAATGACCTCACAACTTATCATAAGGTCATGTTATCTCCTAATGTTGCCTTTTGGAAAGAAGCTCTTAATAGTGAAATTGAGTCTATACTGTATAAACAGACATGAGAATTGGTTGATCTCCATCTGGGAACTAAACCATTGGGTTGTAAATGGATATGCAAAAAGAAATTAAGAACTAATGGTTCAATAGAAAAATTCAAAACTAGACTAGTTGCAAAAGGATTCAAACAAAGGAAGGAGTTGACTCTTTTTATACATATGCTCCTCTAACTAGGATGAGTACCATCAAAGTCTTAATTGCTATAACTTCCATTCACAATATGATCATCCATCAAATGGATATGAAAACCACGTTTCTAAATGGTAATTTAGAAGAAGAAATATATATGGAAAAACTCAAAGGTTTTGCAGTCTTAGGAAAAGAAAATAAATTTTGAAAATTAATTAAATCCATGTATGGCTTAAAGCAAGCCCCTGAGTAGTGGCATGAGAAGTTTGACTAAGTGATGATTATTGAAGGTTTTTAAATTAATGAATTGGACAAATTTGTATACTATAAAGATTTTGGTAGTTCTTGCATTATAATATACTTATATGAAGATGATATGCTTATATTTGGGATTGACCTTCCGTCAATAAAGAACACTAAAAGGTTTATTTGAGCTAAGTTTGACGTGAAAGTCATGGGTCAGGCTAATGTGATATTGGTTATTAAAATACATAATACATAAATATGGGTCAGGCTAAAGGAATTTTGATTTTTCTGTCTCACTATGCTAATAAAGTGCTTTTGAGGTTTAATATGCTTAAAGGGAATGGTGTTCTCACTATTTATGATCCAAACATCAAACTATCCAAGAGCAAAGGAGAAAGTGTATCTCAATTAGACTATTCCAAAGCATTTGGATGTCATGAATTGCACTAGACCTGACATTGGATATGCAGTAGGCAAGTTAAGCAAGTACACAAGTAATCCTAGTGACGAGCACTAGACAGCCGTGATCAAAGTAGTCAAATACCAAATGAGAACGATTGATTATGGTTTACACAATGAGAGATATACCACTGTACTTGAAGGGTACAGCGATGCTAACTGGAAATCCGATTTTGAGGAATCGAAGTCCACAAGGGGTTATGTGTTTACCCTTAGTAATGCAACCGTCTCTTGGAAGTCAAAGAAACAATCTTGTATTTCTCGATCCACTATGGATGTGGATATTATTGGCATGGCTTCGGTTAATGAAGAAGCTAAATGGCTAAATAACCTGTTGACTGACATTACTTTGTGGAATAAACCAGTTCACCCATAACTTTACATGGAGACTCTAAATAAGCAATTAACAAGGTAAGCAACAAAGTATACAACGGGAAATCCAAACATATACATCTGATGCATAATTTGCCAAGGCGATTACTCAAGCAAGGAGTAACTACTTTGCACTTTGTGAGATCGATGGAAAATTTAGCCGATCCATTAACGAAAAGACTTAGTAGAGATCAAGTAATTTCTACATCGAGGGGATGGGGCTTTAAGTCTATTAAGGACACCTATAACAGATACCCAACTCGCTTGATTAAAGATCCCATGGGAGTGGTTCATTGGGAAAAATGAAGTTATCATTTGGTGGCACTAGAAGAACACTTAAAAAGCCCTCTCATGTGTACAAGCCTATTCCTGTGATGTGCAATGTTCATAACCAGTATAAACAGTTGGTAAAAACCCTATTTCTTTTATAAGCGGGGTGTTGTATAGGAGCATCCTTGACAAAGTATACCAATATGAGTGTGGAAGTCAGGCCACTTCCTATGACAGATTAAGCTCCTCTCTAGAACACTCATGAATGAATATTGGGATAGCATAATGCCATTAATGTGCAAGGTTTAGTTAGCACTCATGAATGAGTATTGGGATAGCATAAGGTCATTAAGGTACACGGTTTAGTTAGGAATCCCTAATATCTTGAGGTCATATGTGTACTATGTACGATTTACCCCATAAACTCTTGGTTCAAGATCTTAGTTCACTATAGAGTTTTCGTATTTCAAATATAACTACACTAAGTGGATATTTAAAACTCATTCAGCTTCATTTAAGCATGATCTCATAAGCATGACTTACATTAGCATCTTTTTCTTCCTTAGTTTAATCTTTCTCTTATGCTTTAATGTGTGGGGATTGTTGAATTTGGTGTGCATTAAGCACAAGTTTCCCCACCTTTATATGCATTGAGTTTCCTCCTCCTTTACTTCTCATTATTTCTCCTAGTCCCACATCAATTATTTACCACTTATCTTAAGTGGTTTATTAATGTTTTCTCTCTAGTTTATGGTGTTAAGCTTTTTAGTAGGTATTGTGGTGCTTACCATACATACGTGAGCAGCATCTGGCTAGCCATACCGTGCTGTCCATCCATCTAGCCAGTCGTAGTGTGGCCTGGCGTGCATGCGTATAAGCAGCTGGATAAGGTGAGCCAAGCAAGTGAGTGTGGGCATGGGCTTGGTCATGAGTGCAATGCGGGTCGGGTGGGCCTATTTGCCGATCTTGTTAGTTAAGTTGTCCAGGTTGGGCCTTGCTCCATGCATGTGTTTCTAGACCAAAGTTGGATCCAAATCCAAATCCACTTGTCGGCAATACAAATTTATCTAGCCCACATCTTTCCGTGCAACCATAACCATTATGTCCTTCTGCATTAATGCGGAGATATGTTATATTTACCATTGTACAAGAGTTACGTCTCGCAGTAAATGCGAAAGGCGTAACTCTCTCTCAGTTGTCTCCTAGGGAACCCCTATATAAAAGGTTCCTAGGTGAGCTTCTCTTCACACTTGCAAAATCAAATTTGTGAGAGCATTCTATCTACAACTTCTGCAAGAAGAGTGTTCATCCCTCTACTTCTTTTTGACAAATTTCTTCTCGTGTTTATGCTTAGGAAGAACTACAACAGATTAAGTGCTTCTTTGATTTTTCTTCCTTTCACTTCTTCTTCTTTTGGTTTTGCTATTGTGAGTCTATGAAAGTGGTTCCTTAGGGATTCAAGTTTTTTCTTATCAATCAAGTGCATGATTGCTGAAGATTCCAATCGGGGAAGCTGTCTTATCCTGGGGCAAACCTTCGTAAGTCCATTTGCACCTATGTGGGGGGCAAAATCTTCCTAAAGAAAGTGTCTCAATAGATATGATTTGGCTACCAATTATTTTGGTGACTCCTAACTTTTCTTTAATTATTTATTTTTGTAGCTATTATCAATAATCAGTACACACCGGAATCCAACATTTTTAACTTCGTTTGAGGCTTACACTTATTATGAATTTGTGACTATTTGAAATTTGGTTCTTAATGTCTCTTCTACAACATTCGTTTCAATTTGATGGTGGTAGTGAATTTGTTAAGCATAAAATTCAATCATTTTTTTATAAGTGAGGAATTCCACTTCTCATTTCTTTGCCTCATACTCCTCCAACAAAATGGGGTTGCAGAGCAGAAAATCGACACTGAATTAATATTATAAGGCTCCAGGCCTTAACTTTTGGGCCAGGTTGGTTAGTTAGGTTCGGGTTCGGGTTAGTTGGGTTTAGATGGGTTGTGATAGGGCATATTAGAAATTGGGTCATTTCATTCAAAACATACTTGTGCAGGACCCATCGGAGATGGGTAACCCAAATCTATGTTGGATCTTGGACCTAAACCACTGGACCCTATTCTGTTAAAACCCAAAAGCCCATTCTTGGTATTACCAAAACCCACTAAAGAGCAAAAAGCCCTTTCTTGGAATTATACAAAAGTCACTAAAAAGTAAGAGGCCCTTTTTAATAATTTAGATAAATTTTCTCTACAACTAAACCTAACTCTAATCTCTCTCGATCCTGTCCTCTTTCAAATTAGAACAATCGCGCCCCCCCCCCCTCTTTGTTTTTCTTCCTTTTTCATCTTCCGGCTTTTTTCAACTAGGAAATCCATCCGTCAAAATTACGATCAAAGACAGCCATCACTTTTCTCTTGTCGTCCTCATTTTAGGTAACCCTCTCCTCAAGACATTAGGGATCAATCAAAACCCTAGGTGAATTTCCACTTTCTTGTATTTATAAGGTTTGGTAAGGAAACATAGATCTGGTTATTAAAGTATCCCTTTTCTATGTTTTAAAGAAGATCTAAATTGGGGATTGTGATTGCACGTTGGAGGGACTTTAAAACTAGGCATTCATGGATAGGATTTTATTGAAATTAGAGAACAATCACCTCTCTACTATCCAAGTAAATGCATACAGACTTTGTAATGTGCCAGCGCGCTCAAGCGCCACTAGGTGCGCTCAAGCGCAACCTTATATGGTCTTAGTTAAATTGAAAAAGGATTTGGCGCCTACTAGTCTGGGACATACACTTGAGTGGGGTGTCAATTGTGGTCAAGCGGGCTCTGCTGTTATGTCTGACAACAAGAGAGATTATACTTTAATTGATTCAACACCGCAGGGTAATGTTGTCCACTTAGGGCTGTTCGTATCTTTGGTCCCAAAGGTTTGGCCCTTGGATGAGACAACGCTAACCACAAATTTATGGCCTTAGACCCAATAATTCACTTATGTAATGGACTATGGTTGGGTGATTGACCAAAGACCCTAAGGTTGATTATCTACATACAACAGTCTACCTTAGAACATGGATAGTCATACAACCTCTCAGGATGCTACACATGGTAGGCACCGAATGAGCATAGTTTTGCATCATGAGACAGGATGACTATCGTGTAGACTAGGTGGTTTCAAGAGTACATATATCCAGGGACCCTAAGGTTGATTATCTACATACAAAGGGCTGCCTTAGAACATGGATGGTCAAACAACCTCTCGAGATGCTACACATGATAGGAACCAAATGAGCATAGTTTTGCATCATGAGACAAGATGACTATCGTGTAGACAAGGTGTTTTCAAGAGTATGTATATTAGTCAACCTAGACTATAGGATGGTACAGAATTGGACCTTTAAACTTAATAACAACAAATGGTATGACTTACTGTGGATTAAGGTTTAGGAGATTGATATATTGAAACATAATTTATTTGAGTAATATACCTCAGATTAATACTATTCAATGACTAAAACAACTTCTATAACAATAAAATTGGACGTGGCATTATTCTACCTCGGTAGCCTTTGCCATGCATTTAATACCAACTTTAGTTGGAGGTGGACGTACGCCACTGTCTATGTATCATATTTGGCGTGCATACCCCTATTTGTGCATCATATTTGGCATGTTTACTAGTGTTTGTGTATCATATATGGCAAGCTTGTCCGTGTTTGTGCATCAAGATATATTGTCCATTTATTTGATTTTCATACAATTAACACAAGTTAACCAAATTATGTCAATCTAACTTTACTGCATTTGGTGTCTAGTTATCGACGTCACCGTCAAACTAGTGAATTAGGGTATGCAGTAGGTTACGTCAAATGACCTGTTTTTTAGTGATGCATCTATGATGTATTTGTATCATCATCATTAGTGGGAGAAAGATATCAACTCACCCTAGATATTGGTTTAGCTTGGAGGTTGTATTTGTTTGGAGGCAGCCGCCAGGAACCCTTGATATTGCGTACAGATTACTACGAAAATAACTTTAGATGATGATGATTCAAGAACCATACCTGCAAAATCTCTTTGATTTAATCTCGGTCTAACAACAACGCAAAAACTAGATTCTTCTACTGTATTCCTTTTACTGTATGCCTTTATGCTCAACTCACATTAGAACGTGAGCTTCTTCTACGAATTCTCTTTGATCTTAAAGACTAGATTTCTCTTATTATGTTTCTAATAGAGTAATAGCACATATTTATAGGCTACAATAGGGACCTTAAGAAGGAAATAAGGAATATGTTTCTTATAGAAATAGGAAACCCTAATTCGAACCAAATTAGAATCCTAGTTACATAAATTACAATTCAGTCTACTAGAGAGTTATAATTGCACTCCTGTCCTTATTCTCAAAATAATATTTTGAGCTTCTTGTTATTAAATGCTTGTTAATATCCCTACGTTAAGACTTCAAATATCTATCGATTAAATAATTACTAATATCTATATTTAATCGATATCTTTATAATTCTTTGGGACCTTAAACTTAACTTATTTGATATGTTGGACACAAAGTTCACCTGTAGGGTTTGACATAATCAAAATTTATAAGCTTCATCAAGGGGATATCATTAATCCCTATTACGATACATGGATTTCGTCAATAAACTAATATCCACCATACATGTAGTGTAATCATCCAATTTACAGAGATTATTAACCCATAAAAGGTCTCACTTCTTTGTAAATCAAAACGTCAAATACTAAATGTATGTGTCTATTATTTATATTGGGACTAAGAGTACATGCACTCATAATAACCATTTGTAAGTTAATTGTTTTATATAGTCAGTATAAAGACAAAACCCAAAAGTAGTCCTGTTCAATACACACAAAGCGCATAGCATAACAAGTTAAAACTAAACCGTTTCCCATAGCTAATACAAACCTGCTAAAATATCATACTACAATCGTATCGATGGTGTGTCCAACTCCATCTAGATTGTTAACAATAATAACTTATATTCTATAAGAACCGACAAATAAGTCTTCCGTGTGTAAACTGAACTCTACACACCAACTTATCTACTTTATAGAATAAAAGACACACACATGCATAATTGATAAAAATGCAACTACTTGCCCATACAAATTCTCATTAAGATGAAAAGACAAACTTTACTAATAAATAAGTTAGTTAAAGATAAATACAACAAGTATGCTTTTAGTATGAATTTCCAACAATCTCCCACTTAGACTCAAAACCATGCTGACATGTATTTCAACCTCATTCCCTCCACATAACTATCAAAGCTCTTTGTTGGTAAGTTATTTGTAAAAAGGTCAGTCAGGTTATCTGCCGATGTAATCTTGGTCACAATTATATCACCCCTATGTACGATTTCTCCTATGAGATGATACTTACACTGGATGTGCTTACCTTTCTTGTTTATCTTAGGTTCCTTTGCATTAGCAACAGCATTGGTATTATCATAATAAAAGACTATAGGTGATTTTATCTAAGGTATCACTTTTAGATCCATCAAGAAGTTTCTAAGCCAAACTACTTCCTTGGCTGCTTCAAAGGCTACCACATATTCAGCTTGCATGGTAGAGTCAACAATACATGATTGCTTGACACTCCTCCAACTTATGGCTCCACCTCCTAAGGTAAATACAAATCCTGAAGTCAATTTTCTAGCATCATTATCTGACTAGAAGTCTGAGTCTGTGTACCCAATGGATATCAAACTGTTGGCCTGGTAAATCAACATATAATTTATAGTCCTCTTAAGATACTTAAGTATATGATTTACCGCTGTCTAATGCTCTCTCCCTAGATTAGACTGGTATCTGCTAACCATGCCAACCACAAAATAAATACCAAGTCTAGTGCATAGCATTATATACATGAGGCTTCCCATCGTCAAAGTATAAAGTACTTCCTTCATCTTTTCTATCTCATCAGGTGTCTTAGGGCACTGATCCTTGGATAAAGTAATTCCATGCCTGAAAGGAAGAGATCCTTTCTTGGAATCTTGAATGTTAAAATGGGCAAGAATCGCATTAATATAAACTACTTGAGATAAATACAATATTCTTTGTTTCTAATCTCGCAGGAGCTTGATCTCTAGAATGTGACTGGCTTCTCCTAAGTTTTCATATTGAACTAACTGCTCAACCATACTTTAACTGAAGACAACACCCCGAAATCGTTTCCAATAAGTAGGATGTCATCTACACAAAGTATTAAGAAAACCACCACACTAACATTGCACCTCTTATACACACAGGATTCATTAGGGTTCTATTCGAAACTATAAGATTTAATGACTTGATCAAAATGAATATTCCAAGATCTAGATGCCTGGTTAAGTCCATAAATGGACCTCTTAAGCTTTCACAACATGTGCTTATGGCCTTCAACTATGAATCCATCTAGTTGCACTATATAGATACACTCATCAAGATTTCCATTAAGGAAAGCTGTCTTGACATCCATTTGCCAAATTTCATAATCGAAATAAGCCGCAATGGATACAAGAGTCTGGATGGATGTCAGCATGGATACTAGCAAGAAGCTCTCCTCATAATCTATTTCTTCTTTCTAAGTAAACCCTTTCACAACAAGCCTAGCTTTAAAGGTTTCAACCTTTCCATCCACTCCTCTTTTCTTCTTGTAGACCCACTTACAACCAATAGGTTTTTTTCCCTCTAGTAGTTCTACAAGATCCTAGACTTGATTAGAGTACATAGACTTCATTTTTGATTTCATAGCTTTTTGCCATAGTTTTACATCTTTGTCTTGAGGTGTTTCAATATAATTACAGGGTTTGGTATCTAGATCATCAGGGACTCTGTCGAATGACTCTCCCAAGAATATATACTGCTCGGGTTTATGAATAACCCTCCCACTACAACGAGGTACATCCTGTGTCTATGTATGAGTAGTATCACGCTGTGCTAAAACTAATCCTAGTGCACCATCATCAACATGCTGATCCAACTTATCACTAAGCATATTGGTGGGATCACCTGGAGTATCATCAACTTGAGACTTGGCAATCCTCCCACTACAACGAGGTAATAGAACACTGAATTCTCCATCTTGTAGTTCTCTTTCTGTGCTATTGGTAATGGAAAAGCTTGGGTAGGTCTCTCTCCTCTCAATTCCTCTTAAACAATTCTACTTTAGGATTGTGGTTCATTACATAATTCTCTTCTAAGAATCAGACATTGGTGCTAACAATGACCTTCTGATCTTTAGGATTATAAAACAAACCACCTTTTGTTCCTTTAGGATATCCAATTCCATTCTTGGTTCCAATTTATCTATGTTCCGTTTTAGCACGTGTGCTGGACTACCCCAAATCCGAACATGCTTTAAACTGGGTTTGCGCCCGTCCATAGTTTTGTAGGTGTAGTAGGTACTGACTTAGATAGAACTAAGTTTAGAATGTATGCTGCTGTTTTTAGAGCATGCCCCCCAAACGAATTAGGCAAATCTAAATAACTCATCATTGACCTCAGCATATCCATAAGAGTCCTATTCTTTCTTTCTACTATACCATTTTGTTGAGGTGTACTGGTGCAAACAACTGAGATGTAATCCCCTTTTGTGCTAAGTAATCTCTACATTCTTTAAAAAGGTACTTATCACCACGATCAAATCGTAGTGTCCTGAAACTCTTACTTAGAGGCTTCTCCATTTTCATCCTATACTCCTTCAATTTCTCAAAGCATTTGGACTTACGGTATATTAAGTAAATGTACGCATACCTAGAGTAATCATGAATAAAAATGATGAAATACTCAAAGCCACCTCTTGCTTGGACATTCATGGGTTCACACAAGTCAAAATGAACCAATTCCACTGATTTTCTCGCCCTATAGCCTTTTGCCTAAAAAGGGCGCTTGGTCATTTTCCCTTCTAAACAAGATTCGCAAGCTGGAAGTGCCTCCACTTCAAATGAATCTAATGGTCCATTTGCAACCAGTCTTGAAATTTGGTTTAGATTAATATGACCCAAGTGTAAATGCCAAAGATACATTTGGTTCAATTGTGAATGTTTCTTTCTTTTACATGGTAGGATAATTATGTTATTTGATTCAGTCAGTTACAGTCTAGGAGAGATAGGATCAATAATATAAAGATTATCACCAATGAACCAAAACAGATAAAACGCTTATTGTACTTAATAACCACAAATTTATTAAAATAAACAGAACATCCGTCTTTAACCAACTTGGAAGCAGAAACTAATTTCCTCCTAATGGAGGGAACATAAAGATAATCTTTTAAAATTAAAGTCCTATCTCTACTAAAACCTAGACAAACATCTCCTCCTCCAACTACTGCTACTCTCATGGCATCACCCATAAGTAAATTAATCACCCCATCACTTAGCTAATTGGTTTCCTTGAACCTCTGTAAAGAATTGCAAACATGATTAATGGCTTTCTATCTACACACTAGGTGGCGATAGATATAACTGCCAAACATAATTCAACAACTAGTGAATGAAATTTACCTTTATTGTTTACTTTATTGAGATAAGTTGGACATTACTTTTTAAGTGCCCTGCTTGCTTGCAATGAAAACACTTGTAATTAGGCTTTTTCACTCCTCTCTGAGATCCGTTGCCCCCTTGAAAAGTTGCATTATGATCCTGACCCTTTTTCTATTTCTTCTTGCTTTTTAGCTTAGAAACAGAACTCTTTTCAGCAATATGAATACCAGGTGGCTTTTCCATAAGGGCCTCAGCAGCCTGAAATTCCTTGAGTGATTCCACCAAAGAAAAATTAAACTTGTTCATGTTGTAATTTAGGCGAAAATTTTCAAAGGATTTAATCAAGGACTGGAGAATGAAATCAATCTAAGTCTCCCCATCAATTTCAGCTTCGAGGACCTTTAGTTCATTAAGGTGTCCCATCATTTCATAACATGGTCCCTCACAGAGGTACCTTCAACCATCTTAGTGTTAAATAGTTCATTCATAGCTACTTGCCTAGCCGCCCGATCCTGATCACTAAACATCTCGTTGAGACTGTACATAAGTAGTAAGAGAAGACTGATGCTGATGTTGCAAAACATTTAACATAAATGCCAACATATATTATCGTGCCATCTCATCTACCTTAATTCATTTTTTGTATGCCTAGATGGCTACCTCATCGATACAACCATCCACAGGTTTCTCTGAGCACACCTCAATGAGCACATATTTGTACTCTTTAGTAATTAGCACAATATCCAAGTTTCTTTTCCAGTTAATGTAATTAGGTCCAGTAAGTTTGTGTTCTTTAAGAAAAACAGCAAGTGGATTGAAAGAAACTATCTTAAATCATGAGAATTATATAATCAACAAATTATGATACATAAATAAATTTTAGATTCAAATAAAAGGAAAATGTCTCCCTCTGCCAATTAATAAAAAAACCTGACAACAATCTAAAACACCAATACATAATATGCCTCGATGTGAGAACTTTTACCATACTTATTTTGTTAAGATAAAACATAACCTATTAGTTTATTTATTGTCAAGGCAACAAACTATGCCAAGTAAAACCAAACAGCTGCCATGACTTTGATCCTATAAATAATAGTAGTGACTCAGATGGAGAGCATACTGTTATTTATAGCTAAATATACACCATCATTTAATTCAAGGTCCATTATTCTATAATCGGTCCCATCAGATGGAGAAGTGATCGATACTAATAATTACCATAAATAATCCATATGGGAGTTTGTACTAGAGATTCCATAATTAACTCATTCGATAAGGAAAAAGACTCCAAGGTCAACACATAAATCAACATCTTCTACAAAACATTGATGGAGACCATGGGAGCTAAAAGGTTCCCTCTCCTACTTTGTTATTTAACAATGAGGGCTCTTGTGAAACAATTTAATTAAAACCAGCTTAGAATCTTAAAGTAATATGTTACCAAAATGTCTAGGTTTCCTTATCTTTACTACTTCACCATTCCGAACATTATTAAACAGTCTAATATCATATTTAGCAGGTCATGATAATAATGACATTTAAGCATAAAAAAAATGAAAGACAATAAGCAAAAGAGTCCTAGCTATCATGGTCAAGTAGGATCCTTTGTCTTCTCGACTGCCACTACTTCAAAACATGTGCTTCTTCTTAAAAAAATTTACATTGACCTTAAGCTTCCTGACAAGAGTTCACATACCATATCAATATAATTACATCACCATAAAACATTACAAAATATGTAAAACAGGAACCATAAATTTGATTCGTGGGATCCATTCACATAACATACACATATGATGACTATGATAGCCAGATCAATCGTTATAAAATAAATGTTAGATAGTTTGCTACAAAAAAAGGGTTAGTTACAGCAAACGCAATATCCATGTTTTTTTATTTATTTTTTTCATAGGAATTTATAATCTTACTATGTTTTGTTTAATTCATACACAGTATCAAGATTAGGGCTCTGATACCATTGTTGGGAGGCAGCCACTAGGATCCCTTGATATTGCATATAGATTACTGCGGAAAAAACTTTAGATGATAATGGTTCAAAAATTATACCTACGAGATCTCTCTCATTTGATCTCAGTCTTACAACAACCCAAAAATCTCAAGACGTTCTACTATATTCCTCTATATTCGAACTCGCATCGGAGCATAGGCCTCTTCTGTTAATTCTTTTGCTCTCAAAAATGAGATTTTTCTCATTACGCTTCCTAGAGAGCAATAGTGCATATTTATAGGTTTCAATAGGGACCTTAAGAAGGAAATAAGGAAGAGACTTCTTAAGGAAATAGGAAATCTTAATTCAGCCCAAATTAGAATCCTAGTTTCATAAATTACAATTCAGTCCACTAGATAATTATAATTGCACTCATGTCCTTATTCTCAAAATAATATTTCGATTATTATTAAATGTTTATTGATCTCCCTAAGTTAATATTTCAGATATCCATCGATTAAATAATTATTAACATCTATATTTAATCGATATCTTTGTAATTCTTTGAGACCTTACGATTAACTTATTTGATATATAAGACTTAAAGTTCCCCTGCAAGATTTGACATAATCAAAACTTATAAGCTTTATCAAGGGGACATCATCAATATCTATTACGGGATGTGGATTCCGTCAATAAACTAATATCCACTATATACGTAGTGTAGTCATCCAATTTACAGAGATTATTGACCCATAAAAGGTCTCACTCCTTTATAAATCAAAATGCCAAACACTAACCATATGTGTCTATTATTTATATCGGGATTAAGAGTACATGCACTCATAACAACCATTTATATGTTAATCATCTTATATAGTCAATATAAAGACAATAAACCCACAAGCGGTCATGTTCAATACACACAAATCATACTATCATAACAAGTTGAAACTAAACTATTTCCCACAGCCAAGACAAGCCTGCTAAAACATCATGCTATAATCATACCGATAGTGTGTCCAACTCCATTGAGATTGTGAACAACAATAACTTATATTCTATAAGAATCAACAAATAAGTTTTCCATGTATAAGCTTAACTCTATACACCAACTTATTTACTTTATAAAATAAAAGACACACATATGCATAATAGATAACAATGCAATCATTTGCCCATACAAATTCTCATTAAGATAAAAAGACAAACTTTACTAATAAATAAGTCAGTTAAAGACAAATACATAAATGTATGCTTTTATTATGAATTTCCAATAGTATTAGGTGGCTTTGGTGCTTTGGCTTAAAAGGTTGTAACTTACTTTTAATTTGGTAATTGAATCTTAAATTAGTTTGCTTTTGATTCTTGACCATTTTGAATTCTTATTATTGTTATTTGCTATGATGTGGATGTGTATTCCAGCTGCTCCGATGAATGAATTGTAAGCTTTCATGTGTGATTATGTTGTCTAATCAACATGCATAACCTCATGTAGGACTTTGATCCACCCAGAGTTGGGGCTATTATAATAGGTTCTTAGTGATGCTTAGGGATTGCATGTGTGAGTTAGCTTTTGCATGGGTTCTTTGTTATGTTTAGTTTGTGCGTTAGGTTGTGTTTAAAATGTATGATGTTTTTATATGTTGCGCATGTATTCTTCCTACTAGTTGTGCCACCATAGTTTATGAGATAGGCTAGGCCACATTCAAGAATTTATTTTGCTTCCAAGCACATGAGAACATGATATTGGTGGAGTTAGGTGTCTGCTGTAAGGGGATATGTTGCATAGGATTTTGAGGTCCAATTGCTTGATATTCCCAATTTGTTACTACATTTATCAGTCTAAGGATCAAGAGGATTTGATGTTTTCTTTGGGTTTTAGATAAGAAATGCTACATCAGACTAAAGCAATGGAGTGCCCTCCTATTGTAGCTATTTTAGGAAGGCCTTTTGGATGGAGTATGCGATTCAAGGAGGATGGCTATTGAGTCCATCAAGGAAGGAGATTTGTCATAATCAATGGTCCATTATTATGAAATTTTCATGGCACAACCTCAGAACGTGTCAACGTGGTATATTTACTTATCTAGGGAACTAATGGTGAAATAAGGTATTAGAGTGGTACAACGGAAACATGGTCGTAGGAAACGTCGTGGAATGTGGATGACAATGATTCCGACATAGAGTTGTGAATGAGAATGGAAGGTGTCTAATCATTGAGATTTGGTAACAAATGCAAGTAGGATGCTAAGTTCGAGTTGTGAGAGGTAGATTGTGTTTATCATGGAGGATAAATAGGTGAAAATGGTGGAGGAGATATTGCTGGTATGTTAATTTCTAGATTTTTCTAAATAAAGTTTTTGATTTACCGCTTGTTCATGAGAATAACATAAGGTTAGGGTAACATTAGTCATAAGTTCAACAACAAGACATCAAGGATAATAATGGGGCTGGATATTGCCATTACGAATTGAGTTGATCATTGTATTAGTTGATTGTATATCATGTTTGATGGAGTCTTTAAACGCTATTGGGATCAGTTCATTAGTAAGTCGACTGACAATGTGTTAGAGTACTCTAAGTCACATAAGAGTGAGACAACACCTTGAGATTTTTCCACAGATTTTGAGAGAGTATTAATAAGTCACACAAAGAGTGAGAGCAGCACCTTAAGATTTCTCCACAGATTTTGAGAGAGTATTAATAAGTCACACAAAGAGTGAGAGCAACACCTTAAGATTTCTCCATAAATTTTGAGAGAGTATAAATTATATGCCAAACTAAGAACATGTGAATCTTGGTTAGGATAAGTTGCATCCCTTAGTTGCATCGTTTCTAAGGATCCTTCAATCCAAATGATGGTTTTGTTGTGTTCACTATTGCTTTAAGAGTAATTGGATAAGGCATATTGGCCCGAGGAGGTGAAAGGGCACAAGCCCTTCCTAGTTAGCTCAAACAAAAAGTTTCTCCACCTCTGGCCCCACAGCTACAAAACTAGAAGCAGAAGTATAGAAGCATGTGTCATTCACGGTAACAATCACTCACATTCAACTGTTGATGGTAGACAAGAGGATGCTTCCATTGGGGAGACGGCATTTTTATGGAGTTACGTTAGAAGTACTCTCAGATCATAGAAGTTCATAATACTCCTTTTCATGAAATAGATGAGCATGAAGCAAAAGAGATGGATGAATTGTGCCACAGATTAGGTTTTTGATTGAAGTAATATTTTGAAATGGTTAGTGTAGTGACTTATGCACTAAGTAGGAAGACAATTTCAGCGATTGAGGGATCAATGAACGGCTTTGAATTTAGTGTTGGAGGAATATGAATGTTTATTTTCGTCCATTGATGGCAAAGTGATAATAACCAATGTGCTTTCATGGAAAAACCATATAGATCTTGAGGATTAATAAGAGCTAGAGGACTGCCCTAGAGTAGATCAAGATCTTCAAGAATGTCAATGATAAGTCAAATTTTAGACTCATTATTGATGTTTGTGTTTTATAGAGAGAGATTGCGTGGTGGACATGATAGAATTTGAGAAAAATATCTCGATGGAAGTGCACTACATTAGTTTCTACTAGTTGGCCTTATTTTTGGACTACTCTCTGGGTAGCAATTGACACTATTTGGAACTCAACACAGACTATATCCCCATGTGGATGGCCACTAGGGCATGCTAATCACACTTGGAGGATGCGATGATCACATGCATGTTGAATTTCAAGAATTGCAGGTCTATTGCATGGTAAGGAAATTGGAGTTTACAGTTTCAATGTACTATTAGTGGACAACGATTGAGCAAATAAATTTTGTAGAACCAGAACAGATCAAAGATTAGCAAGAGTCGCTAACAGAACTATTTGGGTAGATGATGGACAAATCTGCAATTCGAGGCTGGCGATCGTATACTCTTGGCAGTCTCCCCAGCTTACGGGACCTATATATTTGGGAAGAAAATATATTTGACTAGATGCCAAATTGTATCTTTTCATTTTAGGAGCATGGCATTGTCAAGGCAGATTAATTGGACTTGACACCCAACTTGTATAGGGTACATGATGTCATCTATGTTTCTATGTTAAAGAGATTGTGGTGGATCTTCGTATATTTTGCAATGTTAACAATAGAGGTTAAGCACAACAGCAATATCCTTGTTTTCTTTAAGGAGTAGTTTAGTCATTTGGAGGACCAAATGTCTTTAAGAGGGATGGTTTGTAAGGCCCCAGACCTTAAGTTTTGGCCTAGGTTGGTTAGTAGGGTTTAGGTCGAGTTAGTTGGGTATAGATGGGTTGTGAAAGTGCATTTTAGAAATTAGGTCATTTCATGAATAGCATACTAGTGCAGGACCCATCGGAGTTGGGTAACCCAAATCCATGCTGGATCTTGGACCCAAACCATTGGACCTTATTGTGTTAATGCCCAAAAGCCCTTTCTTGGTATTAACCAAAATCCACTAAAAAGCATACTAGTGCAGGACCCATCGGAGTTGGGTAACCCAAATCCATGCTGGATCTTGGACCCAAACCATTGGACCCTATTGTGTTAAAGCCCAAAAGCCCTTTCTTGGTATTAACTAAAATCCACTAAAAAGCAGAAAGCCCTTGCTTGAAATTATACAAAACTCACTAAAAAGAAAGAGGCCCTTTCTTGTATTTAGACAAACTTTCTTTACAACTGAACCCAACCTTAATCTCTCTCGATCTTGTCCTCTTTCACATCATAACAAATCCTTTTTCTCCTCCTTCATCTCTCACCCTTTTTCATCTTCTCGATATCTTTCAACTAGGAAATCCAGCAATCAAAATCATGATCAGAGACCGCCGTCACTTTCCTCTCGTCGTCTTGATCTCAGGTAACCCTCTCCTTAAGCTATTAGGGATCAATCAAAACTTTAGGTGAATTTCCACTTTCTTGTATTTATAGGGTTTGGTAGGGAAACCATAGATCTGGTTATTAGATATCCCTTTTCTATGTTTTAGCACATATCTAACTTAGAAATTGTGTTCACGCATCACGAGGACTTCGAATTTGGGCATTCGTGGTTAGGATTGTGTTTTTTCATCACCTTGCAAATTCTAAGGCAAGTAGATAGTTATAGTGGGTGTTATCTTGGTTATTGAATTGATTTGTTTATGATCTAAGTTAAATATGAATCTCTGGTAAATTATTTGAAATAATTCAATGGCACAGACACAAGACCAATAATTATGTAAAGCACGAGTAGAGAGTAATATTGTAACAAAGAGTAGTGGAAGATTTTTAAATGTGTTTGTATGTATTATGGTTCAATGGTGACTACAAGTATATATAAAATCTTACATGTGTAAGTTGTTATCGAGTTAAAGATGGGAAGTTATAGTGATAAGATAGAATGAGATAGACACATGTTTGTTGAGTGATATCCGATGGTGTTTGTTGAGAGATATCAAATGGTGGGCCTGTGCATCATGTAATACCCACCTTCAAACTCAACCGGAGAGCATCAATGTGGAGTTTGGACTTTAGCTTGTTAAAGGGAATTGTTGATAATTCTTTTGTGAATATATCAGTTACTTGGTCACTAGAGGTAACTAAGCGAACTATTAAATCACAATTAATAACCTTTTCTAGAATAAAGTAATCATCAACTTCCACATATTTTGTGTGAGAATTAAAGATAGGATTTACTGCAAGATATAGGGCACTGATGTTATTGTACCAAATGATTGGTGGGGTCTGTAGGTAGATGTCTAAATCCTTTAGAAGCCTACAAATCCAATATAATTCTACTTATGTATGTGCCAAAGATTGATATTCAGCTTCAATGCTTGACCAAGATACTATTGGCTACTTCTTTGTACTCCAAGAGATAAGATTTTGACCAAAGTAAATTCCATAACCACTCGTAGAGAGACAATCATTAGGGTCACCAGCCCAATCTGCATTAAAGAAAGTGGTTAGTTCAACAAAACTAGGCTTGTAGTGTAGTCCATGGTTGAGAGTCCCTTTAAGAAAACAAAAAATACACGTGAAAGCTATCGAATGAGCAATAAAAAGCACATGCATGTATTAGCAAACCTAATTTATTGCAAATGTAATATCTAGTCTAGTTAAGGTGACATACTGGAGAGCTCCTAGTATACTTTGATAAAATGATGGATCTAAGACCGAATCACAGGAGTGTCTTGAAAGCTTAGATCAGCTACGACTAGTGAACTAAGTGGCTTGGCTCCATCCATCTTTGATTTCGCGCTGTAAGTCCACAATATACTTTGTTTGAGCTAGATGGAGATTATTATTAATACAGTGGGCCTTAACCCCAAGGAAATAACGTAAAGGTCCTAAATCTTTCATCTGAAAAATGCAATTAAGGTCAGTGATCAATGATGTGATTGCAATAGAGTCATTACCAATGACGAGCTTGTCATCCACATGGATGAGCATTATGATGATGGTATTTTTTGTAGTTTTACTAATAATGATGGGTCAATGGAGGATTCACGAAACCGGAGCCCCATTAAGTAATTACTTAATCGTATGAACCAGGCCCATGGAGACTACGTGAGCCGATATATAGACTTATGAAGCTTACATATGTGGCTTTTTTATGGATCAATGAACCCTTGTGGTTGGTGCATATAAATTTCTTCATTAAGGATCCCATGGAGAAAGGCATTTTTCAAATCCATTTAGCAGATTGGCCAATTAAATTCAATTGCAATGGACATTGTAATTATCATTGTTGTGGGTTTGACTAATAGGTTGAATGTCTCGTTATAGTCAATCTCGTATTGTTGGTGATACCCTTTGGTTACTAATCTAGCTTTGTATCTTTCAAGAAAACCATCAGATCTTTGTTTGATCCGATAAACCCATCTACAACCAACTACATTCTAAGGTGGATTGGGATTGGATAAATGGAAAAGAGGTATATTGGTGGGTTCATTTTGTTGAGAGTTAGGTTGAGGTTGTATAGTAGGCAAAATTGTATGAAGGATTGTCAAGGATGTGTTCTCATTACACTGAGGCAGCTAATGAGAGCATTTTAAATTGGGCTTTTCTCCTTGCCAAGAGAATGGAAACACTGTCTTATTAAAGACTACATGTCAAGAAATATTTATACAATTTCTTAATGGGTCTAAACACCCATAACCTAGATTATTAAGGCTATAGCCCAAAAAGACACATTCAAGTGATCCATATTCTAGCTTATGTGAATTGTAAGGGCAAATAAAAGGAAAACATGCACAACTAAATGAATGTAAGACAACTAATCTAGTGATTTTCCAAATAATCATTGCCAAGTGGATTCATTTGCAAGTGTTTTAGATGGCATTCAATTTATAAGATAAATGGCAGTGCGAAAGGATTCAACCCAAAATTGCGGTGGCATAGAAGCATGGGCTAATAGTGATAGGCCAGTTTCCACTATGTGCCTGTGCTTTCTTTCCACTATGCCATTTTGTTCAATGGTATATGGACATGAGAGGCGATGAGAAATGCCATTGCTGATTAAAATTTTTGAAATTGACAACTTGTGTATTCACCCGCCTCCATCAGATTGGAACATTTTTATTGTACGTTTTAGCATGTTTTCAACCATAGTTTCGAAAGAAACAAATGTATCAAAAGCCTTAGACTTTTTCATCATAGGAATAACCACGTATAGCTGCTAAAGTCATCAACAAAAAAAATGTAATATTTGTCCACTTATTGAAAAAATGGGTGCAGAGCCCCAAATGTCTGAATGAACTAATTCTAATGGAGTAGTAGTAGTAGAAGTAGATGAATAAGTGGGTAACCTTTTACTCTTACCCATTTGTCAAGAAACACAAATGGATGAGAGATGAGGGGTTACAAGCAAAGGAAGATTATTTTTATTTAACATCACGTGAAAAAGGTGATTGGCTGGATGTCCCAAACGATGGTGCCAAATTGAAAAACCGACTTGACTGGAGAGTAAAGCTGTAGATGCAAATGGGGAATGGCTTGATGAATGACTTATTTTGAGAGGATAAATCCAATCATTACTTTGCCCTTGAAAAAGCATCCTCCATGTGAGATTGTCCTTAACATAAAAACCCAAGTCAGTAAAGGTAAAGGAACAATTGTTGTCTTTGTAAAATTGATTAAAAGACAATAAATTGGTTACCATCTGTGGGACATGCAAAACATCATTAAGGTGGAATGTATTAGATGTAATATAAATAGTAGATGAGCCAAACTATTTAATTTCTAAACTTGTCCCATTACCAACTGAAATATGATCTCAACCATTATACTCAGATTGTAGTGAGAGATTGGCTATATCATTTGTAACATGGTTTGAAGCTCCAGTACACGTAAACTAGGTGTCATTAAATTTGTTTACAGTTGCCATAGTAGCCAGGTTGCTTCGTGGATGTCTGCCTTGATATAAGTAGTCCAGACGATGATAACAATCCAGAGCGGTATGACCAGTCTTGTTGCAAATTTGGCATGGAGGCTAATTATTGGAGCTCTCTAGGATTGTATTGTTGGTGGTAGAGGAAAGCCCACTATTGCAACCACTTCTGCGCCCACGGCCACAACCACAATTAAAGTTATAGGTTAAAGGATGGCGTTGGTTTTTGTTTTCACCCTTAGAAGTAAAGAAGGCAGTTGTTGGTAGTTCAACAGGTGCATCATTTTGAATTTTGGACTTAAGCAAGAAACCATGCAATTCTTCAAGCCTTATGGAGCCCAGTTTGGATGTGACGTGATGTCAAGTGCATCATACTCTTTTGGGAGGCCATCAACTATATCAATACTAGATCATCCTTGGGTATAGGGAAAGAGCTGATAAGTTATCGGATATAGATTTAGCCTTATGGAAATAATCTATAACTATAGATGTGCCCTCCTTTAAGGTTTAAAGCTAATTGTGCTTTGCAAGATTTATAATGAGTTCCATATTGAATTGCCAGGGAGTTCCAAATATCAAAATTTGCATTCAAGGTTACTACTTGAGCAAAAACTTGCTTGGTGAGAGTTGCTTTGAGCCATGAGACCAACATTTGGTCTTGCTTACACCAAGAGGTGTAGGTTAAGTTGACTTTTGTTGTAAATTTTCCACTTTGTCCTTAAGGTATTGATCCGAACAAAGGTCGAAACCATCCACAAATCCATAGAGGTCATTGGTGATCAATAGTGGTTCAAACTGGCTTTTCCATAAGAGGTACTTATCACCACCTTAACAAAGACTAAGTTTATTATATTGGCAAGCATGATTTGAGAATAGGAATTTGAAGATGAGGCTGAATCAGGCATTAACCGATAAGAATCAAGTTACAGAGAGTTTAAAAGTCATCAAACATCACCCACCTTTGGCTTGTAGGTCTCTGCAAGAAAAAGAAATTCACCAGATTCATTCGATAGCAAATGAATTAAGGGATCAACACAGAGTCCACAAAAGAACGTGATGAAACTTATGTAATGAAGAGAAATCACCAGGCTCCTTTGGTAGCAAATGAACTAAGATAGCAGCACATAAGTCCCGCAGAGGATCGTGACCACACTTATAATGTGGTGCTGTGATACAATGAAATAATTCAATGCCACAAACACAGGGAGCAATAACTGTGTAAAGCATGAGTAGAGAGTACTATTGTAACAAAGAGCAGTGGAAGAGTTTTAAATGTGTTTGTATGTATTACGGTTCAATGGTGAGTACAAGTATATATAAAATCTTACGAGTGTAAGTTATTACGGAGATAAGGATTGGAAGTTATAGTGATAGGATAGAATGAGATAGACAAATGTTTGTTCAGAGATATCCGATGGTGTTTTTTGAGAGATACCAAATGATGGGCTTATGCATCATGTAATATTATTAACATTGAAAATGGCTTTAATGGGAACTTGGAATCCTAGAGTTTGGTAATTAGTAAACTACGAAAAAGGGAAAACTATAGGAATTATCCTTGGGATGGAATAAAAATTTTGTTAAATTAGAGAAAGATCACCTCTCTACTGTCCAAGTAAATGCGTACAGAATTCGTAATGTGCTAGCGCACTCGAGTGCCACTAGTTGTGCTCAAGCATAACCCTATATGGTCTCAATTAATTGAAAAAGGATTTGGCACCTATTAGTTAGGGACATGCAGACGAGCAGGATGTCAACTGTGCTCAAGCAGGCTCCCCTGTTGTGTTTAACAACAGGGGAGATTATACTTTAATTGATTCAAGCCCCCAGGATATTGTAGTCAACTTAGGGCTGACTGTGGCTTTGGTGCCAAAGGTTTGGCCTATGGATCCCTAAGCATAGATTTGTGGCCTTGGACCCAATAATTCGCTTATGTAATGGACTATGGTTGGGTGATTGACCGGGGACCCTAAGGTTGATTATATACATACAATGGGCAACCTTGGAACACGAATGGTTATACAACCTCTCGAGATGCTGCACGTTATAGGCACCAAATGAGCGTAGTTCTGCTTTGTGGGAGTACATGGTTATCATGTAGACTAGGTAGTTTTAGGAATATGTATATTGGTTAGCCTAGACTATGGGATGGTGTAGAATCAGACCCTTAATCTCAATACAACAAGTGGTATGGCTTAGTGTGGACATATAACTTATTTGCACAATATACCTCAGATTAATATATTCAATGACTAAAACAACTTCTATAAGAATAAGATTGGACTTGGCATTATCCTACCTCGGTAGGCTTTGGCATGCATTTGATATCAATTGCAGTTGGAGGTGGACGTATGCCACTATCTATGCATCATATTTGGTGGGCTTACCGGTGTTTTTGCATCATATTTGGCGGGCTTACCCATGTACATGCATTATATCTAGCAGGCTTGCCTATGTCTGTGCATCATGATATATTGTTCATTTATTTGATTTTCAACTTATATAATTAACATATGTTATCCATAAGTGTACTTAAGCAAATATGTTATGGATTTATGTTCACCACTTATTGTTGGAGATTTATACTAAAAACATACTTTTATGTATTTGTCTTTGACTGATTTATTTATTAGTGAAGTTTATCTTTTCATCTTAATGAGAATTTGTTAAGCAATAGTTGTGTTGTTTTTTTTGTTATACATGTGTCTTTTATTGTATAAACTTTTATTGTATAAAGTAGTCAAGTTAGGGTGTAAAGTTCAACTTACACACGAAAGACTTATTTGTCTCTTCATATAGAATATAAGTTATTGTTATTCACAATCTAGATAGAGTTGGATGCACCATTAGTACGATTATAGCATGATGGTTTAGCAAGCTTGTCTTTGCTGTAGGAAATGGTATAGTTTCAACTCGTTATGCTAGTACGCTCTTTGTGTATTGAATAAGACCGTTTTTGGGTTTGTTGTCTTTATGCTGACTACATAAGACGATTAACATCCAAATGTTATTAAATGCTTGTACTCTTAATTCCAACATAAATAATAGACACATACATTTAGTATTTGGCATTCTAATTTACAAAGAAGTGAAACCTTTTATGGGTCAATAATCTCAGTAAATTACATGACTACATTACATGTATAATAGATATTAGTTTATTGATGGAATCCACGTCCCGTAATAGAGATTGATGATATCTTCACGATGAAGCTTATAAGTTTTGATTATGTCAAACCTTACTGGTGGACTCTGTATCCTACATATTAAATAAATTAAGTGTAAGGTCTTAAGGAATTCTATAGATATCAATTAAATATAGATGTCAGTAATTATTTAATCGATGGATATCTGAAATCTTAACATAGGGAGATTAATAAGCATTTAATAACAAGAAGCTCGAAATATAATTTTGAGAATAAGGACAGGAGTGCAATTATATTCTCCAGTAGACTGAATTGTAATTTACGGAATTAAGATTCTAATTTAGGTCAAATTAGAGTTTCTTGTTTCCATAAGAAGCCTATTCTTTGTTGTTATCTTAAGGTCTCTATCGTAGTATATAAATATGCGCTATTGCTTTCTAAAAGGAAAAAAAGATAGAGAAATTTTGTTTTTAAGAGCAAAGAGAATTGCGGAAGAGGCCCACACTTGATGTGAGCTCAAGCATAAAGGAATACATTAGAAAGTCTTGAGATTTTTGAATTACTGGAAGACCAAGATCACATTAGAGATATCTTGCAGGTATGATTCTTAAATTACCTCATCTAAAGTTATTTCCGCAGTAATCTATACGCAATATCTAGGGATACTGGCGACTCCCTCCGAAAATAGTATCGAAGTCAAAATATAGTAAGATTATAGGTTGTTTTAAAAAAATATGGTGATTGCATTTGCTGTAACTAACCCTTGTTTTACAACAAATTATCTAACCTTTGTTTTACAGTGGTTGATCTAGTTGTCATGATCATCATATGTGTATGTTATGTGAATGGATCCCACGAATCAAATTCATGGTTATTGTTTTACTTATTTTTCAATGTTTTATGGTGTTGCAATTATATTGATATAGCATGTGAACTCCATTCGTCAGGAGGCTTAGGATTCGATGTAATTGTCATGGTGATGTAATTATATTAATATAGCATGTGAACTCCATTCGTAAAGAGGCTTAAGGTCAACGTAATGTTTCTTTTTAAGAAGGGACATAGATTCTGAAGGCAGTAATTCAATTTCGAAGGAAGAACATCATGCTTGATCCCCACCAGCGAACACCCCCATACCCCCTTGTGAAGTGCATGTTTTAAAGAAGTGACAATTAAGAAGACAAAGGATCCTGCTTGACCATGATAGTTAGGATTCTTTTAGTGGTTGTCTTTCTTTTTGTGCTTGGATATCTATTATTATCATAACTTGCTAAATATAATATTAGACCTATTTAATAATGTTTGAAATGGTAAAGTAGGTTCCGTTCATGTAATTTGCAAATAAAATTAAACTCAAATTTTTTTATCAATAACACCAATGCTATGATGCATAAAGATGGAGTAACCTATACATCTTGGTAACATATTACTTTAAGATTCTAAACTGATCTTAATTAAACTGTTTTACAAGAACCTTCATTGTTAAATAACTAAATAGGAGAGGGAAACTTTTAGTTCCTACAGTCTTTATCATTGTTTTGTAGGAGATGTAATTGATTTATATGTTGATGTTGGAGTGTTCTTCCTAATCGAATTAGTTAATTATCGAACTCCAATACAAACTCCCATATGGATGATTTAGGATAATTATTAGTATAGGTCACTTCTCCATCTGACAGGACCGAATACAAAATAATGGACTTTGAATTAAATGATGGTGTACACTTAGCTATAAATAACAGTATGCTCTCCATCTAAGTCACCTTATTATTTATAAGAACAAAGTCATGGTAGCTATTTGGTTTTACTTGGCATGATTTATTGCCTTGACAGTAAAAACTAATAGGTTATGTCCTATCTGAACAAAACAGGTATGGTAAAAGTCCTCCCATCGAGGCATACTATGCATTGATGTTTTTAGATTACTATTAGATTCTTTTATTAATTGCCAGAAGAAGCCACTTTCCTTTATTTGAATCTAAAGTTTATTTGCCCATCATTATTAAATGATAGGTTCTTTCAATCTACTTGCTATTATTCTCAAAGAACACAAACTCATTGGACCTAATTATATTGACTAAGAAAGAAACTTGGATATTGTGCTAACTGCTAAAGAGTACAAATATGTGCTCACTGAGGTGCGCCTAGAGAAACCTACAGATGGTTGTACCGATGAGGTAGCCATCCAGGCATACAAAAAAAAAAGATTAAGGCTGATGAGATAGCGCGATGTTACATGTTGGTATTTATGTCAAATGTTTTGCAACATCAACATCAACCTTTGCCTACTGCCTATGATATCATGTACAGTCTTAAGGAGATGTTTGGTGATCAAGATCGGGCTGCTAGGCGGGTTGCTATGAAATAACTATTTAATAGTAAGATGGCAGAAGGTACCACCATAAAGGACCATGTTCTAAAAATAATGGGACACCTCAATGAACTAGAGGTCCTTGAAGCTGAAATTAATGGGGAAACCCATATCGATATCATTCTTCAATCTTTGACTGATTCCTTTGAGAATTTCCTCCTAAATTACAATATGAACAAACTCAACTTTTTTCTAGAAAAATTACTAAAGGAACTTCAAGCTACTAAGGTCTTTCTCTAAAAGCCAGTTAGTGCTCACGTTGTTGAAAAAGGTTCTTTTCTAAGCCAAAAGGCAAGAAGAAACAGAAAAAGGGTCAGAATCGTAATACAGTTCTTTAAAGAGGCAATGTACCGTAGGGAGGAGTGAAAAAGCCGAAGGGCAAGTGTTTTCATTTCAAACAAGCAGAGTACTCGATAAAGCAATATCCAACTTATCTCAACAAAGTGAACAATAAAGGTAAATTTCATTAACTAGTTGTTGAATCATGTTTGGCGGTTATATCTACCAGTACTTGGTGTGTAGATATAAGAGCCACTAATCATGTTTGCAATTCTTTGCAAAGGTTCTAGGAAACCAATAAGCTAAATGATAGAGAGATTTATTTGCTTATGGGTGATGTTACGAGAGTGGCAATAACTACAGTAGGAGATGTTTCTCTAAGTTTTAGTACAAATAGGACTTCAATTTTAAAAGATTGTCTTTTTGTTTCCTCCATTAGGAGGAATTTAATTTTTGTTTCTAAGTTGGTTAAAGATAGATATTCCATTTATTTTAATAAATTTGTGGTTATTAAGTACAATAAGCATTTTATATATTCTGATTCATTGGTGGATGATCTTTATACTGTTGATTCTATCTCTCCTAACCTGCAACTGATTAAATCAAATAACACAATTACCCTACCATGTAAGAGAAAGGAACCTTTACAATTGAACCAAACGTATCTTTGGCATTTACACTTGGGTCATATTAATCTAAACTAAATTGCAAGACTGGTTGCAAATAGACCATTAGATTCATTAGAAGTGGAGGTACTTCTAGTCTATAGATCTTGTTTAGAGGGAAAAACGACCAAGCGCTCTTTTTGGGCAAAAGTCTATAGGGTCTAAGAACCGTTAGAATTAGTTCACTCTAACTTGTGTGGACCTATGAATGTCCAGGCAAGAGGTGGCTTTGAGTGTTTCATCACTTTTATTGATGATTACTCAACGTATGGGTATATTTACTTAATATGCCGTAAGTCCAACAGCTTTGAGAAATTTAAGGAGTATAGGACAGAAATGAAAAATCATATAAGTAAAAGTATCAGGGCACTACGATATGATCGTGGTTGTGAGTACCTCTTTGGAGAATTTAGAGATTACTTAGCACAAGAGGGGATTACATCCCAGTTGTCTACACTAGGTACACCTCAACAAAATGGTTTAGCAAAAAGAAGGAATAGGACTTTTATGAATATGGTGAGGTCAATGATGAGTTATTCATATTTGCCTAATTCATTTTGGGGGCATACTTTAGAAACTGCAGTATACATTTTAAACTAGTTCCATCTAAGTTACTACATATTACACCCACAGAACTATGGACTGGGCACAAACCTAGTTTAAAGCATGTTTGAATTTGGGATAGTCCAGCACACGTACTGAAGGGGAACACAGATAAGTTGGATCTAAGAACAGAAGTTTGTGTTTTTGTTGGATATCCTAGATGAACAAAAGGTGGTTTGTTTTATAATTCTAAAGATCGAAAGGTCATTGTTAGCACCAATATCCGATTCTCAGAAGAGGACTATGTAATGAACCACAATCCTAAAAGTAGAATTGTTCTAGAAAAATTGAGATGAGAGAGACCTACCCAAGCTTTTCCATTACCAGTAGCATAGAAAAATATACTAAAAGATGGAGAATTTGACGTTCCATTACATCATCATAGTGGGGGGATTGCTGAATCACAAGCAGATGATACTCTAGGTGATCCCACCAACATGCTAGGTGATGAGCTAGATCAGCATATTGATGATGGTACACCAAGATTAGTTTTAGTACTGCCTGACACTACTCATACATAGACTCAGGATATACCTTGTCATAGTGGGAGGGTTGTTCGTCAACCTGAGCGGTATATGTTCTTGAGAGAGTCATTCGATAGAGTCCTTAATGATCTAGATAACAAACCCTATGACTTTAATGAAGTACTCTAAGACAAAGATGCAAAGCTATGGCAAAATGCTATGAAATCAAAAATGCAACCTATGTACTCTAATCAAGTCTGGCATCTTGTAGAACCATTAGAGGGGATAAAACCTATCGATTGTAAGTGGGTCTACAAGAAGAAAAGAGGAGTAGATGGAAATGTTGAAACCTTCAAAGCTAGGCTTATTGCGAAAGGGTTCACTTAAAAGAAAGAGTCGATTATAAGAAGACCTTCTCGCCAATAAACATGCAGAAATCCATTCTTTTATTCATTGTGACTCATTTTGATTACAAAATTTGGCAAAGGTATGTCAAGACAACTTTCCTTAATGGAAGTCTTGACAAATACATTTATATGGTGCAACAAGATGGATTCGTAACTGAAGGCCGTGAACAAATGTTGTGCAAGCTTAAGAGGTCCCTTATGAACTTAAGCAGGTGTCTAGATCTCGGAACACTCGGTTTGATCAAGCCATTAAATCTTATCATTTCGAGCAGAATCCTGATGAATACTGTGTGTATAAGAAGTGCAATGGCAATGTGGTGGTTTTATTAATCCTTTATGTAGATGACATCCTACTCATTGGAAACAATGTTAGGGTGTTGTCTTCGGTTAAAGTATGGTTGAGCAGTCAGTTTCATATAAAGAACTTAGGAAAAGCTAGTCACATTCTATGGATCAAGCTCTTACAAGATCGAAAACAAAGACTGTTGGGCTTATCTCAATGATTTATATTGATGTGATTCTTGCCTGATTTAGAATGCAAGGTTCTAAGAAAGGATTTCTTCCTTTTAGGCAGGAAATTACTTTATCTAAGGATTAGTGTCCTAAGACACTTGAGTGTTAAGCAATCAAGTACTACTGACTCTACCATGGAAGCCAAATATGTGGCAGCTTCTGAAGTAGTTAAGAAGGCAATTTGGCTTAGAAACTTCTTAATGGATCTAAAAGTAGTACTTTCAGTAAAACCACCTATAATACTTCATTATGATAATACCGGTGTGGTTGCTAATGTAAAGGAACGTAGGATGCATAAGAAAGGTAAGCACATCCAATGTAAGTATCATCTCATACTAGAAGTCGTACTGAGGGGTGATATAATTATGACCAAGATTACATCAGCGGACTACCTATCCAATCCTTTTACAAAGAGCTTACCAGCAAAGAGTTTTGATAGTCATGTGGAGGGAATGGGGTTGAAATACATATCAGCATGGTTTTGTGTCTAAGTAGAAGATTGTTGGAAATTTATATTAAAAGCATACTTTTATATATTTGTCTTTGACTGATTTATTTATTAGTGAAGTTTGTCTTTTCATCTTAATAAAAATTTGTATAAGGAAATGGTTACATTGTTTCTTATTATACATGTGTATCTTTTATTGTATAAAGTAGTCAAGTTGGTGTGTAGAGTTCAGCTTACACATGGAAGACTTATTTATTTGTTCTTATAGAATATAAGTTATTATTATTCACAATCTAGATGGGGTTTAATGTACCATCAGTACAATTGTAGCATGATGTTTTAGCAAGCTTGTCTTAGCTATGGGAAATGGTATAGTTTCAACCCGTTATGCTAGCACGCTTTATGTATATTGAACAAAATTGCTTTTGCATTTATTGTCTTTATACTGACTATATAAGATAATTAACATCCTAATAGTTATTATGAGTGCCTATACTCTTAATCCCAATATAAATAATAGACACATACATTTAGTGTTTGGCATTTTGATTTACAAAGGAGTGAGACCTTTTATAGGTCAATAATCTCAGTAAATTGGATGACTACACTACATATATAGTAGATAATAGTTTATTGACAGAATCCACGTCCCGTAAAAGAGATTGATGATATCTCCATGATGAAACTTATAAGTTTTGATTATATCAAACTCTGCCGGTGCACTCTGTGTCCTACATATCAAATAAGTTAAGTGTAAGGTCTTAAGGAATTATATAAATATTGATTAAATATAGATGTCAATAATTATTTAATCGATGATATCTAAAATCTTAACGTAGAGAGATTAACAATCAGTTAATAACAAGAAGATCGAAATAAAATTTTGAGAATAAGGACAGGAGTGCAATTATAATTCTCTAGTGGACTAAATTGTAATTTACGGAACTAGAATTTTAATTTGGGTCGAATTAGGGTTTCCTATTCCTATAAGAAACCTATTCCTTATTTCCTTTTTAAGGTCCCTATTGTAGCTTGTAAATATGTGTTGTTTCTCTCTAGAAAAAATACAAGAGAAATCTCATTTTTTAAAGCAAAGAGAATTCGTAGAAGAAGCCCACACCTCGATGCGAATTCGGGCATAGAGGTATACAGTAGAAGATCTTGAGTTTTTTGGGTTGCTGTAAAACCAAGATCAAATCAGAGAGATCTTGCAGATATGGTTCTTGAATTATTATCATTTAAAGTTATTTCCACAATAATCTGTACGCAATATCTAAGGATTCTAAAAGCTCCCTCAAACACTTATAACCTTCTATTTGCTAGATTACGTCAATCTGACTCTTTTACATTTGGTGTTTAGGTATCAACGTCACCATCAAATCGATGAATCAGGGTACGTAGGAGGTTACGTCAGATGGTCTGTTGTTAAGTGATTGTCTATGACGTATTTGTATCACCATCATTGGTGTGAGAGAGATATCATACTCACCCTAGCTATTTGGTTAACTTGGATGTTGTATTAGGTGGCTTTTACACTCTGGCCTAAATGCTGTAACTTTTAATTTTTTAATTGAATCTTAAATTAGTTTGCTTCTAATTCTTGACAATTTTAGTTATTATTAATGTTATTTCCTATGATGTGGATGTGTATACCAACTACGCAGATGAATGAATTGTAAACTTCCGTGTGTGATTATGTTGTCTAATCAACACACATAACCTCACGTAGGACTTCGATTCACCCGGAGTTGAAGCCAATATCACCTTTATGAGAAAATTTTTAATTGGGTCCTACTCTCACACCTTTGAAATTGGGTTTGGATCTAACCCAGTTTTGGGGATGTGACAAATACCATCCGATCATTACCTTATCAAGCATAGATGCATCCCATTTATTGGGTTGAGAGTCCTACACCTAGTTGTTTATTTAATGAATTGCCTTCCATCTAAAATCCTTCATTTTCTCTCCATTTCGATTTTTTTTATGAAAAATTCCATGATTTCTTGAAACTTAGAGGTTTTAGGTGCCTTTATTGCCCAAATTTATTATCCATTGTAGAATTAGCAGCTCATAGCCTCCCTATGTTTTTCTTGAATCTTTACCAAACTACTAAGGCTATATAGGTATTTATTTCTTCTTTCTTCTTATATAGGTCAAGTGTTTTTTTTTTTTTATTTGTTAATCTAGCCATGTTACCTTTGATGAGCATACATTCCTTGTGAGGCCACAAAACATTCCCCTACGTCTTTAGTATTTACCATCCATCTTGATCATCCAATCATCATCCACATCTCAACACATCAAATGTGCCCCCATTCTATTACCAAACCACCACATTCCTACCACTCATCTACTATACTATTTCATCTTTATCCCAAACCACATCTAGTGGCCCAATGTATAAACTCCCCTCCTACATTTTCTCCACCTTCTAATCACCACATTTACATTTTCTCCACCTTCTAATCACCACACTAACTCATCTAACTTTATCTTTGAAATCTCCCATTCAAAGTTCCTATACTAATTTTCTAACACCCAATCACTATTGTTATATCTAAAGCCAATTGAATCCAATTAAGCAATCATCTTTAATCTATTTAAGCGATTTTGACCTTCCAATTTATTTTGTATCGTGCCATTGAACTTTGTCAATTTCATCAATTCTTAAACGTTTCATATTTTCATTGTTTAATTACTCACACATCCCATTTCCAAACTCTCAACAAATGCATAACACCTCGCACACTAACATTTCAAAAAATGATTCGCATAACCCGTTAACTCCCCTTCTCCCCTTTGGGTGGTGGATTGATGACTATGTTCTATACAATCTGTGTGCCAATCTCTAGAGTCTCCTACACTACGGCAAAAACATTTTCCTTTCTATTAAAAAAAAGAAGAAAAAAAAAGTGAAAAACATGATCTTTAGGCTTGTTTGGGAAGTCTTATCTACATGAAATAGATCTATTTCAAATGACCCTATTTGAAATAGATCTATCAAATGACTCCATTTGAAATAGATCTATCTCAAATAGACTGTTTCATAACATATAAAACTAATATAAATAGACGCTTTCAATCCAATGGTATATGATTTTTTGCAAAATCACTTGATATTGAAAATGAACTAGGGGTTGATTTTTTACACCATGGCTATTTTTAGTATTCCTATGAGAATTAACAGCTCAGATCCTAATATTAGGGGCCATAAAATTAGAAAATTAGACCAAATGGTTCACCTTTTTTAAAAATATCTCAAGATCTGTGAAGGATCAAAGGCTAAAATTCTACATGGTGGCTACTTTTAGTGTTATTAATAGTTTGTATGGTTTAGATTATAGTTCAAGGCCCCACAATTGAAAAAAAAAACAACAAAAAAAAGGGATTGTGTCTAGGCACATTATAAATCCAGTCTGTCATACACGGTACATCAACGGTCATCCGTTTTTTTAGTTAATTTCTTGAGAACGTTGAGGAATAATAGACTAATTTTTGAACCAGTAGCCATTTTTGTCTTTCCAAAGAGTTTAAATGACTCAAATTGTGAATATGGGTTTTTGCACATGTTCAAACAATAAGATTTGTGATTATGAGTTTTTTGCACATATCTCTAGATTCATTATAGATCAATGGCTTAAATTTTACAAGCCAGCCGTGTTTAGCTTCTTAATAATTCCAACGGTTCAGATCAATGTTAGTGTCCCAGACTAAAAATAAAAAATTAAAAATAGACATGCAAAAAAGATTGCCTAAATCATTATTCATCCGCTCATCTATGTACACTAGACATGCGCATCTATTTCAATTATACTTGTTTTCACTGTTGTCCGAAATAGACAAAATTGCTTTTTATGTGGTTTCAAGAAGAGGCTGTGAATATGGTTCCAAATGCACTAAATGCATTTTCAATCAACTTTAAGACAATAAGAGGTTGGGAATAGCGTTTCCAAACATGCACTTAGTCTTTATCATTCTTCTAAACATCATTTTCCTTACAGACAGTGCCCCTTATAAGCATTTCATGATTATGTTCAGTAGCCTCTTTTTGAAGAAGAAGACGCGGATTCTCATGGTCGCTCTTGACACGGCTAGATAAACCACCACTTTACAAGCTCAATCTTTGTGTCACAACCCCAAATCGGTAAGTGTGTTTAGGGGGCCGCAACATGCACGACAAGGTCTGCCACGCGCATTAGTACCTTTAGGATTTTGTTAGGTGAGGCTTACCGAACACTTAAATCTGCTAGGGATACACAGCGGATTGCTTGCGAACCATATTATATCAGTTGCATGAGTAGTAAAAGAACATACATATCATGTACAGACAGGATGGCAAAAGGAAACGCATTTCATCTTATATTCAAGTTAAACATTTATATATAAAAAAATAAAAGTTTAATTACAACCTAGAATATGGCCTATAACACACCAGCCATAAACAAAAGTAATACAAAAGTAATCCCCCAATATAATTCAAAATGTGACGACAGTCAAGCTCCAAAGGTTCCGATGTCTAGATTATATAGTCAAGATTCCACTCATGTACAATTGATTCATCCTGTTGGACCGCCTCAAAGTCCAGTTCAATGGTGAGGGGCTCATCACCTACATAACACCAAGAGTAGGTCAAATGATGTCTGGCAAGGTGTCATTAATGATAGTTCAACATGTATCAAAATAGAATAACGACATACAAGATTAACACAGAGCAAAACAGTATCACTAAGCATGTTAGTGAAGTAATGAATAAAGCATGTTAAGAATCATAAATACAAGTTACACAAGTATATCCTAGCAAAAAGGCATTCACGTAATAATAATCCTTGGTGCGGGCACATCCACATCTCCCATAGAGAGCATGATAGACTGTACCACATAACTCCCCTGGAGTATATGGTCGTTATCATGTTTGGCCTTCCCATAGATGTATTTGCTTATCCTTTGCAAGGCAGGTACTAAAGTGACACCAAGTCACTTATTAGAACTACGTTGCAATGAGTAACCATAACAGAATAATAATACTAATCATAGTACTAAAAATGGGATGATGCTAACTCGGGAATCCATAAGTTAAACTTATTTTGGGTCCAAATATGATATTTGACCCAAGTCATGAAATACCGCAGGTATCGAGTAGGTTTGATTGGGATCATGTTCCACACGAGTTGCTTTTAATGCATACGGGATCAACTAGATGAATCTAGTGATGAACAGCAAGTACAAGGTGTACTGGATAGGTTTACAATCCCTTAGGATTAAAGGAATGATTCTAAGTACAATCAGTTCAAAACAACCTTTTAGGGTTCGAAATAAGTAGAATTATCTTAGAAAATTCTAAGTACAATCATGCAACATTTTGGCTAGAAATGGAGTACTTAAAATGGTTAGAAAAGTATTAAGTGGATTTGGAGAACGAGGGAGGTCATTCACTTCCATGCGCATAGACCAACCAACGTAGCTCTTAACAATGGATCTAGTCATCCAAAGGTGGTAACGATGATCAAATGCACAACCCATGCCTAAGGAATGACGTACATAGCTATCAATGCTTTTGGCAATAGTTGAGTAGTCTCAAGTGTGTCAATAGTACTAATACAAGTGAAAGAATGGTGCAGGCATTGTGTTCGCAGACAATGTGAAGCGACAAAGCTAAAAAACAGTCAAGGAATCATTACAAATGGTCATCATAGGGTTCACTTTCGAGGTGCAATAGTCAAATTGGTTGTAACGCATGTGTTGACCCCTTTTTGGAGACCAAGGAAAAGACACGGAGAAGAAAGAAAACACTAAATGCCAAACTTTTTGACTTTTTTCAATTATGAGTTTATTTTTGTGGGTTCTTTTGCATTCTAACCTCCCAGGTGTGGTTGTTTACATGTGTTTTTTTTATGACAACCCTCCCACTTCGTTTCGGATGATCAACACTTATAAGAAGAAAGAAAATAATGAAGATTTAAATAAAAGTTTTAAAAAAAGTAAAGGAGACCACTCCTGAGATGTAAGCCGCCTTTTGGTATTTCAAGTCGATCGAGCAATCTTTGTAAACTATCACCCATTTTGTTTTGTTGTAGAATTTCCAGGGGGAGTTTAGAATGAAGGTTCTACGGTAATGGTTGCTCCCATGGTTATGCCCATATCCCCTTTAACTCCTAAGTGAATGGAATGAAGAAAGTCCCTAAAGACTCATCTTCTTTGGAGATTCTTTCAGACCAAGGAACTATCCTTTTAATTATTTTGAAAAGATCAAGTACCTTGTAATGAGGGTCGAGGCTTGAACTTTGGAGAAATTGAAGTGCTGAAGTCATCTCAAAGAGGATCTAAAGAGTCTTGAATCCTTTGTGGCTGTGTTTCTTCGTGACCATTGTGTTATGTTCACTGCACTCTATTGGAATGGGCGCTCAAAGGTGGTGGTTGGGGGGGGGGGGGGGGGGGGGGGGAGGGTGTATTTATAGCCTTCAAGAGTCTTCTCTAGTCATTTATGGTAGGGAGAAGGTTAAGCAAATATTTTATTTAACAGAGGGTAGCCAATAGTGTATTTGTGCGGTTGGCTACCCTCCTACAGTCAACTTTGTGATGTGGCAATAAGATCTTCGCCCTTGGATCATGGTAATCAACTTGAAATCAACTCTAAATTATTTGACTAGATCTCAATTGGCTACTTAATGAGTTGTTAAAATTTTAACACTTGGACAATCACTTTCCTCTATCGGCCAATGTACATTCGGCCACTAATTTATGCAGTCGGCCAATGTTCATTTGGCCACTGATTTGTTCAGTCGACCAGTGTTCACTCTACCACTGATTTGTTCAATCAGCCAATGTAAGATTTTTGATTTTTTGAATTGTTTTAACTTATTTTCTTTTTCAGCTTTGTCCTTGAGTTGTTTGTACTTTGTTTTGTTTTGTTTGAGCTATGCTTAAGTCTTCAACTTGACTTTGGATATGCCGAATTGTTTGTGGATTTCTTCCGAACCTTTTTTTCACATCAACAAATACCCCCTCAAGGTACAATGATGAAGGATTTCCCTGTAATCGTTGTACCTCAAAAGATGTTGATTTGGAAAGGATGTTTTCCCTACTGCTCACTTCCTTCTTTTCAGAGATGCTTTATGTGCACTTGTAATTTGTGGGATCTATTTCGTCATGGTTCTTAAGATTTTGAAAAGGCTAGGGATTCTTTTGAAGAACGGAAAATGGATTGGTTCGTGGAGATTTTGTCTCCTATACTCTATTTTCACAAGAATTATGAGGATTTTCCCCAGGTTTTAGGATTTTGCCCAGGGTTTAAGGTGTTTAGGTTTTTACCCGGTTTGTAAGGTTTTTCTGAATAGAAATTGAGTTGGTTTTTGTACTTTTGTTTCCCAAACATGGTGTTTTGACTAAGTTTGGGGTGCTTTTGATGAATATGAAGGGGTTTTAAATGGAGCCAAGGTGCTTTTGACCGAGGGTTTTTTGAGGATTTCTTTTGATCAAGGGTATGGAGAAGACTTTTATTGCTAAAGAAGAGAAATGTTTGACCACTGAAAGGTTAGAATTAGCAAGTGAATTGCTTTACTATGAGTTATGGATCTACCTTAAATTTCTACGGAAAATCAATTAATTTCATGTGACCGAGGGTTTGAAGGATCAAATGAAGTCAAGACTAATCATGTAGCCAGTTGTTTCGAAGGTTTTTTGGAAAGGAACACTAAGGAAGGAAGGTTTTGGGGTTTCGGAAGTTTGAAAAATCCTAAAAGTGGGGTAGAAAGGCAAAAGACTATCACTAAGCTACCGCAGGGGTTACCCTGGTTAGCCGATTGAAATGTTTATAAAAGGCAGTTGATTCATTAGTTTTCCCACTTTGTGAATTTAATTTTCTTGCTTTTGAGATTCTTGTACAGTTTCCAGAGCCTCTCTTCGAGTTTTCCAATCTCCTCTTCAAGTTTTCTTCATCAATCAAGGCTAGCAATGGCTGGTAAGTCATCTTTTTCATCATCCTCCTTGTGTTTTTGTAGTTGCAAAGCCGATCAGCTCTTTTATTGCTGCTGTTGTTATACTTTCTAGCCATGGCCGGTTTTTTTCCTTGCTTTTCCCATTCTTTTTCGTTCCAAATGACTTCTTTTTGCTTTGATGTGCTTTTCCTCTTTTTTTGTTGCTTGATTTTGTGTTAAAAATCTCAACATATTCTTTAAGATCTTTTCAAACTCCAAAGGTTCAGTTGCAATTGGTCACCGTCATCGCGTGAAAGGGAAAGTTTGGGATTTTGTTGTTATTATTTTGGTCTTGGATTTTTTTTTTTTTTTTTTTTTGCAAGATGATGGGTATGATTGATTTGAACGAGGTTTAGGGTTTCCATCAAACTTTGGTGGGTTTTTTTTACAAACTTTGAAAAGTTTTGAAGTTTCGACCCTGGGGTAGCTGACTGATCTGCTCTGCAGTTTTGAATTTCAATGGTTGACCGTGTTGTAATGACTTTTGGTATTCCCAGGGTGGCCGATAGATGTCCACTGCACTTCTAGGGTAGCCAGTAATTCTATCTTTTTGAGTTTTCTTGAGTGGCAGATAGAACACTTGCGTTAGGCATTTTAGACTTCCATTCATTATAGCCTATAGTGTACTTTGCTGCCTGGCCAAGAGGTCCCCATGCCTCAAGCTTTTTGTACCCATCCATTGGTGGTTGATGGACTATCTTTGAATAGTGGAAATGACCCTTATGCCTTAGGCATTTTTCCAAATTCTTGAGTAGCTTAAGTGTGTACTTTTAGCAGTTGAGAGGCTTTTATGCCTTATGCATTTTTTAGCTTTTGCCTTAGATGATCAAGAGGCCTATTTTGGGTGGCCGAATGGCTTCCATGCCTTAGCCTCTTCTAGGTTTGCCTCTTTATGGTTGGGAAAGATAGCTTGACTACCTTGTCACACACTTAGAATTTTTTAATTCCTTTGTGCTTGCATAATTGCTTGCTATATTCATGTGAACCAAAGCCCTAACTTGCTTCCGTGAAAGGTCATTGGTGATCTTTGTTTTAAATTGACCTGGAAGCCTTATATTTAGGCTTTATGTATGAGCTTGAGTGTTTCCAGGGCTCAGAGGTAAGTATACCCTTTTTCTTGAGGCTTTGTCCCCTCCCTTTTACCAAGGGGAGATTGAAATTTTGGTAGAATCTTATCAACTCTTGTACTCATCATGGTGTTTTTGTTTTTGCTTTTAGTGGACAAAGGCAAGAAGGTTGCTTCCTCCTCTACCAGGGCAAGAAGGCTATTGGGATTTCATCTTCAAACACACCCCCTTCGCCTCAGATTGTTGGCCGTCATACTTGAGCCTGTTTTGAAGAGATCCTAGATAATGGCTGAAACTCATGTTGTTGAGACAGTGGTTGAATTGCAAAACCATCTTCTACATACTCGCACCATGTGGATCTGCAAAGATATCCTTAGTAGCTTCCCTTGGAAAGATCATCAATAGACCAGTCACAGGAAGCAAGACTATATCTTTGGTGATAGTGACGAGAACTACTATGACTAAAGTGCTGATTTCCTAGTCCATAGATATTTCAACAGAGATGGTGTGTGTATTAACCTTTCCACTAAGTACCAAGATAAAAAGGGTCCTTAGTTAATGGAATTGGCCACTTCTATCCCCTTAAGGCACAATGAACTTTAATGGGGAAGTCACTATCTCAATACAAGATGAAGGTGTTTTTTAACTAACACTATTTTTATGCTGAGGACTGTTGACTTCTAATTAAGTATTGGAGCCACGGTGATGGATGTGGTGCCTTTGACTATTCTTTTTGATAGGCTTTTTGAGGTAGCCAAAGAATGGCCAGGGCAAGCAGATCAGGATCCTTCTAGTATTATCAGCAAGAAGTGCTTAACAAGAAGGAAGCCTTTGACATAGAGATGCTGAGATTTAAGCAGCAGGAGGTCAGTCGTATTCTTGAGCGAAGCCATCTCGAAAGATCTTTGGAATTTCAGAGGAAGCAAATCGAGCAAGCTGAGAATAGACTATCTGATCTACGAGTCACATATGCGCATGACGATGCGTCCTTCACAGCCTTAACTAAACAGATAGAAGGTATCACTGGTAGATTTGGTGCCAAAGAGGTAGGATTGAGTGCTCTTATCAAATCTATGGAGGATGCCCTTTGAATGCCAGTTAATGAAGCTACTACTGAACCTGCTACTCATACTTCCATGGCTTTCCTGGACCAGCAATCAAAAGCCGACCTTCAAAAGATCTTTAAGGAAATTGAGCAATTTTTTGAAAACTGTAATGAACATATTTTGAATGAAGACCCTTCATCTTTTTGTTGAATGTCTTCACTGTTCTTTTTTTATTGTATGGTTTGGTGTTTGCATATAGTGAGTTTAAATGAGGCCATGTAGAATGAACTTTAACTGGGCCTTAAATATATGACTTTTTCCAAGGTTTGTGGCTCGTACATTTTCTTTGGTTAAAAGGGGTCAAATGAATAGACGTTGACTGTTGTCTTTGTGTATGACTTTTGTCCAAGGTCCTTGACTTGTTCCTTTATTAATTTTTTGGAGGGCTTTGATGCTACACTAGAAGTCCTCTTGTTTACTTTTAAATGGAAAAAGTGATACTTTCAAGAGTAAGACCACTGCAGGAATTTTCCTACTTTGGCTCAAATTTTCCTTTTGATTTGTGAGTTGGAGTGATTAGTCTTTTGATGGTTAGAACTAAGTTGCTCCTTTTTGAATGACCTTTCTTTTACCTTTTTGTCGAAGGTTCCAGCCATTTGAGCTTGGTATAACTTGATGCTTTATCGGGCTGCCAACCATTTTTCATCGAGACTTTAATTCTTAAAGTCTGCAAGATCACGTGAAAGGAGAGGAGTTGTTTTTCTAGAGGCACCACTACTTCACCACCTTACACTAAGGAGTATGGTATGAACTTAGTGGGGCCACGCGCAGTATTTCAATTGGCCCATAATGCTTCGAGTAACTTTGTGCCCCATGACTTTTGTTATTTGAGACCACTTTTTTTAGTATTTTGAAAATCGTCTTGTTGAATGCTTTCACCAAGCCGTTTGTTGCGGGGTTATAGGTTGTAGATGGACAATACTCAATCTCGTATTTGTCAAAAAACTTATAAAATTTGTCATTATTGAAGTGCGGTTAACTGTGTGGTATAACCTTTTTGGCACCCCGAACTTACAAATGATGTTTATTTTCATGAAATTGATAACCGTGGTAGCTTTGACTTCGGTTAAGGGCACGGCTTCAGCCCACTTGGAGAAGTAATCTGTAGCAGTTAGCATAAAATGATGTCCTTGATTTGACGATGGGTTAATTTTTTCGACAATGTCCATTGCCCAGGCTTTAAGCGGCTAAGAAACGGAAATCAGGTGCAAGTTTTCTGGAGCCATATGAATATAGTCTCCATAAATTTGGCATTCCATGCACCTTTTTGTGAATTTCATGGCATTGGAGATCATTGTTGTCCAGTAGTAACCTAGTCTTCGGAACTGATCTTGTAGTTTTGGCCCCGACAAGTGTGCCCCAAATAGGCTTGCATGCACTTCCTTTAGGGTTTCTTTTACTTCTGTCGAGATGGGCACATAAGGAGTAAGTCGTCATAGGATTTGCAATACAACATTTTTCATGGCATATCAAAATGGAATTTAGGAGCTCGGCTTTGAATGCTTGCTTTATCCTTAGGATTTTTCAGTAGGAATATGTAGTCGATGAAGAGTTCCTGCCAGGCCCAAAAGGAATTCCTGAAAGAGGAGATCTAACCTTTAGTTTTTCTAAAGCATTCTGCCAGAGTTAAGATAACTTATAGAGGACGTAGAAACCGTCGTTCAACAATTGAGATTTTGACTTGATCGCCTTCCAGTATAGCCAGTGATGCTACTAGGCTAGCTAATGTCATAACCCGAGCCCAAGAAATCGGGAGTTAAGTTTAAACCTAATTAATGACACACGTACTCCCGTGCATACACACTTGGACCCTATCTAAATGCACATGCACAAGGGAAAACACACGTACAAATATATTGTACGCGGAAGCTGTACGTATCATTGCATGAAAAGAGAAGACACTAACATAAGCAAGATGCATAAAAGATCACAAAAAAAATCACATTACTTACACAATGCACACAAAATACAAACAAAAAAAACCCTGCTGTTACAAGGTGAGGGACAATTGTTATAAGCCAAAACACAAAATGCAACAAGTTTAACAAACTCCTGTGACAAGAACCCTATGCAACCCACACAACAAAATGAAACCTAGCCAAATGCCATATCGCTCTCTGGTTGAGTGATCACATCCACTCCTCTAGGCCTGATGAGGCCTCTATGGTTTCTGCTGGAGCCTTGCCGACCGATGAAGGGTCGGCAGTGGGATCTGAGTCTACAACACCAAGGACAACTAGTGACTACAACAATTCAGCAAAGCATAAGCAGCAACAAGGTAACATGCGTTGTGTCAATCGGAATAAAGAACAGATAAAATTGCATCTAATTTCAATTTCGTATACTAAGCAATTATGCATTTAAATAAAGCATGCTATAAGCAATGCACATGTCCACTGTACTATGTGGCTACTACATTTACCATATCCTCCCTTTAGGGATCTATACATGAGAGAACATCATCAACCGGAACAAAGTACGAATGGGTCTTGGTCTCGGGTACCTGGGGTCTGGAAGCCCCAAGACATAAAATACACTACAGCGGCAACATACATACTACGCCAAAATCAACCCCACCGGGTATCCTAAGGCTGAGGCTGAGTAATACCTGACAATGTGGAGTCAATCATATACTTGACCTTGAGTAAAACATGCATTTCATATAGGGTATATTACACTACGTTCAAGTCATACAATACTCAAGTCAATGACAATAACCAATGCGCATGGAATAGCAATTGTCAAGAACATATCAATCAAACCTAACTATCGAACAGACATAACGATGAATACATAAAAATGGAAGACAATAACCGTCATCCAATATGCCATGCAAGTCAATTTGATAGAATCAAGATAGTTACTAGCCAACCCTAATCTAGTTATCCAGTGTTTCTAACCGTGCATGATGATATAGTTTTAAATTATTCAATACACAGTTGTCTTTCTTTTGTGTTGCATTGTATCGGAAAGGTGTATCGGAGTCCCTTAAACTAACACCCATGGGGAGGTGCTTAACAGCTGAATAACACACATGAATGAGTCACAGCCCCCAAGGCCATTGATGCTATTATTATATTCCATTGGTAAGTCAAAGGTTACATACATTCCAACTCGAAGGCAGTATAAGGTCTTTTTAATACCTACCTTTTCTTAATGTTCAATGATCTCCTAGCTTAGCCGTAGGCATCTTACGGCTTAATCGTATAATACACTATGGCTCAGCCGTGTTTCTCCAGAATTGTTTCTGCATTTACGGTGAGCCATGGCTAACCCGTGCTTCCTTTTACTGCTGGACCATTTTTAATCTACGGTTGGGTCACGGTTTAGCCACGGCTGAACCATAGAGGATTTCTCAATTTTTTTACTCTCTGGATGTCAAGCTGTAGCTTGACCTACGGTTGAGTTACGGCTAACCTACGGCTTAGCTATAGTACATTCTACGGCTTAGCTGTAGCCTGACCGTAGTGTAAAGTCAAGTTTTGCTGCTCTCAGGAGAGTGAGCCGTGAAGCTCTACAGCTTAGCCGTAAGTTTTAAAATTTTCATGGTCTGAACCTGTTACAAACAAAACTGAATTTGAACCAAATGGAAAATAAAGAGAACAAATGGGTGTAATTAACTACAAAAGGCCTATAACATATAAAAGCCATGAAAAATGAAGAAGATTAGTAGCAATCATATTATACCAACATCTGTTCATCCATAGGGTGCTTATACTTGCCTCAATTAGGCTTTGTCACATGAATCGTTGTCCTTTGGCTTAGTTGAGATGAATCTATGCAACCCTAGTACCCATGCATGTAAAGAGTGAGAAAAAGTGTGCATGCAGTGAACGATGAGGTCTAGACTCAAAGATGTGAAACTTACAATGAGTCTTACCTTAAACCACACCAAGAAAGAGAGAGATTACTAGAATGGATGCCAAGGATTCTTCCCGTTCTTGCTTTGACCATAGAAGAAGACAGAATGAAAAAGAAAAGAAGAAGAGCCAACCATGAGCGAGAGCACGTTTGAGTCAAGGTCAGTGCATGCATCTCCCTCTTTTATAAGATAAGTATAAAGGGCTTTATAAGAAAGTCCAAAAGTTTCAGATAATTACAGTTCGAGTCAAATAACCGTCCAACTGAAACAAACAAAGTCATTTGCATGCGAGTCAATTACAGAATTCAACAAGCTTAACGAGGTACACGTGATGACACCAAGATGATGCATGAATGACGAAATCATACAAAATCAAAAATTATGAAAAAGGGCTCATACCTACCTAATCCAAGTTAAACTCAACCTAACTATCTATCCATGACCCGAAACGAAACTCAAACAGGCAAAACAACATGCAAGAAATTAATTCATTAGGAAAAAAACCACAAAGAAGATTAATTAAGCGTTAAACCCAATTAAGTTGGGTCGGAGTGTTACATCCTCCCCCGTTTAAGAATTATTCCGTCCTCAGAATGAACACATACCTGCATGAAGAGATTGGGATATTGTTGTGCCATCTGTTCTTCCAATTCCCAGGTGGCTTTGTCAGGATCATGATGTTCCCACAACACTTTGACCCATTATATGGTCCTGGTATGCAATATCTGCTCTCGTGTCCCAACAATACAGAATGGACACTCAACATATGATGCATTCAGTTGAATTTGCACATCATCATACCGAATAACGTGGGTAGGGTCTCTAACATACTTTCGAAGCATCGACACATGGAAGACCTCATGTACTGCGAAAAACTCAACTAGAAGAGCCAACCTGTATGCTAAATCACCTATTCTTCTCTGGATCTCAAACGGGCCAATGTATCTCGAAGCCAACTTGCCTTTCTGGCCGAAACATATCGTACCTTTCATCGGCAAGACCTTCAAAAAAACCCAATCACCAATCTGAAATGCCAAGGTTCTTCGACGAGTATCTACATAACTCTTCTGTCTCGACCAAGCAACCTTCAAATTCTCGATTGCCTTCCATACCTTCTTAGTTGTTTCGGCAATGATAGTCGGTCCGTGAAAACTTTAGTTCTAACTTCTTTCCAACACATAAGACTCCGGCATTTATGTCCATACAAGGCTTCATATGACGCCATACCAATACTCTTATGGAAGCTGTTATTATAAGCAAATTCACACAATGAGAGAGGTAAATCCCATTCCTTCTCAAAGCTTAAAACACTGGCACATAGCATGTTTTCCAACGTTTGAATCGTACATTCTGATTGTCCATCCGTCTAAGAGTGATATGCTATACTAAAATTCAACTTGGTACTCATAGCGTCTTGAAAAGCTTTCCAGAATGACGAGACAAAACGGCTGTCACGATCAAACATGATAGACACTGGCGTCCCATGTAGTCTGACAATCTCGCCTACAAACTTCTTAGCCATCTCCAAAAATGTCATGCCCTTCCTGAAATGGATGAAGTGGGCTGACTTCGTCAATCTATCTACAATCACCCAATTTGCAATTATTCTTCTTACTCGTCAAGGGTAAGCCAGAAACGAAATCCATTGTAACATGTTCCCATTTCCACTGTGGTATATGTAATGGATGCAAAGAACCAGGAGGCTTCTGATGGTCAGCTTTCACCTTTTAACAAGTCAGGTATCTAGCAACAAACCTTGCGATTTCTTTTTTTCATGTATTCCACCAAAACCGGTCATTTAAATTTCGGTACACCTTCGTACTCCCTGGGTGCATCATATATCGAGCATAATGGGCTTCTATCATGAGGTTCTCCTTTAAACCATCTATTGCTGGTACCCACAACCTGTGTCGAAAGTAGAGGACACCATCCTCCAGTCGAAAATTGGGTCAGTCTCTTATATGATCTTTGATTCGCAGCAAAGTCGGATCTTCAACCTGCCGATCCTTGATTTGTTGAATCACCTCAGGCTAGAATACTATAGTACTAGCAAACAACACATAGTCATCGACCAACCTCACTTCTACAGGTTCATCTTTGAATTCATCTTGCATAAACAAATGAGAATGTACTAAAGGATTGAGAGTCGCTGATTTCCGACTAAGAGCATCTGCTACAACATTTCCTTTTCCTGGATGATACTTGATCGGAAAATCATAATCTTTAAGAAACTCAAGCCATCCGCGTTGCCTCATATTTAACTCATGCTGCGTGAACAAATATTGTAAACTATGGTGATCAGAGTGTACCTCAAATTTCATGCCATACAAATAATGTCGCCACATTTTCAAAGCGAATACGATAGCTGCCAATTCCAAGTCATGTGTGGCGTAGTTCTTTTCATGCCCCTTAAGTTGTCTCGATCCATATGCAATAACTTTATCATGCTGCATCAACACACACCCCTATCTGACTCTAGAAGCATCAGAATATATCACAAATCCTTCACTTCCTTCAAGTAGCTTTAATACTGGGGCAGTAGTTAACTTTTCCTTCAAAGTTCGAAAACTAGTTTCACACTCATCAGTCCAATTAAAAGGCACATTCTCCTGAGTTAACTTAGTCAAAGGAGCAGATATCTTTGCAAAGTCCTGAACAAATCTTCGGTAATACCTGGCAAGTCCAAGAAAACTCCTAATCTCTATCATAGACTTCGAGCTGGGCCAATTGACAACAGCCTCAACTTTTACTGAATCAACTGCCAATCCTTCTCGTGGAATGATATGACCAAGAAATGCTACTCACTCAAGCCAGAAATCGCATTTCGTCAACTTGGCATATAATTGATGCTCTCTAAACAATTGCAAGGCTTTGCGTAAATGATCTGTATGCTCCTCTGTAGTCTTAGAGTACACTAGAATGTCATCAATAAAGACCATAACAAACTGATCTAAGAAAGGAGCGAAGATTCATTCATCAGAGCCGTAAAAACGGCAGGTACATTGGTTAATCCAAAAGGGATCACGAGGAATTCATAATGACCATAACTTGTCCTGAAGGCAGTTTTTGGAATGTCATCTTCCTTCACCCTTAATTGATAATACCCAGACCGCAAATCAATCTTGAAAAAATATGCTGCACCTTGAAGTTGATCAAACAATTCATCAATACGCGGCAGGGGATACTGATTCTTTATTGTTGCCTTATTCAACTGCCGGTAATCAATACACATCCGAAAGGTGCCATCTTTCTTCTTGACAAGCAACACTGGAGCTTCCCAAGGTGACACGCTTGGGCATATAAAACCCTTATCCAAAAGATCTTATAATTAGTTCTTCAATTCCAATAACTCTGCAGGGGCCATGGGATATGGAGCTTTATTAATCAGTGCTGTACCTGGCACAAGGTCAATAGAGAATCTAGAACTTCTTCAGGAAATATGTCTGGAAAATCACACACTACCGGAATCTCTCTAAGTTGCGTCGCTTTTTTCTTCTCTGAAACAAAGGCAATGAAGCCATCACAACCCTTGCGTATCAATCGATTTGCCTTACATGCGTGGATAACACGTCTAGGCCATTTCTTTTAACTGCCCTCGAAACGAAACCCATTTTCTAGATCAAAATAGATCATCCTACTATAACAATTCACACAGGCACGATACCTCGCAAGCCAATCCATTCCAAGGATCATGTCGAAATCCAACAGTGACGGCAAGATTAAGTCAACTAGAAGTTGACAACCTTCGATTTGCACATCACATTGGGGGTAGTATACACTACACTCTACTCTCTTGCCAACAGGAGTGAATACCACCAACACATACAGTAGCAGCTTATGCGGCTACCGTAATTGTATAGCAAAATGAGGTGCTACGTACGAAAGCGTAAACCCTGAATCAAATAAGGCTAAAGCTTCCGCTTGAGCAATTGAAATAGTACCTTCCACCACATTCGCGTCCTCCGTGCTCTCATGAGTAGCGGCATAAGCACGTGTAGTCTGGTGATTCGACTTTTGACCTTAATGAGGGTGCTATGGCTTGCCTTGAGTTGTAGGAGCCGTAGGTCTGGATTGTTGTTGAGATGACTTATACTTCGGACACTGAGCCATTAATTGGTCCTGGACCCACAAATCAAGCAGGCTCCTATCTTTCTCCAGCATTGCTCTATCTTATGTGCTCAACCACAGTGCTCGCATGTCACATTAGCTGAACTGGAAGAGCCTTGCTTGCCTTTCATCTTCTTATGTGCTTGTCCCTTTGCTTTAAAGGATGCAGTCCACTTAGAGTCAACAACTCGCTCTTATTAAAGATTTACTTCTACAGCATAAGCTTGATCCACTGCTTCATCGAAGGTAGCAGGTCTCTAGAAAGCTGTCACATGGTTCTTATACTTGGGATTCAGGCCATTGGTAAACCAATTGACCTTCTTCTCCTTTGTATTGATCATGTCCTTTGCAAAGTGTGACAACTGTGTAAACTTATGCACATATTCTGCTACCGATATCTGCAACTACTGTAACGTTAAGAACTCAACTTTCTTTGCCCTTACACATGAGCCAGAATAAACTTCCTTCTGAATTGCTTTTTAAATGCCTCCCAAACTGTCATATTCGGCATGTCCTTATAGGAATCTTTCACACTCTTCCACCAAGTCTTCGCCACATCACGAAACATTGAAGCAGTGAGTACTACTTTCTGTTTGTTAGTGCACACAACTATATCGAATAGATCCTCCGTATGCTCTAACCACTGATCTGTTTTCAAAGCATCCTCATTCCCATAAAATTCGGTGGTGCCGCATTTCCGAAATTTGTCATAGAGAGCATTCGGATCACTTTCCTTAGGTTGAAAAACCACTTGTTTCTCCACATGGGGTGGAACAGACACTTGGCTTTGTCTGTTTACTATGGACGTGACTTGTGCCTGTAAGGAATGCACTGCCTGTGACTGAACTTGCATTGCTTGTAGTAACATGAGAAAACGATCATCCGTGCTAAGTGACTGTTGTGGAGGTGCTAATCCACTCTCATTATCTCCATGGTTATTATTCGTACCGGAGCCAGATGCCATTTCCTGCAAAAGTAAAGGGTCAAAACTCATACATAAGGCGTCCACGACCATAAGTCCCCCAAAACACCTCAAAATATAGGATTATACAGTCAAATATTTAAACATATCCTCACCATGTTCCTAGATGCCTATATGCTTATCAACTAAAACAACAATGCTCTGATACCATACAATACGTATGTCACAACCCGAGCCTAAGAAGTCGGGGGTTAAGTTTAAAACTAACCAGTGACACACGTATCCCCATGCATACACACTTAGACCCCGTTTAAACGCACACGCACAAGGGAAAGCACACGTACAAATACATTGTACGCAGAACCTGTACGTATCATTTCATGAAAAAAGAAGACACTAACATAAGCAAGATGAATAAAAGATCACAAAAAAAATCACATTACTTACACAATATACACAAGATACAAACAAAAGAAACCCTGTCGTAACAAGGTGAGGGACAGCTGTTTTAAGCCAAAACACAAAATACAATGAGTTCAACAAACTCCTGTGACAAGAACCCTATGTAGCTGTCATGCCCCGAACCCAAGAATTGGGGATTTATTGTGGATTCCGAGGCGTAACACATGTACCCGTGACAATTCGTGCCATAACTAAACACGTACGAACTGTCACAAGGGTGATCCCACAGGTAGGTGTAAGGAAAATCCGTAAACACGTATTAACAAGTATAATTTAATTAAGCGGAAACCTAAAGAATTCACCTGTACATATCATAGGCATCGATAAAACTTTAACTTCAGCTCATTAATAAAACAAAGTCTGTAAATTATCTCGACTACATGTACAAGACATGAAAAACCCATAAGCAATACGAATATCAAGTGTCAAGATGAACCCTAACCCAATCCATGGCTAAGCTAAGTCAACCCAAAATAACCTTGTTTCGCACTGTGGAGGAGGATCAAGAAAAGATATCTTCCTCGTTCCACTCGTTCACATCCCGAGGTAATGCTGGGATTCCCTCCGGGAGCGCACTGAGTGTCGGACTGGCAATGGGTTCCGTACTTGTAACACCATGGTAACCTCGTTAATACGACGGTTAAGCAAAGATAAGGATACCTAGGCTTAACATGATATAACAATTAAATTAAAATGACGTAATGATTAAAAGAGAGCAATATCGAAATCTAAGCACTTATGCATATGAGTAAGCATGAATAAGGAATCATGAAATAAAGCACATCATACCAAATGGCAACCACATTGCTATCTCCTCTCTAATAAGAGAGTATGCTAATCTGTGGGAAATCTGTCACAACCCGAGCCCAGATATCGGGGGTTAGCGAAAAGCCAAACCTGTGACATACGTACTCCCGTGCACGTGCATCCAAACCCAGTCCAGATGCACACACACAAGGGATCTAACACGTGCGAAACAAACGAACGTGGAAGCTGTAGATATCATAGCAAGCAACAAAGAAATAGCGGAAGCCAAAACAAATGCGGAACGGAAAAGACAAAGCTAAATACAATACTCGAAAACCAGATACAAGTCTGAGTACACGACAAAATCAAGATGTACAAATATACAGAGTGACAAAGTCCGAGGTACAAAATACACAGCTTCAAAAACCAAAACCCAAAAGCTATGGAAAATATGCATGTACGCACTCGGCAGAGGTGATCAGGCCCACTCTGCCAACTCGGAGGGTGCCTTTAGGCTCTGCCCTGCAGCCTCCTCGACCGCCGGGGAGCCGGGCAAGGGATCTGTGCCTGCAACACCACAGACAACGCAGTGAATACAACGATCCAGCAAATATAAGTAACAAGGACGAAACACTCATAGTATCAAATTGAACGAAACACTCATAGTATCAAATTGAATAATGACAGAATATTAATTACAGAGTTTCATATTAGTATGCTAAGCAAATCGTGCATAGAAGTAAAGCATGATATGTGAATCAAAGCATAGAAATACTGAACTAGGTGGCTACTACGTTAACCATATTCTCTCCAATAGAGAGCAGAGCAAAGCAGATGAGAACACCACGGACCGGGCCAAGGTACAAGTGGGTCTCGGTTTCCTGGGTTCCGGGGTCCCAAGACAAAGCGACACTGCAGTGATACAGAGATACAGAGATCTAAGCCAGAGGTAACCCCGTCGGGCATCCTAGGGCTGAGGCTGAGTAGAGCCAGACTAATACCAATCAAATCAAATCCAAAAGAAGGGAGATTATCCGCTTTGGACACACCGATGACAAGGACCGGATCTTATCCTCACGTATTAATCTCTGGGCAGAGCCACCAGGGAATACCCAATAGATCAGAGATATACAAAGCCAGAAATATACAGAGCATAGCCGAAATACAGATCATAGCATAGATTAAGTCAAAGCACAGCATAGATCAAAGCATAGTGCAGATCGAAGAATAAAACAGATATACAGGACGAAAGCAAAATGACCTCGTAATGCATAGACATAGATTTGCAGAACAGAGGGCAAAACTGTAAACAATATGCAATGCATCTCAGATTAATACAGAATCAAGGTTAATTACAAGCCAACACTAATCTAGTTGTTCACTGTCACTAACCGTGCATATTGATGTAGTTTTAAGTTATTCGATGCACCGTTGGCATCCAAGTGTTGCAAAGTAATCCTCATGTGCACCAAAGTCCCTTAAACCAACACCCATGCGGAGGTGCTTAACAGTAAATCAACGCTCACATGAATAAGTCACTGCCTAACAGACTATTCATGCGGTCCAAAGAGTCCATTGGGCATGTTTACATGGGTGGTTAACCTGTATTTTAGCCCTGCAAAGTCACACCATTATCCTAAGTTTTATTTCAGATTTTCCAGATCTTACGGTTTAGCCATGGGTGACCTACGGCTTAGCCGTATACACTTTACGGCCTAGCCGTAACTTGCACTACGGCTTAACCGTGGTTCCCTTCAATACACAGCTAAACTGGTCATCTTCCACCTCTGATCTGATACCTTTTACGGCTAAGCTACGGTGGAGTCCACGGCTTAGCCATAGCTTCCCCGTAAGAGTACTGAAATCAGACAGTTTCAACTGATCAGGGTGATAATTCACGGCTGGGTCACGGCTAGCTTACGGCTCAGCCGTAGAACAATTTACGATTCAGCTGTAGCCTAGCCTAGAACAAAATACGAAAATTCAAGTCTCTGGAATCTTAGCCGTACAAAGTTACGGCTTAGCCGTACAATACAGAATTGAATTCGGGCTGCATACAGAAACTAAAATTTGGTACAGAAACTTAACAAAACAAGTTCCAGAGGTTCCAAAATCACAGAATTTGGCTGTAAAACACAACAGACATGTATGGGATGTAATAAATGAAATCAAAGCAGTCAACCAAAATACCCATATGTGTTATACAATCCTGTACTTATACTTGCCTCAAAGCTCTGTCAATCATTGAAACCAAGCTCAAATCCAACTACAACCCAAGCAAAACAAATCCAAACACAAACCATGAGCATGCAGAGAGAGATGGGAGATCCAATTGGAGAAGAAGAAGAAGACTTGGAGAGAACCCACTTACCTCAAGTACAGACAGAGATGAGAGAAAAGAAAGAACCCAACCAAATGGAGAGTAAACAAAACCCAATCGCCAAAAATGCAGACTCCTAACACCACAAGACGGAAGAAGAGAATGAAAAGAAGAAAAGAAAACGTGGAGACGTTGCATGCAAGCATCGAATGAAAATGAGCAGGAGGGAGACACCTGGGCTCCTAACTCTTATATAGTTTCTGGAGGTTAAGTCAAAGTCCAGTGAAGGTTGGTTATTTACGAATCAAGTCACATGAGGGTCCAACTTCTCCAATTGACTCCGAATGGGTCTGAGGCAGTTACAGAAAACAACGAGCTCAACAAAATACACGTGCTAACACCAAGATGATGCAAATATGATGCACTCAAAGCAAAAGCAAAATTACGAAAAAGGGCTTAGAACTACCTATCCCAGGTCAAAGGTTACTCAACTACCTATCCAAGACCCGAAACCAAGTCCGAAAGAATTAACTAACAGAAACGCACACTAATGAGCCACTAATCCGGCTCAAAGGGGATCAGAGTGTTACAAAATCACTAGCGATCGGGCCAAGACTGACTAGCTACCCTAAGAGCGTCGACTCGCTCTCCTGATAACTACTGCAGTAGATAACTGATAAAATACTCCGATTTGATCTTGTCAAACCTTCTATGGGGTATAAGCTAAGTGGTGCTGACTCCAAGTATATCGGAATTAATCTGATACCCATACTCATCGTATGCTGATATGTTTATACTCATATGGAAATGTAATTAAGTCTTGATGAAAATACCAATAATAGAATCACAACCAAGTAAAATACTGATCATCAATAATGCATACTAATTTGAACTATTACATAGAGGTCAAGGTTGCTATCAATATGAATGCAATTAGATTGAGAGGTTCTCAAGGATAATTACTAGCCAACGCTATGCTAGAGAATCCAGGTTTCCAAGGTCATTCACTATGGCGTATTCATAAGACGTTCGTTGTCACTGTGTTACCCTTCTCGGTGTTACATTATATATGGGAAGGACACTCCATCTTATGCCAACACCCATGACGTGACATTGAAAACTTACCGGAGAATCAAGAGGGAAGGAGTGACAGCTCAACACTCATCCTCCTCCATGTCTAGTTACCGTTGGGTTGGCTTGGTGTTGCAAAGGGTCCCACTTCTATGGTCATAAATGATCTCAAGTTAAACCTACAACCTGCAATGAGGGTGGGTGGATACCTCAGCCTCTTTCTAAGGTTAAAGGGTGTAACCCATCATTAGGCTATTCCGTAGACTATAAAAAGTCCATAGTCAAGCATGAAATTCATCTTTGAAACACATTCTTATAATCTAGAGGTTAGGCTTACTTGACCGATAGGGTATTGGTCCGACCGACCAGACCGTATCAAGAAACCAAATTTGAACGGTCGAGTAGATTGGCCAACCGGTCGGACTACCCAGGGAGGCAATTCTACCGATTGAGCTTCAGGACCGACCGGTCGGCCCTGAAGCACTATGTTACGAGTGTGTTCAGTTCCAAACGGGTTTTTCTCATCCATTCTTTTATTCCACCTGTATTCAAAACAAAATAAAGGCTTCCATTCCACATTCTTATGTTCCCTAAAAGACCACTATCATTTTATTCTTCCCAAAATCAATAAAATCATGGATCAATTCCATGCGTTATCCATTAAAGATTAAAGGAGTTGTAAAAGGGCAAAACCACAAGAATCTATCAAGGATCAAGAAATTAGCCATGCATGTAAAGAAAATGTATCCTTATACTTGCCTTATACGTGGTGCTTCACCTAAATCGATTTGCTCCTTGATTAGATGGTGGAGAAGGCTTCATTAATGAAGAATCTACACATGCATGGAGAAGAATGAGAATGCGATGCATGCATGCTAATAGATTGGATCTCTTGACCCTCATTGAACTCAAAAAATCCAATGATAGTGGGTTTTTCTTACCTCAAGTCTCCCACAAGCAAAAGGAAGAAGATGGTGCCTTGGTTTCCAGAGATGAGAGCAAAAAGAGTGATGAAGAAGAAGAAGAACCTTAATGTCGTTGCATGCAGCCCTCTACTACCCCAGAATGGAGGGAAGATGAGGAAGAGGGTGACGGAAGAAGAGGACTCTTGCTACAGCCGAACATAGGGAGAAAAATGGAAGAAGGACGATGGGTTGAGTATTTAAATGGTTGGGTTTTCTGGATTTACAAATAGGCCCTCCTGCTATATATGTATTTCCAGTTTAAGTCAATTGGGCTTAAAAATGGGCCAAGATGAATCCCATTGGGGTTAGGCAAAACGTAAAAGATGTCCCACAAGATGAAACTCACTCAATGCAACTAATATGATGCATTAATGATGCAAAACCATGAAAATGCTAAAATACAAAAGGTCTTAGACTACCTAGTGAGGTTCGAACCCGACTTAACAACTTATCCATGACCCAAACCTCTTGAGATTTAGGCTAAATTAGCCTAATAAAGACAAAACGAGACTAATTAGAGCAAAATAAGATTAATTAGGGTAAATCATGATTAAGTCGGGTTTGGACCTTACAGCAGCCCACACAACAAAATGAGACCTAGCCAAATGCCATATCACTCTCCGGTTGAGTGATCACATCCACTCCTATAACCCTGGTGGGGCCTCTATGGTTTATGTTGAAGCCTTGTCGACCGACAAGGGGTTGGCAGCGAGATCTGAGCCTACAACACCAAGGACAACTAGTGAATATAACGATTCAACAAAGCATAAGCAACAATAAGGTAACACGCATTGTGTCAATCGGAATAAAGAACAGATAAAATTGCATCGAATTTCAATTTCGTATACTAAGCAATTGTGCATTTGAATAAAGCATGCTATAAGAATCAATGCGCATGTCCACTGCACTATGTGGCTACTACATTTGCCATATTTTTCCTTTAAGGATCATACATGAGAGAACACCATCGACCAGGTCAGGGTATGAATGGGTCTCGGATTTCTGGGGTCCGGAAGCCCCAAGACATAAATACACTGCAGCGTCAACATACATGCTATGTCAAAACCAACCCCGCCGGGTATCCTAAGGTTGAGGCTGAGTAGTGCCTGACAATGTGGAGTCAATCATATACTTGACCTTGTGTAAAACATGCATTTCATATAGGGTATATTACACTACGTTCAAGTCATACAATACTCAAGTCAATGACAATAACCAATGTGCATGGAACAGCAATTGTCAAGAACATATCAAGCCAATCTAATACATACACTATCGAAAAGATATAACGATGAATACATAAGAGTGGAGGATAATAATCGTCATCAAATATGTCATGCAAGTCAATTTGATAGAATCAAGATAGTTTACTAGCCAACCCTAATTTAGTTATCCAATGTTTTTAGCCGTACATCATGATTTAGTTTTAAGTTATCAAATATACAATTGTCTTTCTCTAGTGTTGCATTGTATCAGAAAGGTGTATCGGAGTCCCTTAAACCAACACCCATGGGGAGGTGCTTTAACAACTGGACAACACACATGAATGAGTCTCAGCCCTCAAGACCATTCATGCTATTATTATATTCCATTGGCAAGTCAAAGGTTACCTACATTCCAACTCGAAGGTTCTATAAGGTCTCTTTAATACCTACATTTTCTTAATGTTCAATGATCTCACGGCTCAGTCGTGGTTTCCTAGAATTGTTTCCGCATTTACGATGAGCTACGGCTAACCCGTGCTTCCTCTTACGGCTAGACCATTTTTACTCCACGGTTGAGTTATGGTTGGGTCACGGCTTAGCCATAGCTGAACCGTAGAGGATTTTTCAATTTTTCTACTCTTTGGATGTTAAGCCATAGCTTGACATATGGTTGGGTTACGGCTTAGCCGTAACCTGACCGTAGTGTAAAGTCAAGTTTTGCTGCTCTCTGGAGAGTGAGCCGTGAAGCTCTACGGCTTAGCCGTAAGTTTCAGAAATTTCATGGTCTGAACCTGTTACAAACAAAACTGAATTTGAACCAAATGAAAAATAGAGAGAACAAATGGGTGTAATCAACTACAAAAGGCCTGTAACATATAGAAACCATGAAAAATGAAGAAGATTAGTAGCAATCATATTATACCAACATGTGTTTATCCATAGGGTGCTTATACTTGCCTCAATTAGGCTTTGTTAAATGAATCGCTATCCTTTGGCTTAGTTTAGATAAATTTATGCAACCCTAGTACCCATGCATGAAAAGAGTGAGAAAGAGTGTGCATGCAGTGAACAATGAGGTCTAGACTCAAAGATGTGAAACTTACAATGAGTCTTACCTTAAACCAAACCAAGAAAGAGAGAGATTACTAGAATGGATGCCAAGGATTCTTCCCGTTCTTGCTTTGACCATAGAAGAAGACAGAATGAAAAAGAAAAGAAGAAGAGCCAACCATGAGCGAGAGCACGTTTGAGTCAAGGTCAGTGCATGCATCTCCCTCTTTTATAAGATAAGTATAAAGGGCTTTATAAGAAAGTCCAAAAGTTTCAGATAATTACAGTTCGAGTCAAATAACTGTCCAATTGAAACAAACGAAGTCGTTTGCATGCGAGTCAATTAAGGAAGTCAACAAGTTTGACGAGATACACGTGATGACACCAAGATGATGCATGAATGACGAAATCACACAAAATCAAAAATTACGAAAAAGGGCTTATACCTACCTAATCTAGGTTAAACTCAACCCAACTATCTATTCATGACCCGAAACGAAACTCAAACTAGCAAAACAACATGCAAGAAACTAATTTATTGGAAAAAAAACCACAAAGAAGATTAATTAGGCATTAAACCCGATTAAGTTGGGTTGAAGTGTTACAACCAATGAATATGCTTTGGCATTTTGATATTGTGGAACATAATTGAATTCCATTAAAGTGAATCGTTCCCTCAACTGCTAAGTCCATTCATAGTATGGCAAAAGACTTGGTGCTTTTATTTCATATTCCGAATTCTTTTGTTTGATGATGAGTTAAAAATCCCCATAAACTCGTAGAATGTTGATACCGAATTCCAAAGTGAGTTCCAATTCGATAATTAGGGTTGTATATTCTATTTCATTGTTGGAGCACTCTCTGGTTATTGAGAAGGAATGTGGTATTTATGTTTTCTCTGGACTGTAAAAGACTATCCCAGCTCCTGCCACCAGTTAACGGTGCTCATTATCTCTTAAAGCTCCATCAAAGTATATGGTTTAGTGAATATCTGAATTTATTTCTTCCATTGGTTCTTATACCAGGAGGCTCTTCTTAAAACTCGAGGCCTTCCAATAGTGGATATTTTACCAAAATTAGTTGAAATTATGCTAAAAACAACAAAAGAATTAGAGTTGTGTTGACTTAAAGTAATAGAATTAGAGCTTGTGAGACCTACAGCGGAGTGGCAACTATGCTAATGAGTAATAGTGCATTGGAGGAAAGCATAATGTCTTGCACCATTTTTGGTGAATAGCTGAGTTGCATCAGAGCAGCAAGAAAGACATTGACATGATGCTTTTTGGATAAGGACTTCACAAATGCCAGCAAATGTAGAGTGATTTGAACCGTTGGTTAATTTTCACTTTTCCAAAGAGGGTTTCGGGAAGAAGGGATACGAGGGCATTTTGGGTATTTAAAAAAAGAGAGAATAAAATGGCCAAAAAACCAACATACTCCGTATGTCCTGATTTGAAAGAAAGTTGGAAAATATGTCTTCTTTTAAAACTTAGAAGTTTTTTTTTGTCCTGATTTCAAATCAGAGCAAAACTTGATCCCTATTTTGAAAATTTCCCAACTTTGGCTCTACAGAAGTCATCGAATGGCCTCTCCACAGCGGCCAGACCTTCCTCCACGGACATTCCCCCCCTCCCAATTCCACTTTCTTCTCGTCAATGGAATTCCGAGATAGCTTGGCGAGCACCATGAAGCACGACAGGCGATGGAAATCTCAGCCGTCCAAACACTCCCCCTCCAACAGATCTTCCTTGATCATGGGCTTCTTCTCCTGCCTTGCTTGTCTCTACGTGGCCGGCAGGTCTCGGACCACATTCATTCCTTCTCTCTACCAGTTTCTCCCATTTCTCCTTTTTCTCCTAATATCATTCCCTTTCCCTTTTTTCCCCTTTCTGTCCCAGATTGTGGCAAGATGCTCAGAATCGCATCCTTTTGTCAACTCTTCTTCAGAGAAATTTAGACCAGGTTTCCTTCCCCATCTTCCATCTTCTCTCCTTGATTTTTATTTTGTTGGCTGCATTTGGCATGCCCTTGTATGGCAATAATTTGTCATGACTATTGTTTGGGGTTTTTTTATGGGTTGCTTCCGTCAAGGATGCTTTGCTAGATTGCTAGATACAAATTACTGCAATTCTGTTCGATGACTCGCCGTGAGGCCCACTACGTTAACGAGGGGCTGTGATCTAAGGCCAAAAAATGAACAGTGATGTATAAACTCGATCTGAATGCAGTCAAAGAAATGGGGTTGGTAATTGTAGAGGTCTAGTCCACAGACCCCTCTTTTCTAGTGGGACTGATGGCATGAAAGTCATCAGTTTGCAAGTGAAGTGATTTTCTCTATGGCAGCTCTTTTTTTTTTTTTTTTTCTGTATTTTGATATTTGTAACAGTAGATGTGGGTTTTGTTTCATCTTAAAATCTTTTTCTAAATTTACCTTTTTTTCTAATAAATTTGTGGTAGCGGCCCAAAATCTTGACTGTTGAAGACAAACTAATGACCCTTGGATGCAAGTAAGTTGTTCGTGCAAGCTGGCTTTTGTCAATGTCTTGGCCTTTTAATATTAACCTGAGGTGCTTTTTTAACTGTAGCTGCTAAATTTTATTTCATCATTATGCTCAGACTCTTTAACCTAACAGTAAATGGTTGAGATGACATTATGTTGTTGTTTATGATGATGAAATACCTTTGCTTTGTAAAGATAGTTGTTCCTCCTTTTGATAATTTAGTGTTGCAATTGTTGCTACATTTGAGTAATTCTAGAGATTTGGGAAAGAGAATTGTGGAAGTTGAGATGGAATTAACATTGGCGAAGAGTCGAGGCTACCTCAGGAATCAGTTGCCACAAAATGGGTCTTTTTCTACCCCAAAACTTCTTGCTGTTATTGGAGTTTATACAGGATTTGGAAGTCGCTCGAAGAGGAACACATTCAGGGGTTCTTGGATGCCAAGAGGTTAGTTGGTTGGGAGTTCTAGATTGTTACTTATTTTATGTAAAGTTATGGGTTATGAATTTTCTTTTTTATTTTTTTTTTGGTAATTTTAATTTGATTGAAACTATTCTATGTGGTTCACTTGGAGGATGCATCCTTAGAATTTATATCTAATGTTTTTTTTTTAATCCCCATCTCGATGGCTCAATCCTATTGAAGTCGGTCAAGTAGATTGGAGTTGTTTTAAGCTTTAGGCATGGGGGTTAACAATGGTTTTTGCTTTCTAGAGTTTATGAGATTTACTCTAGACTGATATTTGCAGTTGGAATGCTCTCAATCTCTCACTTTAAAGGTCTTCAACTTTGTAGTTATTTTGATTAGGACAAAGATTTCTTACATTTATTTTGAAAACATATTTTTATTTGAGTGTCTTTTCTCTAGGTATGTCGTTGTTGTTGGAAGTAGGTGGGTCTCGTGGATAGATGTTCAAAACTTTTGACCCACTTGATACAGGGATCAACTATCCATAAGACCAAAAACCCAATTCAGGATGCATTACCCTCAATCTCGTGACCATGTACAGTAAATATTCTATCTAAAAAACAGAATCAATCAGCACTAAACATTCATAATAATCTACGACATGCAAGAAGTAGATCATACCTTTGGAGATTCGTAGTGCTTTAATGGAGAAGTTGCGACTCTACTGGTGATGAGAATCTTCAATACCTCTTAGCCTTCCACGCTATGACCCGAATTGGATTTCTTTTCTCAAGAAAATTGGTGGAATTTTCAGGAGAAATCCTAACTCGAAACTCCAAGGAACTAGAAGAGAGAAGGAGAGAGAAACTCGTGCAACTCTTACACGAATAAGGTTTTGGGCGTGAGAGAGGCTCTTATTGGACGTCCAAGAGATTTTATATACACTTAAATCTCTTCCTTGCTTAACTGAAATAGAAGTCTTACTTCCAAAGCAATTAGCAACTTTCTCCTTTCTTAACCCTTCTTTCTAGAGTTTAAGTTGGATTAGTATTTTTCAATAACTTGGGCTAGCGTGGGGACCACTAGGGATTCTTTAGAAAGCTAGCTCCAACTGGAACACTGCGACCCCACATCTCATGTGCAATCCGGGCCCACAGTTAATTGCAAATAACACCACTATCTAAATGCAATTGTACTCCAGTCTTAGGAATAAATTACAATGAAGACCCTAAACTTCCCAATTACCACAAGTAGGCCCCTCTATCAATATCCGTGGATCAATTGGAATAAATCTGTCTCTTCCAATATAAGTTCCACATCTTGTTATCCTTGAGCCCCAATTAATTACAGTAGTCATCAGTACCATTCAATTAACTCTTAATTGAGATGGGTGCGCACTTACTAATGACAAATCCATTAATTGGCACAAGGGGATAATAGAAATAGATTCCATCTTGATCATTTAACGTTCTCACAGTTCTACTACCACATACCCAATACACCGAGGTGTTAACTTACAGTCGGCCTCACTCATTGGTGACTCAAAGCAAATGAATAGATAGAAACTTGAGTTCATCAATATCTCAGGATTGAGAGCCTATTGCCAAGGAATTATGAGAGCATACCTTATTATTGAGACAGAATTCCATAAGGTGCATCTCATGGTCCTTTAATACATCCAATGTACCAGCACCGTGATCCAGAATCTTACATTCTGATGATCGAGACAAATCACACTATCTCATAGTGATCAAAGTGCTGCAATCTTATCAAATGAGATGCGCAGTCTCATTACTGGTCGTGAAGCTTATTTAAGTATAAGATTTGTGACATATATCTCCCGTGTGTGTATCTCATCCATGCATATATATCACATTTAATATACTAATGGACCAGTTCAACTCATGAACCATTATGTCATATGTATTGGTCATGTGCATGAAGTAGTAAAATAACATTCATATCATGAAAGTAAAGCATGATTTTATTGATAAATAAAGAAATTAATCAATTTATTACATCAACTGATGGATTGAGTCCACAAAATCTAACAGTTGTATCTTGAAACCTAAAAATTCTAATTTTGAGCTAGTAAGTACATCAGTCTTCTTTTATTCTCAATTTCTACATCGCATACATTTTTATTTTATATTGAGATATTGGTTTTAGATACAATAGGCTGAAATATAGTTTTCAATATCTCTATTTGGGGATGAATAAGGAAGCTTCTTAGCCAATAGAAAGAGGGTACGGCTATTGCATTGCAAGTGAGGCCCATGGAAGACATGGGAAAATTTGAGTGGTTAGATCTTTTATTGTAATTTTTTTTTTCATTATGAATGTGTTGATCATGCCGCCGGATTTGTGATCGCAATAAACCAACTCCTCGAACGGGGTTGGTCAAATCCTCCACCGTCCACAGGATTTGCAGAACAGTACACTCTTGTTCAAGAAACAAACAAAAATAAATAAATAGAAATCCATGGATTTTATTCAATATCAAAGGGGCCTCTCTTCAACGGTGGGCTTCTCAATATATATAGTGGGTAGGAGCATCCGCTCTCACCTTGTTTTTGCAAGTTTAAGTTTCTTGTAATCCAGGAAAGAAGGAAATTGATCATCCTATTTAATCTTGGAAATCTTTGCTAATTAATCCAAACCAAGATAGAAAGGGAATGCAATTGAAATAGAAATTCCCATAGTAGCCGCCAGTCTTATTGGGCTTGTGGGTTGAACCCAAGGGACTTGGCTGGTTGACCAAAAGGTCCTGGGTCTAGCCCAATTGGCCTTGTTTGGCTTGCATTGCTCTAACTCTCTTTGGCTTGGAAGAACTTGACTCCTATGAGTTAATGTCTTGATAGTGCTCATAGAGATTTGAACATTCGAAGTCGAAAGATGTAATCCATGTTGGATCTAAGAGTGAACAATTCTTCCATTGAAATGATAATTTTGTGATATCCTTCCTAGCGAGTGGATGCATTTTGGTCATCAAGAACATCAAGGGTGTTATTAGCAAGTGGTGGATTGGTTGGCAACATGATGGCTTGCTCTTTGGATTCTTCATCATTATCATGCCCAAGGTAGAGGGTGATATCTTCAATGTTGAAGATGGGGCTTGTCCCTATGTCCGAGGGTGGATCTATGATGTAAGTGTTGAAGCTGATCTTCTTCAAAACTTTCAATAGGCTTGTATTGCATGGATGCAATTTCTCATTAGTTCTTGGTGGTAGTTGTTTTGGATGGGTACAAAGCATAACTATGTCTCCAGTAAACTCAATAAATCAACATCATGTATTAGCATGCTGTTTGTAACTTCCATTATTGATGGCTATGTTGCCTCACACCTTGTCGTGCACTTGTTGCATGTGTTAGATGAAGTCAAAGGGCTTATTCTGCTACCAAACAGGGTTGTTTTCATCACAAATCTTTTGAGGTCATTCAAATCAAGGGAGAAAGTTCTTTGAATATCCCACAATTATTGGCATTGTGAATCCAAGTATTCAGTGAAATTTTTGGGAGTGTTCACCCATAAGTTATTCAAGTATATTGGGTGGGAATCCATCCTTAGTTCCGTAAGAGTAGACGAATGATTTTTTGAAGATTTTCATCACTAAGAAAGACTCTTACGTCATTAGTAAGGAATGTCCTGTAGCATTCTAGCCCCTTCAGATGAACTTTAGCATACCAAGGTGTGGTCTAAATCAGTAGTATTATTGATTGTGTAGGTCATGCTTTGGATTAATCCATCCTTAGTTCTGTAAGAGTAGACGAGTGATTTTGTGGAGAACATACTCAATCATTACGAAAGACTCTTACGTCATTAGTAAGGAATGTCCTGTAGCATTCTAGGCCCTTCAGATGAACTTTAGCACACCAAGGTGCGGTCTAAACTCTAAATCAGTAGTATTATTAATTGTGTAGCTCATGCTTTGGATAATATGAAGTCTAGTTGTTGGTCAGTTCAACAGTGATGTTAATCATGGAAGCTTGTGTTGTGGAGTATGTATGGTTGTTTGCTGAGTGTAATGTGCACTAAGAATGATTGGTGTGTTTCTGGCTGCTGAATGCAGCAATACAAGCTGCTAGTGGCTAAGTTCAGTAAGTTTTTCGCCAAACCCTTAATATGCACTCAGCACAACACCTTACAAGTTGCCAGTGGTTGCAGTAAGGTTCCTATATCCTATGGTATCTAGCTACGGCATTTCGGCCATCGTACCCATATTGACATGGTCCGATACGGATCTGGGGTATGGGATACAACAAGATATCATTGGGGACGTATCCCAACCATATCCCAAATGTAGGGCTTCAGCATTGTGGAGAGAGAAAGAGGTCTGGTTGAAGGAAAGAAAAAATAGGAATAAAGAGAGAGAACAAGGAATGGAGGGAGGAAGAGGGCGTTCCGCACTATGGATTCATTTCTCATCTACCCGCTGCAGATTTGTTGCTGATGCAGTTTGCACACATTTCCGGTTCATCGCCATGCCAAAATCTCTCCCTTTGCTTCTGTTTCTCTCTCTCTCCCTTGTTGATTGAGCTTTGACCCCTTCTGGGAAAAGATTAGAGAGCCTCCATCATAAAGAGTCTTCCTTTGAGAGTTTTCTAGACAAATATTGAATAAAAGATAGGGATTGGTTTGCTCTTCACCCTTTATAGCAATTTTGGGCCTTTTGCCTTTTAATTAAATGGGTTCCACCATTTTATTTTTTATAACTTTGCTAACTTCATGGGGTACACATTGGAATTCACTTATTAAAAATTAGAAAATTTAAAATTAAATGTCCAACTTACACTTTGATTTAGCCAAATTCACTCTAACTTGAGAATTGTGGATCCACAAGGAGCCCACCTATTAAACATTTAACCTATATAAAATAAATTTCCTTGTAATTAATGGGCCCTAGCCAATTTAACTTTAATAACTTTTTTTGAAATGTTATCTTAAGTGATGTCGTATTTGTATCTGTATCCTGACTTTTTGAAACTAGCATGTTGAACCCCCATTTCTTGTGCCTGTGTCTGTATCCATGTCTATATCTGGGTGTCATAGCCCACATCTCCTTTGTAAGCCAGGTTTCACGATAGATCAAAGATCAGTCACAGGTAGATCATGCATACAAAGTTCATCACCAAAAGTATTCATGACAGTAAGAGTTAATATGATGTAATTCCAAGTAGGTCATGGTGGATATCCATCCACCAGCTTCTGGGGGAGTGTTGAGAAACCGTTAGGAACTTTTTTTTTATTTTAATTTTGGGTTATGATGTTAATTAGTTTGTCTTTGGTAAGGATTAAGGTTAAATTTGTGTTACATTAGGCTAGAGTTATGATGATTAGTTTTCCTATTATGATGTGACTAGGCTTTTCCTAGTTTAAGATTAAAATCTTGATTGTACTCTATAAATAGCCATTGGCTATTCTCAATGAGAATAACACAGAATTTCTTAAGATGTAGCCTCTAAAATTTCAACTCCCTTAAAAGGGTTTGTAATTAGTTAAAGGGAATTCCTAAAGTGTCTAGTTATAAATTATTGAGTCAAATCTTGTAGACCATATTCTTCTTTCTTTCATTCTTTGTACTAGCCAAGGATTTCAGTATCTTTCAAATTTAGAGCATTTGTTTGAAATCCCTAAAATTTTAACAAAATCATTCTTATTAGTAACTAGTCCGTAACAGTCCAAGCCAAACATCTTCTTGACTTGGCCATTTTCTGAGCTGTAACCATTGTTTTATGTATTAGGACACTTTGATATGCATTATTTTGTTGTTCACTATCAGCTCGAGCTTTTGGTGATTCTGGTTATTGACATGGTTTCCCTCGGGACGTGTTTCTGTCCACATTGGTCATATGGCGTGTTTTTGTCCATTTGCGGAGCCTTACACGTGAGGGGGGGCTATTAGGACCCTTTGACAATCATTTTTTGTCGTTCATTCTCAGCTCAAGCTTTTGGTGATTTTGGTTATTAACATTATGGACATGTTCTTGTGTTCGGATAATTTTTTCGACTCTGTGTTGCATATAAAAAATGAGGTTTTTAATTAGTTTTCATGCCTTGCAGGTGACGCCTTAAAGAAACTTGAGGAGAGAGGTGTGGTCATACGTTTTGTGATTGGTCGGAGGTTTTTCCAAAAACTTATAAGAACTTATTTTTTTTGGTCCTAGTTATTATTTGTGATTGGCCAATCCTTTATTTCATCCTTTTAGATATCAAATTGTTCAATCTTGTATTCCTTGAAAAGTTTGTTTGTTTCTTATTTTTCGGTTTTGACTGAGTTTCATTCCTTGAAAATTTTGTAGTGCAAATCGTGGTGATAGCTTAGATCGTAACATTGATGATGAAAACCGCTTGACAAAGGATTTCTTGATTCTCGTAAGTCATCCAATTTTTACTATAAACACAATTAACTATTTATTTTTTGTGTTCATGCTTATTTCTTTTGTGCATGCCCTTGTAGAGGATAATGTTATTTTGATAGGTAGGGGGTTTTTAGTGCTTCTTTGTTTTCTGGGAAATAGAATCCATCAGTCAATATGATGTTCCTCTGAAATACAATCCATTAGTTAATATGATGGTTCACCACCTCCCCCACCCCCCCCCCCCCCCCCCCCCAACAAAAACCCCACTAGAACTGTTTTCCTTATTGAAAAATTAAAAATTGATTTTTTTATCTTTTGTTTTTAATGTTCAAACATTGGTTCACCTCATTACAACTTATCCCACTCGAAGGGCTAAAGGTTCAACTCCTCCTCCTCATCATCATCAAAGCCTTTTTCCAACTATGTTGGGGTCGGCTACTTGAATTTTGTTTTTTCATTTTAATCTATCTTAAGCCAAATTCTCAAATAGGTTGTACTTCTTTAGATCTAATTTTATTGCTTCCATCTATGTTCTCTTCGGCCTACCCCTTCCCATTGGTGGGGCATCAAACTGCATAGAAAAACTTTTCCTCACCTTTACCATTGTTGCCCTACATTGGACATGTCCAAACCATATCAAACCAGTTTCTCTTATTTCTCACCTATTAATGTTAACTCTAAATGCTCTTGAAAGCGCTTATTGTTGATTCTATACTTCCTAGTTTTACCACAAACTCACTTTAACAGTCTCATCTTTGCTACACTCACTTTGTAGCATTTAACGACTCACTGATTTTTGATGTCTCTATTGTTTGCTGAATTCTATAGACACTATGAAGTAAGTGTCTTTTTCTACTTTACATATCCTTTATTGCTATGAAACCAGTGAGCACATTTTGTTGTACCTAAGTTGAGATGATGCACAACAAGTAAATGCAGTAAACAAAAAATAATCGGAATTGAGGGGTCATCACCACTGATAGAGTCAAGTTGCCCAAGTTACATGGGAGTATGAAATATTTGAGTCTATGGCCAGAACCGACATGACTTGGCCAACTAGGACAACCAGGAGACTCAAATCAGCACTTTTTGAGTTCAAGTGGATTCGGTCGAGTCAACTCGGACTCAATCAACTTTTCCCAAACTGGATGTCCTTAATTATTTTGTCTCAGGGCGCGAGTGGGGTTTGTATAATAATAATTTCCCACAGGTTCTGCAAGTGTGAAGTTATATCAAATTCCATCATCTTCAAAATCTTTAGGGTCCATTTGTTAATTTAACTGGTAGAGTGAAGCTATGATACCCGGATACTTGTATAAGCCCAACGTATCCGTATCGGACCGATACGATACTTGTACTAGTACCTGATATTGCACCGATACTTTCGGGGTATAAGTTTAGTATATCCTACTTAGCAAGTCCATTATTTCGTTTATTTCATTAAGTTTTCTTACTTTTCAATATGGAAAATGTTAGAATTGAACATAAACAATGATAATTTCATTAATTAAAATGTAATTTAAAGGAAAATTTAGGACACCCGTATCCGTATCCGTGTCCTAAAATTTTCAAAGTGCAAAGTCGTATCCCTGATCCCTGTATCCGTGTCCGTATCCATGTTCGTATCTGGGTATCATAGGAGTGAAGTGAGGTGAATGGTAATTTTAAAAGATAAAAAATAAGAGGAGTTAAATCAATATAATGATTAGATTTTGTTTTTTAGTGAAAAGGAAATGTAACTTTTTGACTTTTTATATTAAAAATGGATATTTTTGTTAGTTAGTGGGATGGAAAAGTAACTTTTTGACTTTTCTATGTAAAAAGGTAAAAGAATTTTTTTGAAGTGTAGTATTTTGATTTGACTCTTTTGGGTTGGTGTGTAGTGAAATGAAAGATGACTTTAACTTTACAATAAGGGGAAATTAACAAATAGCCCCTTAAGAGGAAGATTACATGATGTCACGACCAGAAATCCAGGGCCTTCGAATTCTGCATTGCCGCTCTAGTGTAACTCATCATATTCTTATAACAGAATAGAAAGATAAGATTCCAGGCAATGTCAAAGCATAAGGAACAAGTTTACATACAGTCCACTTGAAAGTTAACTACAAAACAGGATTGAAGTTCATCTAATTACGACCATGCCCAACCAGGGCCATCACAAAAGAGTGAAAGACAGTAAATGATCTAAGCAAAAGGGTCTGACTCTCTCTAGCAACCATGCAATGCCTCCATTCCCTGTACTGCAATGTTTCCTCAACACCTGTGTTGCCTTCCGAGATAGAGGCTGAGGATCCGTCACCTACAATGCCAATTGTAGCACCATTATGTTTAAGGAGAACCCAACAAGTAAGCAATTAATAAATTACATTTTCATGATGCATCAAATAGAATTTAACAACAGAAAACTAAAGGTGTGTAATGACAATTAAATTAGGCAAGATTATGTATAATAGTGATAATTTCAGGGAATCATTAAAAACAGTAAATCTATACATCAAGAAAACATCTTACACAAAATGGCAACGCACATATGCTAATACACCACGGGATATTATGTTGCAACCCTCCCATACTCAAAAGAGTTGTGGTACAGAAATTGCACTAGATCATAGCCTGGCCAAGAAAGTGCATGAGAGATGTGCTCGGCCAAGCAAATGGTACCTAAGAATTACATCTATGTCAAGCCATCAAAAACTGTTTGGGGGCCAGTGGCATGTGTTCCACCTCAAGTGATATCAATTTGCATATTGCAAGATAAATAAATAGTCCTTCCACGGGGTTCTAAGACTTCAGTAGCGTGGCGCCGACTCAAGATTTCAAGGAAAAGGGTTCTTCTAGGCTTTCTCTTTTCGTAGGCAAGATATCTATCAAGGAAGCTGCTTCAAGGCATGCAAGTCCATTGTTATAATAAAAAAGGCATGCAGGTCCATCAAGTCAACATTTACCATGAGTAGTCCTTTTCAAGTCTCTTCCATCACTTAGCCTGCTAGCGGCAGACACAAACAAGATAAGACCGATACCATATGACAAACAAGACAAGGCATGGCAAGACACAATCTCACAATTGGGGTACCTAGATTTGGTCTATTGTGATTCCCTATCTAACTTAAGATTAGTAGGGCTATTAGGTTTCGTTTGTAGTTCTAGTAATTTTGGTTTCACGCCTTTGGTAATACCCATATATCACATCCGATCCTTAATTTTGTAAGGAATGGTGGAATTTTATAAGAATGTCAATTCCACAAAGGCTAGGGGCTTCCTAGGTTCATTCTAGGTTTGTAGTGCAAAACTCACTATACTGTTACAATTAGCAACTATACAAGGAGAGATACATGCTCAAGGTCATGTAAATAAGAGAACATAGAAATGTACATTTACATCAAGACTGCTTTCAAATTTAAGGGGTAGTTACAAATACCAAGCCTAAGTCTTGGATTGCCATCCACATGTAAGAAAGAATTTCATTCAACTCTATATGATCATAGGATCTTATATGTTCAGTGTGTTACTTGGTGCTTTCAATGGTAAGTTGGCATCCAAGAACTTATGTCTTCATACTTTTGACTTGGTGCTATCCAACACATGCTTTCCGCACAATCAATAGGTAAATGTCAAACTCAAGCATCACTTGTTATTGGCACCACGTTAATCTACCTCAAAAGGCTAAGCTCTAAGTCTCCCAATGAGTGTCTACAGTTAGCCGAAGGGGTATTCTTCGCTAGCCGAGGGGCTTGATTCTGAAATGAGGGTTTTTGATCGAGTAATCGAATGGGGTATTTCGGCTAATTGATGGGTGTCCTCTGCTAGCCAAAGGCCAGTAGCCAAATGCACATTGCCTTGTCTGGTAGTAGCTGAATGGCACAAAAAAAGGTAAAAAAGGGTGGGACCTAAGTAAGAAAAGCTGAAATGACAAGGAAAGAGGTCAGAGGTTGGTCGGCTACTGCCTGGATGCATTTGCGCACCGCACTGGGCCCAGAAACCAACTGCTTGTGAAACTGCTATTTCCTACAGTCTGAAATTCTTGGGGGTTTCCATATCCATGCGTAAGCTTCTGAAATACAAATGGTTTGAGCCTGGATGAGTTAGTGGCCGATGGGCCTATGAACAATTGGTTAGTGGCCGAATGGCTTATGCATGAGCAGCCAGTAGCCAATTGACTGTCAAGCTTTTCTTTCCTAAAAATCTGGGACTCGGGTGCTTCCATTTGACATGCAAAGACATAAAATAGAAAACTTACCTTAATAGAGGTGACAAGAATATAGTATTACTGAGAATCAACAAAATTAGCATGCATGTAATGTAATTAAACATGTTTACTTGCCTTATGCTTAAAATCCCAGAATCTCCTTTGCAATTCCACAAAATCGTAAGCCAACACTCTCATTTACACTCATTTCCCACATCTAAACTAACTCAAGCTCCTACATGCAAAAAACCAAAGCCAAAAGGGAATTGGAACTTGCATGTGGGAACTAAGGCTTTCATGCAACTAACAATGGAGAATCCACTGGAATTCTAACAAGAGAGGAGCAACGGCATACTTAGAAGGCAATTGAAGAAGAAATGGAAGGAAACATAAGGAGGAGGAGCAATCGATTGAGAAGAGTGCTGGCCGAGTGAAATGAATGACTGTTGAGAATGAGAGGAAGAAGATGAAGTCGAAAGGAAGCTTGCCTAATTGTGGGGAGCTTGCTGGAGGAAGAAGAGCCGTAACTGAGATAGAGCAAAAGCAAAAGAGAAAACATGAGGAGGAAGAAGAAGAAACCGGAATTTAGGTCCTTATATACAATTGACTTAAATGAAACTATGGAAATGCCATTCTCTCTTAAGTGACAAGTGAGATTTAAATGTGATCCTTGGTTTTTCTAACCATCGAAAGAGGATGGACACATGCTTAATGAAAGATCTACGAAATAAAATTATCTACCTAATGAGCTCAATATTGGCATCTAAGAAGCATGAACACTTCTAAGAAAGTGATATATCTGTGTCGAACACGTGTCGGATATGACACTCCTCGGAGACTTTCGGACACCTGTCCAATACTATTTTAGCTGTGTCTATAATTAAGAACTAAAAATCTTAATTTTGGACAGTTATCTGACACTCTTTTTGCGACGTGTCCTACAATTCCTAGCCCATGTCTATAATTAAAAAAATAAACAAGTGGCTGATATTTCTTGGACACTTGTTAACATGTGATTACTAATACTTATAAACTTGATATATGATAATTTTATACCATGGAAAAATGTATGATTGTTAATATTAATTATATCATAAGCAAAAGACAAATAAATCTTTTACTAAAGAATAGGCCTCAAGATTGGCTTTGTTTTTGCTTTTTTTTTTTGTAGGAAGGAAAAAGAGATGATCCTCCATTTTCTTTGTATAGATTGTATGGAATTATGGATATTTCATGTTTAATGATTATAAATTATGTTTTAGAGTTGTATTGATATTTGATAATTTTATATGTTTGTTAGTTGGTATTTGAATTTTTATTTTTTGATTGCTAAATTGATTAAAAAGTTAAAATGATATTATTTTTTGGTTTATGATTATATATAAATATATATATTATTAAAGTGTCCCCCGATGTGTCCGTGTCCTACTTTTTTGAGAAAGGCCATGTCAGTGTGTCCGTGTCGTGTCGTGTTTGTGTCCTATGTTCGTTTTTGTGTTTTTTTGGTTGGCATACTACCGAAACTTCATCAAACCCCTCAAAATTTCCAAAATTACGAACTTTTCCTCCTAGGTATTGAACAAGGACTACAAGCTCTCAAAATGATTAAGCCACTAATTAGTCATGCAAGCCTAATTAACTACTACCTAAACACTATTAATTATGGTTATGACCAAGAACGAAGGTCTTAATCATGTTGACTAGTGAAAGAAAGTGTTTCCATTATTGCAACATCTGTTCCATGAAAAGTTCTCAGTTCGGTCTAAATTGCAATCTACCTTTTTAAGGGCATTTCCTCCATTGTTGTTGTCATTGTCATGTACAAGTATTTTTAGCCTGTTCAATTTATTTTGTGTGTGTGTGTGTGTGTGTGTTTTTTTTTTTTCATCTGATTTCCTTTATTTTGTGCCTTTTGTGAAGATCCTTTTGTTTGCTTGATGCCCTGCCCGCCCCACATCGATACCGACTTCGCATCATTGCCTTTATCTTCACATGCATTCTTCATATCCAGGCATCCTTGGAAGCTAGTATGGATGGCATGTGGTATAGCCATGGTTACATGCTCATGTTTAATAAATCATCATCATCATCATTATCAAAGCCTTATCCCAACCACGTTGGGGTCGGCTACATGAATCCTGTTTCTCCATTCCGTTCTATTTTGAGCTAAATCGTTCAATAAGTTAAACTTCTTCAAATCTGAATTAATGACCTCCATTAATATTTTTTTCGGCCTACCCCTACCTCTTGATGGGCCATCCTCCTGTATAGCTAAGCTTTTTCTCACCGGTGCCATTACCGGCCTACGCTCAACATGCCTAAACCATCTTAAACAAGTTTATCTAATCTTATTCCCTATTGGTGCTACCCCTAAATGCTCTCGAAATCGCTCATTTCAATTGTTTTTATCTACAACTCTTTAGGGCATGTTTGGATGGGGGTGAAGTGAAGTAGAGTGAAGGAGAGCCTCCATTTCACAGACATGATTTGATGTGTAGGTCAAATAAAAAGTACAAAAATTCAAAAATTCTCCCCTTTTTTTCAAAAAAATAAGAAAGCAATCACTAACCGACAAAAAATCATCTACTTTTTACACAAAAAGTCAAAAGATTCTTTCGTAAGCCACTAAAAACAAAAAGTTATCATAACCCTATTATATTTTATTCTCTCTTGATTTGAGGTTTTACCTCACTACACTTCATTCTACTACATATCAAACACACCCTTAGGCTCCGTCTTCTTCAGATCTAGAGTATAAAGACCATTGCTCTCCCTACCACCATCGATCTTATATCCCATCCTCATATCTTGAAAGGTATAATAAGATGGATAGAATGTGACATAGCAATTGAGAGTTTTATTTAGAGCATTGACGAACATAAGATTAAATGAGAAACGAGGACCATGAAGAATGGATGACAGAGGTTAAGTGAAAGTTGGATCATTCCTTTTCCAGCTATCGGAGCATATGAACCATCATCAATTCTCACACTTCCTTGAGTTTTCAAATTATAAGATACAAACTCTGAATGTATACTTGTCGCATGATCTGTAGTGCTTTAATCAATGACCTATGTGGATGAAGAGGCAGAAGAGGTAAATGGCATAGGATAATGAGAAGAGGTCATACCAATGGATGAATCTTGAGTAACACCTTCTAATGCAGCTTATCTTTGTTGAAAGAACGAAAAGTTCATCCTTCCATTGTTGGTTATTATCATTGAGATGCTTTACTTCAGCTGGTGTGACAGACACATTGTGAGGCATGCCATTCTAATCTCAACAGTGCCAATATCTGGTGGCCGTGGGTAACTCCACGACCACTGCCTCTACCACCATTAGACGCCGTATCAACTACTACCGATTGGACACTACATCTTGTTTGGCATTCATAACCATTCTGTGACTTTCCTCCCCTTGTAACAAGGCAAACACTGTGCTTATCGGAGGTAAAGGATCTTGACTTATTACTTGTGCACCAATTGCCTGAAACTCTAGGTTAACACCCCTAAGCAATTCAAAGATGTGTTGATGTTCTATTAATTTTTCTTCCTTCTAGGTGCAACACTGTTTTGTAGCACAACATAGTTCAGGAGTCAAGTACAACTTCAATTTCTTCAATAAAGCTTTGAAATTGGAATAATAATCACCAACAAATAGATTCCCTTGCTTGAATCTTGTAACTTCCTTTTTTTAATTCCAAAACTCTAGCATTATTCCTTTCTGGAGCATACGCTCTTTGATGCAGGGCAGACCATGGATCGGCCAACCCGTTAGGCCTAGTCCATAAGCCCAATTGGATACCTAGTTATTTAGGAATATTATTAGTAGTTTGATTGCATTAGGATTAATATTAGCGAGTTTACGATCTTGTTTAGGATTATTTTGATATTAGTAAGTTTTGTTGCTTAGGGATCAAGCCAACTCCTATATATGAGGATGTTAGGCCTGATTGTTATACATGCTCAATTTCAATTAATAGAAGTTTTCTTTTGAGATTTGAGATGTTACCTCTTGTGGTGATTGTCCCTCCTATGAGGATGCCCTAGGGTTGAATCCATTTTTGTATTCGATCAATCCTTTGTGAGATTGGTCTAGTTTGAATAGAGCTCTGCTATTTTTTTAACATTCAAGATTGCAGAGGTAGGAATTTGTGGAACAGTGGTGGTATTTGAATTATCACTTTTGGATTCTATCACAATTGAATTTAGACAGAACTGAATTCAATAAACTGAGTTTAACACATAATGATCACACAGAAGCCTGTTTAAAACCACTAACGTCCACCTACAGTGCACTGATGGACATTAATGGCACACACATAGGCATCGACGACGCATAGTAAATCATCACAAGGCTTTAACAACTGCACCACAGATCACCAAATGCAGCCCAAACCACCAAAAACTCACCATTTCGACTTCACAGAACACTGTTGAGTCTTTCACACCACTGTTTTCCCACAATAGATCACTGAATGCATCTCAAAGCATCTCAAACTCATCACTCAAGCCTCATCCAATGCTTTTGAGCCACACAAAACACTGTCGAACCACACGATTTGATCACACCTAGAATCACATTCCTCCTAGCTGAACCTACACAAAGGCTAGGCTAGGGTTTGGTCCCTCCAAGCTCGTCTCCTCTTCAAGATCTGTACCCTTGGAGTCCTTTGTACACAAGTCGTCAGACACCTAGAAATCTCTGATACCAAGTTCAAAGCTTTGATTTTTCTAGATCTAGGGTTTTATACCAAGACGTCAAAAAGATGGAAACTAAGAAGAAATTAAAAAATCATTAGAAAGAGATTAGAGATGGGAGAACGACAGAAGAGTCGATTAACCTATATAGTTAGTTGACCCTTGTTTAATGTTATTTAATCATTTCTGAAAATTACAAAAAAAAAAAAAAAACCCCCTTCAAGTTTCAGGTATTTACATGAAGTCCCTAGTTCACCACATATTACAAAATAATTCCTACATTGACTTGCAACATATGGAAACCTATTCGATCTATTGAACTTCAACTGTAGTCAAGACTGTAAATATAATGAATTCTATGTGCAGAAGGAAATCCTTGAAAGGGGACCTCACAAATGAATTTTGAAATTTGAACTCTTTTGATGTTGATATTCAATTTCTTTGTTTTCTTTGCCCGAACTTTTCCTTTACTTGTAAATCATTTTGCTATATTGTGTTGTTCATTGATGCATTGTTGGGAATTTGGATGACAATTATGCTTACACTTTCCTCTTGACTTCTCTAAGTTACGATTGGGGAGGATCTTAAAAGTTTCCACTCCATACAAGTGAGAATTTATTCCTTCAAACTTGTAGGAAGCTCATGAGGAAGCTCAAGAAGAGTTGCCAAAGAAGGCAAAATATTTCTTTGCCACCGCAGTCAAATCATGGGATGCAGAGTTTTATGTTAAAATTGATGACAGCATTGGCCTTGATCTTGGTAAAATATTTGTTTTTCCTTTGTTATAAAGATAACATATTAGTAGTTTCTGCTTGTGTTACTTTCACTAAAATAGCTTGAAGTTTTAAGCCTGATTTTCTGTTGCCTTTCAGATGGGTTGGTTGGTATTCTTGAAAGCCATCGTGGTAAGAAAGGTGCCTATATTGGTTGCATGAAGTCTGGGGATGTGATCAGTGAAGAGTATGTATTCTTTTCGTAGTTATGCTTGCTAATTGTTGTGTTGTGTCATCTGTGCTAGTTTCTTGGGTGTTATTTTTCTCCTTGCAAGAATATCAAGAATATCATAAGAGAGATAGCAGAAATATCATGAGAGAGAGAGAGAGAGCGAGTAATCAGTCCCCTTCCATCTTAAGTTTATCAAATCTTATCAGTCCCCTTCCATATTAAGTTCATCAAATATTGTCATCCCTTCTGAAGGGAATACCTAGGCAGCATGGTGACAATGCTCTTGAGCATTTGGTAGCTAGAAAGTCTTCCCTATAGACAACGTGGACATCTGGAAGGCAGGAATGTAGTTCAGTAGAGTTGTCTGGCTGATCAATTAGTACAACTACAGCCAACTTCAACCATATGGATTGGAGAGACAAGGTGGTTCTATGGGTTATATTTTCATGGCAGTAAATTTAGTGCCCCACAGGTCTACATAAATTTAGTGAAAGCTTTCAGTCTTCATAAGCTCAGATATAAATCTTCTCATTGAGAGAAAATGGTAAAGCACATTTCTTCTAATTCAATTCTGTCTTTTTAAGTTCTTATTTGAGTAGACCACACTGGGGGATGTGCAATTCTGTTTTGAACATTTAATTGTTGTAATTTAAAAATTAGTTTTGACGTTCATCAGAAATTAGGAAGTCAATTTGTGGGGATGAAATCTGTTACAGCAAATAGGCGGGTTATTTATTTATTTATTTTTGCATACTCTATCATTTTGAAGTTGGATACTATCGTAAATGGTTATGAATCTGAAACCACAAAGTTAACCTTGCTGTGTGGATTATATTTTCATGGCATTACACTGTATATTATAGTGTTCTGCTAAATAGAATGGTAAGACACTTTTGTTTATTGTTCAGTCATTTGTCTTTTAAGTTCTTATTTGAGCAGACAACACTAGGGAACACCTTTTCTGTTTTGAGCTTAAAATTCTTTCTCATTTAAAAATTAGTTATGACAATGATTGGAAATTAGGAAGTCAATTCACAGGTAAACAACTGTAACAGCAATTAGGTGGCTGTTTTTTGATACTCATTTCTTTGAAGTTGGATACTGTTATAAACAACCATGAATTTTGACAAAACCTGGCTCTGATACTACAATTGTAACAAAATAAGCATGCGACAGGAAATCAACATGCATTCAACCAGAGGGAGTACTCTTAAGATCTGTGGATTGGTTCTGACCCTTGGCATGTCCCACTTTTGATCATTAGTCGTGCTCATACAAAACTTGTTGCAACTCCTCACTTTTTTATTTGCATGATTATGATGGCTTACTATGTGTTTTCATGAATGGGGAGTGGGATGGAAATCTTCTATTTCGAATCCCTTTAATGGTTCCCTTTCATAATAGAACATTAGTTATGGTAGGTTTCTTAATTCCCTTTCTATTTTAGTCAAACAAGATATTTTAATTTATTGGGTTCCTAAAAATAGAATCCAAGTATATTTAGAAAACTGAAATACTCAGAAGATAGAGATTTGAATGGTTATGCAACAATGTGGGGTCCACAATCCAGGCATGTGGTCATGCAGGAACACTTCTATCTAACAATTGCACACCTAGGATAAGTAACCACATTATCATCATCATCATCATCATCATCATCAAAGCCCTATTCCAACTATGTTGGGGTTGGCTACATGAATTCTATTTCTCTATTCCGTTCTATTTTGAGCTAAGTTTTTCGATAAATGAAATTTTTTTAAATCTGAATTAATGACTTCCATTCATGTTTTCTTCGGCCTTTCCCTACCTCTTGATGGGCCCTCCACCTGTATATCTAAACTTTTTCTCACCGGTGCCATTACTAGCCTACGTTCAACATGCCCAAACCATCTTAAATGGGTTTCTCTAATCTTATCCCCTATTGGTGCTACCCCTAAATGTTCTCGAAAGCGCTCATTTCTAATTTTATCTTTTCTAGTTATTTTTAACTTTTTCAAAAACTGTAATTTTGCAAAACGACTCAACTTGGACTCAGATGATTTTAAAATCTTGATGAGTGGCCACTCGTTTTAAAGCACACCCAATCATCCTTGTTTTAAAATCTTGATGAGTGGCCACTCCGTTGCATTTTGAAATTATGTGGTTACAAAAAAGGATTTTTCTTGATTGTCAATGATTGGTGGTGAGAAATTACTGTTAGTGGATGGATTGGTTTTAAATTGGCTTAGAAATTAAAATATTTGAAAAGCAAAATGAAAAATTAAGGAGGATTTTGGATGATGTCAAAGGCAATTTTTTATTTTTATTTTTTTTTCTTGCAGAGATTGATACTTTAGACATGAAAGAAGATGGTGGCCATCTAGATCCTGCTGAGAGGGATAATCAAGTTACGTTTCAAAAGAAACTTCGGAGGTTGATTCTTTATGATGAAATTAAGTGGAAGCTATGCTCAATAAATAAATGATTGTAAGAAGGTGATCGTAACGCTAGCTTTTTTCATGCTATGGCTAGTGCTTGGATGTGAGTCAATAGGATTTGTGCAATTGAATCTAGAGGAAGATGTTGGGAGTCTAAATCAGATATTGAGGATACTATTCACTTTTTTAAACAGCTTTATACTGGTGAAAGGGCAAAGTTAGACGGTGCTACTTTAATAGTCTATCTTCTGCAAGTGTGTTCTATTAAAGGTCCTTTTTCTATAGTTGAGATTAAGTCTGCTGTGTGTGGTATGGGTGGTGACCATGCTCCTGGCCCAAATTGTTTTCCTAAGATTTTTTTTTCAACATTTTTGGAATTTGCTGAAGGATGATTTGGTTGTGTTCTTTAATGAATTTCATTCTAATGGTGTCATCACAAAGGAGTTGGGTGCCTTGTTTACTGCTTTGATCCCTAAGAAAGAAGTTGCTCTCTCTCTAAGAGACTTTAGACCAATTAGCTTTTTGTTTCTTGGTACTCTTTACAAGATTTTGGCTAAAGTTTTGGCTAATCGTCTTAGGAGAGTGCTCCCGAAGATTATTTCTGACGGCTAACGGGCCTTTGTTGATGGTAATGAGATTTTAAAGAGTGTGGTTATAGAACATGAATTTGTAGATTTTAGGTTCAAGCAACATTGTCCTGGATTGGTTTGCAAATTGGATTTTGAGGAGGCTTCTGATGTGGTGGACTAAGCGTTTCTATCGTATGTGCTGTGCTGTATGGGTTTTGGAAGAAGTGGTGTAGTTCGACAAAATCTTGTGTTTCTTCTGCTTGTTTTTCTATCTTGATTAATGGCTCTCCTAAATGTTATTTTAAGAGCTCTTGAGGTTTGAGATAAGGGGATCCTCATTCTCTTATGTGGTTTGTTGTTGTTGTTGATGCTTTCAATTTTTTAATGCAAAGAGCGAAGTTTTGCAGGTTGATCACAGGTTTTCTACTAGTAATTATTTCCATGAGGTAACTCATTTTGCAATTTGCGGATGATACATTGTTTTCATAAAGACCAAGATATTTGAAAATCAATTTGGTTTTATGTCAGGCAGGTCAACTATGGAAGATCTCTTCTCCCTTTGGCAATTAATGAAAAAATATTGAGCGATCAATCTAGGAAAAGCTTGCGACAGGGTACCGAAAGATATAATTTCATGGGTTTTGAAGAAAAGGGTTGTTCCAAGAGGTTATAATAAAATTATTAAAGATATGTATGAAGGAGTGTTAATGAGTGTAAGAACTACCTATGGAGAGACATGTGAGTTCCAAGTGACCATAGGTTTGCATCAGGAGTTAGCCTTAAGCCTTTATCTCTTTGCATTGATTATGAATGAGTTAACTACTCATATTCAAAAGGAGGTGGTACCTTGGTGAAAATTGTTTGCAGATGATGTAGTGTTGGTGGATGAATAAAGAGCTGGTGTAAATGCGAAACTTGAGAGATGGCGGGAGACTTTAGAATCCAAAGGCTTTAAAATAAGTTGTATAAAGACAAAATGTATAAATTGCAACTTCAGTGAACGTATACAAAGAGTTGAAACTACTGTGAGAATTGAAGCCCAAGAGATAGCATAAAGAGATTCTTTCCATTACGTTGAATCGATAATTAATATGGATGGAGAGATTGATACAGATGCTGAACATGGATAAAGGCGGGATGGTTGAAAGGGAGACTTGCTTTTGGAGTGCTTTGGTCGACGAATGCTAATAAGATTGAATGGAAACTTTTTAGAGGATAGTGACTAAACCAGCTATGATCTATGGGGGAGAATGTTGGCCAATCAAGAAGCAGCATATGCATAAAATGGATATAACAGAGATGAGAATGTTGAGGTAGATGTGCAGTAAAACGAGGAAAGATAAAATTAGAAATATGTGCTTTCTAGAGCATTTAGGGGTAGCATCAATAGGGAAAAGATTAGAGAAAATCATTTGAGATGGTTTGGGCATGTCGAACGCTGGTCAGCAATGACGTTGGTAAGGAAAAGTTTGACTATGCATATTGATGGTTCACCAAGGGAAAGAGGTAGGTTGAAGAAGACGTGGTTGGAGATACTAAAATTAGATTTGAAGAAGTTTAACTTATTTGAGAATTTGGCTCATGATAGATTGGAATAGAGAAATAGAATTCATGTAGTTAACTCAAACATAATTTGGACAAGGCTTTGATGATGATGACGATGATAATTATTTTCTGTGATGCTTTGTTGGAGCAGCTTGTTGCGTTGAAAAATATCTTGAGATGGTTCCAGATGTTATCAGGTTTAACAAATATCTATGGCAAGTGTGAGCCAATTAGTATTCATCTAGAGGACAAATATGTTCAATTGTTAGTTGATGCTTTTGAGTGTTGGGTTGGTTAGTTTCCAACGAAGTATTTGGGCTTGCCTTTGTATTTGGGAATACCAAAGAAATATTTATGGGATCCGGTGGTGGAGAGACTTGATAAAAGACTCTATTCTTCAAGGGGGAAGTATTTTTCAATGGGAGGTCGTGTTACTTTAATCAAGTCTGTTCTGTCTTGTTTCAGACATTCTAAGGCTACAGTTCAGAGATTAGAGAAGATCCAATGTGACTTTCTTTGGAATGATACCATTGGTAAGAAAAAATTTCATTTGGTTAAATGGGGTTGTATGTAATCCTATTGCTCTTGGTGGATTGGGTATTTAGTCTATTGAGATATTGAATAAGGCATTGCTTAATAAATGACTTTGGAGGTTGGGTAACTTAGATCAAGGTTTATGTAGACAAATTATTGTGGATAAGTATAAGGTGCATAGGGAGGGGTTGTGTGATCCGGACCTTCATTATAAGTCTTTGGCTATCTATTAGTCTGTGCTTTTTGTCAAAGCCAAGTTTGATAGGTGGATTAGATATTGGGTCCATGATGGGAAAAGAATTCAATTTTGGCATGATGAATGATGTGGTAACTCTAGTTTAAAGAGTTTTTTTCCTTCGCTTTATGTGTTCAATAGGCGTCCTTTTGCTTTCATAGCCGATAATTTTCAGCTCTTGGGAGGTTTGGTTGTTTGGGATTTGCATTTTTGTTGCAATTTTCATGATAATGAAGTTGGTTAGTTTGGTAATATGCTTACCTTTCTTGAGATGACTAATCATTTTGCATATAGAATGGACAAAAGAGTTTGGAAGCCTAATTCTAAACCGTTTTTTTATTTCCCTTTCTACAATGTTTGGGTTAGTTTTGATGACAGGATAAAAGGTGGTCATAGTTTTTGGAATTCTCTTGTTTCTCCAAGAGCGTTGATTTTTTGTTGGGTGACAAGGTTGCATAGAATTCTTACCTTGGATCAACTTAGAAGAAGACACATTACTATTGTTAATGGTTGTTCGTGTGTCTGAGGGATGAGGAAGTAGCTAGTCAGTTGTTGTTTATTGGTTCATATGTGAATAAATTGGGGTTGTTGTTATTAGTATGTTTAACAAGCGCTGGGTTATGCCTTCCACCATTAAAGATTTGTTTGAGCAATGGAAGTATAGGGGAAAGCTAATTTGTGCTAAAATTTTGTGGTGGCTTTTGCTGTATACTATTTTGTGTCTCCAATGGAGTTTCTCAAGAGAAGAGGTAACTTCTTAGAGGCTTCTCGGGCTTGTGTCAGCTATGCGCATTGGACTACGAGGGAGTCGATCATTTATTTCTACATTGTGATTTTTCCTATCTTGTTTGGAGTCACCTACTTGCAAAGAGTAAGGTTTCTTGGTATTTCTTGCAATTATTAGGAGGTTTGTTTGAAGCTTGGGGGTTTTCTCCTTTTTTGGTTGTGGGTTGGTTTTATAGAGGATTATTTCTTTTGCTATTCTATGGTCGATATGGAAAGTTAGGAATAATAAAATTTTTAGAGGCATATCGATGATAGCGGAGGAAGTGGTTCATTTAGTATTTATGCGCGTAGCCAATTGGGCCTCTTGTAGAGAGGGTTTCTTTAACTTGCAGGTGGATGGGGTGTTGCATAATTGGGAGGCCTCCTTTTTCGGTAGAGCACCCCTAAGGTTTAGAATATGGTTTCTTGGGTCTTGCCTTCTTTGGGGGTGTTGAAGTTTAATGTAGATGGGGCAATTAAAGGTAAGCTAGGTGTTGCTAGCATTGGAGGTGTGCTTTAGAATAGCAATGGCATCATCTTAGCTCTATTCTCTGAGCCCATGGGTTCCATGGAGTCAAATGAGGTCCGTTGCAGTTATTTTAGAAGCTCTTTGGATCTATGCTACCTCTTTTCATTCTCGGAATGCCATCGCTTGGGTGTCTTCTTCTTCCATGCCTCTTTGGAGACTTCAAAAATTTTTTTTTTCAACAAGATCAAGGTTTTATGTTCTTCATTGGATGTTGAGTTTCATCATGTCAAGTGGTTGGCTAACAATTTTGCGGACGCTTTGGTAAAGCAGGGGGTGAATAGGTGATTCCCTTTTGTTGCAACTATGTTGTACAGTTGTATTTTTTATGCTTATCTCCTTGTTTTTGGAGTTCTCTTGTTGAGGGTATAATGCTTTTATACCTTATTCCTCATCAATTGGTGGGTTGTAGTTTCTTGTTTTCTCTTTCTTTTTTACAGATAGTTTTCGTTAAAAAAAGAAAAAAAACCTGAAACCATTGATGCGGATCATGATGATCATACACCATTTTACAATATAATTCCTTCCAAATGCTATAAAATTAGCAATCCCATGACCATGTAACCAAGTCTCAAATTATAGGGAAAATAAGACAATGTTAAGTTCCCATATGTTTCCAAATTGAAATATCATCACATTTACATCTTGCTTTCCAATAATTCACTAAATGCACGCAAAATAGAGAAATATAATCATCATTGATATCAACTGAAAGGTGTCTAGTATAGTATTTAAACCTTTTAACCAAATAAATCAAGGTAATATAATTAGACTCGTTTCTCTTTCATGATATTTACAGGTCTCTGGTGCCAATGCTTTGATTGTACAATATGCAATCATGAGCTTTATATTATTTGCTCAATAGGTGCAACCATGAGCATTGTATGGGTTAAATATATTCTTTTTGAGTTGGATTTAGAAGATTTAGTCAAGTTATATTTGGCGTAGCCCTGGATCTCCGATTGAATGTAGAACAATCTCCCGAAGGATTGTTTGAATTCAGAGATGGATTCCAGCCCCTAGGGCACAACCATATTCACAGTAGAAACCATAATGAGATAAATCTCTGAAATTTTAATTGATTTAAGCATGTCAATTACAATGAAAGACTTTTCCTTATATAAGAGTGATTGTTTTTAAACTAGGAATGGTTGAAGCAGTTATGGCTAACTAAAATAAATTAAGCAACTCAACACAAAATAGGAAATAACTAATTAATTAGAACTATCTAATTAAGGATAGGGATCCCTGATCTTGAGGAGATGATAGATCAAGTGGGGCGCATCATTGTCTATGGGCCTGTGATCTGGGCTGGATATGGGATCGGCCTGCATCAACTCTCCTCGGCTTGAAAAAACTCGACTTTGGTGAGTTAAAAGCGCTTGATATCTCTCACAGAGATTAGGATTGATGCGCTGGAAGTTCGCTGTAGTGATCTATGTAGCGTCGGAGAGAGGACGATTCCGCTAGCGAATATAGAACTTTTGGTAACCCCCTTGACATGTATAGACAATTTGATCATCAAGGATGTCAACAATCTTCTCAGTAGGTGGGAGATTAACTAGTAGGGAAATAATTTGCTCTTCCTTATCTCCCTCATTGTCATGGCCAGAGTAGAGAGTAAGATCCTCTACGTTGAAGGAAGAACTGATGCCTAAATCAGAAGGAATGTCAAAAATATAGGCGTTGGGTTTAATCTTTTGCAGAATCTTTAATGGACCTGAGTTGTGAGGGTATAATTTCTTATTAGCTTCAGGAGACAACCTCTTAGGTCGAATACGTACCATAATGTAACGACCTAAGAATCTGGAGCTCTTCAGATTCTTAAGCCGCACTCAGATTTTAATAACAACACCACTTAAATCAAATTCTCATGAGCATCAAGGTCATAAACAATCAAATTTCCTTATATTTCAACTATTATGTAAATTTTATAAGTCTTGATAACACTACTGAATAAGACAATTTTTTATTTGAGAAAAGGAAAATAATAATAATGTCTAAATCTTGGGTTACTCCCGACTATAAATCTATTCTTTTGCTTTTCCGCGCTCTGGATCAGCCACGCATGCCAAAGTCCACCGGCTGATCCCCGTCACTTCCCGTAACCTCTACAACTGCATTACCTGAAGTGGGGCGAACCACTAATCAGTAAAACTGGTGAGTAGAATAAGAAATATTAAGATAAAGCATATTTCAATCATTCAGAGAACATATATATATTCAGTGACGTAATTTCAGTAACATTCTAATTAATTTCTTTCTTGAGTGATTTTCCCACTGTGGCATCAAATAGTTCCGATACCCTATACGGTGTATCTACGTTTCTGTCAACAACATGGCTTGTCAATTATCATGAATGTTGAGCCTGTTCCGATACTCCCAACTGGAGTATCTACGTTTCTATCAACGACATGGCCTGTCTTGCCACCACGTGTTGAACTTACTTCCCTCAACTAACATCCATGAGAGAAATTCTATACTCAGTGCCAACAGTTGGTATCACTTTATCTAAATCATCGATGGCAAGTTCAATTAACAAACTTATTATGGATCAAATTCTACTATAATTGGCTACATTATCATATTCTTCTCTTTGGCCAGTACCACATAACACTGGTTATTTCTCGCCCCATTTCTAGTCAAAATTGATACCATACTGTGGCATTGTCCATATTTTAATGGGGAGCTAATTATTCATTATAAAATCAACCACAGGTATCAAAACATATCATTGGATTCATGTAGAATCATATTTTCATTATTTTCAAATATGCAGCAATTTTCATGTAATTTACACTACTGCCAAATTACGTAATATAAATGAATATTTCCATCTAACAGGTTAAAACTAATATTTTGTAATGATTGTCTTCACTCTAATTTAGAGGAAGCATCTGAACACTGGGCCACGTGTTAGATACATAATGTTAGGGTAAGTGCATAAGATATCAACTATGTAATCAACAAGGCTTTAGTGAGATTATTAAAAATATCGCAAAAGAACCAGGGCCTATTTGCAATTTTGATAAGTTGCTCTCTTCATAAATAAGTCGACGGAAGTTCCCTGTAACGAAACAGAGATTTTCGTTGGCTTTTGGGGGTTTCGACCAACTACGATGGAGCTGGAAGATGGAGGGCTCCGACGGTTCGAATCACATGAGTCCATCACCAGTGGGGTCGCCCTGGGGTCCACCACCAGATGTAGGGACGTGATCTTCAATCGGGTGGCCCACGTGGATTCTGTACTCCCCAACGGAAATCTGTTCCAAGATGGTCCGATCTGCATCAGCCTCTTCTCCGGCACTAGTTTCCTCCAGATCTGGGACTCGATGCACACGGGACCTAAGTTAGGGGTCTGATCTACCTTATGGCTTCCATCGGCAGTTCATTAGGATCTGATCAAAGGGCTTTATCTACTATTTACTTGGCCAGAGCACGTCGACAGTGAAGGAAAAGTGTTGCAACCGTAAAATAGATGACCAAATCATCATTCGGGATGTTCAATTTCATCACAGTCAATTTCAAATCTCATTGAACAAGTAAGAATTCTACTCACCTGGTGTAGACGCCTGTTGATCGGGCAGTGGTCGGTCGCTCGTCAGTCATCCGCCGCGCGTCCCGCTATTGATCTTCTTCTCCTCCTAACAGATTCACGGCCAAGTCAGTCGTCTTCCCTCTCTCTCTCTCTCTCTCTATGAAATCTTTACGGTTGCGGTACATACGATGGGTTCTGCTAATCTATATATATAGTGTTTGGAGGGAAATCCTGTTTGGAAACTATAGGGAGTCTTATAGGAAACATATTCTGAGAGAGGGAGTCTATTGGGACTCCTACGATGGACTTGCCAAAAGTCCTGATTCGATGACTTACAAATATTCGAATCAAATTAGGACTCCAATCATGGTTTGGACCATCATGGCCCACCCATAAGGCTGGCCCACCAAGACAGGTTGGGTTATTACATACTCCCCTCCTTTAGGAAATTTGGTCCTCCAAATTTAAATCATACCTGATGGGAAAAGTTGCGGATATTTGTCACGGACCTCCTCCTCTGACTCCCAGGTGGCTTCGAGTTGATTATGATGCTGCCATAGGACCTTAACTAATCGAATAGTCTTGTTCCGCAGGGCTTTTTCCTTTGTCTCTAGAATAGCCACCGGCTTCTCTTCATAGGATAAATCTTGTTGTAACTGGAGAGGCTCGAAGTCAATAACATGCGAGGGATCTGAGTTGTATTTCTTTAGCATAGACACATGAAAGACATTGTGGACGCCTGACAATTAAGGTGGTAGTGCGAGCTCATAAGCATTCCCATCACTGACTCGTCTCGTTATTTCGAAAGGTCCAATATAACGTGGACTTAACTTACCCTTTTTCCCAAATCGCATTACTCCCTTGGTCGGGGATACTTTGAGAAAAACATGGTCTCCTACGGCGAATTCCAATTCTTTCCTGCGATGGTCAGCATAGCTTTTCTGTCTACTTTGAGCAGTCTTTAGCCTATCTCGGATTTTCTTGATATTATCCGTCGAAGTCTGTACCCAATCTGGTCCAAGTATCCTTCGGTTACCTACCTCCTCCCAGCAAATAGGAGTTCGACAATTCCGTCCATACAACGCCTCAAAAGGTGCCATCTGAATGCTTGAATGATAATTATTATTATAGGCAAACTCCACAAGTGGTAATTGCTCATCCCAACTGTCTTTGTAGTCCAAGGCACATGCTCGCAACATATCTTCAAGAGTTTGGTTAGTCCTTTCAGTCTGGCCGTCAGTTTGGGGATGGTATGCCGTACTAAAGCGCAATTGTGTTCCCATAGCCATTTGTAGTTTCCTCCAAAAATTAGACACAAACTTGGAATCCCTGTCCGAAACAATGGAAACCGGAATGCCATGTAACCGAACAATTTCCTTGACATATTTTTGAGCCAATTCCTTCATCGAAGTCTTATTCTTGAAAGGAATAAAATGTGCGGATTTAGTCAAACGATCCACAATAACCCAAATAACTTCGTTGTTCCGAAAGGTTCGTGGAAATCACGACACAAAATCCATGGTGATATGTTCCCATTTCCATTCCGGAATAGGAAGTGGTTGTAGCAATCCTCCAGGGTTCTGGTGATCTGCCTTTATTTGTTGACATGTGAGACACCTTCCTACAAATTCAGAAATGTCATTTTTCATCCCAATCCACCAAAATCGTTTCTTGAGGTTTTGGTACATCCTGGTATTCCCCGGGTGAATTGTATATCGAGTATGGTGTGCTTCCCGTAATATCTCATCCTTGATCTCTCGGATATTAGGAACACATAGCCGATCTCGGAAATATAAGGTACCATTGGCGAGTGAAAATTCTGGCTTGTTATCCATCTTTTCGAAAATTTCCAAAAGTGCCGCATCATCCCTTTGGTGATCCTTGATTCGCTGTATGAGTTCTGGCTGCACCTTAAAATTACCTAATAAAATCTTATCACTTATGGGCCAAAGAGTTACTTCTAGATCCCTGGTCTCTTCTAGTAATCTCCATTCTGCGGTCAAACAGGCTAATTGGATTGATTTCCGACTCAAAGCATCGGCTACTACATTTGCTTTACCAGGGTGGTAGGAAATAGAGAAATCATAATCTTTTAAAAATTCCAACCATCGCCTCTGTCTCAAGTTCAAGTCTTTCTGAGAGAAAACATATTTCAGACTCTTATGATCTGTATATACTTGGAATTCTTCTCCATAAAGATAGTGTCGCCAAATCTTAAGAGCAAAGACGACCGCAGCCAATTCTAAATCGTGTGTCGCATAATTATGTTCATGAGTCTTCAGTTGTCTGGAAGCATAAGCAATCACTTTACCATTTTGCATGAGTACACATCCCAGTCCATGAAGAGACGCATCGCAGAATATCACAAAACCACCACCGCCAGATGGTAGGGCTAGGATTGGTGCTGTGGTTAGCTTGTCCTTTAATGTCTGAAAACTAAACTCACTTTCACAAACCGTCTGTAATATCCTGCGAGTCCTAAGAAACTTCGGATTTCTGCCACCGTGGTTGGTCGTTTCCAATTAGTGATAGCTTCGATTTTTGCAGGATCCACTGACAAGCCTTCGCCTGAAATGATGTGGCCTAAGAAATTTACCTGCGCTAACCAAAAGTCGCATTTACTCAACTTTGCATACAACTGATTATCTCTTAGCAATTGCAGTGCGGTGCGCAAGTGATTCCCATGTTCCGCTTCCGTTTTTGAATAAATTAGAATGTCATCAATGAATACTACTACAAACTGATCCAAGTATGGCTTGAAAATTTGATTCATGAGCGCCATGAACACCGCTGGTGCATTTGTTAGCCCGAACGGCATTACTAGGAACTCGTAATGTCCGTACCGTGTCCGAAAAGCTGTCTTTGGTATATCTTCATTTCTCACCTTTAGCTGATGGTATCCAGACCGTAAATCAATCTTTGAGAAGCATCTTGCACCTTGGAGTTGGTCAAATAATTCATCTATCCGCGGCAGAGGATACTTATTCTTAATAGTGACCTGGTTTAATTGCCGGTAATCAATGCACATGCACAAGGTTCCATCTTTCTTCTTAACAAACAATACAGGTGCTCCCCACGGTGAGACACTAGGTCTAATGAATCCCTTATCCATCAATTCCTGCAACTGTTCTTTCAGTTCCCTTAGTTCAGCAGGTGCCATGCGGTAGGGTGCCTTAGAGATTGGGGCTGTTCCTGGCATCAATTCAATAGTGAAATCGATCTCCCGTACCGGCGGTAAACCGGGTAAGTCATCTTGGAAGACATCGGGAAATTCTCTCACTACCGGTATATCCTCCAACTCAGGCTTTTGTTTCTCCTTAGTGACGAATGCAAGGTATCCTCTACACCCATTTCTTAGTAATTGGCTGGCTTTAATTGCCGAGATCACTTTAGACTCTATGGGTCTCCTGGTTCCCACTATCTGTACCTCCTTATATCCTTTTGATTTGAAGCGAACTATCTTATTGAAACAGTCTAACACAGCCCTATACTTTGTTAACCAGTCCATTCCCAAAATAATGTCAAAATCATGCATTGGTAATACTATTAGATTTGCGGGCATGACAACTTTATCATGATTTAGGGGGCAATCATAGAATATTATTCTAGTGTTCACTTGTCCTCCAGTGGAGGTTGATACAATTAAAGCTTGAGAAAGTTTAGAGGGTTGGATGTTTAGTTTTGGGGCAAACACATGTGAAACAAAGCTGTGTGTAGAACCAGAATCAAATAGTGTAATGGCTTTAGTACCAAAGATAAAAAGCGTACCCTCAACTACATTGTTTGCCATGTCTGCCTCCTGCTGTGTGATTGCATAAGCCCTAGCATTAGGTTGCTGTTTTTGCTGATTTCCGCCTTGATTGTTTCTTCCCTGGTTATAATTTTGCCCCTGTGGCGGATTCTGTGGATATCCCCTCTGCTGGTATTGACCGTTCTGTTGGTTCCTCTGTGGTGGCTGATTCTGTTGATTACTCTACTGTGGGTCTTCTTGATTTCGAGGAGGGTAATTTTGGTGGTTCTGGCGTGATTGTGAGAAATTTTGTTGGTCCTGCTGCGACTGCTGTCCCTGTCTCTGTGTCTGATTTTTCTTTTGCCATTTTGGACAGTCCTTACGCCTATGACCCACCTGGCCGCATGTAAAGCACGCACCGCGCTGCCATGGGCACTGTGCCAGTTTATGGTTCTTGCCGCAGCGACTGCATTCAACCTGAGAATTCACCTTTTGCTTCTTCCGGGATGGATGGTTTTCTCGTTTTCTCTTTCTATTTTCTGTCGTTGTTGGTGGAGTCACCCCATTGATTTCATCAATAGCTTCTTCTGATACATAGGCCCTTTTTAAAGCATCCGCATAAGTTACTGGCTGTCCCAGCCGTACATCCTTCTTAATATCCGGACGCAACCCTTCAATGAACTTATTACGTTTCATCTCCTCTGTTGCTATTAAGCCCTCCGCAAAATGAGACAGCTCAGTAAATTTATTATTATACTTTGTCACTGACATGTCTCCTTGCACTAGATTCTGGAATTCTCTTCTCTTCCTTTCCTTAATATGCTCCGGTATAAACTTCATAATGAATTCCTTTTTAAAGAAAGCCCAAGTAATCTCGCCCTCCGGACCTGGATAGTTTTTCTTTGCAGATTTCCACCACTCTTTTGCATCTCCTTCCAGTTTAAATGCTGCCAACAGGGCTTTCTAGTGATCCGTGCAACCCATCACTTCAAAGATTGCCTCCATGTTTTCTATCCATTTGTTCGCTTCCCATGGATTTATGGTGTCATCAAAATATCGAGGACGAAACTCATTGAACCTCTTGTATAACGAGTCTTGCTCTCTGTCTCTGCCTCCCCTAGCATGGACCCCGCCTTGTGGTCGATCATTGTCATTTGGTCGCTGCGCCAAGGTCTGTATCTGCTCTTGCACCTGATTATATGCTCTCATGAAAGTATCAAACATAGTTTTCACATATTCAGGCACCTGAGTCTGTCCCTCGTTCAGATTCGAGGTACCACTTTCAGTTCCATTCTGATTGGAGTTACGGATGGGGTTTCCTTGGGAAGTCATGTTCTTTCTCCTATAGTGGAAGTACAATTGTTAGTACGTAGTAAATAAATTCTTTATCTAAATACCCAATCCACGACCTCACCACGTTGCCTAGTGGTTTCTAAGTATTTTAAAGTTTGCCCAAGACCTTGCTCTGATACCACTTTGTAACGACCTAAGAATCTTGAGCTCTTCAGATTCTTAAGCCGCACTCAGATTTTAATAACAACACCACTTAAATCAAATTCTCATGAGCATCAAGGTCATAAACAATCAAATTTCCTTATATTTCAACTATTATGTAAATTTTATAAGTCTTGATAACACTACTGAATAAGACAATTTTCTATTTGAGAAAAGGAAAATAATAATAATGTCTAAATCTTGGGTTACTCCCGACTATAAATCTATTCTTTTGCTTTTCCGCGCTCTGGATCAGCCACGCATGCCAAAGTCCACCGGCTGATCCCCGTCACTTCCCGTAACCTCTACAACTGCATTACCTGAAGTGGGGCGAATCACTAATCAGTAAAACTGGTGAGTAGAATAAGAAATATTAAGATAAAGCATATTTCAATCATTCAGAGAACATATATATATATTCAGTGACGTAATTTCAGTAACATTCTAATTAATTTCTTTCTTGAGTGATTTTCCCACTGTGGCATCAAATAGTTCCGATACCCTATACGGTGTATCTACGTTTCTGTCAACAACATGGCTTGTCAATTATCATGAATGTTGAGCCTGTTCCGATACTCCCAACTGGAGTATCTACGTTTCTATCAACGACATGGCCTGTCTTGCCACCACGTGTTGAACTTACTTCCCTCAACTAACATCCATGAGAGAAATTCTATACTCAGTGCCAACAGTTGGTATCACTTTATCTAAATCATCGATGGCAAGTTCAATTAACAAACTTATTATGGATCAAATTCTACTATAATTGGCTACATTATCATATTCTTCTCTTTGGCCAGTACCACATAACACTGGTTATTTCTCGCCCCATTTCTAGTCAAAATTGATACCATACTGTGGCATTGTCCATATTTTAATGGGGAGCTAATTATTCATTGTAAAATCAACCACAGGTATCAAAACATATCATTGGATTCATGTAGAATCATATTTTCATTATTTTCAAATATGCAGCAATTTTCATGTAATTTACACTACTGCCAAATTACGTAATATAAATGAATATTTCCATCTAACAGGTTAAAACTAATATTTTGTAATGATTGTCTTCACTCTAATTTAGAGGAAGCATCTGAACACTGGGCCACGTGTTAGATACATAATGTTAGGGTAAGTGCATAAGATATCAACTATGTAATCAACAAGGCTTTAGTGAGATTATTAAAAATATCGCAAAAGAACCAGGGCCTATTTGCAATTTTGATAAGTTGCTCTCTTCATAAATAAGTCGACGGAAGTTCCCTGTAACGAAACAGAGATTTTCGTTGGCTTTTGGGGGTTTCGACCAACTACGATGGAGCTGGAAGATGGAGGGCTCCGACGGTTCGAATCACATGAGTCCATCACCAGTGGGGTCGCCCTGGGGTCCACCACCAGATGTAGGGACGTGATCTTCAATCGGGTGGCCCACGTGGGTTCTGTACTCCCCAACGGAAATCTGTTCCAAGATGGTCCGATCTGCATCAGCCTCTTCTCCGGCACTAGTTTCCTCCAGATCTGGGACTCGATGCACACGGGACCTAAGTTAGGGGTCTGATCTACCTTATGGCTTCCATCGGCAGTTCATTAGGATCTGATCAAAGGGCTTTATCTACTATTTACTTGGCCAGAGCACGTCGACAGTGAAGGAAAAGTGTTGCAACCGTAAAATAGATGACCAAATCATCATTCGGGATGTTCAATTTCATCACAGTCAATTTCAAATCTCATTGAACAGGTAAGAATTCTACTCACCTGGTGTAGACGCGTGTTGATCGGGCAGTGGTCGGTCGCTCGTCAGTCATCCGCCGCGCGTCCCGCTATTGATCTTCTTCTCCTCCTAACAGATTCACGGCCAAGTCAGTCGTCTTCCCTCTCTCTCTCTCTCTATGAAATCTTTATGGTTGCGGTACATACGATGGGTTCTGCTAATCTATATATATAGTGTTTGGAGGGAAATCCTGTTTGGAAACTATAGGGAGTCTTATAGGAAACATATTCTGGGAGAGGGAGTCTATTGGGACTCCTACGATGGACTTGCCAAAAGTCCTGATTCGATGACTTACAAATATTCGAATCAAATTAGGACTCCAATCATGGTTTGGACCATCATGGCCCACCCATAAGGCTGGCCCACCAAGACAGGTTGGGTTATTACACATAACCATATCATCTTCAGTAAATTCAGCAAATTGATGATGTTTGTTAGCTTATTTTCTATGGACATCGTTGTTGGCAGATATGTGGCGGTGTACTTCATTGTGCACTTGTTGCATGTGTTGGAAAAATGTTCAGCTTCTGCACTGATTTTTGCATCGACTGGCAAAGGCATGAGATCAACTGGTAGTTGTGGACGAACTCCTGTAACAACTTCAAACGGTGAAGTGCCAATTGACCGATTGATTGAATTATTGTACGTAAATTCTGCCATAGGTAATACTTGATCTCAGTTTGTAATATGGTCAGGCATAAGATAGCGTAACAACTGTCTAAGACTTCTATTTGTTTATCATTCATACCATATCAAGCAAAATAGTCTTCCAGAGAATTAAGCCAATCAATACAAATTTTGGGTTGACATTACTACTAAAGTCAGTAATATCAATTTTGACTTTCGTTGTGATATCATTAGGTTGGGGTGCAGCAGGGGGATCCTGGGGTTTCGTTTAGTAAGAAGGTGCTGCATAAAATCACGAATGGATTCTTGATTCTCAGGTCTTTCTGGTTTGACGAGTGTGTACACCAGAGACACATTGGATGGCCCGACACATTGGATGGCCCCATTGTGATTGACAAACTGCTTATTTAGCAATTCAGCAATGGCAGTCTCTGCTAGTTTTAGACGTTCCATCACATCTTCCAATTCGTGACTTAATTTAAGTATGGTCTCATCTCTTTGTTTGTCTATCATCCATTGTTGGAGATCATCCCTTTTCTAGGCATGGTTGCTCTCTCTTTTATTTTATTTTATTTTATTGAGAGATGGATTTGGGTCAGGTCGGGCCTTACCTTAGGCTTAACAGAAGCTGGTTCAAAGGGCTTTTAGGTCGGACTTGGTTGCAGGCCGAATTGATTGATAATGTGAAAATGTTTGGGCTGGACCTAAATTCTAGGCCAGATAACCAGGCACAAATCAAGCCTCAAATCAATGGGTAGGCACGTGGGCAATGACTCATGTTTGGGTCTTGGGATGTGTGTAAAAAGAAAACTAAAGGAAAGGGGTTGAAGTTTTTGTTTCTTGTTTTGATTGAAATAAGAAAGGAGGAAAGGCAGGGGGGAGATGAAGCCTGCTGATGACTATGGTGTGGGCTTGCTTTTGTGGTGATCTGTCATGTTAGACAGCAGTAGGCGCTAGTGAAGGTGACGGAGACAGTGATGACAATTAGGTATGCCTCCTTTCTCTGGTGCTCTCCTTCCTCTGCCTTTTTCATTTTATCTTTGGGTTGGGGTTTGCGACTGCAATCAAAGGGGTGGAGGTTTTGTGGTTGTGGTGGCTGGGAATTGGAATTTCATGTCGCCTTTGGTTGGGGATGAGGAAAAGTAAGGCTCGGGATGAAATGGGGGGGTGGGGGGGGTTTCGCGTGGAGGTTAGGCATGGACAAGAAAGGATTCTGGGTGTCGCGGGGCTTGATGGTTTAATGGGTGATGGTCTTAGGCTTGGGGTTGGAGGGATTAAGGGAAGGGTTTTTTTTTTTTTTTTTTTTGGGTTTTTGGTTTTGGGGGGGGGGGGGGGGGGGGGGGGGTAAGATGGTTCATGGTTTGGAAGAGGGGAGGTTTTGTCGGTTGGGTTTAGGGATTGGTGATTAGGGATTAGGGTTGTAGTGTTGATAGGTTGGGGATGGTTCGGGGATGGATTTGGGCTATTGAGGTTGCCGAAGTTGTTTTGGGGTTTCAACTAGTTTTTTTCTTAATTAATTAATTTATTTTTTTTGTGGACTGGGGTTCAGTCGAAGGCTATATGATGGGTTCGGGTTCTAGTTTGGAAGGGTTAGGGATTTGGGGTTTCGGTTTGAGATGGTGAAGATGGTGATGGAAGGATGGATGATTCTGAGATTGACAAACGTTTTCCTGGTGACCAGATCTCAGCTCTGATACTAATCTGGCGTAGCCCTGGATCTCCGATCGAATATAGATCAATCATCCGAAGGATTGTTCAAATCCAAAGATGAATTCCATCCCCTAGGGCACAGCCATACTCATAGTAGACACCATAATAAGAGAAATCTCTTAAATTTTAATTGATTTGAGCATATGCATTACAATGAAAGACTTCTCTTTATATAGGAGTGACTGTTTCTAAACTAGGCATTACTGCCTCTAAATAGTCATGGCTTACTAAAAAAAATTAAGCAATTACTAATCCCAACTCAGCATAAAATAGGAAATAAGTGATTAATTGAAACTATCTAATTAACGATAGGGATCCCTGATCTTGAGGAGACTATGGATCAATTGGGCCCCATCATTGTCTATGGAGCTCTGATCTGGGCCGGATCTGGGACTGGCTTGCATCAATATTCCTGGCAAATTACAAGGTCATTAGATCACACATTGCTTGTGAGGAGAAATGACTTGTGGATTACTATTCTAATTGGGAAGGTAGGTGGCATTGTTATTACTGGTAATGATAAGGAAGGGGTGGAAAGGCTAAAGAAACATCTACATTCTAAATTTTTGTTCATGGCGAGTTTAGGTTATTTTCTTGAAATTGAATTTTCAAGGTCAAATAAAGGAATTGCGATATGCCAGCTGAAATATACTCTCATTCTAGTGGAGGAAACTGAAATGTTAGGAGGAAAGCCTGCAGAATTGTGATATGCCAGCTGAAATATACTCTCATTCTATTGGAAGAAACTAGAACGACAGGAGGAAAGCCTGCAGATACTCTGATTGAGTTGGTTCATAGTATTACTGCTAAGTGTGGAGAGTTGTTCCATGATATCAAATCATATGAAAGACTGGTAGGACGATTATTTTACTTAACCATGACTCTGTCTAGATATAGGTTGTGTTGTTAGTGTTGCCAATCAATTCATGCACTCTTCAAGAGCACTCTTGAATGTTGTATAAGGGATTTAAAAATTCCTCAAGAAATCACTAGGACAAGGAATTATATATTCAAGACATGGTCATTTAATTGTTGCAGCCTATACAGATGCAGATTGGCAGGATGAAAAATAGGTAGAAGGCCAACAAAGATCATTGTACCGTGGTAGTTGGATTTTCATCCGGTTTCTTAGAAAGAGGAATCAGCTTGTAGTAGCAAGATAAACTTTTGAAGCTGAGTATCATCCGATGGTGCTCGGAGCATGAGAGATGTTCCTGCTTAAGATTTTATCATGGTCGTAGGCTTTTCTATACAAAGTTCTAATGGAGTTTCATTCTAATAGTACATTGTCACAGAAGATAATTCAGTTTACTATGACTGTGCAAAACATTTTGTTGGAGGTTGCCTTTTCATTCGAGTGACCATTGAAGCCAAACAGATCAAAGTGACATATGTGCCATAGTTATCAATTTTGTTCCAGTTTGACGTTGTAGTGGAAAGTTTCAGCATTCCAGTTAATTCTGGTGTTCCATTCTGGTAAAGTCACGATTGAAAAATGCGAAAAAAGAGAAAACCTAAAATTATAAAAAAAATGATGAACGCTATGATACTACTAGAAATGCATTATTACATCACTTAAATTAAACTACACGTTACAATTGACCGTATTCTAGTTTTCACTAATATGAATAGTGAATATAAAGACCACAGTCAATCTTTCTTAGAGGATACGACAATATTCTCACACAAATTGTACCATTCTGGTTATTCTTCCTCTCAAACAAAGATCTACAGATCCTATCATGGTATCAGAGCTCTAGGCTCTCTACTCCTAGCTCCTTTCAAGCATCTACTGGTCTTCATTATTCTTCCTTATTACTGTCATCTAGTATTCTACAAAAGAGGCATCCAATCTATCTCATTTCATATTCCAATCAAATGAGAAGGAAGCAGGCTTGAAGAACACTATTTCTGGCGATCAAAGGATCCATCTCAGCCATTCAGAATCTTAGTTTTTGCAAGCAAATGATTCTGTTCATCTCCTTTCATACTGTCAACAGCCATATATCATCTGATCAACAGTGGGCCCCACCTCGCGACACAGCATCTGTAGAAAACTGCACCACTCTGGTGGACCAATATTCCTAAGTGTATCCACATTTTTCTGCCATTTTATCTCTCCTACAGGTCAGTGATTTACCCACTTCTATGATTTGATAGTTTTCAAGAATTATTTTAGTCTGAAAGCTGTAATATTCAATCAGACCATTAGAAATTGCTGGTTTTTCTTCCAAGGGTTGCAAAAATAGACCAGCAACATAATCTGGAAGTCTGATCGAGGAAAACAATCCTCTCGAGGGTGCCCATCTTCAGTCTGCACTAGATTTTTTGGATGCCCAGCCTAGTAATTTTTTCCTGTTTTTTCTGCATTTTTGCAACTTGCTCTGGTTCTGTCCAAATTCTTTATAGCATATTTTTGGGTATAAGAATGGATAAAATCAAGGTCATCTCTGTCAAGTTTAGTGGAACCAACTACATGTCTTGGGCCTTTCATCTTAAAAATTATATTGAAGGACAAGGGATGTTGAGGTATTTGGATGGAACCACCGCAAAACTAGCTACAAACCCCACTAGTACATCCAAAATGGATGATAATACCATTGACACGTGGAACCAGCGTAATGCTTAAGTTGTTACTTGGATTCTCAACTCGTTGGGTCCCTCCTTCTGGATGGCCCTCCAAGCTTTTACGAAAGCTTCTAATATATGGGCCCACTTGAAGCAAATTTATCATCAACAGAACAAAGCTCGACAATTCCACTTGGATACTGAGCTAGCAAGATGTTGTCAGAATGATAAGTCTATTTAGGAATACTACAATGGGTTCCTAGCCCTATGGATAGAGCAGGATCAAATGCTTCTTCAATCTGTTACGACAGATTTTCTTCCTTAGGCCCTCAAATTGCAGGAGGAACAACATGTTAGTCAGTTTCTTATGAATCTCAAATCTGAATTTGAACCAGTTCGAGCTACCCTGATGAATACTCTCTCAATTTGGATACATGCATTCAAGGGGTTCTCTGCGAAGAAACTCTATTGTTGTGTACTCACTCTCAATGAGGAACCTAAGGAACTTTTGACACCACTTGCTTCATCATCAGGTGATGAGACTGTTTTGTTCACTACTCATGGTTAGAATCTATTCACCATTCATATGCCATTGCTCCCTTTGATATTATTCACACAAATGTTTGGGGTATCGCTCTTCAATTGAGTGTCTAGGACATAAGTATTATATTACATTCATTGATGATGATTGAAGGTATACATGGATATAATTTTTAAAATCAAAATTTGAAGTTTAATCCATGTTCTACAAATTCTACAATATGGTCAGCAGATAGTTTCAAAAGACCATTAAAATCTTATGCTCAGAGTCCAGGGGAGAATACACCTCAAATAAAGTCACCTCCTTTTTATCTGATAAATGGATCATTCACCAAAATCTTGCCTTCATACACCATAACAAAATGGAATCGCAAAAAGGAAAAACGTCACCTCTTAGAAATTGTTAGGACTCTCCTTGTTGAATCCCTAGTTCATCCTAAATTTTGGTGTGAAGCAACACATATAGCTACACATATCATCAACAAGCTTCCAAGTTCTTAGGTGAAGTCTCTCTTTTTGAGTGCTTATTTGGTCACCCACCCTCCTACTCACATTTGAAGGTATTCAGTTGTTTGTGCTTTGTTCGTCTCCCATCCCTTGAGCGCAACAAGTTATCCCCATAGGTTGCTCGCTGCATGTTTCTTTGTTACGATCACAAGGAATGCCATCTACGTATCTCACGGAGTGTTGTTTTTTTGGAACATATTTCGTTCTATTTGTCCAATCCTCATCTTACCATGCAAGTCTCTTACCTGCCTCAATTCCAAATACTTAACTCTTCTCCAGTGATTACTTAAGTTTACAAGTGGCGGCCCAAACAATTGCCTCTAGCTACTCTGCCTGTGGATACTCCACTATTGATCCACCACCCAGGATAGCTCCTCAAGTACATGACATTTCCAATGCATGTAACCCTACATTACGACGCTCTAGTCATGACGATGCAGGACAATGCAAGGCTAACCTATATGATTTTGATGAGACTAGAAGTATTGAACAATTGCAATTTGACATATGAATTAAAATTCAAATTATACCCCTCTTCTATTAAATTTCAAATGAGTCCAGGGATGACTCTAGGCCTTGTCACAATCCTGCAATACGAATCCTCAAATTAGGATTGGGGGTCTCAATAGAAGAGAATCCCTTCCACTAGCTTAGGGATCAATTAACTTTCAATAGTTCACTTGTCTCTTCAAAGGGTTTGACGAACAAGCCAGGTTCAAGAGGTTTCCAATAAAATTGATGTCATGTGGGGCATGGAAATTCCGATTTATTCAATTACTAAATCTCGCAATGTTCAAAGGGTCCAAAAGAATAAAGGAAAGAAAATATCCTTGAAAATCATATTCAATTGAGCTTATAATGGGCCTGGTTGGGTTTAGCTGGGCCTATTTGGGCCTGGACTGGGTTCAGGTGGGCCTGTTTGGATGTTGGGCTGGGCTATATAAGGTAGGTTGGTTAAAAGATATGATGGGCAAGAGATTCTGTATTGACACATGTAAAGGGGCTTGGGAAGTGTCAAGCTAACCATACCTTCCGGTTAATTGACTATTGTCATATGTTTTGGATTGAGAAACAATGAAAGATGATGGTAGTCTAGTGGGATATAGGGGCGGTGCAACATGAATTTTAGTGGTGCCACTTGACACCACTGAAATTTGAAATTTTTTTGTTTCTGTGTATAATATTATTAATTTTGGGGGGTTTTTTGAAATTTAAAAACAAAGTAAAAAAATAGGGGTCATTTTGAAAATATTTTTATGTCATTTGACAATGGTACTAAATGACCCCACTGACTTAAATTCCTAGTGTAGGTGTGGGATCTGATACTAGAGTATTTGGCTAGCATATATTAGGGGTATTGTGGTTGGCGAATCCATGGGGTGGGATGTCGACCATGTGGACTTGGGATTTGCGCTTGGGCATTGGTGACCTTAGGGCTATACGATTGCTGGAATGGGATTAGGTTTGTTGATCATGGAAAAGGCTGATGGAGAAAATAAATATGCCAACAAAGACCTAACGGAAGAAAAGGGAAGAGGAAGAAAATACCTTATTTCGCCGGATTCCACCGGTGGCTTCTGCTAAGTCTTTTCCAGGAGAGAGAGAGTTTGGCAGCCCAAAACATTCGACTATACATTGACATTATTTGGAAAAATATGGTTTACAATGCTTTATAAAGTTAACCCTAAACCAAAACTATATCTCAACCATAAAACATATGAAGGGTTGAGATTAAACTCTAATAACAATAATAATGGTCCCACTACTAATGGTTCTCAAATAATCAAATACAATAATAAAAAAGAACATAATCAGAATAATGTCTTCCAAATCAGGTATTCACAATCATGGGTCACACGTCAGATCGGGTTAGACCCAATAGTGGATCTTTATCGTGATCAAGATCCAATGGTGGATCTGCATTGGGATTAAGATCCAATGGTGGATCTACATTTGATTAGCCATCCAATGGTAGATCTTCTTCGTATGTCGATCTATCACCAAGAAATACCCATCTAACCACAAAGCAGCCTGCCTTTGTGATTTCTTCTTCTTCTGTTTGTGTATCTTGAATGGAGGAGCTGCGATGTCCTCATCACGTGAGTCTATTCCCGCATCTAGATATAGGTTCACAGTGTTATTTACTTCTTCAGAACCTACCCCTATTCCCTTTCTTATTCTCAAGCTACTAACATTCCTTGTTGGCAAGATACTATGACAGATGAATTATTAGCTCTCGAAATGAGCAACACTTGGGAGGTGGTGCCTCTTCCTTCCAATACCTCTATCATTGGCAGCAAGTGGGTCTATTTACTTAAATTCATACCTAATGGAGTGTTGATTGCTACAAAGCACGACTAGTTGCCTAAAGTTATAAACAGGAGTATGACATTGACTATGAAGAAACATTTGCCCCAGTAGCCAAAATGACTATAGTATGATGTCTTCTTGGCATTGCAGCAGCTCAATAGTGACCTTTGTGGCAAATGGATGTTAAAAATGCCTTTTTTCATGGTGACGTCAAGGAGATTGTCTCTATGCATCCTCCACCAGGATATACATGTTCACCACGTCATGTCTGCAAGCTAAAAAATCTTTATATGGGTTCAAACAGGCGCCCCGTGCATGGTTTGAAACATTCTACTCTACCATCATTGCAGCAAAGTTTCATCAAAGACCAAATGACAACTCTCTCTTTATTCAAAGAACCTCCTCTGGCTGTAGCATTCTCTTGATCTACGTTGATGGCATGATAATCAGTGGCAATGATGTGGCTGGCATTTCCAACTTAAAAATTTATGTCATGAATTCCTCCATGATAAAGATCTGGGTCCTCTCACTTTTTAGGACTCAAAGTTTCAAGAAACAAAGATGGTATTCGGGTGGTACAAACAAATATGCTGATGATTTACTTTAATCTACTGGACTTGGTGATGCCAAAACATTTACCATACCTATTGAACTCAATGGTAAATTCAGCAAAGATGATGTGCCACCTTTTGAAGACCCTACCTTGTTTCAACGGTTGGTTGGTAGCTTACTATATCTTACTATGACTAGATTAGATATCTCTCATGTCATTGTTACTGTCAGTCAATTCATGAACGATCCTTGAAATTTGCATCTTTAAGCTGTTTTCCGGATTTTTCGCTTTGTCAAAGGCACCCATGATCGAGGATTGTTTTATCCAACCACTTTTTCACTTCAACTTCAAGCATATGTTGATGCAGATTGGGTAGGCTGCCTTGATACTCGTAGATCTACAACCGGCTAGTGTATGTTCTTAGGATCCTCTCTCATCTCATGAAAAAGTAAGAAACAAAGCACTCTGTCCAAATCCACCGCTGAAGCTGAATATCGGTCTATGTCATTTGTGAGTAGTGAAATTATCTAGTTGTGTTGTCTTCTTTGTGGGTTTGGCGTCCTTCTTAAGGAGCCCTACTCCTCTTTATGCCGATAACATAGGTGCCATTTTAATTGGCAAGAATGCCATTTTCCACGAGCAAACTAAGCACATAGAAATTGACTGCCACTTCATTCATTAGCATTGTGCCTTGGAAAAACTGTGTTTACCTCATGTTTCCCCCCATAATCAATTGGCAGATGTATTTACGAAAGGGCTGCCCCGGGATCGACATGACTATATTATCTACAAATTAATGCTTTGTTCAACCTCACATCAATTTGAGGGGGAGTGCAGAGACACAAAGGCCTAGGCCTATTGTCACAACCCGAGCCCAGGGTTCGGGGGTTAGCAAAAGCCAAACCTAATGACACACGTACTCCCGTGCATGCACACGTAGACCGAGTCTAAATGCACACGCACAAGGGAACAAGCACACGTGCCAAGCAAGTATGCGGAAGCTGCAAATATCAGAAACATAGAACTAATAGCACAAGGAGAGGATACAAAGAAAGGACTGACATAATTACATATGAAAGTTTTACAAAAAGAACCAAAGAATATATACAATCATGACATGTCATGCCAAATACAAGTCTGCAAATCCCCAAAACATGATTCCAACATGATGCATGCCATGAACGCGCTCCCGTGGAGTGATCACATCCACTCCTCTAGGCCTGATGGGGCCCCGGGGGTCTCATCTGGAGCCTGGCCGACCGGCGGGGGTTCGGCAGGGGGATCTGGGCCTGCAACACCAAAAACAACCGTGAATACGACGATTCAGCAAAGTATAAACCATAGCAAGTTAACACACGCTGTATCTAACAGAATAAAGAACATCATGTGATTAAAGAAAGCATTTTCGTATACTAGGCTGTCATGCAAGAAGGAAATATGCCATGTGAATCAATGAATACATGCTGTGTACATGACTAGTGGCTACTACATTACCATATGCTCCCAAAAGAGGGATCTTATAACATGCAAAGAACACCATTGTCCGGGCCAGGGTATAATGGGTCTCGGTTTCCTGGGGTCCGGTTCCCCAAGACAAAATCCATACTGCAGCAGGCCATATAAACTATACCGAATTCACCCCGTCGGGATCCTAAGGCTGAGGCTAAGTAGTGCCTGACCATACGGAGTCAATCATGCAAATCCTGAGTAGATCGTGACAACTTATCATACGTGCAGATCCGTGAATGAACACATCATACATGCATACTCAGGGTAAATAAACCACAATGTGAAAGTAACGAAACATACGTAATCATGTTAGAGAGTTGAGATCAATGATCGAATACAATATGTTATGCAACAAATCATGTGAATCGAATCATCTTAAGTTACAAACCAATTCTAATCTAATTATCCGATGTTTCTAACCGTGCATGATGATGTAGTTTTAAGTTATTCGATACACCGTTGTCTAGTGTTGCCTTGAATCGGGCGGTGCACGAAGTCCCTTAAACCAACACCCATGGGGAGGTGCTTAACATCCGGATAACGAACATGAATGATTCGCAGCCCTCGAGATCATTCACGCGTAGTATCACATTCCGTTGGGCAAGTCTAGGTGCTCTACATTCTATCATGAAGGTCATATAGGTCTTTTCTTTACACCTATCTTTGTTTTTCTTTCATTAGTCTAATGTGGATACGGCTTAGCCGTGTGTGTACTACGGCTTAGCCGTGGTGTTCTACGGCTTAGCCGTGGCTGGGCCGTGGAAGGTTGGTCAGTTGCTGACTCTCAGTTATTTCAGAAATTGCACCCTGTATTGTTCTACGGCTGGGCCACGGCTGAGCTTCGGCTTAGCCGTAGGGCAATCCACGGCTTAGCCGTGCCCTAGCCGTAGAGGAAAACTGGGTTTTTCTCCTCTCTGGCTTGTGAGCCGTAGGTGTTATACGGCTTAGCCGTACCTGCACGAATTCAGAAATCTGAAACATGTACAGAATGTCTGGGAAAGCATCCAAATTGCAATTTATCAAGGGAGATAGACAAGGAGTAAGCAAATGAATATCAAATGGGCTGTAAACACATGTTTTCCATACCAATTCATGTAAGATCAACCAAGTCAAATGCATACCAACATGGGTTCTCAAGTCATGGTTATACTTGCCTCAATTTGGAAATCAATTACACAATTGTTGCCCTCAAGCTCAAACACAACCTAAACCAAATCAAACCACAATGCATGCATGAGAATTGGGAAGAAATCCACAATACAGATACAACATGCAACAATGGAACAAGAGGGAGAAGAACTAGAGAAGAGAGATGAGAAGGATGAAGGGATTTCCACCAACTCACCTCACATGCAAGGACCACAAGCTTGATCGATGGAGAGAAATCAAGTGAAGGAGGGAGAGAATTCCACGTGCACAGTGAAGTTGAGAGAAAAGAGAGAGAGAATGTGAGTTGTGATCGATGGTGAGCTTATATAATCAAATGGGTTGTCCAAATTGCAAAGGAGGCCAAGTGATAATACTAATTTCAGTTTGAGTCGAATCTGGGTCCAATCGAATCACACGACCTCGGTTGCAAATGACGTAGTTACGAGAGTTAACGGGCTCAACGAAAGACACGCGTTGACATCAAGATGATGCAAAAATGACCATGTCTAAGAAAAGCTAAAATTACGAAAAAGGGCTTGGTCTACTTAATCCAGGTCAAACTCAACCCAACTACCTATCCATGACCCGTAACGAAAATCAAAACACAACAAAACACAATTAGCAATGAAAACAAGATTAACTAACCGCTAAACGGGGTCAAGCTGGGTCGGAGTGTTACATCCTCCCCTACTTGAGAATCATTCCGTCCTCGGAATGAACACTAACTCACTCATACCTGGGAAAACAAATCGGGATACTGGCGTGCCATCTGCTCTTCTAACTCCCAAGTAGCCTCATCGGGACTGTGATGCTCCCAAAGCACTTTGACCCATCGTATCGTCCTGGTGCGAAGTATCTGCTCTCGGGTTCCCACAATACGGAGCGGTCGCTCAACGTATGCAGCACTCGGCTGAATCTGAACCTCATCGTAACGAATGACATGGGAGGGATCATGAACGTATTTCCGAAGCATCGAAACGTGGAAAACGTTGTGCACTCCTGAAAACATCTCGGGAAGCTCTAATCGATAGGCCAAATCACCAATCCGACTCTTGATCTCGAACGGTCCGACATAGCGTGGAGCTAACTTGCCTTTCTGGCCGAAACGGATCGTACCCTTCATCGGAGAGACCTTCAGAAAAACCCACTCGCCAACCTGAAACTCTAAGGGTCGTCTGCGGGTGTCTGCATAACTCTTCTGTCTCGACCGAGCAACTTTCAAGTTCTCAATGGCTTTCTGTACCTTCTCCGTAGTCTCGGCAATGATCGTCGGTCCGTGAAAACTGTGGGTTCCAACTTCTTCCCAACAAACCGGGCTCCTGCACTTCTTCCCGTACAGCGCTTCATATGGTGCCATCCCAATGCTCTCGTGGAAACTGTTGTTGTAGGCGAACTCGCACAACGATAGAAGAAGATCCCATTCTTTCTCGTAGCTCAACACACTGGCTCGCAACATATCCTCCAAAGTCTGAATCGTCCGCTCTGATTGTCCATCCGTCTGTGGGTGGTATGCCGTGCTGAAACTCAACTTCGTACCCAAAGCCTCTTGGAATGCTCTCCAGAAAGACGAAACGAAACGGCTGTCACGATCGGATACGATCGACACGGGGTACCATGGAGCCTGACGATCTCATCCACGAACTTCCTAGCCATCTCTGAAAACGTCATACCCTTCCGGAAAGGAATGAAATGGGCTGACTTCGTCAATCGATCTACAATCACCCAAATGGCATTGTTCTTCCTGCTCGTCGGCGGTAACCCGGAAACGAAGTCCATGGTGATGTGTTCCCACTTCCACTGCGGTATATGCAAAGGATGCAACGAGCCTGGCGGTCTCTGATGATCTGCCTTCACCTTCTGACATGTCAAACAGCGAGCAACAAAGCCTGCTACTTCTCTCTTCATGTTGTTCCACCAGAAGCGATCTTTGAGATTCCGAAACATCTTCGTGCTGCCTGGATGCATCGCGTATCGAGCGTAATGCACTTCGTTCATCAGCTTTTCCCTGAACTCACCAACTGCTGGCACACACAACCTACTCCGAAAATAGAGTACACCATCCTCGAGTCTGAAATCGGGTCGGTCTCCAATGTGGTCTCGAATGCGCTGCAAAGTTAGATCTTCAAACTGCCTGTCTTTAGTCTGCTGAATCATCTCAGGCTGAAACACTAGCGTACTAGCCAAAGTTACGCACTCATCCACTAGCTTAACTTCAACAGGGAGACCATGGAACTCTAAGAGGAAACTGCTCAAAAGCTGCACTGACTCTGCTTTCCGACTGAGCGCATCTGCCACCACATTCCCCTTGCCTGGCTGATATTTGATCGGAAAATCATAATCCTTAATAAGCTCAAGCCATCTCCGCTGTCTCATGATCAGCTCCTGCTGTGTGAATAAATACTGCAAACTGTGGTGGTCAGAACGAACCTCAAATTGCACACCATATAGATAATGTCTCCACAGCTTCAACGCAAACACGATGGCTGCTAATTCTAAATCATGGGTGGCGTAATTCTTCTCATGTTCTCGCAACTGTCTCGATCCATACGCAATCACCTTCCCATGCTGCATCAACACACAGCCTAGACCAACTCGAGAAGCGTCTGAATAAACCACGAATCCTTCACAACCATCTGGCAAGGCTAACACTGGGACCGTAGTCAACTTCTCTTTCAAAATCCTGAAACGGGCTTCACACTCCTCAGTCCAATCAAATGGTACATTCTTCCTGGTCAACTTCGTCAAAGGAGAAGAGATCTTAGCAAAGTCCTGGACAAATCGGCGATAGTAACCCACTAGACCAAGGAAACTGCGAACCTCTGACACTGTCTTGGGGCTAGGCCAATTCACTACTGCCTCTACTTTAGATGGATCAACTGCCAATCCCTCTCGTGAAATGATATGACCTAAAAATGCCACCTGCTCAAGCCAAAAATCACACTTCGACAACTTAGCAAACAATCGATGTTCTCTCAACAACGACAAGGCTTTTCTCAAATGCTCCCTATGCTCCTCTGCTGACTTAGAATATATCAGTATATCATCAATAAACACAACTACGAACTGGTCCAAGAAAGGAGTAAAGATCTGATTCATCAATGCCATAAAAGCTGCAGGTGCGTTGGTTAGTCCAAAAGGCATCACGAGGAATTCATAATGACCATAACGAGTCCTGAAGGCAGTCTTGGGAATGTCATCTTCCTTGACTCTCAACTGGTGATATCCAGACCTCAAATCAATCTTCGAAAAATATGCTGCGCCCTGAAGTTGATCGAACAGCTCATCAATCCTGGGAAGGGGGTACTTGTTCTTGATCGTCACTTTGTTCAGCTGGCGGTAGTCTATGCACATCCGAAAAGTACCATCTTTCTTCTTGACAAACAAGACTGGCGCTCCCCAAGGTGAAACGCTCGGGCGAATGAAACCCTTATCCAAAAGCTCCTGCAATTGCTTCTTCAACTCTGACAACTCTGCTGGAGCCATGCGATACGGAGCCTTGCTGATCGGTGCCGTGCCGGGAACAAGCTCGATGGCGAACTCCACATCTCGAACCGGGGGTAAGTCTGGCACATCGTCTGGAAAGACATCGGGAAAGTCACAGACCACCTGGATCTCACCTAGCTGCTTCGTCTCCTTCTTCGCTGAGATAAAGGCAATGAAGCCTTCACACCCTCGGCGGATCAAGCGATCTGCCTTACACGCCGAAATCACACGTCTGGGGCATCTCTGCTGACTGCCCTCGAAACGGAAGCCCTTGCCTAAATCGAAGAAAATCGTCCTGTTGTAACAGTTAACACAGGCACGATATCGAGCGAGCCAATCCATACCAAGGATCACGTCGAAGTCCAACATCGACAACAGGATCAAATCAACAGGTAACTGATGACCTGCAATCTGCACGTCGCAATGGGGGTAGTACATACTACACTCCACTCGCTTGCCAACTGGGGTGGATACAACCAACACATATGGCAACGGCTTAGACGGCTGATGCAACCGCTCGGCAAACTGAGGTGCTACATAAGATCGCGTAGACCCCGAATCGAACAAAGCTAATGCCTCGACGCGCGAAATCAAAACAGTACCTTCAACCACCTGTGGATCCTCGGCACTCTCGTGGGTAGCAGCGTAAGCACGGGCTGTCTGGCGAGGCTGTCTCGAGCCTGGACGAGCTGACTGTGGCTTGCTCGGAGCTGTAGGTGCACTGGGTCTGCTAGGAACTGCACCGGAAGTAGGACCAGATGGAGCTGCACCGGAGGCTCTCTGTCGAGGACAATTGGCGATCATATGCTCCCTCGAACCACAGATAAAACAAGCACCGGCCTTCCTCCAACACGCATCAGTCGCGTGACTCTTGCCACAATATCCACAAATCACTCCAGTAGAACTAGAAGTACTCTGCTGGCCTTTGGTCTTCTTCTGTACTTGTCCTCGTGCACTGAAAGGCGGTTGTCGCTTAGGCTCAACGGCTCTCGCAGCTTGGTGGATGGCCTCGGCAGAATAGGCCCTGTCCACTGCATCGTCGAACGTAGCCGGACGCTGAAACGCTGTCACGTGATGCATGTACCGGGGATGCAACCCTTCAACAAACCTGTTCACCTTTCTCTCTTCGGTACTGATCATGTCCGGAGCAAAATGCGACAACTGCATAAACTTGTTCACGTATTCTGCTACTGTCATCTGCTGCTGACGGAGAGCTAGGAACTCAACCTCCTTGGCTCGAAACACATGAGCCGGGATGAACTTCCTCCTAAACTGTTGCTTGAACATCTCCCACACCGTAGCACTAGGAATATCTCTGAAGGAGTCTTTCACGCTCTTCCACCAAGTCTTTGCGACGTCCCTAAACATAGAAGTGGCTAGTCCGACCTTCTGCCGGTTCGTGCACACGACGGTCTCAAAGACATCCTCTGTCTGCTCTAACCACTGTTCTGCCTTCAATGGCTCTTCTGTCCCATAGAACTCAATAGCTCCTCGCTTGCGAAATTTCCCGTAGAGGGCATTCGGGTCACTCTCCCGAGGCTGCAAGATCACCTGCTGATCTACATGTGACTGAGCTGGGGCTTGACTTTGTCGGTCTAACATGGTCGTCACTTGGGCTTGCAAGTTCTGCATCGATTGCGATTGTGCCTGAAGGGACTGGAATAGCATAAGGATGCGTTCATCTGTATTCGGTGTCTGCGGTGACGGGGCAGATCCGCTCTCGTTATTTCCGGCGTTCTGCTGCGAGCCAGAACCTGATGCCATCCTGTAAAATGGAAAGAGTCAGACACAAACACAAAACAATAGCGCCCAACAAACCCCAAAGTCTAGAAAGAGCACAAAGAAATAACCGTATCCTCACCACGATCCTACATGCCTACATGCTTATCATCTAGAACAAGGAATGAGCAAGGAATGCTTTGATACCATACAATACGTATGTCACAACCCGAGCCCAGGGTTCGGGGGTTAGCAAAAGCCAAACCTAATGACACACGTACTCCCGTGCATGCACACGTAGACCGAGTCTAAATGCACACGCACAAGGGAACAAGCACACGTGCCAAGCAAGTATGCGGAAGCTGCAAATATCAGAAACATAGAACTAATAGCACAAGGAGAGGATACAAAGAAAGGACTGACATAATTACATATGAAAGTTTTACAAAAAGAACCAAAGAATATATACAATCATGACATGTCATGCCAAATACAAGTCTGCAAATCCCCAAAACATGATTCCAACATGATGCATGCCATGAACGCGCTCCCGTGGAGTGATCACATCCACTCCTCTAGGCCTGATGGGGCCCCGGGGGTCTCATCTGGAGCCTGGCCGACCGGCGGGGGTTCGGCAGGGGGATCTGGGCCTGCAACACCAAAAACAACCGTGAATACGACGATTCAGCAAAGTATAAACCATAGCAAGTTAACACACGCTGTATCTAACAGAATAAAGAACATCATGTGATTAAAGAAAGCATTTTCGTATACTAGGCTGTCATGCAAGAAGGAAATATGCCATGTGAATCAATGAATACATGCTGTGTACATGACTAGTGGCTACTACATTACCATATGCTCCCAAAAGAGGGATCTTATAACATGCAAAGAACACCATTGTCCGGGCCAGGGTATAATGGGTCTCGGTTTCCTGGGGTCCGGTTCCCCAAGACAAAATCCATACTGCAGCAGGCCATATAAACTATACCGAATTCACCCCGTCGGGATCCTAAGGCTGAGGCTAAGTAGTGCCTGACCATACGGAGTCAATCATGCAAATCCTGAGTAGATCGTGACAACTTATCATACGTGCAGATCCGTGAATGAACACATCATACATGCATACTCAGGGTAAATAAACCACAATGTGAAAGTAACGAAACATACGTAATCATGTTAGAGAGTTGAGATCAATGATCGAATACAATATGTTATGCAACAAATCATGTGAATCGAATCATCTTAAGTTACAAACCAATTCTAATCTAATTATCCGATGTTTCTAACCGTGCATGATGATGTAGTTTTAAGTTATTCGATACACCGTTGTCTAGTGTTGCCTTGAATCGGGCGGTGCACGAAGTCCCTTAAACCAACACCCATGGGGAGGTGCTTAACATCCGGATAACGAACATGAATGATTCGCAGCCCTCGAGATCATTCACGCGTAGTATCACATTCCGTTGGGCAAGTCTAGGTGCTCTACATTCTATCATGAAGGTCATATAGGTCTTTTCTTTACACCTATCTTTGTTTTTCTTTCATTAGTCTAATGTGGATACGGCTTAGCCGTGTGTGTACTACGGCTTAGCCGTGGTGTTCTACGGCTTAGCCGTGGCTGGGCCGTGGAAGGTTGGTCAGTTGCTGACTCTCAGTTATTTCAGAAATTGCACCCTGTATTGTTCTACGGCTGGGCCACGGCTGAGCTTCGGCTTAGCCGTAGGGCAATCCACGGCTTAGCCGTGCCCTAGCCGTAGAGGAAAACTGGGTTTTTCTCCTCTCTGGCTTGTGAGCCGTAGGTGTTATACGGCTTAGCCGTACCTGCACGAATTCAGAAATCTGAAACATGTACAGAATGTCTGGGAAAGCATCCAAATTGCAATTTATCAAGGGAGATAGACAAGGAGTAAGCAAATGAATATCAAATGGGCTGTAAACACATGTTTTCCATACCAATTCATGTAAGATCAACCAAGTCAAATGCATACCAACATGGGTTCTCAAGTCATGGTTATACTTGCCTCAATTTGGAAATCAATTACACAATTGTTGCCCTCAAGCTCAAACACAACCTAAACCAAATCAAACCACAATGCATGCATGAGAATTGGGAAGAAATCCACAATACAGATACAACATGCAACAATGGAACAAGAGGGAGAAGAACTAGAGAAGAGAGATGAGAAGGATGAAGGGATTTCCACCAACTCACCTCACATGCAAGGACCACAAGCTTGATCGATGGAGAGAAATCAAGTGAAGGAGGGAGAGAATTCCACGTGCACAGTGAAGTTGAGAGAAAAGAGAGAGAGAATGTGAGTTGTGATCGATGGTGAGCTTATATAATCAAATGGGTTGTCCAAATTGCAAAGGAGGCCAAGTGATAATACTAATTTCAGTTTGAGTCGAATCTGGGTCCAATCGAATCACACGACCTCGGTTGCAAATGACGTAGTTACGAGAGTTAACGGGCTCAACGAAAGACACGCGTTGACATCAAGATGATGCAAAAATGACCATGTCTAAGAAAAGCTAAAATTACGAAAAAGGGCTTGGTCTACTTAATCCAGGTCAAACTCAACCCAACTACCTATCCATGACCCGTAACGAAAATCAAAACACAACAAAACACAATTAGCAATGAAAACAAGATTAACTAACCGCTAAACGGGGTCAAGCTGGGTCGGAGTGTTACACCTATGATCCAGGCTCATCATGGAAAGCTCATGATCCAGGACCATAGAAGATATTCTGCATGAAGGATATCTAGGAGTTATGGTTAACCCTTTACATAGCAATTAGAGATTATCCAATATCCTTAGATTCCATTTTCTATTGTAATCACACTCTTAGCATGTAATTGTATCCTTGATTATAGCATATAGTGAATATAAAGACCACAGTCGATCCCTCTTAGAGGATACAACAATATTCTCACACAAATTGTTCCATTCTAGTTCTTCTTCCTCTCAAACAAGGATCTGCAGATCCTATCAATAGCAACAGTGCCAAACACGCCTTGGAATACCCTACTTGGTACTTGTGCACACACCCCAAAGTGGTCGAATCCCACTTTACTCCTTTTAGCCAATCATGGGTCCCATCTTTCTTACACAAAATACCAATTTCACAGTTAATGGGTCCTACCAAGATTAGTTATGAATTCTACCTCAATTATTTAATTATGAAAAGGGCCCCTCAGGGTTCCTAGAGAAAAAATGACCTAGGTCAAGCTGCTGGGGTCCCAATATAGGGGTTTACCACCACTGGAAACCTTACTTTAATTACCTATGTAGCCTAATTACTAAGGGCACACCCCAATAGGATACTTATCAACTCAAATATTGTAACCCAAGGTCAATATTATATTACCCATAATAATTATGATAATCTTGCAGACAAATTTTTTTCATTCTTGAAATAAGCACAATTAAAATATTTATGCAAGAAAATCCAATATTTCAATAAAATACAAGAAAATAGGGAAATTACATATATATGAAAAATATGAAATAGTCGAACCCCTAAGTTAGGGCTATGGAGTATTATAGTTCTAGTTGGAATTGATCAAAATAAAACAAAATTGACAACTATGGTATGTAGTATGTACACAGTACACACAAATGAGCAATTGGCAGATTTTCTTTTCAAGAGGAAAGTTATCATATGCATTGTCCAAGTTGGGCATAATAGATATTTATGTGCCAACTTGAGGGGGAGTGTTAAGAATTATAGTGAGGACTGATTTTTTTTAAATATCCAAAATATAGTTAGATATATATGTATATATTAGTTTTTCCCAATCCTGGAACACGCAATAGCCTTTGTTTGGTTCAAATTTCTCAAATCTCTTAGTTTATTTACCATTTAGGGGCTTTTTTGACCCTAGAGGTTGTTAGATCAATCAATTTTAAATAGCCTACATCTTCCTCATTAACTTTACCTATCTCCATCAAAATTATGTCAATCTATCTGCTATTACTTTATGTAATCAATTCTTGTTTTTCATTTTTCTAATGTTGACAATTTCATTAAAACTGGAAGTTATTTACTGGTTAATTTATGGTTGATATGAGAAATCTTTGATTATCAAATCCTTGGTCAACCTTTACAGGGGAAAGCCATGGTATGAACCTCAATGGTGGAAGTTTGGAGATGAAAAATCGTAAGTATCTTTCGTAGCCTGAATATATTCTATCACTTATGATATAAACCTTCTGGTAATTTTCTTTTATTGCTAGGCAAAAGTTTTCATTTTCCACACAGTTTGGGCTTCATTTCATTTCATTTTTAGGAGAATGGTTGAAACAAATTTTCATTGAATGTTTAAATTTATTTACTTCTTGATTAGGAAAAAGAAATATTGGAAAATATTTGTTGTTTTATGAATTTTGGAGAGCAAGAGCAATGTGAATTGCTGGTTAAAAGAAGAGTATGGACACATAGATTTGGCAAAGCAAGAGCAATGAGAATTGTTGTTCTATGAATTTGGGAAAACTTCATTCTATCTATTAAAATGTTGATGCAGTCTAGGGCCCAGCCGCCTCTCAGCCCCTCTTCAAATTAGATTAGGATTATTATTATTATTAGGAAAGTTTCTATTTTTAGCCTAGGGTTTTCTTGCTTATTAAGATTGTTTTACTATATATATGGCTTTGTAGAGAAGAACTTCTCAGATTTGGTTGATTAATAGAATTGGGTTTTTTCCCAGAGGCGTTCCTCGTGTGTGTTGAAGTCATCTGACGGTTCGAAGTGTCCTTGGACACGTGCTTAGGCACCTCCACGCAAGCCCTAACCCTAGGGCTACATCAGATTGGTATCAAAGCCCGATCTCCACTGTCATCGTCATCGTCACCGTCACCAAATCCCACCATCACAGCCAACTACCACGCCATCCCGTCCACAAACCCTAATCGTCCCAAACCCTAATCGTCCCAATCCCCTTGCCACAGTCCCCAATCCCTACTCGCCCCACCCTCTTCGCCACAGAAGACCACCAACCACTGTCGAAACCCCTGTCCACACGCCTCTGTCCACACCCATTCGCCGGATCCCAAACCGAACCCTAACCACACACCTCTGTCTACCCAGACCCACCACCGCAACCCCGATCCCACACAGTCCAGAGTCCCCAAAACCTTGCCTGAATCCAAACCCCTCCCCCATCTTCGTCCAGCGCCAGCAATCGTCCACGATCGAGTCCAACCCTACTCCTCAGCACCAGATCCCATCTCCCTGCCGTGATTCATAAACATCCCAACACAGTCCCCCACCCCAAATCTACACCTCGACCCCTCTCAGTCAATCCCGCACCAATCCCTCTTCAAATCCTCAACCCCCGCTCAACTCCTTGACCCCTCGACTACAGTTTCCATCTTCAACAGCGGCCGTCCATATATTCCCCCCCCTCCTCGCCACCCTCAATCCCCCCACTAGAGTGAAAAAAACAAAAAAAAGAAAGGAGAGGAGCCGAGAAAGAGAAGACAACATACCTGGGCCGCCTCCTGTCGTTGCTGCTGATCGTTGCCCGCCTCTGCCTGACGCTGCTTGTCGCCATCTGCACCGGGACTTCCCCCTCCGCCTCTGCCTGACGCTGCTTGTCGCCAGCCGAGACGCTCCTGCTCTTGTCATCGCTCTCCCCTACCGCTTGCCGTCGTCGCCAGCTGAGACGCTCCTGCTCTTGTCATCGTTCTCCTCTTGCATCCACCGACGAAAGGCCAAGTTCTTCTTCTTATCCCCATCTTCTCGTCACGAAGACCGAGAGAGAAAACATCAGTTTTGGGCCCGTGTTGTTCTCAAGTCGGGTACACTTGACCTGCGTTCGGTGAGCCCATATACACAACTGTCCAGAAACGACATTCCTCTTAAAAGAGTTCTGGTCCATTTGTGTTTGCTGCAAGATCAACATCAATTGTGCTCCGATTTCCAATCTGTCCTTTTGAAGAATAGATCTGCACATCAGGTCAGTCAAATTTCAATTTTGCATTAAAAAAAAAAATGCCTCCGAAGAAGCAAGTGGATGTTGAATCTTCATTTTCTTCATTTGAAGATTTGGCTAGTGCCATTAGAGAATTATCTGCAAAAGTTGATGGCATGCACACTACCCTGCAACAATTGGACATTAGAGTAACGAATTTGGAAAATCATCAACGTGTGCATCCCCACCGTGAAGATGGTGCACATATTCGGAATCCACGGGATCCACCAATCAATAATCCTGATCGAGACTTAGGGATTAAAATTGTAATTCCTGAATATGATGGAAAATTACAGCCCGTTGAATTTATGGATTGGTTAGTGTGCGTGATACATGGACAGAGATGAAAAATATTTTGAAACAAAAATTCCTCCCTGTCAACTATGCAAGAGATCTCCGTTCCAGTTTTCAAAATTTGAAACAACGGTCCAAGACAGTTGTTGAATATTCTGAGGAATTTTTGACTCTGCAAGCTCGTTGTGGCTTGAATGAAGATGATGATGTGGTAGTTGACAGATTTTTCAATGGATTGAGACTAGACATTCAGCATATCCTTGCCTTTCAACATTTTGATAATGTCGATGAACTCATCCAACATGCTATCAAGGCTGAGGGAATTGCAAATCATCAAGTACAAAAATCCAAATGGGCTCAGCGAAAGAATTCCCCTCTACAAGAAGCTAAATTCAATGGACAGATTTTTGCTAGGACTGAAGGTCAAAATAAGATGGTTTGTTTTCATTGTCACCAGCACGGGCATCGCGCCGCAGATTGTCCAAAGCGAATACATCTAATTGAGATTGAAGGTGCTGATAACAATATCCGAGATGATATTGACACTGATCCTAAGGATATTGACAATTCCAAGGATATTGACACTGCGGACATTGACTTCACTGATGCAGAGCCCCCAGATGATGCTCTTATTGTCCTCAAGGATGCTTCACCAACTGTTGAGCATAAGTGGTTGCGCAAAAATATTTTCCGTTCCACAGGAATGATTCAGGGACAAAACTGCACAGTTGTTATTGACAGTGGAAGTTGTGAAAATCTCATCTCCCAGGCTCTTGTTGATCGCCTCCAATTGAAAGTTTATAAGCATAACCGTCCTTATTTTGTCAAATAGCTAATGAATGGTGATCGAGCGCATATTCGACATACTTGCAAAGTTACTTTTGCCGTTGGTGAGACTTACAAAGATACAATTTGGTGTGATGTGCTACCTATGGATAGTGGTGATATCTTATTGGGCCGTCCTTGGATGTATGATAAAAATGGAACTCATGGTATGCGCGACAACACCTATACATTCATGCATGGTGGACAACAAGTTACTCTTTATCCTGAGAAACCACAACCGCCAAAGAAGAATTCCGGGAAAGCTGCCACAAAGGATGTCCTTCATGTTCAACACATTTACACTGGCAATCCGAAGCAGCATCGAGTTCGAGGACGAACTCTTCTTTCAACCCGGGGAGGATGATGCAGTCTAGGGCCCAGCCGCATCTCAGCCCCTCTTCAAATTAGATTAGGATTATTATTATTATTAGGAAAGTTTCTATTTTTAGCCTAGGGTTTTCTTGCTTATTAAGATTGTTTTACTATATATATGGCTTTGTAGAGAAGAACTTTTCAAATTTGGTTGATTAATAGAATTGGGTTTTTTCCCAGAAGTGTTCCTCGTGTGTGTTGAAGTCATCTGACGGTTCGAAGTGTCCTTGGACACGTGCTTAGGCACCTCCACGCAAGCCCTAACCTTAGGGCTGCATCAAATGTTAGATTGGATTAGAGTGAAATTTTCTCCTATGGTAGTCCACAAAAGTGGCCGAGTGGGATTTGCAATCCCACCATCCCTATGAGTGGACCTCCTGAATTAAAGGTGCTATCCAAATTCACACACAGAGTTCCATGCCATCCAATTTTCATTCACAATGTTTCATGCCGACTCTTGCAATAGAAAATCACCCTTGATTAGATATTTAAGGTTGTAATTTCATGTATTCTATTATTTTTTACCCTTTTGTTTTCCTTGCAAAGTGGTTGGATAACCCATTTCCATTTGTTTATATTTTAGTCCAATGGATTATCTAAGATAACTCAATTCATATTTTCCACCTCTATTTTTTGAGGTTTTATATGTTATCTATTGTCTTTGATATTTGGGGATTGTAGCAAATCTACAGTTTTTCCTTCTTGGCAATGGCAATTTGATTTCGTAGTGGAATAAATGGTTGAGTTTTCCTTTACATTAATTAGTTTGGTCCATTTCGGCTTTAGGCACTTCAGTGGCACATCAATGATGCTCATATATCGCATGGTTTCTATGACTGTGTCAATGGGCAAGGCTAGGGCTGTGCCAAGGTGTGTCCAAGTCGAGCCTATTTATTTTTGGGCCTCAAAATTAGACCCTGCTGCTCTGCGGGCCTAATTTTAAGCTCTGGTCGACCCTTGTATAGCTATCAATCATGAGACCAGGCCCAGGCCTGATAGTTTTGGATTTCAAATGAAAAATATATTTCTATTCAACATGAAATTGTTTATCTGCATCGCATTCTGTGTTTTTGCTATAAAATGTGAACAATCACATTCAACAGCTAATCAAATGTGCTTTCATATCCTATTTTGGTAGGTTTGGATCATAATATATACTATAAAATCCAGTAAGCCACATCATGAATAGAAACTAAGAGTTTAAATTTCCTAGTCCTACTGCCTTGTTTAATTCTTTTTATGAATGAAATACGGTTATAAATGTGATTGATTATATGTACGGTTATAAATGTGATTGATTATATGTTGTTATCTATTAATTAAATCTACATATATAGTTTGTATAATGGGCCATAAATGGGCTATTGCTGGGCCAATGGGCATTGATGTTGAAGCGTGGACCCAACTTAGGCCCATGAACCCATGAGCCTAAAGAACCTGTAATAACCCATGCACATTCTATGATTTCCTAATGTGGCATGAACACAACCAGGACATGCTATGGATGTTGCAAGAAACACGAAGCTCTAACCATGGTTCAAAATTGTGGTTGAGGTCAACCCTAAAAAGAGATGCACATGGCATCGCATTTGGTTCAGGTCTGGTGTGGCATGAATTCTTTTCGATCCCCAAAAATCCAAAATATTGAAATAATGCTTGAAAACAATGTTATATTTCATTAGCACACACTATAAACCAAAATAATGGTCCCCCTAAGTCATAATTTCTTGTACCACTGTTATATTTACTTGTTGAATATGTGAAGTCGTTAGTGTTATAATTTTTTGGCCATTTTTGTAATTTACGAATCTACCAATGCGGCCTTATCTAAAAGCCAAATGCTCATCAATGCCTCGTGCCAGTTATGTTGGGGGTGGCTACATGAATTTTGTTTCTCCATTTTAATCTATCCCAACTCCTATTCTTAGATAAGCTATATTCTTCAGATATATTTTTTGACCTCCATCCATGTCCTCTTTGGCCTACCCCCTCCCTTTGGTGGGCCATCAACATCAACCTCCATACCCATGCTTTTTTTTTTTTCTTCCATCGTTCCCAACCTAAGTTGGACATGCTTAAACCATCTCAAACGGGTCTCTCTAATCTTATCTCCTATTGATGTTACCCTTAAATGCCCTCGAAGGCACTCATTTCTAATTTTATCCTTTCAAGTTTCTCATATATCCACCTCAATATTCTCATCTCCGGTATATTGATTCTATGCATATGTTGCTTCTTGATCGACCAATATTATGCTCCATAGGTTATAGCTCTAGCCTAATAACTATCCTACAAAATCTTCCCTTTAATCTTTTTGGCTTGTGCTTATTACAAAGCACTCCAGAAGTAATCTCCACTTCAACCATCCTTTTTTTTTTATCTTATATTCAACATCCTTATCAGTTCACCATCCTTACTAATTATTGAGCCTAGGTAATGAATTGAATTTCTTCGTGGTATCTACTAGGCTCCAATTCTTACAGCAATTTCAGCTCTTTGTATATACCCACTGAAGTTGCAATCCATATATTTTGTCTTTGCACACTTACTTTGAAGCCTTTGGATCTAAAACCTCTCGTCATCTCTCAAGTTTTGCATTCACACCATCTCTTGTTTCATCAACTAACATTATATCATCTACAAACGACATGTATCAAGGTACCTCTTGAATGTGTTCAATTAATTCATCTATAATTAGTGCAAAGAGATAAGGGTTTGGGATGATCCTTGATGCAAACCTATGATCATTGGGAACTCTTCTGTCTCTCCATAGGTAGTTCTCATTTCTGTTATCGCTTCTTCAAACGTGTGTTTAGTAATTCAATATAACAGCTTGGAACATTCCTTTTATTTATAATCCACGACATTAAATCTCTAGCTACATTGTTTTAAGCTTTTGTTAGGCCGATGAAGACTATATATAGATTTTCCTCTCTGCTCGATATCTTTCTATTGATTGCTTAAGTGAGAAGATAGCTTGCATAGTTGACCTTCTTGGCATGAAACCAAATTTATTTCCAGATATTTTGGTCATCTGTTTAAGTCTTTGCTCCATTACTCTCTTCTATAATTTCATAGTATAACTCATAAGTTTAATCAGATGATAGTTGTTATAATTTTTCATCACTTCCTTGTTCTAATATACAGGCACTGCAACACTTCTTCTCCATTCATCTGGCATTTGATTGTAGGCCACCATCAAATTAGCTTTGTGAAAATTTCATGCTGACTAGAGATGGGGCATTGTCAAGCTAACCGTTTCATATGATTATTCTAAAACTCTTCTTCTTTTTTTAGTATTTTATTAAAGTCATCAATTTAAGTTTAGGCCCAACTCCTATTGAACTGGAATTTGTCAAGGCCCTTTCAAATATTGGGCCACTTCAACTGGAATTTGTCAAGGCCCATTCAAATATTGGGCCACTTATTCGGTGGCTTAGGGTTTCACACTTTCACTGTTGAACCCTGTTAAAGGGTTGCAATTAAAATAATAGCAAATCTACATAAAATTCATGGGCGCTACAATGGAGCCTACCAATCAAAAATCTAATCCGCTTAAAACAACTACCTATGTCTTGTATGGGTCCCGGCCAAATTTCATTCTAATTGGAGAGGGCCCACTTTCGCATTGATCCCCTATTTTGTATCAAGAACCACTTTAACATGGTTTTTGTTTTTGCTTAACAATGACACATTCGGTTTTTGTTTCAGGTACTTTCGGCATGCTGCTGGTTCACTACTTATAATTTCAAAAAATTTGGCTCAATATATTAACATAAACAGGTAAGGTTCATTTTTTTCTTGGAAAGGGATGCCGGTGTCTGGTAAGTATGCATGAGTCAAACAAAACTGATTTGTAGTAATCCATTTGTGTGCTTAATATGCTTGCAAATATTTCGAACAGATGAAAATAAGCATACAAATTGATAAACTATTGAACAGGATATTTTTAATTCTATTTTTAGACACATTTTGGATAAAATAGTGAATGTGCTCATTGGAATCTATTGTTTATTTACTGTTGGAGAACCTTTATATGTATTATTTGGGCTTTTGGAGTCTGGATTATCCAAGTTTTATATTCTTGTTATATTACTTCTTCCTTTCCTTTCCTTTCCTTGTTCTATCCTTTTGTCATAAATGATGGGTTATATTTTTTCTGCATTTTAGTTTTCATGATTATACTATTGCTTTTAATGAATCAGTTACAAGTTAGTGAGACTAATCATGTTTTGCCCTAATAACCTAGCTGATCAAGTCAATATGGTATGGGAGCGAGCGTGCTAGGTTTTTCCTGTTTTATCTCTCATTTCTCTCCCTCTTCTCTTCTAGATAAAAGGCTGGTCATCCTCTCTGCCAGCATGTGAGGATCATTCTAGTATTTTGGTGGGGCTGATTTACATAGTGTGACCGTATGGCTGACTGACATCAGCAACGGTATAGTCGGGTCCCTACACCCCTCCAGAACTGTCTTTTCTATCAAGGGAGGAGGGAGTATTGCATGGTTTCATAAACTTTCAATGAGATGTCTTCCGTTGGAAGATGTGTTGGTGGCTGTTTAAGACATCTAAAGTATGTTTCATAGTTTGCTAACACTACAAATCAAGGCCCATTGGCTTGTTATTGCATTTGTTGAAACAAGATGATCTGGTGGAATGTGACTTTTTATTACTCTGTATGAATTTACTGCAGTGTCAAGAGGAGAAGAAGAATATGATGATGAAAGGGAAAGAAGTAAAAGATTATGATAATAAAAAGGGAATAGAAGAAGAATGAGGAGAAAGAAGAAACTAGAAAATTGGACTACTTTTTTCACTTTCCATCCAGACATCTATGAAATAACACGAAGAAGAACTCTGCAGTGCTGACATCAGCACATGGAATCAAGAAATAACTCATAAAATATTCGCTGAATATTCATCCTTCCTGTTGTATGAATCAAGGTCAAATACTGCTGCTCTACAGGATGCTACACAGCACCTACTCCACCTTTAAAATATCTGAAACTGCAGCTTGTTGTGCAGCCTCACTTCTGGGGACCATACAATTCTGGACAACAAAACCAGTCCCTTAATGCCTTAATATGGAAGTCTTCTGCCCTCCAGAAGGCTCTTCAAAACTAATTAAAGCCTTCCTTAGAAAAGGACACTGATTTAATCCTCACGTAACAGAGAAAATCTTCCTGAAGTATGCCTGCTGTCCCTAACTCAATAGGTAACAATACAGAGAATTCCTTGTTTTTGCACTACATCTTGTCTTCGCAACATATGAAAATCCCTACAAAACTTGGAAATCTTTAGAAATCTTCTTGTACTTGTCTTCCTTTGTGAGTCTTCTACTGTCAGAAGGCTTTGATACCATCTTGAGCCCTTATTGCCGGGTTTCTATAAAAAAAAAAAACGAGAAAATGTGTAGGCTTGATGGCATGATATTGTGTAATCATGTGCCTATTTAGTTTTTACTTAAGACTAAAAATGATTTTCATCATTTTAGTTCCAACATTTTTTTTTTTTTGAGTCTTTTCATGCTGTAGGTGAAATATTTCTCACAAAGAATTGATTTTTAATGCCATCCATTGATTTTCTGTAATATCCTCAAGTTCAAATAGGGGTTATAATTTTTTTTTGCTTATTTTAATAATTGCTTTGCTTCTCGAATTTGTTTGGTGGCGCCCATAATTTTATTTATATGATATATGGGACCCATTAATTATGTGGACTTAGGTTTTGATTTGGGTAGGCTTTAATTACTAGACATTGGTTCATCCTAAGTTTGTTTTCAAAAAGATTATAAGTTCCTAGTAGGACCCATTGTTATAAGATGCTAGATGTGTGTGGGACCCTGTTAATTATTGCAGACTTATTAAACCACTAGAGATGGGACCCTGGCTTTGAGAAAATAAGTTCAACCTAAATAAGTTTAACTTAGATAGGGACCCACAACTTATACGCATAGAGAGGAGAGGAGAGAGGAGAGGAGTGTTGTGCACAAATCCGAGGGGGATTTGTGTTTGCACATGCTGCCTGAGACCCAAATAGGAGTCTTGCAAATGAATCCTTATGGTATCAAGTAGGTAACATCTTTCCCTTGAGAACTTTCCTTTTGTTTTTTTCCACGCTATTTAAACCCTTTGGGGTGCATACCTCTAACCTCTCTCACACGATCCTCTCTCTTCTTTCTTCCGTTGCTTTCCTTCCACTAAAACCCTAACTAAATAGGAACTAGAAGGAGAAGAGAAGAACCAGCAACCAAGAGCATTGATTAATGTCCTTTAGCCTTCCCCACATTGGTAAGGCAACTGTTTTCTATACAAGTGGAGTTGAATTCTATGCCTACTTGTTGTTTCCAAAGAAATTATGCATTTACTAGTTGGATCTAGGGTTAATGGGTGAATGATGGTGTTGTTTAAAGCACTGTTGTATGTTGTTATTATAGAATGTCAATGATATCAAATGGCTGAGTTGCACTTATGTTTCAAAACCCATGATCAACTGGGTAATGGGGATTTTGAAAGTACCGCTCCCCTTCCATATGATATCTAGATGCTGGTCGACTGATTGTATAATGGCTCTATGGCTGGCCGAGTGTTACATTGATATGTTAGGAATGTCTGAATGGGATTTTGGGTCAAAACTCATGGCTGACTAGTTTTGGGGTAATTGATGAAGACCAAACCCATACTGGGGTTTACAGTTTGTCTGAACAATTATTACTTTCAGTGTCAGGCTATTTAAGGAAATTGTATGGGTCACTGATTGTTGATGTTAATTCAATTTATTTGATAATGGTAGTTTGATTAGTGAAGTATTGAATGTATAGGAATTCCCTAATATTGATTAGTAATGTTTATGTATATTGATGAGGGCTTTTCATGTCATTCGAAAGAGGACAAATGGAGAATTTTGTTGCCTGATTGTTAACAGATTGGGATTTTATATGGATGACTAAGCCATATCATTCTGTCTCAGGTAGCTGAATGTGAAATAAGTGCTATTGGAATGGCTGATTTCTAGACTTGGGTTTTACATGATGGGCTGATCGCCTTTTAGGGTCAAGGGCTTAATTGAATTATGGTCATTTGAGTCTCATATATAGGGTTGCGACTTGTTTGATTTGCATAATGTTGATCACTCTATGGAGTTCGTTATGATTCATGTTGAGTGAGATATTACATGATCCCAATTATGTGGTTTATGCTTTGTAATTGTTTTCAGCATATCATGTATAAGGGTCCTGATAATACTTATTGTGAATATGGACGTCTCCAACTATGAGAGGTTAGTTACACAACTAACTGCCTTCTCGATACCAATGGTGAATTGGTGCATGGCATAAAAAATCTGGGTTGCGTGTAAAGGGCTGATTTTAAGCTACCTCGTTTTGAGGGTGGAGGATGATATGGTGTTGGTTATAAATTTGAATTATGTTTATGTGATCTCCAGGTAAGAGATACCTTTGGAGAACTGGTATAGTTTGGACTGACCCATTAGACACCCTAGACTACTAGCATGGTACAACGTTGATGTCCTCGTACTAGAATCATTCTTTATGTGTTTACCTGACTACTAGGATCAGTGAGTTTACATGATTAGTAGGTCACCTCCTATGATGCTCATACACAGATATGGATGCAGACACGGGGAACGGGGGTTCAAATTCGATACGCCATCTTCAAAAAGTCAAGATACGGATACGGATACGGCAGTACTTAAAATATATTTCAATTTTTTTTTTTATTAAAGTTAAATTTGGCTAGGGTCCATTAATTAGTAGGACATTTATTTTATGTAGGTTATAAGTTTTTAATAGGTAAAAGTAATTAATAGGTGAGTTCAATATGGATTAGCAATAAAAGAATATATAAAAATATTTGTATCGTGTATAAATTTTGCTGGCCTTATTTTGCCCCTTTCCTTAAAAGTGGATTTTGAGTGTTTCATTCTTAAAAAGGAAAAGAAAAGAAAGGGAGTTGAATGTAAAATGGATATTTAAAGTGGACTGGATTTTGACTTATGCGACCTTGTAAAGAAACCCTAGGGAGCTGCATGTAAAAAATAAATGAGTTAAATGTAAGATCGTTAAATGTAAGATCGTTTTGCTTTATCTTTTCCTCTCATCTTTGACAAAAAATGGGGATAACTCAAACACGCCCTACTAGAGGGAAGAAAGTACAAACAAAAAAGAGGAGGTCGTGGGATGGAGGTGCCATCTGCCGTCATTAGAGCCACTAGCCATGAGTCCATGGTTTTAAATTTCAGACGGCACCGGGTCGACTTGGGCGAGTTGACTTGGTTCCGATCCATCTCAAAATGGCATAGGGCCCAATATTCCCTTTTTAATGGAATACCAAACGAGTTAGGTTTGACTCACTTGACTCGCCCTCACCCTAGGTCCTTAAAAAAGAAAAGAAAAGAAAGGGAGCTGAATGTAAAATGGACATCTAAAGTGGACTGGATTTTGACTTATGTGACCTTAAAAGAAACCCTAGGGGGCTGCATGTAAAAGATGAATTAAATATAAAATTGTTTTGCCCTTTCTTTTCATCTCATCTCCGACAAAAGAGGGAAAAGCTTAAACATGCCCTATTGGAGGGAAGAAAGAAGAAAGAGAAAAACAGGAGGAGGAGGTTGTGGGATCGAGGTGCCATTTGCCGTCATCAAAGCCACTAGCCCATGAGTCCATGTTTTTAAATTTCGGACGGCACCGGGTTGACTTGGGTGAGTCGACTCGGTGCCGGTCCATCCCGGAACGGCATAGGGCCCGGTATTCCGTTTTAATGGAATACCAGACGAGTCAGGTCTGACTCGCCCTCACCCTAGGTCCTGTCATGTTTGTGTTTTTTTTTTTCGTGTCTACATTTGCTTTTTTTTTTTTTTCTCTAGGTAGGGTTCTTGTGTAGTTGTATTGTTGTAGCCTTGTAGGTCTACTTTTCACTTTGTAGTGGTCACTTCCCTTGCCACTTGGGCTAGTCACTATAGTCTACTCTCTTAGTCTTGTCTAGTTCTCAATTGTCACTTACCCTAGCTAGTGGTGGGAATAGGATTGCATTAGCTATACTGTTGTAGCCCTATTTGCTTATTGGTTATTGGATTAACTCTTGAAGTTCCATTGAATACTACAAATCCCACTATCCTAGGATCCCAGCAAGTGTTTCATACTTTCATTTCGCAATTTCACTATTTGCTATTGAGTGCCAATTGCCAAGCTTCTTCAAGTCATAGCCATGAACCAACGCAAACCAAGCTCTTGGTCTTGAGCATTTGGATTTTGGATTTTCCATTTTTTAATTTCTCATCTCATTTCAAGCACAAAGACCTTCAAGCACCTCATCTCATCTCCTCTTCAAAGTGGTAAAACTTTAACCATGTATTTCATTGTGGGCAAAATCAACACCAACCACAAGATGGACTAGAAAGAGGTGGTGGATTCATTCAAATTTTTTTACCCTTTGAGCATTATTATGGTGCACAAAATTATCCATCTATTAGAAGTGTCACGCCCCCAAAACTGGGCCGGATCCAAACCCGGTTCCAGGGGTGTGAGAATTGGGGCCAATTAAAATTTTTCTAAACATAATCAGCACGGGCCCCAATTCCGGGTGGATCGAAGTCCTTCGTGAGGCTATGCTTGGTGATCAAGCAACCATAATCACACGCGGAACTAAAATCCATACTCATCGCAGACGGATATTACTTAACAACCATGTAACAAATCTCATTAATAATAAAATCAAGGTCAAGTGCTTCGAAGCATAATAATTAAAGTTATAATTTCAAAACAAATAAATTTAATTAAATAAACTAATGGCCCAAAAATGACCTTATTACATAATCTAAAGTTTTCGAACTCTGCACCGTACTAGGACACCTCAGATGATGTCATCAGTGCGCCACTCAACAATTCCGCCACCTGACAGAATTTCCTGCGTAGCCTGACCCTCCGGTTCGGCACCGGTAACGGAACCTAGACACCAAAAGTAGTGGGTCAGATTGACATAATCTGGCAAGAGGGTAAGCTGCAACAATGGATTAATCAACTGAATTAAATGATATATTCATTATGAACCAAAATAAATCAGATGCAAACCCCAATGGCATGAATGTATAGAAACGGGTATTCCCGCAGATAAATATACAGAAACGGGTAAATCCCGCATACAGATAACAGAAACGGGTAGTCCCGCAGATAATAACAGAAACGGGTAATCCCGCAAATAATAACAGAAACGGGTAATCCCGCGGATAATAACAGAAACGGGTAATCCCGCAAATAATAACAGAAACGGGTAATCCCGCAAATAATAACAGAAGGCACAGCTGCATACTATTATCCACAGTACACGCTGACCCGATGGCGTACGTCCACCTCCGAACTGCAGTCGGTCAGATATATATATACAAATATACATATTTACAAATACATACGTATACAGATGCAAAATGAACCATGATACGAAACCCTTAATCCCAACATTCAATCAATACCATTTTGAGTACTTAAATTTAAAAGTGTATTATGAACGTGTGTCAATTCAAATTATTGAGGGTAAGCACTAATCCACCAACGGTCAAGTTAGATAAATATGCACATGAGAACTAACTCTCTAACACAATGGAAATATGAGTCAACGATGCCGATATACCACTTTTGGTGCCTATCATGTAGTGCATCCCGAACCTCCCATTCCCATTCTGCATTTAGTCTAATTCTCATGTGAACATTCAACTAACATTCCTAAAAGACATAATTCATCTAATCCAATTATATATGATTAGTGTGTTTTACAATTTAGGTAAAAGATGTTCAATTTCTGAATCCAAAGTTAAATCAAGTTACGTTCAAAAAGGGGAAAGAAAATAATTAATTCCTTAATATCATTGTTGTGTACAAATTCACATTATCATTTTATGCAAAACAGAAGGTACAAATTTCGGATCCCAATTTGAAATTCAACTCAACTAAGATTCCAATTTAAAATTATACATACATTCTATTTACGGTTTAATCGCTACTAAATATATTTTTAATTTTATTTCAATCAACCTAAATGAACACTAATCAAAATTTCATAATTCTCAATTAAGTTTATAAATAATCCAAGAAACGTTTCTAATAACATCAAATTAAAATTAATTTAATAAAACTTAATCTCCATTAAAATGCTAAACCATTAATAAAAACTTAACCTTTTAATTCTTTATAAGAAGCATCATTGTGTATAAATATATATAATAATAATATATATATATTTTTGAAAAGAAATGGGCTAGCGGGCCAGACCCACACCCGGGCCCAGGCCAGCCAGGCCGGGCCCAGACCAGGCAGGCCGGGCCTAACCCGCCTGGCCTGCTGCCAGGCGGCAGATGCTGCCCAGCAGCAAGTGCTGCCGAGCGGCAGCTGCTGCCTGGGCGGCAGCTGCTGCCAGGCGGCAGCGCTGCTGCTGGGCGGCGGCTGCTGCCCGGGGCGGCCGTCTCCACGAATTTTTTTTTTTTTTTTTTCAAAAACATTAATCTACAAATTTTGGAAGAAAAACCAAATCACACTATTACCCCCCAAAAGCCATTAACCCAACAAAAAGGAAGTCATGCACAAAGTATGTAAATCAACAAGAAACTAAAACATATTGCAAACACCAAAAACCATTGTTTCAACTATCCACTTGCCTGGATCTTGAAGCTAAAGTAGATCTGAAGATCAAAGCTTGGAAGAGCCCACCTTGGTTTTCCCCTTAGAAAGCCTCTAGGGTTTTAGTTGAAGAAGAAGAGAAGAGGGTTGGAGAATGGGGAAAAACCCTAAGAATAGAGTTTATATAAAAGAGGGGGTTTTTCTAAATTACAAAGAAGGGCCTCCTGCTTTTTAGTGGGTTTTAAGAAATTACAAAAAGAGTCCTCTGGCCCAAAAAGGGTCCATTAACCCAGGCCCAAATGTGTTAAACCGATCTATTTGACCCTCTCAACCCAACTCAAACCCGTCAAACCGGTATGACCCAATATAAAAATTCAGGACTTGACATCTCATCCCCCTTAAAGGACATTTGGTCCTCCAAATGACTAACGTACCTCAGGAAAAAGGTGCGGATACTGACATTGCACTTGCAACGGCTCATATTGCAACACGTGCAAACGGTCTGCTATATACTTCCTCAACATAACAACGTGGAAGGTGTTATGAACACCCGACAGCTCTGGTGGCAATGCTAACCGATAAGCCACGTCATTAACCTTATTGATAATCTAGAATGGTCCCACATATCTTCCAGAGAGTTTTCCTTTTTGCCCAAACCGTAAAGTACCACGTGTAGGTAATACCTTCAAAAATACATGGTCACCAATCTCAAACTTTAGCTCTCCCTCTTTTATCGGTATAACTCTTTTGGTGACTGCGGGCAACTTTCAACGTTTCCTGAATTTGTCTTATCTTGTCACTGGACTCTCCAATGGTCCATGAAAACCACGAGTTCCAAAATTTGACCAACATATAGGGGTTCGACATCTCCTTCCATACAAAGCTTCAAAAGGCGCCATGTCAATGCTAGAGTGGTAACTGTTGTTGTACGCGAATTCACATAGAGCCAAACTTTCATCCCAACTAGTCTTGAAATCCAAGACACATGCCCTTAGCATATCCTCTAGTGTTTGGTTTGTCCGCTCGGTTTGTCCGTCTGTTTGGGGATGATAGGCTGTACTTAAACTCAATTTGGTTCCTAAGGCTTCCTGCAGTGATACCTAAAACCTAGATACGAACTTACTATCCTAGTCAGGACAATAGAAACTAGTGCTCCATGTAATCTCACCACTTCCTTAATATAAAATTCTGTAATTTTCTCCATTCCTTGACCAGTCTTGAATGGTACACAGTGGGCTGACTTAGTCAAACGGTCCACTATCACCCAAATAGCATCAAATCCCTTTCTAATATGAGGCAATCCAGACACAAAGTCCATAATGACGTGCTCCCACTCCCACTGAAGAATCTCCAACTCATGCAAAAGACCCGGGGGTCTCCTATAATCTGCTTTAATCTGCTGGCAGACCAAACATTTTCCAACAAATTCTGCAATATCCTTTTTCATATTCTTCCACCAATAATATAAAATTCTGTAATTTGCTCCATTCCTTGACCAGTCTTGAATGGTACACAGTGGGCTGACTTAGTCAAACGGTCCACTATCACCCAAATAGCATCAAATCCCTTTCTAATATGAGGCAATCCAGACACAAAGTCCATAATGACGTGCTCCCACTCCCACTGAAGAATCTCCAACTCATGCAAAAGACCCGGGGGTCTCCTATAATCTGCTTTAATCTGCTGGCAGACCAAACATTTTCCAACAAATTCTGCAATATCCTTTTTCATATTCTTCCACCAATAGTGATCCTTCAGATCGTGATACATCTTGGTACTGCCTGGATGAATAGTATACCGAGTATAGTGTGCCTCGACCATGATTTCATCCTTCAATTCTGGAAAATCGGGCACACAAATTCTGCCTTTATAATGTATAATATTATCTTCCAACTTAAAATCGGGCCTCTCCTCCGTGTGATCTTTAATTCTTGTTATCTCGGGGTCTAATAATTGGTATTCTCTAATCCTTGGAATTAATTCAGTTTCTCACGGAAATATACTAGCTAACACTGCCTGTTAATTAACAGGTCAAAAATACACATCCATATCTTCTAATCATCGAATCCAGAAGCATTCTGCAATTAATCCTCCAGTGAACGCTGCTTTTCTACTTAGAGCATCTGCTACTACATTAACTTTTCCTGGATGGTACTTCAATCCAAAATCGTAATCCTTAATATACTCCATCCATCTCCTCTGTCTCATATTCAAATCACCCTATGTAAAGAGATATTGAAGGCTTTTATGGTCTGATGCACTTCAAAAGTGGCTCCGTAAGGATAATGTCTCCATATCTTCAAAGCAAAGACCACTGCTGCTAGCTCCAAGTTATGAGTTGCATACTTTTGTTTATGTTCCTTCAACTGTCGAGACCCATACGCTGCTACCTTCCAATGTTGCATGAGAACACAACCAAGTCCAACTCCAGATGCATCAGTGTAAATCACAAAACCATCATCACCAGCAGGTAAGGTCAAAATAGGGGCTGTGGTCAACCTTCTTTTCAACTCCTGAAAACTTTGTTCACAATCCTCATTCCACACAAAAGGAACTCCTTTACGAGTCAATCGCGACAGTGGGCTACTATTGTGGAAAACCCTTCCATGAATTTGAGGTAAGAACCTACGAGGCCTAGGAAACTTCGGATCTCCGACACTGTTTTTGGTCTGTCCCACTTTACAACTGCTTCAATCTTCGCTGGGTCCACTGCTAAACCTTCCTTAGAGATGATGTGACCAAGAAATCCTACCTGTTCCAACTAAAATTCACATTTACTTGACTTAGCATACAATTGGTGTTCCTTCAATAATTGTAATGATGTACGAAGATGTTAAGCATGCTCTTCCCGACTCTTCGAATATACAAGTACATCATCAATGAATACCACCACAAACTTATCCAAGTACTGTGCAAAAACCCTATTCATCATAGCCATAAAAGCTGCTGGAGCGTTCGTCAACCCAAACGACATCACCAAAAATTCGTAGTGACCATATCTAGTTCTGAATGCAGTTTTTGGAATATCTTGATCTCGTACCCTTAACTGATGATATCCTGACCTCAAATCAATCTTAGAAAAATATTGAGCACCTTGCAATTGATTAAACAATTCATCGATTCGCGGTAAAGGATACTTATTCTTGATGGTCACTTGATTTAGTTGTCTATAATTAATGCACATTCTCATAGAACCATCCTTTTTCTTCACAAATAATACTGGAGCTCCCCAAGGAGAGAAACTCTGTCTAATAAAACCCTTGTTTAACAACTCCTGCAATTCCTCTTTGAGTTCTCTCAACTCTGCTAGGGCCATTCTATAAGGGGCTTTTGAGATCGGGGCTGTGCCTGGAACAAGTTTAATTGAAAAATCAATTTCACGGACCAGCTGTAATTCAGGAATATCACCGGGAAAAACATCCAGAAACTCAGATACCACCGGTATCTCCTCCACCGCTTTAGTCCGTTTATCCTCCGTGATAAACGCTATATACCCCTCAGAACCTTTCATCAACAACTTTATAGCCTTAATAATTGAAATCATACGAATAACATCCTTCTTCTTTGATCTCACAATTGCACCTTGTGTCATCATCAACTATAACTTAACTGTCTTCTGTCTCCAACACTTAGTTGTAGGGTGATTATTGCCACAAATACCACAAGACTCCCTCTTTTGCTTATTAAATTGGTACTGTGAAACCGAAGACGGAGTAACTTTATGCTTGACTTGGCTTGTAGGGGTCATGTGTCTAATCACCTCCTTGACCCAATATGCCTTATCCGAAAAATGCCTGGTAAGTATTTAGAACTTGTGACTTGGTATGAAGTAGTATATCTAGTCGAAGGCCATCGAGAAATCGTCGAATCCTCTTGCTTTCTAGAGTGAAGAAGGTTGGTGCGAAACGGGAGAGACGAATAAACTGCAGCTCATACTCCCGAACAGACGGATTCCCTTGCTTCAATCTATCAAACTCTATTCGCTTCTAAACGCGAACATGCTCCGGTACGTACTTCTTGGGAAATTGATTACGAAAAGTAGTCCAAGCCACCTCTTTGGTAATCCCCTATATATTAGCGACTAAATGACCAAAAATGAGAAAGTAACGGGCTCCTGTAACATCTAAACATTTGCTAAAGTACGGATACGATTATGAACGCCAAAAACCCCCAACGTTCCCACTTAACGTTTTTAATCCTCACTTTGGACCTATGTTCTAGCATCTTTTAGAACTTCTAGAACTTGACCGTCTCTGATACCATCTGTCACGCCCCCAAAACTGGGCCGGATCCAAACCCGGTTCCAGGGGTGTGAGAATTGGGGCCAATTAAAATTTTTCTAAACATAATCAGCACAGGCCCCAATTCCAGGTGGATCGAAGTCCTTCGTGAGGCTATGCTTGGTGATCAAGCAACCATAATCACACGCGGAACTAAAATCCATACTCATCGCAGACGGATATTACTTAACAACCATGTAACAAATCTCATTAATAATAAAATCAAGGTCAAGTGCTTCAAAGCATAATAATTAAAGTTATAATTTCAAAACAAATAAATTTAATTAAATAAACTAATGGCCCAAAAATGACCTTATTACATAATCTAAAGTTTTCGAACTCTGCACCGCACTAGGACACCTTAGATGATGTCATCAGTGCGCCACTCAACAATTCCGCCACCTGACAGAATTTCCTGCGTAGCCTGACCCTCCGGTTCGGCACCGGTAACGGAACCTAGACACCAAAAGTAGTGGGTCAGATTGACATAATCTGGCAAGAGGGTAAGCTGCAACAATGGATTAATCAACTGAATTAAATGATATATTCATTATGAACCAAAATAAATCAGATGCAAACCCCAATGGCATGAATGTACAGAAACGGGTATTCCCGCAGATAAATATACAGAAACGGGTAAATCCCGCATACAGATAACAGAAACGGGTAGTCCCGCAGATAATAACAGAAACGGGTAATCCCGCAAATAATAACAGAAGCGGGTAATCCCGCAAATAATAACAGAAACGGGTAATCCCGCGGATAATAACAGAAACGGGTAATCCCGCAAATAATAACAGAAACGGGTAATCCCGCAAATAATAACAGAAGGCACAGCTGCATACTATTATCCACAGTACACGCTGACCCGATGGCGTACGTCCACCTCCGAACTGCAGTCGGTCAGATATATATATACAAATATACATATTTACAAATACATACGTATACAGATGCAAAATGAACCATGATACGAAACCCTTAATCCCAACATTCAATCAATACCATTTTGAGTACTTAAATTTAAAAGTGTATTATGAACGTGTGTCAATTCAAATTATTGAGGGTAAGCACTAATCCACCAACGGTCAAGTTAGATAAATATGCACATGAGAATTAACTCTCTAACACAATGGAAATATGAGTCAACGATGCCGATATACCACTTTTGGTGCCTATCATGTAGTGCATCCCGAACCTCCCATTCCCATTCTGCATTTAGTCTAATTCTCATGTGAACATTCAACTAACATTCCTAAAAGACATAATTCATCTAATCCAATTATATATGATTAGTGTGTTTTACAATTTAGGTAAAAGATGTTCAATTTCTGAATCCAAAGTTAAATCAAGTTACGTTCAAAAAGGGGAAAGAAAATAATTAATTCCTTAATATCATTGTTGCGTACAAATTCACATTATCATTTTATGCAAAACAGAAGGTACAAATTTCGGATCCCAATTTGAAATTCAACTCAACTAAGATTCCAATTTAAAATTATACATACATTCTATTTACGGTTTAATCGCTACTAAATATATTTTTAATTTTATTTCAATCAACCTAAATGAACACTAATCAAAATTTCATAATTCTCAATTAAGTTTATAAATAATCCAAGAAACGTTTCTAATAACATCAAATTAAAATTAATTTAATAAAACTTAATCTCCATTAAAATGCTAAACCATTAATAAAAACTTAACCTTTTAATTCTTTATAAGAAGCATCATTGTGTATAAATATATATAATAATAATAATATATATATATTTTTTTGAAAAGAAATGGGCTAGCGGGCCAGACCCACACCCGGGCCCAGGCCAGCCAGGCCGGGCCCAGACCAGGCAGGCCGGGCCCAACCCGCCTGGCCTGCTGCCAGGCGGCAGATGCCGCCCAACAGCAAGTGCTGCCAGGCGGCAGCGCTGCTGCTGGGCAGCGGCTGCTGCCCAGGGCGGCCGTCTCCACGAATTTTTTTTTTTTTTTTTTCAAAAACATTAATCTACAAATTTTGGAAGAAAAACCAAATCACACTATTACCCCCCAAAAGCCATTAACCCAACAAAAAGGAAGTCATGCACAAAGTATGTAAATCAACAAGAAACTAAAACATATTGCAAACACCAAAAACCATTGTTTCAACTATCCACTTGCCTGGATCTTGAAGCCAAAGTAGATCTGAAGATCAAAGCTTGGAAGAGCCCACCTTGGTTTTCCCCTTAGAAAGCCTCTAGGGTTTTAGTTGAAGAAGAAGAGAAGAGGGTTGGAGAATGGGGAAAAACCCTAAGAATAGAGTTTATATAAAAGAGGGGGTTTTTCTAAATTACAAAGAAGGGCCTCCTGCTTTTTAGTGGGTTTTAAGAAATTACAAAAAGAGTCCTCTGGCCCAAAAAGGGTCCATTAACCCAGGCCCAAATGTGTTAAACCGATCTATTTGACCCTCTCAACCCAACTCAAACCCATCAAACCGGTATGACCCAATATAAAAATTCAGGACTTGACAAGAAGAGATTATGATGATGATGATGATGAACAGAGATTTCAACTAGCTCGATCCTCCATGTGGTATTGATTTGAGGTATGAAATATGAAATGTAAACTTCCGATTTTAAATTATATTTGACTACATTGACATTTCCAAGTTGTGAACTGATAAATTCTTCTAGTATGTTGTTAATTTCCTACTCTTTAAGTGTTTAAAAATCAAATACATGAAGACATAAACATTGAAACTACGCCCTCAGCACTCAACAACATTAAACATCACTAAATTTGAGATGGGACTCTTGTTAAATTCCTCAAATTTCACATTTTTATTACTTTTGATTTTTTTTCCTATTTTTTTCCCAATTTTTAAAGATTTTTTCAATACTTTTTAAGACCGGCGTGATTGTACCAGTCCAACACGGGCGGTACCGACTCGTCTTGGTCCCGACAAAGACTGGCACAAGAATTTAAAATTATGCATGAGTCCCTTATAGCACAACCACATCGCCACCTAAGTCCGCTGTTGCCTGGCTTCTCCCCAACATGCCTGGCTTCTCCAACAGTGGGATTGGATTATTGCCCTTGTTGCATGAGGCAGTACTCAACTACCAGGTCAGCTGCCTTTACCTCCAGTCGTCCTTTTCTTTTTCTCCCCATTTCTTCTTATATTTCTTTTCTTTCTATTGGTCTGCATGAAAGCGGAATGTTAGGGTTTTCTTTCCATTTTTTAGTTACAACAGAATCTCCTTAAATATGCCCAGAAAAAAAAAAATTCAGCGGAAGGAAGTTAGAGATTTGAAATTATTTTCTGCGAATTTTTTTTTCTTAAAATGCAAGGAAGCCAAATCTGAAATTTTTGGAATGTATTACAACCGTATCTTGCAGTATCTTGCACCTGTATCCGTATCAGACCTTATCCACATGGGTAGCTTAGGCAAATTGCCATATCCGGGTATCATAGATCAACTCTCTTCATGTATTTACGAAGTCATCCATGAGATGTATGTGTTTGGCCTGGTGCTATCAAGTGGTTAGGCGGTTGTCATGTGGTTAGATTTAGCAACCTCAGCCAGACCTTAACTAAATCTGCATAATGTTGTTCTATTTGAATTACTACTTGATATCGTGTTATTGTGCACACAGTTAGACTATGACTCCATTCACTTGGTAGCACTGCTTGTTTATCTCAACATTGCCCCTTCATAAATCGCGACCCCCATCTTGGATGTTGTCCATTTACTAGTTATAGACTTATAGTCAAGGTGAAGAAATAGGGGCTCAAGGTAGAACTCTAGTGCAAGCCAGCTCTAATGGGGAACTTGTAACTGCTCCCTTGTACGTGTCTTGTATGATTTCACCATACCCTTAGGATGCCTTATTTCTTCAATATTCGCTAAATTCATTGCCTTGGCACTATCATGTTAATTGTTCTGAAAATCGGAATCATAGTGCACATTGTTCACGGGGATGAATCATAGGATCATCCCTTAAAAAATGTGGGGCCTCATCGAATCTTGCTAACCCCTTTATCAACGGCAAGAAGTTTCACCCGTTAAGAAAATTGGCCAATTGATCCATTTGTGCAATCCACCTGGATGAGTTTTAAAAATAGGGACCACTGTATCTGTGCAATCCTTTTGGATAGACATAAAGTGGGTTCCACTATGAGGTGTGCACTTGATATTTTATGTGCGTGTGATAAAATATTTAGAGTAAAACCCTTCATGTATAATCAAATGTTTTAGGTGGATGCTTGTGTCTAAAGTCACAAAAGATTTCATTAACCACTAAAGAACCTTTTAAAATAGAAATACTAGCAAAAAAGATAGAAAGAACACGAAAAAAAAAAAAAAGTAAAGATAAGTAAGATTAAACTCTTGCTTGTGGGCCTTGTGGCTTTTCTCACTCAGCTAAATCGTTTGAATCGTAAGATTCATACCTAAATCTTATGATTCACCTAGAAATGGGATTCGCTGCATAGAAACGAATTGTTTTTCTTGGGATTTGATACGAATCGTAGAATTTTGACAATAATGGCCATGTTTCCTGTTCAAACTTAAAACTTCTACCTAACTTTTTTTTCTTATTGTAAAAGGGAAATGTCATATAATCGACCCAGCTGGCATATACCTAATCTGGTTTTCTAAAATTCTAGATTTAATCACAAGTCTATCTATGCTCTACTAGAAATTTCATTGTACAGCACAGAAGTTTAGTGGCTTTATAATTGGCACAGTTGTGAATATAGCCGTGATTCTTACATAGCAAAACCACTGTAATCTCTCTATTCATCGGGCATTTTCTTTTGAAAAAAGATATTCTTGACGAACTTGATCAACCCAATTGACCTCATTTCGACCCATTCAAGCTTTTGTTTGCATTTCCATCCAGACCTAATACTCTGTTTTTCTTCATTCTAGCGAAGTTAGAAGTTTTATAGAATTGTGGTTCAAATCACCATTTTACAACGCACTCCCTTTATCATGACATGTTGATTGATTTGGAAAGAAAGGAATACTATTACTAGCTGCTCTAAGAAAATGTCTGCTACTGCTCAGATTTTCATATTTTGGATCAGCACCATGCGAACTCTTGCAAAACTGTTTGATTCTCTCTAGTTGAATCTTGTCTTCACTTTTGGAATGTTGTTGGTCGGAGGTTATTGATGACCATCTATCCCCTGATTCTTTTTTTTTTTTTCTGCCCAATGTGGTCACCTGCTTCAGGATGCCTTTTTGAACTAATTTTGATGGTAGTGCTCTTGACGATCTGTGAATCCACTTATCCTTATCAACTGCTTCCTGGCCCAATTAGCATCCAGACTGGTAATAGTATGAAATTATTGGCAATACTGGTGGGAATGCAGGAAGCAAAGAGGTTGAACTTTTTCCCTCTTACATGTAACAGAAATTCAAAGTATGCAATTGCATGGACTACTCGTCAATGGAGGGCCTAGTGGATGTTGCTGGACACTCCTCATGAGACCCGACTGTCTTTGTTCATACTGTTGGAGCGCTAGCTGGGAAGTGGTTGTTCTCACTAACAAAGTATAATATTGCCCAAGTATGGTGTTTCATAATGTAATCCCACCGTAGTGTCTCTTGTAGGCAGCTTGGCTTTTACCGGCTGCTAATGGATGTGGTAGTGGTCTCATTAGGCTGAAAAGAGGGGAGGTGAAAAAGAAAACATTCCATTTTGCATTGTTCAGCCATTAAAAATGTTTTGGGGTTCTGTTTCATTGTGGCATGACTGCATATTACTGTATTGCTAGACTGAAGAAGAAATTATTTACAAAACAATTTCCTTCCGAACATTATTTTAATTAGTTTTCTGTGCTGGTCATGAGTCATGACTCTCATTCCTGAATGTGCAGTGCATCACTACAGACATACGCTCATGACGATGTATCATTGGGTTCATGGATGATGGGGCTTGAAGCAACTTATGTTGATGACAATCGCCTTTGTTGCAGCAGCACCAGACAAGGTATGTGATGGGCTCATTAGAAATCTTTTTTCCTCTCAAAAGTTCAATGGGTCTTTGATGAATGCTTTTAAATGAACTCCTCGAACCATAATATAATCTAACCATCACTGTTTTTTCTTTTCCCAGATAAGGTGTGTTCAACTGTTTGATGTGCAGAGAACATCTTTCTTTATGGATACTCTGGAAGCCTGGAAGGTCATTTCTCTCAGAGAAACTGGAGGGTCATTTACTCAAAAGAATTTGGCAAATGGAAAACACTGTGGCCTTAGAGAAAACAATATGTCTTCTTAATTTCAGTTTTGCTGATTGTGTGACACATGCAAGTCACACCAGCTGTAGTTAGATACTTATTTTTCTATTATTTATTCAGATTAACCATGCAATGAGCTTCGATGGACATTTTTATTAGACCATATTCGCGTGATCTCTTGTTGCTTTTTGTGCGATAAAAGAGCATTGTTGTTGTACTTTCAATGCAAGGCTGTGGCTGTCATTGCTTCCAGAATTTCTGTTCAACATTTACCACCTATAGCTTCTTACCACTTCCCAATTTTGCTTTTACGTCTTGTGCACTAGTACGAATAGACCTAAACTATTTGGGTATGAAAATATGAATGGTGAGAATTTCAGAAATATCATCTTAGGCGCCAAAGAATGGTTAATGGGCATATAACAATCACCGTAGACTACCTCTCGTTTTCTTCACAATTTGTAAGCAAGCCTCACGCAACATTATAACACCTTAATGGTTCAGTTGGAAACTTTCTGGGACTAGGGATCCAGAATTCAATGGTTTTGCCAGAGGTGTAAGAATACAAGATTTTTTCATCATGAGGCAGAATATAGATATTATCAAAATCATGCTCTTTGCTGAAAATCACCTAATGGGATACAACCGATGGATGATGAACACATTGAGGAAAACTTATTAAGTTTAAAGGAATTTAAATAAATTGTAAAAAACTGAATAAAATTGAAAGATAGATGTTAAAATATATAAATAAATAAGGTAGATCTTTACCTCAGCGCAGTGATTACAAATATCAATGGACTGTCAAAGGATTCCTATACATTTGAAAAAGAAAATAAAATGAAGTAGATTATTAAAGGAAATCAGACAAGGAAGATAAACCGATAATTATGCCAATGGCAAGATATAAGAATTAAAAAAAAACGATATATTATTGAAATAAATACAGAAGACCCATTACGGCATTACCTTAGTACTGTAATTACAAATATCAATAGATTGACACAACGTAACAACATCATAAAGGATTTTATTTCGTACACATAACAAGGTCAAGACTTTTTTGAGTTTCTTTAGTAACATAGAAGTTAAATTTCACATCATTGGAAAGTAATGGTGGTTTGAAAGTACAATTCACAATTAATGAAAAATGTGCTTTGGAGGGTTGCTGTAAAAGGAAAGTGACTTTTTTCTTCATCTTTTTTCTTCTCATTTTTAGCACAATTGCATTTTCTATACGAAAGGTTCCATGTAATAGTGCAACATGGGAAACGGAATCTTCTTCCACATGGTATTGTGCGCAGTGACTACAGTTTTATTACACGTAGAGGGGCTTCCAAACATGATAGATGGAAAACTTTTGACCGTTGCATTTTATTTCAACCTAATAGTAAATTACCAAACAAACCCTATGGAACTTTCTTGATAAGCTTTGTAATTGGATCAAATAAAAGTCTGGAAGGCCAAGAGATTTTAGAAATATTCTATTAAGGGGGTTAAAAGAACTGGTGGATAGAAAACCCACGTTAAGAGTTTAGAGGTGAGAACATCTTTGCAGAAATAGCGAATGTTAGATAGGATTCCCACATAATTTGACAATGCATACTTAGAATTTTGGTAAGAATAAGGGAAATCTAAGACCTACGAGAGCTAAGGGTAAGTTGAAGAATAACAAAAAAAAAAAAAAAAATTACTCATATTGGAAGCTTATAACCAATCGTATTAAGGGAGTTAGGCAACTAGTTCCTTTTTTTTTTTTTTTTGGGTCTTTTCTTCCTTCCATTAGAACAAATAGAGAACCTATTTATTATGAATTACTTGGAATTGCAGATCTTATTTAGCATTCCTTTGCGCAAACCACTACAGGAATGGCTAAGAATGCAGTCTAATTCAAACAAATTGTCTCTTAGAATTTCAGGGAACTCAGTTCCATTCAAATATACTAGGGACTCGGAATTCCTAACAATTCAATTACATGTAAACAAAAAGGCCCCCAACTTCTTACCACAAGAGACAGAGGGGGAAATATGAAAAATAGAGAGAGAAAGCAGCCGTGTGGATATTGAGAAGAAAAGGTAAGATGATATAAGGTCCCGTTTGGCATCGGTTCTAAATTGTTCCAAGTTTTGTGATAAGACGGGCAAAACTTGTGTGGTAAAGTTATGCTAAATTGTTCCACTGAAAATATAATATTTGCAACTTGTTTGACAACAATATAGCTACTTTGTTCTAAGCAACATAATTAGAAAATCATATTTGTGAACAATGTTATTTTAAATATATTATGAATATTCATAATGTCATTTTAAATATTAAAAAAGTAGCAGGGCCCACTCTTATATGAATAAAACACATTTAGGAATTAAACATGGGACTACCCGAAGGAATTACTCTATGTAGGATTGTACATAGGACCCACCTTTAGACTCACAACGTTGGACCCACCTTTAGTAACTTGAACATGGGGCTCACCTATGCAAGATTTACAATGTGGGCTCAGTGTTATAGGAATTAAAATATGGGCTCACAAATTGTTATTGGGAATCATGGGCTTGTTTGGTAAAGGGTGACAGGAAGTTTTCAAGTCCTAATTTGTGCTTTTATTGAAAAAGAAAGTAAAATATGAGAGAGAGAGAGAGAGAGTTACTTATTGCCCGGCTCATCTTCTCTTACAAATGACTCCTTTTCTAAGCCAGTGGCTGTGTAGTGAGCGTTTTTAAAACATAATGTAAGAGAGGGGATCTCCTAAGATCTGAATCGAGAAATTTTTGAATGGGAATCGTATGAATAGGGAAATGTTGGTAAATACCAATTTTATCTCTCTTCACACAAGAGAAAAAAAATTTAAAATTAAAATCCTCAAAATATACCCCACATATCTCTCTTCCTCCCTCCTCTCTCCTCCCCTTTCCCTCCGGCGGACGATGAGCTCCAGCCAGTAGGAGGGGAGTTCTCCCTCCCTCTTCCTCCTATTCCTCTCCCTCTTCCTCTCCTCTCCTCTCCTCCCTCTTCCTCTCCCTTTTCCTCTCATCTTCTCATTTCCTCTCCACCCGTTCGGCCTTGCAGGGCCAAACATTGTGATGTTGTTCGGCCCTGTGAGGCCGAACATCAGTGTGATGTTTGGCCTCATAGGGTCAAACAATGCGGAAAGGAGAGGCTAAGGGAGAGGAAGAGGGAGGAAGGAGGGAGAGGACAAGAGAGTAGAGGAAGAGGAATAGGAATAAGAAGACGGGGAGGGGAAGAGGGAGGGGCTTAGTGAGGAGGAGAGGAGAGGAAAAGGGAGAGGAAGAGGGAGGAGAGGAAGAGGAAGAGGAAGAGGAGGAATAGGAGAGGAAGAGGAAGAGGGAGGGAGGGAGGGAGGGAGGGAGGGAGAGCCCCCCTCTGCTGGCCGAAGCTTGTAGCTAGCCGGAGGGAAAGGGGAGGAGAGAGGAAGGAGGGAGAGAGATGTGTAGGAGTATTTTGGGGATTTTAATTTTTGAAAAATTTTTTCTCTTGTGTAAAGAGAGATATTTCTTATGTTAAAATAGGAGCTCTTGTATCAATATAAAGGTCTTTAAAATGGAAAGTGTTTTAATGTAAGAGAGGTGTATTTTGCAAGCTAGGAGACTATTTGGACACTACATTGGAGGTGGACCATAAAATGATTGACCAAGAATCGTTAGTCTTTGAAAGGGTGAAGGTCCAGCTCGGTAGTTCTGTTCAACTATGTACTAAAATTTCCCTCTTGTTTGGGGACTTGAATGCCCCAATTGTTGTAGAAGAGGACACATAAGAGGAGGCTATTTGTGGAGGGTCTAGTGGTGGTGATGTCAAGTTGAGAGTCCAGGGTTTGTGGGCCCATTGGGCTTCAATCATGGGTTAGACAGTCTGCTGGGCTCGGATTTAAACTCGGGGTGTGAAATGAGATTTGACCTGAATTTAGAAGACGTGGTGGATCATGCAAAATAGAGTCCTATATTCATGCTAGAGAGGCCTACTCCAGAAGTCTTCATGTCCTTGCCATCTTCAGTTGATGATTCCCTAGGTGATCGAGATGCCATTAATTAGGATATGAAGATCATCACCTCCTCCATACGAAATCCAAACCAGATATTTTCTAGGGTTCAACACGTTGTCTGTCTAAGGATATCGTCAACAAAAGGAGCCCTAGAAAGTCAGCAAAGCTTAATGATTCTAATGCAATATTCTTGAAAATGCAACAGCTAGATCTCAACAAGTCCTAGATGGTGGGGGGGGGGGGGGGGGGGGGGGGGTGGTGAATAGGATTATTAAAAATTTCTTTCCAGGAAAGAGGTTTTATTAGTGTGCAATAATTAAAATTAAGAGTCCATAAGCAAGATTAAGAGAGATGCTCAGAGTTATGTGTGCTGACAGTGAATAGAAATGCTACTCGAATAGGGAAGATATAGCTTAAAGAGATGATTAACACAAGTGAATAAGGATATAAGGCATCCACCACACACAACAAGCAATAAACACAGAAATTTGTAGTGGTTCGGTCCTAGACCTATATCCACTCTCAAGAGCAATCTCTCTTGGTTCTACTAATATGAGGTACTTACATAACAAACACCTCTTGCAACAATTTTTTGATTCGGTAGTTTGTCTTCCACCAACTGAACTTTTGATCAGGTGGTTTATCTTTGATCTAGTCCACCAACTACAATAATTTTTGATGCAGTGGTTTGTCTTCCACCATATACAGTAGAGAAAATTGGAATAAAGTAGAACACCCAAACAAGGAATTGTATACTTTAGTTTTGTGTGGTGCTCATGAAAGTAGAAAGACTACCTCCAAGCTTTGACCTCTTGTGCTTGATGCTTGGTGATGAAGATCTTCAGATGAGTGTTCAGCCAAGGGAAGAGGTTTTATAAGGGTTTGGAAGGCTAGGGTTTTCTCAGATTGAATGAAGCCTTTCCTAAATGACCAACTACTCTTCTTGGGGCAATAATGGCACTTTAAGAGTTGTAAAGTAGGTGGTTGTGGGAGCTTTTAGTATGATTTTACTAGTGGTGCAAAGGCTTAGCTATGTTGGGATTTTACTTAGTTCAATCAATGTATTAGGAAGAAAGGAGAGGTCCTCTTTAAATACAGAGAAGCTCCAACGGTTAGATCTACGGCTAAGAACAAAATGGTCTACGGCTTGGCCGTATGCTTTGACAACATCCAACGGTTAGTTTAACCAGATTCAATGTTATTCATTCTTATGGTTAAGCTTATGGCTTAGCCGTAACGGCTCAGCCGTGAGCACCTTTCAGCCTACCCGTGGGTCAGCCGTAAGTTAAAATCTCCCAAACTGCTCTCTAGAAAGTGGCCTGTAAACTTTACGGCTTAGCCATGAATCATATTACGGCTTAGCCGTATCCCTTTTTCGGTGCAGCCGTAGGGTCAGCCGTAGAACACATGATTCAAAGTTTTCTCTCTGGAGAGTGAGCTGTAGGATCTACGGCTTAGCCGTGGTCCAAGCCGTAGTTCAAAGACAGGGTGTTTAGAAACCCTTTTTCCCATTCTATTTCTACGGACAAGAAGAGTCAATGTTACCTTATCCCTTGGCACTCATAGAAGGTCTTCTTGATTGATCTTAATCTTCCTTGAACTTGCTTGATCTTCATTGATAAACCTCGAGCTTCCTTGATCTAACTTGATCTTGAACTTCATAGATGTAACTAGGTCTTTCTAGAGCTGAACTACATTTGGGTCACGTAATTGACAACACATTCTTACAATGACACTAACAATCTCCCCCTTTGTCAATTTCGTGACAAAAATATACATAATGAAGAAGATACAACATTGTAACTCAACAATAGGATACAACAAGTATTACAAAATAGAGTATACCTTAAACAAACAATTCTACATAAGTCCTGAAAGTTTAACAAATTGAAGCTCCCCCTTTGATGTTGCTTAACCTGCAAAAGTTTTTGAACACAATGTACTAGACAGGTGGGAGGTTAGAAAGCTCTCCCTAAAGTTATTAATATAATTCTCCCCCTTTTTGGCACAAAATTGACAAAGAGAGAGGAAAACACCAGAACCAGCAAAGCCATGAACACATATGCATAAAACAGTGCATACATAGAGAATTAGTTTGTTAGTAAAGAGACCATGGTCAATACAAGGTACAAGCAAGAGCCAAAGTACATAAAGAGTGCATTGCCCAAAAAGGTTTAACTAAATAGAGTGCATAATCATAAGACCAAGTACAGGTAAGGTTCTGAAGAATGTATCATCAACAAAACACATGACAAAAAACTAAAACATCAATCAGATAGAGGAGAGGGGGAAGGAATTGCCACATCATCTCTCCGGCAGCTTTTAGAGATCTTTGAAAGGTATTAAAATGATTTCTTCAATAGCTTCTCCATCTTTGTTTGCCATTGTTTGAGTGCTACCAGCCGAGCTTTAAAAGAGGCAGAGGAAGAAACTGGGGGAGGAAGCGGAACAAGTGAAGCAGTAGAGGGAAATGTAGGAGGAGGCCCGTCCGATGAGTCTTCTTCATCCCCAGAATCATGATAGCGGGGACCAGCTGCTTGTTGCTTGGAGAAGCGCATGTTTTGAATATTGACAATCCCAAAGGTGGGGGTGAGACTCAAGAGCTTCATCAGATGGTAAATTTACCCCACAATGAGAGGCAAGGCTAGTCATGAGATACCCAAACACGCAAGCATTGATGCCTCTACCCGGACATAGCCAGAAACGAATGATGGAAGCACAAATAAGAGAGGGAAGGCACACTTTGACCCCCCATATTGACAGAATAGAGAATATTAACCATGAAAGGGGTTAGGTCAAAGAAATTGCCCTTCCTAGGATAGATATTACATGTGAATATGGCATGCAAGATCCGGTAGTGAGGAAGTAAAAAAGCTGCAGGGAGGAAGCCCTTGTCCTTCCAAGGGATGGTCTCTCCACATAGAGCGAAAGTGGCAGTTTGTTTTTCCTTTTCGGCGAGAGAATTCTTAATGACTGAAGGGGGCACGTCAAAGAGAGGAACATGCATAAGGGCAAAAAGGATGGCAGGAGTGATGGTATTGGTTCCATCAGTGAATTCAATTTCAAAAGAGAGAGAGTCTAAAGATGCTGCCTTGATGGATGCAGACATGGATCGCACAATGGATGGGAAGCCAGGACTACCCCATTTGAGTATATTTTCCCACCCAACCGTGGAGAGGAGGGTATGAACCCCATAGGTTTCAACAGCAAGGATATTAACACTTCGCTCCACAATAAGAAAGAAAAGATCTATCTCAAGTGGGTTCCCATGGGACCAAAACCTTGGGAGAGGGTGGTGAGTTCGGTCGAGGTCTAGAGGAACTTCCAGATGATCTTGGCCTTTTACCAGCGGGGTAAGCATTTTTGGTTCGTGGAGGCATAGTGACAGAGGAAGGAGGAAACCCAACCAAAAACAAAAAAGTAAGAAGCACACAACCGACACAAAGGAACCGAGCACAGAGAAACAAAAATAAAGGAACTGAAGCAAACAAGAATCAAGGAAGAAGAGAACAATACGGTGGAGGGGAGAGCATACCTTGAAGGAGAAGGCCAGAAGAGAAAAGAACGAAGAAAGAAGAACCAGAGACCTAGGGCGAAAAAATAGAGCCAGGCATAGAGAAAAAGAAAAAAACGAAGAGACGGTCTTAAGTACAAATCGGCGCGTAGAACAAGGACGAAAATAACCCTGTACGGCTTAGCCGTAATGTATTTTACGACTGAGCCGTAAACCCTGACGGTTGAGCCGTAGGGTAAAGTTTGCGCAAATACGGGTTAACCGTGAAGAGATTATGGCTTAGCCGTGAAATGACTTACGGCTTAGCCGTAGTTCCAGGGCAAAACACAATTTAATCCAAACAGCAAACACCAATAGATTTCCTCAAAATTTCAAATTTTAACATATCAAGAGGTTTAGTCAATATGTCTGTAAGTTGATGGTCAGTTTGAATATATTCAATCTCAATGATTCCTTCTTCGATCAATTCCCTAATGAAATGATGTCGGATATCAATGTGTTTGGTGCGAGAGTGCTGGACCGGATTTTTAGAAATATGGATGGCACTAGTGTTATCACAATATAAGCTCATTGTTCCTTGCTTAATGCCATAGTCCATAAGCATTTGCTTCATCCACAAGAGTTGAGAACAGCAGCTTCTGGCGGCAATATATTCAGCCTTTGCAGTGGAAAGAGATATAGAATTTTGCTTTTTACTATGCCAAGCTACTAGACAATTTCCAACATAAAAGCAGCTGCCACTTGTGGATTTTCTATCATCTAAGATTCCTGCCCAATCAGCATCTGAATATCCAGCAATGGAAGATGATGAGTCATGAGGATACCACAGACCATAATCAGTTGTATCGGCAATATACTTGATGATTCTTTTTACAGCAGTCAGATGGGATTCTCTCGGATTTGATTGATACCGTGCACACGCTCCCACACTAAATGCTATGTCTGGCCTACTTGCAGTCAGGTATAACAGGCTACTAATCATACTTCTATATAGGCTTGAGTCAACCCCTTTGCCATTAACATCTTTAGTAAGTTTGATGGTTGTACTCATGGGGGTTTTGACACGTTTCCTAGCCATTAGACCAAATCGTTTTACCAATTCCTTTGTGTACTTGGACTGGGAAATGAAAATACCATCATGTAATTGTTTGACTTGCAAACCTAAGAAGAAATTCAGTTTGCCAACCATACTCATTTCGAATTCAGATTGCATTAGATTTGTGAACTGAGCAGTCAATTCATTACACGTAGAGCCAAATATGATATCATCTACATATATTTATGCTATTAAAACTGACTCTCTTGTTTTTTGGATGAAAAGAGTTTTATCAACACTACCTCTTTGAAAATCATTATTTAACAAGAATTTTGTCAATCTTTCATACCAAGCATGTGTAGCTTGCTTAAGGCCATACAGAGCTTTCTTTAATCTAAACACATGATTAGGGAATTTTGTGTTTATAAACCTTTAGGTTGTTCAACATACACTTCCTCATTCAAAATTCTATTTAGAAAGGCACTTCTAACATTCATTTGATACAATTTGAACTTTAAAAAACAAGCTATAGATAACAAAATCTTAATTGATTCTAAACGGGCAACTGGCGCAAAGGTCTCATCAAAGTCAATACCTTCAATTTGAGAGTATCCCTGTGCTACCAACCTTGCTTTGTTCCTAGCAATGACGCCATTTTCATCAAGTTTATTTTTGAAGATCCATTTAGTGCCTATCACATTTTTATCCTTTGGTCTTGGAACTAGGTACCAAACATCACTTCTTGTAAATTGGTTCAATTCTTCTTGCATTGCTTTTATCCAATCACTCTCTGAAAAGGCTTCATCAATGCATGTAGGTTCTAAAACAGAAGTAAAGCACAATTGACTCATAATGTTCTCCAATTGTTTCCTAGTTTTTACACCTGTTAACGGATCACCAATAATCTGCTCTCTAGGATGATCTTTTATATTCACCAAATTTTCAGTGGAAGTTGGGACATCAGTTTTTACTGCAGATCGTGTGGGTTCAGTCATTGAGGGAACTTCCACTTTATCAACATCATTAGAAACGGTGGATTCATCATCTATATTAACATTTATTGACTCTTGGATGACTCCGGTTCTCATATTTAGAATACGATAGGCTCGACTCCGTGTTGAATAGCCTAAGAATATACCTTCATTACTTTTTGAGTCAAATTTACTTAATTGTTCTCATCCTCTAAAATGTAACATTTACTTCCAAAAACCTTAAAATATTTCACATTTGGTTTCTTCCCATGCCACAATTCATAAGCTGTCTGATTTGTACCAGTCCTAAGATAAACTTGGTTGATGATGTAGTAGTTGGTATTAACAGCTTCGGCCTACAAGTCTCTAGAAAGATTCTTACTATGAAGCATGACTGTGGCCATGTCTTGAAGAACTCGATTCTTTCTTTCAGCTACCCCATTTTGTTGTGGAGTTTTAGGTGCTGAATATTCATGATGAATCCATATTCTCACAGAATTTGTCAAATTGATCATTTTCAAATTCTCCACCATGATCACTTCTGATTCGGGCTACTAAAGTGCCTTTTTCAATTTGAATTTGTTTTACAATCCTTTTAAATTCTCCAAAGGCTTCAGATTTTTCTCTCAAGAATGCAACCCAAGTGAATCTAGAGTAATCATCTACCATGACAAGAAAGTACCTTTTCTTACCTCGACTCTCTCTTTTAGTTGGTCTAACCAGGTCCATATGAATAAGTTCTAGAGGTCGAGAAGTTTTCATAGCATTCACCATTTTATGGGCACTTCTAATTTGTTTTCCGTGAAGGCATTATCCATAGATCATCTTTTCTTAGCTACTGATCTTGGGCAGTCCTTCAATATATTTGTTTATATGGATAAGTCCCTATAGTTTACATGCCCAAGTCTTTGATGCCACAACTTAGCTTCATCAATATTAGTTAATAAGCAAGAAGCGGAGGATGAAGTATTTGATTTTCCCACCACATAACAGTTGTTGGTAGTTCTAAGACCTCTCAAGATTATATTTCCATTCCTTGAGATCTCACAACTATGACTACAAAAGTTCACAACATAGTCTTTATCACATATTTGAGATATGCTAAGTAAATTATGTTTGAACCCATCAACGCACAGAACATTCTCAAAAGGTGGTAGGTTTAGAACATTTAAAGTCCCCTCACCAATAATTTTTACAGTACTGCCATCACCAAAAGTAATCGTGCCTCCATCGAATTCAATCATCTTAGACAAACATGATTTATCACCAGTCATATGTTTTGAGCATCCACTATCTAGATACCATCTTGATTAATCTGCAGCTTTAAAAGCTGTGTGGACCACTAGATTCTTGTTTTTAGGTATCCACTTAAGTGTACTAGTAGTGGGGATCCCAACTGGTTTTTGATGTTTCACTTGAAATGTTTTATGTTGGGGGCAAGGAATGTTTGCTCCAATTTTTGCTCCATCTCTTTTGTATATTTCAAATTGTTTTCTTAACTTCTGGACTTCTTTTAACAGATTATTCATCTTTTGGTTCAAGGGGGACTTTTTTATTTGAGACTTTAGCATTTTGTTTTCAAGTTTCACTTTCTTAGAGGTGTTTTTCTCATTTTTTAGACTAATGTTATGATGAATTTTTCTCAACTTGTACTCCATTTTGAAATGACCTATTTTTCCACAATAATGACAAATGACATTTGATGAAACAGTATGAGTACTAGTAGACGCCTTATCCAAAATGTTTTTAACACTGGTATCTTCCTTCTTTAGAGCACTTTTGACAAAGACAGTTCCGGAACTTGGAGACTGATTAGCATTTTTGTCATATCCAAGACCGGTCATATCCTTATAAGCTTTACCAATTTTGAATAGTCTAATGTATTTCTCATCATTTTGGGTAAATCTGTACTCATACTTTTCTTTATATCGTTTCAGAACAGTCACTTCATTGTGGAGAGCATTATTTTCATCTTTTATTTTCCAAATTAATTTTTCATTTTCTCTTAATTTGATTACATTTTCTCTTTCTGTTGATAACTGGCCTTTTATACTTTCAAGTTCGTTGATTAATTCCTCTTTTTCAACATTAATACTATCAACCTTTTCTTTTAAATTCTTAATTTTTTTTTGTTGCTTGCTTACAGTTTCAACAAGTCTACAGGTTCCCTCATAAAGTAGTTCATAGGAGTCCGTGGTGTTGTCATTATCCTCATCACCTGAATTTTCATATTCACTCTCTGACTCACTTTCTGAGATTTCTTCATTCAATATTTCAGATTTATCATTTCCTTAGAGAGATTGAATGTTGTAGTGGTAGCCATCAGAACTGTATATTTGTCTGATTCATTTTGATGTGATTCATCTGAGTTAAAATCTGATTCAGATGAATCATCCCAAGTGGCTACTAGATTCTTCCTTTTGGATTTTCCTTTTAGTGGACAATCGGTAGATATGTGTCCATTTTCTTACATCTGTAACACATGGGTTCCTTATGCTTACTTCTAGAAAGGGAACTTGACTGACCTTTGTATTTATCATTAATGTTTTCATTTTTATAATCTTTCACTCTCTTTTTCTTAAATTGTTTCAAAAATCTTTTAGCCAAAAGGAGCACATCTTCATCCTCGTCGTTACTAGTTATTCCTATGTCATCTTTAGAAGAAGATGTGTTATGAGAGGTGATTAGTGCAATTGATTTCTTTTTGTCATTGTTAAATTTGAGTTCAAAGGTCTGAAGGGATCCCACTAAATCTTCAATTTTCGTTTGTTTTGAATCCTTGTATTCTTCTATAGAGGTTACCTTGGAATAGAATCTTTCCGGAAGTGATCTCAAGATTTTACTACAAATTTTACCTTCCGGAAGAGTTTCCCCCAGAGCCCACATTTCATTTACAATTTTCATGAGCTTAGTATGAAAGTCAGTAAACATTTCATTTTCTTCCATGCGAATGTTTTCAAACTGACTTGTGAGCATCTGAAGTTTAAATCTTTTGACAACAGAGGTACCCTCATAAGTCACTTCAAGGATTCTCTATGCCTCCCAAACAGCCCAGTCCATGGATTTCAAAAATGCTGTCATCCGGGCTTTCCAGAAGGCATAATTTGTTCCATCAAAGAAAGGAGGCCAGGTGGTAGAGCTTCCTTCAGGATTCATGGTGATTCTAGAAAAAGACGGATCTACTTCAGGTTAATACACCCTTAATAAGTAACCCTCTTTGATACCAGTTGAAAATGCAACATCTAGATCTCACCAAGTCCTACAGGGGGGGAGTCAATAGGACTATTAAAAATTTCTTTCCAGAAAAGAGGTTTTATTAGTGTGCAATAATTAAAATTAAGAGTCCACAAGCAAGATCAAAAGAGATGCTCAGAGTTGTGTGTGCTGACAGTGTATAGAAATGCTACTCGAATAAGGAAGATATAGCTTAAAGAGATGATCAACACAAGTGAATAAGGATATAAGGCATCCACCACACACAACAAGCAATAAACACAGAAATTTATAGTGGTTCGGCCCTAGACCTACATCCACTCTCAAGAGCAATCTCTCTTGGTTCCACTAATATGAGGTACTTACATAACAAACACCTCTTGCAATAATTTTTTTATCTGGTGGTTTGTCTTCCACCAACTGAACTTTTGATCAGGTGGTTTATCCTTGATCTGGACACCAACTACAACAATTTTTGATGCGGCGGTTTGTCTTCCACCATATACAGCAAAGAAAATTGGAATAAAGTAGAACACCCAAACAAGGAATTGTATACCTTAGTTTTGTGTGGTGCTCATAAAGCTTGAAAGACTACCTCCAAGCTTTGACCTCTTGTGCTTGATGCTTGGTGATGAAGATCTTTAGATGAGTGTTCAGCCAAGGGAAGAGGTTCTATAAGGGTTTGGAAGGCTAAGGTTCTCTCAGATTGAATGAAGCCTTTCCTAAATGACCAACTATTCTTCTTGGGGCAATAATGGCACTTTAAGAGTTGTAGAGTAGGTGGTTGTGGGAGCTTTTAGTATGATTTTACTAGTGGTGCAAAGGCTCAGCTATGTTGGGATTTGACTCAGTTCAATCAATGTATTAGGAAGAAAGGAGAGGTCCTCTTTAAATACAAAGAAGCTCCAACGGTTAGATCTACGGCTAAGAACAAAATGGTCTACGGCTTAGCCGTATGCTCTGACAACATCCAACGACTAGTTTGACCAGATTCAACGTTATTCATTTTTATAGTTAAGCTTACCGCTTAGCCGAAAATCTTTGTACGGCTTAGCCGTGAGCACCTTTCGGCTTAGCCGTGGGTCAGCCGTAAGTTAAAATCTCTCAAAACTGTTTTGTGGAAAGTGGCCCATAAACTTTACGGCTTAGCCATTAATCATACTACGGCTTAGCCATATCCTTTTTTCGGTGCAGCCGTAGGGTCAGCCGTAGAACACATGATTCAAAAATTTCTCTCTGGAGAGTGAGCCATAGGATCTACGGCTTAGCCGTGGTCCAAGCCGTAGTTCAAAGATAGGGTGTTTAGAAACCCTTTTTCCCATTCTATTTTTACGGACAAGAAGGGTCAATGTTACCTTATCCCTTGGCACTCAAAGAGGGTCTTCTTGATTGATCTTGATCTTCCTTGAACTTGCTTGATCTTCATTGATAGACCTCGAGCTTCCTTGATCTAACTTGATCTTGAACTTCATAGATGTAACTAGGTCTTTCTAGAGCTGAACTACACTTGGGTCACATAATTGGCAACAGATTCTTACATTGACTTTAACAATTCTCTCCCATTAAATGCCTGGTTCTATGCTCCTTCGACTATGAAGATCTCACTTTGGCCTTTTAGGAGACATGTGCTTATGATTCTGATATATAAATTCCACGAGAATTGCTAGATAAACAACAATTTTATCTCTCTACACATAAGAAAAAAATTAAAAAAAACTAAAATCCCCAAAATACCCCCACACATCTCTCTCCCTTCCTCCTCTCTCCTCCCCTTTCTTTTTGGCAGGCGATGAGCTCCAGTCGGCGAGAGGGGGGCTCTCCCTCCCTCTCTCTCCCTATTCCTCTTCCACTTCCTCTCCCTCTTCTTGCTCCCATTCTTATTCCTCTCCTCTCCTCCATCTTCCTCTCCTTTTTCCTCTCCTCCTCTCATCTCCTCTCCTCCTTGTTTGGCAATACGAGGTCGAACATCACACTGATGTTTGACGTTGCAAGGTCGAACAACATCACATTATTGAGCCCTGCGAGGTCGAACAGGGCGGAGAGAAGATGAGAGGAGAAGTGGAAAAAGGAGAGGAAGAGGGAGGGAAGGAGAGGAGAGGAAGAAGGAGGGATATGATAGGAAGAAGGAGGGAGACGAGAGGAAGAGGGAGGGAGAGGAGAGGAAAGGAAGATGAATGGGAGGAGGAAGAGGGAGAATAAAGGAAGAGGAATAGGAGAGGAAGAGGGAAGGAGGGAGGGAGGAAGGGAGAGCCACCCTCCCACTAACCAGAGCTTGTCGCCCGCCAAAGGGAAAAGGGAGGAAAGAGGAGGGAGTGAGAGAGATGTGTGGGGGGTATCTTGAGGATTTTAAGTTTTAAATATTTTTTTCTCTTTTGTGTAGAAAGATAAAATTGTTGTTCATCCAACAATTCTCAAATCCCGCCTCTTCTTCAATTGGATCACCTGACCAAATGGGAACCTCTACTGGCACCACCTTCTCATTCTCCTCATGGACCTTGCTTGTGCAGTTATCTGCTAAACACAGAGGGTGAATTCTCAATGGGTCTCGATGATCAAGTAAGGCAGAAAAGGTTTTTCACAGCATGCTATAAGTATCCCGTCTATTACTATGAGCTCCTCCCCATGTTAGTAGTGGGATAGTTTCCACACTGGAGAGGGACAACTCTCTTAGGGTGGAATGCATGAATCATTCGTCCCTGAGGTTATGTCATCTTGAATATAGGTTCTTGCTCCAAATGGCTAGTTCGAGATGAACAGGAAGAGCTTTTATCTCCAGCTGAGCACCACAGGACTAATTAGTTCCTTCTAAAATGAAGAATTGTGGTCAAGTGGTGGGCATTTCAGCAAGTAATATCTCTAAGGGGTGGAACAATTTGGTGGCTTTTACTCAAAAGAGGGAGAAACAAAATAGAATGTAAGCCTTTGTCGAGAACAAAACAAAAAGAGAGTTGAAAAGGCTTTCTAATTCCATTAATAATGTTAAAGGAAAAGATTCTTTTCATGTAGCAGAGCACAACATTAAAGGAAAGAAGAAAACTCGAGGGGAAAATTCACGTTGTAAATGAAGATTTTGTCTTGGAACGTTTGTGGTTTGTGGTGGGGGGGGGGGGGGTGTGGGAGGGAAAGCTACTCATAGATTGGTCATCAAGGATTTTCTTGGGAGTAATAAGGTGTAGATGACATTGATCCAGGTGTTTGCTAAAAAATGGGGGGAATCGAGGCATACAAAGTGTATCCCAACTCTCTCTTTCTAACGAACAAGGAAAGACATGGAAAAGAAATATGAGAATGTCAACCTTTTCAATTCCGAGTTTATTTTTATGGGTTCTTTTACATTCTAACCTCCTGGGTATAGTTTGTTTACATGTACTGCCTCCCAGCTTAGTCTCAAATGATCAACAGTTAAAAAAGATTTTCAAAATATATGAAAAATTTACATAAACAAAAAGGAAACAAAGAATTTAGAAGGGTGAACGATCTAGAGTGTAGTAAATGCACTCCATGTTTTGTGTTTAAGTTGATCAAGCAATATTCGTGACCTATCACTTGTTTTTCTCAGAGATGGAATTTTGAGGAGAGTTAAGACAATGGTTTATGGTCATGATTGCACCCATGGATCGCACATAGCATTGTGCCAATGAGTTTGCCGTGTGTCCTTATTTCCTTTAACTTCTAAGTGAAGGAAATGAAGAAAGTCTTAAAGGGCTTATCTTCTTCAGATATTTGTTCAAGTCAAGGCTTTATCATTCTAATAATTTTCAAAAAATCAAGTACCTTGTCATTGGTGTCGACGCCAGAGAACTTGAAGCATCCGAGTCTTCTTGAAGAGAATCTGAAGAGTCTTAAATGCCTTGGTGGCTATGTTGTGCTTGATGTCGATGTTGTTCAAGTGCCCAATGGGAGTATTGATAGCCTCCAAGAGCCTTCTCCGATCATTTGTGTTAAGAAGAAGATTGAATGAAACCTAATTTGCAGGGGGTAGCCGACCGTTCATTTGTACGGTTGGCTACTCTCCCATAGTGAACTTTATAAGGTAGTAGTCAAATATTCATCACTTAAATCATGCTAATCAACTTGAAATCTGCTTAGAATGATTTGACCAGATTTAGATTTGCTGCTTAAAAATTTGTTAGAATTTATAATTGTTGGCCAGTTACTTTCCTCTATCACCACAGTACTCTTGGCTACTGATTTGTTTAGTTGGCCAGTATTCCATTCGGCCACTATCTTGTTTAATCTACCAATGTATAGTTTTATTACTCTTTGAAGCATTTCCACTTGTTTTCTTTTCCAAACTTCAAGGGTCTCTTTGGGCTTTGTCCTTGAGCTGTTTGGGCCTTATTTTGCTAAACTTAAGTCATGTTTTGAATCTTGACTCTGATTTTGAATTACTAAGATGCTTGTGGATTTCCGCCGAACTTTTTTGCATGTTAACAAATACCACCTTGAAGTGCAATGACGAAGGATTTTTCCATAATCCTTGTGCCTCGAAAGATGTTGATTTGGAAAGGATGATTATTGTCATGCTTTTGTTTCCTTCGTTTCACAAACACTTGTATGTTGTTGTGGTTTGTGGGAATGGGTTTGTTATGGTTCGTGAGAATGAAAGAGACTAGGGAGTCTTACTTTTAAGGATGGAAAATGGGTTGGGCTGTGGAGATTGTCTCTTATATCTTATTTCTCACAAGAATTGTTTGTTTTTCCCATGTGAGTGAGGATTTTTCCTAAGGTTCAAGGTGTTGGAGATTTATCCTAGGGTTCATATTATTTTTCTAAAAGTTTTTTGAATGGAAATTGGGTTGGTTGGTATGCCTCTGTTTTCCTTGAAAATGCTGTTTAACTGAGTTTGAGGTGCTTTGGTGAAGATGAGGGGTTTTTGAATAAGTGAAGGTAATTTCAACCGGGGTATTTAAGGTTATCTTTTGATCAAAGGGATAGAGAAGACTTTTATTGCCTAAGAAAAAAGATGTTTAAATATCAAAAGGTTGGTATTAGGATCCACCTTAAATTTCCTAAGGAAGATCAATTAATTTGACTTAATCAAGGGTTTGAAGGGTCAATTAAAGTCAAAACTGATATATAACCACTTGTTTCGAAAGTGTTTTTTTTTTCTTCGTTTTGGTGGGGTGATGGGACATCAAGGAAGGAAGATTTTGGAGGTTTGAAATTTGAAGAAAAATTCAAAAATGGGGAAAAAATGCAAGAAACTGCCTTTCGGTTACCAAATGCATTACCCAAGGTAGCCGTTTAAAATGTTTATAATAGCTAGTGACTCTTCAATCTTTTCCACTTTGTGAATTTCATTCCTAGCATTTGATATCTTTGTTATGGTTTCTGAAGATGCTCCTTTGATCGTTTCCATTAAACCATGGCTTCCAATGACAGGTATGCCTTCATCTTCTACCCTAGCCCCGTGGTTTTACCAGCTCTGCTGCTATTGTTTCAAGCTTTCTAGGGTTTTTTTTTATAGATATGACAGGTACATATTCTCTTTTTCTTTAGGCTTTTTTTATTATTCTTGCTTGATTGCTATAGAAAGAGATTCTTAAAGGTTCGATTAGTGCCAAAAAGGATTGATTGTTTGTCTTTCTTTTCTTTTCATCATGGTTGAGTGTTTGTCTCCTCTCTTGGTTGTGGTCATAGCATTTTGATCACATTCTCTCCTATTTAAACATGCTTTCCCATGTTCCCTGTTACCTTTTACTTGATTTTTGTTGAAGATCCCATTTTTTCCACGAAACCTTTTCAAATTTCTTCTTTGTGTAGAAGTTGGCTACTCCACTCACGAAAAAAGGAAACTTGAAGATTCTTAGGGTTTTGGGTTTGGATTTTCCCATAGAAGGATGGTGTATGCTTGTTTTGGACTTAGGTTAGGGTTTTCCTCAAACTTTTGTGAATTTTCACAAGTTTGAAGAGTTTTGAAATTTTGGCTTTAGATTAGCCGAATGATCTATAGTGCATATTTGAACTTCTTGGGATAATCTCTTTGTAGTGACCTTTGGTATCCTTGGTGTAGCCTCTGTGTTGATTGGCCAAGGAATTTTCATGCCTTAGGATTTTTGCACACATTCTTTGGTAGCCAATGTACTATTCTAAGTAGTCGAAAGGACCCTTATGCCTTAGGCATTTCTCCAAGCTCCCAAGTAGCCAAAGGGTGAACTTCCAGTGACCAAGAGGCTTTTATGCCTTCGGTATTTTTGAGCTTTTGCCCTAGATAATCAAATGGCCCTCTCTGGTGGCTGAGTGGACCCCATGCCTTAGGCACTACCAAGCTTTCCCTTTTCATGACTGAGAGACAGCTTGGTCCCTTTATCTCACGTACTTAGGATTTTTATTGAACTTCTTCGTGCTTGAATGCTTTCTCTAGTGTGTTGTTACTTTCATATGCATGTATATGTGGAAAAAAAAATCCCTAATTTGCTTCCATAATGGTCTTCAACAAGCTTCTGCATTGTTTTGACCTGAATGCCTTATCTCTAGCCTTTGTCTCCTCTCTTTTACTAAGGGGAGATGCTGCTGAAATTTCAATAGAATTTATTGACTTTGTTTTTTTTTTTTTCTTACACACTTTTCTTGGTTTTGCTCTTTATAGACAAGGACAAAAAAGTTGCTTCCTCCTCATCCGAGGGTAAGAAGGCCATTGGGTCTTCTTTTTCCTGTTGGAAGTAGGTGGGTCTCATGGATAGATTTTAAAAAACTTTTGACCTACTTGACACAGGGATCAACTATCCATAAGACCAAAACCCAATCCAGGATGCATTACCCTCAATCTCGTGACCATGCACAGTAAATATTCTACCAACACAAAACATCCATAATAATCTACAACATGCAAGAAGTAGATCATACCTTTAGAGATCCGCAGTGCTCTAATGGATTTCTTCAACACCTCTTAGCCTTCAACGCTATGACCCGAATTGGACTTCTTTTCTCAAGAAGAGTGGTGGAATCTTCAGCAGAAATCCCAACTCGAAACTCCAAGGAACTAGAAGAGAGAAGGAGAGAGAAACTCGTGCAACTCTTGCACAAAAAGGTTTTGGGCGTGAGAGAGAGTCTTATTGGACGTCCAAGAGATTTTATAGACTTTCAAATCTCTCCCTTGTCTAATTGAAATAGAAGTCTTACTTCCAAAGCAATTAGCAGCTTTCTCCTTTCCAAACTCTTATTTCTAGAGTTCAAGTCGGATTAGTGTTTTCCAATATCTTGGGCTAGCGTGGGGACCACTAGGGATTTCTTAGAAAGCTGGCTCCAACTGGAACACCGCGACCCCATCTCATGTGCAATCCGGGCCCACAGTTAATTGCATATAACACCACTATATAAATGCAATTGCACTCCAGTCTTAGGAATAAATTACAATGAAGACCCTAAACTTCCCAATTACCACAAGTAGGCCCCTCTATTAATATCCGTGGATCAATTGGAATAAATCCGTCTCTTCCAATCTAAGTTCCACATCTTATTATCCTTGAGCCCTAATTAATCACAGTAATCATCAGTACCATCCAATTAACTCTTAATTGAGATGGGTGCACACTTACTAATGACAAATCCATTAATTGACACAAGGGGATAATAGAGATAGATTCCATCTGGATCATTCAACGTTCCCACAGTTCTACTACCACATACCCAAGACACCGAGGTGTTAACCTATAGTCGGCCTCACTCATTGGTGACTCAAAGCAAATGAATAGATAGAAACTTGAGTTCGTCAATGTCTCAGGATTGAGAGCCTATTGCTAGGGAATTATGAGAGCATACCTTATTATTGAGACGGAATTCCATAAGGTGCATCTCATGGTCCTTCAATACATCCAATGTACCAGCACCGTGATCCAGAATCTTACATTCTGATGATCGAGACAAATCACACTATCTCATAGTGATCAAAGTGCTGCAACCTTATCAAATGAGATGCCCAATCTCATTTCTGGTTGTGAAACTATTTTAAGTATAAGATTTTTGACATATATCTCCCGTGTGTGGATCTCATCCATGCACATATATCACATCTAATATACTAATGGGACCCGGTTCAACTCATGAACCATTATGTCATATGTGTTGGTCATGTGCATGAAGTAGTAAAGTAACATTCATCTCATGAAAGTAAAGCATGATTTTATTGATAAATAAAGAAATTAATCAATTTATTACATCAACTGATGGATTGAGTCCACAAAAACTAACAATCTCCCACTTGGGCTCAATGCCAGTCAGGGTTGCATCTCGTGCCCATCCTTTCTACGTGTTGCTCAAAGACTTTGGTAGTCAAAGGCTTAGTAAAGGGATCTGCCAAATTGTCTGCAGAGGCTATCTTGGTAATAGCAATATCACCTCTCTGCACAATCTCTCTGACTAAGTGATACTTCCTCTGTGCATGCTTTTGGCTTTTATGGCTTTTGGGTTCCTTTGACTGAGCGACTGCCCCGCTACTGTCACAGTAAACTGTGAGTGGCTGTCGTGCCAAAGGTACCACCCCAAGTTCCAAAAGGAATCTTTTAAGCCATACTGCTTCTTTAGCTGCTTCACAAGCTGCTACATATTCAGCCTCCGAGGTTGAATCAGCGGTACATTCTTGTTTTATACTCCTCCAGCTGATAGCTCCGCCTCCAAGTATAAATACATAACCAGAGGTGGATTTCCTAGAATCCTTATTTAACATAAAGTCAGAATCTGTGCATCCGACTGGAATCAACTCATCACTGCTATAAATTTGTTAGATTTTGTGGACTCAATCCATCAGTTGATGTAATAAATTGATTAATTTCTTTATTTATCAATAAAGACATGCTTTACTTTCATGAGATGAATGTTATTTTACTACTTCATGCACATGACCAATACGTATGACATAATGGTTCATGAGTTGAACCGGGTCCCATTAGTATATTAGATGTGATATATGTGCATGGATGAGATCCACACACGGGAGATATATGTCACAAATCTTATGCTTAAAATAGCTTCACAACCAGTAATGAGATTGGGCATCTCATTTGATAAGGTTGCAGCACTTTGATCACTATGAGATAGTGTGATTTGTCTCAATCATCAGAATGTAAGATTCTGGATCACGGTGCTGGTACATTGGATGTATTGAAGGACCATGAGATGCACCTTATGGAATTCCGTCTCAATAATAAGGTATGCTCTCATAATTCCCTAGCAATAGGCTCTCAATCCTGAGACATTGACGAACTCAAGTTTCTATCTATTCATTTGCTTTGAGTCACCAATGAGTGAGGCCGACTATAGGTTAACAACTCGGTGTCTTGGGTATATGGTAGTAGAACTGTGGGAACGTTGAATGATCAAGATGGAATCTATCTATATTATCCCCTTGTGCCAATTAATGGATTTGTCATTATTAAGTGCGCACCCATCTCAATTAAGAGTTAATTGGATGGTACTGATGATTACTGTGATTAATTGGGGCTCAAGGATAATAAGATGTGGAAATTAGATTGGAAGAGACGGGTTTATTCCAATTGATCCACGGATATTGATAGAGGGGCCTACTTGTGGTAATTGGGAAGTTTAGGGTCTTCATTGTAATTTATTCCTAAGACTGGAGTGCAATTGCATTTATATAGTGGTGTTATTTGCAGTTAACTGTGGGCCCGGATTGCACATGAGATGTGGGGTCGCGGTGTTCCAGTTGGAGCCAGCTTTCTAAGGAATCCCTAGTGGTCCCCACGCTAGCCCAAGTTATTGGAAAATAGTAATCCGACTCGAACTCTAGAAAGAAAGGATAAGAAAGGAGAAACTTGCTAATTGCTTTGGAAGTAAGACTTCTATTTCAATTAGACAAGGGAGAGATTTGGAAGTCTATAAAATATCCTTGGACGTCCAAGAGAGTCTCCCTCACGCCAAAACCCTTTCGTGCAAGCGTTACGCGAGTTACTCTCCTCTCCTTTCTCCTAGTTCCTTGGAGTCTCGAGTTGGGATTTTCTCCTGAAGATTCCACCGTTCTTCTTGAGAAAAGAAATCCAATTCGGGGGTCATAGCATGGAAGGCTAAGAGGTCTTGAAGAAGTCCATTAAAGCACTGCGGGTCTCCAAAGGTATGATCTACTTCTTCCATGTCGTAGATTATTTTGGATGTTTAGTGCTGGTATAATTTTTACTGTACATGGTCACGAGATTGAGGGTAACGCATCCTGCATTGGGTTTTGGTCTTATGGATAGTTGATCCCTGTGTCAAGTGGATCAAAAGTTTTGAAAATCTATCCACGAGACCCACCTACTTCCTACAAAATTAACATGTAATCTCTAGTCCTTCTCAAGTATTTGAGAATACATTTTACAGCAGTCCAATGTTCAGGTCCTGGATTAGATTGATAACTGTTGACTAGGCTCACTACATAACAGATATCTGGTCTAGTACATAACATAGCATACATGAGGCTACCAACGGCCAAAGCGTATGGTATCGACCTCATCTGCTCCTTTTCCTCAGGTGTCTTAGGACACTGATCCTTGGAAAGGTGTACTCCATGCCTGAAAGGTGTGATACCCTTCTTGGAGTCTTGCATTGCAAACCGTACTAGCACCTTATCTATGTATGCAGCTTGGGATAAGCCAATCATCCTATTTTTCCGGTCTTGATAGAGTTTGATCCCTAGGATGTAGCTAGCTTCTCCCAAGTCCTTCATATCAAAAGTCTTGGCTAACCAAACTTTTACCGTTGACAACATTCCTATGTCTTTCCTGAGGAGAAGGATGTCATCGACATATAAAACCAGAAAAACTACCCTGTCACCTTCACTTTTCATGTACACACATGACTCATCCGGAAAACCAAATGACTTGATTGCCTGGTCAAAATGGATATTCCAGCTTCGGGATGCCTGCTTCAGTCCATAAATAGACTTCTGCAGCTTGCAAACTTTTTGCTCCTGGTTTTTAACTACAAAACCGTATGGCTGCACCATATAGATGTCTTCCTCAAGATGGCCATTGAGAAACGCCGTCTTGACATCCATTTGCCAAATCTCGTAATCGAGATGAGCCGCAATGGATAAGAGTATCCGGATGGATTTGAGCATGGCTACTGGCGAGAAGGTTTTCTCATAATCGATCCCCTCTTTCTGAGTATATCCTTTCGCAACAAGCCTAGCCTTATAGGTCTCCACTCTTCCATCTGGTCCTCTTTTTCTCTTGTAGACCCACTTGTACCCAATAGGTTTAATATTGGCAGGCAAGTCCACAAGTGTCCAGACCTGATTTGAGTACATAGACTCCATCTCAGCTTTCATAGCATCTTGCCAGCGTCCCGAGTCTAAGTCATTGATTGCTTCATCATAGTTAGAGGGATCTTGTTCCGGCTCTTTTGGGATTGCTTCATAAGACTCCCCCAAGAATGAGAACCTGTCAGGGGGTCTGACAATCCTCCCACTACGACGAGGTACTGGTGTAACTACTGGGTCTGGTAAGGGCGGTTCTTCCTCAAGTCCGATCATACTTGGATTTGGAATTGATTGCTCTTGAATCTCTTCCAAGATCACCTTTTCTAAAAATTTCCAGTCCATCATATAATCTTCCTCCAGAAAAACCGCATTGGTGCTGACCAGCACTTTCTGCTCTCTGGGATTATAGAATAACCAACCTTTAGTTCCTTTAGGATATCCTACAAATGTGCATACTTCCGACTTCGTTTCCAACTTATCCGTCTTAACCTTGAGCACGTGTGCTGGACAACCCCAAATGTGTAAATGTTATAGACTAGGCTTTCGCCCAGACCACAATTCTCGGGGAGTCTTAGGTATAGACTTAGATGGTACGAGGTTTAGTATGTACATTGCAGTATCCAAAGTGTATCCCCAAAAGGATATAGGTAATCTTGAGAAACTCAGCATAGACCTAATCATATCTAAAAGAGTCCGGTTCCTTCTTTCTGCTACTTCATTCTGTTGAGGCATACCAGGAGCAGACAATTGGGATAGAATCCCATTTTTTGATAAGTAACCCATAAAATCAGCAGAGAGATATTCCCCTCCTCGATCTGATCGAAGAGTCTTGATACTCTTACCTAATTGCTTTTCCGCTTCCGCTCGAAACTCTTTGAACTTTTCAAAAGCTTCGGACTTGCGGTGCATAAGGTATATGTAACCATATCTTGAGTAATTATTTGTGAAAGTGATGAAGTACTCATATCCTCCTCTGGCCCTGACATTAATGGGTCTGCAGACATCAGTATGCACTAATTCCAATAAATCTTTGGCCCTATTACCCTTAGCTGAAAAGGGTCTTTTAGTCATTTTACCTTCCAAACAGGACTCACAGACAGGCATTGGTTCTAGCACCAATGAAGGTAAGATACCATCTTTCACTAGCCTCTCAATCCTGTTAAGGTGTATATGACCTAGCCTTAGGTGCCAAAGTTTTGTTGGATTAGATGAAGGTGACTTTCTCTTTAATAATGGTCTATTCATTGTTTCAGTATCATGTATCTCATACATCATGGGAGTTAACAAATAAAGTCCATAGGTTACCTTACCAGAACATATGAAAGTACCATTCCTCTTTATGACAACTTCAATACCAAAAGTAATAGAATAACCTTTATTCACCAAACTAGAAACTGAAATTAAATTCCGCCTTAAAGACGGTACATATAATGTTTCTGACAAAACCAATTTATTATTTGAAAAACATAAAGTAATGACTCCCACTGAAACAGCCTCTGCCTTAGCGTCAGATCCTAGGTTGACAATGATTTCTCCATCACTTAGCCTCCTGGTTTCCCTGAACCCCTGCAACGTATTACATATGTGATTAGTTGCCCCGGAATCCACACACCAGGATTCTGAAGTACCAGTTGCAAAACTAACTTCAAATATAAGTGACTTAATCATACCTGGGGTCTTTTTCTTAGATAGATATTCTGGACAATTCCTCTTCCAATATCCTGTCTTACCACAATGGAAACACTTTCCTTTTGTCCCTGAACCCTTAGCTTTAGCCAAGCCACCAGTTGGACCATTCTCCACCTTAGGACCCTTTGGAACTGATTTCTTTTTGCCTTTTCGCCCTTTGCCTTTCGGCTTGGACTTGGCATCTGACTTTTCTGTCATTAAGGCAGTTGGTTTCTTCTTCATAATCCCTTCAGTTGCTACCAGCTGACTAGATAGCTCAGCTAGAATCAGATTCATTTTATTCATATTATAATTGACCTTGAAATTGTTGAATGACTCTGGTAGTGACTCAAGGATTATGTCAATCTGCGATTCTGCATCAATCGCAGCTCCCAGTACATCTAACTCATTTAATGAGTCCATCATATTCAACATGTGTTCCTGTACTGATGTACCTTCAGCCATCTTGGTGCTAATGAGCACCCTCATGGTTGCCTACCTAGCAGGTCTGCCTTGTTCTGCAAACATCTCCTTTAAGTTCGATATCATATCATATGCAGTCTTATAAGATTGATGTTGATGTTGCAGCACACTAGACATGGATGCCAGAATGTAACATCGGGCCATCTCATCGTCTTTGGCCCATTTGGTGTAAAGGTCCTTTTCTGCTTCTGATGCATCTGGGGCAGGTTCTTCAAGGGGGCTTTTGGTAAGGACATATTTATATCCTGAAGCTGTCAGGACAATATCCAGATTCCGTTTCCAGTCTACATAGTTGGATCCCACCAATTTATTCTGGTTGAGGATGGTCGCAAGTGGATTGAAAGTATTCGAATTCATGCTTGTAATACTGTAACACATAACCATACATTCAATTAATAAATTTAAATGACATTAGGGTTTAGTATTCTACCAAATTTATATAGGAATCCTCATAACCACAAAATTCAGAATACATCGGAATCCCAATCCTGCGGGGTATGCCTCCTTGGGGAGTGCGAATACCTCCTAAACTGGTGCGGATCAAAGTTGGTCAAAATTGGGATTAAGACTAACTATCTATGATCCCCTTCATACATTACTATCTAAGTATCTCATACCAAATAATGTATGACTCCCGATTAGCTTCGGTTTCTAAAATACATGAGGCAAATCCTTGGGGATACTACATCATTATTTTAGTTAAGTGTGACCCACCAACTAGCATTGCATGACAACCGTTGCAGGCAGCTCCTCCTTGGGGAGTGGGCTCCCACCTCGTCTCATCAACACTATCCATAGGAGATCCATATCCAGTATCCAGATAAATACAAGCCCTCCGTGGGGAATGGCCATTCTCAAAATGGCGCAAAGCTAATACTTTCCTTACAATGGAGCTATGGTGGAAAACCATGGGGATTTCTATATATATAAATGCCCCACTCCCACTTAATATTTTAGAGTTGAGGATTTCCTTATAGGTGTATGGGTCCATCAATTATAGGTATATATTCATCTTATGATAAGACCAATGATTGGTTCTAAGTCAAGTTATTTTAAGGAAAGTCCAGTTTTTAAAATTAGTGTTTTCCAATATCTTGGGCTAGCGTGGGGACCACTAGGGATTCCTTAGAAAGCTGGCTCCAACTGGAACACCGCGACCCCATCTCATGTGCAATCCGGGCCCACAGTTAATTGCATATAACACCACTATATAAATGCAATTGCACTCCAGTCTTAGGAATAAATTACAATGAAGACCCTAAACTTCCCAATTACCACAAGTAGGGCCCCTCTATCAATATCTGTGGATCAATTGAAATAACTCCGTCTCTTCTAATCTAAGTTCCACATCTTATTATCCTTGAGCCCCAATTAATCACAGTGATCATCAATACCATCCAATTAACTCTTAATTGAGATGGGTGCGCACTTACTAATGACAAATCCATTAATTGGCACAAGGGGATAATAGAGATAGATTCCATCTTGATCATTCAACGTTCCCACAATTCTACTACCACATACCCAAGACACCGAGGTGTTAACCTATAGTCGGCCTCACTCATTGGTGACTCAAAGCAAATGAATAGATAGAAACTTGAGTTCGTCAATGTCTCAGGATTGAGAGCCTATTGTTAGGGAATTATGAGAGCATACCTTATTATTGAGACGGAATTCCATAAGGTGCATCTCATGGTCCTTCAATACATCCAATGTACCAGCACCGTGATCCAGAATCTTACATTCTGATGATCGAGATAAATCACACTATCTCATAGTGATCAAAGTGCTGCAACCTTATCAAATGAGATGCCCAATCTCATTACTGGTTGTGAAGCTATTTTAAGTATAAGATTTGTGACATATATCTCCCGCGTGTGGATCTCATCTATGCACATGTATCACATCTAATATACTAATGGGACCCAGTTCAACTCATGAACCATTATGTCATACGTGTTGGTCATGTGCATGAAGTAGTAAAGTAACATTCATCTCATGAAAGTAAAGCATGATTTTATTGATAAATAAAGAAATTAATCAATTTATTACATCAACTGATGGATTGAGTCCACAAAAACTAACATTTCCAAGACTCCTCCTTTGCCACGAACTATTGACTATTAGAATCGGGCTTGTTTTAAAGAGATCTAACAGAATGTAGAAGCACATGCTGTCAAGATAGTGTCCGAACTAAGGAATCACTTATTGAGCACTTGCAACATGTGTGTTTATGAGGACATTCTATCACAACCCGGGTCTAAGAGATCGGGGGTTAGTGAAAACCTAACCAAGGACACACGTACTCCCATGCATCTACACTTAGACCCGATCTATGTGCACTTGCACAAGGGAAGTCCACACGTGCAAACACATGTACGCGGAAGCTGTAGGTATCAAAACAAAACACGAGAAATATACGCTAACAAAAAGATATATTGACAAAAGATTACAGATAGGTCAAAGTTATACAAAATGAATCAAAATACAAATAGACAGATCATGAATGCTCCTAAAATCCAAAAGATCCAAAGAGATCCCAAAAAGGGAAAAGACCTATATGCATGCATGTACTTGTTACGCTCCGGCGGAGAGATCACATCCACTCCTTTAATCCTGATGGGGCATCTGGGGTCTCCCCTGGAGTCTGGTTGACCGACGAGGGGTCGATCGAGGGATCTGAGCCTGTAACACCAAGGACAACTCATGAATACAATGATTCGGTAGAGTATAAGCAAGAACAAGTTAACACATGTTGTATCTAATAGAATGAGTAGCATGATGGGTTCGTACAAATCATGCTTATACTTGCCTCAATGAGTTCACACATGTAAGCAGTTGTCCTTGGGCTCAAATTCACCGTCCAAACACAATTCTAATCCCCCATGCATGCAGAAAAAAGAAGAAGGAAAGGACGTGAGTGCAAGCATAGCAACTGACGGGAAGAAGAAGAAAAATGTCAAGAATCCATGACTTACCTTACACTATACACATACACACAGAAGGATGACGAAAAAGAAGCGTGCACAAGATCCCCTTCCTTGGCTTGCTCGTTGAAGAAGAAAGAAGAAACAAGAAGAAATAGAATAGAGAAAGAATGAAGAAGGAAGAGTCAGTGCATGTGGCTTATAAAGGATTAGGATTTAACATAAATTACAAGAAAGTCCAAGCATTCATGTTAATTACAGTTCAAGTCAATTGCAGGTCCAACGGAAACAAATGACATCGTTAGCAAACAAAGTAGTTACGGAACTTAACGAGCTCAACAAAAGACACGTGTTGACTTCAAAATGATGCGTGAGTGATGACATCTTACAAAAGCTAAAATTACGAAAAACGGCTTGTGTCTACTTAAACCAGGTCAAACTCAACTAACTGCCTATCCATGACCCGGAACAAAATAACAAAGACAAAAGACAATTAACAACTAATTCATCGGTAATCAATTACTAATCCAGATTAAGTTAGGTCGGAGCGTTACACATTCCTAGTGACTTCCCCTAAAAGGATAATCAACAAGCAACTTTGAGGAAACCAGACTCCATCTTTGGTGACCGCGATGAGTGTTAGTGTGACCAAAGCACCGATTTCCTAATTCATCATTATTTTAACAAAGATGGCATATGTATCAATCTTTCTACTGAGTACTGGTATAAAAGAGGTCCTCAGCTAATGGAATTGAGTGCATATATCTCTTTGAGGTGTGATGACCTACAGTGGGGAAGCTCTTATCCGATATAAGCAAAGAGTATTTTTGAACAAACATCCTTTCTATTCTAAAGGTGAGGCGCAAAGCATGAAGATGTTGGCACCCAATCATGTAACTCTACCTATCCAGAGCCACATTTCCCAACTTCTTCTTGTCGGCTTATGGTTCTTTCTAACAATAACAGTGGTTGGATAAACTATCATGTTTTGTGAGGATGTTTTGTTCCTTCGAACATTTGGCAAAAAGGGACATATGTGGTCCTTGACATGTGCAAGAGTTTTTTAGAGGTGGTTGGCATTTATGAAGCTATCATAGTCACTCGGAACTGGGTTCCTTAAAACCATAAATAGTTGTGTTTCGTTATTATTGAGAGCTTTTGCCCCGGCCACTAATACCTTCATCATTTCCAACGTTGAGATAAGATTTTCTATTCAAGAAATTCAAGAGGTTTTTGGGTTGTCGATCTCTGGTGGTCTGTACAAGGAGATCATGCCTTACAATCACTCTCTGAAATCAAGGAGCACTGCTTTTAGGGAGGTATATTTTCAACTCTTCGCCCTTTATGAAATGTTGTGGGATAACCACAAAAAGGTGAAGACCGCTATCTGGGTGGTGAATGCTTTCAGTGAGGATTCCAAGGAGACTGCCCCCTTCTTCGCTAACAAGAATATTTTTAGAATGAGAGAAGTTGTTCCAGGGGAGACCGAAGAGGACCCTTACATGGTAACAATGGTCAATTGCCTGGATTATTTAGAGATCTTTGAAGAAAGAGATGATGACTGGGACCTGAAGCATCATTGTTTATTAGCCATGTATCTTATGCCATGGCTTTCAGAAGTCATCTTTACAGCTGTTAGGAAAATAGTCCAAAACAATTGTATTTTCCTTGCATGCCATCTGGCTTTTGACAAATGGCTCATGTTGGCGCCTGCTTTAGATGGCTACGTATGCGCCGACTTAAAGCTTGTGTTCTTTCTAGTTTGTCAAAACAAGTTGATCAATATGGTCTTTTTCGAGCATCTTTTGTTTATTAAGTTTGTTTACCATTGCACCAATCTCCATGAGCTAGGTACTGCAAGAATCTTCCATTTTACTGTTGCTAGTAGGTGGGTCTCGTGGATAGATTTCAAAACCTTTTGACCCACTTGACACAGGGATCAACTATCCATAGGACCAAAACCCAATCCAGGATGCATTACCCTCAATCTCGTGATCATATACAGTAAATATTCTACCAGCACTAAACATCCATAATAATCTACGACATGCAAGAAGTAGATCATACCTTTGGAAATCCGCAGTGCTTTAATGGATATCTTCAATACCTCTTAGCCTTCCACGCTATGACCCGAATTGGACTTCTTTTCTCAAGAAGAGTGGTGGAATCTTCAGGAGAAATCCCAACTCGAAACTCCAAGGAACTATAAGAGAAAAGGAGAGAGAAACTCGTGCAACTCTTGCATGAAAAGGTTTTGGGCGTGAGGGAGACTCTTACTGGACGTCCAAGAGATTTTATAGACTTTCAAATCTCTCCCTTGTCTAATTGAAATAGAAGTCTTACTTCCAAAGCAATTAGCAGCTTTCTCTTTTTCAAACTCTTCTTTCTAGAGTTCAAGTCGGATTAGTATTTTCCAATATCTTGGGCTAGTGTGGGGACCACTAGGGATTCCTTGGAAAGCTGGCTCCAACTGGAACACCGTGACGCCACATCTCATGTGCAATCCGGGCCCACAGTTAATTGCAAATAACACCACTATATAAATGCAATTGCACTCCAGTCTTAGGAATAAATTACAATGAAGAACCTAAACTTCCCAATTACCACAAGTAGGCCCCTTTATCAATATTCATGGATCAAGTGGAATAAATCTGTCTCTTCCAATCTAAGTTCCACATCTTATTATCCTTGAGCCCCAATTAATCACAGTAATATCAGTACCATCCAATTAACTCTTAATTGATATGGGTGCGCACTTACTAATGACAAATCCATTAATTAGCACAAGGGGATAATAGAGATAGATTCCATTTTAATCATTCAACGTTCCCACAGTTCTACTACCACATACTCAAGACACCGAGGTGTTAACCTACAGTCGGCCTCACTCATTGGTGACTCAAAGCAAATGAATAGATAGAAACTTGAGTTCATCAATGTCTCAGGATTGAGAGCCTATTGCTAGGGAATTATGAGAGCATACCTTATTATTGAGACGGAATTCCATAAGGTGCATCTCATGGTCCTTCAATACATCCAATGTATCAGCACCGTGATCCAAAATCTTACATTCTGATGATCGAGACAAATCACACTATCTCATAGTGATCAAAGTGCTGCAACCTTATCAAATGAGATGCCCAATCTCATTATTGGTTGTGAAGCTATTTAAGTATAAGATTTGTGACATATATCTCCCACGTGTGGATCTCATCCATGCACATATATCACATCTAATATACTAATGGGATCCGGTTCAACTCATGAACCATTATGTCATATGTATTGGTCATGTACATGAAGTAGTAAAATAACATTCATCTCATGAAAGTAAAGCATGATTTTATTGATAAATAAAGAAATTAATCAATTTATTACATCAACTGATGGATTGAGTCCACAAAATCTAACATTTACCAGTCCATGACAAATGATCTTGGTATCACCTTATCTCTTATCAAAGCGCTACGTCAGTTAAGGGACCATAGCAACTTCTACATTTTCAAAATCCCAACGGTGGTCCTAGACATGAATTGCTAGAAACCAAGCCCTCATCGACCAATCCAATATCCCGGCAAGGGCTTTTCCTTTTTCAAAAATAGAGAAGGAGTGATTGCTTTCCATTAGGCCTATGGACCTTGTTTAAAAAAGAAATGATATAGTTGAGATTGAGCCCTATGTGTCCTCTAGTTTGGGTAGCTATCAAGTTCTTTTAGGACATTTTAGGGAGCCTTGGTAGCTTGAGGGATGGTCCCTTGAAGTTTTTCAATGCTGTAGAGACTAGTACAACATTCCTTTACCCTCGGGAGGAGGATACTAGAGTGACTTCTAGCTTTACCTAACGGTTTGCGAAGAGTTGTTCAGCTTTTCATGAGAATCAGAGAACCAACACTGCAAAGGGAACTTTCAAGAAGGTGGAGGCTAACATTGAGAAGCCTATGAAGGGCGCTTATGAGCGTTATATTCGGGACTGGCCTCCTTTACTATTGGGGTATCGTCGTGATGAAGAACCAGCACTGCCTTTGCCGATCTAATGATGCAGTCTCCTTATGCTATTGTTCCATTGGTTTCCTTTTCACCAGCTCAAGCTGCCTGTGGCTCTTCTACAAAATCTGCCCCTCTTGCTCCCAAAGTTGTGACAGAGTTAGTTCCTGGGTAGTTGCAGAAGAAGGCAAATCATCCTGGCCCTCGAGGTGTCAAGCCTCATAAGCCTTTTTTTTTTTTTTTTGTTACAGTTGATAATTGGAAAAACCCCGGATACACATAACCACCCACAAGCCATATGTACAGGGGAAGTCCTTACAACGGGAAAGTCTTGTATTTTCTCTTTTCGCTACCCTTTGATATATATATTTCTTTGCCTTTTGTGTTAGTAGTCTGCTCCCTTTTTACAAAGGCAACAGTTGGCATTGATGAAGAAGAAGTGACGACAGGCCCAATTTCTAAATAAAAGATGACAGTGGATCCCCGTCATAGAGGCAGTTGATGGTTATGGTATTTTACATCATTTTTGTCCTATTTATTTTACATCTCCTTTCATTTAATGCTCCTTTTCTTTTTCAGAGTCTACTGGTAAGAGTTGGGCATTTGTCGCGAGTCCACCACAATCTATGAAGATTTTTCCACTGATTCTTGAGGCTCTTCTCATGTTGGAGTCATTGATTTAGAGGATAATTTTTGAGATCATTCATGAGTTTTCCCCCACAATTGAAGTTGATTTATTTCTTTCTTTTTGTTGTTCGTTTCTTTCTTTCTTTCTTCTTTTTCTTTCTTCGTCCTTGACTAACTTATTTTTGTTTGTTTTTAGAACAACCAAGGTCGAAGCATGATCAGAGTGAGCCGATCATACGTAAGGCGGATCTGGTTGTTGAGCCTAGGCCAAAGCCAGCTGCAATGCATGGGCAGTTACCTTCTATGAGAAATGATGCTACATAAGGGGAGCCAATTATCCTGGATAAAAGTTCTTCTCAACAAAAGCTTTTGAGTGTAGGGGAATTTGCAAAAAGACCTTGCTGAGTATCTCTAAAAAGATATTCTGAAAGGGCAGTCATCGCTCTAAGATCTAACCCCTATGGAGGTAAATAAAGGTGAAGCAGGTATGGTGTTTTCTGAGGTTTTGTTGGAAAAAGTTGTTCCACATACTGAGACCGCACCGAGGTTGTTGCTATGCGAAATAAGGAGATCCTTGCCATAGATGTTGAGCCTATTTAGATGTCTCTGGAAGAAATCATAGTGAAGCAGAAGGCAGACAACAATAGCAATGGGTTCTATTGGCTCAAGGCCAGATGCTACCTTAAGGGCCCGTTTGTTAATTTCCCCTCATTGTAAAGTTAAAGTCATCTTTCATTTCATCACACAACAACCCAAAAAATCAAATCAAAATACCATATTTCAAAAAAATTCTTTTACCTTTTTACACAAAAATTCGTGAAGTTACTTTTTCATCCCACTAACAAACAAAAAATATCTACTTTTAATACAAAAAGTTAAAATGTTTTATTCTCTTTTCACTAAAATAAAAAATCTAATCATTGGATTGATTTAACCCCTCTCATTTTTTTATCTTTTAAAATTACCATTCACCTCACTTTACCCTACCAGTTAAATTAACAAACGGGCCCTAAAGGATCTCATGCAAGGGGTTGGGGTCAAGAAGACCTAGCTGTGGTCCATGATGTTAATGTCATGCCTCGAATTTTTATTTTTGGGTTATAGCAATCCGTTGGGTTTGAATTGGGTTGAGAAGGGTATATGGGCTAAGTAATCACTTTTGGGTCTCGGGTTTACGTTATTTGACCCTTGAGGCCAATAGACTCTTTTTGAAATTTCATAAAACTTACTAGAAAGCAGAGAGCCCTTGTAATTTAGAAAAACCCTCTCTCAATATTAACTTTTAGGGTTTTCCCCATTCTCCAATCCTCTTCCTTTCTTCCTCAACTAAACCCTAAAAGCTCTCCAGAGGGAAACCAAGGTTAGATCTTCTAAGCTTGTTATTCAGATTTGCTTTTGGCTTCAAGATCTAGGGAAGTGGATAGTTATAATCAATGGCTTTTGGTTACTTGTAATATATTTTGGTTGCATCTTGGTTAATATACTTTTGTAGAGTTTCTTCGTTTGGGTTCAAACTTTTATTTGATTTTGTCATTTGATTTAATATCTTGATTTGGAATCAACTAGGATCATTGAATTTTCTTTTCTTTAAAAAAAATATAAATTTGTCTGTTTTTAAAAAAAATGACCCGGCGCTGCTTGATATAGCGCAAGCGCTGCGCTGCCTACCTGATCCAGCGCAGGCTAGCCAGGCCGGGCCTAACCCGGCTAGGCCTGGCAGCGCCCAACCCGAGTGCTGCTGGGCCCAGTTGCTGCTGGGCCAGGTTGCTGACGAGGTTGGGCCCACTTTCCTTAAAAAAATAATATTTATATATAAATGTAATTAGAATTTTAGGTTATTAATTATAAACATTTAAAGTATTATAATGTGGTTAATGGTTTAGAAGATTAATGAATATGTGGTTATGTTAATTAATTGTTAAATTAGATATGATAAAAAAATTCGATTTTGATTGTTATAAAAGTGGTTGGGGAGTTTGTATTTGACATTAATATTAAATTTGGATTGGTTATACACTAACTAGGATGTAATTTGTGTGATTAAATTTTAATTAGAATATATTTCAAATTCTAATTTGGGTTTTAACTGGAGTCTACATTCTAAATCATAATCCGAGATTTGTACCTTTTGTTTTGTATAAAATAATAAGGTGTACTTATACACAACAATGATATTAAGGAATTAATTATTCCCTTTCCCCTTCTGATCATGACTTAGTTTAACTTTGGATGTGAAAGTTGAACATCTTTTACCCAATTTGTAAAACACACTAAATATATATATAATTGGATTAGATGAATTATGTCTTTTAGCAAAGTTAGTTGAATGTTCACATGAGAATTACACTAAATGCAGAATGGGAATGTGAGGTTCGGGATGCACTACATGATAGGCACTAAAAGTAGTATATCAGCATCGTAGACTCATATTTCCATTGTGATAGAGAGTTGGTTCTAATGTGTATATTTAACTAACTATGACCGTTAGGTGGTTTAGTGCTTACCCTCAAAAAACTTGAATTGACACCTATTCATAATACATTTTCAATTATAAAAGTCTAAGTACTCAAATTGTTAACGGTTTGATTATTAGGATTAAGGTTGTCATATCATAATTCATTCTGCATCAGTATACGTATGTATTTGTAGATATGTATATTATCTGCGGGGATACCCATTTCTGTTATTATCTGCGGGAATACCCGTTTCTGTTATTATCTGCGAGAATACCGTTTCTATTATTATCTGTGGGATTACCCGTTTCTACTATTATCTGCGGGATTACCCGTTTCTGTTATTATCTACGGAATTACCTGATTCTATTATATGTATGCGAGATTTCCCGTTTCTATATATTTATCTGCAGGAATACTCGTTTCTGTGCATTCATGCCATTGGGGTTTGCATCTGATATATTTTGGGTTAAAATGAATATTATGTTGAATTTAGTTGATTAATCCATTGCTTGCAGTTTACCCCTTTGCTAGATTATATCAATCTGATCCATTACTTTTGGTGTCTAGGTTCCATTACTGGTGCCGAACCGAATGGTCAGGCAACGTAGGAAAATCTGCCAGATGGCGGAGTTGTTGAGTGGAGCACCGATGACATCATCTGAGATGTCCTAGTTAATACAGAGATCGAAACTCTAGATTAGTTTATTAATTTAAGTTTATTTGTTTTGAAATTATAACTTTAATTGTTATGCTTTGAAGCACTTGACCTTGATTTTATTATTAATGAGATTTGTTACATGATTATTATTATATGATATTCATCTGCGATGAGTATAGATTTCATTTGCGCGTATGATTATGGTTGCTTGATCACCAAACATAACCTCATGTAGGACTTCGATCCACTTGGAATTGGGGCCCGAATCGTTTATGTTAGAAAAATTTTAATTGGCCCCAATTCTCACACCCCTGGAACTGGGTTTTGGATCCGGCCCAGTTTTGGAGGTGACAGTTAGTGTTTAGGGGACTTTGGTTAAATCAAACCAAGACGTTTCTGATATTGGTACCATGAAGGCTGATGGATGGAGTGGAAAGGTTCAAATAGCACCCTGTGGTGATAATCGTTGAGCATTCCCCTATTGTTCAACATGAAGGGGGTATCATTATTTCACTAGTCTCCATAGCCTCGGAATAATGGGGTGGTTTCTTTGGAGAGGAAGCATTTGGCTGAATCTTCAGTGTCGAGCATGGCTGCTGTTAAGGTTAGGCCAAATCTTATAGCTCGGTTACAATCTGTTTTTGAAGATACCAACCCTCTTACTCAAGCAATTATGGTGGGCTCAAGCCATTTGCTAAGAGATGAACGTCCACACAAAAAAATACGCTATTTAAGAGGAGGATAATTCCATTGAAATAGCTAGGGAGTTCATGCAGCTTCTACTGAGTGGTCCCTTTCAAGCCATATCTTCTAGCAAGCTTAGGTAGATTGGAGTTCTTCATCACTCAAAGGATGCGGTTTTGAGCTCTAGGGCTATTGTGATGGATATGAAGCCATTGACCACACTTTTTTATAAACTTTTTGTGGTGGTGGTGGCATTAAAAGGGCGAGCAAGTTAGGACCCTTCAAGCTATTACTAAAGAGAGGTACTTGACAAAAAAAGGATCCTTAAATAGGAGGTGTTAAAGCTTAAGCAGTAGGAGGTGAGTTATACCCTTGAGCAAAGTCACCTTGAAAGGTCCTTGGAGTTCCAAAGGAAGAAAATTAAACCAGCTGAGAAAAAGTTATCCAATGTTCAAGTGACCTCTGCGCATGACAATGCAGCCCTCATAGCCATAACAAAAAAGCTGGAGAATATTGCAAGCAGAGTAAGAATCGAAGGAACAGAGTTGGATACCCTGGTTAAATCTGTGGAAGACATCCTTAGAACGAGAATTGCTGAAGTTGCTCCCGCACATGCTACCCATGCCTACATGGATCATCTTGATCAGTAGTCTAAAGCTACCCTTCAAGAGATCTTCGGGCAAATCGAGCAATTTTTCATGTAATTTTTTTGAAAAATGTAATGAATATTTTTGAATAAATAAATACTTTTTATGAATGTCTTCATTATCCTTTTTTTCTCTCTCTATTTGTTGGATGATCATATTATTAGAATTTTTTGAGATCAACGGAGGCCAAATAGAATGAACTCTAGTTTGTTTTTGAATTATGACTTTATCCAGGGTTAGTGGCTTGTGCTTTTGTTTTTGTTAAAAAGGGTCAAACAAGTAGTGTTGGCCAATTTCTTGATGTATGACTTTGTCCAAGGCCTTTGACTTATTCTTTTTGAGTCATTAGGAGGGATCAACTGTATGGACTTTTGTCAATGTCTTTCCTCCTGGGTCCTTGACTTGCTCCCCGCTGAGCTTTGTGGATGGCTTGAATGTTTTGTTATAAGACTTCTTGTTTGTTTTATGGATGAGGGAAGCAGTGCCTTAGGAGTACTACACCAGTCTCCCTCCATGGTAAGGACAGTATAGGTGACGTTGGAGTAGACCTTTTTAATGACGAATGGCCCTTCCCATGTTGACTCAAACTTCCTTTTTGATTGTGAGTTAGAGTGATGGTCTTTTGACAACTGAAACTGAGTGCCCTTTTTGAATGACCCTTCCTTCACCTTTCTGTTGAAGGTTTTGGCTATTCGAGCTTGAAATAACTAGATGCTTTGTCAACTCTCGAGTTCTTGTAGTCTTAACTTTGCATTCTCTTCTTGTGTGAACTTTTCTATGAGAGCCATACAAAAGGAATGACGTTGTATTCTAGGCGTACCACTACTTCACAGCTGTATATGAAGGATTATGATGTAGACCAAGTTGGACAGCGCATTGTTGTTCAATAGGCCCACATTGCTTCAGGCAATTTTGTGCACCATGACTTTTTGTTGTCTGAGACCATTTTTATTAGTATTTTACAAACCGTCTTATTGAATACATCTGCTAAACCGTTTCCTGCAAGATTATAGGTTGCAGATGGGAAACATTGAATCCCGTATTTGTCAGAAAACCTATAGAACTTATCATTATTGAATTACAATCCATTGTTGTGGAATAACCATTTTGGTGCCCCAAAGCTACAGATAATGTTTATTTTTACAAAGTTGATAACCATGCTTGCTTTGACTTTGATTAAGAGTGTTGCTTTAGCCACTTGGAGAAGTAATCTGCAGCAGCTAAGTTGAAATGATGTCCTTGGTCTAATGGTTGAGTTTTTCTGATAATATCCATTCCCCAAGCCTTGAATGGTCAGAAAATATCCATGCCCCAAGCCTCAAATGGCCATAAAAATGAAGTTGGGTGTAACTTTTCCGAAGGCAAATGAATGTAATCTTAACTTGCCTTCCCTGCATCTTTTTTCCAAATTTTATAACCATTGTCGACCAATAGTAAATCAGCCTCTGAATTTGATCATGTACTTTTGGCCCTGGCAAATGTGCCCCACATAGGCCTCTGTGAACCTCCCTTAGGGTTTTTTCTTCTTCCTTTTGGGATAGACAACAAAGAAGTACCCCATCATAGGATTTTCAGTATAGTGTCTTTGATGGCATATCGAAGTGGAATTTGAGAGCTTGCTTTTGAATGTTCGTTCTATCTTTAGGATTTTCCGGAAGGACTTCGTACAATATATAATCAATCAAGAATTCCCACCAGTCCTGAAAGGAATTCTTAAAAGAGGAGATTTAGCTTCTAGTTGTTCTGAAACATTCTGCTGGAGTTAGGAAGGTTTCCAAAGGAGGGAGCAAGCACCGTTTGGTGATTGAAATTTTAACTTTATCCCTTTTCGTACAGCCAGCGATGCCGCTAGACTAGCCAATGAGTTTGCCTTAGCATTTTGATTAAATTCAACCAAGGTGAATTGAACCCTTAACTGTTAAGCTCGGTTGTGGTAGGGGAACAGATTTGGTGTCTTTGCTTCATATTCTAAATTCATTTCTTTGATGTCAAGTTGACAATGCTCATTATTTCTTAAAGCCCGGTTAAAGTACATGGTCCAGTGAATATCTTGATTTATTTCTATTACAGGTTCTTCCACAAGGAAAGCAAGTTCATCGAGCAGTTCCTCTTAAAAGTCAAGGCCCTGCAATAGCGGATGTTCTACTAAGAAATATTCTAAGGCTTGCCTTTTGATAGCTATTATTGGAACATATCTGAGTCGTATTGTGTTAACAAAATAGATCATTTTGCAAGGCAATCACTTAAATCTCTAGCTTTTGATACCAACACTTTTCTTGGATTTACCCAAAAAATTAGGTTTCTCGTGTGAGACAATAGGTAGTGCCACAACTTTTGGATGGCAAACATGAGAGCCAAGCATTCTTTTTAAATTGGAAAATACTTGTGTTCTGCTCCCACCATCATTCAAGACAGGTAATATAGAGAAAATTCTTTCCTTCGTCCTTCACTTGAGTGAGTAATGCCTCGAGTGAGTGTTCTAGGGCCCTTGTATAAAGGATGAAAAGTTTTCTGGATATAGGGCCTATGAGGATGGGTGGGTTAGTGAGATACCTTTTAATATCTTAGACGGCATCGCACATTCTTTGTCCTATATGAGCTCATCTCCTTTTTTCATCAATTTAGAGAATGGTGGGCAATTTCCTAATAGATTCGAGATGAATCTCCTAATGTATGCCTAGCTTCCCTGCAATCCTCTAAGCTGTTTCGGTGTTAAAGACAGAGGCATTTCCAGTATAGCCTTGACTTTGCTAGGATAAAGTTTGTTTCTGTCTTTTTGAATAATGAACCCTAGGAATTGTTCAGAAGAAACTCCAAAGAAGCATTTTAATGGGTTCATACGGAGATTAAATTTTCACCACCAATCATAGACCTTGTGAAGGTCTATCAAATGATCCATTGCTTGCTTGCTCTTAACTGTCAAGTCGTCGACGTAGCATTCGATAGTCTTATGTTGCATATCTTTGAAGGTCTTCATGGCCCTTTGATTGGTGGTTCAATGATTGGTGGTTCAATCATTTTTTAGTCCGAAGGGCATGACAGTGTAGTAGTATATTCCGATTGGCATTTGGAAAGAGGTATGCTTTTCGTCTTCGTGATGCATCTTTATCTAACTGTAACCCAATTCCAAGAATGACATCCTTTTATATCCGCATGTATTATCTATCATGAGTTCTGTAATTGGTAATAGGAAGTCACGTTTTGGACATTTTTTGTTCAGGTCTCTAAAGTTGACGCAGACCCTAATATGACAGTTCTTTTTCTGACTGGGACTATGTTTACCAGCCAATCCAGATGTTGTTCTTCATGAGTGAAGTTAACATCCTTAACCTTATGGACCTTTTTTTCAATTTTGTCCACTTTCTCAGCCTTGATCCGCCTTCGATTTTCTTTTACTAGCTCTATATCCAGAGTGATGTTTAGTTTATGATTTGCGACCTCTGCATCGAGTCCGCGTATTTCTGCTTAGGTCTTGGCAAAATAGTCCCCAAACTCATGCACAAGGATTTTTTAGGGTCCTTAGGTTGATTTCCTGGACTTGAACCTCGGTTGGAGGGTTAGGAGGAGGCTCTTCTACATCGCTTCTAGAAGCTTCCAATTCGTAAATCCCTCTAGGATGTCATTTTCTGATTTGAGCTAGGGCTTTATTCCTTTCTAAGGATTTATTTTATTGGCCCTTCGGCTTTTACAATTAATATAAAATGAGCTCATCCCCCTTTACTCTGGTTGTTTATTCCTTCGCCCGAGGGCCATATCATTTGTTGAGAGGTGCTGTCACTATCACTATCTTCCTCATTGAGTTGGAAAGAAGCCTAGTCATTTGGTTCATAAGCCAAGACTGTTTCATCTATGTCATTTAACTCTTGCCCATCTAAAGACGTGGTATCCCCTTCGAAGTCAGGGATTCCTTTGGGGATGTTGGCGTAAGGAATGTACCCGAGGCCATATGTATGAATGCTGATACGGCCTTCTCATCCTGTTCACTAGGAGTCATTCCATTATAAGGAACTAGGAGACCCTTTTTGTTTTCCAATGTGGTTGTTTTCCTAAAGTCATACCTCATCTTTTTCAATATCTGACTAGACTAGAAACTGTAAAGGTTGAACATCACTTCTTCTAGATTTGAAATTTATTCGATGGGATCACAAAAAAGTGGTCATCTGTTCGAGAGAAAATGATTGAACGTGGGCTGTGTCGGGCTGGTCTAACCATGAAAATTAACCCTTCAGCATTATACATGGGGGCCAGGACTTGCCATGGATGTAGAGGCGGAAGATGATTTGAAGGTTCCTCTTTTGAAAATTCGTCTATGTCTTATTTTGATTAAGTGTCAAAATCATATGCAGTAGACACAACGAACGCAGAGTAGCATATTTTTAGTATCCTAATTGGATGGAAAACACTCCTTTCAATGTTTGTAGATGCCCAGAATGGCTCCTCATATGATTGGAAGTTTATGCCCATCATGGCCCTTCGAATATGAATACAAAGTCCTTGTTGGCATAGCGTCATACAATTTCTTTATGATGGTAACTCGGCACATCGACTAGCCAAGTCCTTCCACCTACTGATGAACTTTTGGGATGGTTCCCCTTCTTTTTTTGTCCAAAGAAGCATCCCTAGGTTGACTAATTGTCCTATCTTGGTTTTGTTTGTTTCATAATCCACTCGATGGCTTTGTTGTGAGCTTGACATAGGGTGTAAGAGATTCCTTTCCACTCTTACGGCAATTTTTGCCAGTTGATCAAAGGTTTTGATTTTTATACCAATCATCCTAGAGTGGATGTCGCTTTGGAGTCCATGCCAACACCAGGTATGGCCGACTTACTTTGGTAAGCAGTCTTGACACCTTATGGCCATCTCTTTACATCAATTGATGAAGTCAAGCATCGGCTCATCATTTTCTTACTTGCTCTAGTTAGTTGGATAGTGGAGATCGGTCCTTAAGTTTTTGTATGAATTGACGTTGTCACCATGACAAACTTCCCATGTTTTTTAGTTTGGATCATGAAGGTCTGATCCTAAAATGCTTTCACTAGGATGACTAACGGGCTGTCTTTCTCATTGATCACAGTTGTTTGTTTCACAAATCTAACTTCCCAGGGTTTGTTTTCTTGTTTCTTTTGAAAAGTATCCACTGGTTCTCCCATCAAAGGCACTTTTCCTCAATTTCTTTTAGACTTTTGGTCTTTAAACTCTTCTTTGTATATAGCCGCATCTATGAAGTACACCTTTTTCCCTTTGAAATGTTGCTTGCCTACAAAGATGTGAAGCACCTTGCTGCTATCATTAATATACTTTAGGAATTGATGTAGTGTGGAAGGAGTGACAGCGTAATCATGCAACCATCACCTTCCTAGCAAAATGTTGTATCAGGCTTTAGTCTTGATGGCATGGATCATGGTTTCGTATTTAAGGTACCCCAATCGGAACTTGATGCATATTTTTCCAATTGGATTTTGCACTTCCCCATCATATCCTTATATTAATGTGTTTGTGCTGGACAGTTTGCTAGTCGAGATGCCAAACGTTTATAACGCCGTTATGGTGACGAGGTTGAGTGTTGACACGGGATTAATTTGCACTCTTGGTATTAACAATTGTTTCACATGTGTTATGAAGTAGAGGGGTCAAGTGTATTTAGTTTCACCTAGCAACAAGTCTTCTTTTGAAAAGAAAATCATTGCCAGTTTCACAGTTTGCTAGCAGGTTATTATCGTCGATTTGTGGAAGGATTTTCCATGATAGTAGCTCCACTATCGAAGTTGACTCATAAAGAGGTTCCTTTTGTGTGGAACAAGGATTGTGAGCAGAGTTTCCAGGAGTTGAAAAAAAGCTTGACCATAGCCCCTGTTTGACCTTACCAATAGGCATTGATGGATTTATGATGTTTACCGATGCATCTGGAGTTGGACTTGGTTGTGCCATCTTGAAAGATGGAAAGTTTGTAGCTTATGGGTCAGGATAGTTGAAGGAGCATGAATGGAAGTATGCAACCATGATTTGGAGCTAGTTGTTGTAATTTTTATCTTGAAGATGTGGAGGCACTATCTTTATGGAGCTATCTTTTAAATGCTCTCAGATTATAAGAGCCTCCAGTATCTCTTTACGCAGGGTGAATTGAACATGAGACAAAGGAGATGGATGGAGTATATCAAGGATTATGACTTTGGATTGAAATACCATCCAGGGAAGGCTAACGTAGTGACAGATACACTAAGTTATAAAAGCAGCATTCACTGGCAGAATGATTGCAGAGTATTTTTGGGTTTGGTGTTCGGAGAATAGGGAAGTGTACTTCCAGCCTATTAATGAGTGGGCAGTGTTGGCAAGTATAATCTCGTGGGAAGCTGAACTGTTTCCAAGGATTAGAGAACACCAGTTATTAGACCCAGAGCTAAGAAAAATTAAAGATCATATGGCTGAAAAACCTGATTTTAAGTTGGAAGATGGTATTTTGTATTATAAAGGCAAAATTTGTGTGCCTAATTTTCCATACTTGAAGGATGAAATTATGGTAGAGGCACATCACACTCAGTATTCTATTCATCCTGCCGGTACTAAGATGTATCAAGACATGGAGAATCATTGCTGGTGGAAGAATATGAAGAAGGATATTGCATAATTTGTTGCAAAGTGTCTAGTTTATCAGCAGATTAAGGCAAAATATAAAAGATCCCCAGGTCTTTTGCATCAATTGGAGATTCCTTAATGCAAGTGGGAGCACATAACTATGGACTTTCTGTCGGGATTGCCTAATGCCATGAAAGAATTTGACGTAATTTAGGTGATAGTTGATCATCTGACCAAGTCAGCTCACTTTGTACCATTTAAGACTGGTTAAGAAATGGAGAAAATGGTAGATCTTTATATCAAAGAAGTGGTGAGATTACATGGAGCACCAGTTTCAATCATCTCCGATCAAGATATCAAGTTCGTATCTCTGTTTTGGGTGCGACTGCAGGAAGCTTTTGGAACCAAGTTAAGTTTCAGTCTAGCCTACCATCCCCAGACTGATGGACAGGCAAAATGTACAAACTAGACCTTGGAGGATATGTTAAGGGCGTGTATCTTGGATTTCAAGACCAGTTGGGATTAAAGCTTAGCTCTATGTGAATTTGCATATAACAATAGCTTTCATTCCAGCATTGGCATGGCACCTTTCAAAGCATTGTACAAGAGAAGATGCAGAATTCCTATATTTTGGGCAAATTTTGGAGCGTATATGGTTGGAGAGTCTAGTGATAAGGTCAAGCAGATTAGGGAAAGGTTGAAGATCACTCGCAGTCGCCAAAAAGTTACGTAGATAAGAGAATGAGGGAGTTGAAGTTTGAGGTTAGTGGCCATATATTTCTAAAGGTGTCACCTAAGCATGGTACTTTACGGTTTGGGCAGAAATTATCAGTATGGTCAATGATGAGGCCATTGATTAGCACTACCACCGGAGGTAGCATGTGATCATAATGTTTTTCACGTTTTTATGCTAAGTATGTGGTAGACCCTTCACACTTGTTGCAATACGAACCATTGCCAGTGTAGGACGATACGACCTACACTAAGCAGCCAATAAGGATTGTTAACACCAAAAAGCATGTGTTGAGTAACCACATCATCCATTAGGTGAAGGTGCAATGGAGACATTATCACCCAGAGGAAGCTACATGGGAGCTCAGAAATGAAGTAAAAAAATAATACCCGCACCTTCTTTCTAAGATACATCAGTCATTTGGAAGGCCAAATGTCCTTTAAGGGAGGTGAGATGTCAAGCCCTAGGTTTCTTAATTATGAGTCAGGTCGGTATGTTGGGTTCGAGTCGAGTTGAGAGGGTTCGATGGATTGTTTGGTAGGCCATTTTACAGGTTTTAGATCATTACATGCATGGCTTTTTGTGTAGGGCCCATTAGAGATGGGTTGGCCAAACCGTCTTGGGCCTTGGGCCCAAGTTACTGGACATTTGTGAGCCAAAAGCCCATTTTCTAAATTTTGTAAAATCACTAAAGAGTAGGGAGCCCTTCCTTGTAATTTAGATAAACCTTTACATAAGCCAACCCTAAAAGCCTCTTATCGTTTTCTCTTTGTGCACACTTTTTCGTCCATTCTTCTTCCCTACCTCCATTTACAACAAGCCCTAGCCATCTTCAGAGAACTAGGCTTTCAAGAAGAAAAAAGGCTCATTTATCATCATCTTCTCTTCTCTTTCTTCCCCTTTCCTTGTCTAGTTGGATACTGTCTGCACCTTCAGTAGGTACCAATCTTTTAGATTACATTTAGTTCCTTTCAGATTGATTAGGGCATGTTCAATAGCTTAAAGAGATCTGTGTATTTTTCTTGGATTTGTAGGCTTTTGATTGGGGAATCAAATCCGAATAGGGGGATGTGTGTTAGTAGATCTAGCCATGGCAAATCTAAGTTTGGTACAAGATTTGAGGCAAGTGGATAACTACAACTAGTGATTTAATTATTTGTTTTCCTTTGTCTAATGTATGTTGATTTTAAGGTGTTATTAAAGATCAGTGTGTTGGAAATGTATTGGGAAGTTCATAGATTTGTATTAGTATGTGTAAGATGGGGTTCCGGAAAGAAACCCCAAAACGGGACGAATCATACACACTTACGGCTAGGCTATGGCTCACCCTCTAGTGAGCCGTTTTGGGGGAGATTGTACTACGGCAAGCCTAATGGCTAAGCCATAAAAGGACTTAGGGCCAAGCTGTAAGACCAACCAACTTAACCATAAGTTAGGCTACGGCGAAGCCTAAGACGACCACGACTAGGCCGTGAGGGCCCAGAAAACCTTATTAATAGGTAGTGTGGCAGATTAGGATTGATAACCATAAGTAAAGAATTCAGCCCCGTGGATTGCACTATAGGTTAGTGACCCGAGGTAAGTGACTTTTAGAGTGTACCCTATATCATGCCCAATGGTTAATTAATAAATAAATCAGTATGTAACTTAGGATTAAAAATATGATGAGTTCCATTCTTAAGGAGGGTTAGCTAAATGTACACATGGAATTGAATTGGGCTCGGGATGGGAATGTGAGTTCCGGGATGCATCTCATGATAGACACCGAAAGTAAATCAATAGCATCATGGCTCACGTCGTCATTTTAAAGAAAGGTTTAATTTGATGTGTATACTTATCTAACTATGACTACTAAGTGGTGTAGTGCTTTAAAGAAATTAAAAATGTCACATGATTATAATATACCTTTGAATTATGCAAACTAAACACCAATTATTAATGGTTTGGGTGTTATGAGTTAGGGGTTTCATGGTATAATTTCATGAAGCATTTGTAAACAGTATGTATTATATACATAAATGTGACCACCTGCAGTTGGAGGCGATTGTACGCCATCGGGCCAACATGTCCTATGTGATATATTATACAGCTGTAACATTTGTTATATCTAGCGGGAATACCCGTTTTTATATAATTATCTAGCTGGAATACCCGTATTTGTGCATTTATCGCATTGGCTTGGCATTCTGCATATTGGTTAAGTTATAAAATATAATTTATCTCAGTTATCTAACCTCATTACTTATAGTTTACCTTTTGCCAAATTACGCCAACCTGACCCACTACTTTTGGTATCTTGGACCTGATGCTGGTGCCAAACCAGAGGGTCAGGAGATGTAGGAGATTTTGCCAGATGGCGAAGTTGTTGAGTAGAAGGCCAATAACATCATCTAAAATGTCTTAGTGGCGGTGCTTAGATCGTCAGAATATTAGACTTGTAATAAGGCTATGTTTAGGCCATTAGTTTAGCCATTAAGTTTATTTGTTTTAAAATCATAATTCTTAATTGTTATGCTTCGGAATTCTTGATCAGCGATTTAATTGTTATTGTGATTTATGTATATGGTTTGAATATGATATTCAACTATGCAAAATATGGATTTTAGTTTTACGTGTGATTATGGTTGCATGATCAACAAGCATAACCTCACAAAGGACTTTGATCTACCCGAAATTGGGGCCGGTGTTGTTGTTTAAGAAAATTTTAAATTGGCACTAATTCTCACACCCTTAGGACAAGGTTTGGATCTAGCCTAATTTTGGGGCATGACACCCTTGGCAAAACAACAACAAAGAAATTAAAAAAAAGCCAACAAGGCCCTCAAGACCACTGTGGTGGATACATATATTTTAGGTTCTTTTTTGTCTACAAGGAGTTTTAGGGGATTTTTTTTGTTAAAATCCTCTAATTTCTATAATAGTGTGCCCATAGTGTAAATTCTCTGAAGTTCGGCCCTATTAAATGTGGGTACCATATTATATTAAAGGCACATTTCATGTAAGAAATAATAGATTTAAGTTCAAAATTGTTGCCAAACATGATACCAAATAAGTTTTGCACAGCACATTTTGAGCAGAATGATTTAATATAATGTTACTAAACAAGTTTACACAATATAGCATTAGAATAACCCGATCTCAACAGTATCCAATCTCAATATAGAACTAGGAACAACACGAAACAATGCCACACAGGACCAAATTTCAACAATATGATATATAAAATATTATTTTAGATAAGAATATATCAAAGATGCGTTTTTAATACAATATGGAAATTAGCTCATGGGCAACCAGCCATACATAAATGGTCCCAATAAGATTTCCAAAATAAGGTGGCCTTTATTTTGATTGAAGGAAATGAATGAGTCCCACTATGACTCCCAACATAAGGTTGATTTTACTATGATTGTAAAGGTCAGTTTGCCATGATTACATTTCATGAACCCCATTTACAATACTAATACTAGGTAGGGCCCCCAATTGCAATGTCAGGTGGGTTTTCATTATGATCACCATCATTAGGTGGGTCTCAGTGTGACCGCAAGTATTAAAACGTGACTATAATTACAAGCATATTATCTTAACCAAAATTTACAAGCATGTCATCATTAAAGGGCTAAGAATTCATGCCATAAGCAGTTAGAAAATGAAGATCCAAGGTAAATATATAAAAATAACAATGCAAAAACCTTCCCTCTCATGGAAAGAAAATTAGGGAAGATAGAAAATGGATACACAGCCATCAATCAAGATCGATTTACATAGTTGCCTTATATGTTTTACCCCTCACCTTATATCATTTACACCTTCTCCTTTTTAGGTACCACCTCATGTTTTGGTACTAACCAGGGGAGACCAAATAGACATGGGAGTGAACCCCATCATACATTGGAGAGAAAGCCACCTATATAGTGCATCACTCAGGGGAGAGAGCCACTTGCACATGTAGGGGAGAGGACATATGATCAAACCTAGGTAGGTGGGAAAGGAGATTCTGAACCACTGTAAGTATTAAAATCATTGACCATCATTAGTCTTCTAATGCAAGAAACAACCAATCCCTAAATGAGTCCACTTAGGAGAATCAACATTTTGTTGTAAGGAGAAAAGAGAGAAATAAAGGGAGAAGAAGGGGGAGAGAGTTTCTTCTATTAAGAGATATGTACAAATATAAAGATAGGAGGTTTATTTAAAAGCAAAGTAACCTCCTCATTAAAAAAACCCTAATTACAATAGGATTCCAAGTCTAACTCATATCTTTTGGGCATCCACCCATGATACATATCTTATAACACTCCCCCTTGGATAACTGCCATTTAATGACAGTTGTCTCATTAAAACCTTACAGAGGAAATACCCAATGAGATAAAAACCAAAGCGAAGAAAAAAGAGTAGAACGTCTTACATGATCGTTGAATTAGTATTGGACATGCACAATGCTACCTCATTAAAACTTTAACTAGAAAAACCCAGTGGGATAAATCCTAAAAAAAAAAAAAGTATAACGCACATATGTCATGGGTAGCATGCTTCAGGATACCTACTCCTGATAGTTACTTCCCCTGACAACAATCACCTTTACATTGTTTTATGATAGGCGTTATGCATGCCAATCTCATACACAAGCTTCTGAAATGTTGATTTTAGCAATGACTTGGTAAACAAATCAGCCAAACTGTTGTTTGAATGAACTTGCTTGACTACAATCTCATTGTTCTTCTGAAGCACATGTGTGAAGAAGAACCTTAGTGCAATGTGCTTTGTCTTGTCACCTTTAATGTATCCTTATTTTATTTGTTAAATACATGTGTCATTGTCTTCATAGATAATGCTCAGGTACCTGTGTTAAGAGGCAATTGACAAGAACTATGAATATACTGAATCAAATATTTTAGCCATGCACATTCTCTACTAACTTCATAGGGGGCAAAAATCTCAATATGGTTAGAAAAAATAGATATCAATGTCTGTTTAGTAGAACGCTAAGAAATAGTGACATTACCACTAAAAAATATATAATCTATTTGTGATCATTCTTTATGAGGATAAAAAAGATATCCTCAATCTGCAAATCCTACAAACTTGGAATCTTTATAATAAAAAAAAAGTCCGAAATCAATTGTACCACGTAAATAACTTAGAATATGTTTGATACCAATCTAGTGCCTTTATGTTGGCGCAGAATTGTATCTGGCAAGTAGATTCATTGAAAATGAAATGTCTAGCCCAGTACATTGTCTTAATACATTAAAACACCAATAGCACTTAGGAATGATACTTCAGGACCCAATACCTTTTCATTTTCCTCAATAGGACGATATAGATCTTTGTTTATATCTAAAGACTAAACAATCATGGGAGTACTTATTGGATATGCTTTGTCCATACCAAAACATTTCAAAACATTTTTTGTATAATTAGACTGATGGACTAATATTCCACTAGAACTTCTCTCAATCTGCATGCCATAACAAAATTTTATTTTCCCAAGATTTTTTATCTCAAACTCTATTTTCAAATAATTAATGGTATGCTCGAGCTCTTCTGGAGTCCCAATTAAATTTATGTCATCAACATAAATTGCCACTATTACAAATACTTTTAAGAATTTCTTTTTGAAGATACATGGGAAAATAGGATTATCTTCATACCCTTCCTTAAACAAATATTTACTAATGCGATTGTATCACATTCTTCTGGATCACTTCAGGCAGCACAGTGATCATCATAGTTGTATTGAGTACGTACTCTTCGACTTTGCATCAGGTAAAGTAAATCATTTTGGGATTTTCATATGAATTTCTATGTCTAAGCCCCCATATAAGTAAGTAGCTACAATGTCCATGAGCCTCATGTCTCAATTTTCAGAAACCGTTAAGCTTATCAAATATCTGAATGTTGTCATCTCCATAACAGGGGAGTGTGTTTCATCATAATCAATCTCAAGTTTCTTCAGGAAACCTTGTACCACAAGTCTTACCTTATATCTAGTAATTTCATTTATTTATTTCTTTTTCCTTGTAAACTCCCACCTATAACCTACAAGGTTAACACTTTTAGAGTTTGTACTATAGGTCTGGATGCACCACGTTTATTAAGAGACTCTAACTCTAATGCAATGGCACTTTTCCATTTTGGCCAATTTTTCCTTTGTCGACATTCTTTTATAGTATGTGGTTCTTTGTCCCAATCATCATCCTCATATTCCCTTGATATTCACTACAACAAAATGCACTTTTGCCTATACAGGAAATTTGTAGGTAAAGGGCTAGATGCGTAGACAAAACTCTTTACCTACACAAAGACATGTGTAGGCAAGTCGTAGCTAAAGGGTTGTGGGAAAAGGTCTTTGCCCACACACAAAATGCTGCATGGGCAAAGATTTAGGTTTTGGCTACGCCTCCATGCGTCACCGAACGCTGTGTAGCCAACGGATGTACTTTTGCCTACGCCACCTTGTTGTCGGCAAAGGTGCAGCCTTTGGCTACGAAGCTTTGCATAGGCAAATATATAACCTTTTGACTACAAAGCTTTGCGTAGGCAAATGTACAATCTTTGGCTACGAATCTTTGCATAGCCAAAAGTCAAATATAATTATTTCTAATTTTAATAAGCACTTTTGCCCACAAAAATTTCGTAGGTAAACTAAGAAAAAATCAATTTTTTTTATTATAAATAGAACTTTTGCCGATGCAATACACATAGACAAAACCTTTGTTCATTCTTTACCCACAGACATTGCATAGCCAAAAGAAATATTAAAGGGTTGTTTGGGTCCAGCTCAGGTATTGTTGCATTGGCTTGAGCCCAAACTGAGCACTAGACTCGGCTTTAAAAGGCACATCTCTCTCTCTCTCTCTCTGTCTCTCTCTCTTGTTTTTTGTTTTGTCTTTTTTTTTTTTTTTTTTTTTGAGTTTGGATGTTTCTTTTGGGCCCACTTATTTTTAGGGGTGTTCATGGACTCACCCAAGCCGAGCCTAATTTGGGCCCAACTTGATTTGGGCCGGGCTTGGATATATTATTAGGGCCTGTATAATAATTAGGCCGGGCTAAAATTAAGTGATAGAAAGCCCAAATCCCGGCCCATACCAGCCCATGTAACAAATGCAAGTAATTCAATTTAATTAGCATAAACAATTACTCAAAAGACCATAAAATTGATTAAAAGCCCAGTTTTGGGCTGGCCCGATTGATTAAATGGGCAGGCTAGGGCCTTGGCCAAAGTTTCTAAAGGTAGGCCAGGCCTGTATATGCCTTAGCCCATCCCATGGGCACCCCTTCTTATTTTAATAGACATAGTGAAAACAAGGGTTAGGATTTGGTTTGTATAAAGAAAAAGTAGGAAAATAGAACAAAGAAAAGGAAGGGCACTGGTGGATGGCTTATGTTTGTATAAAAACAATTTTCTAAAATCACTTGAACAATCTTTGAAAACTTCTAAATTGGGCCTTATCTTCGAACACTATTATTGATAATCAATTTGAGATTGGATTTAGATCCAACGAAGTACATGAACAAATACCCATGTTTACATATTGGTTTTGGCTCCTCAATGCAGCTAACTTGTGGAAATTTAAAAAAAAAACTAATAAAAGTAAATGAAACCCTCTTCAACAAGCCTATTTAAATTTCACCCAACATAAACATGACTGTATTAAATGAGCCTTATATCTAGGATTGCAAGCAGGTCGATTCCAATTTGAGTCCATGGAACCATTACTATTAATGAGAATATGGACCCAAACTCAGAACTGGAACCAGTTTCATGGTTTAGGATCCGAAACAGTTAATGAGAATGGAACTAGAATTGGAACTGGTTTTATGTATAGGCGGGTTCAGGCTTGGTTTGACTCTATGTAGAGAATGCTTTGGAGAGAAACTAATTTTTAAGAAAACTTTTCAAAAAGTAAGATAATATGTTGGGTCTCGGGTCCATAGGCCGGAATCCAAGGGAAACTAGATCCGGAACCATTTAGATCAGTGATCCAAAAATAGGATTCAAACTTGGGAGCATTTACTTACTAGGACCTAAATAATGACCCAAACCCAATTACTAACGGATCAAAACCTCCAAGTAATTGGAGAATCGGTTTGCTCTATTCTTGTTGGTATAGCCGATTGGATTCACTTAAAGAATATCAAAGAAAGGATTCAATTGAAGCTTCCACAACTAGGGCTGCCAAAGGGCATGGAAGGTGGAAAAGGGGCAAGAGCGTATGAATGAGAGGCAGGAATGGGAACAATTTAGTAGTGATTAGAAGTAAAAGAAAAAGAAAATACAGACTATGCTCACTGTGAATAGTGCACCGGCAAAAAGAATGTCTAAAATTCATTAACAAAAATAAAATATTGGAAACGAAAATATTTGGATTTGCCCACAGAAAACCATGCGTTGCCGAAAGTCTTGGCTTTTTCCCACTCAAATATATACGTGGCCAAAGGTTTTTCCCTTTGCCTACAAAATACCGCATCGCCAAAAGATATTGCCTATGGAAAACGATGCGTGGCTAAAAGTCTTCGCTTTTTCCTATGCAAATATATGAGTGGCCAAAGGTTTTTCACTTTACCTACAAAATACTACATTGCCAAAAGATATTGCCTAAGAAAGACCATGCGTGGCCAAAAGTCTTGACTTTTTCCTACCCAAATATATGCGTGGCCAAAGGTTTTTCACTTTGCCCACAAAATACCGCATTGCTAAAGGATATTGCCCACGGAAAACCATGCGTTGTTGAATGTCTTGACCTTTTCCTATGCAAATATATGTGTGGCTAAAGGTTTTTCTTTTTGCCTACAAAATACCACGTCACCAAAGTATATTGCCCATGAAAAACCATGAGTGGCCAAAAGTCATAGCCTTTTCCGGCCACTTTTAACCACGCAAATATCTAGCATCGCCAAAAGCAGAAGAAAATTGTTACATTTGCCTATGTAGGTTTATTTGAGTGGGCAAAAGACTTTTAGCCACACAAAATGGGCTTGCGTGGGCAAAGTCGTAGCCAATAATCCATTTTATTGTAATGATTTGTGTAGCTACCGCATATGCAAATGAGTCATCGATGAAAATTCTCTTTCTATCCCATCTCTCTCTTGAATAATTATAAAGTATAGAGATCTCTTCATTATCTGGTACTAGTGCCTCTTCAGTGGCTTTTATAGTCTCATTAAGAACATTTGTTATTCTAGAGAATGCGGGTCTTGTCATAACTTCTTTGGGAGCGTTACGTGCCTCTTCGATAGGAACCTCTTCGGGAGCGTTATGTGCCTCTTCAGGACTGTTAAGTATATCTTTGGAAGAATATGATGATTGTACATTTTTCCTTTTCCACAGAATTATATCCTTTGAGCCTATAGGTCTGCCACACTTTTAATGTGTGGCAGATTCTTTTATCACCATTTTTTTATTTTTTCTTAGATGGACATTAATTCTAGTAGGTACATTCATAGTTGTCACATGCAACTTGGTTACCTTTGCTGCATTTTAAACACATCAAGTAATCTATTTGCAATTTCTTGAATAAGTGTTCAATTCTACGTATTTCATTTTCACATCGTGAAGTACATCGATCCAGATGAGACAAAGTAGAAGTATTCCACGTTAGTTCATACCGTTCTTCAAGAATGGGTTGTTCTGTAGGAACAATACATTCTTAATGAACTATCTTATCTCCCCCTAATGGCTGGAATTTTGTCTCATCCAATTGACAATCGGCAAAAAGAGCAATAATGACACTCTTGTCAATGGTTTTATAGATCGAATAATCAAAAGAGAATCATAACCTACATAGATTCTCAACCTATGTTGTGGTTCCATCTTAGTATGCTAAGGAGGTGTTATAGAGACTAGAACTACGTAACGAAACTTGTACAAGTGGGAGATTTTAGGTTGATGTCCAGATATAAGTTGTGTAGGTGAGTATTTATGGTAGGCAATTGGTCATAGTCTAATGACCATTGATGCATGCAACAAAACATGCCCCCAAGCACTAACTTGTAATTTGGAGTGCATCAATATAGTCCTAGAAATAAGTTGAATGCGTTTAGTCATGGATTCAGCTAAGCCATTCTGGGTATGGACATGAGGGACAGGATGTTTGACTACAATGCCGAGAGATGACTAATAGTCATTGAAGGCCTATGATGTAAATTCACTGGCATTATCATGTCGTATTGACTTAATTGGATGATCAGGGAAGTGGGCCCTAAGTTTAATGATTTAGGTCAATAGGCGGGGAAAAGTTATATTCCTAATAGAAAGTAAGCAAACATTCGACCAAGTGTGGAAGCATTAATCAAAACCATAAAATCCTAAAAGGTCCACGAGGCTGATTTATGTGTCCACAAATGTCTCCTTATATCCTTGACAGAAAGGACGGGGATTCTGATACAATCTTAGCAAAAGAAGGTCAGGTGATTAGTTTTCCTTGTGAACATGAGATACATGATACCCATTACGTATGGTCAATTTGCGGTTCTCTAAGAAGTGCCTAAAAGAGTTATCAACGATTTTCTTTAATATGGTAATCCTAGGGAGTAACCTAACCTATCATGCCAAACCAATAAAGCTTGAAGGTTGCTACGCTTTTGGCTTACTGGTATCATTTTGCTCATAATTGAATGTGATTCGAGAATAGATGTTGTTGTATAATATAACCATGAAGAGAGTGCACTTAATGTTTTTAGTATGTGCTTCTGGCTTGCAATACCTAGTAACAATAAATAACATTTTCTTGTTACCTTGATTGATGCTCTCAATGTGGTATCCATTTATTCCGATGCCTTTGAAACTGAGCAAATTTCTTCAGGAATTACTAGAGAACAATGCATCCTTGATGAATAAATGGATACCATTAGATAACGTCATATGGGCTCTTCTAGAGCCTTCAATTTTTTGCACGGTTCCAGTTATGGTAGATACCTTTTGTGATTGAATACCAATTCTAAGAAAAACTTCTAGTTTTCAAAATTACATGTGTTGTGGCACTATCTACAAGACGGTATCTCCAGTTCTGTGATCCATACCTTTAAACAAAGATAATAAAATAATGTAACTAAGCAATCACATGAAACAAATGTAATAAAAACATCCATAAATTTTTTATCAAGTTAATAAACTAAAAAATAATAAACCATCCATCATAAATATCCATGAAAATAAATATCTTAAAACATCCTTCTAAAATTAACTAAATAGATATTCTACAAAACTAATTAAAAAAAACTGGTTTGGTTTTCTAGACCATGCCAGGGGGGTTCCGATCATAACATGAAACTCCTCATTGCCCAAAAGTTGGCCATTCTCATCTTCAAAAAATCTCTTGTCTTTAAGTTTGTGATATCCAGCTGAAAATCATCATTTTGTAGGATTGTATTCCAATTCTAATCTTCCTGATCATTTGACTCTATAAAATGAATAGAAGCCTTGTATGGTTTATATTGTTCTAGCACTTCTTTTGGTGCAGGACAACTACTTGACTAATGCTCATTCCTTCCACATATGTAGTAAGGATTATCAGAACGGTGAGTAGATTAATTCAATGGTTTTTTAATCTTAGAGGGGGGGACCTCAAAAACCTCCTCATCTGGAGGAGTTATTTCTTTTGCCTCTTTTGAAGGGGTGGTTTCTCTCATGTCCCCTTCCTCTGCCTTTATTGGAATTGAAATTGACATTCGCTTTAGGCATTGACGTAGATTCAGTTGGTCTGGAATTGTGATTTTTTTTAAGACTTTGCTATTTTATTTAGCAACAAGGAGATGAAAAATTAGTTTTGAATATTTAGAGAAACATCGTTCATGATACTGTTATTGCAAGAATACATTCGATGCATGAAAAGTGGACAACGTTTTCTCTAATATCTGCTCTTCCATAATCTTTTCTCCACATAATCTTAATCGGGAAACAATATTAAAAAAAAGAGTTATACTCACATACTGATTTGTAATCTTGAAATCTCATGTTTAGCCATTCGTTCTGAGCAGCTGATAATATGACCATCTTCTGGTGATCATATATGTCCTTTAAGAATTTCCAAAGACCTGCTGAGTCTTCCTAAGTGAGGTATTCATTCTTAAGGTCATCGTGTATATGATGACGCAGAAAGATAAGTGTTACGCCTTGTTTTCTAGGGACTCCTTATTACCTTTTACTATTGTCTCTCCCAGTTTTTTTTTATTGCAAGTGGATTTTTGCATCCAAATAGCACAATAATTAGTTGTCCTTGATAATGTTAAGAGCTTTGAATTCAAGCTTAGCTAAGTTTGATATCATGCAAGATCTGTAATAGATTTATATAACAATTGGTATGCAAAGAATTATAACAGATAAATAATGAAACTTAAAGCATTCAGAATAAATCAAGGGATGAGTCATTTCAGATCAAGTTGGCTAATTTAAAATTGAAAACATTAGATTATCAACTTTAATAATCCGAAATAATGGGTTCTGATAAGGCTTTTGGCTTGATTTGGAACTTCAAGTTCACGAATTAAAACTTCGGGTTCTTGAATTAGAACTTCAGATTCTATTAAGGCTTCGGGCTTGATATTATGGCCGAATATTAATTGGTTTTTTTTCTAGATCTAAATATCAAACTTCACGTTTGAATATGAATGTGAATGTTCATATTGTAGATCTAAGAACTTCTGTTTTCATATTTGAATAGCCCACGGATCTTCTAATCTAGATTAGAAAAGAACTTCGGATTCGTACGGAATTGCAAGTCCATATTAATATAGAACTTCAAGTTCTTATTTATGATCCATCTATCTCAATCTCCCTTATTAAAAAAAATGAACCATTCATCTCCAAATAATAGTCTAATTAAAGAGGAATAAGAATTTGAGCATATGTATATAGAGTTATTTAACTAATAGAAGATTATAAATAACCAAAAATGTTTTTTATCATTGAATCTTCCACCTTTCATTTTCAGTGTGTAAATCTAGTCACGAGCTTTCCGTACGTTCAAACGGATAACTGATTTGACTCCAGATGGTCAAAATATCATGATTTGAAGTTTTGTTGGTGATCTATGCTTCTACTAGCGTCCTTGTTGATGTTGGCGTCTATGTCAGTGATTGGACCTGGCAGGTCGGACCAGTCTAGGTTAGGTTTAGTTGTCCCACCCTTTCTTCTTTTGTTTCACGTGGCCCGAGATAAAAAAAGGTGGGCTAGTGGAGTGATGGGAAAACTCGTTTTTTCTTTTTCTTTTCTCTTCACGCTAGCCGAGGCAGAAAGGGTGGGCTGGTGGAGTGATGGGAGAACCTTTTTTTCCTTTTCTCTTGTTCTGCACATGGGCAGAAAACCAAAAAGGGAGGCTTTTTTTTGTTTTCTCTCTCTATTTGTGCATGTTGATAATGTGTTGTAAGGGAGAAAATAGAGAATTAGAGGGAGAAGAACGGAGAGAGAGTTTCTTCTATTAAGAAATATGTACAAATATAAAGGGAGGAGGTTTATTTATAGGAAAAGTAACCTCCTCATTAAAAAAACCCTAGTTATAATAGGATTCTAACTCTAACTCATCTCATGTGGGCATCCACCCATGATACATTATCTTATGACACATCTGAGTTTTTCCACCGTATTTCAACACTAGGTGATTCCCTTTGTGATTATCAAAGAATGATTTGCTATGACTAAAAATTAAATTGGTCCCATTATGATTTGAACATTGAATGCGTCCCAACAAGGGGTTGCCCAGTTGTTGGAAACCCCAATTGTCACCCAACAACCCAGGGATTGCCCGTGGGTATGCCACTTTTCCCACTTTGTGGGGTTCTCTTCCCACTTGTGTCGGCTATCCTTCCCACATTGTAGGCTTCCTCTTCTCACTAATGTGGGCTCTCTTGAATCCCAACAACCTCAACTAGGTTTACAAAAGAGAAAAAAACATTGAATGGGTCCCGACGATAAGGGGTTGCTTAGTTAGCGGGCAACCACCCTGTATGTGACATAGCTAGACATGGACCAACTAAGCAACCACCCTGTATGTGAGATAGCTAGACATGGACCAACTAAGCAACCACCCTGTATGTGACATAGCTAGACATGGACCAACTAAGCAACCACCCTATATGTGACATAGCTAGACATGGACTAGCCCTTGGGTACACCATTCTTCCAACTTTATCCCACTTATGTGGGATATTCTTCTACTTTGTGGGTTTTCTTTTTCCCACTTGTGTGAGCTCTCTTTAGTTCAAAACTCTAGATTAAGATACCTAAAATAAATAAATAAATAAGGGTACATTTGGATATATGCAAAATATAATATTTACATATTTAATTAATGATAGAATAAAATATTATAGAATCTAGTAGTATAATATCAAAAATATTACAGTATGTAATTGTTTGGCAGCTTTTGAAGAATTTAGCAGATTCCAAGCGGAGATGTCGAAAATTACAATATATGTTGAAATTGAGTGTTGATAAAGTCCTCAAAACAATACTCCTAATTGGGTGGATTTCAACAATTATAGTTTTTTCTTTTTGCATAGAGTGGTAATTGGAAACCCATGTCAAATTCATATAAACTTACAACATGCTCCACAAGCGGCATCCTAAAATCTACTCATTAAAGTGCATTCATCGGCTTCAAAGTTTGTGTCCACAAGTGTTGAGAACAGACGGTTACAAAGAGTTCCAATACCCTTAATTACTTGCAATGCCATGAGCATATGGAACATAGGCTTCATAAATTTTCTTGGAAAGTTTCAATTTTCAGGACTTGGACTTTCAAGTTACACTCTCTGTCCTGCTTGGCCCTTTGAAACCCATTTACCATCCAAAGCTTGGAAAATGACCAATAATCAAATGACATTAGAATTGGCAGATATCCCCACAAGGTAAGGTGTTCATCGTGAGGCTGACATTTTTTAAAATATAAAGGCCGGCCGAGAGTCCTCCACTCATGGGAATTCCTGAGCCACTGAGACAATTGAAACCAGACGAGCTTTTGCTCGATTCTTATTATAAAAAGGTTTTTTTTTTAAGAGGGAGAGTTGTTTTTCCTCTAAAGACAAACCTATCTTCTCCCCATCTCTGTTTTTTATTTTTTCTTGGTTCATTCCAATTTCCTTGTCATTTCATGACCACATCCAATCTCTCTCTCTTTTTTTCTCCTACTTTATCCTTTTGTGTCCTTTGTTGAAAGCTACCATAAAAATTCAATTCCATTACAACAAGCAAGCAAACTAACCCAAAGTACAAATCAAACCGATACGAATTTGCCGCTAGTGAGATAAAATTGAATATTTTGTAGGTGATGACAACCATAAAAAGCCAACCAATGCTATGTGGTTTATTCGGATATGTGAATTTGGAACAAAACGAGAAGAGGGAGAGGATGAGAAGGCATGGACATCGAAACTGAAAAGGGTGAGAAGGAATAGAAAGAGGGGTATAGGGAAAAGAAGAGGAAAAGGAGAACAGATCTGGGAGGAGGTATCCAAGGAGAACAGAAGAAGGAGAGGAAGAGAAGAATGAGATGAAAATGTGATCTAAAGAGGTATAGAGATCTAAAGAGATATCATACAGAGGGCAAAAGAGACACAAGAGAAGTATTAGAGATGGTGAGAGAGAAAGGTGAAGGTTATGATATTTTTTTAAGTTACCCACTTTACAAGATGAGAAAACTTTCTTAAAAATAAAAAAATCTTGTTCTTTCTTGTACATCCAAATAGGCCCGATGGATCTTTCAGTGTTCAAAATTAGCTAGCCTATATAATCACTGTTACATGTGTCAAACTTGGTTTACTTATGGCAGGCATGCCATTAGTAACAGTGTTATGTGATGTTTGTGGTTTTTAACATTATATCGCTGATTTTCTAACTTTAGATGATTTCCAATATCACGTCCAACCCTATATGGATCCAATCATTATTGCAAACATCAGGGATATTCCATCATGATAAGAACCTTCTTGGTATTTGCTTCTTGATTTCAAAGATTAAATGAACAAATATAATAACAGCAAACATAGAATTGGTATACTTATAATTGTCAGCATTGAATGGTCCCATTAGAAGTACCATCATTCAATGGCCTCATTATTTTTCAACATTCGATACTCTCCATTTTAACCACCGCCTTTAGTGGGTCCTAATCAAGGGTTAGGAATGTCTCCATTTCTCGTTTTAGGAATAATATGGAGCGAAATCCTTAACAAATGCCAGACACTACAGTCTAAGAGCTGTTGAAATTTCCAGAACATCATAGTTAGCTAAATATTGCAGTGGAAACATTACAAAACAGCATAGAAAGCTCAATATTATGGTTTTTTTTTTACCCTTTCAATAAAAACAGTCGTCTCTATATTAAGATATTATAATATTTTACTCTGTGCAGATGAAAACCTGTTGATATTACGTTATGCATGTACCTAGTCAACCTTAAATTTGTAAATAGGGATAAAAGGATCTAAGAACGTTAGGTGGTGATCCGATCCATGCAGATAGGAGAGACAAGACCACGAATACTACTATTGTGGCGAAGGTTCCTCAAGTTTATTATCACATTGTGCCTGTAGACTGTAGTTCTGGTTATGCTTATATTTTTCATTTTTTTGCTTACTTGGCCCAGTGGCTACCACTAGATCATCCCTAAAGTTACCTCTTATGTTGCAGTTTATGTGCATACTAGATAAAACATGCTTTTACTATCTACAGCCAGCCCCAACCAGAACAATAATCTGGATTATGGAAACATAGGGTTAAGAAGATTTAATCAACACTAGTACAAACCATGGATTATGTCTCTATCCTATGTAATAACATTTCCATGCAAAGGATCAGTTGGAAAGGTCCTCATCATATAGGACAACTTAATCACCAATGTCTTCAAATAAAGGGTGAAAAAATGAGACAAAGATCAAGCAACCACAGTGGCTTATACCAGGTGAAGATATTAAAGTTGGGTGGGTCTGATGGACCACCTACACTTCATCTGTTCCAAGAATAGACCACTGTCAGCTAGACATATGGTAGCAAAGACTGAACTATGTGAGCTTACCAAGTAGCCAACAAGATCAGTGGGAAAGAAAATAATTACACTAATATTTTATTCACAGCAATATAAAAAGTATTTTCATGAAGCTTAAATTTATATATTAACTTATTTAGTACTAATCTTCCTGATATGTGTATGCAATCACTTATTGAGAGTTAAAGTCATACAAGAAAACAATTGATGAAATTACAGGGATAAATCAGCCAAGTCAAAAGTTCTGGGTACAGCCTTGAACCAAGAATCCAATCTCCTCTTCCTCTGTTCCTCATCCAACATAGGCCTAAAAATAGATGCTTTTTCAACCTTTTCTGCAAAGATGTCATCTACTTTCCAAACCCCACAAGCCAATCCTGCTGCATAAGCGGCTCCTAGAGCAGTTGTTTCAATGTCGGCAGGCCTCAAGACGGAAGAACCTAACAGATCTGCCTGTAATCAAGGAACAAGAGAATTTGACAAAATATCCTAAATAATAAGCCAGGACTTTTTATAGCGTGACTTTAATTATTTAAATAATAAATGGAAAAATATGTACTAGGGGAACCAAATATTACCACAAAGAGGTGAACCATCAGTATCATTTTGGCTTTGTGCAAAACACGAGGGATGACTTTGAATTCTAGCATGAAACTCAATTATAAGCTCTCTACATATCCTATGGGGTTGTTTATTTTCCACATATGAGGTATATAAGCAGAATTTATATATCTAAGTTATAAATATGTAAATTTTACATATATTCTCGGCATTGCAATATTTGTCTAAACACCATTTTCATGCCTTTAGTACATGTAATACATTTTTCAACATTTTTTAACGACAACTGTAAATGTATGAAATTAAATTGTACACTCATATTTAAATTAAATGTCCATATCACCTAAATATCATGGAAAAGAATCTTTACACTTTGAATGTTGAGCTATTCTTCACCACTTTATTGGAACTATACTTTACTACTTTATCTTATTTTTTGATATTTTATTTACAAATATAATTGTCTAAAAGAAATTAAAAATGAAGTTCCAAAATTTCAATTTTTTGACTATTTTATAAAATTATTTAAACAAAAATGAAATATTAGTTATGAACCAAAAAGTTGACTGTTACGCAAAGGTTTCAACATTGGTTATTACTGTCCAAAACTGCCTTACTAGAATTATGGACAAAGTTTATACATAGCGAATGTTAAACAAATTTATAGTGACCATGCATACGTATATGTATCCAATACTTCGAATTTATAATATAAACCAGTGTCCTTAACGTTTTCATGGTGTTTGTTTTTAGTATCCCTGTATCTAGATTCTAGGCATCATGGGATTCAAACTGAGTTCAAGGGAAACTGCAGCAGATCTGGGGACAGGTTCATGTTACTGTTTTGTGCTTGCTTCTCTCCTAAACTTAACTTCTAGTTGTTAAAAAGATCAACTCCCATAGTAGACTCCAGAAGTTGCACAAGGTCAAATTCAAATTCCAACTTTTATCCAGATTCAAATCTAGAGCTGCTGGAAATTTTAAACATGTATTTGAATTTTCCTACTGAAATATGAATTTTGTTTCTTATCCCCATTTAAGTCCTGCCATCTAATCGCTTCTAGAGTGATATTTCGTTAGCTAAGCATGAATTCTGAACCCTAAAGTGTCTCAAATCCATCATTCTGGAATGAAACTTCAATAATATCATAATGCAGTAAGATCTTGATCAAAATCCAGATCTTGATCTAAATCCTACAGTCGCCTTCCAACTTCTGATTTTGACTAGATAATATTAAAATGGTGCCCATTCTATGCCATTAAAAAATAACATGGGTTTCTTATACCTCTAACAAGAACTGAATCCCAACTTCGAGTCCTAGGTGTCCCTGCAACTTTTTATCTGTTAAGTTTTATCTACAGCCTTTGTTTGCCATTTTAGAGCAATCTGAAATTAGGAGTATTTCTTTTAATAAATTGTTCCAAGAAGGAAATTATGAATTCTTTTCTCAGACCATAGTTACCCGAAATTTCATATCTGTCAGCAATTTAGAGTTTCCTACCTAAGATATGTAAGGAATCATAGAAAAGCTATTGTTCCCATAAGAAACCCATTAAAACTGATAGCTTTTTACTGGAATGGTTCGTGTTCAATGGGTAAAAACTAAATGGTAGACAATGCCTTCAATGTATGTTATCACTCAAGAATCATGGCATTGGACATCCTATAGTACATCAAATTAGAAGTCTTAAGTGTCTGATGAACATATAATTCCTCAGGAAATGAAGTGTATTGACTTTGAATCCAATAATAAGAGCCAAAGATTGTCAAGATAAAAATAGTCAGAAATTAGAAGAATAACAACAAAATTGAGGAAGAAAGCATATCTTACTTGTATTTGCATCAAAAGGTTATTAACTGTAGCACCTCCATCCACTCGAAGTAAGAACTCTTTCTTTGATTCCTCAAGCCCCTCTACTCCCCCCGTATCCTTGTGCATCGAATCAAGCACATCCTTGACTTGAAAACACATGCTCTCTAGCACTGCACGTGCAATGTGCGCCTTATTTGTAAAACTAGTGATCCCAATACAAGCACCCCGTGCATCGTCACGCCACCATGGTGCAAAGAGCCCATTAAATGCAGGCACAAAATAAACTCCACCTGAGTTTTCAACTGTTGCAGCCAACTCTTCAATCTCGCTTGCCGTACGAATGATGCCAAGACTATCTCTCAGCCATTGAACTGCAGCACCAGCTATAGCAATAGATCCTTCCAGAGCATAGTTTGTAGGCACATCTGGACCAAGCTTGAAAGCAACAGTGCTTAGCAAACCATGTTCAGATTTCACAACCTTCATACCTGTATTCATAAGAATAAAAGCACCAGTTCCATAGGTACTTTTCGCCTCTCCAATACGACATGCCTGTCCAAGCATTGCTGCATGCTGGTCCCCAAGACAACCTGCAATAGGGACACCCGATATTGGCCATCCATTTGCAACTTTCCCAACAATCTCTGAATTGCTTGTGATTTTAGGCAAGATGCTAACTGGTATTCCTAAAGCATCCAACGTGGGTTGATCCCAGTTGAGGGTCTTCAGATCCATAAGCATTGTGCGTGAGGCATTTGAGCAATCTGTCACATGGACTCCTCCTCCACAACCTCCTGTAAGATTCCAAATTAACCAAGTGTCAATTGTCCCAAACATAGCATCCCCAGTTTCAATAGCAGCTTTGATGGCATCAACATGCTCCATCAACCATAGCAGCTTAACAGCACTGAAGTAAGTGCTAATAGGCAATCCACACACATTTACAAAATGGCTTCTTCCCCCTGACAATTCGTTCTCCAGTTTCCTACATCCATAGTCAAAAAAAGTTCAAATACAATAAAAGAATAAAATGAGAGATTCAATTTTAGAAATCAATGAAAAAATAAATAACTAACCTGCAGATTGAGCTTGTTCTAACATCCATCCACACAATGGCATTATGAAGAGGAAGACCAGTAGATTTGCTCCAGACTACTGTAGTCTCTCTTTGATTAGTGATACCAATTGCCTTCAATCCTTTGTCAATATTATGCCCATTGGCAGTCACCTTATCGAGAGCCTTAGCAATGCATACACGCACACTATCTAAAATTTCAACTGGATCATGCTCTACCCATCTGAAAAAGATTAATTAATTAATTGTGAAGATTGCTTAATGCTGCTTTATAAAATTCAGGATTGCAAACACAGTAGTTAGACATAGTAAGTCACATTAGATGGGATAGTGTAGCTTCTTTGCTCCACATCATCATCATCTTGAACTGCAGGTGTTGATTTGGGTGTACAAAAATCAATATTTCAACAAATGGCATTTCCACTGACACTTGCATTTTTGACAAAAAGGTTTCAGCACAGTGGAAGGTACACACTGTTGAAACCTTTAGGTTGTGGATTCAAGTCATTTTACCAATTAGGAAAAAATGTCATTTCCATCAAATCATATGGGTTATATCTAAAGATAGCTAACGAAAACAATGCAGATCTTGGCTGATGCTTCAAAAGGAAACAAAAACTCATTTAGATAAATAAATATTCATTCTCCCAAAGCTGTAGCTCAGCTGGTAGGGGCATGAGTGTGTAAGGGTGTGTGAGCTCAAGTCTCCACTGTAGCAAAATAAATAAATAAATATTCACTAACATTACTCAAGGTTTGACTTGGATTCAACTCAAACTGAAAACAGGGCAGGGCACAAAAAGTGAAACCTCACTTAGATAAGATAAATGTTTCCTGCCATTCCCTTATCATTGTTACCACTATCTGGAATGTTAAATGAGGTGGGTTTGTAGCAAAGAAGAAAGAAGGTTTTGTTTTGGTAAAGTAGGAACAAGTTTATAATCCAAATAAAGAATACAAGCAAAGACCCTACTGAACTGAGCAAAGGAAAAGAAACTACATGTGTCTCTTCACAAAGATTGGATAAGGCAACCAGCTATCCAGAGCATATGGCAACTTGTAGCAAATTGAAGAAAAGAGAGTGCTAAAAGAAAGAGGAGAGCAACAAACACAAGCATAAGGTTGGGAGACAGCCATGCACCCAATCTTGGCCAAGAAACCAAGAGCAAATGCTGCCAAGATCAGTAAGGCTTAGGAGCGAATGTGATTCCTAAATTGATCACCGATCAGAGTCCTTGGTGTTGGATATCTGGCAGGGAATATATCCTACCATGGAACCTGTTTTTTCCCAATCTATAAGATTTAACTGTCCACAATTTGCATAAAAGCCACTCCAATTGAAGCAATTTCCATACACAGATGTGGGGTGCAACCAAATGAACCTTGGGTCTGTTTAGTTTACATATCTAATGTGATTTTTCATTTTTCAACAACTATCATTCATTGTAAATAAATATTTCGTCTTGTTTTTTCATGTTTGAGTAGTCTGAAATTCTATAAAATTTATGATGACAAAAGTATTATAACATAATTTTTATATTTCTACTATCAGTAGAAAAAATCTTTCTTATGATACTCCTATCATACCTTGAAATGAGCCTCCATCAGTTTAACTCACAATCTCTTAAATAAAAAATAAATAAAAATAAAACACGACAAACTAACAAACAATAAAAAAAAAAAAAAAAACTCTCTTGTTGAGTTATACTTTCATTTATTGTGCCCGGCACGGTTCTGCTATTGGAGATTTTTGAGGCTTTGGGTGTTGGGGAGAAGGAGGTTTCTGAGTATGCTTTGGAAGAAGGGGTCATTGTGGAGAAGTTGGCAAGGGACTGTGAAGGTTTTGATGTGAATGCCAATGCGAGGTGGCCATCGGCGGTCAGGGTTCAGGGTTGCAAGCAGGTTCAATGATAAGAAGAGGATGCAATCAAACTTGCAGTGTGCTGGCACTGCCAAGGTTTTATATCTATCCACTTGCATTTGAAGCTGACCCCAATTGTTTTCTCAGAAAACCGAACAAGAAACCCACTGCTCTGATCAGTTCTGAAAAACAGAACCTATGCAATCCACTCACACAGGGGTGACAGCGTGCTGCTCCGGCGACGGTGGGATTGTAGGAAACTGAGAAACCCGTGAGCCCCGATTTCTGCAACCTTGATACAGAACTGGAGCCTGGATCCTCCGGTGTTCCACCCTCCGCCTTGACGATCTCTTTTTCGAAGCAGCCAACAGGAGTGCAAATCTAATTTCTACCTAGTGATGTGGGGTCCATCCAAATTCAACTGACAGAGTATAAAAAACGGAGCATATGAAAGAGGAAGAGAGAGAGGATATTTACCCTGCTTGGGGGTAGTATTGAGGAAATTCGGCCTGATGAGAACCAACAGCTTTAGCATGTCGATCATATATGATGAATCTGGTACTTGTAGTACCTTGATCGATAGATCCAACGAAAATCTCTTCCTCTCCCGACATTTATTTTCTGATAAATCGCTGTGAAATCAGTAGAAGAAGCCGAGATCTGGAATGGGTAGGCAAAAGGCTCGGATCGATCTCAATGTCTCTGCAAACACCCTCGAAGGAGCAAATCGCTGAGATACAGATTTTCTTGGAATAGTAGGTAATCAGGATCAGTTTTATCCGAAAACGTCCAACCCCGCGCGCGCAATTCGTGAGTTCGAATGCTCCAGATGACTTGAATTTGGGATCTGGGTCATCTTTTCTATGCTACAACTATACATTCACTGCCCCTGTATCCGATGACTTTAAATTGGCCCGATACCTTCCTCTCGGGATGCCTTATCGCGTTGGAACTTCGCCGTGGGCCCACGTCATATTCCAGCACTTCATAATCCATGCCACGGATGATATGATATATTTAAGAGTGAACGAATGGTAAGTGTAAATTACTATTTTGGGTTTCGATTTCACCCGAACTGAAGGAATAATCAGATAAAAAAGTTTCTGATTCCACTTTTAATTTTTAAAATTGAAATATATTGTCACAATCACAAAAGACAAACCCATATTATAATTCGTATAATTGTATTAAAAATTGTTTGAGTGTTGGCTTCATGTTTAAATCGCTAAAGGTGGGCATTATTGTATTTTCAAATTAGAAATAGCTTATAATTGAAACCCCCTTTTAATCATAAATCAGAAATAAGATTGTGCTAGCGACCTAAAATTTGAGGACATTCGTCCTACCTAGAGTGGTGCGTATTTTCTTTATCTGGGCCTAGACTCACAGGAAGCCTGCAACAAATGACAAGTGATCCGAACAGTTAATTTTGTGGAGTCCAGATTTCATGAGGTTTTCACCTGCCGTGATTGAAGTGGACCAAGCAGGAGATGCATGTAGGGTTGTTGCCGCCCCATCTAAGATAGACTTTCACCATTGTAATTGGTCCACTCACAATCATTAGTTAAAAACATCAAAGATTCCTCTGTGCACTATTTTGCGTATCCGAGTGTCAAGGAAGATGGATCAAACCGTCCATTTAATGGGGTTCCTTAATTAATGGATTAGATCTCTAGATTTGGTAGGCCATCCCAAGGTTCAACGTTAAGTTTCTGCTCTTACCTTTGACTTCTACCGGTCGTAATGTTTGGAGTAGTTTTAACGGCCACCGAGATTGGTGAGATTAGATCTAAGATCCCCCCATCCACAAATTCATCTGTATAAAATTAGAATCACCTAAATTTAAAAGGAGGCCAAATTATTCTTATGGAACTGTATTTCTGAGAATTCTAAGAAATATGTTTTCATGCAAAACAGAAAATTTGAGTAGATGGACGGGCCCTTTCTGATCTACTTAGTGGGGCTTTACTTATTTTACACCATTTCCACAAATTCTTATTAATAATTGGCAGATGGAAATTTTTGTAATTTTATAACAAATTGACCAAAAAGTGTCTGATATTATAAATAGATATAAAAATTAAAATCTAATCTAATTATTAATATATGATCTAACATAATTACTATTGAAATTCTTTCTAGCACCCAAAATGACACCAATATACATAAAAATAGAATAGTGGCAGTAGATAAAGTGTCATGCTGTGCGCATCTAAAAACAATAATCATAAAACCAGAAGACTTGCAAAAAAATTCGAATAGGGTACAAATAAATATAATTGTTTTTCAATCCCTGCTACACCTTATCTGTCACCAACCCAAAATAAAAATCAAAATTGTGCAATCCCCATTCAGTGATATAAGGGACATCCAAACACAACCAGCAAAACATGAAAACAAAGTAAATGAGAGAGAGAGAGAGAGAGAGAGAGAGAGAGAGAAGATTTTACCCCGCTTGGGGGTAGTATTGAGTAAATTCGACCTGATGAGAACCAACAGCTTTAGCACTTCGATCATAAATGATGAATCTTGTACTTGTAGTTCCCTGGTCGATCGATCCAACAAAAATCTCTTCTCCTGACATTTTTTTCTCTCTAAAATGGCTCTACAAATGCATTCCAAGGAAGAAGATTCTCAGAAGAAGAAATTATGTCCTCAGACCTCCTACCCTGCACGTCCTTCTTATATAATATTCCGTGTATTTTTCTATACAATATTCAAATGTAATGAAAAGATTATCGAACCGTCCATTTAATGGTTGACTAAACTGATGGATCGGATCTCTTTTTTCTTAGGCTATCCAAAGAGAAATTATAATCATATTAGATATGCCTGAATTTCAGTCCTCTCTTACCTGTTGTGTACTTCTGACTCTGCGGTCACTGGATACTTATCCCCATTAGATACAATTAGTAATAAGTATTTATCCAAACCGGATACTTACCCCCATTAGATACAATTTGTAATTAGTATTTATCCAAACCTTCGTGTAATTATATATAGAGCATTTTATATACCTCTAAGGTTTCAAGGATTTGTAAATAAGCTCTTGTGATTTCTATATCTGTACATCCACCATGCCCTTTTGTTTTAATAACTTCAACTAGTGCTGCAAGGCCCGCTTTGGGGCATTGGCCTTGTTTAAAAATTGCATTATTGTAACTAGAAATATTTATAAATATATAAATGAACTGTACATTAATATTAACAGAAAACTCATTACACAAACATAATTTTAAATATTTTAGTTCACTCTTGAAAAATTAAATATCATATTAGAAACAAAATACAAAATAACGTACCCATAGAGTTTTATTATAATAAGAATAGAAAAAAGTTAGATAATTTCTTATTTAATCCTTAAACTCAATACAGAGAAAAAAACTATATAAAGAAATTAGATGGAATAATCCAATGTATAAAAACTCATAAGGTCAGCCAACCCTCTCATTATAAATAATTTTTAAAGAGGGGTGTTTTTAGACCTAGAAGAATAATTGCATCAATGGCCATCTGCTTATGAGCTATAAAGAGGATTATGATAGCACATGGGGTAGACCTTCTGCAAAATGGGAGCTTTTGATTATCAATCATAATATTTAGGATCATTACAATATATATATATATATTTTTTTTTTATATATTACTGGGCCCTGCACATATCTCAAACTCAAACTGTATATTTGTCAAGTAGATAGACCTAGCCCACATGCTTTACAACTTGGCTCTGATATAGGGTTTTACATAGGCTATTTCAAGTCTAGATCCTAAACTAATTAGGCTCCGCCTAGCATTGCACTGTCAATGGCTAGGTCGTATTAGGCTAGGGTGCATTAAAGTCTAGGTCAATATCTAAAATAGAACTATTTAAATCAACTCTAAAAGGTAAAAATAGATTTTTCTATTTAAATCAACTCTAAAAGGTAAAAATAGATTTTTCTTCTCACAAAGGGCTATTCTCATTATATATATATAGCGTTGCAAGGCTCGCGGCCAACACAAAGGCCTGTGCTAACCCATTTTAGTTACGATAGTAGTGGAATAAATTAAGGCATCATTCTGAAAGATTAAAGTCATTTGTTAAATATAGATTACTTGGTATAAGCAAAAAGAAAAATAATCCACTATCTTTGCAACAAAATCATCACCCAAATCGAATATAAGGTATTCAAAATAAGATGTAGTTGAGAGCATGACATCCGTACCTTGTCAAATTTGGGGGATTCACACATAACCTAGTTAGATTGTCACCTGTATAGTATTTAAAGTGATTTGCAATATAAAAGCAAAAAGGAACTCAGCACACTCACGAAAAAAAAAAAAGCCTAACAAAATAATGTTCTGCCTTGCAGGGCCGAACAAAAAAATAATGTTCGGCTAGTCTTGGCCGAATAGAGGGGGGGGGGGGGTGGGGGAGGCGCTATTGGGGAATGGGAATGGACATGGGGGAGTTTGGATCTCTTTATTGCAGGGAGACCTCGATCTCCCAGCAGTAGGGAGATTGAGTAGAGGGGGAAGAGGGGGGAGAGAAAGAAAGGGGGGGGGAGAGGGAGAGGAAACGGACGAGACAAGGAGGGGGAGAGAAAGGAAGATGGAGGAAGAGGAAAAGGGGGAGGGAGGGAGGAAGATCCAGCCTCTGCTAGAGCCACCGATCGTGGCCGAGAGGGGGAGGTGGGGAAGGGAAGGAGAGAGGAAGGGAAGGTGAGTGGGAAGAGAAGAAGATGAGGGTAGTTTAAGCATTTATTATTATTATTATTATGAGTGTATTGAGTCCCTTTTTCTTTCATATAGCAAATCCCTATTTAAAAGATGGAATTTGTGAAAAGGAGGAAGGCACTAAGATGGGATTCCACAGAGAGAGGCACCAAGATAACTGTCGTGCAATCTTCTTTCTAAAAAGGGTGAATTCTATTTATGATTTGTTTTTAATTAGGAAGCTTTAATAGATAAAAAGGATTTGTTAGATGTAGTGGGACCATGTTCAAGAACCATGAATGAGAGTACTACTAAAAAAAACTCGGGTCCAACTTAGCAGACTTTCCATATTCCAACTTCCAAGGTTCAGTGGGTATCCATTGCATATAAATTGTAGATTTCCATTTTACGCTATCTTAATTGGACTATAGGACTATTGAGAAGAAGTCTCAATTCTTTTTCACCAAGTTGAATTTTTGTGGCCCACTTTGATGGAGTCTCTCCATCCCTCCCAGAAAATTGGTCATTTTAAATATTTTTTTGAAATCTTTTAAAAAAACATTAATCTCTCAAGTGTACATGTAGATGGTTGGTTGGACTATATCTACGTAGTTGTATTTGGGGCCCATATGGATATGGTGGGATCAATAGTTAAGGGCCTATCTTCCTCCACTTGTCAAATTTGATTAATTTTATCAAGATTATTTAAGTTGAATAATGGGCTTCCATTCTTGGACTCACATCTTTTGTTATTGATTAAATTAGTTTTTATCAAGACTATATGAAGCTAAACTTTATCAAGATTTTATTATGTTAGATAATGGTCCCATACATTGTGCCATTAATTAAATTGGATTTTATGAAAAGTTAGTTGCATTAAGATTATGGCACGTATTATATGATGGGGATAGTACGATGGGTGGGGAAAGAGATTGAAAAAAAAACTCTTATAATAGAAAGGTGTATAAGAGGAATTGTAATGAGAGGAATAAATTAGGGAGAGAGATTTGATAAAGAAGGAATTTACATGAAGAGATTTTAGGGAGTGTTGGAGACATCTTAAAATATGAGCATGCCACTTGTCATTCTCTTGCGAAGCCACATGTCACTATCCCGCGTAGATAAGACAATAAAAAAATAAATTCAAACAATAAATGATCAACTGAAAAATCAAACTGAAGTCATTCCAAGTGAAATAAAAGAAGCCAACAAAAAATTCAATTATTTACAGCAAAGAAAATATTAAAAATATAAATTAGAGAAGAAATGAAAAGGCTAAATACCATAAATTTAACCATGTAGATAAGGAGAATCGATATAATATTCAAACAATAATTGATTAGGTTGGCCCTTTGGCTTACAGGATCATGATAATGAGGATGGAATGAAGTCCCAAATGGTCTGGTCAGTGGCCAAGGCTCCCTTTCTTCTTCCTATATTGTGCTCTTTAGATTACAAGAAGATGGATGGAATAAAGCAAATCTAATTGATCATACTATCTCTCCTATTGTATGATTCCAAGGTCCATTTGTGGCTTGGGGTGCCATTTGAGATATTGTTTACCATATCTTATGCAAAGTAATTCAGTTTAGGCAAATCGAATTTTTCATCTTATTTATATTCCAACATTCATGTAGACCACTCCCCCACCCATTTATCATACACGAATGGGATATGTTTTTTTAGGCATTGTATACAAAATTAAAAGATTTCAGGGACCGGAAATAAATAAAGGAAAGTTTTAGATTTAAAGATAGTTATTTTAGGGAGAAGATTCGTATAATATTTAGGACTTTTTTAGAGATAAGAGATAAATAAAGGAAAGTTAAAAATTTAAAGAGGGTTATTTTAGGGAGAAGATTCTTTAATATTTAGGATTCAAATTTAAATTACGTCATGTGTCGCTTTCTCATGAAGAAAATTGCACCACGTATTTTAATATGCCCACCATCTTGGACCTTAATAATCAGCTACTTATCACTCTTGTCTTTTCTTCGACTCCTCTATTTGATCATTCCTTGTTGAGTCATACTACATTAGCAATAATCAAAATATATTTACCAAATCAAAAAAAATTCCAAACAACCAAGAACATAATCAAAAGAAACTTGATACATAATCCATTTGTATAGAAAACATGTAGAGAGAAGCATGCAACGTGTCTCCTATTCCATCTGTCCATAAAAGCTATTAGTACACGTTTTACGTTCAACCCATCATACTCACGATGCGCTAGAGTAATTAAATTGCACAAAAATGACAGTGTCATCATATGTGGATATTGGCACAGAAAAGGAAAGATATCTCTTCACATGTGTACATAATAGTTAGATTTGGATGGATGTTGTAAAAGAAGGAAAGAGAGAAATTAGGGAGAGAGAGAGATTTTCATTGAGAGAATAGGTAGGGAATGAATGAGAGATTTTAGGAAAATTGATCTCATGCCTTTATTAAGAGCATGACACGCGTCGCATCCTCATGAAGAGAATTGTGCCACATGGCCGTCTCTCATGAAGAGAATTGTGCCTCGTATTGGTCTTTGACAAAATGGGGTATTGTTATAATATATATAATGTCCCAAAATTAATTGTCTTAATTACATACCATAAGTTTTTAGAGTAAAATGATACTTTTGCCCATCTCTTTATCCATGCGTGCATAATCTCAAAAGGTTGAATTTATTTTTCTTTTCCTTTTTTAATTTTTAAATGTTAACTTCCTCGGGATGAACATACTTAATGGCACAAGAGAAGTATAGCAATAAGCTAAAATAAAAGGAGAAAGAAAACAGTGCTCAACAAAAATAAAGATCACAAGACTAAGATACATTTAGCTAAAAGGATGGACCACCTCTTTCCAATTACATATAACTTTAAAGATAGTAACATTAACAGTTACTCTAGTATATTTAGTACAAGTGAGTATCCCCAAATGAATTCATTTTTCATCAATAAAGGTCCATTTCATTAAATCTAAATTGATCGTAATGCAATCAACACTCATAATTGGCTATAATTGACCCAATCTATACACAACCCCTACTAGATTGATGAGAATTTAAATTATATTATTAAGCTTCATGTGCATAAGAGAATTTAGAATCTGAGATCGACTATTGGGACTTGGATAAAATAATGGTTTTTTTTTTTTTTATAAATAATGACATACGTAACTTTGTTCAACTAATGTAAGGGTAAAGTTGTCACAAATATGTTAGTGGTCATCTTTTCTCATTATGACTATTGATATTGGGCACATCAAAGGGAATTAAATGCAGAAAAAACAAAGGGATATATGCAAATACAAAAACCACAGGAGTCTATTTACAAACTCTATAATCTGTGGGTGGTATATACAAAAAAACTCTTGTATATATTAAAGCAAAAAAAGGGAAGATGTAGAGGATGCCACATCAGCGGGTAAGGAGCTCTCCTTTCAAAAACAAACATAGTTGTAGCATGGGCTGATTCCTAACCTGCATGATTGAAAAGCCATCCATTTGATAATTTTGAATCTCCTATATTTCTTTGAAACCTAAAATATATCTCTTAACAAAATTCAATTTTGTAAATTAATGCAAATTTTAATTCCTAAAACCTATCTTTAATGATAGGAAAACATTACTCAAAGTCAACCCTATTTTATCGCAATAGTCCCTCCCTAATACATATGAATACTTATATATGCCAACCACCTTTAGAAAGTACGTACATGAGACCCACCTTTAATACATGGGGCCACATTTAAACACAACAAATACACCTTTAGTAATTAAGACATGAGGTCCACCTTTAGATGTTACATCTTGTGACATCCCCAATGCTCCTTGGAGAGCCAAGTCAGCAAGGGCCTGTGCTGAGCCGGGGCCAAAAAATTATCCAAAAATGTTGATTTAATAAGAGTGGTCCCACTGTCTAATTGATGAATTCATATTAGCCCCATTTAAACTTCCATCTAAATTTTAATTTATTATAAATGATATTAGATTAAGATCCTCCTAAAATCTTTTGAATGTTGAAACGGAACTAAATGTAGATCATGCTAGGTAGAAGTGCATTTCATCTTAACTTATATGGTCCCTAAAATTTCTATTTCATATCTTTAAAGCCTTCTGATCGAAAACCTTAAGTGCAAGGCCTCAGGTAATAATAATACTCGGTGATTTCGGGGTTGATCCATATTCCAGTAAAAATATGTTTGTTTGTAGCTATCCTAATGAAAATCTAAATCTAGTCTAATAAAATTTATACAAACTAGGGCACTACTATATAGAAAATAAAATTAATTACAGCAAATTACAACCCTTCTAAAAATAATATTCTTAAACTAAAAACTTAAATCTATAAAAGACTAAACTAATTGTTGCAACATAAACAAACAGATTAAGAATAGCTAATCACTGAAGTTAACAAAATAAAAAATACAAATCAAGGACTAACTAACATGTGGAATTATATCTAATATGATACAAAATTTTAAATCACTATTATCGTGCAAAAAGTCTAATGGTACAATGCTAAATGCCTAACTAATCTGATATGCAAAATCTAATGCATTCAAAAGCATAAAATACAATCAATCATGCAAAAAATAACATGAAGGAAAGAACATGCAGAATACTATTATAATGCAAAAATTAAATAGATAAAAATAAATAACAATGTAGGAATTTAAAGGATGGTGTTTTCTAGATTTATAATATCAGATTTTGTTCTTAAATATTAAAGGTATGGGCTCTAGAACTTCAACTAAAATCTGAGTTATCAATCTAATTTGAGAATGAATCGAAATTAGAAGTAAGTTCAGATAATTTCATAACTGATTCTTAAAACATTATGTGCACGGAAATCATTCTTTCACTCGAGTTTGCATTGCCCCAAGCGCGTGGTATATCGCAGAGATGACATGGCGTCAAGTAAGATTACTAAACTCAGTGATTGAGTATAAACTAGTCTCTACGTTACTGAACTACTGCTGATTTCTATTCTATTCAAAGCACATAACGATTAATTAAAAAAAATACAAATTTGAAATTCAGAATCCAAAAATAAATCTTACTAGTACGTTGAAATTTCCATTACATTATATCTGAACTTAAACTAAAGCATAACATTACAAGTGAACTAGGATGTTGGTCGCCCCTGTGAAACATTGCCAATTAAAGCTGGTGGTGGGGCTGATGAAGAGCCTCCTTCGTTGATCTTTGCATGCAGCGGCTGACCTTGGTATAAGGGTTTGGAGGCTGAAGCCCCCACCCTGACCTGAATAAGTTTAAATTTTATTTTAAAAAAAACCCTAGTAAACTTTGAAATTTTACATATATTTTTTTCACATATGCCCCTTCTCCCACTTTTTTTTTTTTTACACAAAGCCCCCACAAGGTGAATTTCCTAGGTTCGCCTCTGTTTACAATGAAGAAGAGGAGAGGGAGAAGGTAATGGAGCGAGTGTCAAGCGCAAAGGGTGTAGGACATCCAAGCATGAGGTTGGACATCCACCCCTTGTTCCTTTTATTATTATTATTATTATTGCTTGGACATCCACCCCTTATTCCTTTTATTATGATTATTATTATTTTTCAATCTCTTTCCTTCTTGGATGAGGTTTATCTAGCAACCTTTATCTTGAACTCCTAGTTAGATAAGACTTAGAAAGTTTACAAGAGAATTTTGCTCTTGGGAGATAAAGCTTTCAATAAAAAAGATTACTCTCCATGTTTTCAAATTCTATCCCAATGTTAACTTCAACTATGGTCCCACATGAGATATGTAAGAGAAATCTTAAAAGATGAAAAGTCCTCTTAATATTGCATTAGATGGGACCATGGAGTATGAAACACCTATGTGGACCCCACTGTTGATGTGCCCTATGGCTTTGGACTTCCAATGTGCATTGATCTCCTTCTGTATTTGGATTTTTTGTTTGGTAATCTTCTTTCTTTCCAATTATCTCCCACCAAGATTTTCTTTATCCTTTTCCACTAGAAATTTCAAATCTGGATTTGCTAAATTTCTAAAGATAATGAGAGATAATTAAAAAATTGTTAGAATTTGTAATGGCCTGAGGTGGGACCCGTTTGTGATCTTCAATTTCTTCTTCCACTTGGAGTCTTCTTTTGAATTTCTTCTTCAATTAATCCCTTCAACATTAGTCCCATCATGGCTATCCTCCCTTGGGAGTGGTCTCCAGATGGTCTCCTACTTCAACTAGGACTTTTCTTCTAATTGGCTTCTTGGCTTTCAATTAGGAAGTGGTTAAGAGTCTTAATGTAATTGGAATTCCTTCAAGAAGAGTCCTGATGGAACTAGGATTCCTCATTTTTTTGAAATTTTGGAATTTAAGAAAAAGAGATTAGGAAAAATAAGTCATGTAATAATTTTCTTGAAATTATGCTGAAAATTGTATAAAATGATTTATTTACACTTAAGTTCAAAGTTTTAATGTTCAATCACGTAAATTGTGAATTCATGTTAAAACAATGTATTAACCTATTGCACTTAAGTTCAAAGTTTTAATGTTCAATCACATAAAATCATAAATTCATGTTAAAACAATGTATTAACCTAATTGAGTCCATATATTTATATGAAATGATGTAGAAATTATACAATTTTATGGACTCATCACCTCTGTAACTCATATTTTTAAGATTTTTGAATTGAGGCCTTTGTTCCACCTAAAATTTCCATTCCACTCCAAAGACTCTTAAATGGTGTGGAAAGGAACTAAAGCTAGATTTGAACAATACGTGCTCTCCCTCTCCAACACTCATGTTTTTTCTCTCACGCTGCACTCTCTCACACACATTTTTATGAATGCTGTTTTACATTTGGGGTCCTTTTTCAAATTCCTTTGATGAAGGTGAAAGTTGATGAATTTGATCTATCATTTAGAAATCTTATTTATTTATTTCTTATGGTAAAGATGACTCTTACTTTGATTTGTTGATGAATCTTCTATCTAGGGCTTCATTTCCCTTTTTTTCTTTTTTTTTGGTGGTTTTTCTTATGGTAACTATAATAATCTACTCTTGCTATGTTGATGGTTTTGAATTTGGGTTTGGGCTCACCCACGTACAGTTTCATTCATGAAGGTCCACTGGTAAGGCATGGCACTCTTTGTTTTTCCCCATACCATTTTGGCACTCACCAGGTCAATGTAACTCAATCAAGTTGCATGCGTATTAAGAAAGTTTTACTAACATGGAACTTGCATAAGTTATGCTAAATGATATTTTGGCACTGATTGAGTCAATATGACTTGATCAAGTTGTATGTATGTCGCGAAATATTTATTGATCTTGGCAATTATTTAGTCAAACATATGCCGTACGTGGGATATAACATCATTCATGCAGCATACATTACTTGTACTCTTGAAATTCAATTAGCATTATTCTCTTTGGTATAACATTTTAAAAGCAATATCTTGAGTGGACATTCTTAACTATAATAAAATTCTTCCTTTTCTTATATGTTGATGAAGTAAGGTATGATATTTTTATATTTATCATAGCTGACTCATGTTAGACTCATTTGGTCTTTACATTTATTTATATTCTAATTTTTATATTTATAATTCTTTTCTCTCTTTTTCCTTAAAAATTATATGAAAAATCAAAAAAAGTGAAAATTATAAATTTGATTTTTATTTAAAGATCTTGTAAATTTACTTTATTTTTTCTCCTTTACAATTTAATATATAAATATTTAAGAATGATAAATTACATAGTTATTTTTATATTTATTTATTTATTTCCAATCTCATGTACATAAATTTCAATATACTTTGTTTTTGTTTTGCATTGGCCTTTGTTGCTAGTAAGTAATTTAGAAAGTAGTTATAGGAGTGTTAAAGATGCTTAACCACAGTGTTTAACAACTAAATACATAAAAAAAAAAACTAAAACATAAATCAAGTTGTAAATAAGTAACACAAACTAACACATAAATAAATGATAATAGCACCATGTTTAACCACGTAAATTACTTCCATGTGCATGATGCACTAATTACTGACCCTACTATCTAGACATCCAAATAAAACTAATGCATATTTTTTTAAAGAATTTTCCAGCACAAAGAAGGCCTGACGTGACTCAATGAATATCAAATAAAAATCTAATGTTGTGTTCAAACAATTCCAATATCGTATCTTGATCTTCATTTGGTAGGCCCCAGATCTTTTAATTTTGGGTCGGGTTGGTTGTTGGACTCGGTGTCGAGTTTAGAGCGTTAGATGGATGTTTGTTTAGCCATTTAGGTGTTTGGGTCATTGCACTTAGGACATTTTGTGAGTAAGGCCCATCGGTGATGGGCTAGTCAGACCTCCTTGGGCCTGGGGCTTAAACCATTTAGACCTCTGTGGGTTAAAAGCTCTTCTTTGGAATTGCATAAAACCTTTTACAACAAATAGGCCCTTTTCTGTAATTAAAAGAAACCCCTCTAACCTTAAGCCAACATAACCCTTCGATCATTTTCTTCCTCTTCATTCTCATTCTTTCTCTCTTGTGCAACCAGCCCTAGTCATCCTTAGAGAGCCAGTATCTCAAGGAGAAGAGGCTCCCTTACAGCATCATCTCCTCATCGTCTTCCCCTCCCTCCATCTCGATAGTGCCTTTTACAAAGGTAAGCATCCGTCTTCCAACCATCATTAGATCTTTTGTTTCATTTAGAGTATACATTGATAAGTTAGAATGGTCGTATTGAATGTGGGTTTGTATGAAGTCTTGTTTGAGTAGTCAGTCTGGGACTAGAGAGGGGATTTGTGCTCAGAATATCCTCTGCATCTGTCGATTTGAGTTTGACTATGGACAACCCAAGGCAAGTGGATATCTACAACAAAAGGTTTAATAATGGTTCTTTTTGGATTAGTATTGTTTATGAATAAAGATGGTGGGTTTAAGGTGTTTGGAAATCTGCAGATTGGTCGTATATTATATAGTTGTTGTAGATGTTGTTCGGATGAAATGCCCAAAAGGGGCTGATCATGCTCGAAATGTGATGTGAAATGCAATGGATTTGAGTCCAACATTTACACATTTCAAGCGTTAAGAAGAATGAGAAATAACTATAGTTCATCATTATTTTTCCTTTTATTTACAGGGGGTTCAAATGCTATGACCACGGGGATGCAAGTTGTTTATAAGTTTTGAAACATTTACAATCCCTCCATCTAGTCTCAGATTTGATCTAAATCTGAAATTTGTAAGAAATTACATGAAAATCGGTAAAAATACAAAAACAATGAAGCAAAAGGGAGTGACCATGGGTTACGGTCATTGGCCCCCTGCTAGCCACGATCACTGGCAAATAGAGACCAAAAAGGCCATTGTTTGCTCTTTTTTGTTCCCTGTTTCGCTTCTATTACTTCTTCAAAGTGCTGGAGCCTATTTTCTTCGAATTTGGGCTAATGAATGACCACCGAAAGTGTTTGATTTGGCTGTGGAATCAACTTAAACCTTTGATAATCATCACCTTTTGGTCATGGATTATTTTTGCATAAATCCAAAAAGGGTGCTTAAATAAGCAAAAATGGAGCCAAAGTTGTTCATTCTAAATTTATAATTTTCAAGGAACATAATGAAGCCTAAAGAGGCTTGTTCACAACTTTCAAGATAGCCCAAAACCCTTCCCAAGTGAGAAAATTAAAAGAAGATGTTATCCAGGTGGCCTTTGCATATATCTTTGTTAAGTGAGGTACATGTTTCTTCCTCTCCTTTGAATTATTTCTCACCTTAAAATAGTGAGAATGAGAAGAAGACGTAAGTTTAAAGTGCTTGAAGTGCCTTGGAATCATCGCCAAATGCTTAGAACTAAGCTTGAACTTGCTTTGATTGCTTCGAACCTTGCTTAAACTCATCTCTTCATATTGTCTATGTACTGTCTTCTCCTAAGAGTTCAAATCTCTCATTTTATAGACCTCAAAGGTAGTTTTTAGGAGTTATAGGGAGTTGAAGGTCAAAAGGGAGTGGATGAAACCATTGAAAACCGGAGGAACTGCTCCACAAGTGTTAGTGACTATAGCCGCGGTCACTCCTAGGTCCTGTTTTTGAACTTTTGCTTATGTGATCCGTTTTCACTTGTTTAGGGCCCAAACGATGTCCAATCTCCACAAAACTTCGAGGATGCTTTTTAACACTATTTTGAGTGTGTCATAAAAATTTCAGCTTGTTTTGACTTTCTGAAGTTGGTCAACTCTCCTGTTGACTTTTTTTTGACAATGGCCCATTGTTTTAGCTGTTTAAGGCCCAAATGACCTCAGTTTGGTTTGAAACTTAGAAGGACTAATGTCAGGGGTATCTTGGGGTGTACATCCAAATTTCACGCAGTTCGGATTTGTGAAAGTAGGATTTAGAACTGTGACCTACTTATTGCATGTTCTGAGGCACTATTCACCTCAAACTGTAGGTAGTTAGCTTGTTTTCTACCCGAACGATGTTCAATTGACTTAAAACTTTTGAAAATTTATTTTGAACATATTTTGAATCTCTGTTTCAAATTTCATCAGCTTTGCCTCCTTGGAAGTAGGATTTTCGCTAGTGACCTCCATGGCTCGGGGGGTCACTAACTTCTAAGTTGACATGCAGTGGAAGTAAAACCAAATGAATTCCTCTTGACTTGAAAATTTGTAGAATCTCCCTTGAGCATGACTGAAGCTTTGTATCCAAATTTTATTAATTTTGGATGTCGGGAAACAGGACTCTGGTCAGTGACCCCATGACTTGGGGGTCACTACTGACCCCATGACTTAGGGGTCACTGACCCAAAGTTGATATGTTTGTAGACTTTGGGTTAAATAATGTCCGTTTCCTGAGATTTTGCAGAGCCTCCCTGTAATTTGAGCTTCCTCTAGGAATTTCAGCTAATTTGATCTTTGTGAGGTGTCACTTTGCACAGTGACCTCATAGAGCTTAGTAGATGACCATCTAAGCTAAGTTTGTGTCCAAATGAAGTCCAAATGCTCTAAAATATTGAAGGATAGTATTTGAATGTACTTGAAGGCATTCCTCTTAGTTTGAGCTTGTTTTGACATGTAAAAGTGTTAATTTCCATAGTAACACTAAGGAGCTGGCAAACAGTCATTGAAGCTTGATTTAAGTTGAAATGAAGTCCAAATGCTTTGAAACTTTGAAACATCATTTCAAAGCATGTTTGTGGAGTTGCCATGAGATTTTTAGCCATTTTGGTAACCCTGAAGCTTGAATATGTTTGGTGACCTTTAGGAACCTCAAACTTGGTGTTTGGTGAGTTAAGTGACTAAAATCCGCTGATTCTGAAACTTGAACTATTGTATTTTAAGCTTATCTAAAGTCTTCTGAGTGGATTGGATCAGCTCTAAACATCTGGATGTAGTACTAGACTTGTCATTCTACAATTCTAAGGTTTATGTACCATTGGTTTGGAATTTACTTGTAATGTATTCACTGCAACATGATTGATTTTTTTTTATGGGTCAATAAGTGCCCCCTCCAGGTGCAATGATTCAAGTATGACAATCATTGTGCCTCGAAATAGCTAATCTATGGGAATGATGAATGGCTTTAATGAAAACGGTTTTGTCAAGGTAGGTTGTATGCCTAGACTTGAAATTTTTGAAAATTTTGATAACAACTATGAAGGAATCTTGGTAAAAACATAAGAAATCTGAATTTCTTTGCCATATTTTCACAGATATCAAAAGTAACATCTCTGTGGGGATTGTGGGGAACACCTACAAAAAGAAATCCCTGAGGTATTTGAAAATTCAAAATTTTATGAATTTGGGTTTTGGATTTTGGCTTTTGGAGATGGATTTTCTTTTGACCTATTTGTCACGGATATCCAAAGTGGCATTCTATGGGGATTATGGGGAACACCCACAAAAACAATCCTTGAGGTTTTAAGAAAATCAAAGGTTTAGTTTAAAATGAATTTGAGTTTGGATTTTCATGGATTTTTGGTCTATTTTCAAAAAATCAAAGTTAAGGTTTTGACTTGACTTGACATGAGTTGAGATGGAATTTTGAAAAAAAATTGACTTGTGTGGGTTTTGATCCAAAACAATTTTAGATAGTGGCTCAAAATCATGTTTGACCTAAGGTAATTTTGAAATTTGGATTGTTTGTAAAGAAAACCCCCTTCTTTGTTTTTTTATAATTTCCCCCAAAATAGGTTCATTTTATTGTGGAAATTCATTTCTTTTGTAAAATACCCTAAGTGGGCCTACCATGTGCTGTGGGAATTTTGAATGATCACACTTGAGAAAGTGGTGACTAAATAGTGGGTTCTACTGTTAAAAATTATAGTGACCATGAGGGTCGGAGTAAGGTGGCAGTGACTATGGGTTTGGCCAAGGCATGGACCCTACTATCGAGACATCTTGTGTTTGTGGGAAAGAGTAAGTTAATTATTAGGCCATGGGCTTGAGAGAAGCAGCTGGAGTCATGTGGACTTAGCCAAACCATGGAACCCCATGCCTAAGCTGGCAGTGTCCCTGGGAATGAGGGTTGAGATATCAGTGGTCATGGGCTTAAGGAGGGCCAGGCATGGGTCCCACTAGTTCAAGACATTTTGATCAAGCAATTTTAGTGGGAGATGAAGGCGTGCCCACCAAGCCATGGGCCCCATTTGCTTAAAATGGCAATGACCGTGGGGACTTGAAGAAGTCCCGTGTCTGTGTCAGCTATATTAAACTCGTGCCTCTGTTTTCTGAGCCATTTCCCGAAATAATATTTTTTATTACTAATTTAAGAAACTAAAGCTATTTTGAATTTATTTCCAAAACTACTATAAGACTCTGTTAGAAATAGACTATTACAAATAGCGTCTTCAATGAAGATGCCATCAGCAATAGTGTCTTTGTTATTTAATTTTGAAAAAAAATTAAAAATAAAATAGAAAATTTCAAAGGCGAAGACTCTATTGGTAATGGAGTCTTCATCTTTGATTTTTTGGAAATAAAATAGAAAAAGTATATTTTAAAAAAGCAATAAAGATTGGAAAAAGTAAAAAAAAAGTAGAAGACGGGTGGTTTTACGTTGAAGATTCTATTGCTGATGGAGTCTTCATCTTAAAGACTCCATTAGAAATGGAGTCTTTTATTGAATTTTATCAAATAGGTCACGTGCCTGCGAGTAAGTTGAATAGTAGGTGGCGCCAATGAAGACTTCGTTGAAAATGGAGTCTTTTTAGGAACTAAGTCTCACTCACTTTTATTTCTTTATATATACGGTATGGATAGCAAAAATATTAAAACTAAAGCAGTTATCAAAATTATTGGACAACATAACAATAAAATGGAAAGTCAAATATGGAACTTTAATAAATCTTCATTAGATTTTCTACCATAAGTACGATTCTACCTAATCAATAGTTAAATCAATAAAATATACTAAGTCATTTTAATTGATCAGATTCCTTTGAAAGTCTATCCAAATCAAATCTACAAGGTGTTTGACTTATTAGATTTCATAGATCACCAAAATTTGAATATTGCATGACCATAAGATTAATGATCAAAGGTTAATTTCAATAAAGGACGACCAATCTATGTGACTGATCTGGTTAAACAAGTAACATAAAATATGAAAAAAAAAAGAAAGAAACATATATCACATATATTAATAGCATATTAGCCAATTAGCTGGAACATATTACAAATGGATTTCATAAATTCAATGAAAATTGTTTTCTAAGATGTATGTCACTAAGGCAAAAACTAGTTAGAAACTCCCACCCTCTTATAAACTAAAAATTAAGCTTTGAGACTTTATTTTGGTTTGAGAAAATGTCCATGGTAGTTATTGGTTTTTAGTATTTTGCTTGGTCGCTGATAAAATGGAAGAAACATTACTTAATAAGGAATTTAAATTAAAAAAAATCTATAAAACAGAGGTTTTCCCGCCATCAAAACTCTTCTTAAATTTTCTTGAATTTTATTTTTTAAAACACCGTTGTTAAATTTTAAAACACAGAGCAAAAAACCATTGAAATAGGCCCCCATAAACCCTAGTGTATAAAATTACTAAAGTAGAGGTTGTCTTGCCTTGATAACTCTTCTTGAAATTTATTGATTTGTTTAAAAAAGAAATACTGTTGATAAAATGAAGAATACCAAAAATAATAATAGTCATGACAAATAAACACCATTGAGACAGCCCCGTAAAAACCACAATTTCTCTTCTTCTCGTCGTTTCTTTCTTCTTCTCTTCTCCTCTTTATTTTCTTTAGCAGCAACAGGAAGACGGAAACAACGATGGAAGGGAAATTAGAGTTCAATTCTGTCTTTGTAAAACGAATTTTGCATTAGGCCCTTTAGTTTTTTTTTTTATTTTTTATAGATAAAAAAGTTGGAAAAAGTGGAATATTGTATAATTAATGACTAATCCCACTTATTATATTAATCTTAAACTAATTAGGACTAACTAATGTAAATTAAGGGCCGGGGGTCTTACAGTTTTCATCGGCATCGACTCTATAATGTAAATTTTTTGGGTATTTTTACTGAAAACTTCATTAGGAATGGAGTCTTCATCTTAAAAACTCCATTGGAAATGGAGTCTTTAATAAAAACTCCATTCACAATGGAGTCTTCAATAAAAACTCCTTTTCCACTCCATTCTATAATTTTTTAATTTCTTTTCGATATTTAGTCTTTTTAAAATATTCAATTATTTTTTAAAATTAAAAGACGAAGACTCCATTGGAAATGGAGTCTTTACTGAAGACTCCATTCGCAACGGAGTTTTCGTATTCGAATTTTCTATTTTTATTTTTATTTTTTTCGAAAATTAAATAACAAAGACGCTATTGCGGATAGCGTCTTGAGTTTTTGAGTGAAGACACTGTTTATAACAGCGTTTTCTATAAAGACTTCATTTTTAACGAGCCTTATAGTAATTTTGAAAATAAGTTCAAAACGACCTTAGTTTTTTAAATAAATAATTAAAAAATATTATTTCGGGAAATGACTCTCTCATTCTATTATTTTCAAAGCTTTTGAGTTGTGACCGAGAGCAAGAGCAATAGGCGAGCATCTCCTCGAAGCTTTTTCTTGCAATTTTCTCCATCTTGAGTCAACTACTATGGCAGGTATGCATCTTGAACTTCATCTTTTCCTCGTGTATTGTCCATGGCCGATTACAATCTTGTCTGATTTTTCTTTCAATTTCTACAACGATTTGCATATTCAAATGATGTAAAGCATTTCTCATGTACTGTGTCTCTCTCTTCTGGTGAGTTGTAACCAAAGTGTGCTCCAAGATTTCTATGGCTGTTCATGATTCAGTGGTTTTGTAGATGACGAGTTGAAGCCAGGGGCTTGGCTTTTCTTGTTTCAATTTCTGCCTCTTCCCATCCAATCTGTCATTGGTGTCCAGATGCTATTTAAGTTTTCTCTATGATGACTGGCATGGATTAGAAATCGTCCCAGCTAAGCCATGGCTTCATTGTCCGTGGAATTCTCATGGTCACAGCCATTATTATCCATAGTCACCACATGTTTGAAGAAACGGTTGAGAGAAAACAAAATTTTGTTTTATCTTTTTTTTTTCTTCTCTGTTCCTCTTTCCTGGTTCACTGCTGATGCAAGAATCCTGCATTCTTCTTGTGGGGGTCTTCTCAAATTGGAGGCTGCCTAAGCCAACTCATGGCTACAGTAATCTCCGTCCATGGAAATCCCACGGTTATAGTCTTAAGTGACTGTTCTCTAGTTGCTGTTTTATTTGATAAGCAATACCAACTGCTGCAAGGAAGTCATTTAAGCCAGTATCTGTTCTATCTATGGAAGTGCCACGGTCATCACCCCCTTAATGAAATGCCTGCCAAAAAAATTTTTTTTGTCTCATTTTGGCTGGTTCAGTAAAAAAGAAAACAATAATGCTTTCAACTCCAGTCTTGTGCACAATGTGATAGTGTGTACTATATCCAAGCAACCCATGGTCACGACCTGATGTGATTTTTGTTTTTTTGTATTGCTATTGTGTTTTCATGCTTCGACCTAGTGTTAGCTTTTCACCATTACATTTCGTCTGTTTCAGTACTGAAACACACCCCAAATTCTCAATGGATGTCCACGGTTTTGAGGAGTTTTGCATGTGACAAATTGGTTTTTGTGTTTAACCCCCTCCATTTGATTTTCTCCCAAAATTCTCACTTGCCATGAGGTAGAAACCTTTTTTGAACTTTCTCCATGGTAGCTTGAGATCGAAATTTCCAAGTTGAACAAATTCAAGGTCACGGGTGTTCTTGGGGTAATCCTTTAGACTTTGAACTTCAAAGGATTTGCAAAGAAGTCATCCTTTAACAAACCTGTAGTGAACAAGTTCTGTCTATTTTATTTGAACGTAGACACAGTCGGAGCACACACTGGCTTTTCCAAACTGTGGGAAGTATAGGGGGTTAAGAAGTGACAACCTGCTTGATTCCCAACATAGTGTAAGGTGCAAGTTGACTCACCATAGCCTCTGTGGGAATTACAGGGGATTGGTCTGTTGTAGTTTACTTGGTTGCTGGCATGACACAACACAGACTTGACCACCATGACTTCTATAGGAATTGTTCATGGTTTAGCAAACCGAATAGCCGCAAGGGGCATTCTTTTTGCTTTTAATGAGAAGCTTACTCCCCTTAAATCCCAATAATTATGAGAAGTATAAACCACCCAAATTCGAGTGGCTGGTTAAAAAAACTGATGAAGATAGGATGAACCTCCGATCGAGTGGTTGAATGTAGCTTTGAATAAGTTGTTTTACATTGTCTTTCTCAACTAGAACTTCCAAGGCTAATTCACCTCCGGTTGAGTGGTTGAATGAGACATTTTACATTGTCTTTTTCAACTACAATTTCCAAGGCTAATTCACCTTCGGTTGTAACCTTAAATGAGCCGTTTTACATTGTCTTTCTCAACTACAATTTCCAAGGCTAATTCACCTCCGACTGAATGGTTAAATGTAGCTTTGAATGAGACGTTTTACATTATCTTTCTAAACTGCAATTTCCAAGGCTAATTCACCTCCTTGGCTTTTCCGATGTCAACCTGAGATGTGTCATTTGAGTCACTTTTAGTGATGCCGACCGTTTTTGTGGGAAGTTAATGGATATAGTATCACCTTCCAATCATGAATGACAATTGATGATCTTTGTTTTGAAAATAACTTTGCAAAGAAATATTTCCTTCATTAGCTCTATATTCACTGAAAATAGCGCATGGTCGATCCCACAAGAATATCTAATAATCCCATCGTAGCAAACACCGCTCGGGACTTTGTTTGCTAAAATTTATTAGGAACGCTGTCTCGGGAATGTGGAAATCCCTTAGTCAGTTTCAAGTTTGAATGTGGAGAGCAAAACAATCTTCAATAGTTACAGGTAAGTCTAATGAAACCACGAGGAGTGACCAAAGGTGGTTACTAATAGATCGATGGCACTTACTTTTGCTTTCAATGCTTTAAAATTGATCTTGCTCTTCATTGACCTTGTTGAAAACATGCCATATACTTTCAAATGTTGTTCTTTTATATATGTTTGAGCTTATTCATGCTTTGTGCTGTATATTGTTGCTATCATGCCTTGCTTGTATTGTGCATGCATTTCTTGCATTGGATACTACAATTTTTGTACTCGAACACGAATCCAATTACCCCATGAAAGGTCTTAAGGTGCTTGAACACTTGTTTGGACCAAGAGCCTCAATTTCGGGACTTAAGTGTGCCTTAATGCCAATTCTTGGTCTCAGAATCAAGTATTATTTTCTCCTTTTGGCCTTCTGCTGAGGGGAGATGCTACTGAAATTTCTGTAGAATTCCATGCCTTAGTTATTTTTGCTGTTGCTGATATTTTCTTCTCATTCTGTGTTTTGTAGACAGAAAAGGCAAAGCATCTATGGCGTCAACTTCTGGCATTAAAAAGGGTCATTCTAAGAGTAAAGGTACAAGTAACCTTGACCCAAAAGATCCAAACGAGGCACAGGCATTTGCTTTGAGAGACCAGAGAACCAGAGCCTTGACAAGGACAAACTGGTATACATACTAGTGTCTAGCCAACAATACTGCTTGGGAGAATAATGACAAAGTGAGCGTAGATAAGCCATGTTATATATTTGGAGATGCTAGGAAAAAGAACGTGAAGAGTCCTTCCGACAACGTATAGTATCGCTATATAGACTCAGTGGGAATTTTTCATGAGTTAACCATTGTTCGGTCTGTCAGGCGATATCTAACCATAATGTCAATGACTCCCACTATTCCAGCAAGGAATGATCCATTTCCACGGAGATAGCATCACAGTCATTACAAAATTGGTAAGTTCATGCACCAACCTCCATATTACGTCACAGAGTTTCCAAGATCTGAAATAGAGGCAATAGAACCGTGTATTCTAAATCTTGAGGTAGGCACAGTGATTTCACAACTCAAAACGGTTGGACTTGGTATCCACACTAGAGATGGGAGTGCCTAGCTCGGCGAAAGACACCCATCCCGCTGATGGTTTAACTATGCCAGAGATTAGCAAGGCTGGGTGACTTTGATTAAGCATCATTATGCCGAGGATTTAAAGGTAATTGGAATTTTTGATGCTGTAAATGCCACCACACATATAGTCCCGTGTAAGAACAAGAACATCTGCAGGGCTATTCTGGAATTATTTTGCCCAGCGACCGGTACTTTCATCACTCCAAACATGAAACTAGGGTTTTCTTTGTGGGAGATAAAAAATTTTTTTGGTTTAGCACCATATGGCGAAATTTATGATGAAACCATTCTGCGAGTGAAGAGTTAGCTACCATGGCTGATGAGTTCTAGACCGCATATTATCTCTTCTTTGCGCTGAAAGATTCAATCCAAACGACCAGCCACAGTTGAGGCAAAGTCACCCAATGGATGGGTCATGTGAAGGGTATCACCAGCTCTTTCTTCATAAATAAGGGCAGATATTTCAAGTGGCAAGAGGTTATTCCTAGCAAGGACCCCAAGAAGGACTCAGCTATCACTTATCATGAGGATCCGGACTTCCAGCCATATATTTTTGCCAAGTATCTAGACTTGAAAAGGAAGTGTTGGCTTACCACATTTTTGGCAAAATGGTTGTCTAATGTTCTTTTCCCGAGTTCCTTAGGTGACTTTAGGCTTGATTGCATATATTCAACGCTCAGAATGGCCTTCGGACATAGTCTTGCCTTAGGCCCTACTTTTGTTGCATAAATGCTAATCGAGTTGAAGCTGTTGGGTTTTACCGTCAGAGAAGGGAAGCCTTTCAACTGGTATTATGCTGAATATTTGTTATACACCTGGTTCACATATCATTGCAATGGTCTTCATTCACACAACAATGCCCTAGGAAGTATCTTTATGGAGGGTGTTGTAGGCGGCAGCTGTCAGATCAACACTTATTCCATGACTGACTTACACCAACACTTGTAAAATTTTAACAATTATGTTGCTTCTCGCAATGTTGTACCCAACATCAAAGTTCCAACAAGCATGAGAAATGCTGTAGAACCATCGATTGACAAGATCGGAGAGGGTGGTCGAGATGCTGGCTATCAAATGAAGAGAAGAGTTGGTTTTTACGCTTGAGGCTCGCAGATCTGGTATATAGGAAGAACTCATATATCAATATTCAACCTTATATACCTGCCAGGTTTTGCAGACAATTTGATCTTCATCAAGCCGTTGTGGGAGCACCTGGCCAAATTTGACACACTACTGGTTTTTACAGGATGCCAAAAATGCTTGGGAATTTGTAAGGTCCTAATCCCAACTAATTTCAATTTATGTTCATTAATCTTTTTTTTATATTAATAAAATTTGTTTAGGCTAACTTAACTCAAACCCCTTGGGCTTGGGTCATGAATAGGTAGTAGGGTTGGGTTCGAACTTTACCTAGGTAGTTAAGGACCTTTTTGTAATTTAGAGTCCTTGCATCATATTGATATCTCCTTAGTTGCATCTTGTGTAATTCTTCATTTAGACCATCTTTCATGTTTGGTCCAACTTAACTTGAATTCATCTTAGCCCAATTGAGGTCCATTTGACCTAAATTGTAATTTTCCCAGAGATATTGGACTTGCATGTACAACTTCAGGAAAAATTGAGTTAAAAGATGAGTCAATGTCCTTCTTCATCTATCCTTCTAATCATTGCTGGAACTACTTTACCTTTTCACTTTTCTTTGTCTCCACCTTAACTTGGAGCAGGAAACAAAGTCTTGAAGCCTTACATGCAAGAGGGATAGCTTCTATCCATCTTCTTCTTCTTCTTTTGAGCATCTCTTTCATTAGAATCATTATATTCACCATCTTCTTCACACTACACCTCCCTAAGGTGGAATCTCTACTTCCATTTCAATTCTTTGGGTTTAATAGAGTCAAAGAGACTCAAAAGAACAACATGCATGCATCTTATACTGGATTTACTATTGCATGTCTTTGTATGTTATAGGGAATTCATCTATTGAGGCTTTTTCTACCCCCTACACACACCAAGGAGAAGTTGATAGGGTTAAGCACTGCATAAAAAGCAAGTATTAAAGTATATATTACTACATGTATGTCTAAATTTGTTGATTTTTGAAGTGATCACTTTAAATATAAGTTACAGCTCATTCACCCTTGATTAAGCAAATATATATGTTGGATTAGGTGATAATGAGTATATATATACAATATTAATGATATGTGAGCAATGTAAGATCTATTATGAAAATTTGGGAGCATAAGGAATTTTATTGGAACTAAGAATTAAGAGTTTTGTATTGAACTCATCCTCTAGAATTGTTTTTAGAAATTCCAAAGCTTATGGTGAAGCCCATGGCTAAGCTGTAAGTATCTACGGCTCAAAATCCAGAGAGTTCAAAAACCCACTTTTGAACTATGGCTAACCCTCGGCTAAGCTGTGGAATGAACTACGGTTAAGCCATAACCATCCCGTGACCAAACTGTAAATCATTTTATGGTAAACTTTCCCGAGAGCACTAAATTCTATCTTTCTTATAAGCTAACCCTCAGCTAAGCCGTGGACTTTGCTACGGCTAAGCCGTAACTGCATATGAAATTGAGGGAAAAGCTAAGCCACTTAGTTAAGCCATAACATGTATACGGCTAAACTGTAAAACATTATGAATTTAAGATATTAGGGATTTCAAATGACCTTATAGTGTTTTAGATATGGCAACTTTTCCCTAACTAAACTGGTCCAATGGTGATTAAATGATAAGGAGAACAAGTGTAGAGTTGTTACTTATTCTCTTCGATTTTCCTAATGAATTCCCGTTGTTACATCATGGGTGTAGGCATAAGAAGAGGTATCCTTTGCATACACAATGTAATGCCAAGATTTGGTAACACAATGACACCGGATGTCTTATGAATACTTTGTATTGAATGCCCTCGGGATCATAGATTGTCTAGCATAGGGTTGACTAGTAAATTTCCTTGATACCTTCTTAATTTAAATGCATTTATATTGTTAAGAAACCTTGCCTTCAACATGATCTGATCATGCACCCATTTTTCCGGCGAACTTTGGGGTAACCGGACTGGAGCTTCTACTGAGTGTGTGTCTGTGAGCTGAAATGTGTGTAGCTAAGGTTGAAAGGGTTCGAGCCTAATTGCTCATTTAAGTATGCATTATTTAATTACCAATTACCTTGCTAATTCCGATTTCTATGATTTCATATGATCTTAAGACCGAAATCCCCTCATGTATGATATGATAAGTATGAGTGAATTTGTATGAATATGAGACGATTACTATGGTTGATTATAAGCATGAAAGGTATGAACTTGAGTCGGTCTTGATATGTTGAGTCGGCACCACTTAACTTGTACCCTTATTAGGTTTAACGGAACCAATTTGGGTATCCCTTTAGTCATTGTTGCAGTAGTTTATGGAGGAGTTGTTGGCGCTCTTCGAGAAGCTAGCCTGATCCCCTAGCGTAATTCCCATATATATTTATACGCTCTCTCTAGATGATACTCTCTTATTTAGGAGAATATAGCATTGTGAATGCCAACTAGTATGTTTAATGTTCCGTATTGATTTGTTACTCATGCTTACTCATGCACAACATGCCTAACTTACAGTTATTGCTTTTCCTTTAATCAGTATTTTCCTTAATTCATTCGATATATTATGATGGTCTTATATACCTCTATATTTGCTTAACCGTCGTGTTAACAGTGCTACCCGTGATGTTATAGGTACGGAACCCAATCCCAACACGACTGTCGACGAGTCCCCGGAGGGTACCCCAACGGTACTTAGGGGTATAGAAGAGTGGAAGGAAGGCGACATATACTACTAGCCGTCTTACAAAGAGTGTCAAAAGGGGTTTTGTTAGGTTGATGAGTTTAGTGAAGTTTGGACTAGTGTTTGCATGCCTTCTTATTTTGTTAGACATCGATCGATGGGCATGCGTTCAAGATTGTATGAATGACTTGTTAAGTGAATCGTGGTTGTGTGTGTTGGGAATGGATAAGTAAAAAACTTTAAGTCTATTTTACGAAGGTATAATATTCCTTCTATGTATTGCTTATGATCATTATAGGTGTATTTCACAAGTTTCCGCTTTATGTTTGAAGAAGAGTAGGCCATTATATGTGCAGCTACTGAGGTAGACCTTGCTCGTCGATCTTTATCAAGGGCTACTACTACTGCTCCGATGCCAACAGAGGTGCATGAAGATCCAAGTCTAGCAGAAGTGGTCCAATCAATTGAAGTAACTACCAGATTGAGGCCACTGGTTACGATGCCAACAAAACTCCCAGCGGGTCTAGTTCTACACAAGAAGCTAAAAGCCATTCACTCAAAGCTAGTAACCAGATCCCCTGTCAACAAGGGAGCTCCTTCAAAGAAGAGAAAAGCCGAAAGCCCTAGAACTTGTCATTCCTAAAGACTAAAGCTGGTAACACTTCTTTATTTCTTTGTAAGATACTATTATTTTGCTTTTCTTTTACTCTTGTTTTGATGTTTGTGCTTTTCCTTGCCACCTTATCAGCTCAAACTTCAACTACTGGAGGGGTTGTGAGGTAAGTGGCTGAAATTGTTGAAGACTATGCCTCCAATGAAGGAGATCTGAGAGATAGCAGCTTTGATACTGCAACCACCAAGGAACGAACCTATAGTGACATCAATATCGAGTTCGATTTTGAGAAAGATATGCTTGATCATGCAATGAGGCCTGAGTCTGAGGGAAAGGCTATGGTGGATGTTCTTGCAGAGTTCTTTGTTGTGGAGAAATCTGGTGATGATGTGGACGACGCTGCTACTTTAAATAAAGCAACTTGCAGCAATGTACCTGTGGAGCTAAGAGATACGGCCCCTCAAATTGAGCAGCAAAAGATTCCTCCTGAAGTGGGACCAACTACCGGAGTATCAATAGAATAGGGGAAATCCCCAGTGCTGCCAAAGGAGTTCCGACAGATCCAATTTCTGAAGGTGACTTTTTATTTAATTATTTGAAGATTTGTTCTAAGATTGTGATTTAGTTGTTCTAATATTGTGATTTGATCCCATTCATTCATTCTTAGGTACCCGAATGGAGGAAAGTGCTCCTGTTATACCTCCCACATTAGTGAGAAAGTCTTTCGGGTCACTGATTGAGGAGCCAACAGAGAAAAAGAGTCCTCAAGCCTCAATTGATTTAGTCAATATCTCAATTCATAGTAGGTATTTTGAGGCTTCTCCGAGTAGCACCTTGAAGAGTGATTTGTAGCGCTTTGTGGAAGGCTTCTCCTTAGATTCGCCAACCAAAAGCGTCAATCATGATATGGAGTTATCATCGGCACTCGTTGTACTGCCCATCGGCATTAAATCGAGGGTCGATGATGCTTTGGATATTTAGACAGAATCAAATGCTAAACTCGTTGGTGTAGTGGAAAAAGAAGCTGATATTGTAATGATGATCCCAACTGAAAAGGCCATTGTAACAGAACTGATCATAACCAAAACTGATCCTTCTACTCAGAGGAAGTTGGTTTTTAAAACTACAAATCCTATAGAAGATGATGCTCCTGCAACACCCGTTGCTAGTAGTGTGCCTCCAGTTACTGGCGGCTTTACACCTCCTAAAGCCATGACACCTTCAAGGGTTTATTTCTGGGTTGATTAATCATTGCCTATGAAGATTATTGAAGACCCTGCTATTCAAAAGATATTAGATAAGGTTTCTGCTATTGAAGGTGGAGGATCCCGGAAAGCATTATTGCATGTCACATTAACATCGTATACTAATAGGGATCCTTCGGCCACTTTGTCTTCACAAGAGTCACATGACTCACCTTCTGTTCGTGCAGAGGCATTGGCTATTCATGAGAGTGAGGGTATAAATGTTGAGAAAGAAGGAGATGACTGCTCTAGTTCTCAGACTCAGTCAAATTTGCAGGAGCGGGAGTCAAATCTTCAGTTCCTAAGGAGCCCAGTTTGTTTAGGGATACTCCGAGGCCTCAATTTGCCATAAATTTTGCCATGAAGATAGCTTTTTACAACATTTTGCCCACAGTGTTCCAAGGAGATCTTACTTTCGAGAAGATCCAAGGAGCAAAAAACTTGGCTGATATGCTAATATCTTTTGGTGCCGGAACTGATTTGAACGGTCTTCACGATGCTTTTGTCCTTTTTTCAACAAACTTGAAAAAAAGGATACTTGGGACAGAACCGTTGATCATGCCAAATCTTTTCAAGATGAAGTTCTAAGGGATAAAGTTCAACTGGCCATAGAAATTGAGAGCATCGAGGAAGAAATACAGGGGGTGAATGCAAAGTAGGCCAAAATGATATAGAAGCTAACTGTGCGTGTGACTGAGCATGAAAATATACAATAGCGATGATCTTCTTGGAGAATAATATTGAGGACTTGAAGAAGTCTGTTTCAGAGGGCAATCAACATAGAGATGATCTTCTTGCACATGCAGAGGTGAAGCGCACGGCTTTGGATGATTTTGTTTAGTCTCTGGAGAGTGAGTTGAATATTAAATTGAATGAAATTGACATCAATATTGCCATACCCGCTTATGTAAGCTACAAAGGGCATTCCCTGATGGAAAGTATGCTAAGTACGAAGGGACAATTGGAGAAGTTCCTGGACTAAAACTTTCCGCTGCAGCTCCTATCTGACTTTTTTTTTGTATTTTTTATTTTGATGAGCCCCAGAGGCCATATATACATTGACTTCATTTTTTGTACTAAACTCCAAATGAATATATTGAAACTTCATTTTGTTCCACCATTTGCATGGTTATCTGGCTTGATTTTATGTGGATGTTTGATGTGGTTTGTATGGATGGTTTGTTTGGTTTAGTTTTCTCAGACTTGTATGAGGGTATGATTTTCAATCTTTTGGATGCACAAATAAAAAATAAGGGAGTTATATAGGTGGACGTTATCTGGTGCCCATGTGAGGCTTTCTCCAGGGCCCATGACTTGATCCTTTTAACATCGAAAGGGGTTAAACAAAATGAATATTATCCGGTGCCCATGTGTGAGGCTTTCTTCGGGATCCTTGATTTATTCATTATGACAAAGATTTGGTTTCGGTTTTGGTTTAGATTTTGGATATACAGGGTCTACAAAAAGACTTATTCTATACAACTGAGGGTACTCATATAGGGTCCGTAAGTAAAAAGACTTATTTTATACAACCAAAGATTAGCTATATGGGGTATTCGAAAAAACTTAATCCACAGAGCTGAGTTTTGCTATACAGGGTCTACAAAAAGACTTAATCTATAAGCAGGATGTTACAAGGGGTCTTGTGGAGACATTATCCAAGTAACAAAAGATTGACTAGAGGGGCCAATGGGCTTTGTCCTCATAGTCATTTTGTATAAGTCTGAGGAGTTTCGGTTAAGAGTCATGAGTTGTGAGGCTCGAAACCAAAAATTTCTGAGAATGCATATTATGCATGGTTTAGGTATGCCGATGACATTTAAGTATAGTATTTCTTAAGGAGTTTTCCATTGATAGGCAACATGCATCTGTCTCCTCCAAGTGTGAGAAGTGCGTAGGCGCCATTGGAGTAGACCTTGTCGACAACGAAAGGTCCTTCCCAGTTGGATTCAAACTTGCCTTTTGACAAGTGTGTGGAGAACATGGGCCTCCTAACTGCGAGGACTAAATCTCCTTTCTTGTAAACTCTGTATTTGACCTTTTTATTGAATGACCATGCCATCCGAGCTTAATATAATTCGATGCTTTGCCGAGCAACAAGCCTCCTCTCATCAAAGCTTTTTAACTCTTGAAATATGAGCTTGGCATTTTTTTGTTTAGTGTATTTGTTTATTATAGCTACTCAAAGAGAAGGAAGTTGGATTTTTAAGGGTATTACAGTTCGTAGTCATAAACCAAGGAATATGTTGTTGATTTGGTTGGACCACGAACTATAGTTCTATAAGCCGACAATGCTTTAGGAAGTTTAGTACTCCAACTCTTTTTTTTTTTTTTTTGTCAGAAACCATTTTCTTCAGGATTTTGCAAATAGTCTTGTTGAAAACTTCAGCAAGTCCATGCTCAGAAGATACTTTGCAAATTTTCAAGATGAAAAGACTCTGTTTGGCCTAAATTTCATTACATGTCAGCTTAGAGGACAGTAATCCCGAATTTGGGGGTCATCGGCTAAGATCTTACTTCCAGAAGGCCAAAGCAGATAAAATTTGGAACAAATGCTCAAAGAATGCCCCAAGTTATTCTCCCAAAGTTTCAAGTCAAGGGGAGGCTGTTCAGATAGAAAACAAGCTAACTATCTCAATGTGGAGTGAATAGTGACCTAACGCATGCAATGAATAGATTACTGTTCGAAATCCTACTTCCTCAAATCCAAACTGCATGAAATTTGGATGAATATTCCAAGATGTTCTTGACGTCAGTCCCTCCAAGTTTCAAATCAAACCGGGGTCATTTGGGCTTCAAACAGCTGAAACAAGGGCCCACTGTCATAAAAAAGTCAACTAGAGAGTTGACCAAGTTCAGATGGTCAAACAAAGCTAAAAATTCTGTGACACACTCAAAATAGTGTCAAAAAGTGTTCCTCCAAGTTTTGTGGCAATTGGACGTCGTTTGGACCCCAAACAGGCGGAAACAAGCCACATATGCAAAAGTTCAAGAATGGGCCTTGAGAGTGACCGGGGCCCACAAACAAAAGGAGTTGACCAAGTTCAGGTGGTCAAACAGAGCTGAAACTTCTGTGACACACTCAAAATAGTGTCAAGAAGTATCCCTCCAAGTTTCGTGGCGATTGGACACCGTTTGGGCCCCAAACAGGAGGAAAGAAGCCACATATGCAAAATTCCAAGAATGGGCCTTGGGAGTGACCGGGGCCCACAAACAAAAGGAGTTGACCAAGTTCAGGTGGTCAAACAGAGCTGAAACTTCTGTGACACACTCAAAATAGTGTCAAGAAGCATCCCTCTATGTGTTGTGGCGATTGGACACCGTTTGGGCCCCGACTAGGCGGAAACAAGCTACACATGCAAAAATCCAATAATGGGCCTTGGGAGTGATCGGGGCCCACAAACAAAAGGAGTTGACCAAGTTCAAGTGGTCAAACAGAGCTGATACTTCTGTGACACACTCAAAATAGTGTCAAGAAGTGTTCCTCCAAGTTTCGTGGCGATTGGAAGTCGTTTGGACCCCGAACAGGCGGAAACAGGCCACATATGCAAAAATCCAAGAATGGGCCTTGGGAGTGACCGGGGCCCACAAACAAAAGGAGTTGACCAGGTTCAGGTGGTCAAACAGAGCTGAAACTTCTGTGACACACTCAAAATAGTGTCAAGAAGTATCCCTCCAAGTTTCGTGGCGATTGGACACCGTTTGGGCCCCAAACAGGAGGAAAGAAGCCACATATGCAAAATTCCAAGAATGGGCCTTGGGAGTGACCGGGGCCCACAAACAAAAGGAGTTGACCAAGTTCAGGTGGTCAAACAGAGCTGAAACTTCTGTGACACACTCAAAATAGTGTCAAGAAGCATCCCTCTATGTGTTGTGGCGATTGGACACCGTTTGGGCCCCGACTAGGCGGAAACAAGCTACACATGCAAAAATCCAATAATGGGCCTTGGGAGTGATCGGGGCCCACAAACAAAAGGAGTTGACCAAGTTCAAGTGGTCAAACAGAGCTGATACTTCTGTGACACACTCAAAATAGTGTCAAGAAGTGTTCCTCCAAGTTTCGTGGCGATTGGAAGTCGTTTGGACCCCGAACAGGCGGAAACAGGCCACATATGCAAAAATCCAAGAATGGGCCTTGGGAGTGACCGGGGCCCACAAACAAAAGGAGTTGACCAGGTTCAGGTGGTCAAACAGAGCTGAAACTTCTGTGACACACTCAAAATAGTGTCAAGAAGTATCCCTCCAAGTTTCGTGGCGATTGGACACCGTTTGGGCCCCAAACAGGAGGAAAGAAGCCACATATGCAAAATTCCAAGAATGGGCCTTGGGAGTGACCGGGGCCCACAAACAAAAGGAGTTGACCAAGTTCAGGTGGTCAAACAGAGCTAAAACTTCTGTGACACACTCAAAATAGTGTCAAGAAGCATCCCTCTATGTGTTGTGGCGATTGGACACCGTTTGGGCCCCGACTAGGCGGAAACAAGCTACACATGCAAAAATCCAATAATGGGCCTTGGGAGTGACCGGGGCCCACAAACAAAAGGAGTTGACCAAGTTCAAGTGGTCAAACAGAGCTGATACTTCTGTGACACACTCAAAATAGTGTCAAGAAGTGTTCCTCCAAGTTTCGTGGCGATTGGAAGTCGTTTGGACCCCGAACAGGCGGAAACAGGCCACATATGCAAAAATCCAAGAATGGGCCTTGGGAGTGACCGGGGCCCACAAACAAAAGGAGTTGACCAGGTTCAGGTGGTCAAACAGAGCTGAAACTTCTATGAAACACTTGAAATAGTGTCAAGCAACATCTCTCCAAGTTTCGTGATGATTGGACATCATTCGGGCCTCAAACAATGGAAAATAGACCGCATATGCAATGTTCCAAAAGTGGGCCTTGTCCGTGACCGGGGCCCAATTAATGAAAAAGTTGACCAACTTCCTGAAGTCAAAATGGGCTGAAATTTTTATGACATGTATAAAATAGTGTTAAGAAGTGTCCCTCCAAGTTTGGTGGCAATCGGACTTCGTTTGAGCCCGAAACAGATGAAAATGGGCTACATACGCGAAAACCTGAAATTGGGCCTCGTCCGTGGCCCAACCTGCGGTCACGGACCTTCAAAGGATGTTTCCCACGATTTTGGGTGGTTTCCCTCCACTCCTCTTCGAAATCCAACTCCCCACAACTGCTATTAACTGCCCAAAACTGCACAAAACTGATTGGGAGTCTATAAAAAGAAAAAATTTGGAAGAAACAAGCAACACACACACACATAAGGAAGAAAAGTGAAGAAATTGAAGAAAGTCACCACCTAAGGCAACAAGAAGCAAGCTCCAGCAGCACTTCCACGACCATTCCCACCTTCTTTTCTTAGTTTTGAAGGTGAGCAAGAAAATTCAGAAGGAGAGAAGGAAGGGAAATGGCCAAAGTCCATACTATGTTCGTACGACGCCAATTTTTGGGAGGATGATATTGTCACCTCTGTTTTTCTCATTCGTAGGGCTTCTTAGCCATTACAAGAGTTGTGAAAGAAGTCTCTCTAGGCTTCATTTTGTTCCTTGAAAATGATAGGTTTAAATGACACAACTCCGGCTTCAAATTTGCCCATTTCGGACTTGAAACAAAAATATAGTCCGTAAGCACGAATGATGAGTTACAGCGGTTTCAATTGATTCCATGATAAAATGTGATCTTCTTGATGGTTGTCCACCGCTCCAAAGTCATGAGAATGGAGTTCCAACACTTGAAAGAAGTTCCAAGAAAGAACCAGCGCGAACAGCACAAAAAAACGGAGGCACAAGGCCATTGTCTGTCAGTGACCGTGACCCCCGGTCACTGGCAGGTTCCAGTGACCGTGGGTGAGTCACGGTCTCTAGAAGGCCCCAGTGACCGCGGGTGAGTCACGGTCACTGGAAGGCCCCAGTGACCGCGGGTGAGTCACGGTCACTGGAATGGGGCAGTGACCGCGGGTCACGGTCACCCCCCATTTTTTCCTCTTTTCCACATTTTCTTCCACCTTATGTACATTTTCTTGTATTTTCCAAATTGAGATCACATCTAAGACTTGAGGGAGGGGTTGTAAACTTTCAAAATGTATGTAAACAACCTGGATCCCCGCGGTCAGGGCACTTGAACCCATGTAAACAAAAGGGAAATTAATGATGAACTGTGATTATTTCCCATTCTTCTTAACGCTTAAAGTGCGTGAATGTCGGACCTTGATTCCATAATTCATTTCCACGCTTACATTTTTAAGCGCGATCAGTCCTATTCACCCCCCCTCTAGGACTTGGTGAGATCTAGCTATTGCACTTTCACGCTCCAATTGCCATCAGTCTGTGGATGATAAGCTGTGCTAAAATTGAGTTTAGTACCCAAGGATTTTTGAAAAGACTGCCAGAAGGAAGACACAAACCTACTGTCTCGGTCCGATACAATTGAGACTAGAGTACGTGTAACTGCACAATCTCATCAATGAAGATTTTGGCATCCCATGAAATTTCATCCATTTTCTAATGGGAATAAAGTGGGTTGATTTTGCTAGTTGGTCGACAATTACCCACACAACATCATGATGTTTACTTGTCCGGTGCAGCCCTGAAACAAAATCCATCGTTAGATTTTCCCATTTCCACTTTGGAATCTATAAAGGATGCAGCAAACTGGGAGGCTTTCTATGTTCAGCCTTTACACATTGGCAGGTAAGGCACCTTGCTACAAAGCCTGCAATATCCCATTTCATGTTGTTCCACCGAAACTTGCCATGTATATTTTGGTACATTTTTGTACTCCTGAGGTGCATGGGATATCAAGCGTGATGTGCTTCAGTCATGATTGCTTTCTTCAAGTTCTGATTTTGGACCGCTGGAATACACAGCCGATCTCTGAAATACAACACACCATCTACTATCTAGAAATCGAGTCTCTCGGATATATGGTCACGAATCTTAATAAACTCTGGATCTTCAAACTGCCTCTCTTTAATTTGTTGAATTAAGGTGGGCTCGAAGACTGACATAGCTACTAACATGACCTTTTCATCCACGGATTTGACTTCCACATCCAGATCTCGAAATTCCTCTACTAGAGACCATTCACCGCACATAGTTGCCATCTCAATGGTTGATTTCCTGCTCAAAGCATCGACCACTATATTTCCTTTTCCGTGAAAATATTTAATCGGAAAATCATAATCCTTTATGAATTTTAACCATCTACGCTGTCTCATGTTAAGATCATGTTGAGAATATAGATACTGGAGACTGCGATGGTCACTATGAACTTCAAATCTCTCCCCGTACAAGTAGTGTCTCTACAACTTCAATGCAAAGACCACAGCAACCAACTCTAGATCATGTGTGGCATAATTCTTCTCGTGTTCCCTCAATTGTCGAGATCCATATGCTATCACCTTTCCATTCTGCATTAGTACATATCCTAACCCAATCCTCGAAGCATCAGTATAGATAATAAATCCACCACTACCTTCTAGCTGAGATAAGATCGGAGTTGAGGTTAGTTTCTCCTTAAGGAGTTGAAAGCTTGACTCATATTCAGCTGACCAAACAAACGGTTCGTTCTTCTGAGTCAATTTTGTCAAATGTGCAACTATTTTGGAAAGATGCCTCATAAACCTTCTATAATAACCTGCCAAGCCAACGAAACTTCTAACCTCCGCAACTGTTTTCGGGCTTTGCCAATTAGTTATGGCCTTAATCTTAGCTGGATCTACTGTAAGCCCATCCTTTGAAATTATATGTCCCAAGAAGGCAACTTGTTCTAACCAGAATTCACACTTGTCTAGTTTAGCATACAGTCGGTGATCCCTTAATAATTGCGGAGAAATCCTCAAATGTTCCGCATGCTCGTCTCGAGTTTTGGAATACACCAATACATCATCAATGAAAATTACCACAAACCAATCAAGGTAGGGTGAAAAGATCTTGTTCATCAAGGCCATAAATACCGCTGGGGCATTCGTTAACCCAAAAGGCATAACCAAGAATTCATAATGCCCATATCTTATCCGGAAAGCTGTTTTTGATGTATCTTGATCCCTAACTTGCAACTGGTGATATCCAGACCTTATATCAATATTTGAAAAGTGAGTTGCACCATGTAATTGATCAAACAGTTCATCAATTCTGGATAGTGGATTTTTTTTTTTTGATTCACCTGATTCAACTGTCTGTAATCAATACACATCCTGAGGGTGCCATCCTTCTTCTTCATGAATAAGACTAGGGCTCCCCACTGTGATGTGCTAAGACGAATAAACCCTTTATCCAATAAGTCCTGTAACTGTACCTTTAGCTCACGTAACTCTGCTGGCGCCATTCTGTACGAAGCTTTAGAAATGGAAGCTGTACTAGGTATTAACTCTATAGTAAAGTCTACTTCCCTCATCGGAGGAAGACTAGGTACTTCGTCGAGAAACACATCCGGGAATTCACAAACCACTAGTATTTCTTTTAACTTCTTAGGAGATTTCTTCTCCACAATGAAGGCAATGTACCCCTCACAACCACTATGAATTAGTCTTTCCGCTCAAAGTGCTAAAATTAGTCTAGTGTTTGAACTATTCTTTTCACCTTGGAACACAACACTTAGGCCACCTTCGCTCAGGTTTACAGTGACGATCTTACGAAAACAGTCTAAATAAGCCATATACTTGGTTAACCAATCCATGCCTAAGATTACATTGAAGTCGTGCATGGGCAACACAATGGGTTCCGCTGGGAGAAGGACCTCTCCAATAAGAACTTGACAACCTGGGTAATAGTCATCACAAGTCACCTTCTTGCCAACAAGAGTGATAACACTCAACACATACGGTAACTGTGCTGGCGGCTCCCGTATCCTGCTAGAGAATCGGGGTGAAATGAAGTAGTGCAAAGATCCTAAATCAAATAACATTTTAGCTTCTATGTCATAAACAGAAACCTTACCTACCACCACATGCTCCGCTGCTTCTGCCTCTTCATGAGTCAACGCATAGGCGGGGCCTTGCTTTTGGGGTTTGTTTTGCTGTCCCTGCTTCTGCTGTCTTTGACCCTGTCATAACTGTCCTTGGCCTTGCCTCACCTGCTGTTATTGATGGGTAGGAGCTGGTGGTGTTACTTTAAAAGACTGCTAATACTGCTGTTGCAGTGGGGCTCGATTAGAATCCTTCCTTTTTGGGCATTCTGACAAGTGATGGTCCTTCGAGCCACAACCAAAACAGGCTCCCGTGGACCTCTAGCATTTACTAGTCTCATGACCTTTTCCGCATACACCGCAGGCTAGTCGTGATGTCCTACTAACAACACCCTTTTGTTTCTTAGAATGTTGCTGACCTTTCCTAAAAGGTGGGGCACTCTTCCTAAACTCCCCCCAAAATAGACTTTTCTCGATTTCTTCAGCTGCATACGCTCTCACTACAGCATCATCATATTGAATTGGACGTTGGAAAGCCGTGGCATGTCCCTTAATAGCAGGCCTCAACCCTTTAAAAAGCCTATCTACTCTTTTCTCCTCAGTATCAATCAAGTCTAAAGCAAACCGAGAGAGTTAACTGAATATGTGCACGTACTCCGCAACTGTCATGGAGTTTTGCTGTAGGGCGAGGAACTCTGCCTTCTTCTTGCGGGTTACATGTTCGGGAATAAACTTCTTCCTAAACTGCCTCTTAAAGGCTTCCCATATAGTAGCATCTGGCATAGCCCTAATATGATTTTAGATACTCTTCTACCATGTATCCGCGATATCCCTGAACATGGATGCTATGAGGACTACTTGTTGCCTTGGCGTACAAGTTAGTGTATCCAAGACATTCTCAGTGTGGATGAGCCATTCGTCAGTTTGCAACGGATCCTCTTGTCCTGTAAACTCTATTGCTCCCCTCTTTTGGAACTTCTCATACAAGGAATTAGGATCTCCAGATTGATTTTGTTTGTCCAGTAGGGCAGCCAACAGCATTTGCATGGCAGCTTGATTGGCATTACTAGTAGCTAATTGATGCATCAACATCATGAACCATTCCTCCGTATTGTATGTAGGATGAGAAAGAGGTGGCGGTGGAGGGTTCACACCTTCCAATTCAACATTGTTACGGTCATTATCACCCGAACTGTTGTTCGTACTGGACCCAGACACCATGGATCTGCAATTATAGTGGTTGTTAGTTATATATATATATACTATAACTATACAAGGAGCTTATAATCATAATAGAAAATCCAACCCCCGGCGGGCCTATTGGAACCTCACCACGTTTCCTAATATTGCTAAGTCTTTTGATTGACTTCTTAATGTCTCTGATACCATTACTTACGTATGTCATGCCCCCATCCCGGGAATTGGGGATTTGAATGGGCCCCCAGGGTGTGAATACGTAATCCCATAGTAATCCGTGCTATAAAAGGATTATGCATGAATCCCTACAAGGGAAATTTCATAGGAACGTGTGAAGTATGCCCAAACACACATAGGATTAGAACTCATTGTAAGCCGACTCTTACGAAATGCTCTGTAATGATCATGAGCAAGACACAAAGAAGCATATCCCACAACATTCATATATATATATATGTATGTAAATACTGAAGACTTTAATTAACATTTCATGTAACCAACCCACCATTTAACAATTCGGGTAGAAAGGATCCAATTCCAACATTTCTAAGTGGAAGACCAAAATCACAACTATATCACATCCAAAATACTGGGTGCGCTCCGTGGGATGACTAATAAAAGATATCGTCATCCTTCCATCCTTCTATACCCCAAGGTACCATTGGAGCACCCTCCAAGGACCCGACAACAACCAAGTCGGGGTTTGGTTCTATACCTGCAACACCAAGGGTAACACTGTTAACACGACGGTCAAGCAAGTACAGAGGCATATGAAACTAGCATAATGTATTAAATGAACTTCATAATATACACTGATCAAAGAGGCAATAACAGTCTACTAAGCATGTTGTGCATGAGTAACAATGAGTTAGGAGTCATAAATAAGATGCATACACTAATTAGCAACAACGAGGCTTTATTCTCCCAAGAAGGGAGCATACATATGGGTCTCTAGGGGATCAAGCTAGCTTCCCGAGGAGCGCCGACAATTCCTTTGTAAACTACTGCAGTAGTGACATAAGGGTACTCAAAGGGCACAAGCTAAGTGGTGCCTACTCGGATTTACCTCTTTCATAATTTTCAATCATACTTGTCATATCATACATAAGGAATAATCAATCATGAAGGACGGAGATAGCAAAGTAATGAATAATTAAACTAAGCATACTTATATGAGCTAAGAAAGCTTGAACCCTCTCTACCTCGGCCATACCCATCTGGCTAGCAAGCACACACTCAGTAGAAGCTCTGGCTTGTCAGACACGCACTCATTAGAAGCTTAGGTCTGATTTGCCTCAGGGTTCGGCTAGAGGGAGTGGATACATAAACAAATCATATTGATGACAAGGTATCTTAATAATATGAATGCATTCGGATTGAGTAAGTGTCAAAGAGATTACTAGCCAACCCTATACTAGATAATCCATGATCTCTAAGGTCATTCAACACGACGTACTCATAAAACGTCTGGTGTCATTGTGTTACCATATCTTGGTATTACCTTATGTACATAAAGGACACCCCTTCTTATGCCAACATCCATAACTTGACATTGGGAGATCATCCAGAAAATCAAAGATGATGAGCGACAGCTCTATACTCATCCTCTTTAACATTTAATTACCATTGGGCCAGTGTGGTTGTAAGGAATGTCCCAATACTAAGGCCCTACAAGGTCATTGAGAATTCCTAAGATTCTAAGTTCACTATGTTCTTACGGTTTAGTTGTGTATAATGTTACGGCTTAGCCGAGTGGCTCAGGTTTCCTCCTTAATTGCAGGCGCATTTACGGCTTAGCCGTATGTTAGCCTACGGTTTAGCCTTACTAAGCCTACGGCTAGGTTTACGGCTAGGTTACGGCTTAGCTGTAAGGCATTACATGGTGTAATAGTGTGTAAGCCATAGAAGAAAATAGGTTTTTCAAGCTTTCTAGAAAGTTCGCTGTAAGAAAGCCTATGGCTTGGGCATGGGCTGGGCTCGGCTTAGCCGTAATTCATTTTACAGTGCAGCCGTGGGTAAGCCGCAGTACAAAAACAGATTGTATTGCTCTCGGGACTTTAAGCCGTGGCTTCACCATACGCTTCAGAAAACCTGAAGTTAGCTCTGTAGCTTGGTTGCAAGACAGAATTTCGGGATTGAAAGGATTGTAAAAGGGGTTTCCATAGCTTCATTAGAATGTCCCTAATGGTTATTTAGTCCACACATTCTCTCCTATTCCATCTTTACCTTCTAACCCATTCCATAGCACATACTACATATGTATACAGTTAAACAAAGGGATGACGGAGTTGTGATTTGAGAATTAAAGAATCAACCCAAGAATCAATGGCTTGAACACACATGCATCATATAGGAACTCTAATACTAGCCTCTTAATAGTGCTAGCCCTCACTACTCCTTTCTTGAGGTGTGATTAGGGAAAACCTCTAATGAAAGTGGGTTCTCTACATGGAAACATGCAAATGGTGAATGTGATGCAATAATGCATGCATGTCATAGATTTGAGTCTTCTTGACTCCAACAAGCCTTAAGATATGAAATGGAAGTAAAACCCTTACCTTAGTGGGCTGTAGCTTGAAGAAGGAGGTACTTCTCAAAGAGAAAATACTCCTACGAAGAAGAGGACGATGGGTGAAGACTATCCCTAACGCATGCAAGACCCCCAACCCTAGTAGCACTTCAAAATTGGGAGTGAAGATGGAGAAATTAAGAAGAAGAATAACAACTCCAGCAACAGGAAAAGGGAGAAGGAAGAAAGGGACATTGAGTCTCTTTTAAACATAAAATTTTTTTTTCTACAGTTAACATGCAAGTCGAAACTTTCTATGAAATTACAGTTTAGGCCAAATTGACTTCAATTGGCCCAAGATGAGTTCGGATCAAATCGAGCCCAACTTGAATAATGATCTATACGAGAATTTATACAAGACACAACTAAGGAGGTGCCCATATGATATAAAAACAATTTACAAAAAAGTCCTCAACTATTTATGTAAGGTTCGAATCCGACCCAACTACCTATCCAAGACCCAATCCCAAGAGTTTTGAATTAAATTAGCCTTAATAAGGTTTAATTAATATAGAACGAAATTTATTAGTGTAGATTAAGATTAATGGAATTCAGGACCTTACATGGAGCCTATTTTCTTCAAATTTGGAGTGTTGAATGACCACCTAAAGTGCTTGATTTGGCTGTGGAATCGACATAAACCTTTGATAATCATCACCTTTTGGTCATGGACTATTTTTGCACAAATCCAAAAAAGGTGCTTAAAAAAGCAAAAATGGAGCCAAAGTTATGTCATTCTAAACCTATAATTTTCAAGGAACAAAATGAAGCCTAAAGAGGCTTGTTCACAACTTCTGAGATGGCCCAAAACCCTTCCCAAGTGATAAAATCAAAGGAAGAAGATGTTATCCAAGTAGCCCTTACATATATCTTTGTTAAATAAGGTATATTTTTTTCCTTTCCTTTGAATTATTTCTCACCTTAAATCAGTGAGAATGAGAAGAAAAAATAATCTTAAAGTGCTTGAAGTGCCTTGGAATCCTTGCCAAATGCTTAGAACTAAGCTGGAACTTGCTTTGATTGCTTTGAACCTTGCTTAAACTCGTCTCTTCGTACTGTTTGTGTACTGTCTCCTCCCGTGAGTTCAAATCTTCATTTTTGTAGACTTCAGTGGTAGTTTTTGGGAGTTACAGGAAGTTGAAGGTTGAAAGGGAGTGGATGAAACCATTGAAAATAGCAGGAACAGCTCCACAAGTGTCAGTGACCACAGTTGCAGTCACTTCCAAGACTTGTTTTTGGACTTTTGCATATGTGGCCCGTTTTCGCCTGTTTGAGGCCCAAATGATGTCCAATCTTCACGAAACTTAGAGGCATGCTTTTTGACACTATTTTAAGGTGTCATAGAAATTTCAGCTCATTTTGACTTTCTAAAGTTGGTTAACTTCCCTATTGACTTTTCTTGAAAATTGGCTATTGTTTCAACTGTTTGAGGCCCAAATGACCTTGGTTTGATTTGAAACTTAGAATGGTTGATGCCAGGGGTATTTTGGAGTGTCCATCCAAACTTCACTCTGTTCGGATTTGTGGAAGTAGGATTTCGTACAGTGACCTACTTGTTGCATATTCCAAGTCACTATTCACCTTACACTGTACGTAGTTAGCTTGTTTCCTACATGAATAATGTTCAATTAACTTAAAACTTTGTGAAATTCATTGTGAACATATTTTGAATCATGGTTCCGAATTTCATGAGCTTTGTCCTCCTGGAAGTATGATTTTGGCTAGTGACCGCTATGGCTAGGGGGTCACCGACTTCTAAGCTGACATGCAATCGAAGTAGGACCAAACGAAGTTTTCTTGACTTGAAAATTTGTTGAATCTCCCTTGAGCATGACTGAAGCTTTGTGCCCAAATTTCATTAATTTTGGACGTCCGGAAGTAGGACTTTAGTTAGTGACCCCATGACTTGTCATTGACCCAAAGTTGACATGTTTGTAGACTTTGGGTCAAATAATGTCCATTTGAACTGAGATTTTGCAGAGCCTCTCTTAAGCATAATTTGAGTTTTCTCTAGGAATTTCAGCTAATTTGATCTTCGTGAGGTGTCACTTTGTATGGTGACCCCATAGAGCTTAGTAGATGACCATTTGAATTGAGTTTGGGTCCAAATGATGTCCAAATGGTCTAAAATTTTGAAAAATAGTCTTTGAATGTACTTGAAGGCATTCCCCTGAGTTTGAGCTTCTTCTGACATGTAGAAGTGTTAATTTCCATAGTGACACCAAGGAGCTAGCAAATAGTCACTGAAGCTTGGTTTGAGCTGAAATGAAGTCCAAATGCTTTGAAACTTTGAAACATCATTACCAAGCATGTTTGTGGAGTTACAATGAGATTTTTAGTCATTTTGGTGACTCCGAATCTTGAATTTGTTTGGTGACCCTTGGGAACCTCAAACTTGGTATTTGGTGAGTTGGGTGACCAAATGAAGTCTACTAATTTTGAAAATTGAACTGATGCATTTCGAGCTCATTTGAAGTTTTTTGAGTGGATTGTATCAACTGTGAACATCTGGATGTATTACTTGACTTGCTATTTTACAATTCTAAGGTTTATGTACCCTTGGTTTGGAATTTGTTTGTAATGTCTTCATTACAGCATGATTGATTTCTTTTACTTTTTTTTATAGGTCAACAAGGGTGAGACTGTGCGCATTATTCCTAAACTGTAGGCCAAGCCTACACCTAGATTATGGCTCACATTCCAGAGAGCCATTTTTCGGCTTAATATGCTATGGCGAGCCTTATAGCTAGCCGTAAAAGCCCTTATGGCTAAGCCATAAGAGGATTTAAGGCTAAGCCATAGCAGCGGCTAACTGGGCCATAGGTTCACTATTGTTTAGCTATAAAATGAACTATGGCTGAGCTGTAGTACCTAGTAACTTCACTTAAAATTGATAGTGAAAGACGTTAGGCTAGCTGACCTTGATTGAAGAATCCAACCGCCAGGATTGCTCGACAGGTAAGTGACCTTTAGGGTGTAAATCACTTAACCTGATATCATGTCCAAAGGTTAATTAATAAATATATTAGCATGAGATTTAGACTGAGAACATGATGTGTTTTGTTCTTAAGGGAGAGTTAGTTAAGTGTACACTTAGAATTGAATTGGACATGGGATGGGAATATGAGTTACAAGATGCACCACATGATGACACGGGTAGTGGATCATCAGCATTGTGGGCTTATATTATCATTCTGAGGGAATGTTTGATTGAAGGTGAATACTTAACCGAGACTATTAGGTGGTGTAGAGATTACTTTTAGAAATATGAAAAATATCATATGGGAATAACATACATCTAAATGGTTTAACCATGTCACTTTAATTGAAATAGTATGGATGTCGTAAATTGGGAATCTCATATCATGGTTCTATTGTGCATCAGTATATGTATGTATTTGTATATATATATATATATATCTGATTGACTACAGTTTGGAGGTGAACGTACGCCATTGGGTCAGTGTGTACTGTGGAAAATAGTACACAACTGTGTCCTTTGTTATATTTGCGGGAATACTTATTTTTGTATATCTATCTGTGGGAATACCTTTTTTTTTAATATCTACCTGCGGGAATTCCTGTTTTTATATATCTACCTGCGGGAATGCCCGTAGATATACCATTTTTGTATATCTACCTGAGGGAATACCTATTTTTGTATATCTATCTACGAGAATACCAGCTTTTGTATATCTATCTACGGAAATACCCATTTTTGTATATCTACCTACGAAAATATCTGTTTTTATATATTGTATCTACGGGAATACCCGTTTTTGTGCATTCATACCATTGGGTTTGCATCCATTACATTTGGGTAGAATGTAAAATATAATTTAACTTATTTGCTTAATAACATTACTTGCAGTCTACCTCTTGCCAAATTACGTCAATCTGACTAACTACTTTTGGTGTCTAGGTTTCATTGCCGGTGTCGAAACGAAGGGTCGGGCAACATAGGAGTTTTGACAAATGGCGGAGTTCTTGAGTGGAGCGCCATGACATCGTCTGAGATGTTTGGTGTTGGAGACAAGATTGACACATTAGCATTTGTAATAAGGCCATGTCTGAGGCCACTAGCTAACTATTAAATTTATTGTTTTGGAATTTCAACTTTAATTATTATGCTTCGAAGCACTTGACCTTGATTTTATTATTATTGAGATTTATTACATGGTTGACATATGATACTGATCTGCTCAAATTATGGATTTCAGTTCCACATGTAATTATGGTTGCTTGATCACCAAGCATAGCCTCACAAAGGACTTCAATCTACCTGAAATTGGGGCCCATATTGTTTATGTAAGAAAAATCTTAATTGGCCTTACTTCTCACACCCTTAGAACTTGGTTTGGAACTAGCCTAGTTTGGGGGTGTGATAGATGGTATCAAAGCAATCAAGTTCTAGAACTTCGAAAAGATGTTAAAACATTCGTCCGATGTGAGGATTAGAAATTTTAAGTGAGAACGTTGGGGGTTTTGACGTGTATAGTCGTATACGAACTTTAGCATTATTTAGAGGTTACAGTAACTTGATTACCTTTCGCATCTCTAGTTGTTCAGCCTCTAACGAATGGTTGTTTTGCAGATATGGCACCTAGAACAAGGAAAACAAAAGCTAACCTGTCCAATTCGGAGTCGGGTGAGCTTAGCGGTACATCTAATAATTCAATACAAACCCTGCTGTAGCTTATACTATCCCATCAGCAAATCAAAATTAGCATATGACACAGTTGTTGGAAGCTGTGCAAAAGATGAATCTATATAATGCAACGCACGCAACTCAGCCACAGACAATGCCGCAGCCAACATTTGTGGTACAGGCTCAAGTAGTGGATCAGGCAGCATTTCAGACTAGTATACTTGAGGCTTTGCAGAAGATTGGGCAACCTCAAGTTGTTGTTGCCCCTAGACCTCAGGATCCAAATGATATATTTTCAAAAGTGTAAGAAAAGGGGTCAGCCGGAGTTCAATGAGAGTGAAGATCCAATGGTAGCAAAAAATTTTCTCATCTAAATTGAGAAGATATTTGAAACCCTAGTTTGCACGGGAGTACAAAAGGTTAAGTTGGTAGCTTCCATGTTTCGAGATGTAGCAGATAGGTGGTGGACTACCATTAAGGAAACATATGAGGGGATCACTGAAGAGGTGGCTTGAACTACTTTTTGTAGTCAGTTTCGCGAGAAGTATATACCAGAGCATGTTCATATTCAGAAAAAGATAATGTTTAATAAGGTACAGCAAGGGAATTTGTCTGTTTGGGAGTATGAGATACTGTTTACCCATCTCTCTCATTTCACACCAACTCTCATCACTCCAGAAAGCAAGAGGACTCGACGGTTTTTCAATGGCCTACGACCAGATATACTATTACAGGCCAAGTCATAAATTTTGAATACCTACCAGGAATATTTGCATAAGGCATATTGGGTTGAGAAGGTGCTTAGGCACAAGGCCCCTCTGAGCCAAACCAAGCAGAAAGTTTCTCCATCTCCGGCCCTTTAGCACCAATTCAAGAAGCAAAAACTGGAATCGTGTGGTATTTGCGGTAACAATCACCCAAAATCTAAGTGTTCGAGATAGACAGGAGGGTGTTTCAAGTGTGGGGACACCAGTCATCAGGTCAAGGACTGCCTTAAAAAAGGGTATAACAAAATTTGGCAGACATCAGCACAAGAAACTCTTATTCAAGCGTAGCCATTAAGACAGGTGGCACCAGCTCCTCACCAGCAGCCACGATCTCAAGCACCGCAACAACAAATGTAGCTGTATCGACCTCCCCACAGCCCTAACCTCCAAAAGGACCTCCGCGACCACAAGGGCCTAACAGATAGCAGCCAAGGCCCTAGCAGGTAGGTCGAGCGTATGCGATGACTCAAGAATAAGCTAATGTTGTAAAGAACATTGTGGAAGGTATCATTTCTATTTGTGATTATAATGCTAGAACTTTATTTGACCTGGATTCTACGCACTCATATATCTCCCCTAAATTTGCTTCAAAAATTGATGTTATTGCAGTAGAGCTATCATTTGACTTAGTTGTGACTACCCTAATGGGTAAGGAAGTTCATGGTTTGGAGTATTATCCCGGTTGTAAATTGGTGATAAATGGCTTTGTCTTAAAGGTTAACTTAATACTATTGGTGATGAATGACTTTGATGCTATATTGGGTATGGATTGGCTCACTACTCATTATGCAATAATGGACTGCTGTGCTAAGACAGTAAAGTTGACAGCGGATGATGGCAACATTGTGCGATTTGCTAACTCTAAGAAAAGAGTGGTTCCTCGAATGATCTTTCCATTAAGGCTATGAAATTGATGATGAAAGGTTATGAGGGATATTTGGCATTTATCTTGGAGGATAAACGGATTAAAGCAGTGGAGGAGACACCAGTGGTGTTAGAGTTCCTAGATGTTTTTCCCAATGATATTCCTGGATTGCCACTGGTCCGTAAGATTAATTTCACAATCGAGCTTGTGCCGGGCATAGCTCCAATCTCAAAAGCCTCTTATAGGATGGCCCCGGCTAAGTTGAAAGAACTCAAGGAGCAATCACAGGAGTTGTTGAACAAGGGTTTCATTAGACCGAGTGTCTCTCCTTGGGGGACTCCAGTTTTATTAGTGAAGAATAAGGATGGTTCTATAAGAATGTGCATCGATTACAGACAACTCAACTAAGTGACCATCAAGAATAAGTATCCTTTACTTATAATCGATGAATTGTTTGATCAATTGTAGGGTGCTCAATGTTTTTCTAAGATCTATCTAAGGTTAGGATATCATCAATTGAGGATACAAGACAAGGACATTCCAGAAACTGCCTTCAAAACCAGATATGATCATTACGAATTTTTGGTGATGCTTTTTGGGTTGACAAATGCGCCAATAGCTTTTATGGTCATGATGAATAGGGTTTTGCGCAACACTTGGACCAGTTTGTGGTAGCATTTATCAATGATGTACTTGTATATTTGAAGAGTCAGGAAGAGCATGCTCAGCATCTTCTCACTTCATTGTAGTTGTTGAGGGAACACCAACTGTATGCTAAGGCAAGTAAGTGTGAATTTTGGTTACAGCAGGTAGGATTCCTTAGGTATATCATCTCCAGGGAAGGTTTAGCAGTAGACCCAGCATAGATTGAAGTAGTGGTAAAGTGAGAGAGACCGAAAACAGTCTCAGAGATTCAAAGTTTCTTAGGCTTAGTAATTATTATTGCCGATTCATGGAAGGATTTTCTATGATAGCAGCCCCACTATCGAGATTGACTCGTAAGGAAGTTTCTTTTGTGTGGAATGATGAGACTAAGCGGAGTTTTCAGGTGTTGAAAAAAAGATTAACCACGAGCCCTGTATTGACCCTACTTATTAGCAATGATGATTTTGTAATTTTCACCGATGCCCCGGAGTAGGACTTGGTTGTGTACTCATGCAAAATGGGAAGGCGGTAGCACATGGGTCCAAACAGTTGTAGGAGCATGAACGGAAGCATACAACCCATGACTTGGAGCTAGCAGCAATGGCCTTTGCTTTGAAGATGTGGAGACATTATCTTTATGGTGCTACTTTTGAAGTGCATTTAGACCATAAGAGCCTCCAGTATCTCTTTATGTAGGGTGAATTGAACATGAGACAGAGGAGGTGAATGGAGTATATCAAAGATTATGACTTCGGTCGAAGTACCATCCAGGAAAGGCTAATGTAGTGGTAGATGCTCTAAGTAGAAAAGCAGTGTTCACTAGTGGAATGATTACAAAATACTTTTAGGTTAGGTGTTTGGAATACATGGATGTGTACTTCTAGCCTATCAGTGAACAGGCAATGTTGGCTAGTATAATCTCGTGGGAGCCCAAATTACTTCCGAAGATCAAAGAACACCAGTTACTAGATTCCAAGATAACAAGAATTAAGAATCATATGGTTGAAAAACCTGATTTTAAGTTAGGAGATGGTATTTTGTATTATAAATAACAGAATTTGTGTGCCTGATTTTCCAGACTTGAATAATGAGATTATGGTAGAGGCACATCATACTCGGTATACTATTCATCCAGGTGGTACCAAGATGTATCAGGATCTGATGAATCATTACTGGTGGAAGCATATGAAAAAGGATATCGCAGAATTTGTTGGAGAATGTTTGGTTTGTCAGCAGATTAAGGCAAATTATAGAAGACCCCTAGGTCTTTTGCATCAGTTGGAGATTCCTCAGTGAAAATGGGAGCATATAACTATGGATTTTGTGTTAGGATTGCCTAATACCAGGAAGGGATTTGATGCGATTTGGGTGATAGTGGACCGTTTGACTTAGTCAGCTCATTTTGTACCATTCAAGATAGGTTAAGGAATGGAGAAAATGGCAGATTTGTATATCAAAGAAGTGGTGAGATTTCATGGAGCACTAGTTTCTATTGTCTCTGATTGGGATAACAAGTTTGTATCTTGGTTTTAGGTATCACTGTAGGAAGCTTTAGGAACCAGGTTGAGTTTTAGTACAGCTTATCATCCCCAGACAGACAAACAGACAGAGTGTACAAATCAGACATTGGAGGATATGTTGAGGGCCTGTGTCTCGGATTTTAAGACCATTTGGGATGAAAGCTTGGCTTTATGTGAATTTGCGTACAACAACAGTTACCACTGTAGCATTGCACGGCACCTTTTGAAGCCTTGTACGGTAGAAGATGCAAAACTCCTATATGTTGGTCGAATTTTGGAGCTTACAGTTTTTATGGATTGTTTGTGGTGGGAGAGTCTAGTGATAAGATCAAGCAAACTCAAAAAAGATTAAAGGTTGCTTGCAGTCATCAAAAGAGTTATGTAGACAAAAGGAAGAGAGAGCTGAAGTTTGAGGTTGGTGACCATGTGTTTCTTAAGGTTTCACCTACGCGTCGTACCTTATGATTTGAACAAAAAGGGAAACTCTCTAGAAGATATGTAGGACCATTCCGATTATCAGCAAGGTCAACAAGGTGGCTTATAGGTTAACACTACCACCAGAGCTACCAGGTGTTCTAATGTCTTCCATGTCTCTATGTTAAGGAAGAATGTAGCAGACCCCTCGCACGTATTGCAATTTGAACCGTTACAAGTGCAAGATGATATGACCTACTTTGAGTAGCCAGTGGGGATTGTCGACACCAAAGAGCAAGTGTTGATGAACCATATCATCCAATGGGTGAAGGTTTAATGGAGTCATCATTGTCCGAAGGAAGCAATGTGGGAGCCTAAAGACGAAGTGAAGAAACAATATCCACACCTTCTTCCAGAGGTATGTTAGTCATTTGGAGGACCAAATGTCCTTTAATGGGGGTGAGATGTCAAGCTCCTAATCTTTTAATTTTGGGTTGGGTCAGTTGTTGGACTTGGTGTCAAGTTTAGAGGGTAGATGGTCTTTATTAAGCCATTTAGAAGTTTGGGTCATTGGACTTAGGATATTTTGTGAGTGGGGCCCATCAGTGATGGGCTGGTTAGACCTCCTTGGGCCTAGGGCTCAAACCATTTAGACCTCTATGGGTCAAAAGCCCTTTTTTGGAATTGCACAAAACCTTTTAGAAGAGAGAGGCCATTTTCTGTAATTAGAAGAAACCCCTCTAACCCTAAGCCAGCATAACTCTTCGATCATTTCATTCCTCTTCATTCTCATTCTTTCCCTCTTGTGCAACCAGCCCTAGTCATCCTCAAAGAGCCAGTATCTCAAGGAAAAGAGGCTCCCTTACAACATCATCTCCCCATCGTCTTCCTCTCCCTCTATCTCTATAGTGCCTTCTACAAAGGTAAGCATCTGTCTTCCAACCATCATTAGATTCTTCATTTCATTTAGAGTATGCATTGATAAGTTAGAATGGTCGTATTGAATGTGGGTTTGTAGGAGGTCTTGTTTGAGTAGTCAGTCTGGGACAAGAGAGGGGATTTGTACTCAGAACACCCTCTGCATCTTCCGATTTGAGTTTGACCGTGGACAACCCAAGGCAAGTGGATAACTGAACTAAGTGGTTTAATAATGGTTCCTTTTGGATTAGTATTGTTTATGAATGAAAATGGTGGGTATAAGGTGTTTGGAAATATGTAGATTGGTTGTATATCATACAGTTGTTGTAGATGTTGTTCGGATGAAATGCCCAAAAAGGGCGACACTGGGTGCACTTACGACTAAGCCATAGGCTAAGCGAGGCTACGACTCACATTCCAGAGAGTCATTTTCGGGCTTAATATGCTACGGCGAGCCTTACCGCTAGCCGTAAAAGCCCTTACGGCTAAGCCATAAGAGGATTTATGGCTAAGCCGTAGCAGTGGCTAGTTGGGCTATAGGTTTACTACGGCTTAGCTGTAAAATGAACTACGGCTAAGCCATAGTGCCCAGTAGCTTCCACTTAAAATTGGTAGTGAAATAGGTTAGGCTAGCTAACCTCGATTAAAGAATCTAACTGCCAGGATTACTTGACAGGTAAGTGACCCTAGAGAAGTGACCTTTAGGGTGTAGATCACTTAACCCGACATCATGTTTGATGGTTCATTAATAAATATATCAACATGAGATTTGGACTAAGAACATGATGTGTTTTATTCTTAAGGGAGAGTTAGTTAAGTGTACACCTAGAATTCAATTGGATATGGGATGGGAATTTGAGTTACAAGATGCACCATGTGATAGACACTGGTAATGGATCATTAGCATCGTAGGCTCATATTGTCATTCTGAGGGAAGGTTTGATTCAAGGTGAATACTTAACCAATTGAGATTATTAAGTGGTGTAGAGATTACCTCTAGAAATATGAAAAATATCATATGGAAATAACATACATCTAAATGGTTTAATCATGCCACTTTAATTGAAATAGTATGGATATTGTAAATTGGAAATTTTATATCATGGTTCCATTGTGCATTAGTATATGTATGTATCCGTATATATATATATATATCTGACCATTGCAGTTCGGAGGTGGACGTACGCCATCGGGTTAGCATATGTTGTGGAAAATAGTAGACAACTGTGCCATTTGTTATTTTCGCGGAAATACCCGTTTTTGTATATCTATTTGTGAGAATACCCATTTTGGTATATTTATTTGCGGGAATACCTATTTTTATATATCTACTTGTGGGAATACCCATTTTCTATATTTATCTACGGGAATACCCGTTTTTATATATCTTTATGGGAGAATACTCGTTTTTATATATTGTATCTGCGGAAATATCTGTTTTTGTGCATTCATATCATTGGGTCTGCATCCATTACATTTAGGTAGAATATAAAATATAATTTAACTTATTTGCTTAATAATATTCCTTGCAGTTTACCCATTGTCAAATTACATTAATCTGACCTACTACTTTGGTGTCTAGCTCTCATTGCCAATGCTGAACCGGAGGTCAGGAGACATAGGAGGTTCCGCTAAATGTCGAAGTTGCTGAGCGGAGCGCCAATAATGACATCGTCTGAAATGTCTTAGTGTTGGAGACAAGATTGACACATTAGCTTTTGTAATAAGGTCATGTTTGGGGCCACTAGCTAACTATTAAATTTATTGTTTTTGAATTTCAACTTTAATTATTATGCTTCGAAGCACTTGATTTTGATTTTATTATTATTGAGATTTGTTATATGGTTGGTATATGATACTCATCTGTGCAGATTATGGATTTCAGTTCCGCGTGTAATTATGATTGCTTGATTACCAAGCATAGCTTCACGAAGGACTTCGATCCATCCGGAATTGGGACCCGTATTGTTGATGTAAGAAAATTTTTAATTGGCTCTAATTCTCATACTCCTAGAATTGGGTTTAGATCCAGCCTAATTTTGGAGGCTTGATATCATCCGGTAGAATTGCTAAACAGGAAAATTTTGGACCTCTAAAGCTTTGAGAAGTAAGCACTGGAGGCCTAATATCATTTAACCCCACCAAATTGCCCGCAGAGAGGTATCTGAAAAAACGAGAGAAGCATACGATAAGATCAATTCTTCTCTTATTAAGAGACATAAATATTATTAAGTACTCATAACGAAGTAACTCTAAACAAAGGGAAAACAGTAGAAGTAGGCGAGAGAGGATGAATGAGAGTGAGAGAAAGAAGTCGAGAGCATGAAATGAGACACAGAGGAGGAGAAAAATGAAATTTTGTATAAAATACAGAAATTGTGAAAGACAATGGAGGTATGAGGAACAAAGAGAGGGTGGTGGGGATCGACTCGGTTGTCGAACAAGGCAGGGAGCTGGGAGAAAGATAACCGGGTGATAGCTGGCCTCAGTTTGATGGGCTCAGTGTTTGGGTTGCACAGGTGGGAAAGCCGTTAGGCAATGAGTAAATGAGTAGGTTGGTTAGGTTTGTAAGTTGGGCTACCATATGGGCTGACCTAGGGGCTTTCAAGTGGGATAGGCTCAATTCAAGTGGGCTGCTAGTGCAAATGGATGCAGTTGGATGGGTCCAGATTGATGCTGTTGCCTGAGCTATGGCTCAGCTGTTTAGTGAATCAGATGGTTGATCACTAGGTTGGATTGGGTTAAACACTAGGACGGCATGATTGTTTGGATTACGACGAGTTGGGTGGGAAAGCGGATAGTGGGCTCAGTTTTGTGGGCTGGATTGAATGTGTAAGTGGCCTGCGCCGAATTTATGTGGGATGGTGCTGATGATGGTTAAAGACGGTAGGTTTTGGGTTGGGTACTAGTTGGTAGGCAGGTGCATTGTGAATGTGCTCAAGTGGATTTGCTGATGAAGGTGAGCTGTGAGGTGGTTAGACTTGAAGCTGCTGGTGGTGTTGGCAGAGGGCGAGAGAAAGAAGAAAATGGGTGTTTTGGTGATGGTGATGAAAACAGAGGTGGGTTTGTTTGGTTGGTGAAGAAGAATGATGGGGATAAAGTTTGAATGGGAAGGAAGGTGGGACTGACAGAGAGATGCTTGTGACGGGGTCCTAGTCACTTGGAAAAGGAATGAGGAAGAAGATGCAGAAGAAGAGCTCTACTGTATGGTCACAGTTTACGTTGCAGAGCACCCGAGGGAGTCAAGGGACTGGGAACTAGGATAATTAAAGAAGGAAATTATACGAATTTTCATTCTGCATGTATTATATATAATTGTGCTTTTGGGTTTCATCATAAATAGGAAAAGTTGATGTAATTTTAATTTTGAGATATTCTTGAGAAAAAATTAATAATAATAATAATAATAATACCAGCAAGAATTCGAGTAATCTGCAATTAAGTGTGTGTAAACGGTGGATCTGTTGGCGGCAGATAATAAGAAAAGAAGGATTTTGGAAATGACCTGTGAAGAGAGATGCCTCGGACATTGGTTTTTTTATTTTATTTATTTTTTATTGGAGTTTTTTCTTGTGCATACGTTCCTTATGGACTTTTCGTGCATACTCTTTGGTGGAGCCCATTGTGGATCCCACCAAGGGATGAGACTAGGGGGTTCGAAAGATCTATGTGAAAGCACTCTACATATCAAATTTGGTCCCAATCACATATCCCTAACCCCTTTATCTATGGTTCACAAATTCATTCCGTTCGTATTGGTGTATAGTCAATCCAATAGTCCAATAAATTCGGATCCGACCAAAAGTTGGGGCGAGTTGCTATCATGGAATTCCATGTGTGTTGCAAGGTTTGGATTGAGTGATAGATGGGCTCTACCTAGAGTTCTCACGAAAAAAATTGTGAAAAACGGATGTGTATGAAGATTCTCCTTTTTTATTTATTTTTTTTATTTTCTGCATGGAGCTCCTCATAGAAAAAGAAAGAGCGGAAAAGGGAGGGGTCAAATTTTTGTAGCCGCAATGTCTTGATCCAGTACTTGAAGGACAAGGGAAGTTTGTTACTTGCAATCCCAACAAGCTAAGGTATTCTCTCCTGTCCCGTTGCTGGGCTTTGGGTAGGAGTTGGTTCGGCGGTGGGTATATGCAGAGTATGGGTATGGCTGCTGGTGTGTGGCAATCTACAGGGAAAGGATGGTCTTTTCTCTCCATCAGTGTGTTGATGATGCAATGTAGAATTATTAATGGAATATTAGGTTGGGTGGATTTTTGCCATTTTCCATGTTTTCATTGTTTTTCTTCTTTTTTTAATATATATGTGTGTCTCTGTCTATTTTTCCTTCTTCACGTAATATACAGCACTATTTGATGGAAAAAAAAACATTAGATGAGATAAATATGGGGGCATACTCGATCTTTTTGCTTGAAAAAAACCAAAAAACAAAAAGACACAAATAAATGTGGGGGCATCCATACTTTGCATTCCATACTCGATTCTGTTGCTGGCCATAGTCATATCTTAGATTGAATATAGCTCACTTCAATGCAAGGAACCTCATATCAAGTTCATGATCGAATTCTAGTAGGTTAAAAACCATCTTAGATGGACATAGGAGTAGGACAATGTTGACACCAGGCTATTTAGTATTGGATACGGTGTAGCCATTGTCATTTCTTTTTTGATATTTTCTGAATTTTTCCAATTTCATCGTGTCTACAGCTGTATCCATGCCTTCCATCTGGTGTAATTTTGCCAATGTGTATCTTCTTTTTTTTTTGGCTTGATTAATACATTGAGGGAAGATGGCTATGCTTATTATTAATTGCTTTTACACATATAATTGTGGAATGAGGCTACAATTGTGCGAAAGAGATGAAGCCGTTGGTAATCCTCTAAATCAACTTGGCAATGGCTTTTGATTGGAAGTGTGAAAAGGGCTTATGGGGCTTCTTTGACAGTTAGAAAAAGTTAAAAAGCCCTAAAAGTTACTTTGGTAATGAAAATAAAGTTCTGTTATACTTTTGCGATAAGCCTCACTCAAGATGGTGGAGAGTGCCTGGGCTCCGGCTCACCTGTTCAGTGCATCAGATGGGTTGATCAATGATAGGAGCCCAGTCTAAATACGTGATAAGTGCTAAGTCATTGGCCCACACAAGTTAGACTTTGAGTTAGGTTATTAAACCTTGGGTCAAGTCTGTGAGATGGATTGCAGATAAGTTAAGAAAGTGAATAAAATAATGAGGCTTTTGTTGTTAGCCAGATCTGCGAGAGTGTATATAGGTTTCTTTCCTATTTAAGTAATAAGATTTCTTTAACTAATTATGTTGTGATCTTTTTGTATTTTCCATGTAAAGCAAGCAATGGCTATATAGTAAGGGAAGAAAAATAATAAAAGCGTCAAGAAATTATCCTAAATCTGTGCTTGCACAAGGAGGCAGTCCAACCTCGAATTGGACCATCTCTCTCTCTTTTGTTTTTTGGTTCTTACCAATTGGTATTAGAGCACCACCGATTCTGAATTTTCCCACACACAGATCCCTCTATCTCATGTTTGATCCACCCCTACCATCCCTCAAAATCATCCCACCATCTTCAAAGCTAACTATATATATATATATATAAAAGAACACTCCTAACCTGCCAAAGACAACCGTCGCTGGGTGTCGCTAATTTGGACTCGTATTGGAAGGCATATTTTCAGGTGCAAAGGTTTGGTTCTTCGTCATCTTCGATAGAAAAGAGAAAAAAAAATTATTGAGAAGAAAGGCTTGAAAGCACGCATCGTGAGAGAACACCATCTCTCTTGGCATCGTCATTTCCATCGAAGAAGTGAGGCGCCATAAACTTGCAAGGTCATCAAGTATAGGGTCGGCACATCTATTTTTCTCATCACCGTTCCATTTCAGTAAGCGTGTAAAACATAACGTAAAAAAGCATGTTGCAATTCATTAAGACAACAAGTTCATAATATTTACAGCAACCGCCATCACTTTCTTCTTTTACAAAAGAGGATTTTACGGAAAAGGCATGATAAGTGACCCCTTAACACAAAAATATATATATTACAAGTAGGTGCACTGGAGTGGTCAAATATGACCACTCTAGTTTATTTTATTAACGTTGTGGATAAGCATTGGATCCGATGCTCATTTTTCTATTTCATCATCGGATCTGATGCTCATTTTCTTTTTTCAACATCGGATTCGATGCTCAATTATGCAAAGCCTCTTCCTCCTGTTGGAAGTAGGTGGGTCTCATGAATAGATTTTCAAAACTTTTGACCCACTTGACACAGGGATCAACTATCCATAAAACTAAAACTCAATCCAGGATACATAACCCTCAATCTCGTGACCATGTACAGTAAATATTCTACCAGCACTAAATATCCATAATAATCTACGACATGCAAGAAGTAGATCATACCTTTGGAGATCCGCAGTGCTCTAATGGATTTCTTCAACACCTCTTAGCTTTCCACGCTATGACCCGAATTGGATTTCTTCTCTCAAGAAGAATGGTGGAATCTACAGGAGAAATCCCAACTTGAAACTCTAAGGAACTAGAAGAGAGAAGAAGAGAGAAACTCGTGCAACTCTTGCACGAAAGGGTTTTGGGCGTGAGGGAGAGTCTTATTGGACGTCCAAGAGATTTTATAGACTTTCAAATCTCTCCCTTGTCTAATTGAAATAGAAGTCTTACTTCCAAAGCAATTAGCAGCTTTCTCTTTTCCAAACTCTTATTTCTAGAGTCTAAGTCGGATTAGTGTTTTCCAATATCTTGGGCTAGCGTGGGGACCACTAGGGATTCCTTAGAAAGCTGGCTCCAACTGGAACACCGCGACCCCACATCTCATGTGCAATCCGGGCTCACAGTTAATTGCAAATAATACCACTATATAAATGCAATTGCACTCCAGTCTTAGGAATAAATTACAATGAAGACCCTAAACTTCCCAATTACCACAAGTAGGCCCCTCTATCAATATCCGTGGATCAATTGGAATAAATCCGTCTCTTCCAATCTAAGTTCCACATCTTATTATCCTTGAGCCCCAATTAATCACAGTAATCATCAATACCATCCAATTAACTCTTAATTGAGATGGGTGCGCACTTACTAATGACAAATCCATTAATTGGCACAAGGGGATAATAGAGATAGATTCCATCTTGATCATTCAACGTTCCCAAGATTCCATCTTGATCATTCAACGTTCCCACAGTTCTACTAGCACATACCCAAGACACCGAGGTGTTAACCTACAGTCGGCCTCACTCATTGGTGACTCAAAGCAAATGAATAGATAGAAACTTGAGTTCGTCAATGTCTCAGGATTGAGAGCCTATTGCTATGGAATTATGAGAGCATACCTTATTATTGAGACGGAATTCCATAAGGTGCATCTCATGGTCCTTCAATACATCCAATGTACCAGCACCGTGATCCAGAATCTTACATTCTGATGATCGAGACAAATTACACTATCTCATAGTGATCAAAGTGCTACAACCTTATCAAATGAGATGCCCAATCTCATTACTGGTTGTGAAGCTATTTTAAGTATAAGATTTGTGACATATATCTCCCGCGTGTGGATCTCATCCATGCACATATATTACATCTAATATACTAATGGGATCCGGTTCAACTCATGAACCATTATGTCATATGTATTGGTCATGTGCATGAAGTAGTAAAATAACATTCATCTCATGAAAGTAAAGCATGATTTTATTGATAAATGAAGAAATTAATCAATTTATTATATCAACTGATGGATTGAGTCCACAAAATCTAACACCTCCTTCCTCCTTCCTCTTCAAAAATGATGGTTTCCTTTCTCTTCTATCCAGCAGTGATGATCGAAGGAGGGAGACCAAAGGCATACACCAGCGATGGGAGACAACTCTCTTTTCGGTGACTGTGAAAAATCCGGCAAAAACTAAATTCAACGCTGCTGCCCACCGTAAGTTGTTCTCCCTCTTGTTCACGCTATTCTCTTTTTTCTCCCATTTCTTTTTCATTGATCTTCTCCTCTTCTTCCATTCTCCTTCTCTATTTCTCTTCCCACTTCATCTCTTCTTTCTCTACCACCTCTCCGAGTTGGGATACTGAGAACCATCTTCTTCTGCAAAACTGAGCACTCTACCCTTTGTCGTCTGCTTCTTGTTCTTCTTCCCTTCCTCTGTTCTGCTCAGACAATGCCCACCCTCATCCACTTGAACAGCCTGTCATTAGATCTTGTAGCCAAGAACCCAACACCTTTGCCATAAACCACCGGTCCCATTGTCTTCTCTTCCATTCCTTTTCTTCTCCTCTTCCCTCTCTCTTTTCCTATTCAATCTCTTTCTTTCTGTCCATGTTAGCTTAGCAGCCAATGATCGTGGATTTCCTGCAATTTTTCCCATCTTCTAGGTCTCCCTCTTTCTCTCTTGTTCTTCCCACTAGTTTCATCTTCAACCTCCAATCATTGGGCTCTTCACCTCCAAACTAATCCAAACCATCTTCATTATCATCGATCCACTTTAACAGAATAGATTGGATTACAACTAGCATGACTGAACTTCACTTTAATGCTTTCTAGATTTACCCATCCACTCAATTTCTCTGTAACTCCCCATTCTCTACCATGACCACTCAATTAGGGGAAGTGTTTTGTTAATACCTACATCAAATACAATGCTAGAAAAAGAAAATAAGCATTTGATCCGATGTTCATCCGCAACGTTAAAAAAATAAGTCAAAGTGGTCATATTTGACCATTCTTGTGCACCCACTTCTAATAATAAAATATTATTTTTTGTTAAAGGGTCACTTATGATGACTTTTTTTTTGTAAAATCCCCTTTCCAAAATGAGGAAAACACTTTAGTTTATTCACAAAATTGCCATCAGAGAAAGTTAATTAGCATGACTAATAATACCTGAACCGAAGTGCTAACGACAAAGGTGGACAAGCTTGAGGAAGATGTCAAATAATGTGTGGGATCATAGTAGGACATCAAGGTTACATCGGCAACTATGAATGCCAACTATGACCACATGCTCTATTTTCTTCTCCTAATTACAATACACGAAGGTTCCTGCAATAGCAATGCTATAGATCACAATGGACAACTTCAACCTCGTTGTTGACACGAAAAAATTGCCTAACAGAAAAATTTTTGTTTTTGGGATTAGGCCCAATTACAATTGACCTGGATCACTAAATTATGTTAAATGAATATTTTGTCAAAGTTAAAACACACAAATAAGTGTGGTAAAGTGGGTAGAGGTATTGCATTTCAACATGGATGTCTTCAACTCCCTATGATATATGCCTTTTTATCCTACCAAGTCCAAAGGTGGACCCTCCAAATTGATCAAACAAAAAAGAGCCATAAGACCAATTTAATGATAGACTAGGATGTGGAAGTTTTCAAACTACCAAACCATTCTGCCACTAACTCTACACCCTCAAAGTGATCCCATAAGCAGTTTCAAAATTTTGTCATAAAAGGGGAAGGTTTTCAAAAAAATGATTCTCAGTCGGAAAGTTTGAATAAAAAAAAAAGAAAGAGAGAAAGAGGCCTAGCAGTACAATTAAAAAGAAGGAAAGAAAGAGAGAGCGAGAAGTGCGACAGTGAGAAGGAGAATAAAAAAAAGGAAATCAAAAGGTTAAAAAAATAAGGATAGTATGCATCATTTTCATGACTCCTTCAATCATTTTCTTTCTTTTTTACTTATTGCAACTCCATTAAAATGGAAAGGAGATTCGAATCCTTATTTGAAGGAATCTGTCCTCCAATCCATACTTCCTCATCATTTTTTTTCCTTTTGCTAAATCCCCATAAAAATGGAAAGGAGATTCACATCCTTATTTGAAGGAATCTACCCTCCAATCGACACTTCCTCAGCATTTTTTTTTCTCTTTTACTGCATCTCCAGTAAAAGGGAAGGGAGATCAGACCTTTGTCAAAGAAAGGATCCACCCTTCAATTCCTCACCATTGCATCTTGCATCGCTCTACTATTTCACCTTCTTTACATATCTTTTTATTTGGAGAATCAGAATCCCATGACAAGGGAATTCTACCGTCCATTCTAAAAGAAAAATCATACCCATTGTCTGAAAAAAAAAATGAAGACCTAGACCCTTTTTATTTATTTATTTATTTTATTTTGCTGACTTGGCCCATGGTCCAAGAGTGGGAAGAAAAAGGGTGCCCACCAAGGTTTGGTAGCGGGTGCCTTATTCACAAGAACAACCCCTCCAACCTAAAAAACAAATCACGCGAAAGAACTACAATGGTTTTGCAAATCTCCACTGGGGTGTTGAAAAATTGCTCTTGGGTCAAAACCTAGGTGATGGAGTGCGTATTATGCCTCTGCAAATCTGGTTCTTACAATCACATGAAAGAACTACAATGGTTGGGTGTTCATATTGGTAGTGCTGATCATATGATCTTCTTAGTCATAACAGTCATCATATGTGCTAGATGAGTGAACAATTAAAGCAAATAAGATGATAAATGAAAGAAATGAGAAAGAACACGTCCAACAGGTTTCAGTAGTACATTTGTTGGTTGGATGTAGAAACAACTTTCAGATCTGGTCCTTTAGTCATGTACATGCACAAAAGGTCTACCCACCTCTAACCAAAAAAAAAAAAAACAAAAAAGGAAAAAGGAAAAAAGAGCATACAGAATCTATGCCATCCACACAAGTGAGGCTTGCCAGGACACGTTCAACAAAGACTGGAAGTGGTCTGCAGATACAGATCTTGAATGATATTGTAGCGAGGACTTGAACCCACAGTGAAACAATAGCCCGGAATTATATTTGCAAATTGGCCAATATATATATATATATATATATATATTTATTTAACACCGGGCACAGCTACAATTGAGGCGTAACTCAGGCTAAGCCATAGTTGTGAATGGAAAAAATAAAAAAAATAAAAAAATAGCCCAACCCACAGTGGCAAAGGGGTTGAAAATTAATCCAAAAAAAAAAAAAAAAAAGAAGCAACTGTAAAATCCCCAAACCAATACTCTACAAGAAACCTGAATCCATCCAAACAAAGATGCAGTATGGTGAAAATAAATTGGTATCAAATACAGGCCAAATAAAGGCTGAAATTGGGTCAGGTTCAGCCAAGATACTGTTTTGAATTGGGCCAAAACACAGTCCAGACCATAGCTGAAACTGGGTTAAAATATGGCTTAGATACTGTTTGAACTGGGCTTAAATACAACCTAAATAAAGGCTGAATTTGGGCTAGTACCAGACGAGATACTGCTTGGAATTGGGCTCAAATGCAGCCCAAATCAAGGCTGAAGTTGTGCTAAATGATGACCCAAATACTACTTGAATTGGGTTGAAGAACAGACTAGATAAGTGACTACATATGGTTAAAAACCCAGCCTAATTGATGTTCTAAAAAATGAATTAAAAAGCTTAATCTAAATTAACCTAAGTTTATTTTTCAAAATGGGTTAAAACACAACCCAATCTATTTTCTCTAAATGGGTTCAAAATCAACCTAGATTTGCTTTTATGGGTTGAAAGACAGCCCATATATTGGCTGAAAATGTGCTCTAAACAATGAGCCAGGATATGAACTCATCCCAAGTAAAATTTATTGCATAAATTGAGGTCTATGTACAAACCCATTACATGAAATGACCCACAAATTCCTTTTAAATATGGGTTAACATGTGTAGTGTTATTTTCCAAATGAGCCTGGCACATGAACGATGTGAATTTGGCATGTTATAGTTTCATATACATGACCTGTATACCCAGTCTTAAAAAATGATGAAATGATAATCATCATACAGCATGAACTCAACTAAAATACAGCTCAAATCACATCTAAAAGTGAAAATGAGTCAAAATATAGCGAGTGTATACTAGTTGAAAAAGTAGTAAAATACAACTAGCTTGTTAATTAATTAATGGGCTGATAACCAATATAAAAATGTGGCAATAAAGCCATTAAACAATGTAGTCCGTAAATTATGATTATTGCCCAAGTCAAATATGATTAGGGAAATTTGTTCGGTGATAACATTACATAAAGGGGTATTGATAAAAAGAATCCCACTAATTAGGATAAATACAACTAAGGACCTCCAAAATTTGTATTATCGATAGAGGACCTCCCTCCAAAATCACATATTTCTTTACTGAAACTGCCCCTCCTTATGTTGTCAACAAAAAACCTTATGTTGTCCATCGAAAAGAACAAAGGAAAGAAAAAAAAAAAAAAAAAAAAAAAAAAAAAAAAAAAAAAAAACAAGAGGGACTCCTAGCATGCCTTCTGTGCTCATCCTAGGTTTAGAAGCTCTATCTGCTCTTCCCATCATGGTATGCATCTTTCTCCTCTATTATCGGAGCTTGTTTTTGGCAATGGTGTTGGACGGTCCTACTTCATCTCTCGCTCTCTCATTTTTTTTCTCGTCCCTTTCTTCATCTCTCCTTCTATCATATTATTTCTCTTCATCCTGTCTTCATCTCTCCATCTCCATGATCAATTTTATGAGTTGCTTTCTAAACAAAATAGAGAAAAAACATGATGATGGTTAACTTTTTTTGTCATCACTCATACCCACTAAATCTGGACTTATTATTATTTCTTTTATCTTTTTGTGATTTATTAGCGTGGTTAAGATGGTCTTTATCTATCCTAGATGCTATTCATGTATTGTTTTATGTGGGAACTTATTTGCACACTAAATGTTTGTAGAAATGTGCCAATGATGTCAAGTTTTAAAAATGATGTTAATCAATTTCTTTATAAATTATATATGTTTAGTGATTATGCTAATTCTTTGCCATCCTAGATTCAGTTCTTTATATAAGTTCTCACATTTTAGTTCATGTAATTAAATGACTCTCATTGCCCCAAGTTGGATCTTGTATATGTCTGTATTCTCCTTATAGTTAAATAATGTATAAATGAAATCACATATATTGTGTGTTTTTTTTTCTTTTTTCCTCCATTTCTTGTTTATCCATCTAGGTTAGCATGGTATGATGGGTGAAGACAATAAAAATGCTCTTGGTTGAAAAACCAGTCATTTGAAGGGGAAAGATACTATACATCCTATACACTATCCATCTTGGTTAGCTCGGTATAATTTTATCTCATTCACTTGATTGGGTATCAATTTTTTTCTTTTAATAAGATAGACAAATATTCAACTAATTTAGATGCAGTGATGCTCTCATTGGTTCTTCAAAGAGTTATAGACTTGATGTTTTGAATTCTCATGCATATGAAGATATACAGGGGGGAACTATCTATTCTAGTGATATCATTTATCTCACTGTTAATATTGATGAAGACATTGAAGGCCTTTTTTTCTGTTTCACCTGAGCATTTGCCATTACGGCAATTTGAGCAACATGGTGTTAACGATGATCATCCTCTATGGGATAAAATGCAATTTGCAGAAAATAGTGTTCATGTCGGGTTGTCAGACGTTGGTCGAGATATTAATATTGAAGATACTCTGATACCCATGGATGACTTCACCAACGAGCTACTGGAGAATATAAGTGAAAGACTTGTAGAAAGGGAGATTATTTCCTCATCGTGATATATTTAACAACTATGGCAAAATTTGCAATGTTAAAGAATTTTGAGTTGAAGCATATGAAAACAAATAAGTATAAGGTTATTGCACATTGTGCAGATGCAAATGTCCATGGCGTATACATGCTTCAATAGTGGATTTGGGTCCACAATTTAAAGTTTGGACATACAACTCAACTCATTTATGCTCAAAACCAATGATGGGAATGGAAAACAAAGAAGCAACCATGTCCTTGATTACAGAATTTTTCAAAAATAGACTTCAATTTAATCTTATGTACACACCAAAAGAAATCATCAATGACTTCCAAATGGAGTTTGGAGTTACAATAACGTACAGGAACATGTATTTGGGTAAAGAGATTGCAATGTAGGAAATATGAAGGTCATTTGAAGAGTCTTTCAAAATTCTTCCTTGTTATTGCGTCGAGTTAAAAATGATGAATTTTGGAACATTAATTTATTTGGTGAATGTCACGCCCCGAACTCGAGAAGTGGGGACTAGGGTGGATCCTGAGGAGCAGTACATGTAACCCATAGCATTCCGTGCCATGCACGAATCACTATAAGGGAGATTCCACAGCTATGTGTGAGGAAGGTCCACATACACATAACAATCATTTACTTAATTTAAGCAGAAACCTAGAGAATGCACATATAATCATCATAGGCATTAATAAAACCATAATCATTGGTTAATATGAACCACATTCATGCATAAAATTAATCCCAAGTCCATTAGTTAAACCATTTACATGCACATAATACTAAGTAATATAAATAAGTCCATTATCATGAAAGTCATTTCCCTCAAATAAGGACTCCAAAATATTATAGTATGACCACAATTAAGCATGGTAATGTTCTAAACAAACCCCATCCATACAAACCCTATCCATTGAACCCCATGACGCACTATGTAGGATGATTAGTACAAGACATCATCCGCATTTTACTTGTCTACACCGAGGTACCATTGAAGTTCCCTCCGAGGGGGCGTCGATTGCTAGATTGGCATTGGGTTTTATACCTGTAACACCAAGCGTAGTGCTGTGAACACAACGGTTAAGCAAATATAAGAGTGCATAACACTGTCATGATGTATTAATGGAATTAGAAAACATGTTGATTAAAAGAGAGCAATAGTCAGAAGCTAGGCATATTGTGCATGAATAAGCATGAATAAGGAATCATATATAGAGAGATAATCACATATTATTTGGGATCCATAGAGCTATCTTTTCTTTAGAACGAGAGTATATCATACAGTGGGAAATCACTAGCAGTCGGGCGAAAACTATCTAACTATCTCAAGAGTATCGAACAACTCTTCGTACAACTACTGTAGTAGGTAACAAATATAATACCTCATTCGGTCCTATTGAACCTCCTGTGGGTACAAGCTAAGTGGTGCTGACTCAAATGTCTCAAGTCCGATCAGAATGCATACATCTATACTCATCATATGCAATGATTGATCCATTATTATACAAAAACATATAACAGTCTTGAGATCGTGTTCAATCAAATAATCAGAATTAAATGAAGTGACTATTATTTAAACAATGCATACTTAAATGAGCTATTGGAGCTTGAACTCTTTTTAACTCTAGTTCCTTTATCTTGACTCATGGGCTGATGTTTAAAAAAAGCTCCATCTCCATTATTGCCTCAAGGTTCATCGGAAAAATGGGTACATGATTAAGTCATGTTGAGGGCAAGTGTTACTTAAACAATTTGTATGGATTTGGATTGAGTGGTTAACAAGAATATTTACTAGCCAACTCTATGTTAGATAATCCACGTTTCCTTAGTCATTCAATACGGTGTATTCATAAAACGTTCGATGTCAATGTGTTATCAAAATCTTAGTGTTACATTGTATAGGTAAGGGACACCACTTCTTATGCCAACACCCAAGACATGACGTTAGGATCTAATCGGAAAATCAAGAAAGAGCAAGTGACAGCTCTACACACACTTCCTCCTCATTATTTGAGTACCATTGGGCTAATTTAATTGAGGTAAAGGTACCACGTCTCAGGTCCTACATGGTCTTTGAATGTACTTAAAGTTCGAAGGGTAAAATTGGTTTTTAATTAGAGGTTGTAAGTGATTTACAATAGTTTTTCAAGATTTAGCCAGATGCGCTAGAGTGTAGCCCCAGGCACGCTCGTGCGTCTATGACTTTGTTCTAGAAAAGTTTCAACTGACGAGTTTTTTTATTAGGTCTCTGTACACACACTTGTGTACGGCCCCAACCCGCTTGAGCGCGCCTCATCTCTGTCTTTGGACAAAGACTACTGATTCATTTTTTGTCAAGAAATTACATGGGCGCTCGTGGATATGCTCATTCCAGCTCGAGCACACTTTCCTGAATTGCAGTTTAGAATTTCTACTGTAACACTCTTCTTCTTTATTTCAACACCTACATAGAACCTCTGTCCCCCAACCATTTGAGATCCATTCTACACTTCATTAACATCAATAAAACCATCAAACATTCTTAATTGCACTCATTATCATATAAATCATTCACATTTCCAAAATCAAAGATATGAGAGCTATAACTTGGCATTAATGGTGATCTCATCAAGAATCAATAAAATGAACCATGCATGTAGTAAATATGCACTTATACTTGCATTTAGTTCCAGTGCTTAGTCCAAATCAAGCTTCTCCTTGGCTTGATGGTGGAGAAAGCCTTAATAGAAGATGATCTAACCACATGCAAAATTAGAAATAGGTGTAGCGTGAATGCATGTTACATAATTGAGTCTCCTTAACTCTATTGGACTCAAAGAAGAAAAGGGATGAAGTTCTTACCTTAGGGAGTTGTAGAGAAAAAGTGGAAGAAGGAGGAGATGAAATTATAAGATTCTAATGGAGAAGACAAGCAAGAAGATGAGGTGGAAGAAGATGGAGTTGCTTCCACTCTCATTAACCCCTTCATGCTTCAAATTTGATGAGAAGGAGAGTGAATGAGAAGAGTCTAGCAACAAAAAGAAGAGGGTGTAGAGATGGAGCAATGAAAGGGGTTTTTAAATCAATGTTTCTATAATTACAAGCAAGCCCTTTTTGTTTCCTTGATTTTGTAATTTGAGTCAATTAGGATTCAAGTGGGCCAAAATGGGTCCAAATTGGGCTGAGCTTAATGAGAAAGATGACCCACAAGATGAAATACACTTGTTACAATTATATGATGACTTAATGATGTAAAACCATGTAACTTTAAATCACATGAGAAGGCCTTTGGCTACCTAAGTAAGATTCGAACCCGACCCCACTACCTATCTATGACTTAACCCAAAGGGATTTGAGTTGATTTAGTTTAAATAAGCATTAATTAAAATAAAACGAGATTAATTATAGTAAATCGCGATTAGCTCAAGTTTGGACCTTACATCTTGTTCCTCTTTAAGAACATTCGGTCCTCTGAATATAACATACCTTAGATAAAAGCTCTAGATACTTCTCTTGAACCTGTTCCTTAAGCTCCCATGTAGTTTCTTCTGGTCCGTGATGTTCCCAAAGAATTTTGAACCTTTTACTTGTATTAGAACATAGCACTTGGTCCTTTGTGTCAATGACACGAAGATGTCATTCTTCATAGCTCGCATCCAGTTTTAACTGAATGTCATCAATCTCAAGAACATGTGAAAGGTCTGGAAGATACTTCCTATGCATCGATAAATGGAACACATTGTGAATTCCCACGAGTTGAGGTGGTAATTCTAACTGATAAGCTAAATCTCTAACTCTGCTTTGAATTTCAAAAGGTCTTACAAATCGTGGAGCAAGTTTGCCTTTTTCTGTCTGAATCGATAGTACCCTTCATTGGGAAAACTTTCAAGAAAACCTTGTCTCCCACTTGAAATTCGAGAGGTCTACGGCGGTTATCTGCGTAACTCTTCTGGTGCGATCTAGCAATTTTCAGTTTGTCTTGAACTTTCTATATTTTTCCGCTACATCCGCTATAAGGGAAGGTCCATGGAAACTTCTAAGTCTGACTTCTTTCTAACACACCAGTGTACGGAATTTTCACCCATCTAAGGCTTCAAATGGAGCCATTCCGATGCTCGTGTGATAGCTATTGTTTTATGTAAATTCACACAAGGAAAGTTCATCCCACTCTTTTCCAAAGTCTAACACATTTGCTTGAATCATGTCTTCAAAAGTTTGGATTGTACATTCCGATTGTCCGTTGGTCCAAGGATGGTACGCAGTGCTAAAATTGAGCTTGGTGCCCATGGATTTCCAAAAAGACTGCAAGAAAGAAGACACAAATCTACTATCTTTATCAGAGACTATGGAAACTAGGGTACCATGTAACCGAATAATCTCATCGGTAAAGATCTTTGCTATCCCATGGAATTTCATACCTTTTCTGATGGGAATAAAATGTGATGATTTCGTCAACTGATCAACAATCACTCATATAGCATCATGACGTCTACTCATCCGGGCAGCCCTGAAACAAAACCCATCGAAATATTCTCCTATTTCCACTTAGGAATATGTAAGGGATGTAATAAATTGAGAAGGTTTTTTATGTTCAACCTTGACACGCTGGTAGGTGAGACATTTCGCCACAAAACCCGCAATATCTCTTTTCATGTTATCCCACCAAAACCTGCCATTCAGGTTTTTGTACATCTTAGTACTTCCGGTGCATGGAATATATGTTGTGATATGCTTCGATCATGATTACTTCCTTTAGATTTTGAATTGTTGGGACACATAGTTTATCCCCGAAATATAACACACCATCCACTATCCAAAAATCTGGCCTCTGAGATATATGCTCACAAATCTTAACGAACTATGGATCTTCAAATTGCCTCTCTTTAACTTGCTGCATCAAGGTTGGTTTGAAGACAGATATCGTTGTAAGCATGACCTTGTCATCAACGAATTCAATTTCCACATCCAGATCTCAAAATTCTTCGACTAGTGACCACTCACCACACATAGCTGCCATTTCAACAATCGATTTTCTGCTAAGAGCATCTGTTACTACATTTCCTTTTCCTAGAAAATATTTTATTGGAAAATCATAGTCCTTTATGAACTCTAGTCATCTACGCTGTCTCATGTTGAGGTCATGTTGAGAGAATGGGTACTGAAGACTGCGATGATCACTATGAACTTCAAATTTCTCCCCATACAAATAGTGTCTCTACAACTTCAAAGCAAAGCCAACAACTGCCAATTCTAGATCATGTGCGGCATAGTTCTTCTCATGTTCTTTAAACTGTCGAGATCCATAGGCTATCACCTTTCCATTTTGCATCAACACACATCCCAATCCAATTCTCGAGGCATCAGTATATATGACAAATCCACCACTACCTTCCGATAGAGATAAGATCAAGGCTGAGATTAACTTTTCTTTAAGGAATTGAAAACTCGACTCAAATTCATCTGACCAAACAAATGGTTCGTTCTTTCGAGTCAATTTTATCGATGGTGTTGCTTTCCTGGAAAAGTCTTTAACAAATCTTCGATAGTAGCCCACTAGACTGATAAAAGTTCTAGCTTCTGTAACTATTTTGGGCTATGTCAACTGGTTATTGCCTTAATTTTAGTTGGGTCTACTGCAAGTCCATCTTTTGAAATTATATGTCTTAGGAAAGTAATTTATTACAACCAGAAATCACACTTACCCAGTTTGGCATATAATTGATGATCTCTCAACAATTGCAGTGAAGTTCTTAAATGTTCAGCATGTTCTTCTCGGGTCTTGGAGTATACTGATACATCATCAATGAAAATCACCACAAATTGATCAAGATATGATGAGAAGATTCTATTCATTAGAGACATGAACATAGATGGGGCATTGGTTAACCCAAATGGCATGACCAAGAATTCATAATGCCCACATCTTGTCCTGAAAGCTGTTTTAGATGTGTCTTAATCTCTAACTTGCAGTTGATAATATCTTGATCTCAAGTCAATCTTCAAGAAATAAGTTGAACCTTATAATTGATCAAACAGTTCATCAATTCAAGGCAATGGATATTTGTTTTTTATTGTCACTTGATTTAATTGCCTGTGATCAATACACATTCTAAGGGTGCCTTCTTTCTTCATCACGAATAAGACTGGGGCTCTCCATGGTGAAATACTAGGACGAATAAACCCTTTTTCTAATAAATCTTGCAACTATACCTTTAGTTCACCCAATTCTGTAGGTGCCATTCTATACGGAGCTCTAGAAATAGAAATGGTACTAGGTACTAGCTTTATGGTAAGGTCTACTTCCCTAATTGGAGGAAGTCTAGGTACTTCATTTGGGAAGACATTCGGAAACTCACAAACTACTGGAATCTCTTCTAGCTTCTTGGGTGGCTTCTTTTTAACAATAAAGGCAATATATCCTTCGCAACCACTATGGATTAGTCTTTCTGCTCGAAGAGTTGAAATTAGCCTAGTATTCAAACTCTTTTTCTCACCTTGGAAGACAACACTCGGACTGCCTTCGTCTACCTTTATGATGATGGTTTCATGAAAACAGTCCAAACAAGCCACATACTTAGTCAACCAGTCCATACCTAGGATTGCATTGAAGTCATGCATTGGTAACATGATAAGTTCTGTCAGAAGTATCATCTTACCGATTAGGACTTTACAATCTGGGTAATAGACTCCACAAACCACCTTCTTGCCCACAACGGTGATGACAGTCAACACATATGGTAGCTATGCTAGTGGCTCCTATATCCTACTAGAGAATTGAGGTGCAACAAAAGAATGCAAAGAACTGGAATCTAATAACACCTTAGCTTCTATACCCTAGATAGAAACCTTACCTACAACAGCATGATCTACCACTTTTACTTCCACGTGCGTCAATACGTATGTGCGGCCTTGCCTCTGGGGTCGATTATATTGCCCTTACCTCTGTTGACCTTGTCTGTGTTGTCCTTGTCCCTATCGCTCTTGTCCTTGACCTTGCCTTGCCCGTTGTTATTGACATGGCGAAGCAGCTGGTGTTGCTCTAGGAGACTATGCATATTATTGTTGGGGGGTTTAACTGGGATTCTTCCTTTTTGGGTATTCTGACAAGCGGTGGTCTATCGATCCACAACCAAAACAAGCTCCTGTAACCCTCTAGCACTTGCTTGTCTCATGGTTCTTACCACATATGCTACAGACTAATCTTGATGATCCACTAGCAATTCGTTTCTTTTTCTTGGAGTATTATTGGCTTTTTCTAGTAGGTGGGGCACTCTTCCTAGGTTCTCCCAAAAATAAGCTTTTCTCTATTTCTTCTGCTGCATAGGCTTTTCCACAGCATCATCATACTCCACTGGACGCTGGAAAGCTATATCATGCCCCTTAATAGTTGGCCTTAACCCTTTGAGAAACCTTTCAACTTTCTTCTCCTTCTTATCAATCAAATCCATAGCAAACTGAGAGAGCTGACTGAAGATGTGCACATACTCTATAACTATCATGATGCCTTGCTATAAGGTAAGAAACTTTGCCTTTTTCTTACAGTTGACACGTTCTGGAATAAACTTCTTCCTGAATTGTGTCTTAAAAGCATCTCAAATAGTAGCTTTTGGAATAGCTTTCATGTGATCATGGATACTCTTCCACCACACATCTGCCACATCTTTGAACATAGAGGCGGCCAAGATCACTTTTTGCTTCCTTGTACAAGTCAACGAACCGAAAACATTTTCTGTGTGCACAAACCATTCATCTGCTTGCAACGGATCTTCTCTTCTTATAAATTTATAGCCCCTCTTTTCCGGAACTTCTCATATAGGAAGTTAGGATCTCTAGCTTGATTCTGCCTTTTTAGCAAGGTTGCTAGTTGCATTTGCGTTGTTGCTTGATTGGCATTGCTTGCAACCACCTCATGCATCATCAACATGAATCGTTTGCTTGTATGGTACGTAGGATGAGGAGGTGGCTGAGGATTCACATCTTCTAATGTGACGTCATCACATTGTTGTCTCCCAAGTTATTACCAGATCCTGATTCGAAAGTCATTTATCTATAATTATAACAGTAATTAGTCACAACAAGACCTTAATACTTAAAGGAAATTATAAATCCTTATACCAAATCTATTTCCCAATCAAACTTATCGTATTCTCACCACGTTCCCTAGGGTTACTAAGTCTTTTAACTGACTTATTAATGCTCTAATACCGTTACTTACGTATGTCACGCCCTGAACCCAAGAATTGGGAATTAGGGAGGATCCCGAGGTGCGGCACATGTAACCTGTAGTAATCCATGCCATGTCAACACACACACGAGCCACTACAAGAGAGGTTCCACAGGTATGTGTGAGGAAGATCCATATATACGTAACAATCATTTACTTAATTTATGTGGAAACTAGGAGAATTCACATATAATCATCATAGGCATTAATAAAGCCATAATCATTGGTTAACTTAAACCACATTCATACATAAAATTAATCCTAAGTCCAATAGTTAAACCATCCACATGCACATAATACTAAGTAACATAAACGTGTCCATCATCATAAAAGTTATGTCTCTCAAACAGGGACTCCAAAATATTATAGTATGACCATAACCAAGCATGGAATTGTTCTAAACAAACCCAATCCATTGAACCCTATGATGCACTACATAGGATGATTAGTAGAAGACATTATCCTCATTCCACTCGTCTATTGCCCGAGGTACCTTTGAGGTTCCCTCTAAGGGAGCGTCGATTGCCGGATTGGCATTGTGTTCTATACTTATAACACTAAGGATAGCACTGTTAATACAACGATTAAGTAAATATAAGAGTGCATAAGACTGTCATGATGTATTAATGGAATTAGAAAACATGTTGATTAAAAGAGAGCAATAGTCGGAAGTTAGGCATATTGTGCATGAATAAGCATGAATAAGGAATCATATATAGAAAGATAATCACATACTATTTGGCATCCACATAGTTATCTTCTCTCTAGAACCAGAGCATATCATACAGTAGGAAATCACTAACGGTCAGGCGAAGACCATCTAGCTACCTTAAGAGTGTTGGCCAACTTTTCATATATTACTGCAGTAGGTAACATATATAATACCCTCATTCGGTCCCGTCAAACCTCCTATGGGTACAAGCTAAATGATGCTTATTTAAAGGTCTCAAGTCCGATCAGAATTCATACATCTACACTATAACACTCCAACCTTAATTAAGCAGGTTTAACGACTAATTAATTCTGTTCTTAGCACTTTTCGAGAGAATGAGTGTAGTTAATGTTGTTTTGTCTTTTTGAGTCATGTTCGGGTTCTGGATAGGTAGTTGGGTGAGTTTAACCTGGATTAGGTAGGTATGAGCCCTTTTTCGTAATTTTCGTCTTCATTCGAGTTTGTCGTTCATGCCTTATCTTGGTGTCATCACATGTGTATCGTCAAGCCTGTTAAATGTTGTAACTAACTTGAATGCAACTGAAGCCATTTGAAGTCGTTGGTTGTTCATTTGACTTCAATTGTAATTAACCATTAAAAGTTGGACTTCCTTATAAACCTTAGGATAAAGATATATATATATATATCTCACCTAACCCATTCGATCCTTATCTCTTGTAGCTTTTGCATGCAAGTCTTCCTTGAGTTATCCTCATCTTTATCATCATCATCTTCTTCTTCTTCTCTTCTCTGTTTCACCTTGTTAAGCTCTTAGCATCTCTCTCTTCTGACTTATTATTCTAAAAGCTTAATTGAGGCAAGTATAAGCAACTATTGGATGAATATATGTTGGTATATCATGATTGTTATGATTCTTCTGGATTGTTTAAGTTGTATAGGTTTTTATAGCCCTTTTGTTGCTTTTTTCATCTGTTGAATCATCTGTTATGGTATAATTATAAATGAATTCAGAATTTCTGGACAGTCGGAGTTTCAGAAATTCTAAAGCTTACAGCGATGCCATAAGTTTTCCATGGCTTAAACTCCAGAGAGCAGAAAAATTGGATTTGTACTATAGCCAAGCTACAACTAAGCCGTAGGATACACTACGTCTAAGCTATGACCTAGTCATGGTCCATCCGCAAGTCATTTCACAGATTGAAGACCCGAGAGCAAGAAAATGTGAGAACCTTCTACGGCTAAGCCATGGTCAAGCCGTGTATTGAGCTATGGCCAAACCACAGCTGAACTGTAGGCCATATACAGGTAAGCCGTAAGAGAAAGAACGGTTCAACTGTGGCTCGCCATATTTACGGGAGTAATTTTGGGGAACTACGGTTGAGCTATAGTGTTTATTACGGCTAAGCCGTAAGTCACCCACTGCGAAGCTATAAGATCACTAAAACTTAGGTAGAATTATGATACTATTCCAGACCTTGTAGGGCCTCAGTTCTTGGACCCCTTATCCTATTCACTTGTCCAATGGAATAATGGAATATCATGAATGGTCTTAAGGGCTGTGACTCATTCATGTGTGTTATCCACTTGTTAAGCACCTCCCCATGGGTGTTAGTTTAAGGGACTACGATACACATTCTTAATACATTGTGACATCAAAGATGGATAACCCTGAATCGAATAACTGAAAACTACATCATCATGCACGGTTAGAAAAAATGGACAACTAGATTAGGGTTGGCTAGTAAACTATCGTGATTCCATGAAAATGAATTGAATTGCATAGCATGGTGGTTCCAGTTATTGCCTTCCAGTCTTTTCTTATTGATTTGACTTGCATGACTATTGATTGACTTGAATGATCATGTCATTCGTCATGAAGCCTATTGTGGTATTTCTTGAGATACATGTTTGATTTTGACTTGAAATTAAATTGAATTGTATACAAATGCATTGCTTAATTTCACCTATATGAAATGATTGACACGATCTGGCTCTACTAAGCCTCAGTCTTATGATACTCAGTGAGGTTGACTTTAGTGTATCATGTTTGGTGCCGCTGTAGTGTGCTTTTGTCTTAGGGCTTCCGGACCCCAGGAACTAGAGACCCATTCATACCCTAGCCCGATTGATAGTGTTCTCAACACATAGATCCCTAGAGGAAGGACATGGCAAATGTAGTAGCCACCCAGTATAGTATTTTTGTTTATTAAATCTTATGACATGTTTTATTCAATTGCACAATTTGCCTAGTATACTAACTTGCAATTCTATATGATCACCTGTTAACGATTCTTGTAGATATAATGCGTATTACCTTCATGTTGCTTTTGCTTTGCTGAATAGTCTTATTCACTGGTTATCCTTTGGTATTGCAGGCTCAGATTCCACTCCCGATCCCTTGACGGTCAACAAGACTTCGGAGGTGATCGTAGAGGCCCCATCAGGGCTAGATGAGTGGACATGATCAATCCACCCCGAAGAGCGGCATGGCTTAGACTAGGCCTCATTTTGATCTATTGTATACTCTTTGTTTATATTGGATTATACCTTCCAGTATTCTGTGTCTTGTTTTATAGAACCTTTATTGCACATATTACCAGTGTTCTTAGTTTTGATGTATACTCTTCTTACGAAATGTTACTAATAGCTTCTGCGTACAATGGCATTACACGTGTGTTTTCCCTTGTGTGTATGCACTTGGACTGGGTCTTGGTGTGTATGCATAGGAGTACGTGTGTCACTGATTGAGCTTAATATTAATCCCTGATTTCTTGGGCTTGGGTCATGACACACACTTGTCATACATAATGATTGTTCTATTCTTACACAAAAACATATAACGGTCTTAAGATCGGGTTTAGTCATAAAAGCAGAATTAAACGAAGTGACTTTTATTCAAACAATGCATATTTAAATGAGCTATTGGAGCTCAAACCCTTTCCCCTCTAGTTTCCCGATCTTGGCTCACGGGCTCACTCTCAGGAGGAGCTCCGTCTCCATTCTTGCCTTAAGGTTCACCGAAAGAATGGGTACATGATTAAGTCATGTTGAGGGCATGTGTTACTTAAACAATATGAATGCATTTGGATTGAGTGGTTAACAAGGATATTTACTAGCCAACCCTATGCTAGATAATCCATATTTCCTTAGTCATTCAATATGGTGTATTCATAAAATGCTCAGTGTCAATGTGTTGCTAAAATCTTAGTGTTACGTTGTATAGGCAATAGACACCACTTTTTATGCCAACACCTATGAAGTAATGTTAGGATTTAACCAAAAAATCAAGAGAGAGCAAGTGACAACTCTACGCACACTTCCTCCTCTTTATTTGAGTACCATTAGGCTAATTTAATTGAGGTAAAGGTACCACTTCTACGGTCCTATATTATCTTTGAATATACTTAAAGTCCAAAGGCTAAGATTGGTTCTTAATTAGAGGTTGTAAGTGATTTAAAATAGTGTTTCATAGTTTTTCATGATTTAGCTAGACGCGCTTGACCATAGGCCCAGGTGCGCTGATGCGCCTATGGCTCTGCTGTAGAAAAGTTTTGACTGAAGAGTTTTTCATCATGTCTTTGTAAACGCGCTCGTGCGCAGCCCTAATCCTTTCGAGTATGCTTCGTCTCTATCTTCGGACAAAGACTACTGATGCATTTTTCATCAATAAATTACATGGGACGAGTGTACTTTCCCGAATTGCAGTTCAGAATTTCTACTGTAACACTCTTCGTCTACATTCCAACACTTGCATGGAATCTCTGTTCCTCTAACCATTTGAGATCCATTCTGCCCTTCATTTAACATCAATAAAACCATCATACATTCTTAATTCCACTTATTATCACATAAATCATTCACATTTCCAAAATCAAAGATAGGAGAGCTGTAACTTGGCATTAATGGTGATTTCATCAAGAATCAACAAAATGAACCATGCATGTAGTTGATATGCACTTATACTTGCCTTTAGCTCCAGTGCTTAGTCTAAATCAAGCTTCTTTTTGGCTTGATGGTGGAGAAAGCCTCAATAGAAGATGATCTAACCGCATGCAAAATTAGAAATGGGTGTAGGGTGAATGCATGCTACATAATTGAGTCTCTTTGACTCTATTGGACTCAAAAAAGAGAAAGGATGATGAAGCTCTTACCTTGGGGAGCTGTAGAGAAGAAGAGGAAGAAGGAGGAGATGGAATTGTGAGATTCCAATTGAGAAGACAATCAAGAAGATGGGGTGTTAGAAGATGGAGTTGTTTCCTCCCACATCAATCCCTCCAAGCTTCAAATTTGGTGAGAAGGAGAGTGAATGAGAAGAAGTAGATAGAGTTCCAACAACAAAAAGAAGAGGGTTAGAGATGGAGAAAAGAAAGGGGTTTTTAAATCAATTTTTCTATAATTACAAGTAAGCCATTTTTGTTTACTCAATTTTGCAATTTGAGTTAATTAGGATTCGAGTGGGCCAAAATGGATCCGAATTGGGTTGGGCTTAATGAGAAAGATGACCCACAAGATGAAATACACTTGTTACAATTATATGATGCCTTAATGATGCAAAACTATGTAACTTTAAATCATATGAGAAGGTCCTTGGCTATCTAAGTAAGGTTCAAACCTGACCTAATTACTTATCCATGACTCAACCCAAAGGGATTTGAGTCATTTAGTATAAATAAGCATTAATTAAGATAAAACAAGATTAATTATAGTAAATCAAGATTAACTCGGGTTTGGACCTTATAGTGAAGGATGAAGATAATTCATTTAGAAGATTGTTTTGGGCAATTGGAGCATGGATTGAGTCATTCTGTACTTCCTTGAAGCCAGTGGTAGTTGTAGATGGGTCACATATTCGGGGTAAGTATCCAGGTGTTACTTGACAAACGCTATTTATGATGGTACCTATCAACTTTTCCCACTTGCCTTTGCCATTATTGAGGCCGAACGGCAAGGTAGTACGTCATGGTTCTTTCTGAATCTTCATATAACTCCCAGTGAACCTCGATATTTGTCAATTGTATCTCACCGATAGAAAGGTCTTATTCCTATAGTTGAAGGAGTATTTCCAAATGCTCACCATTGTTATTGCCGTTGTCAAATTGTGGAGAACATGCGATCAAGATTCAAAGATGATGCCATTGTTAAGAGATTTTGGCTTGTTGCTAAATCTTACAGGCCATGTGAATATGATGCTCATATGAATGACATTAGGGCTGTCAAAGAAGAGGCGTATAACTATATTCATAGGATCGGAAAGCAACACTGAGCCAATGCTTTTGTGGAGAGCTTGAGGTACGACATGTTGATTTAGAATATTGCGAAATGCTTAAATAGTTGTTTGAAACATATTGGAGAGCTCCCGATGAAGAAAAGTTTGGCTATCTAGATAGATGGCCAATTGTTCGTCAACTTCAAGTGCAAAGTTATGATGCAGTAATATTCTGGTAAGTACGGTTCGAATCCATAGGGAGCTATGCTTAAAATATTTTCAACTTGTTACCTGCCTATTCAAAATTCTAAAACTATCCGAATTAAAATGTAACAAATATATACATTTCTAAAAATATAATTACAATCACAATTCAAATAAAAAAAAGAAATCCTAAATAAGTTCCTAAAAATAAAATTAAATTTACTGCAAAACAAAACACATGTTAGAACTTCCAATACAACTAAACTAAAATTAGAAACTTACTAACAATAAAAACTAATCAAAGTTAAAAAACAAAATAAACAAAAGTGAAAGAAACAAAACTTTCCTAAATTAGAAACTAAATTAAGCTTAAGAATCTACACTTTCTAAAAAACAAAAGATTTCTAAATCCTATTCAGGAAAGAAATTTAAATTTAGAAAGAACTTTAAATGGAAACAACAAATCAAATTAGTAATCACCTAATGCTAAACAAGTTTCTAAATCAACAATATACAATACAATTGTATAAACAACTAAACAACACAAATTTCTTAATTAATAAAAAAAATTCATCCTAAATTATCATACATGAATATCTTTCTAAAAATAAAATCACAAATCTGAAAATTAATTATGATGTATGACAATGCAAACTTCTAAAAAATATATATATATACTACATGATTGAATGGGCGTGCAAGAGTATGTTGTGATGCATGAATGAGATGGGTTGCCAATAAATATTCATAAATCAGATTTAAGAGACTGATTTTTGTAAATTCTAGAACTGAATCCTCTTCAGATTTATTAAAGAACAATGCAGAAATTTATCCTTGTAACTAGTTCCAAGCAATCTACAGTTATTCAACCAAAGTTCATTCATATCAGCCTTATGTATCTCATTCAAATATGAATTCTGCACATTAGTAAACTAAGTTCAGGTAAGCATCAGTTCCACATCCTGAATATTTCTTTTTTCAGAAATCAATCACACAATATGTGGAAGAAAAATTACACAAATCTGATCAAGAATTTCGTCTAACATAGGTTCAGATTTATGGACTGTTTCAGAACTCATCATGGATTGATTTCAATTGAATTTCAATTCTGATTACAAGTTTAAAGACTGCTGGAAACATCAAGCACTCAACCGATATGATTGTGTGCAAATCTATCTTATGAAAAGTCGTCCAACAAAAGCCTTGTCGAAACTAATTTTCTGCACAAAACCTGGGATATTTTATAATCTGAAATTTGTTCAACTTGTAGTGCAAGAAATCAAGTGTTACAGCTGGTTCATTCATGCCACGATCTCATGATCAATTCAGAATTTTTTTTATTGAACCATAGATTATCTCAACAAAATTACAATCAACATAAAAAATTTTCAAATCTCATTTTTTAAATCCAACCTGGTTAACAACCCTAAACATGATTTCTAAAACTTGAACTATGCATGAATCTAATGCAATTTACAGCAGTGAACACTACTAAGTAAAACTGTGCACTAACAGAAAAATAAAGTATGCAGGAATTAAAATAAAAATGCAGAAATTAAAAGTGCAGAAAAAAAATATAAAATTGTAGGAAATTTAAAGAAAAGTGCAATAAAAGAAAATAGAAATTGTCAGAAGTCAAAGACGGTAATAACAAAGAGTCAAAGGTGGTAAACAATTGAAGTCCAAAGCGGTAAACAACTAAAGTCAAAGGCAGTATATTCACTCAAAATTCTCTCTTAATCTGGGTCTAACAATTTCTTAAAATATGCTCTTTTATTTGGGTCGTCAATCCAAACAAGAAAAAAACACAAATGAAGTAATCATGCAGCCATAAGAATAAGAAGAATATCAAGATGAATATTATTTAACTAGTATGAGAATCCTTCACATAACATTAAATAAAATTAAAACAAAATATTACACATACTAGGATGGAAAAAAATTCCTCCTTTTAGTTGATCTTCAAGGTTAGTGTTGTGGCTTTAGGGCTAAGTCTCCTTGATGACTTTAGATGTAGAGAACAAGAGAGGGAGAGTGGAGCGTAGAAATTCTAGAATGGGAGGTGGGTAATTTTTTCATGAAGAATATGAGAGAGAGGTGCCCTATTTATACTTTTTCGAGTCCTATACCCTCTCAAACTTGATTTAATAACATTGGAAACAAATTAAGCTCCATGATAAGCTTTCCCAAATTTTTACAATCTCGCCTAAAAATGTATGGTAAACTTCTTGAGGTATATCTTTGTTGTTTTAATTCCGATTGATGTAATCTTAGAGCCTACGATATCTACTCAAAAAGGGCTTTCTAACGGTTGGTAGATTGTCCAAATCTGACTCTCGATTTGAGAGTTATAACTATTTTAATGTATATTATAAAAAAAATGAGATTGACTTTCTATTTTTGAATTCTTTCTTTGCTTCTTCTTTCTTTCTTTGTCTTTTGCCACCTTGTATTGAGATTTTTGGAGAGATAATTTAGGGATAAGAGTCCTTTCTTGGAATCAAACTTGGCTCACATGAGGTGTAGAACTTCTCCTTTTATCTCTTTGCATTGTCATCTTTCCTTTTTTGGAAGGTACTCCTTGTTGGCTTTAAACTCAAAGAGATCTTCTAGATAATTCTCCATTGATTTTCTCCTTTATTTTTTTTAGCCAAATTCTGATCCAAACATGTGTTGGACGTCCATGCTTACTTGGAGATTTTTTTTTCAATTAAATATTCTTCTTCTCCAAAAAGAACTCCTATGTGGCTTTCCTTGTCCATCTTTGATGAGATATTCTTCAAATTCTCTTCAAAATCTCTTTAAAATGTGCAACAAATAAATGGACCCCATCTTGGATGTTTTACAAGTGTACCCCACACATATGCATGTGTGTGGGACCATGAAGCCAACTATTATAATTTTCTTCCAATTTCTTTTCTCTTTTTTAATTCTTCTCTCTTTTCTTTTAAAAATTAATTCATTGCCTCAATTCTTTATTATTGGGACCCATATCATCACTTTTTTATAAAACAAATGTGAATTCATGTGAAAAAACAAATTTACCCCTAATGCATGAATGTGGGCCCATCTCTAATGAAATGACAATAAAAATGCACACCATTTTTCATAATTTTATATGAATGAACATTTTATGAAAATTGAATTTAATTCATAAGAATATAAATTTTTATAAAACTTTCCAAAAATCGACTTTCCAAAAATTTCATGATTGTAAGCAAAAAGTGTGATTTTTGAACAACTTATGCAGGAATGCACTATAATGATGTAAAAATGCATGAAACCATGATAACACTCTAAATGAGGCTTCTTTTGACTCAATAAGTCTTTAAAATGGTCCAAAGTGTATATAAAAATGTGCCTTTTTAAGAACTCATCACCCATCAAGAGGTAGGAGTAGGTCGAAGAAAACATTGATGGAGGTTATTAAATCATATTTGAAGAAGTTTAACTTATCTAAGGATTTAGCTCAAAATAGAACGGAATAGAGAAACATAATTCATGCAAGCGACCCTAACATGATTAGGATAAGGCTTTGATGATGATAATGACAATGAGAGAGCTCCTGATAACAAAATAAGTTGATGGCATTTGTGGAGAGTTAATGGATTATTGTCATCTCCGGAGAAATATGTCCATGCAGTTGAAGACACGACTAACTTCTTGGGCAGAATCAATTTTAAGTAAATCTACAGAAGGAGCTTGACAGTTGAATGGTCGACAAACTGGTCTACAAGAATTTCAAGTTCAATCATGGGAGTTTATTGATGTTGTTCATCTAGATATAAAAGAGTTGCACATGTCAAATTTGGGCAATGATTAGGCAACATGCCTTAATAACAATCAAAATTAGAGGCTTAAATCCATATGATTTTTGTAGTGACTGGTACACATCTAATAAATATCGAAGAACTTTATAGGCATGTCATCCATCCAACTCATTATATATGCCAATGGAAGCACATTAGTCACGAGATAGTAAAACCTCCAAAGGCTTCTAGACAACCTAGACGACCCAAAAAAAAAAAGGGATTTGGATAGAAGAGCATAATCTAGAAAGAAGATAAATAACATGCTCAATTTGTAAAGAAAAGGGTCACAACTGACAAAAGTGCCAAAATCCACCTATGTAAATGCATGTTTATATGTGATGGAGTCTGATCATTTTGGCATGGTCAATCCCAGACTTTTTGTTGTTGTGGACATAAATTATTTTCTTTAATTTTTGTAAAGAAGAAGGTCTATTTTTTTGTAAAGTTGGAGCCATCATCTTTCTGTAACATGAGGCACCATGTATATATTTTTTTTTGTAAGGGGGGACCATAATTTTTTTGTAAAGGTATAACCATACCTCCTTTTACGTAAAAGGAAAAAAGATATCATTTTGGTATTAATGTCAGGGAAGAATTATATTTGTTTTTTTTGTATTGGCGTGCTTTCACAATAGTTGATACTTCTATTTTCCTTGTATTGTTCATGTTATATCTAAAAGATATATTTGAGATGTGGAACATTTGTATATTAGGGGATTTTGATCAACTTCTCTCACAAGTTTTCACATCAACATATAATCTAAATCAACAAAAATGCTCAGTTATTGAGATTCTATGTGCAATCTCTATATCCATATATGTTGACATCAACATATTATTTTTTGACATTAACATATAAAATGTTGATGTCAACTAAAATGCTTAGTTACATAGTCTATGTGCAATCTCTATATCTCTTTATGTTGGCATCAACATATAATCTATTGATGTCAATGAAACTAGTAAGCTAATCAGAGTTGATGTGTAATCCCTGTATCTATTTTTGTTAACATCAACAGATTATATGTTGATGCCAATGAAATCGCTTAGTTATTTAGAGTTTGTGTGCAATCTTTGAATCTCTTTTTATTGACATCAACATATAATCTATTGATTTCAATGAAAACGCTCAGTTATTTAAAGCCTATGTGTGATTTATATAGACATCAACACAAAGGCTATTAATATCAAGGGAAATGCACAATGAAGCGAATAAACATACAATGGCACACTGACATTAATTGATCAACATCATAAATCCATCAAATCACATACAATGGCACACTGACATCAACTAATCAACATTATATATCCATCAAACCACATATAATGGCAAACTTAAGTCATGCATAATGACTTTTACATTAAAAAGTTATATCAACTTCCAATAAATAACTATCAACATTCCATCAAAAGAAGATAATGAACATTTAAAAAAAATTAATATTCCCAACACAAATTCAAGAACCATTCTCTATTATCGACGTTGACTACAGATTCCTTATGCAATTCTCTTAGCCTCTGATGTAAGGTCCAAACCCAAACTAATCTTGATCTACTATAATTAATCTTGTTTTATTCTGATTAATACTTGTTTAGACTAATTCAACCTAAATTCCCTTTGGTTTGGGTCATGGATAGGTAGTTGGGTCGAGTTCAAAGTTTACTTAGGTAGCCAATGACCTTTTTGTAATTTAGAATTACATGATTATGTATCATATTAGCATTATATTAATTGCATCATGTGTACTTAATGTTGTGGATCATCTCTTATGTTTGGCCCAGCTTAATTCGGATCCATCTTGGCCCAACTAGAGTCCATTTGACTCTATATGTAAATTCTTCAAGCAAACTAGACTTGCTTGCAATTCCTAGGAAATTTGATTTAAAAATAGTCAAAACCTAATCATTCCTCCTAATCCTCTCAAGAGCCGCTACTGGAGCCTCTCCTCTTCTCTTATCATCCTCCACTTCTTTTTCTTGCAAAATCCAAGAGTAGAGGGGGCTGCATGTGTGTTGGAGTAACTCCATCTTCTTCCATTTCAACTTCTTGCTTGTGTTCTCCATTGGAATTTCTTAATTCCATCTCCTCTTTTCCTCTACAACTCTCTAAGTGAGGATCCCATCACCATTCTAGTTCTTTACATTTAGAAGAGTCAAGGAGACTCAAGTATGCAATATGCATTCATCCCACACCCATGTCTTCTCTTGCATGTAGTAGAATTATCTTCTATTAAGGCTTTCTCCACCATCAAACCAACAAGAAGATTGATTTGGGTAAAGCACTAAATTAGAGGCAAATATAAGAGTATATTTTTGTTACATGTATGTTTAAATATATTGATTCTTAAGGAGCTACCTATGAATGTCAATTTATATCTCTTTTACTTTTGGATTAAGATGGTTTAAGTGTTAATGATCACTGTGAATATAATTGGGAATGAATGTTAATAATTGGATGGTAAGAAAGCCCTTTGTATAGTGAGAAGGACTATTTGGATGTTTTGGGTACAGGGGAGACAATAGGAAGAAGGGCAGACTCAATTAGAACTGATTTAGCTTGGAGCCAAAGTGCTCCAAGGCCGATCAATTGGGAAAGAGCCCGATCGATCGAATTTTAGTTCTGGGAGGTGTATGATCGATCAGACATCCTGCTTGATCGATTGGGTACCTAAAATTCTGGGTTTATAACTTTATTTAAGTTTGGTTCAAATGATTGACCATAGAACTTCTATAATCCATTGCGGGGCATAAGGAGAAGCTACTCTTTTGATATTTTGGTAGAACCGAGGTGTTTTAATATTGATTATTAGATCATACAAACTTTTCTACAACCATAACACTATCCAAAATTGTCGGAACATGGGGCCTTACTAAAGCTCCGGTAAGTGTTAGTATGAATGAAAAAATGGGTATTACTTTAGACTATTTTATTGGACAAAAAAGGGATGAATCGTATTCTTTTGATTTTTTTTTAATATTTTAAGGCACAAAATGCTCTACGGAACTCACTCGCAATCTTTCATGAGTCCACCTTTACATAAGTACAAATCTCTTGTGGAAATGGGAGCCATTTTATGAAGATGTTTTGGGGGACTTGTATGAGAGTCATTAGAGAGCAATGTAGCCCCAGTGTTAGTAAAACCTTATTTCATTTCTTTAAAATGGGGATTTAATTAGGAATTGTCCTAGCTTTAATTTAAGACTTTAGAAATATGATATAAGCTATTCTTAGCCTTGGGACATTAAGTATAATTAAAGACCATGTAAGGTCTTAGAAATGGCACTTTCAACTCAAACAAATTAGTCCAACGGTATTTAAATACTAAGAAGAAAGAGTGTTGACCTATTTCCTTCTTGATTTTTCTGTTGTTTCAATGTCACGTCATGGGTGTTGGCATAAGAAGTGGCGTTCATCGCCTATGCAATGTAACACTAAGATTTTGGTAACACATTGACATCGGACATTTTATGAATGCACCATATTGAATGACTAAGGAAACATGGATTATCTTAGCTAGGTTGGCTAGTAAATATTCTTGTTAACTTCTCAATTTAAATACATTCATATCGTTTTAGTAATCATTGCCCTCAACATGATTAAATTATGTGCCCATTATTCCTGGTGAACCTTAAGGCAAAATTGGAGACGGAGCTTCTACTAAGCATAGGCCCATGAGCCAAAATAGAAGTAACTAAGGTTGAGAGGGTTCGAGCTCTATTAGCTAATTTAAGTATCCATTGTTTGATTATTAGTTACTCTATTTAATTCCGACCTTCATGATTGAATACTATCTCAAAACTAATATATGTTTCTGTATAAGTATGAGTCAATCGCTACGTATGATAAGTATGAAAGTATGAATTTTGATCGGTCTTGAAACCTTTGAGTTGGTGCTACTTATCTTGTACCCATAGGAGGTTCGATGGGACCGAATGAGGGTATTCAATATGTTACTTACTGCAGTAATTGTATGAAGAGGTTGTCGACGCTCTTAGTGTAGCTAGATGCTCTTGGCCCAACTGCTAGTGATTCCTCACCATACGGTATGCTCTTTTTCTAGAGAGAAGATAGCCATATAGATGCCAACAGCATGTTATTATATTTCCATTTATGATTCGTTACTTATGGTTAATCACATGCACAATATGCCTAGTGTTCATTATTGCTTTCTTTTAATCAACTTGTTTTCTAATCCAATTGATATATCATGATAGTCTTATGTATTCTTATATTTATTTAATCGTTATGTTAATAGTGCTACCCTTGGTGTAATAGGTACAGAACCCAACGCTGCTATGGTAGTTGACGCGACCTTGGAGGAAACCACAGTAGTACCTCGGGGTATAGACAATTAGAATGAGGATGATGTCTTCTTCTAATCATCCTATGCAGTGTGTCAAAGGGTTTCATTTTGGGTTACTTAGGAGTAGCCATGCTTAGGCTTATGAATATATTATGCTAATTTTGGAATCTCTGTTTAAGGGACATGACATTCAGGATGATGTATATGTTTTATGTATCTTAGTATTATGTGCATGTGGATGGTTTAATTAATAGACCTTCGTTTATATTGAAGAATGAATGTAGTTTTATTAGTGTCTATGATATGTATAGGTGAATTCTCTAGGTTTCCTCGTAATTGTGCAAAATTTTTATTGCGTGTTTATGGATCTTCCTCACACGTACTGTGGAATCACCCTTGTGGCAGTTTGTACGTGTTTTGATATGGCACGAATTGCCACAGGTTACGTGTGCCACACCTCAGGATCCACCTTAATCCATAATTCTCGTGTTTCGGGCATGACATATGTAAGCATGGTATCAGAGCATTAATAAGTGAATTTAAAAGACTTAGTAATCCTAGGAAATGTGGTGCCAATACGATAGATTCGATTGGAGAATAAATTTTGCATAAGTTATTCTTGTTTGCCTTATGCATTAAGGTGCTGTAGGTGATGTAAGGTCCCGACCCGACTTAATTGTAATTTAAATTATGCAAGCTCGATTTCTTATTAATTAATTTATTTTGGCCTTAATTTATCTTGCTTTTAACTTTTAGTGGGTCACAGTTGGATAAGTAGTTGGGGGTTCGAACTTTACTTAGGTAGTCAAGGACCTTTTTGTAATTATTCTTGCATCATATGGACATCTCAATAGTTGCATCATGTGCATTTCATCTTGTGGATCAACTTTCATGTTGGGCTCAACTTGATTCGGATCCATCTTGGCCCAAATGAGGTTCATTTGACCTTAATTGTAATTTTCCCACAAAATGTGGACTTGCATGCAAAAACTGTAGGAAATTGGGTTTATAAGGAAAACCCAACGTCTCCTTCTTCTTCTTCTCACTGTGTTCGTTGGAGTCAATCCCCTTTCTTCACCTTTCTTCATCTCCACTTCACGTTAGAGCTGGAAACAAGGATTTAGAGCTTACATGCAATGGCAATAACATCCATCTAACCTCTTCTTCTCCCTTTGAGCATCTCCTTCTTAAAAATCACAATCTTATCCTACAAGCTACAGCTCATTAAGGTGAAGAATCTACTTTCATTTCACATTTTTGGGTTTGTTAGAAATAAGGGGACTCCATCATGCAACAGGCATGCATTTTTACACCTTATTCATCAATTGCATGTCTTCTATGTAGAGAACCCACCTTCCATTGAGGATTTTCCTTAATTACACACTAAGGAGGAGTTGAGTAGGGTCAAGCACTGTATTAGGGCAAGTATTGGAGTACTTATGTGCTACATGTATGTTTAAATTGATTGATTCTTGGATTGATCACTCAAAGTTCAAACTTACAGCTCATTTCACCTTGAATAAGCACACATAGATGTTGAATTAGGTGAGAATGAGTATAATTAGGCAATATTAATGATATTGAACAATCTAAGACCTATTATGGAGTTTGGAAGCATAAAAAACCCTCATTGGAACCCAAATGATAGAGTTCTGCACTTTAACTCGAGCTGCAGAATCAGTTTCAGAAATTCTGAAGCTTAGGTGAAGCCCACGGTTAAGCCGTAAGTCTCTACGGCTCAGAATCCAGAGAGCCAAATTGAACTATGGTTAACACTCGGCTAAGCCGTGGAATGAACTACGCTAAGCCGTAACCACCCCGTGACCAAGCCGTAGGCTATTTTACGGTGAACTTTCTAGAGAGCCCCAAACCCAGAATTTATCTACGGCTCATGCACGGCTACGCCGTGAACTCTGCTATGGCCATGCCGTGCCCAAGCTGTAACCCTAGCCATAAGCTTATCACGGTTAAGCCGAAGGTCAATATACGGCCAGGCCGTAAATGCGCATTGAATTACGAAGGAAACCTGAGCTACTCGGCTAAGTCGTAACATGTATACCGGTAAGCCATAAAAGCACTGTAAACCTAGGATATTAGAGTTTCCAATGACCTTGTAGGGCTCTAGATATGGCACCTATTTCTTAACCAAGTTAGCCCAGTGGTGATTAAATGAAAGGTAGACAAATGTAGAGTTGTCACTCATCCCCTTCAATTTTCCGGATGAATTCCCGATGTCACGTCATGGGTGTTGGTATAAGAAGAGGTGTCCTTTGCATACACAATGTAAAGCCAAGATTGGTAACAAAATGACACCGGACGTTTTATGAATACATCGTGTTGAATGCTGTTGGGATCACAGATTATCTAGCATAGGGTTGGCTAGTAATTATCTTTGATGCTCACTCAATCTAAATGCATCTATATTGTTAAGAAACCATGCCTTCAACATAATGTAACTCAATTAAGTATGCATGAATTGATTATCAGATATGAATGAATGAATGAATGTAATCTCAAGACCGAACTCCTAGTATATATGATATGACAAGTATAACCGAGATGTATAAAAGATATGAATTTGAGTCGGTTTTGATACGTTAAGTCGGCACCACTTAGCTTACACCCTTATTAGGTTCGACGGGACCAGTTTGGGTATGATATGTTGCTGCTGTAGTAGTCCTTGGAGGAGTTGTCGGTGCTCTTCAATAAGCTAGTCTGATCCCCTAGCATATGTACGCTCCCTCTAAATGATATGCTCTCTCTTGGGAAAATATGGCTACGTGGTTGCCAATTAGTTGTGTGATATTCAGTTTATGATTCGTTTCACATGCTTACTCATGCACAACATGCCTAGTGTAAGATTTTTGCCTTCTTTTAATCAATATACATATATTCTTAATTCATTTGATACGGCATGATGGTCTTATGTATCTCCATATGCTTGTTTAACCGTCATGTTAACAGTGCTACCCTTGGTGTTACAGGTACTGAACCTCGGGGACTAGATGAGTGTAATGCAGATGACGCCTTCTGTTAGTCGTCGTACGAAGAGTGACAATGGGATACTTGTTGAGTGTTTAAGACTGGATAGGCCTGTCTACACTTTAGGATTTTGTTTATGCTTAAATAATTGTTATCTTGTAAATGAGAATGGCTAAGTATAGACTTATTTATGAATTTTATGATAATTCGATTGTTATTGCTTATGATCATTACAGATGTATCACACATGTTTCCGCTTACTATTGAATGTAATTTACGTGTTGGAGAAACTTCTCTATACGTTCCTGTGCAATCTCCCTTATAGTGATTTGTGTGTGTATGTTTACATGCACAGATTGCTATGGGATTACGTATGTACACCCCGTGGGGCCATCCTAACCCCAATTCTCGGGGTCGGGGTGTGACAGATGACTAATTAGTGATATACCTATAGGTAAATGTCTTTCGGACCAAGAATTGGTAACAATATGGGAGACAACGAACATGATGACGTCACGTTAGAGGACGCGAATTCTCTTTCGTATCCACCTCCTAATCCTATGTACAATATGGAAAAATGCTTCTTGATGATGATCATCAGTTGGCTGCGAGCAATGCTAATTAAGCAGCAATGTAGATGTAATTAACATCTTTGTTGGAAAGGCAAAGTCAAGCTAGTGATGCTAACTCTTTATATGAGAAGTTTTGGCAAAGAGGGGCATGGAATTTATAGGACGAGAGGATCCATTACAAGCAGATGAGTGGTTTGTGCATACAGAGAACGTCTTTGATTTGCTAACCGGCACAAGAAAATAATAAGTTATTCTAGCTGCCTCTATATTCAGAGATGTGACGAATACATGGTGGAAGAGTATCTGTGAACATATCAAAGCTCTACCAGAAGTTATAGCTTGGGATGCTTTCAATAAGCAATTCAGGAAGAAGTGTTGACTCATAAAAAATTACAAATGTTGCAGTGAAGACATTACAAGTAGATTCTAAACCAAGGGTACAAAAACTCTAGGATTGTATAATGACAAGTCAAATACTGCTTCCAAATGTTTGGAGATGATGCAATCCACTCAGAAGACTTCAGATGAGCTCAGAGTGTAGCAATTTAAATTTCAGAGTTAGTTAACTTCATTTGGTCACTCGACTCACTAAACTTCAACTTTAAGGTTTATTGGCTCAAAAACTAAGGGTCATTAAGCACATTCAAGCTTTTGGGTTACCAAAGCAGTTGAAAATCACATGGCAACTCCAAAACATGATTAGGAATGATGTTTCAAAGTTTCAAAGCATTTGAATTTTACCTCAGCTTAAACTAAACTTCAGTGACTGTTTGCTAGCTTCTTGGAGGTCATTGTGGAAATTGACACTTTTACGTGTCAAAACCAGCTAAAATTTAGGGGAATGCCTTTAAATACATTCAAAGATTATTTTTCAAAGTTTCATAGCATTTGAGCATCATTTGGACTCCAATTCAGTTCGAATGGTTATCTACTAAGCTCTATGAGGTCACCGTGCAAAGTGACACCTCATGAAGGCTAAATTAACTGAAACTCCTGAAGGAAGCTCAAAATACGCTTAAGGGAGACTCTGTAAAATCTCAGGTCAAATAGACATCATTTGACCCAAAGTTTCCACTATTAACAAACATGTCAACTATGGGTTAATGACCCCAAGGCATGGGGTCACTGACTAAAGTCCTGCTTCTAGGTGAACAAAATTGATGAAATTTGGACATGAAGCTTCAGTCATGCTCAAAAGAGCTTCTACAAATTTTCAAGTCAAAAGGACTTTCCGTGACTTCCGCATCATGGGGGTCACTAGCCAAAGTCCTACTTCTCGGAAGGCAAAGCTGATGAAATTCGGAATATAAATTCAAAACATGTTCAAAGTCAATTCTCCAAAGTTTCAAGTCAATTGAATGTCATTCGAGTAGAAAACAAGCTAACTGCCTACAGTGTAAGGAGAATATTGACTTAGAACATGCAACAAGTGGGTCATTGTTCGAAATCCTACTTCTACAAATAAAAATGCATGAAATTTGGATGGACACTTTAAGATGCCCCTGACATCAGTCCCTCTAAGTTTCAAATCAAACAGAGGTCATTTGAGCCTCAAACAGCCGAAACAAAGGCCCATTTTTCATAAAAAGTCAACCAGTGGGGGGGGGGGGGGGGGGGGGGGCGCTTGACCAACTTCAGAACATCAACATGGGCAGAAATTTCTATGACACTCTCAAAATAGTGTCAAAAATCATCCTTCTAAGTTTTGTGAAGATTGGAATCGTTCAGGCCCTAAACAGGCAAAAATGAGTCACATATGGAAAAAAAACCGAATTTAGACCGATTAGTGTCCGCGGCTGTGGTCGCTGACACCTGTGAAGCGGTTCCCAGCAGTTTTTAGATATTTTCTCCCCTTCATTTTGATCTCCAACTTCCCATAACTCCCCAAACTACTTCTGGAGTCTATAAAAGGAATGTTCTTTCACTTGGGAAGGGTTCGAATTATGTTTCAATCAATCAAAGCAAGTTCCAAATAAGTTCCACATTACTTACAAGCATTAAAGGCCTAGTTCTAAGCATCTGCTAGACTTCTAAGGCATTTTAGGCACTTCAAGCTTACTTTTTCTTCTTTTTCTCACTAACTTAAGGTGAGAAATAATTTAGAAAAGGAGATGAAGTATGCATCTCACTTAAAGAAGACAAATGCAAGGGCCACTTGGATGAAATATTCTTCCTTTGATTTTCTCACTTGGGAAGGGCTTTGGGCCATCCCGGAAGTTGTGAACAAGCCTTTTTATGCTTCTTTTTATTCCTTGAAAGTTATAGGTTCAGAATGACATAACTTTGACTCCATTTCTGCTTGTGTAAGCATCCTTTTTGGATTTGTACAAAATAGTCCATAACCAAAAGGTGATGATTATCGAAGGTTTAAGTCGATTCGACAGCCAAATTAAGCTCTTTGGGTAGTCATTCAATACTCCAAAAACCGAAGAAAACAAGCTCCAACACTTTGAAGATGTCACAAATGCAAAAAAAAGAGAAAAAAGGGGCAAACAGTGTCTTTTTTAGCCATTGTCTACCAGTGGCCGTGAGCCACAGTCATTGGCAGGGTACCAATGACCGTGGCCCACAACCACTCACTGTCTCCTTATTTTTGCATTTTTTTCCTATTTTTCATGTATTTTTTTATACTTTCTAAGTTTGGATCACATCTGAGACTAGAGGGAGGGGTTGTGAATTTTCAAAACTTGTAAACAACCTGCATCCTCGTAGTCAGAGCATTTGAAACCATGTAAACAAAGGGAAAATAATGATGAACTGTAGTTATTTCTCATTCTTCTTAACTCTATTAAAGTGTGTGATGTTGGACGTGAATCTGTTGCATTTCACTTCACGTTTTGAGCGCAATCAGAAAATTGGTGCCTTCTATGGGAATTTTTTTGGCTCTAATTTGTGATCTAATTTGGGCAAAAAGACATAAAAAATTGCTAAAATGCATGAAAAGTGCTACATTGTGCTGCTGTGAGCCAGTGGCCGCGAGATGCTGTGTAAAATGGGTTGTGGCTATGGGATACTATGCAAAATGCCTGTGGTCGTAGGAGACTATGCAAAAAGTGATGTGACCGCAAGAGACAATGGAAGATGGGCAATGACGGTAGGCATGCAGTCGCTAACCTGTTTGCCTCCAAACTAACTTGTTTGACTTATGAAGACACCTATGCAAGACCTTGATGTCTATGATGGATTTGGGAGCACTAATGAAGGAACTTTGCACGTTAAAGTGCATACTTTTATCATGCAAATGAAGGCATTAGTCACCTCAAAGTGCATACTTCTACCACTTAAATGAAGGAACCTTTCACCTTGATGTGCACGAACCAAATCAACACCCTTTTATGCAGCAGAAAAGTGCTGATTCAGTCCAAAAGGCTTTACGTTACTGGCTGTCTAATCACCATCTTCTTTGTAAGACCTAAACATATGTTTATATCAAATCAGTGATAAGACCAATGACATTGCACTCATGCATTGTCAGGTGTCACACATTGATGGATCCCGTGTGATTATTGTGGTAGTGGTGCAGCTCGATCCTGTGTGCCCTATCCTTCTAATTGGATCCAACCCTCTTGCTTATAAGTCTGACATAGATTACCCTGAAATGTTGTCAAAATCTTGGTAGCCTGGTCTAGTCAGCTTAGTATGCTTTTAAGCATGACTATATAATCCCGAAATGCTAAAAAATTGACACCAGGACTGGTTAGTATAGTATAATGAGATTGGGTTTATGCCTATTTTTAACCATGTTAGTTTAAAACCATGTTGGTTCAAAAGGCATTCATAAACCATTTCGGCTAGCCCAAGAGGCAACCATGTTAGTTATGACACTAATATAGTTTTTTAGGCTTACTTTTTTACAGAGATATTATGGGTTCTTTAATCATCACTTTTGATGAGGCCAAGGAGATGCTCTTCAAAATCTCCATTACCCAAAACAAATCATCTGCAAGAGCACCAAAGAGGGCTCAAACTGACTCTGTTACCCATGCACCGAGAGTCTTAGACTTCTAAAGACTTTCTACTACTGTGGGCTCTATGACTTCAGCCAATTTGAATGGGTCATCAGTGATCCCTAAATCCATCAAGAAGACTAAGAGTGCTAAACCCTAGGTTTCCAAAATGCCCAAAATCCATTTGGAGTTTTCAATAAGGTTCAGAAAGAACCTAAGCACAAACTGAAGTCAAGAGGTGGCAGCCTTCATATCATCAAGCCTCGTCTGGGGCAAGACAGGTCCGATTCACGGATCTCAAGCCAATATCACTTGGCAAGTCACATTCAGTATTACCCAAGGCTTAAGATCATTATCTACTGGGCCCAACAATAGATCGTTAACAAACAAGCACTAGAGGACCTTCAGTAACTCTTAACTTGAAAGAAGGCCCAGAAGCATGCATTCATTCCCAGATGCAGTACGTGGTCACCGTAACCATGCATTTCCAAATCTAACAAGGCTGAGAACAAATTCTTGGCTTCACTTGAAGACAATACCTTCTACTCTTTGACTTAAAAAGAGGACAAAGGTTTAGCAGGAGGCATCTACCCTCTATCATTGTAGCACCAACCCCGCCATCTTCACTCCAGTGTCTATCACATGGCGCTGAAGACAAAAAGAAAGCTGAGCGATTGGTCATCAATAATTCAATCGATCTCACTCGCTTCAAGGATTCTCTCTAAAAAAAAATGAGCAAAAGAAAAAGAACAAGAGATGTGTTGTTGGCATCCTTTCACTTCCCACTGATTCAATGGATTAGGAACGACTTGCCGGCACTTCCAGGCCACTGATCGCCAAGTTCAAAGATGAAACCTTGGAAGCCAGACTGACCAATAAGATAAAGAAGAAAGCTTTGGTTTGCTACAGGGATCAAACCCAAAAGCTATCACAGCATAAAATCAATTAAAAATGGGTGATTAAAGAAGATGATATGGACTTGACCACATCATGCATGGTTAGACCAGGTTCAGCCCAAAGGATTACCTAGAGTATGGCTCATACTCAATCATAAGAGTTTGACTCTAACTCTCATTCAAGCAGAACTTCTGAAAGTCATGTTGAAACAAACTCCGATGAGGATCCTATCACTATCTTAGACAGAAAAAATATTCAATCTACTCCTCCTACATTAATGTCCTCTTAACCCCGTCAGTACATTGTGTTCATGGCTGAAGGGACTGGGACAAGCAAGGATGGAAATGATGATGCCAGTGAAAATCAAGAAGACGACGTCAGTGACGTTGTCAAGTAAGAAGGAGCTAAATTTGATCACTTGATTGCTCAATTGAAAATCTTGGCAGGTAAGTTAGGTGGTCCAACTAAAGCTTCAATCAATCCTCTATTTGCTCACAGAAGAGAACATGCAATGAAAAAGAGAAATGCCACTAAAATTGATCAGCTCACTGCTCAAATCAAGTCACTGATGGACAAGGTGATAACTGCAAGTTCCTCTGGTGGTGATCATTCATCAATCCTTGGTGTTTAAGCAGATTCTAAAAAACATGAAACCTATAAGGAAGTTGAGGAAAGACTAACAAAATCAAACGTTGAGACCAGGATGAAAAAAAAAAAGGTATTACACCTAACTATCCTCCGGAGTTCGATCTAGTTCTATTTCCACTAGATTATAAACTTCCAATTTTCCAGCCATACCTTGGGAAGGGGTCAACATGTCAGCATATTGTGCATTTCAATCACTTCTTTGAAGCTTGCCAAGGTTAGATGCACTAAAGATAAGGCTGTTCGTCGGCACATTAAAAGAATTTGCCTTTAATTGGTACAAGTAGTTGCTATAACTCAATTTCATAACATGGCCTATCATAGAGGAGAAGTTTTTACTTCACTTCCAAAAGGAAGATCAAACAGTCACCTTTGCCATGCTCAGTAGTATAAGGTAAGGAGACAATAAAACTGCACAGTCCTTTATCAATAGATGGAGAGCATTATTTTACTGATGGATGGAGTAACCAGCCCTAAGGGCAATCATTGAATTGTGCAAAACCAATTTACAACCAGAGGTCAAGGCTATCATACTTAGTCACAAAACTAAATCTTTGGCACGATTGGTTAAGGTGGTTGTTGATGCAGAGCTGACCCTTAAGAAGATCAGTTAGAAGAAGGTAAGTATCGCGCTTAAAAATGGCATGGAAATGTATGTGGATTCAATGTCCAGCATTCACGCACTTCAAGCGTTAAGAAGAATGGGAATCAATTACAGTTCATCATTGAGTTCCCTTTTGTTTACATGGATTCTAATGCCCTAACCGCGGGGATGCAAGTTGTTTATACAAGTTATTAAAGTTTACAACTCCTCATTCAAGTCTTAGATGTGATCTCAATTTGGAAATTATAAGAAAATGTACAAAAAGTGCAGGAAAATGCAAAAAAAGGAAAAAAAATGGGGGTGACCGTGACCTGCGGTCACTGCCCCAGGCCAGTGACCATGGGTCACGGTCACTGGCAGCCTGTGACCGTGAAACCACTGTTCACCTCCGTTTTTTGTGCTGTTCATGCTGGTTGTTCTTCCAAACTTTTTCAAGTGTTGAAACTCCTTTTCATGACATCTTGGGGTGTTAAATGACCACTGAGAAGATCGAATTTGACTACGGAATCGATTGAAAACTTTGTAATTCATCATTCTTGTTTACGGACTGTCTTTTGTTTAAGTCCAAAGAGGGCATAACAGGAAGCCAAACTTGTGTCATTTTGAACCTATAATTTTCAAGGAACAAAATGAGGCCCAAAGGGGCTCGTTCACAACATCTGTAATGGCCAAGAAATCCCCCCGAATGAGAAAAAAAAATATGACAACGTCATCCTTCGAATAGCCATTATCACACGTACATAGTGCGTTCTGTAATTACCCCACCCTTCTCCTCTTCCTCTGAATCTTTTTGCTCACCTTGGTGACTAAAGAAGGTCTTAGCCTTTTATAGACTCCCGAGTAGTTTCTGGCAGTTCCAGGGAGTTAAGGGAGGTTGTGGGAGGTTACACTTTGAAAGGAAGTGGAGAAGAACCATCCAAAACCGCAGGAAGTCCCCTTTGGGGCCCAAACGAAGTCCAATAGCCACGAAACTTGGAGGGATGCTTCTTGACACTATTTTGACCATGTCATAAAAGTTTCAGCTCATTTTGACCACTCCAAGTTGGTCAACTCCCTTGATGATTGGGCCACAGTCACGGACAAGGCCCGTTTTCCGACTTTTGTATATGTGACCCGTTTTCACCTATTTAGGGCCGAACGAAGTCCAATCTTGACGAAACTTGGAAGGATGCCTCTTGACACTATTTTGAGTGTGTCATAGAAGTTTCAGATTGTTTTGACCAACTGAGGTTGGTCCACTCCCTTGATGAACAGGCCATGGTTACGGACAAGGCCTATTTTTTGGACTTTTGTATTTGTGAACCATTTTAACGTGTTTGGGGTCCGAACGAAGTCCAATCTTGATGAAACTTGTAAGGATGCTTCTTAACACTATTTTAAGTGTTTCATAGAAGTTTCAGCTCATTTTGACAACCTGAAGTTTGCCAACTCCCTTGATGAACAGGCCACGCTCACTCCCAAGGCCCATTTTTGGACGTCTACATTTATGATCCGTTCTCACCTGTTTGGGGTCTGAACGAAGTCCAATCTTGACGAAACTTGGAAGGATGCCTCTTGACACTATTTTGAGTATGTCATAGAAGTTTTATTTCATTTTGATAACTTGAAGTTGGTCAACTCCCTTGATGAACAGGCCGCGATCACGGACAAGGCCCATTTTTGGACTTTTGCATTTGTGACCCATTTTCACCTGTTTAGGGCCCGAACGATGTCTGATCACCACAAAAATTAGAGGGTTGCTTCTTGACACTATTTTGAGCATGTCACAGAAGTTTCAACCTGTTTTGACTTTCAAAAGTTGGTCAACTCTCCAGTTGACTTTTTATGAAAGTGGACCCTTGTCTCAGCTGTTTGAGGCCGAAATGACTTCGGTTTGGTTCTAAACTTGGAGGAGTTGACATCAGGGATATCTTGGAGTATTTGCCCAAATTTCATCAATTTTGGATATCAGGAAGCAAGACTTTGGTCAGTGAACCCATGGCTTGGGGGGGACTGACCCCAAGTTGACATGCTTGTGGCTTTTGGGTTCGATGATGTCTGTTCAACCTGGAATTTTGTAGGGCCTGTCTTGGGCATCATTTGAGCTTCCTCTGAGAGTTTCAGCTAATTTGATCTTCATGGGATGTCATTCTGCACAGGACCCACAGAGCATAGTATATGATCATCTGGACCAAATTTGATCCAAATGATGTCTAACTGCTCTGAATCCTTGAGGAGTAGTCTTTAAATGTACTTGAAAGTATTTCATTGAATAGAAGCTTGCTTCAACATGTGGAAGTGCTAGGTCTCGCAATGATTCCCAAAGAGCTGGCAAAGAGTTTCTGAAATTGATTTGAGCTGAGATGAGGTCCAAGTGCTTTGAAAAGTTTGGAAGTTTATAATCCAAAGCTTGTAATGCCTTCGCTGCATTATTTGCAAAATTTTATGGGTCAACAAGTGCCCCCTCGAGGTACAATGATTATAGTGTAATAATCATTGTGCCTCGAAATAGCCAATCCATGGGAATGATGGATGACTTGATGAAAAGACAGTTTGCCAAGGTAGGTTGCACCCCTAAACTTGGGATTTGAAAATTTTGATAAAAACCATGAAGGGTTTGATGATGGAATTTTGAAAAAACATAAGAAATATGAATTTCTTTACCTTGTTTTCACGGATATCAAAAGTAGCATTTCCGTGGGAACTGTGGGGAACACCCACAAAGGAATCCCTTAGGTATTTAGAAAATTCAGAAGTTTATGAATTTTGTTTCGATTTTGGAAATGAATTTGATTTTCTTTTGACCTATTTTTCACAGATATCCAGAGTGGCATCTCTGTGGGGACGTGGGGAACACCCACAAAAAAGAATCCCTGAGGTTTTAAGAAAATCAAAGGTTTTAGTTTAAAATGGATTTGGGTTTGGATTTTCATGGATTTTGGTTCATTTTCAAAAATCAAAGTTTGGGTTTTGACTTAGCTTGACATGATTCAAAATGAGATGCGATTTTGAAAGAGATTGGCTTTTATGAGTTTTGATTTAAAACAATTTGGGATATTGGTTTAAAATCAAGTTTTGACCCAAAGTTGATTTGGAAAGAAACACCGCCCCTTTTCTTTTTGTATTATTTCCCTCAAAATACCTTAAAAAAATAGGATCATTTTATTTGTGAAAGATTTATTTCTTTTGTGAATTACCCCGAGTGGACCCACCATGGGAATTTCAAACAAAAAATGAATCATGATAGTCAGTTTTACTGCTTAAAACCACAGTGACCGCGAAGACAAGATGATGGCAAAGGCATGGATTATGTATGTGACCAAGCCTATGTATTTGACCAAGCCATAGTCTCCATCGTCAAACAATTTGTGTCTGAGGGGGGGGGGGGGGGTGGGGGTGGGGAGCAAGTGAGATCGAGGTTTCAGGTTCAAACAATCACAATGGCAAGGGCCACTAAGCAATGAATTCTAACACTTAGACCAGTGATATTGTAATTCTAGTGGGCTTGGTTGAGCTGTGGACCCCACTGCCGCTGAGTTGTGAATCTCATGGCCAAATGGTTCATGTCAAGCAATGGACCCCATTGGTGATCTCATATGGTGTCATAGGTGGAGAGACGTGACCGGGCTATCGAGCCATGGGTCCCAATGCCTAGCTACATTGTGACCTTGAGCAAAGAGACCAAACAGGGGGAGACCGTGGGTAAGGAAAATTGACCCCATCTAAACCTGATTGAAGCTTGTATCTCATTGATTTTAACCAAGTCATATTTGTGAGAAAGGGAGTGACTTGAGCTTGAAAAGGATTGGACAATAGGTTCTATTAATTCAAGTTTTTGATGACTGCAGGAATGAGAGAGACCAACAGTGACCACAAGTGAAAAAGGAATGAATCGATCCAAACAGTGGGCTCAACTCAAAGAAAAAAGGTGACCGTAGGTGAAGAAGGCCGAACCCATCTGACTTGGACTCCACTGATTCTAGTCAGATTGTATGTGTGGGAAGGAGAATGAAGCAGCAATGACTTAAGCATAGGCTCCACTAGTTCAAATTTGCAATGACCGTGTGAATGAAAGGGGCTAACAGTGATCATGGGAAGATGATTGGCAGCGGTTAAGAGGGAATTCCCCATTTTGACCCATCCATTAACTATGAACCCCATTGCTCTATGTGTTAATGTCAAATAGCGGGCTCCACAGCAGTGACCGTGGGTTTTAAAATAGGGAGTCTCGTCCCTTTCTTTCTATTTTACTATTTGAACCAACTGCGAGAGAGGGAGAGAGACTGGGAGAGAGAAAAAGAGAGACTGAGCTCCTAAGGACTCGAAGGCACTTTATTTTTTTGGTTTTCTTCTTTCATCTAGCAATTCATCTTTCATCTGGCCACTGCAGATAATTGCCATGGCTGGTAAGGATTTTTTTTTATCTTCCTTTGTATTTGTTCATGGCTGAATCCAAGCCTGTATTTTTGGATTTATCTTGTTTCTTTTATTTCTTTTTACCTTCTCTGGTTGGTAGAAATAGTTAAAATGCCTCATCTTGGGTTGGGCATTGTTAGAGTATGTCCAAGGTCACGGTGTGCCCACGGTCACGGTCTAAGCCAACCGAAGGGGGTTCATGGTCATGATCGATTATGGTTCTTTTCTTCCTTTCTTTTTCCTTTTCTTCTCTCAAAAACTGATGTAGGATGATTTTTTGTGAAATCATCTCAAGCGCATCAATCTGCTGGCTATTCGAACCCATAGTAGTTTGTCACGACCACCACCTGTTTGATGGAATGCCCAATTAAAAAATTCTGCTGAATTCACTTCCTGTCTTCTACTGTAGTGCTGTTTTATTAGATTTGAGATTGCTCAAATGCATTTTTGGTCACAGCCATTGCTGTCTTGGATTGGTTAGTCATATGCTCACAGAGTACCCACAGTCACAGCCTTGGCTTTGGCTAAGCCCACGGTCACAGACCACTGTATGTCTTGGTTACTTCATGACCATAAGTCATTCATGTAAACTGAATTGAATTGGGGCTGCAACTCCTTTTCTCTTTCTGGCGTTTGTGTTTTAGCTAGGACTGGGCATTAACCAAATACAATCATGGCATAGTTGTCAACTGTGCTGCCGGTCACTGGCTATTCATATGAATTGATCTCCCCTTATGTTAACCGATATGACTTGGAATTATCATTGGTGGGAATGCTTCAAACCAAACATTGGGGAGGCTTAAACCAGACATCCTCTGTAAGTGTACAGGCCATGGGGGATCCACGGTCATTGCCGAGACCTTTTTCTTCTTTCTTTTCTGTTAATATAAGCACATTCACATCCACTCTTTTGTTTGATGAGCAGTACTATTTGCTACAACTTGCCTCTTTTTTAAGCTTGTATGCATTCCATGAATTCCAAATGTTGAAGGATGAATCCTAGGTGTTGGGGTAGCTCACAGAATTGGACATTGGTTCATGGTAAACCCAATGTTCAAATTTTGATGTGCAACTTGATACAACTGAGAATGAGAGAGAAATGTTGTAACTTTCTTCAGGATGACTGACACGAGCTAGAATTGTCATTAACGGGAGGTGCTTTAAACTAAGCAGCCATTGTGTTCGATTGCACAGGCCGTAAGGAACCCACAGTCAAGACCATTTTTTTATTCTGATTTTGATTCAATGAATTCCTTTCGATGTGAGATGATGTTCTGAGTTTCACCCTCTTTGCAAAATATAATGAAGCCTTGCCATATCTGGATAGTGCCCACTGTCAACAGTGTCCGTGAAGTGCCATGATCACTTAATATATGTGTTTATTGTGGATCTTGGTCTCCAATGCCTGATTTCAGTAATGGTCATGCACCATAATGGATTCCAAATTTGCAGCAGAACATAGAGTTTCTTATACCACTAAAGCATTGTCCAACCATGTTTACGGTTACTACTTGTTTAATGGCCATTTGTGCTCTTCTCCCTTTCCTCCTTCTCTTTCTTCTTCTTCTTCTTTTTTTTTTTTTTTTTTTGTTTCATGGTCCCTGTTGCCTCTTGAGGGTTCTATTTTATAGTGATTTACAGGGCTGAAGTTGCAAATCCGTGGAAACATCCCATGTTAGAACACTACTTGTGCAAATCTACTGTCAATGCCAACGGTCACTGCCTATCATCATTTCATATATTTTTTTAGCACAAAATGGACCACCATAGCCTTTGTGGGAATTGTAGGGGATTGAATTGTGGTGGTTCGCTCAGCCACGGACATGAATCTATATAAACTCAATCACCATAGTCTTTGTAGGAATTGTAGCCAAAATCATTAGATCGGGTAGCCTTTAGGGGCATTCTTCTTGCTTTTGATGAGAAGGTTACTCCCTTTAGGTCTTAATAGGCATGAGAAGCATAGACCACTTTGAATATGAGTAGTTGACGATGAAAACCGGCAGGAGATCGATGGAAATAACCGAATGACCACAAGGTGCAATCTTTCTGCCTTTGATGAAAAGGTTACTTCCCTTAAGCTTCTATAAGCATGAGAAACATAGACCACCTCGAATATGAATGGCTAATGAAGGAGACTGATGACAATAGGGCAGATCCTCACATCGACCCCAAAATTGAATGTACTCTTGAATAAACTATTTTACATTGTCTTTTTCTATCATAACTTCCAAGTATGAAAAAACCACCGATGACATGGTTGAATGCAACCTTGAAGATCCATTGATCACACGGTCAAATGTAGTTTTGAATAAGACATTTTACATTGTCTTTTTCTACTACAACTTCCAAGCATGAAGAACCACCGATCACATGGTTGAATGTAACCTTGAAAATCTACGGATCACATGGTCGAACGGAGTTTTGAATAAGACATTTTACATTGTCTTTTTCTACTATAACTTCCAAGCATGAAGAACCACCGATCACATGGTTGAATGTAACCTTGAAGATCTACCGATCACACGGTCGAACGTAGTTTTGAATAAGACATTTTACATTATCTTTTTCTACTACAACTGCCAAAGATGATCCGTTCTTCGCTGCTTTCTTCTAACACTTCCGATCTTCGACGATGGTTGATGATCATTAAAATTGGCTGTACAAAGTAACTGAAGATCCCACAAGAATGTCTAATGGTCGCATCATAGCAAATCATCGCCTGGGGCCCCGTTTGCTAAGATTAGGAATGTGAAAATCCTTCAGTCTTGAAATGGATGTTACACTTTGCCAGTGTTGTTGGAAACATGTCATGCATTTTTAAATATTGTTCTTTCATACATGCTTGCATTTGTTCATGCCTTATATGCTATTCACAGATGCCATTTTCGTGCTTGAACATGAACCTGCTGCCCCCTGAAAAGGTCTTAAGATGCTTGAACATCTGTTTGGACCGGGAACCTTGGTTCTGAGGCTTAAGTGTGCTTTTGATGCCAATTCTTGGTCTCAGAATTGAGTATTGCCTTCTCCTTTTGGCCTTATATTAAGGGGAGATGCTGCCGATTTTTTTTTTTTTTTGAGGAACTTCCATTTCGTTGTTATTGATACTTGTCTTTTCCTTTTTTTGATTTGCTTTGCAGATAGAAAGGGTAAAATAGCCGCAACTGTAACTGCTGGGGCACCTAAAAGTCGTACCAAAGGTAAAACCGCAAGGGAGTTTGATCCACAAGATCCAAATGAAGTATCTGATGTCAACTTATGGCTTCAGAGAACTAAAGCTTTATCAATAAGAAATTGGTATTCATATTGGTGTTTGGCAAATAATACCAATTGGGAGAATAATGACAAGGTGGTTTTCCCAAAACTACAATATATATTTGGAGATGCTATAAAGGAAACTGCAAAGCAACCTACTGACCATATGCGGTACCATTACACAAATCCGGTAGGGGTCGTGCGTGAATTAACCACTGTTCGATCTATTCGACAGCATCCAACTATCATGTCGCTATCTTCAACAATCCCAGCAAAGCATGATCCTTTTTCGCGGATAAGACATCATGTCCCTTTCAAGACTGGGAAATTCATGTGTCCGCCTCCATACTACTTCATAGAACATCCAAGGTCTGAAATAGAGACCCTTGAACCGTACACTTTGAATTTGGAAGTAGGCATTGCGATATCACAGCTCAGGACTATTGCGCCGGGAGTGCTTGGCTCAGTGAGAGGCACCAATCTCATGGGTGGTTTAATTGCATTAGGGATTGTCCAAGGTGGGTGACTGCAATCAAGCATCATTATGCGGAAGATTTGAAAGCGGTTGGGATTTTTGATGCTGTAAATGCTACCACACAAAGAGTCCCGTGTGAGAACAAGAATGTCTGCAGGGCCATTCTGGAGTTATTTTGCCCAGCGATGGTACCTTCATTATTCCGAACATGGAGTTAGGATTTTCTCTATGGGAAATAAATAAAATTTTTGGTTTGGCGCCTTACGGCGAGATCTATGATGAGACCGTTTTGCCTGATGAAGAATTAGCCACTATGGATGACGAATTCTGGGCCGCATATTACCTCCTTTTTGCGCTTGAAGATTCTATTCAGACAACTAGCCAAAGTCGAGGCAAAGTCTTTCAATGGATGAGTCAAGTGAAGAGAATCACTGATCCTTTCTTTGTTAATGGAGGCGGGTTCTTTAAGTGGAAGAGGGTAATCCCGAGCGAAGATCCCAAGAAGGGTCCAATAATTATCTTTCATGAAGATACTGACTTTCAACCTTATATTTTTGCCAAATATCTAGATCTGAAAAGGAAATGTTGGCTCGCTTCATTTTTGACAGCATGGTTGTCCGAGGTTTTTTTTCCGAGCTCTAGAAATGACCTTAGGCCTGGTTACATATATCCAGCCCTCAAGATGGCCTTTGGACATACCCTCGCTTTGGGTCTTGCTTTTGTATCTTATATGTTGACAGAATTAAAGCTTTCAAGATTCACCATCAGAGAAAGGAAGCCGTTTAACTGATTTTATGCCGAATATCTACTGTACACCTGGTTCACCTACCATTGCAATGATCTTCATTCACACAGTGGTGCACAGGGAACATTTTCATGGAAGGTGTGGTTGGTGGTAGTTGCCTAATCAACAACTATTCCATGACCGATTTGCGCCAACATTTGTACAACTTTAACAATTATGTTGCTTCCCGGGACGCTAAACCGAATATTGAAGTTCCAACTCAGATAAAGAATACTGTTGGGGAGGGTGGCTAGGACATCGGCTTGTTAGATGAAGAAAAGAGCTGGCTTCTGATTTTAAGGCTTACAGATCTGGTGTATAGGAAAAATACATACATCAATATTCAACCTTATATACTTACCAGATTCCATAGACAATTCGATTTCTATCAGGTCGTCGTGGGAGCACCGGGCCGAATTCGAGGCACTATCGGTTCCTTGCAAGATGCCCATAATGCTTGGGAATTCTACCAGGCACTTGACACTGAGGGCCGTTTTGGATATCCTCATCTTCCGAATCCTGGATATACAAGTGGCTTCGCCCAGTGGTTTGTTAAAAGCACCCTTGCCATTGTGCAGGCATACACAAGCATTCCTCGAGCTAAATGTCGTGTTTTGCCTGCTTCTAAAAAGAAGGAAAAAGGAGAAAAGGGAGAAAAAGATCGTTTCATCCCAGAGAATTTTGAAAGTTTGCTACATGATGGGGACCAATGGCGAATTGGTTTGACGGCCGGATCCAATATCTGTCAAACTTACCGTGGTTTAAGAGGTGAGGAAGATGAAAGTTACATGCCTCTGCCTAATGTACCCGCAATGAGAATGCGATGAGCCATAGAAGAAAATTTGCAGGATAGCATTAGCCTTGCTGAAATCAGGGAGATGGGCAGGGCTGCTTTGGATTTTGGATCTACTTCTTGTTCTGCCAGAACCAAGGTATCAGTAGGAGAACAAACTAGATAGTTTGAAGAAGAGCGGTTTGTTATGCATGCAGCTGCTGAGGCAGATTTTGCTCAGCGATTAAAAACTGCTGTTGATACTCCTGTATTGACAAAGACACATGTGAGTCAAAGTCCAGTAGAGGGGGTCCAATCTACGGAAGTGGCTACAAGGGCAAGGCCATCTATCATAATGCCTGTGAACCCTCCGAAGGATCTCGATTTGCATAAGAAAATCAAAGCCACTTGCTCAAAATTGGTGACTCGAGTCCGAGCCTCAGCTAGCAAAAAGACATCTTCTAGGAAGAGAAAAGCTGAAAGTCCTCCAGTACATCATTCTCAGAGGCTAAAAACTGGTAACATACATATAGTTGTTTATAATCATATCTTGATTGATTTTGTATCTCTTGTTTTAACATTGATATTTCTTTTGGCGATTTTATTAGGTCTCTCAATTGCTGAAGAGTCTGCGAGGCAAGTGGCCAGAGTTGTTGAAGATTATGCCTTTGATGAGAGGAGTGGAGGAGAAAGCAGTTTTGATACTCCTACAACCGGAGAGCGAACTGATAGTGACATTAACATTGAGTTTGATTTTGAAAAAGATATATTTAATCAAGCGCAGATGCCTAAATTTGAGAGAGAAGTGGCAGCAGATGTACCAACAGAATCCATCATTGCAGAGAAATTATCGATGATGTTGGTACTGCAGCTGTTACGGAGGCTGCTTTCCAGGTTGAACAAGAGAAGTCTCCCTTTGAGATTGTTAAGGAATCTGCAGCCAGAGTCTCAAGGGATATTGAAGAAACTCCAGTTGTCACTGAAGGTAAACCCCACATTAACCTGGTTAGCATTTCAGCATTCGTGCTCTAATTCTGCTCATTCCTCTTTTTCAGGTGGTCGAGTGGAAGAGGGTGTTGCTGATATACTTACTAAGACACTTCCCACCATTCCTAGGAGATCTTTCAGGTCCCCTATCGAGGAGCAAGCGGAGAAGGAGCATGCCGAACTTCGATTGACTTGGATGATGTCTCACTTCATAGTGGATACTTAGAGGCATCACCAGGTAGTCCTCTGGGGAGTGATCTGCAATGCTTTGTAGAAAGTTTATCATCAGGTTCACTATCCTAAAGTATGAATGATGGTGCGGGATTGTCGCCAGCCGATACTACCTTGCCCATTAGTAATGAGCCAAGGGCTGATGAGGCTGAGGATGTTCAGATGGAATAATACATTGAACCTATTGGCAATGTAGAAAAAGAAGCGGACAGTGTCATGGTTTCAGTCACAGAAGCCCCTGTAGTGGATACTATTGTGATCAGAGCAGGCTCTTCTGTTCAACAGGCAATGGTTTTAGAAGTTGCAAGTCTCCTGGTAGAGGATACTCCTGTAACACCTGTCACTAGTAATGTGCCTCCAGTTGCTGGCAGTTTTACACCTCCCAAGGCTGTGACACCTCCGAAAGTCCACTTCAGGGTGGATCAGTCATCGCCTTTAAAAGTTATTGAAGACCCGGTTGTTCAGAAGATATTAGATGAGGCTTCTACTGCTGAAGGAGGAGGGACCCGAAAAGCCTTACTGCATGTGACAATCACACCTCATGCCATTAGGGATCTTTAAACTACCTTGTCTTCACAGGGGTCACATGATTCACCTTCTGTTTGTGAAGAAACATTGGCAATTCCTAAGGGCAGAGTAGATGTCGAGAGAGAAAGGGATAATCACTCAAGTTCTCAAATCTAGTCAAATTCGCAAGAGCAAGAATCAAACCTTTTTATCCCTAAAGAACTCAGCTTCTTCGGGGACACCCCAAAGCCTCAATCTGCTATTATTTTTGCCATAAAGATAACCATTCGCAGCATTTTGGCTACTGTTTTTCAAGGAAAGCTTTCTTCGGAGAAGATTCAAGGTGCCAAGGCTTTGGCAGATATGTTGATATTTTCTGGTACCGCCTTGAGTGGCCTTCGCTTTAACAAACTCGAAGAAAAAGACTCTTGGGATAAAAGTGTTGATCATGCCAAAGCTTTCCAAGATGAGGTCTTAAGGCACAAAATTCAACTGGCTACAAAGATTGAAAGTGGTGAGGAGGAGATACAGGTAATAAATGCGGAAGAGGCCAAGCTGACATAGGAATTGGCTGTGCATGCTGACCAACGTGCACATATTCAACAGCAGATTGTTGTATTGCAACATCAGTTATCTTCCGTGGAGAATACCATTGAAAATTTGCAGAAGTCTTTTTCAGAGAGAATTTGTCGCCGAGATGATCTTTTCACGCATACAGAAGTGAAACATACAGCCTTGAATGACTTCATTCAGTCCTTGGAGACTGAATTGAATATTAAGTTGGACGAGATTGACATTAATACTGCTATTCCAGCTTATGCAAGCTACAAAGGGCGTATCCTCATGGCAGAAGTGTTGAATGTAAAGGGGCAACTGGAAAAGTTCCTGGATTGAGATTTTCTGTTGTGACTCCCACTTGATGGCTTCTCTTTCTTTCTTTTTTTTTTTATTAGTCCTGAGGACCAGTGTATATTGACTTCACTGCTTGTATTCGAACTTTAAAATGGATATCAATGGAAAAGGTTTTTTCTTTCTATTTTTGTCATTGGTATAGGTGTTTGGTTTGATTTTGTGTGGATGTTTGAGGTGGTTTGTATGGATGGTTTGTTTGGTTTGATTTTCTCAGACTTGTATGAAGGTGTGATTTGCGATCTTTTGGATCCACAAATCGAAAATAAGGGAGTCATATAGGTGGACGTTATCCGGTGCCTATGTTTGAAGCTTTCTCCAGGGTCCATGACTTGATCCTTTTGGTGTCGAAAGGGGTCAAACAAAGTGGATGTTATCCGGTGCCCATGTGTGAGGCTTTCCTCGGGATCCTAGACTTATCCCTTAGGACAAATATTTAGTTTTGGATTTTGTTTTGATTTTGGTTATACAGTGTCTACAAAAAGACTTGTTCTACATAACTGAAGGTAGTCATATAGGATATGCAAAAAGACTTGTTCTATACAACTAAGGATTAGCTATATGGGGTCTGCAAAAAGACTTATTCCACACAGCTGAGTTTTGCTATACAGGGTCTGCAAAAAGGCTTAATCTATATAGCAGAATGTTACAAGGTGTCTTGTAAGGACGTTATCGAAGTAACGAAAGTTTGACTAGAGGGGTCGAAAGACTTAATCCTCCAGTTATTTGATACAAATCTAAGTGATTTTGGTTAAGAGTCGTAGATTGTGAGGCTCGAAACCAGAGGATTTTAATTTTGGTTAAGAGTGAAAACGTACACTGTACATGATTTGGGTACACCAATGACATTTAAGAATAGTATTTCTTGATAAGTTCTCTATTGATAGGCATCATGCATCTATCTCCTTCAAGTGTGAGAAGTCTATAGGCGCCATTGGAGTAAACTTTGTCAATGATAAGTGGCCCTTCCCATTTAGGTTCAAATTTACCTTTTGACAAGTGTGTGGAGAACATGGGCCTTTTAGCTACAAGGACTAAGTCTCCTTTCTTGTAGGTTCTGTATTTGACCTTTTTGTTAAAGGATCCGGCCATACGAGCTTGATACAATTCAATGCTTTGTCGAGCGGTAAGCCTTTTCTCATCAAGGCTCTCTAGCTCTTAGAGTCGAAGTCCAGCATTCTTTTCTTCAGTATACTTATTTATCACGGCTACTCGAAGAAAAGGAAGTTGTATTTCTAGGGGAATTATAGCCTCACAGCCATAAACCAAGGAATATGGTGTTGATTTTGTTGGGCCGCGAACCGTAGTTTTGTAAGCCCATAATGCCTCAGGAAGCTTGGTACTCCAACCCTTTTTGTTGTCGGAGACCATTTTCTTCAAAATTTTGCAAATAGTCTTATTAAAAGCCTCAGCAAGACCATTAGCTGAAGGATTATATGCCGTAGACGGACAACACTGGATTCCATACTTGTCACAGAATCTGTAAAATTTATCATTATTGAATTGGGGACCCTTGTCATGATATAAACGTTTGGGCACCCCGAAACGACAAATGATGTGAGTCCTTAAGAAATGGAGGACCGTATCTGTTTTGACTTCTGCAAGAGGTATTGCTTCTGCCCATTTGGAGAAGTAATCTGTTGCAGCCAAGATGAACTTATGGCCACGTTCTGATGGTGGGCTAGTCTTCCCAACTATGTCCATTCCCCAAGATTCAAATGGCCAAAAGGTGGACTAGGGTGTAGTTACTCAGGAGGATGATGAATGTAATCACCATCAATTTGGCATTCGTTGCATCTTTTAGCAAAATTAATGACATCAAATGTCATAGTAGGCCAATAGTATCCCAACCTTCGAATTTGATCATGAAGCTTTGGCCCAGCCTGATGAGCACCACATAAACCAGAATGGACTTCTTTGAGGACTTGCTCTGACTCTCTTGGTGATAAGCAATGAAGAAGAATCCCATCATATGATTTATGATAAAGAGTTTTTGAAGGCAAATCAAAATAGAATTTTAGAGCTCATTTTTGAATGCTAGTTCTGTTTTTAGTGTCCTTTGGTAATATTCCATGAAGAATATAATCAATAAAAGGATTTATCCAATCTCTGAAGGAATTGTGGAAAGATGAAATCTGATTATTAATCACAGTAAAACTATTAGCCACTGCCTTGTGGGTGTCAAGGAAAGGTAAAAGTCTTCTTTCAACCACTTCTAATGCCATTTTATCATTTTCAGGGATCGACATCGAAACCGCCAAACTTGCTAATGCGTCCGCTTTGACATTCTGATGTCTCGGAACATGATGAAACTCAATCAGATCGAATTTTTTCTTGAGTTCATAGGCTTTGTTGAAGAAAGGAACCAGATCAGGTTTCTTCACTTCATACTCACAATTCATTTGTTTGATCACGCGTTGTGAATCTCCATAGACTCTAAGTATATTGATACCTGATGTTATGGCTAGCTCAAGGCCCATGATTAACGCAGTATACTCCGCCACATTGTTTGAGCATGGCTTAATTAATGAGAAGGAGTGAGGAATGTAGAATTTCTTCGGGCTACAGAAAATAATTCCAACTCCTGAAACAGGTTCTCCCGATTCATTAGTTCTGGAAGCTCCATCAAAATGCATGATCCAATGTTGGTCTGGGTCGATAATGGACTTCCGCTGCTGCTCAACGAAAAAGACTGGTTCATTAGGGAGATTATCTCTGAATTCAGAATTCTCCGGGAGCAGCTGTTTTGCCAGAAAGTCAGCAAGAGCTTGCCCTTTTATAACCTTTGTAGGGGTATATCTGATATCATATTGAGAGAGGAGAATTGACCATTTGGCCAAGCGTTCGCTCATGGCCCCGGCTTTTGTTACCAGTACTTTTAATGGATTGATGTTAGAAACTAGGTATACTACATTGGAAAGGATGTAATGGCGTAGCTTTTGAATTGCAAACATCAATGCAAGACATTCCTTTTCTACTGGATGATAGTTGTGTTCAGCATCAACCAACATTCTTGACAGGTAGTAAAGAGCCACCTTTTTTCCTTCATCATTCTTTTGAGCTAATACTACCCCTAGGGAGTGATCAAGAGCTCGAGTATATAGAATGAAGGTTTGCCTGGCATTGGAGCTGAAAGAACCGGTGGATTAGTGAGATATCACTTGATGTCTTGGAACGCATCTTCGCAAGATTTGTCCCAGACAAAATTTATGCCTTTCTTCATCAGTTTGGAAAAGGGTCTGCATTTTCCAGATAAATGTGAAATAAACCGACGAATATAGGCGAGTTTTCCTTGCAATCCCTTTAACTCTTTTAGAGTTCTTGGAAAAGGCATTTCCAAAATGGCTTTGATTTTAATTGGATCTATTTCAATACCACCTTTTCGAACCACAAATCCTAGAAACTTTCCAGAAGAAACTCTGAAGAAACATTTCAAAGGGTTCATCCGAAGTCTGAACTTTCGCAATCTTTCAAAAACTGTGCGGAGATCATCTAAATGATCTAATTTCTGCTTGCTCTTGACTGCAAAGTCATCAACGTAACATTCAATAGATTTATGCTGTAGGTCCTTGAAGATTTTCATCATTGCTCTTTGGTATGTGGCCCCAGCATTTTTTAGGCCGAAAGGCATGACAGTATAGGAGTATATGCCAAAGGGAGTCTTGAATGAAGTATGTTCTTCGTCTTCCTTGAACATTTTGATTTGATTGTACCCCGAGAATCCATCTATTAATGACATCCTTTCGTACCCAAAAGTATTGTCAATCATGATTTCTGGTATAGGTAATGGGAAGTCATCTTTAAGGCAGGCTTTATTCCTGTCCCTGAAATCAATGTAGACTCTAATTTGTCCATTCTTTTTGGTGACTGGTACTATATTAGCCAACTAGTCTGGGTGCTGTTCTTTATGGATGAAACCTACATCTCTAAGCTTCTGAACTTCTTTTTCTATTTTATCCATGATTTCTGGCTTTGTCCTCCGCTGGTCTTGCTTTATGGGTTTAGCATCATCTGTTATATTCAACTTATGTACCGAAATCTCTGGGTCTAGACCAGGCATTTCCGCGTAGGTCCATGCAAAGCAATCCATGAACTCTTGTAAGAATCTCACGTACATATCAAGTTCGTTTCCTTTGATTTGAGAACTTACAAAAGTAGGTTGAGGATTTTCTGAGGTCCCTAAGTTTATTTCTTGTACCTGGTCCTCAGTTGGAGGTTCAGGAGGAGGCACTTCCACAACATCATCGGAAGTTTCCAACTCCGTAAAGCCTTCTGGAGTTTCATTTTGGGGTTTAAGCCGAGGCCTAATCCCTTTCCATGGATTCACTTTTTTGGGCCCTTTAGCTTTTACATCAAGGGCTAAGCATTCCCAACGAACATGTTGTGACGGGCTTATTTCTTTATTGAGTTCAGGCGGTCAATGTTCAGTGATTTGTGACATAGTGTCATCGTTATCACTTGCCCCCTTAGGATGTTAAAAAGTAGCCCTATCAATAGGTTTTTGAGCAACAAGAGTTTTATAAGAGTTATCAGCTTCATACTTTTCGGTAAAGACTACGGGTCTTACTCTAACATCTTGATTCAGTTTAGAAATGTTACTGTAGGGAACATATCCTATGCAGTGACGTAGCTGTTCAATTTTGCATCCCATTTTGAGATCTTCTTTCATCTCTGGAGTAAAGACATCCAAAGGAATCTGTATTCCATTTGTATTCAATCCAAGACCTGTAGGCTTCTTAAGATTGTACCCCATATTCTTCATCATGTTACAAACCACAGGGTTGTAATTATCAGCCCATATTTTCCCATCATTAGTGATTTTGTCGATAGGATTTAGAGGAGAAGCATCTTTAGCCTGATGGAAAATAATTGTTTGATCATACTGCTTTGATGGAGGCACTAAAAAGCAAGATCCTTTGAAATCATAAATATGAGATGGAGTGGGCCATAGTAATAGTGGTGGTTCCCAGTCTGCTATGGAATGTACAAAAGCGTTCTTTATTCCGACGTCTTCAGAGTTCGACTCAGAATCTGAACTTCTGATTATTGAAACAACATGCATCGGACGTATCCATCTAGACCTCCCGCGTAGATGATAAAGCACTACTTCAAGGGATGAAACTATTTGAGACATTTCATCAAAGGTTTGAAATTCCATGGCCATAGTTAAGCCACGGAGAGCTGGCCAGAAGCCTATCCAGCATAAATGAATCCAAGTAGAGAAGTGTGGAGGATCTTCACATCTTTCAGCCAAACGAAGCCATCTGTCTATATATCTGTAGGATAGTTCTCCCCTTCGTTGCGATGTTAGCACAAGCTGACGAAAAGTAATAGGAGAATCAAGCCTTATAGGTGACATCCCTCTGGTAGGAGGAGGTACATTATCATTTTCCTGACCAGCATCTGAACTGTTCGCTGAGGAAACTATATTTGCTGAATATGAGGGCTTTTGACATCATGCTTCTCCTTTTCTTGGTGATTTTGTGAATATGATCAGAGGTTGATCTGATTGTTTGATTTCAGTTTTGACCTTGATTACCAAATGAGCTTTGGTTTCTATACATTTTTCCATAGGCTCCTCCGTTGGTTGCGATGCTCTGAGAGGACCGGATTGCTCATCAATTCCTAAGTAGGTCCGTTTTTCTACTGAAATAGTGAAAGGTTTCGCAGGATTATCATCCACTGAAGCGCCTTTTGTGTCCATTTTAGACTTGCTAGGTCTTTTTTGATACATGGCTGCACCAGTGAAGTAAACTTCTTTTCCTTTGAAAGGTTTTTCATCCGCAAAGACCCGATGCACTTTTCCCTCATCATCAATATATTTGAGACATTGATGGAGAGTGGAGGGTACTATGGCATAATCATGGAGCCATCTTCTTCCCAAAAGGATATTGTAGTAAGCACGAGTCTTAACTACGTGTAGAGTAGCTTTTGAAGTTAATTCTCCTAACTAGAACCGGATTCGAATCTTGCCAATCAAATTCTGAACTTCCCCGTCATATCCTTGGATAGAAGTTTTTGTAGTAGATAACTTGCTTACTGGGATGCCGAGTTCTTGAAGAGCTGTAATTGTGATAAGGTTTAGAGCTGACACTAGGTCGACCTGAACTCTCGGGACAGGAATGTCTTTGATGTAGACTGTGAAATAGAGTGGCCTTGCATGTTTCATATTGCCTAAGAGGAGATCCTCTTTAGTGAAAGATATAGTAGCTTTAGAAGCATTGTGAATTGAAAGACATTCCATGCATTGCTTTTGAGGCTTTTTTTATTTTGCTTTCAGGTAATTCTTTTCTATCTGATGAACTTGCGCTACATGAGTTTGATTGTCTGTATTCAAAGCTTGTAGAGCTCGTATGAAATTATTACGAGTCTCCTTGGACATCTGCAAGAGATCAAAAATGTGAAGTCATGCAGGTATGTGCTTGAGGTGTTCAATAACATCATACATGAATGGATCTGGTGGCCTTGCATTAGCATTTGCCTCTGAAGAAGCTACATTTACATTAACATTGTCCCTTGAATGGTTTATATAGGAAGAGGAAGCAGAAGAGGGTCCATCATAATTAACCTTGTAATTACGACCAGACCGAGTACCGTCATTAACCATATTACTTCGGTTAATTTATGGGTGAGTGTCCCTTCTTATGGTGTTAACTTCTTCGGACTCAAAAAGCTGGCTAATTTCCTCTAAGCCTGACTCTTGCCCTGCGTTATCAGGAATGAATTGAGATGCTTGGGGCTCATTAGCAATACTTAAAATTACCAGAGTGGGAGCCGCTAGCATCTCTTCTTCAGAGTCGGAACCATCATCTTGAACTTGAGAAATTTCTTATGGTGTGACATGTCAGTATCATCATGTTCCTCCGGAAATCCGAGTTCATTAGTCGAGTCAAAGATAACCGACTGAGTGCTTAGTTTGGAATCCGTATCTGGAGAAGTCATCTTTGAGTTTGATTGGGAAGGAACATCTGATGTAGAGGCTATGATGCATGAAAGAGGAGGAATCAACTGTTGTTATTGTGTCTCCCCAGGATCAATCGGTGATAAAGGGTCAGGATGAGTCTCCGGGGGTAATGGAAAAGGTCATTCGACCAGCCACTCGAGCTTGGTCTGTGTATATCATAAAGGGCCACTGAGAGTGTGTTGAAACCATGCTTGATATTGAGTGTACCGATTTCAGGATCAAAGGTTTGTTCGAAACCTTCATCTTCGTCGGAAGGATACTCATCAAAGTAGTCATCAACCCACCGATCATCCTCGAAGTCCGAGTAATTGGACCAATCCTCTTCATCATCTGAGTTTCGGGGTGTGCCATCCCGTGATATCCGATTACAACTGGATATCAATGGTTCTTCCTCACCTTTTGGGATTAGTACAATGTAGTCAGCTAAAGTAAAGTGACCTTTAGCTAATTTGGGAAATTCTTTGGAGGTTGGAGTTTCAACTATCTTTTTCTCCTTCTACTCAGCTTGTTTTTCTTGCTTAACCAAGGAATTTTGGGTGGCTCTTTGAAGATTCTTGAGCTGCTTCTTAGCCTTTCTTCTTTCTGCGGGTGTGGGTTTAGTTTTCACTTTTTCCCAGCCTTTGTCACTTACCAAGTCCAGGTGAACCGACATTTCTTCTCCTGAAGAGGTTTTGATTGGTATTAACTCCTCATTGTGTATTGTATTAACGACCCGGAATTCAACAGTAGGTGGTTTTGATGGAGCTGATACTGCTATAGGCGCAAACTGTCCAAAAGAAATCATGTTGACTGGAGTAACATCATATTTTCAGTCAAATGTTATCACTCCATTTTTCCACATTTCGGTGACCTTTTCTTTCAGGATGAAACAGTCTTTAAGAGGATGAGACACCATCCAATGATATGCGCAGTAATTTGGGTCATTAACGCGGCCTGCCTGCTCCGATTTTTCATTGGTGGAAGTTTAAGTTCGTTATTTTCCATCAATATTTGGAAGATTATTTCAATATCTCCATCGAAGGGATATTTAGCTCTTTTTCTCTTTTCATATTCCTCCCTTTTGGTTTGCTCGGTCTTGACATTCTGTGGTTTTGGAGGAGCTGACTTAAAGGTTTGCACATTGAATACCTCTTGTTTCTTCTTCAAATTCGGAATAGTTGATTTTGGAGCCGAAGACGACGATGATTCTGCTTTTCGGGAATTTACCTTCTTTTGACTGATTTCTTTAAGGGTTAACTCTGCATCAATGGCCACTTCAACTAAATGAGCTAAAGACTTAGTTTTGTGACTAAGTATGATAGCCTTAATTTTTGGCCGCAGATTGGTTTTGCACATTTCAATGGTAGCCATCTGAGATGGTTGTTCTAAGATTCTGTAAGACAATGCCCTCCATCTATTAATAAAGGTTTGTGTAGTTTCATTTTCTCCTTGCTTTGCGCTGCTGAGCATGGCAAAGGTAACTGTCTGATCTTCTTCTTGAAAATGAAGTAATAATTTCTCTTCCGTGACTAGCCATGTTATGAAAGAGAGCTCTGGTAATTGCTTATACCAATCAAAAGCAACTCCTTTCAAAGTGCCTACGAACAATCTTATTTTTAGCGCATCCAACTCCGGCAAGCTCCCTATGAGTGATTTGAAATGTACTATATGTTGGTAGGTTAATCCTTTTCCCATATAAGGCTGGAAAGTCGGAAGTTTATAATCTGGCGGGAATGGAACCAAATCAAATTCCGGAGGGTATTTGGATGTAATACCTTTCTTTTTCATCTTGTTTTCCACTTTTGACTTGGTTAATATTTCTTCGACTTCCTTGAAAGTTACATGCTTTTCGGGATCCGCATGTAGTCCAAGGATTGATGAATGGTCGCCCAGGGCAGAACCTGTGGCCATTACTTTATCTGTTAATGATTTAATTTGAGCTGTAAGCAGGTCAATTTTGGTGGCGTTCCTCCTGATCATAACCTGATCTCTCCTATCAGCAAATAAAGGATTGGCTGGAGCTTCAGCAGGACCACCCAACTTGTCCATCAAAATTTTTAACTGGGTAGTTAGGTGATCAATTCTAACTCCTTGCTATTTGAGGACATCACTAACGTCATCTTCTTGATTTTCATCAGCATTTTCTTCGCCGGTATTTTTACTCTCACTAGCACCTTCGTTTCCATCGTTTCCAGTTCCGCTTCCTTCAGCCATAAATACTATTTATTGACGGGGGTAAGAAGGCGTAGGAAGAGTAGACTGACTATCTTCCGTGTCCAGGAGGGTAATTGAATCTTTGTCGGAATCTGTTTCAACATGTCCTTCAGAGGTTCCGCCTGAATGAGAATTGGAATCAGATTCTTGTGACTGGGTTCGAGCCATACTCCGAGTAACCCTTCTGGTTGGACCTGGTCCAACCATGGATGAGAAAGTCAGTTCTAACTCATCTTCTTTGACCACCCATTTTGGAGTGATTGTATGCCGAGATTGACTCTGAGTGCGAGCCAAAACCTTCTCCTTAATTTGATTGACCACTCTGGCCGTTAAAGTTTGATCTTTAAATCTGGCAATCAATGGTTTAGAAGTACTGGAGAGTAGATTCCGGCCAGTAGGGTTGGAAGTAGGGAATGAAAGAATATCGACGGTATTTCTTTTATTATTCTTCCCTTTACCCTTCTTCTGTTGAAGTGAGTTCTTGAAACGAACCAGATCAGCCGAATTGTTAATGACCAACCATTCAGCTGGCTTTTTGCTCTTAGCACCATGTAATGAATGTTGTGCTACAATGACTGAAAGCGGACATTTCCTTCCAAACTTTCGCCCCTCTTTTTGAGTCAAAGGGTAAAAGATGTTCTCTTTAAGTGACGCCAAAGATTTGCTTTCAGCCTTCTTGTAACTTCGCATGCGTGGTTGTGGTGACCACGTGTTACAGCTTGGGATGGCAGCATGTTTTTGGGCTTTTCTGAAGATTTGTCGAGAGTCCTTTGTCACAGCCCCTTGTTTGGACCGAACCGGGGGTGCTCCTGGAGCTTGGGTGGCCACTCGAGGCAACTTGTTAAGTGCCCTTGGTTTGTGATCTGTATAACAGACTTGCCTTGCCCCCAGTCGAGGCTTGATGACACGGAGACTGCTGCCCTCTGACTTTGGTTTGCATTCTGGGTCCTTTTGACCCTTATGAAAAACTCTAAATGAGTTTTAAACATATTTAGAAACCCATGACTGAGGAGTTTCTATTCTTCTAATGATCTTTGGGGTCACTGATGACCTATTCTGAGCTGATGTGGTGGAGCCCATTGGAGTAGAGAGCCTTTGGAAAACTAAAACTCTTGATGGAGGAGTAACAGTATCTGTTTGAGCCCTTTTTTGTGATCTTGCATGTGGCTTGTTTTGTGTCATGGAGATCCTGAAAAGTCTCTCCTTAGCTTCGTCGAAAGTGATGATTAAAGAACCCATGATATTTTTCTGAAAAAGTAAGCCCCATGGACTATATTAGTGGTATAACCAATATGGCTGCCTTTTAGGCTAGCCGGAATGATTTATAGATGCCATCTGAACCAACATGGTTTTGAACCAAAATGGTTAGATATAGGCATAAATCCCATCTCATTGTGCTATGCTGACTGTCCTAGCTGTCAGAATTTTGGCAACATTTCGAGACCATATAGTCAGGTTTAAAAGCATGCTAAGCTGACTAGACCTGGCTACCTCAATTTTGGCAGCATGTCAGGGCCATCCGTGTCAGTCTTATAAGCAAGAGAGGGTTGGATCTAATCAAAGAGATAGGGCCTACAGGATCAAGCCTGTACCACTACCGCAATGATCAAACACGATCCATCAGTGCATGACGCCGGACAGTGCATAACTGCAATGTCGTTGGTCTTATCACTGATTTAATAAAATATTTAGTTGGGTCAAAGCCCCATGGACTGAATCATTACTTTTGTAAAGCATGAAATGGGTGTGATTTGGTCCATGCACATCATGTTGCAAGTTCCCTCAACTAAATCTTCCAATTAAATGGAAAAATTATGCACTTCGAGGTGCCTAATGCCTTCATTTGAATGATAAAAAAATGCACTTCAAGGTGCAAAATTTCTTCATTAATATTTCCAAACCCATTGTAGGCATTAGGGTCTTGCATAGGTGTCTTCAAAGGCCAAACAAGCCATTTTTAGCAATAAAACAGCTGCCCATTTTCCATTGATTCCCATGGTCACAGCACATTTTACACACTTTCCTGCGGTCCCAGCACTTTTCAGCACAACAGCAGCACTTTTCAGCACAACAGCAGCACTTTCCAGCACAACGCAGCAATTTTTAGTGCAACGCAGTACTTTTCAGCAATTTTCAGCACTTTTCATGCGTTTTAAACCAAATTTGATCACAAATTAGGGCAATAATTTTCCCACAGACGGTGCCAATCTTCTCATTGCACTTAAAAATGGCATGGAAATATATAATGGATTTAATGTCCAGCATTCACGCACTTCAAGCGTTAAGAAGAATGGGAATCAATTATAGCTCGTCATTGAGTTCCCTTTTATTTACATGGGTTCTAATGCCCTGACCGCGGGGATGCAAGTTGTTTATACAAGTTTATAAAGTTTACAACCCCTCCCTCAAGTCTTAGATGCGATCTCAATTTGGAAATTACAAGAAAATGTACAAAAAGTGAAAGAAAATACAGAAAAAAGGAAAAAAATGGGCGTGACCATGACTTGCGATCACTGCCCCAGGCCAGTGACTATGGGTCATGGTCACTAGCACCTTCCAGTGACCGTGACTCACGATCACTGGCACTTGCTAGTGACCGTGGGTCACGGTCACTGGCAGATAGTGACAGTGAAGCCACTGTTCGCCTTCGTTTTTCGTGCTGTTCGTACTGGTTGTTCTTCCAAACTTTTTCAAGTGTTGAAACTCCTTTTCATGACATCTTGGAGTGTTAGATGACCACTGTGAAGATCGAATTCGATTACGGAATCGATTGAAAACTTTGTAATTCATCATTCTTGTTTACGGACTGTCTTTTGTTCAAGTCCGAAGAGGGCATCACAAGAAGCCAAAGTTGTGTCATTTTGAACCTATAATTTTCAAGGAACAAAATGAGGCCCAAAGGGGCTCGTTCACAACCTCTGTAATGGCCAAGAAATCCCCCCGAATGAGAAAAACAAAGATGATAACGTCACCCTTCGAATAGCCGTTATCGCACGAACATAGTGCGTTCTGTAATTACCCCACCCTTCTCCTCTTCCTCTGAATCTTTTTGCTCACCTTGGTGACTAAAGAAGGAAGGGAATGGTTGTGGGATGCTGCTTTTCTTGCTTGAATGCTCTTGTGTTCGTTCGATTCCTCTCTTTTTCTCTCTTGTGTGTGTTCTTTTTTGTCTCCTCCTCCTTTTTCTTTTCAAATCTTAGCCTTTTATAGACTCCCCAGCAGTTTCTGGTAGTTCCAGGGAGTTAAGGGAGGTTGTGGGAGGTTACACTTCGAAAGGAAGTGGAGAAAAACCGTCCAAAACAGCATGAAGTCCCCTTTGGGGGTCCGTGACCACAGCCACGGTCACGAACAAGGCCCAATTTTGGGTTTTTGCATTTGCGACCTGTTTTCATCTGTTTGGGGCCCAAACGAAGTCAATCGCCACGGAACTTGGAGGGATGCTTCTTGACACTATTTTGACCATGTTATAAAAGTTTCAGCTCATTTTGACCACCGCAAGTTGGTCAACTCCCTTGATGATTGGGACGCGGTCACGGACAAGGCCCGTTTTCGGACTTTTGTATATGTGACACGTTTTCACCTGTTTGGGGTCCAAACAAAGTCCAATCTTGACGAAACTTGGAAGGATGCCTCTTGACACTATTTTGAGTGTGTCAAAGAAGTTTCAGAACATTTTGACCATTTGAAGTTGGTCAACTCCCTTGATGAACAAGTTGCGGTCACGGACAAGGCCCATTATTTGGACTTTTCCATTTGTGACCCATTTTCACCTGTTTGGGGTTTGGGGTCTGAACGAAGTCCAATCTTGACGAAACTTGGAAGGATGCTTCTTGACAGTATTTTCAATGTTTCATAGAATTTTCAGCTCATTTTGACAACCTGAAGTTGGTCAACTCCCTTGATCAACAGGCCACGGTCACTCCCAAGGCCCATTTTTGGACTTTTGCATTTGTGATTCGTTCTCAACTGTTTGGGATCCAAACGAAGTCCAATCTTGACGAAACTTGGAAGGATGCCTCTTGATACTATTTTGAGTGTGTCATAGAAGTTTTAGCTCATTTTGAAACCTGAAGTTAGTCAACTCCCTTGATGAACAGGCCGCAGTCACGGACAAGGCCCATTTTTGGACTTTTCCATTTGTGACCCATTTTCACCTGTTTAGGGCCCGAACGATGTCTGATCGCCACGAAACTTGGAGGGTTGCTTTTTGACACTATTTTTTGCATGTTACAAAATGTTCAACCTGTTTTGACTTTCAAAAGTTGGTCAACTCTCTAGTTGACTTTTTATGAAAGTGGGCCCTTGTCTCAACTGTTTGAGGCCGAAATGACTTCGGTTTGGTTCTAAACTTGGAGGAACTGACATCAGGAGTATCTTGGATTATTTGCCCAAATTTCATCAATTTTGGATATCAGGAAGCAAGACTTTGGTCAGTGACCCATGGTTTGGGGGGATTGACCCCAAGTTGACATGCTTGTGGCTTTTAGGTTCGATGATGTCTGTTCAACCCAAAATTTTGTAGGGCCTGTCTTGGGAATCATTTGAGCTTCCTCTGAGAGTTTCAGCTAATTTGATCTTCATGGGATGTCATTCTACATAGGGACCCACAGAGCATAGTATATGATCATCTAGACCAAGTTTGGATCCAAATGAAGTCCAACTGCTCTGAATCCTTGAAGAGTAGTCTTTAAATGTACTTGAAGGTATTTCGTTGAATAGAAACTTGCTTCAACATGTGGAAGTGCTAGGTCCCACAATGATTCCAAAAAAGGTGGCAAAGAGTTTCTAAAACTGATTTGAGCTGAGATGAGGTCCAAGTGCTTTGAAAAGTTTGGAACTTTATAATCCAAAGCTTGTAATGCCTTTGCTGCATTATTTGCAAAATTTTATGGGTCAACAGTAAGTTCCTGAAAGGCAGAGCCATCTTCATTTTTTGCCCTAAAACTAAAAAAGAAATAAGAGGTCTTCAATGTGCAATCCTCAAAAGTCCTCAAAAGCTTCAGAATGCAAAAACTAACCAAACCAAGAAAAAGGAGTATGAAAATAAGAAGAAAACTAAATATCCTTTTGACAGGGATATTGAAGTAATCTTTTAATCATTGATGGATAATAATAAAATTAAACTTCCACCAATAAAGAACTCTGAACAAGTGGGTTTCGCCAATGATCCAAATTATTGTGTATACCACCGGATGGTTTCGCATCCTCTCAAGGAATGTTTCATTTTGAAAGAAAAAGTCAGTGAGATGTGGAAAAATGGAGTGATAACTTTCGATCGAAAATATAATGCTGCTCCGATTAACATGATCTCCTTTGGACAGTTCGCACCTGTAGCAGTGTCCACTCCACCAAAGCCAATGACGGTTGAATTCCGTGTTGTCAATGCAGTACATGACGAACAAGGTTTGATTTCAGTCAAAACTTCTTTAGGGGAAGAAATGTGGGTTCACCCAAACATAGTAAATGATGAAGGCTGGGAGAAAGTTAAAACCAAACCCACACCTGCAGAAAGAAGGAAGGTTAAAAGGCAACTTAAAACCCTTCAAAGAGCTACCAAGAATTGCTTGGCCAAACTAAAAACAACCTAAAAAGAAGAAAAGGAAGGTGCTTGTCGCTTCGGGTTTAGAAGAGCCTCCCAAACTCTTTAGAGGTCAGTTTACTTTGGTTGACTTCATTATTCCAATTCTAAAAAATGAGGAAGAGCCACCAGTATCCAGTTGCAATAGGATATCATGGGATGGCACATCTCCTAATTATTTAGATGATGAGGAAGATTGGTCAGATTATTCTAATTTTGAAGATGATTAGTGGATTGATGACTACTTCACTGATGAATACCCTTCTGATGAGGATGAGAGTCTTGAACAAACTTTTGATCTTTAAATAGGTACCTTCAATATCAAGCACGATCTCAATACACTGTCAGTAGCTCTTTATGATATACACAGACCGAGTGCAATTGGTTAGTCGAATTATCCTCCTCCTTTTCCATTACCTCCAGAAGTTCATCCAGATCCCTTGCCATTGGTTGAATCCAATGAGGCAAAGTAACAACAAGCATCGTCTTCTTGTTCACTTACAGTTGTCTATATGCCAGATGTTCTCCTGAACCAACTGTTGAGTCAGCCTTTTTGACGTCAGATTCTAAATTAAGCACTCAGCTTATTGTTCTTGACTTAACTAATAGGCTTGAGTTATAAGAAGAACATAATGACCTCAGCATTGGCAGTCCTACTGTACCTTAGGAAGTCTTCCAAGTTCAGGATAATCTCTTTGACTTAGAAGAAGAGATGAAGTTAGCTCTTGCTCTCGTGGTTCTTACCACTTCTGCTAATGAACTCCAAACATCTCAAGCCATTCCTGACAATACAAACCAAGAAGCAAGCTTGGAAGAAGTCAGTCAACTTTTTGCTTAACTTGAAGAAATCAATGCAATAAAAAGAGGTACTTTCCCAGAAGTTGACCAAAACAACATAGTCAACGACGGCACTCGTTCCTATCGTAACTATAGTGTGAACTATGATAAACCCTCTTTTTCTTCTTCTGATGTAAACCTTCATGGAATGGCACAAATGTAAATGTAATTTCTTTAGATGTAAATGCTAATACAAGGCCACCAGAGCTATTCACGTATGATGTTGTTGAACAACTCAAGCACAAACCTGCACGCCTTCATATTTTTTATCTTTCGCAGATGTTTAATGAGACTCGTAACAACTTCATACGAGATCTATAGGCTTTGAATACAAATAGTCAAACTCATGTGGCACAAGTTTATTAGATAAAGAAGAACTATCTAAAAGCAAAATCCAAGAAGCCTAAAAAGCAGTGTATGGAGTGTCTTTCTATTCACAAAGCTTCCAAATCGCCAAAGATGATCTCCTCTTAGGCAATAGGAAGCACAAAAGGCTGCTCTCTTTCACGGCCTACATAAAGGACATACCTATTCCGAGAGTTCAGGTTAACCCGAGGTCAGCTCTAAACCTCATCACAATTACAGCTCTTCAAGAACTTGGTATCCTGGCGAGTAAGCTATCTATTACGAAAATTTCTATCCAAGGCTCTGATGGGGAAGTCCAAGATTTGATTGGTAAGATTTGAAATCAGTTCTAGTTGGGTGATCTAATCTTAGAAGCCACTTTACATCTAGTTAAGATGTGTGCTTGCTAAAACATCCTCTTAGGAAGGCGATGGCTTCATGATTACTTTATAGAATCTTTTACTCTCCATAAATATCTCAAATATATTAATGATGAGGGTAAGGTACATCGAGTCTTTGTGGATAAAAACCCATTCAAAGGCAAGGAGGTCTACATCTCGGATACAGCCATGTATCAGAAAAGGCCTATAAAGTCTAAACCAGATACAAACAACTCTCCAATGGATGTAATAATATAGATTCCTTCAGTATCTCAGCAGAAAAGAAAAGCTATTCAGGGTTTGCCAAAAGATCTGATCCTATCAGAAAATTGTAGTCCATAAAGAAACAAGCAGTTAAGTTTGTGGATGCCAAAGCTCCTTTAGTGATCAAAGTTAAATATGAAAGCAAACAATTAGATCAACCTTTGGTCATATCTATAAAACCATCAAAGACAAAGCAAACAGGCATTGTTATCCATACAAGCAAGACATGTAGTCTGTTTATGTATGTAACGCCTGCTCAGAATGGCGAACCATCTATTACAAGACAATGAAGGTTCTCATATTCGGAAAATGTGATTTACTTAGTTAGTAACTCAGATTCTAACCAAGAAAGCAATGATGTACCCCCTCCTAATAGGGGAATGTCACTGATGAGGATGGATTCTCCTGTCACTTTTAGTCAACTCGTGCTAACATCACAACTAAGGGGGGAATAGTCTTACAGATACATTGATAGATGGTTTCATTTGGCTTAAAGATGTAATAATCCTCCACACTACTCAGCATGGATTCATCTGTGCTAGATAGGCTTTCAGCCAGCCCTTCACAGCTTGACAATGGCAATGGAGCTTCAAACCTTTGATGAGATGTCTCGAATTATTTTATCTTTCGAAGTGGCACTCTATCACCTGCGTGACAGGTCTAGATAAACGCACCCAATGCATGTCATCTCAATATTAGAGATTCAGATTCTAAGTAAGATTCTGAGGATGCTGAAAAAATGGTCAGCTCTGTGCACTCTATAGCAGAATGGGATCCTCCGCTTTTGCCGTGGCCCACTCCTTTCCAAATTTATGATTTCAGGGGTTCTTGCTTTTCATTCCTCCATCCAAGCAATACAATTACTTGATAGTTTTTCATCAAGCCATAGATGCTTCTGCTTCGTATCCCATTAACAAGATCACCAACGACGGGAGAATAAGGCTTGACATCTATAATCCTATGGTCTGCAACATGATAAAGAACATGGAGTACAATCTCAAGAAGCCCATAGGCCTCGAATTGAGTGCGAATAGGGTTTAGATCCTTTTTGATGTCTCACTCCAAAAATGAAAGAAGACATTAAAAAGGGATGTAGAATTGAACAGCTAGGGATTGCATAAGGTATGTTCCTTACAACAACGTTCCTAAGTTAAATCAAAATTTCAGAGTAAGATTTGTGGTCTTCACCAAAGTATGACTCTGATTATTCTCAAGAGACCATTATGCTCCAAGATCCTACTGATTGGGCTGCTTTTCAGCATCCTAAGGGGGTAATGATGACGATGACGCAACATCACAAATCATTGAATATTGGTCACCTAAACTCAGTGAAAAAATAGATCCATCTCAACACACTCGTTGAAAATGTTTAGCCCTTCATGTAAAAGGTAAAGAGCCTAAAAAACTGAATTCATGGAAAGAGATTAGGCCTTGGCTTAAACCCCCAAATGAAACCCCAAAAGGTTTCATGGAGTTGGAAACTTCCAATAATGTTGTGGAAGAACCTCCTCCTGAACCTCCAGCTGAGGACTAAGTACAAGAAATAAACTTGGAGGCCCCAAAAAATCCTTATTATATCTTTCTAAGCTCTTAAATCATAGGAAAAGAACTTAATGTGTATGTGAGTCTCTTGCGAGAGTTCATGGATTACTTTCATGGACCTATGTAGAAATGTCAAGTCTGGATCCAGAAGTTTCTGTGCACAAATTGAATATAGTAGATGATGCTAAGCCTTTAAAGAAAGATCAAAGAAGGACAAAATCAGAAATCATGGATAAAATAGAAAAGAAGTCTAGAAACTTAGAGGTGTTCAATTCATCCGTGAAGAGTAACACCCTGGCTGGTTGGCTAACACAGTGCCGGTCACCAAAAAGAATGGGCAGTTTAGAGTTTGCATTGACTTCAAAGATCTGAATAAAGCTTGTCCTAAAGATGATTTCCTATTGCTCATACTAGAAATCATGATTGACAATACTTTCGGATTTGAAAGAATGTTATTCATGGATGGGTTTTTGTGATACAATCAAATCAAGATGTACAAGAAGGACGAGAAACACACATCTTTCAAAACCCACTTTGGCGTGTACTACTACATTGTCATGCCTTTTGGTCTCAAGAATGCTGATGCCACACACTAAAGGGTGATGATGAAAATCTTCAAAGACATACAACATAAGTCTATCACATGTTATGTAGATGACTTAGTAGTCAAGAGCAAACAAAAGTCAGACCATCTAGCTGATCTTCGTATAGTCTTCGAGATGTTGCAAAAATTCAACCTTAGAATGAATCCTTCGAAATGTTTCTTTGGAGTCTCTACTGGAAATTTTCTAGGATTTGTGGTTTGAAAAGGTGGCATCGAACTAGATCCAATCAAAGTCAAAGCTATATTGGAGATGCCATCTCCGAAAACTCTTAAAGAACTCAAGGGATTGCAGAACAAACTTGCTTACATTCGTCAGTTCATCTTAAACTTGTCAGGGAAGTGTAGAGCATACTCCAAACTGATGAACAAAGGAGTAGACTTTGTATGGGATAAAACTTACGAAGACACCTTTCAAGATATCAAACGATATCTCACAAATCCACTGGTTTTTTCAATTCCAATTCTAGGCAAACCTTTCATCATTTATATTCGAGCTCTTGATCACTTTATGGGGGGGCATTATTAGCTCAAAAGAATGACGAAGGTAAGGAGGTGGCTTTTTATTATTTATCACGGATGCTGGTTGGTGCTAAGCATAATTATCATCTAGTGGAAAAAGAATGTCTTGCACTGATGTTCATAATATAAAAACTACGTTACTACATCCTCTCCAATGTAGTGCCCGTAGTTTCAAATATCAACCCACTGAAGACACTGGTGACAAAAGTTGGAGCGCTGAGTGATCATGTAGACAAATGGTCTATTATTCTCTATCAGTACGACATTAGATATACCTCCGCAATGGTGGTAAAAGGATAGGCTCTTGCTGAATTTCTAACAAAACATCTACTCTCAGAAGATTCTGAATTCAAATTCTGAATTCCGAGACTATCTCCCTAATGATGAGCCATTCTTCTTCATTGAACAACCATGGAAACCCACAATTGATGCAGACTTACATTGGATCATGCATTTTAATGAAGCTTCAGAAACTAATGAGCTAGGAGATCATGTTTCAGGGGTTAGAATAATTTTTTGTAGCCTAGAAAGATTCTATGTCCCTCACTCTTTCTCATTAATCAAGCCATGTTCAAATAATGTGGCAGAATACGCAGCATTGATTATGGGTCTCGAACTAGCTTTGGAATCAGGCCTTAATATGCTTGGAGTCTTTGGAGATTCGCAACTTGTGATCAAACAAATGAATCTCAAATACAAAGTGAAGAAACTAGACTTGATTCCCTTTTTCAACAAAGCTTGTAAACTCAAGGAAAGGTTTATGCTAATTGAGTTTCACCTCATTCCAAGACATCAAAATGTCAAAGTAGATGCACTGGCAAGATTAGTAGCTTCAATGTTAATCCTTGACAATGACAAAATGGCATTTGAAGTAGTTGAAAGAAGACTTTTATCTCCACTTGATACCCATAAAGCAGCAGCAGATTGCTTCAATGCGATCAAGAATCAAATTTCATTTTTCCAAAATTCATTCCGAGATTGGAGAGATCCTTTTATTGATTACATTCTTTATAGTGTCTTACTAGAAAATACCAAAGACAGAACTAGTATTCAAAGACAAGGTTTAAAGTTTCACATCGATTTACTTTTAAAGACTTTTTATCGCAAATCATATGATGTAGTTCTTTTGCGTTACTTGTCGCCAAAAAAAGCAAATCAAGTAACCAAAGAAGTTCATTTTGGCTTATGTGGTGCTTACTAGGCTAGACCAAAGATTCATAACTAAATTCGAAGGTTAGGCTACTATTGGCCTATAGTGGTGTCTGATGTTATCAGTTTTGCCAAAAGATGCAATGAATGCTAAATCCATGGTAATTACATTCATTGACCACCTGAATATCTACGTCTTACATCCATCTCTTGGCTGTTTGAGTTTTGGAGAATGGATATAATTGAAAAAATCAACCCACTATCAGAACGTAGTGATCAATTCATTTTGGCCCCAATGGATTACTTTTCCAAATGGGCAGAAGTAGTGTCCCTTGCAGAAGTCAAAACACATATGGTCCTTAGTTTCTTAAAGACTCATATCATCTGTCGTTTTGGGGTGCCTAGACGTCTGCATGATGACAACGGTCCTCAGTTCAACAATGGCAAATTCTACAGATTCTGTGACAAGTACAGCACCCTATGCTGTCTTTCCACGGCATATAACTTTACAGCTAATGAACTTGCTGAAGATTTTAGCAAGCCTATTTGTAAAATTCTGAAGAAAATGGTCTTTGACAACAAAAATAGTTGGAGCACCAAACTTCATGAAGCATTGTGGTCCTACAGAACTACATTTTGTGGTCTAACCAAATGAACAACATATTCCTTGGTTTATGGCTGTGAAGCTGTGATACCCTTGGAAATCCAACTCCCTTCTCTTTAAGTATCGGTGATAAACAAATACACTGAAGAAAAGAATGCTAAGCTCAGACTTCAAGAGTTAAAAAGTCTTAATGAAAAGAGGCTTGTTGTTCGGCAAAGCATATAATTACATCAAGCTCATATGGCTGGGTCGTTTGATAAAAAGGTTAAATACGGAGCTTATAAGAAAGGTGACTTAGTCCTTGTAGTCAAAAGACCCATGTTCTCCACACACTTGTCAAAAGGCAAGTTTAAATCCAAATAGGAAGGACCTTTGGTTGTTGACAAGGTCTACTCCAACGACGCCTACACACTCCTCACACATAAAGGAGATAAATGCATGATGCCTATCAATGAAAAACTTTTCAAGAAGTACTACACTTGAATGTCATTGGGATACCTAAACCATGTATAGTGTACATTCTCACCCCTAAAACCCTTGGTTTCGAGCCTCACAACTCATGACTCTTAATCAAAATCCCTCAGACTTGTACAAAATGACTATGAGGACAAAGTCTTTTGACCCCTCTGGTCAACCTTTGTTACTTAGATAATGTCCTAACAAAACCCCTTGTAAAATCTTATTGTATAGACCAAGTCCTTTTGCGGACCCTATATAGCCAAATTCAACTATATAAAACAAGTTTTTTTGTAGACCCTATATAGCTACCCTCTATTATATGGAATAAGTCTTTTTGCAGACCCCATATAACCAAAACCCAAAGAAAACCTAAAAACAAATTTCTGTCCAAAAGGATTAAGTCATAGACCCTGGAGATACATGGGTACGGGATAATGTCCGCCTATATGACTCATTTTCTTCATTGATTTGTAAATCCAAAAGAATGCAAGTCACACCCGATACAAGTCTAGGAAAACAAAAACCAAAACAAACCATACAAACATCTATACAAAATTAAACCAAACATTCCATGTCAATGACAAAGTGGAGCAAAATGAAAATTTTTCATTGATATTCATTTGGAGTTCAATACAGAAATGAAGTCAATGTACGTGGCCATCTAAGCTAGTCAAAATGAAAAGAAAAGAAAAAGGCAAAAGCACCAAATAGAAGTTGCAGCAGAAAGTTTTATCTAAGAATTTTTCCAATTGCCTTCTTGCAATCAGCACACCTTCCATCAAGGCATGCCCTTTGTAGCTTGCATAAGCAGGTACGGCAGTATTGATGTTAATCTTATCCTATTTGATGGTCATTTCACTTTCTAGAGACTGAACAAAATCATTCAAAGCCATCCGCTTCGCCTGCGCACATGCAAGTAGATCATCTCTGTGCTGATTGCCCTCTGAAACGGATCTATTTAAGTCATCAATATTATTTTCCAAAGAAAGAGTTACTGCTACAACATGGTGATCTATTGTTGTATATTTTCACGCTTGGTCATACGCACATTTATCTCTTGTGTTGTCTTGGCATTCACTTTGTTCACCACCTGGATCTCTTCTTCAGTACTCTCGATCTTTGCGGCCATCTGGACTTCATGTCTCAAATCTCATCTTGAAAAGTTTTGGCATGATCAACACTTTTGTCCCAGATGTCCTTTCCGTCAAATTTGCTGAAGAAGATGATAAAAACATTGTGAACACCGCTCAAATTAGTTCCTGCACTAGAAGATATCAACATATCGGCTAATGCTTTAGCACCCTGGATCTTCTCAGGGGTAAGATCTCCTCATAAGAGTGTGGCCAAGATGTTATAAATTGCCATTTTCATGGCAAAGTTTATGGCAGATTAAGGCTTCGGAGCATCGCTAAACAAACTGGGCTCCTTAAGGATGAAAAGATTTGACTCTTGCTTTTGCAAATTTGATTGAGTCTGAGAGCCTAAGAAATCATCTCCTTCCTTCTTAACATTTTCACCCTCACCCCCATGAGCATTCAATGCTTCCTCACAGACAAAAGGCGAGTCATCCAACCCTTGGAAAGACAAAGTGCCTAAAGGATCCCTATTTGTATGTGGTGTTACTGTAACATTCAATAATGTTTTTTAAGATCCTCCACCTTCAGCAGCGAAGCTTCATCTGATATATTTTGCATAGCTGGGTCTTCAATAATTTTCATAGGCAATGACTAATTAGCCCTGAAATGAACTCTTGGAGGTGTCACGACCCTAGGTGGTGTGAAGCTGCAAGTAACTAGAGGTAAGTCACTAGCAATTGGCATTGTAAGAGTATCATCTTCCATAGGATTTGTAGCTTCACCTTCAAGAACCAAGTTCCATTGAGTAGGAGGGCAAGTTTTTGCTATGATTGGCTCTGTCACAATAGCCTCCTAAACTGGGACCATCTCAATATCAACTTCCCTTTCTACTAAGCTGATGGGTTCAATGCTTGTTTTTATCTGAACATCCAAAGCTTCACCGACCCTTAGTACATCATTACTTCTTGGTATATTAGTAGCCACAAAAGGTTCACTCACCTAAGATCTTGAGTCAGAATCCAAATTCACCAAGGGAACCACACTTGGTACAAACGCAGGCTTAACGGTGATCGGCAATACAATAAGTGCCGATGATAACTTTGGATCATTGTTGACACTTTTGGTTGGTGAATCTAAGAAGAAGTCCTCGACAAACCTTCATAAGTCACTTTTTAGAGTACTGGTCATAGATGCCTTGAGGAATTTGTTATGGATGGAAATGTCATCCAAATCAATTGCAACTTCTAGACCCTTTCTCCCTACTAGCTCTTCAATTGGTGACCCAAAAGGCTTTTTATACTGAAGTGGGAGGCACAATAGGAGCACTCTCCTCCACTTGAGTACCTAAAAAGGAATAAATGAGATCAAATCACAACGTTGGAACAAATTTTTAACTTCCAAATAATTAAGTCAAAAGTTACCTTTAGGAGTAGGATCTGTTGGAATTCCTTCGGTAGTACTGGGGATTTCTCCCTCATCCATTAAAGACTTCAGCAGTTGGTCCCTTAGAAATTTCAGGAGGAATCTTTTGCTGTTGTTCAGTTTGAGGGCAGCATCTCTTTCAAAAGTTGTAGTAGCATCCATCTACACTTTGCGGCTACTCATTTGCTCCAAAAATGGCTTCATGGGTACATCTTTGCTAGTTATTTTATCAACAGTAGTGGCAACACCCACATCATCGACAGATTTCACCACAGCAATGGATTCTGCAGGCATATCTGCTAAAGCTCTTCACCCAGACTCAGGCATCATTGCCTAGTTAAACATGTTTTTTCCAAAAACGAATTCGGTGTTAATGTTAGTATCAATTCGTTCTTCGATGGTGGGAGTATTGAAGCCGCTATCTCTCTCATTGCCTTCATTTGAGGCATAGTCTTCGACGATCTCAGCCACCTTTCGCTTGACTCCTCCAATGGTTGAAGTTTGAGCTAACAAGGTCATAAGGAAAAATGTAGACATTAAAACAAGAGCGAAAGAAAACCAAATGGTGGTGTCACAGAAAGAAATAAAGAAGTTTTACTAGCTTTTAGCCTTTAGGAAAGATGAGTGATAAGTTTTTAAAAATGCATGTTTTCATATACTTTTTGGACCATTTTAAGGACTTAATGATTCAAAAGATCTTCATTTAGTATGATATAATGGTCTCATGCATTTTAAAATCATTTTAGTATTTTCCTGCACAAAAATGCTCAAAAATCATCATTTTTCATAAAATTGTAAAACTTGCCATTTTTGGAATCTATTTTTGGAAAGTTTTATGAAAATTGTTTTTCTCATAAAAAAAATTCAAATTTTCATCATCATTAGTTCATTAACATAAAATCATGAAAAATGGTGTACATTTTTCTCGTCATTTCATGAGAGATGGACCCATAGTCATGCATTTGTGATCTTAGGGTTAAAATTATCTTTTCACATGAATTCACATTTGTTTTATAGGAATCGATGATATGGATCCCATTTCAAGAATTGAAGCAAGCTAATTATTTTCAAAAGAAAGGAGAGAAGAATTGAAGAGAGGAAAGAAATTAGAAGAAAAAAAATGCAAAATTGGCTTCCTGGTCCCACACACATTCACATGTGTGAGGACACACTTGTGGGACATCCAAGATGGGGTCCATCTATTTGCTGTACATTTCAAGATATTTTCAAGAAAATCAGAAGAAAATCTCATTAAAGATTAAGAAGGAAAGCCACACCGAATATGAAAAGGAGTAGAAATTGAAAAAAAAAAGAGAAAAAAATATATGGCAAGTATCCCACACCGAATATGAAATATTTATGGGATTTAAATTCAAGTTTTATTGGAAAAAATCAAGGAGAGTTATCTTAAAATATCTCTTTGATTTTGGAGCCAATAAGGAGAATCTTCCATGAAGGAAAAGTTGACAATACAAAAGACAAAAAAGGAAGTTCTACACCTCATGTGGGCCATATTTAATTTCAAGTGAGGATTTTTTTCTAAATTATCTCTCAAGGAATTTCAAGATAAGGTGGCTATGTCAACAACAGAATGAAGCATCAAAGAAGGATTCCGAAGAAAGGAAAAAAAGAAAAAAAAAAGAAAAAAAACAAGAAAAAAGCTCACGTGCAAGCATGAATATGCACCTAATTGTTTTTCCAATTTTAAATATTTTTAAGATTTTATCAAATCAAGTGAGAAAGGAAATCTTGGGGGTTGAAAAACTATAAATAGGGCACTTTAGTGATTTAAGGATGGAAGAATTACCTACCTCCCACCTCTAGATTTCCTACACTCATCTCTACCTCTCTTATCCCTTAATCTCAGGTCATCAAGGAGGCTTAGCCGTAAAGCCACACCACCAACCTTGAAGATTCAACTAGAAGAAGGAATTCTTTTCCATCCTACTCTGCACTTGGAGTTAACAAACAAGGAGTTCTAGGGCTTTCAGCCTTTCTCTTCTTTGAAGAAGATGCTTTGCTGATAAGGGATCTAGTTACATGTTTTGAGCATATAACTTAAAGCTTCTTATGCAGAACTGGACCCACTGGTGGTTTTGTTGGCATTGTAACCGGTGGCCTCGATCTGGTAGTTACTTCGGCTGACTAAGCCACCTCTGCTAGACTTGGAATTCTCTGTACCTCTATTGCTACTAAAGTAGCATAGTAGTCCTTGGCAACTTTCAGCGAGCAAGGTTTGCCTCAGTAACTACACGCATGATGGCCTACTCTTCTTCAAATTTCCTTATTTGATGGCCAATCGAGACTTTGGTTGTAACAGAGTGAGAAGTAGATCCAAAATCTAGCACAGCTCTACTAGCCCTCCCAATCTTAATGAGACTCTCCCTCTCCTGTAGATTCTCATCCACAGCCTATTGCATCCTTACTACAGTCACATTAGGAAGAGACAAGAATTTCTCATTTTCTTCACCTCTTAAGGAGCAGTGAGCTTTATTGGTATCAAACCCAGCTACTGAGCCAATTTGCCATTTATTTCCATCATATAGCCAACTCTCAAAGTTGACTGGGATGAAATGATTTTTTTTTTGCCTTCTCTCATTTTTTGAAAGCTGCCAAAGGGCAACAATTGACATGGGGGTTGCTCATATATGTCTCTACAATGGCAGTGGTATTTTTGGTATACCATTGTACGAAACCACTTGTGTACCAAGGATATGGGAGATGAGGGTAGCCAAAATGAACCCCCGTGCCAAGTGCATGATAGAATTTCCAAGCATTTCAAGCATCTTGTAAAGAACCAATAGCACCTTGAATCCGGCTGGGTGCTTCTACAATGGTTTAATGAAAGTCAAATTGTCTGCAAAACCTGGAGGGTATATAAGGTTGGATGTTGGTCTATGAATTTTTCTTATATACCAAATATATGGGTCTCAAGCTCAATAGCCAACTCTTCTCTTCATCGGATAAGCCAACATCCCAACCACCCTCTTCGACTTTGTCAATCGGTGGTTCTACGGCATTTCTCATGCGAGTTGGAACTTTAATATTGGGCACAGTGTCGCAAGAGGCAACATAATTATTAAAATTATGCAGATGTTGGTGTAATTTAGTCATGGAATAGGTGTTGATCAGACAGTTATTACCTACTACACCCACCAGGTAGATGCTCCCTGGTGCACCGCTATGTGAATGAAGCTTATTGCAGTGATATATGAACCAGGTGTACAACAAATGCTCAACATAATACTAGTTGAAGGCTTTCCCTTCTCTAACGATGAAACCTGATAGCTTCAGCTCAATTAGCATATATGCTATGAAGGTAGGGCCCAAGGCAAGAATGTGTCCAAATGCCATTCTAAGTGTCAGATGTATGCAACCAGGCTTAAGGTCACCCCCAGAACTCAGAAAAAGAATATCTGACAACCATGCCACAAAAAATGTAGTAAGCCAGCACTTCCTCTTTAAATCTAGATACTTGGTAAAAATAGATGGCAGGAAGTCTGGATCCTCATGATAGATAATTATTGGGTCCTTCTGAGGGTCCATATTGGGGATGATTTTTTCCATTTAAAATATCTGCCCTCATTCATGAAGAAGGGGCTGGTGATACTTTTCACCCGACTCATCCATTGGACAACTTTTCCTCAACTCCGGCTGGTCGTTTGGATTGAATCTTCAAGAGCAAAAAGGAGATAATATGCAGCTTAAAATTCGTCGTCCATGATGGCCAATTCTTCACTGGGTAGAATGGTTTCATCGTAGACTTCACCGTATGGTGCCAAACCAAATATTTTCTTTACTGTCCATAAAAAAAACCCTAGCTCCATATTCGAAGTAATGAAGGTACCGGTTGCTGAGAGGAACAATTCCAGAATAGCCCTGCATATGTTCTTATTCTCGTAACGGACTTTCTGTGTGGTGGCATTTATAACGTCAAAGATTCTGATCGCTTTCAAATCCTCTGCATAATAGTGCTTGATCAGAGTCACCTAACCTTGCTAGTCACCGATGCAGTTAAACCATCCACGAGACTGGTGTTTTTCATAAAGCAGGCACTTCCATCCCAGTGTGCATACCAAGCCCAATTGTCCTCAATTGTGAAATTACTGAACCCACCGCAAGGTTTAGGGTACACGGTTCTATTGCCTCTATTTCAGACCTTAAGAACTCCGTGAAGTAGTATGGAGGCTGGCGCATGAACTTACTAGTTCTAAAATGGATGTAATGATTTATGCACGGAAATGGATCATTCCTTGCTAGGATAGTTAGAGCCATCAACATTTTCCTTAGATACCGCTTGACAGACCGAACAGTGGTGAATTCATGAGAAACTCCCGTTGAGTTTGCATAGTGATATTGTACGCTGTCAACAGGTTGCTTCTTGTTCTCCATCGTGGCATCCTTGAATATATAAGTGGTTTGTCAAAGCTCACTTCATCATTATTCTCCCAATCGCTGTTATTCACTAGACACCAGTATGTGTACCAATTCCTCCTTGATAGGGCTTTGGTTCTTTGACTTTGCAAAGTAGCAGTAAATATTTCATTTGGATATTTTGGATCAAGGTCACTTGCAGTCTTACCCTTTACACAGCTCTTTGATGCCTCAGTAGTTGAAGTTGTAGGTGCTTTGCCTTTTCTATCTGCAAAATAAAAAAAAATGAGAAGAAAATATTAGTAACACAAAAAATGACTTAAGGCATGGAATTCTACCACAATTTCAGCAGCATCTCCCCTTAGCAAAAGGCCAAAAGGAGAAAATAATACTTAATTCTAAGACCAAGAATTGGCATCAGGGCACACTTAAGTCCTAGAACTGAGGCTGCCAGTCCAAATAGGTGTTCGAGCACCTTAAAACCTTTCAAGGGGCAATTTGATTCATGTTCGAGTGTGAAGGTTACAGCATCTAATGCAAGAAATGCATGCACAATACAAGCAAAACATAACAGTAGCTATATATGCACAAAGCATAAACAAGCTCAGATATGTATGAAGGTACGACACTTGAAAGTATATGGCATGTTTTCAACAAAGTCAACAAAGAGCAACATCAATTTTGAAGCATTGAAAACAAAAGTAAGTACTATCGGTCCAATGACAACCACCATCGGTTACTCGCCGCGGTTTCATTGGACTTACCTGCAACCATTGGAGGTTGTTTTACTCTCCACATTCAAATTTAAAGCTGACTAAAGGGTTTCCACATTCCTGAGTCAGCATCTCAAAATAAATTTCAGCAAACAAAGTCCTAAGCGGTGATTTGCTATGATGGAACCATTAGACATGCTTGTTGGAAATCGAAAACACACTATTTTTAGTGTATATAAAGCTCATGAAGGAAATATTACTTTGCAGAATTAGTTTCAAAGCAAAGATCATCAATTGTCATCAATAATCAGAAAGTGATATTGTATCCATTAGCTTCTCACAAAGATGGTTGGCATCATTCGAATTGATATGGATAGCACATCTAGGGTCCGAATTAGAAAAGGCAAGGAAGGATGAATTAGCCTTACAAGTTATAGTTGAGAAAGACAACGTAAAATGGCTCATTCAAAACTACATCCAACCACCTGACCCGAGGTTCATCTTATTTTTGTTGATTTTTTATCTGGATGATTTATACTTCTCATGTTTATTGAGATTTAAGTGGAGTAGCTTTCTTAATTAAAAACAAAAAAGAAGTGTGTCATAGGTATACTCAGTTTTGATGACCATGAATGAATTCCCATAGAAGACAGGGCGGTCAAGTCCGTGTTCATAAACATGCTAGTGACCGGGCAAACTATTACAAATCAAATCCCCTGTAAATCCCACAGAGGATTGGTGACTTAACTTGTTCCTTGCTCTATGTTAGGAATCAAGCGGGCTGTCATCTCACAGTCCAAAAAGGTCAGGTGTGTGCTCAAATTATGTCAGTGTTCAAGCAAAACGGGTGGGTGTGATTTACCAAATTCAACAATGAAGTGGTGAAGGTTGATATTGAATCAAAGCTTTACATTCCCCAGATAGAGCTCATTCACCACAAATTTGTTAAAGGATAACTTCTTTAGAAACCCTTTGAAGTTAAGAGTCTAATGGTTACCACAAAGACATCTGTGACTGTGACTATGCAATGGAGAACTAGAACCTTAACATTTCAATTTGTTTAATGACATGAGATTGGGATGATGGTCGTGAGCTATTTTCTATCTCAGAGAATTAAGGAAATGAAACATTTCAAATAAAAAAAAGAAAAGAAAGAAGAGAGATTGGCTGTGACCGTGGATTCCCATGGACTGCGCTGACCGCGGCTGTGGATTGGCTTGAACAGTGTTCAGTCTGATTTAATCACCGCACTAAGAGTTCAATCATCACTCCAACATCAACGACAAACCACATCAGCAGCAACAACAAAAAAAAGGGGCGAGAAGAGTTCAAAGCCTAAAACCCAGTTCGTCACATGCAAGATGCAAAACTCCTCGAAATCGTGGACGGAGATGACTGTGGCCATGGGTTGGCTTCGGCAGCCTCCAATTTGAGAAAGCCCCCACAAGAAGATTACATGACTCTTGCAGCAACAGTGAACCAAAGAAGAGAAACAGAGAAGCAAAAGCCAAACTTATTTTTCTCTCAAACGTTTCTTTAAGCATGTAGTGTAACGTTCCTAACCCAAGTTATTATTTTAATTAATTTAAATATAATTTTATTTAATTTTTTGTATTTTAGTTAATTATGGTTATTATAATTATGTAATTTTCTTTTGGGTTCTGGGTTAATCGGATAGTAATTTTAGGACCATGAGTGTTCATCGTTGACTTGACCCAATTCGGACCCATTTTGGGCCCATTAAACCCAATAACCCAAACCAAGCCCATACTTATAAATTAACCTAAACAACAGGGTTCTTTTTATAAAAACTAAAACTCACCCTCAAACCCTAAACCTTATCTATATAAGATGATGAGTAGCCCCTTTTTCCCCTTGCTACAGTTGTTCCTCTCCTTTTCTTCTTCCCTTGATCGGCCAAGCAAATCCAAGCCATCCATCAGTTGTTATCTTCATCTTCTTCGTCATCTCTTCTTCCTTTTCTCCTTCGTCTTCATCTTCTCAGTTGGGGTCTGGCGGCGTGCACGGGGGAGAGAGAGAGATCTAGATCTTCTTTTGCATCAAAGGCAAGTGGATTTGCACATATCTCTAATGATTTCACTAATTCCATTGATTTTCATGATCTTAGATGTATTGTCAATGCCCATTTAAATCCCTAAAGGATGATGGTAGGTTAGATGGGTATGTATTTTATAGATTTTTGTTGATGGTGGTCGATGGATTTGATGAAAGAGGGGCTGGGCCACTTAAAAAAAATGGGTCCTTGTTTAAAAAAAAAAAAATTTCAGCATACCTGGGACGAGTCCCATTCAGCCAATGACAGAAATTTCCTGCACATGTTGCTGTTTGGCAGCAACATGTGCAGGTTTTCACTTGAAAATTAATGTGGGTCCGCCACCTACATGTGGGCCCCATGACTGTAATTTGGACCTTGATTGGTGGGGTTCGGCAGGTGGGACCCTAGCAGATGGTGGGCTTCCTTTGATCCAATACTTTGACCCATAGCAGTGGCATGGGATTTTCTAGACTACCTGATGATAGGGCATTGACAGTGATGAAATTGTGAACCCCACCTGTGATTTGATGGCTGGTCCCAAAGAATACATACACATTTATATATATTTATACATATATTTATAACAAAAAAAAAGAGAGTTGAAAACGTCTGGGAATAAATCCCATTGAGTGCAACGTGCAAGGCGGGATGACCACCTGTGCACTACTGCACATGCGCACTATGCGCTTGGCAGTAATGCACAGGTGGGTCACCCACCTGCACGTGCTGGCGGTTGGACCCCCCCCTTGGCACATGTATATAAAAAAAATGATATCTGGGAGTAAAACTCCCAAATCTGGATGGTGATGGTGACCCCCAGCCATTAAGATTCTAACAACTAGTGGGTGATCTCTTTGACAACCGTATGATGGTGGGGCAATTACTGTGATTAGACATGTGCACACTGTGTTATGACGTCTAGGTTGTAAAGAGACATTGTGTGTGTATATATGTATAAATACAAATACAAGTGCACCTGGGTTTTAAGAGACATTACATCACTCACATATATTAATATATATATATAAAGGAAGGATAGAAGTTGGGCCAATAATTTATTTAAATGGTTATTTAACCATTCATTTATGACTTTCTTTGGATGGTTTACATACCCCGGAAGACCCTTGTGTTGGTCTTGGAACCTAATGAATTTAATTTAATAAAATTAAACCCATCACATCATCAAAGTAAGAGGTTATGTGGGCAGATTTCCTCTTACATATTTCATGTTTTGCACATGACGGTACAAACCACCCGCACTCAGATGAAGTGAGAATTGGGCTATGCATCACCCCGTTTTCAAAAATTCCCAACCTTACTTCATCTTGGCTCATGTGGAATTGTCGCATGCTTGAATTGTGGTCACAGTGTTAGGAATATTTGTAGAGTTATTTCTTGATCATCATGATGTATTTCTTTACCTTGTTGCATATATGTTAGAATTTATACCCGTTATTTTATGATGACTTTGACCGTGTTATGGCTTGGACTATACAGTGTTTATTTTTGAGGTATTCATGTTATGTTGAAAACTATTTGGTTGGTATCAAAGCGACGGGCATGTTTCTAGATAATTAAAGGTGGATAGAAACATAGGACGTGAGTGAGGTTCCGATTTCGTTAGACAGATTTTACCCGCTTTGTTTAAAGTCTATAGAATTGTTTGCTAGAATTTGTTTAATAGAAATTCACCATCTTGACCTGTTTTACAGATCATGGCTCAACGAGTTACTCGTTCACAACCCAATGGAGACAATTCGCCATCCCAGGATGACAGATTCTCCCAGCTTTTGCAGGCCTTTATGCAAGCTCAAAATAATCATATTACTATGCAGAGAGAGCATGAGAGACAAAGAGCTGTAGATAGGCAACAAGATCGTGAGGAGAGGGCTGTTGAACGAGCATGGGTTGATGCAGAGAGGACCGCTGAGAAAGCCCAAGCCGATGCTGATAGAGCAGTATTTCAGGCTCAGCTACTAGCTGCCGCAGATAGAGCAGGGCAACCAGTTCAGGTTACTTTGCCTCCAAAGGAAGTGGATCCCAACGACATTTTCGATAAGTTCATGAAGAGGTTCCCTCCACAATTTCATGGTACTGAGGATCTGGTGGCTACTAATGATTTCTTAGAGCATCTGGAGCAGATTTTTGCAGCATTTAAGTGTACAGGCATTTAACAGGTCCAGTTACCTGCATATATGTTGAAAGGGGCGGCTAAGTAATGGTGGGACTCTGTTAAAGTAACTGTACAAGCAGATACAGTACAGGAGGCCGAGGCTTGGACCACATTCACGACGGCGTTCACAGATAAATTTGTGCCTCAATATCTGCAAGATCAGAAGATGGAAGAATTTGAAAAATTAAAGCAAGGTGACATGACTATCCAGCAGTATGAGACCAAGTTTACAAGGTTGTCTAAGTATGCACCTACTCTTGTCCATCATTTGAAAGAAAAAGTCCGACATTTCCTCAAGGGTATGAATGCTCGTATCACATCAAAAATAGGAGATACAGAATGGCCAGATTATGTCAAGAGTGCAAATTAGGCTGAGGGCATGGTTAAGCGGGAAGACGAGGAGGCAGTCTCATCAGGGTCGAGGTAGCGACACATGCATAACCAATTTGCAGGCCAACCTCAGCAGAAAAAGCAGAAGTTTCAGAACTCTAATCTTGGTATGCAAAAGCCGCAGTGTGCTCAGTGCGGGTATGACCACCCAACAGAGAGGTGTCGGTGGGGTACAGGGCTTTGTTTTTATTGTGGACAGCCAGGGCATAAAACTCGTGATTGTCCTAACGGAGGTGGAGAGCACACATTGGCGCGGGAGGCAGCACAGGGTGGTTATGCACAGCAACAGCCGGGGAGGCAAGCACCCTAGTTTAGGCCGCAGCAGCCTTCCTAGCAGCCACCTCGGGCTCCACAGCAGCAACAGTTTAGAGCCCCAGCACCCCAGTATCAGCAGATTAGGGGACCAGCCCGTCAGCAGCAGCAGCAGAGAACAGTAGGCCAACAAGGCCAAGGGCAGCAGATGGGGCACCAACAGCACAGGGGTCAACAAAGGCCACAGCGGCCAGTGCTGGGACTACAACAAAGGCCACAGCAGGTTGGACGAGCTTATGCCATCACTCACGAGGAAGCCGATACTTATGGGGAGTGCGTGGAAGGTATTATTCTAATCTCAGATGTTGAAGTTAAGGTGCTATTTGATTCTGGTGCCACCCATTCTTTTGTTTCTCAAACTTTTGCTAAGCATTTGCATGAGAAGGTAGCACGACTAGATTGTCCTCTATTAGTTAATACCCCCATGGGTGGGCGAGTTAGATGTCATCAGTACTTTCCTTGTGTCCGAGTTTAAATAGGGAAGTTGATTTTACCAGCAAACTTGGTGCTTATGATGATGAATGACTTTGATGTCATTTTGGGCATGGATTGGTTAAGGACATATCGAGCTAATATGGACTGTTTTAACAAGATTATCAAGCTTAAAGTCAAATTAGAAACTGTTAAGTTTATTGGACAATCGAAAAGGATCCCCACAAGTCGGATATCAGCCCTGATGGCAGATCGTATGCTAAGGAGCGGTTGTGAAGGTTACTTAGCGTTTATCACGGAGGATAAACAGTCCAAGGCGGAGGGGAATGTATCGAAGATACCTGTAGTTTGTGAGTTTCCGGACGTCTTTCCAGATGAGATTCCAGGATTACGGCCGATTTGAGAAATCGATTTCACCATAGAGCTAGCTCCAGGGATAGCACCGATCTTAAAAGCTCCTTACAGAATGGCACCAGCTGAGTTGAGAGAATTGAAAATTCAGCTACAAGACTTGTTGGATAAAGGTTTCATAAGGCCTAGTGTATCACCATGGGGAGCACCTGTTTTGTTTGTTAAGAAGAAAGACGGTTCCATAAGGATGTGCATCGACTACAGACAACTCAATCAGGTCACGATACAAAACAAATATCCATTACCTAGGATTGATGAGTTATTTGATCAGTTACAGGAAGCAGAATTCTTTTCGAAAATAGACCTGAGGTCAGGATACCATCAGCTGAAAGTTAGAGATCAGGATGTGCAGAAGACAACATTCCGGACTAGATACGGCCATTATGAATTTCTAGTGATGCCGTTTGGGCTAACAAATGCTCCAGGAGTTTTCATGGCTTTGATGAATAAGATCTTCGCTCCGTTTCTTGATCAATTTACGGTGGTTTTCATCGATGATGTGTTAGTATACTCCAAATCTCGTGAGGAACATGAGAACCATCTTAGAACTGCATTGTAGACTTTGAGGGATCACCAGCTCTATGCGAAATTGAGTAAGTGTGAGTTCTGGTTAGAGCAGGTGTCTTTCCTCGGTCACATTATTAGCAGAGAGGGTCTAGCGGTGGATCCAGCGAAGATTGAGTCAATTGTGAATTGGCAAAGACCCACTTCAGTGTAAGAGATACGCAGTTTTCTTGGTTTGGCTAGTTATTACAGGAGATTTGTGTAAGGATTTTCGTCAATTGCAAGGTCGTTGACTAAATTAACACGGAAAGATGTGCCTTTTGTGTGGTTTGACGAGTGTGAAGCCAGTTTTCAAGAGCTAAAAACCTAGTTGACTACAGCTTCTGTACTTACACTACCATCGGAGAATGGTCAATTTATGATTTATACTGATGCTTCAAGTGTTGGTTTGGGATGTGTACTCATGCAGGATGGAAAAGTTGTTGCCTATGGGTCTAGACAACTTAAGGAACATGAGAAAAAGTACGCTACCCATGATCTTGAGCTCGCAGTAGTAGTTTTTACGCTAAAAATGTGGAGACATTATCTGTATGGTGTGAAATTTGAAGTGCATTCGGACCATAGGAGTCTTCAGTATTTATTCACTCAGCCAAAGTTGAACATGAGACAAATCAGATGAATAGAATATATCAAGGACTTTGATTTTCCGATCAAATACCATCCAGGGAAAGCCAATGTAGTGGCTGATGCACTACGTAGAAAAGCAGCAAGGAATGCATGTTTGCGGACGAATGGTAGTGGGCAGAGATATTTCTGGACTTAAGGGTTAATTTACAGCTGGTTAATGATAGAGTGATGATTGCAAGTATGTTTGTTTAGGAACCAGAAATTTTGGGCAGAATCAAAAGCACACAGTCAGAGGATCCAGAGTTGGTCAGGGTGATTGAGCAGATTGAAAGCAGGCTAGACTTTAGATTGATAGATGGTGCATTGTACTATCAGGATAGATTGTGTGTGCCAAATATAAAGGAGTTGAAGAATGAGATCCTGACAGAAGCGCATCATTCTCATTTTACCATTCACCCTGGTAGCACAAAGATGTACCAGAATCTCCGTAGTCATTACTGGTGGAACAACATGAAAAAGGAGATTTCAGGATTTGTTGCCAGGTGTTTGGTTTGTCAGCAGGTTAAGGCAGAACACAAGAGACCCCCAGGACTTTTGAAGTAGTTGGCAGTGCCGGATTGGAAATGGGAACATATCACGATGGATTTTATATCAGGACTTCTGATAATTCATGGTAAAGATAGTATTTGGGTGATAGTGGACAGGTTAACTAAAGTTGTACATTTTCTGCCAATGAGCTTAAAGACACCCAAAGATGAGTTGGCCAAGATATATATGGAGGAAGTAGTTAGATTGCACGGTGTACCGGTATCGATTGTCTCAGATAGAGATATGAGGTTTCTGAGTAAGTTCTGGACACAACTTCAAGAGGCATTTGATACTACCTTGAACTTCAGTACAACATATCACCCGGAGACAGATGGGCAGACTGAGAGAACCAACCAAACACTGGAGGATATGTTGCGTGCTTGCGTGTTGGACTTTGGAAAGGATTGGCAGAAAAGCCTTCCTCTTTGTGAGTTCGCATACAACAACAGCTACCATTCAAGTATTGGTATGGCCCCTTTTGAAGCATTGTATGGACGCAGATGTAAAACCCCACTTTGTTGGGAGGAAGTTAGTGTTTGGAGTTTTCACGGGCCATCGATAGTAAGTGATACTGGTGAGAAGGTTCAGCAAATTCATGCCAGATTGAAAATTGCCAAGAGTAGACAGAAGAGTTATGCTGACTTGAAGAGGAGAGATCTCGAGTTTGCAGTAGGCGATCATGTGTTTCTAAAAGTGTCGCCGGCTAGAGGAACACTCAGATTCGGATAGAAGGGCAAGCTGTCTCGGAGATTCATCGGGTCGTTTGAGATTCTCGAGAGAGTGGGAGATGTAGCCTACATATTGGCATTGCCAGCAGAGTTGTCAGGAGTTCATAACGTTTTCCATATCTCGATGCTGAAGAAGTACGTCGCCAATCCTTTGCATGTTCTTCAATACGAACCACTCGAGATTCAGCCGGATGCTACCTACGTAGAGAAGCCGTTACGGATCATTGATACTAAGGAGCAAGTCCTACGGACGCGGACCATTCACTAGGTGAAGGTTCAGTGGGAGCACCACAGTCCAAGGGAGGCCACTTGGGAGCTCAGAGACCAAGTGAAGAAGTTGTACCCGGAGCTTCTCCCTGAGGTACGTTAGACATTTGGAGGACCAAATGTTCTAAGGGGGAAGGAATGTAACGTTCCTAACCCAAGTTATTATTTTAATTAATTTAAATATAATTTTATTTAGTTGTTTGTATTTTAGTTAATTATGGTTATTATAATTATTTAATTTTCTTTTGGGTTTTGGGTTAATCGGATAGTAATTTTAGGACCATGAGTGTTCATCGTTGACCCGACCCAATTTGGACCCATTTTGGGCCCATTAAACCCAATAACCCAAACCAAGCCCATACTTATAAATTAACCTAAACAACAGGGTTCTTTTTATAAAAACTAAAACTCACCCTCAAACCCTAATCCTTATCTATATAAGATGATGAGTAGCCCCTTTTTCCCCTTACTACAGTCGTTCCTCTCCTTTTCTTCTTCCCTTGATCGGCCAAGCAAATCCAAGCCATCCATCGGTTGTTATCTTCATCTTCTTCGTCATCTCTTCTTCCTTTTCTCCTTTGTCTTCATCTTCTCAGTTGGGGTCTGGCGGCGTGCACGGGGGAGAAAGAGAGATCTAGATCTTCTTTTGCATCAAAGGCAAGTGGATTTGCACATATCTCTAATGATTTCACTAATTCCATTGATTTTCATGATCTTAGATGTATTGTCAATGCCCATTTAAATCCCTAAAGGATGATGGTAGGTTAGATGGGTATGTATTTTATAGATTTTTGTTGATGGTGGTCGATGGATTTGATGAAAGAGGGGCTGGGCCACTTAAAAAAAATGGGTCCTTGTTTAAAAAAAAAAAATTTCAGCATACCTGGGACGAGTCCCATTCAGCCAATGACAGAAATTTCCTGCACATGTTGCTGTTTGGCAGCAGCATGTGCAGGTTTTCACTTGAAAATTAATGTGGGTCCGCCACCTACATGTGGGCCCCATGACTGTAATTTGGACCTTGATTGGTGGGGTTCGGCAGGTGGGACCCTAGCAGATGGTGGGCTTCCTTTGATCCAATACTTTGACCCATAGCAGTGGCATGGGATTTTCTAGACTACCTGATGATAGGGCATTGACAGTGATGAAATTGTGAACCCCACCTGTGATTTGATGGCTGGTCCCAAAGAATACATACACATTTATATATATTTATACATATATTTATAACAAAAAAAAAGAGAGTTGAAAACGTCTGGGAATAAATCCCAGACATTGAGTGCAACGTGCAAGGTGGGATGACCACCTGTGCACTACTGCACATGCGCACTATGTGCTTGGCAGTAATGCACAGGTGGGTCACCCACCTGCACGTGCTGGCGGTTGGGCCCCCCCCCCCCCCCCTTGGCACATGTATATAAAAAAGATGATATCTGGGAGTAAAACTCCCAGATTTGGATGGTGATGGTGACCCCAAGCCATTAAGATTCTAACAACTAGTGGGTGATCTCTTTGACAACCGTATGATGGTGGGGTAATTACTGTGATTAGACATGTGCACACTGTGTTATGATGTCTAGGTTGTAAAGAGACATTGTGTGTGTATATATGTATAAATACAAATACAAGAGCACCTGGGTTTTAAGAGACATTACATCACTCACATGTATTAATATATATATATAAAGAAAGGATAGAAGTTGGGCCAATAATTTATTTAAATGGTTATTTAACCATTCATTTATGACTTTCTTTGGATGGTTTACATACCCCGGAAGACCCTTGTATTAGTCTTGGAACCTAATGAATTTAATTTAATAAAATTAAACCCATCACATTGTAACACTCCGATCCCCTTTGAGCCGGATTAGTGGCTCATTAGTGTGTGTTTTGTTTTGTTTATTTCTTTTGGACTTGTTTTGGGTCATGGATAGGTAGTTGAGTGACCTTTGACCTGGAATAGGTAGTTCTAAGCCCTTTTTCGTAATTTTGCTTTTGCTTTGCTCATATCATCTTTGCATCATCTTGGTGTCAGCATATGTATTTCGTTGAGCTCGACAATTTCCGTAACTGTGTCAGATCCGTTTGGAGTCAATTGGAGAAGTTAGACCTTCGTGTGACTTGAACTGTAATTAGTATAAACTTACCGGACTTTGACCTAAACCACAAAACCTATTTAAATGAGTCACTCTCCAGGTGTCTCTCTCTTGCTCCATTTCATTTGATCGTGCATGCAGAGAAATCTCCAGAGCTCACCCCCACGTTCTCTCTCTCTCTCTTCTCTTCACTTCTCTTGATCGATTGTAGATTGGGTCCTTTCGTGGATTTGGGTTCTTCTCTTCTCTCTGTTTATGTTTTGTGATTTGGTAAGTGGGTTCTTTCCAATTCTTTCTTCTTCTTCTTCTCCAATTGCTTCTCCCATTCTCTGATTTCTTTGTCTTCATCTCATGCATGTGTGATTGCTTTGATTTGTTTTGATTTTAGTTGCTTGGAGCTTGATTTCAGAGGATTTTGTCAGATTTGAGGCAAGTATAAGTACAGGCTTTGATAACACATATGGGTGTTTGTTTGATGGCTTTGATTCACTCTTATTCTTTGTCTAGCATGTTTTACAGCCACAATTTGTGAATTTGGAACCTCTGTAACTCATTTTATTCAGTTTCTGTATCAAAATTTCGTTTCTGTAATCTTCCCGAATTCGCGTCTGTATTGTACGGCTAAGCCGTAACCCTGTACGGCTTAGATTCCAGAGAGTGACAAATTCGAGTTTGTTCTACGGCTAGGCTACGGCTAAGCCGTAATTTGTCCTACGGCTGAGCCGTAAGCTAACCGTGAACCAAACCGTATCTAAGCCGTGGATTTAATCTCTGATCAGTCGAAACTTTTCTGATATCAGTGTTCTTACGGTGAGGCTACGGCTAAGCCGTGATGGTCTACGGCTAAGCCGTGGACTCCACCGTAGCTCAGCCGTGAGATGTATCAGATCAGAGGTGGAAAAGCTGACAGTTTAGCCGTGTTCTGAAGGGAACCACGGCTAAGCCGTAGTGCATATTGCGGCTACGCCGTAGGATGCCACGGCTAAGCCGTAGGTCACCCATGGCTAAACCGTAAGACCTGTTAAATATCAGTTAAACTTAGGCTAATGGTGTGACCTTGTAGGGCTCAAATACAGGTTAACCATACCCGTAAACCGGCCCAAATGGATTCTTTGGAGCGCATGAATAGTCTGTTAGGCTGTGACTTATTCATGTGAGTGTTGCTCATTGTTAAGCACCTCCCCATGGGTGTTGGTTTAAGGGACTTCGATGCACATAAGGATTATATTGCAACACTAGGATGGCAACGGTGCATCGAATAACTTAAAACTACATCAACATGCATGGTTAGTGATAGTGATGCAACTAGATTAGACTTGGCTTGTAATGAACCTTGATTCCGTATTAATCTGAGATGCATTGCATATTGTTTATGGTTTTGCCCTCTGTTCTGTTAATCTATGTTATGCATTCCTCAGTCATTTTGCTTTCGTTCTGTATATCTGTATTATTCTTCGCTCTGTACTCTGTTTTGATCTATGCTATGCTTTGTATATTCTCTGGCTTTGTATATCTCTGATTTTTGGGTATTCCCTGGTGGCTCTGCCTAGAGGTTAATACGTGAGGATAAGATCCGGTCTTTGTCATCGGTGAGTCCAAAGCGGATAATCTCCCCTTTCTATGGATTTGATTTGATTGGTATTAGTCTGGCTCTACTCAGCCTCAGCCCTAGGATACCCGACGGGGTTACCTCTGGCGTAGATCTCTGTATCTCTGTTTTAACTGCAGTGTTGCTTTGTCTTGGGACCCCGGAACCCAGGAAACCGAGACCCGCTTGTACCTTTGGCCTGGACAGCGGTGTTCTCTGCTCTGCTCTGCTCTGCTCTCTTTGGAGAGAACATGGTTAACGTAGTAGCCAACTAGTTCAGTATTCTATGTTTTGATTCACATATCATGTTTTACTCCTATGCACGATTTGCTTAGCATACTAAGATGGACTCTGTATTTAATCTTCTGTCCCTATTTCATTCGCTTTGATACTATGCGTGTTTCTTTCCTGTTACTTATATTTGCTGGATCGTTGTATTCATTCGTGTTGTCTGTGGTGTTGCAGGCACAGATACCTTGCCCAGCTCCCCGGCGGTCGAGGAGGCTGCAGGGGCGAGTGTAGAGGCACCCTCCGGTCTGGCAGAGTGGGCCTGATCACTTCTGCCAAGTGCGTGCATGCATACCAGTGGCTTTTATTTTGCGTTTTGGTTTTGAGAGCTTGTATTTGGACTTTGGACTTTGGACTTGTATTCTGTATATTTTGTGTATATTGATTTTGGTGTGTATTCGGTTTTATCTCAGTGTATTTGTCTTTGTCTTTTCCGTTTCGTATTTGTTTTAGCTTCCGCTATTTTATTTTTTCTTTGTTGCTTGCTATGATATGTACAGCTTCCGCGTACGCTTAGTTCGCACGTGTTAGATCCCTTGTGTGCGTGCATCTGGACTGGGTTTGGGTGCACGTGCACGGGAGTACGTGTGTCACCGGTTTAGCTTTTCGCTAACCCCCGAATTCTGGGCTCGGGTCGTGACATACGTATTGTATGGTATCAAAGCATGCTAGTTATAAGCATGTAGGCATCTAAGATCGTGGTGAGATGACGATATCAACTATTTGACTCGAGGTCTCATATGTTGATTTGGGGTTTGACTAACTCAGGACATGTTATATTTGTGTGTTGTGTTTCTTTTCCTTTTACAGGATGGCATCAGGATCAGGATCTAGGGATGAGAATCAACAGGGCCATAACGGTGATAGTGGATCAGTACCCCCACACATCAGTAGTGAGGAGCGCATGATGATGATGATGCAGTCTATGCAGTCATTACAGGCACAGATGGCGTCCATGGTAGATAGGCAGAGTCAGGCTGCTGCAGTAGCATCACCTCATGTAGATCAGCAGGTGATTTTCCAGCCTAAGGAATCAGATCCTAATGCTCTTTTCGACAAGTTCCGTAAGCGAGGGGCGACCGAGTTTCATGGGATAGAAGATGCATTGCAGGCTGAGCAATGGTTGGAGCAGACTGAAGAGCTTTTTGATACGATCGTGTGCAGTAACAAGCAGAAGGTAGTTCTCACAGCCTCTATGCTTCGGAGTGTAGCTAAGACATGGTGGAGGAGTGTTAAGACCTCATTTCAGACTATGCCCAGTGCCACAGGTTGGGAGACCTTCAAGCAGCAATTCCGTCGTAAGTTCATGCCTCTCCATATTCAGCGAGCCAAGGAAGTGGAATTCTTCAACCTTCAGCAGAGACAGATGTCAGTTGCAGATTATGTACACAGGTTTACAGAGTTGTCTCATTTCGCAGAGGATATGGTGAACACGGAGCATAAGAAGGTGACTCGCTTCGTCAACGGCCTAAATCCGAGACACAAACGCCACGTGGTTGCTTGTATGTGGCCGGCTACCTTGGATGACGCTATTGACAGGGCTTATGATGCAGAGGCCATCTTTGAGGAGGAGCGAACAGAGGCTAAGAGGGCAGCAGGTTTCAGTGGCAGAAGTCAGTTCCAGAAGAAGTTCAAGGGTAAGCAGGGCAGTTCGAGCAGTGCTCAGGGGATTTGCGGTCACTGTGGGAAGGATCACCCCACCGACAGATGTTGGAGGAAGAGTGGGGCTTGTTTCGGGTGTGGCTCTACGGACCACAGGCGGGCCCAATGCCCGAAGTTTCAGTCCTCTCCACAGACGAGACAGACAGGACCTACAGCACAGGGCAGATCTCAGCCAGCTCGCCCAGGTCAGAAGCAGAACCGCCAGACAGCCCGAGCCTATGCTGCTACGCATGAGGGCGCGGAGGAGGCCACGGTAGTGGAAGGTAAAATTTTAATTTCCGATGCAGAAGCTTTAGCTTTATTTGACTCCGGGTCTACGCGTTCGTACGTAGCACCCCATTTTGCTGTGCAGCTTCGACAGCGACCCACACCACTTCCATACTTGTTGCTAGTATCCACTCCGGTTGGTAAGCGGGTGGAGTGCAGTGTGTTTTACCCTCAGTGTGATGTGCGGATAGCTGGTCATCAGCTCCCAGTAGACCTCGTGTTGCTCACGACACTGGATTTTGATGTGATTCTTGGTATGGACTGGCTTGCGAGATATCATGCGTGTATCAATTGCTACAGTAAGGCTATCTACTTTGATTTGGGCAGCGGATTCCGATTTGAGGGCAGCCAGACGAAGTGCCCAAGACGTGTGATCTCTGCTTGTAAAGCAGACAGGATGCTTCGTAGGGGATGTGAGGGATTTCTTGCATTCATTTCAGAGAAGAAAGATCAGCGACAGCTCAGCGAGATTCCAGTAGTCAGCGAGTTCCCGGATGTTTTTCCGGAAGATGTGCCAGAGTTGCCACCAGTTCGGGAGGTAGAATTTGCTATTGACGTGGTACCAGGTACAGCACCTATCAGTAGAGCTCCATATCGTATGGCACCTGCAGAGTTGTTGGAATTGAAGAAACAGTTGCAGGATCTGTTGGATAGAGGGTTCATACGCCCCAGTGTTTCACCGTGGGGAGCTCCTGTATTGTTTGTCAAGAAGAAGGATGGCAGTTTCCGGATGTGTATTGACTACAGGCAGTTGAATAAAGTGACCATCAAGAACAAATATCCATTGCCTAGGATCGATGAGTTGTTCGATCAGCTTCAGGGTGCAGCTTACTTCTCTAAGATTGACTTGAGGTCAGGATATCACCAGCTCAGGGTGAAGGATGAGGATGTTCCTAAGACAGCTTTCAGGACTCGGTATGGACACTACGAGTTCCTTGTCATGCCGTTTGGTTTGACGAACGCACCCGCAGCTTTCATGGCATTGATGAACAGGGTGTTTACTTCCTTCTTGGACCAGTTCGTTGTGGTTTTTATAGATGACATATTGGTCTATTCGAAGACTGCTGAGGAACATACAGACCATCTGAGGAAGGCATTGCAGCTGCTTCGAGATCACAAGTTGTATGCAAAGTTGGCTAAGTGTGATTTCTGGTTAGAGCAAGTTGCATTTCTGGGTCATAAGATTTCTAGAGATGGATTGATGGTGGATCCGGCTAAGATTGAGGCAGTAGTCCATTGGCCCCGTCCTAGATCAGTGACAGAGATTCGGAGTTTTCTGGGTTTGGCGGGATATTACCGCAGGTTTGTGCAGGATTTCTCGAAGATTTCAGCCCCGCTGACTCAGTTGACTCGGAAGAAGGTCCCGTATGAGTGGACAGAGAAATGTGAGCGTAGTTTTCAGTTGCTGAAGGAAAAGCTCACTACGGCGCCAGTGTTGACTCTCCCGAATGGTAGTGAGGGATTCGTGATTTATTCCGATGCTTCTCGAGTTGGACTAGGCTGTGTACTGATGCAGAATCAGAAGGTGATTGCCTATGGATCCAGACAGCTGAAGGAGCATGAGAAGAACTATGCCACACATGACTTGGAGTTAGCAGCCATTGTATTTGCATTGAAGTTGTGGCGACATTACCTGTACGGTGTGAAGTTTGAGGTCCATTCCGATCATCACAGTTTGCAGTACCTGTTTGATCAGCATGACTTGAATATGAGGCAGCGAAGGTGGTTGGAGTTCATCAAAGATTACGACTTTCCAATCAAGTACCACCCAGGCAAAGGCAATGTAGTTGCAGATGCACTTAGCAGGAGGACAGACAGTCTTCAGGTGTTAGCAGGATTCTATATGCTTGTGCATGATCAGCCTGTTGAGGTTCAGATGGTAGGTGACTTGATGACACTAGCTACTACCGTCGTGTTTCAGCCTGAGGTGATTCAGCAGATCAAGGATCGCCAGTTTGAGGACCCCCTCTTGGTGAAGTTCAGAGATCGGATTGCAGATCGACCTGATTTCAGCTTGGTAGATGGAGTTTTGTACTTCAGGAATAGGTTGTGTGTTCCCGCTGTGGATGAGCTGAAGGATAAATTGATGATAGATGCGCACGATGCCCGTTATGCGATGCATCCCGGGAGTACGAAGATGTACCGAAACTTGAAGGATAGATTTTGGTGGAACAATATGAAGCGGGAGATCGCAGGGTTCGTAGCTCGATGTTTGACCTGTCAGAGGGTAAAAGCTGATCATCAGCGACCTCCAGGATCATTGCATCCATTGCACACTCCGCAGTGGAAGTGGGAGCACATTACTATGGATTTTGTTTCCGGTTTTCCGCCGACCAGTAGGAAGAATAATGCGATCTGGGTCATAGTGGACAGATTGACTAAGTCAGCACATTTCCTTCCGTTCAAGAAAGGGATGACATTCACGGAGATGGCCAGGAAGTTTGTTGACGAGATAGTCAGATTGCATGGCACCCCAGTATCGATTGTGTCAGATCGAGACAGTCGTTTTGTATCTTCATTCTGGAGAGCATTTCAGGAAGCTATGGGCACGAAGTTGAGTTTTAGTACGGCATACCACCCCCAGACTGATGGACAGTCGGAGCGTACCATTCAGACGTTGGAGGATATGCTCAGAGCTAGCGTGCTGAACTTTGAGAAGGAATGGGATACGCATCTAGCCTTGTGTGAGTTTGCTTACAACAACAGCTTCCATGAGAGTATTGGTATGGCACCTTATGAGGCTCTATACGGACGCAAGTGCAGGACCCCAGTGTGCTGGGAAGAAGTTGGAACTAGAAGTTTCCATGGTCCGACGATCATTGCTGAGACGACAGAGAAAGTGCAGAAAGTGATAGAGAATCTGAAGATTGCTCGGTCCAGGCAGAAGAGCTATGCTGATACTCGGAGGAGACCTTTGGCATTCCAAGTTGGAGATTGGGTGTTCCTTAAAGTTTCTCCGATGAAGGGCACAGTTCGATTTGGTCAGAAGGGCAAGTTAGCTCCGAGATATGTAGGACCGTTCGAAGTCAAGAGCCGAGTTGGAGATTTAGCCTATCGGTTGACACTTCCAGTTGAGTTCTCCGGTGTTCACGATGTGTTCCATGTGTCGATGCTCCGTAAGTATGTGCCAGATCCGAGCCATGTGATTCGCTATGATGACATTCAGATTCAGCCTAATGCGACTTACGTTGAGCGTCCGCTTCGCATCGTTGGGACACGAGAGCAGATTCTCCGTACCAGGACTATCAGATGGGTTAAAGTGTTGTGGGAGCATCACGGTCCGGATGAGGCTACTTGGGAGCTAGAGGAGCAGCTAGCGCGCCAGTACCCCCAGCTCTTTGCGCAGGTAGGTAGTCATTCCGAGGACGGAATGATTCCTAGTGGGGGAGGATGTAACACTCCGATCCCCTTTGAGCCGGATTAGTGGCTCATTAGTGTGTGTTTTGTTTTGTTTATTTCTTTTGGACTTGTTTTGGGTCATGGATAGGTAGTTGAGTGACCTTTGACCTGGAATAGGTAGTTCTAAGCCCTTTTTCGTAATTTTGCTTTTGCTTTGCTCATATCATCTTTGCATCATCTTGGTGTCAGCATATGTATTTCGTTGAGCTCGACAATTTCCGTAACTGTGTCAGATCCGTTTGGAGTCAATTGGAGAAGTTAGACCTTCGTGTGACTTGAACTGTAATTAGTATAAACTTACCGGACTTTGACCTAAACCACAAAACCTATTTAAATGAGTCACTCTCCAGGTGTCTCTCTCTTGCTCCATTTCATTTGATCGTGCATGCAGAGAAATCTCCAGAGCTCACCCCCACGTTCTCTCTCTCTCTCTTCTCTTCACTTCTCTTGATCGATTGTAGATTGGGTCCTTTCGTGGATTTGGGTTCTTCTCTTCTCTCTGTTTATGTTTTGTGATTTGGTAAGTGGGTTCTTTCCAATTCTTTCTTCTTCTTCTTCTCCAATTGCTTCTCCCATTCTCTGATTTCTTTGTCTTCATCTCATGCATGTGTGATTGCTTTGATTTGTTTTGATTTTAGTTGCTTGGAGCTTGATTTCAGAGGATTTTGTCAGATTTGAGGCAAGTATAAGTACAGGCTTTGATAACACATATGGGTGTTTGTTTGATGGCTTTGATTCACTCTTATTCTTTGTCTAGCATGTTTTACAGCCACAATTTGTGAATTTGGAACCTCTGTAACTCATTTTATTCAGTTTCTGTATCAAAATTTCGTTTCTGTAATCTTCCCGAATTCGCGTCTGTATTGTACGGCTAAGCCGTAACCCTGTACGGCTTAGATTCCAGAGAGTGACAAATTCGAGTTTGTTCTACGGCTAGGCTACGGCTAAGCCGTAATTTGTCCTACGGCTGAGCCGTAAGCTAACCGTGAACCAAACCGTATCTAAGCCGTGGATTTAATCTCTGATCAGTCGAAACTTTTCTGATATCAGTGTTCTTACGGTGAGGCTACGGCTAAGCCGTGATGGTCTACGGCTAAGCCGTGGACTCCACCGTAGCTCAGCCGTGAGATGTATCAGATCAGAGGTGGAAAAGCTGACAGTTTAGCCGTGTTCTGAAGGGAACCACGGCTAAGCCGTAGTGCATATTGCGGCTACGCCGTAGGATGCCACGGCTAAGCCGTAGGTCACCCATGGCTAAACCGTAAGACCTGTTAAATATCAGTTAAACTTAGGCTAATGGTGTGACCTTGTAGGGCTCAAATACAGGTTAACCATACCCGTAAACCGGCCCAAATGGATTCTTTGGAGCGCATGAATAGTCTGTTAGGCTGTGACTTATTCATGTGAGTGTTGCTCATTGTTAAGCACCTCCCCATGGGTGTTGGTTTAAGGGACTTCGATGCACATAAGGATTATATTGCAACACTAGGATGGCAACGGTGCATCGAATAACTTAAAACTACATCAACATGCATGGTTAGTGATAGTGATGCAACTAGATTAGACTTGGCTTGTAATGAACCTTGATTCCGTATTAATCTGAGATGCATTGCATATTGTTTATGGTTTTGCCCTCTGTTCTGTTAATCTATGTTATGCATTCCTCAGTCATTTTGCTTTCGTTCTGTATATCTGTATTATTCTTCGCTCTGTACTCTGTTTTGATCTATGCTATGCTTTGTATATTCTCTGGCTTTGTATATCTCTGATTTTTGGGTATTCCCTGGTGGCTCTGCCCAGAGGTTAATACGTGAGGATAAGATCCGGTCTTTGTCATCGGTGAGTCCAAAGCGGATAATCTCCCCTTTCTATGGATTTGATTTGATTGGTATTAGTCTGGCTCTACTCAGCCTCAGCCCTAGGATACCCGACGGGGTTACCTCTGGCGTAGATCTCTGTATCTCTGTTTTAACTGCAGTGTTGCTTTGTCTTGGGACCCCGGAACCCAGGAAACCGAGACCCGCTTGTACCTTTGGCCTGGACAGCGGTGTTCTCTGCTCTGCTCTGCTCTGCTCTCTTTGGAGAGAACATGGTTAACGTAGTAGCCAACTAGTTCAGTATTCTATGTTTTGATTCACATATCATGTTTTACTCCTATGCACGATTTGCTTAGCATACTAAGATGGACTCTGTATTTAATCTTCTGTCCCTATTTCATTCGCTTTGATACTATGCGTGTTTCTTTCCTGTTACTTATATTTGCTGGATCGTTGTATTCATTCGTGTTGTCTGTGGTGTTGCAGGCACAGATACCTTGCCCAGCTCCCCGGCGGTCGAGGAGGCTGCAGGGGCGAGTGTAGAGGCACCCTCCGGTCTGGCAGAGTGGGCCTGATCACTTCTGCCAAGTGCGTGCATGCATACCAGTGGCTTTTATTTTGCGTTTTGGTTTTGAGAGCTTGTATTTGGACTTTGGACTTTGGACTTGTATTCTGTATATTTTGTGTATATTGATTTTGGTGTGTATTCGGTTTTATCTCAGTGTATTTGTCTTTGTCTTTTCCGTTTCGTATTTGTTTTAGCTTCCGCTATTTTATTTTTTCTTTGTTGCTTGCTATGATATGTACAGCTTCCGCGTACGCTTAGTTCGCACGTGTTAGATCCCTTGTGTGCGTGCATCTGGACTGGGTTTGGGTGCACGTGCACGGGAGTACGTGTGTCACCGGTTTAGCTTTTCGCTAACCCCCGAATTCTGGGCTCGGGTCGTGACACACATCATCAAAGTAAGAGGTTATGTGGGCAGATTTCCTCTTACAGATTTCATGGTTTGCACATGACGGTACAAACCACCCGCACTTAGATGAAGTGAGAATTAGGCTATGCATCACCCCGTTTTCAAAAATTCCCAACCTTACTTCATCTTGGTTCATGTGGAATTGTCGCATGCTTGAATTGTGGTCATAGTGTTAGGAATATTTGTAGAGTTATTTCTTGATCATCATGATGTATTTCTTTACCTTGTTGCATATATGTTAGAATTTATACTCGTTATTTTATGATGACTTTGACTGTGTTGTGGCTTGGACTATACAGTGTTTATTTATGAGGTATTCATGTTATGTTGAAAACTATTTGGTTGGTATAATGTTTTATTATATGGTATTTGAATACCTATTATGGCCAGCCCTTCACACTACCATAGGATGTGTCTGTCGAACAATCACTGAGCCATGTTTATGAGTCTCGACACAGGTAGGGGCAAGGCTGTGTGAGATTATTATGTGGATCTGGTCATTGGACGATTACAGTCGGTTCACAGATGTACAATGTGATGATTTTTACCGGACTTAGGGCCGAAGACGAGCTTATCACTAGTACACGGTTGGTTTCACCGTGATTTTGGACAGGATGCTAGGCATCCAAAGACAGATTTGATCCACCGTTTCTGGATAGGATGCGAGGCATCCGAAGACGATATAAATCCCGTTAGGGCATCGGCAGATATGATGCTCGGCGAAAGTGACACTATTCATTTGATATAGAGTCGGATTTAGGATTCGTTCTTTCTATATTACATGGCATTCCTTTATCTATATTGTTCACTTATTCTTATGATTTTTCTTGTCATATTCTCACATTGATAATGTACTTCATTATAGTTATGTGTATTTTACTTGCCGCCATTTGTGGTTGACCCTTGTTTTCTAAAATTGATGCATAGGTATCGAGCCCGACTTTGCCGAGGAGGAGGCGCTGGCTAAAGCGTTTCAAACGCTTGAGCCAACTGATGTTCCCGAGTGGGGTGCAAATGATGGCTTCAGGGCCGTCTAACCAAGCACAAGAGTGACTCACCTAGTTGTGATTATATTAAATAAATCATTCTTTAAAGACTTGATCTTTCATTGGGACATTGTAATAAATTATTATTTATTTCTTTTGCAACTTGGAATATTATTATTGTTATCTGGTGATATGCAAACTTGATTTTTTTCTTGATACCTATTGGTTGAAATTACTTCCGCAGGTTGGGAATGAATGTGAATAGCCTAAACTCACCACGGCCTAAGATCCTGTGGGAAAGATAATTAGGAGTCAATGGTTTTTGTTTACAGAAAAATATATAAAAAAAAATAAAAAATATATATATATAATTGACTCCTTATTTCACGTAACCCTATTTTCTTTAGGGACGTGACATGTAGTGCCCATGGACCTTCCACGGACAGTAACAATTATGATCGTGGGAATTCCGCGGACAGTGAAGCCATGAACATGGGTCAGTTGGGATGATTTCCAATCCATGCCAATCATTAAGAAGGAAACTTAAAAAACTTCTGTGCACCAATGGAAAGAGGCAAATATTGAAATAAAAAATGCCAATCCGCAACCCAATTCATCACACAATGAAAAAAAGAAAGTGAGACCCCTTAAAAAACGAGGGTAGCCATTGCAAATTTGGGTTTGTTTCAGTGTAAACTCATGGACCATATGGGAAGCATTAGTCAACACATGAAAATGTAGAGATGAACCAAAGAAAAAAAAGAGAGAATCAAATAAGCAGAACCCACATTCGGCCATGGGTAAAACGCAAGAAAGGGATGAAGTTCGGAGATCATACCTGCCACAGAGGAATGCTCCCATTGGAAATCAGAGAAGAAGAAGAAAACTAAAAATTTTTTCTCTCTCGTGGTTAGGCTGTGTGTTATAGAAATGGAAATTAGAGGTTTTATAAAACCTCTTGTTCATGGGGACTCATGGCCATGGCGTGGTCCATAGTAGTGGGGTCCACAACCTGTTACCCCTTTGCTCACAAACATAGCTGCCTACTGTTTAGTAGTTCACTCCCTCTCCCACGTTCACTGATGGCTTCACTCTCTTTCCCACATACACAAGTTGTTTAGCAGTGGGGTCCAAGTCTTGACTGAGTTCACATGGGTACTGCCTTCCCTACCTGCGGTCACTGTGATTTTGAGTAATGGGACCCACTGTTAGTGGCCTACTCTCTCAAATGTGATCACCCAAAATTCCCACAGCACATGGTGGGCCCACTTCGGGTATTTTGCCCAGAACAAAAAAACAAATGCATGTTTTCCCACAACAAAATGAACCTATTTTTGAGGTAATTATTAAAAAAAGAAAAAAAGGGGAGTTTTCTTTAAAACCAACCCAAATTTCAAATTTATCTTAGGTCAAACTAGATTTTGAGCTATCATCTTAAATTTTTTTGAATCAAAACTCATAAAAGCCAATTTTTTCCAAAATTCCACTTTATTTTGACTCATGTCAAGTCAAGTCAAAACCTTAAATTTGATTTTTTGAAATGTACCTAAAATTCATGAAAATCCATACCCAAATCCATTTTTAATCCGAACTTTGATTTCTCTTAATATACCTCAGGAATTTCTTTTTGTGAGTATTCCCCACAATCCCCATAGAGATGCCACTCTGGATATCTGTGATAAATAGGTCAAAAGAAAATCAAATTCATCTCCAAAATCTAAAATTCAAAATAAAAATCAAATTATAAAATTCTAAATTTTCAACTACCTGTGGATTTCTCTTTGTGGGCGTTCCCTACAGTCCCCACAGAGATGCGACTTTTGATATCTGTGAAAATAAGGTAAAGAAATTTAGATTTCTTATATTTTTACCAAATCCTAGCATCAAATCCTTTATAGTTTTTATCAAGATTTTTAAAATCCCAAGTTTAGGCCAACAACCTATCTTAACAAACTAAATTTTTATCAAGCCATTCAATATTCCCACAAATTGGCTTTCTAGGCATAATGATTGTCACATTATAATCATTGCACCTCGAGGGGTCACTTGTTGACCCAGAAAAAATTATAAATGTTGTAGTGAAGACATTACAAGCAAATTCCAAACCAAGGACACATAAACCCTAAGATTGTGGGATGACAAGTCAAGTGCTGCATCCAGATGTTTGAAGCTGATGTAGTCTACTCAGAAGACTTTAGACGAGCTCAGAGTACAGCAGTTCAAATTTTAGAGTTAGTGAACTTCATTTGGTCACTAGACTCACTAAACTTCTACTTCAAGGTTCATTGGCTCAAAGACTAAGGGTCATTGAACATTTTCAAGCTTTTGGGTTACCAAAGTGGCTAAAAATCATATGACAACTCCAGAACATGATTGGGAATGATGCTTCAAAGTTTTAATGTATTTGGGTTTCATCTTAGCTCAAATGAAAGTTTAGTGACTGTCTACTAGCTCCTTGGGGGTCATTATGGAAATTGACACTTCTACATGTCGAAACAAGCTAAAACTTAAGCGAATACCTTCAAATATATTCAAAGACTATCTTCCAAAGTTTCAGAGCATTTGGACATCATTTGAACCCAAACTCAATTCGAATAGTTATCCATTAAGTTTTGTGAGGTCATCGGGCAAAGTGACACCTCATGAAGATCAAATTAAATGAAACTCTTAGAGGACGCTCAAAATATACTCAAGAAAGACTCTACAAAACCTCGGGTCAAACAGACATCATTTGACCCAAAGTCAACAAACATGTTAACTTCGGGTTAGTGACCCCTAAGGCATGGGGTCATGACCAAAGTCCTGCTTCTAGGTGATCAAAATTGATGAAATTTGGACACAAAGCTTCAGTCATACTTCTAGGTGATCAAAATTGATGAAATTTGGACACAAGGCTTCAGTCATACTCAAAAGAGATTCTACAAATTTTCAAATCAAAAGAGCTTTGTTTGAGCCTACTTTAATGACATGTCAGCTAGGAGTCCATGACTTCCGAGTCATGGGAGTCACTGACCAAATTCCTACTTCTAGGAGGCAAACTGATGAAATTCAAAAAAAATATTCAAAATGTGTTCAAAGTCAATTTCCCAAAGTTTGAAGTCAATTGAACGTCATTCGGGTAGAAAACAAGCTAACTGCCTACAATGTAAGGAGAATATTGACTTAGAACATGCAACAAGTGGGTCGTTATTTGAAATCTTGCTTCTACAAATTCAAACTGCATGGAATTTGGATGGACACTTTAGGATTACCTTGACATCAGTCCCACCAAGTTTCAAATCACGCCCCAAACAGGCAAAACAATGGCCCATTTTCATGAAAAGTCAACTAAAGGGTGGGGTTAACCAACTTCAAAACATCAAAATGGGCTGAAAATTCTTTGACACAATCAAGATAGTATAAAAAAAATTATCCCTCCAATTTTTGTGAAGATTAGACATCATTTGAGTCCCAAACAGGCGAAAACGGTCACATATCCAAAAAAACCGAATTTGGGCTTGTTAGTGGCCGCTGTTTCGGTCATTGACAACTGTGAAGTGGTTCTTAGTGGTTTTCAGCTGTTTTCTCCACTTCATTTAGAACTCTAACTTCCATAACTCCCCAAACCACTTTTGGGGTCTATAAAAGGAAAGTTTTCTCACTTGGGAAGGGTTCGAATCAAGTTCTAAGCAATCAAAGCAAGTTCCAAATAAGTTCCATATTACTTACAAGCATTAAAGGCCTAGACTTCCAAGGCACTTTAGGCACTTCGAGCTTACTTCTCCTTCACACTAACTTAAGGTGAGAAATAGTTCAATGAAGGAGAAGAAGCATGCATTCAATTAAAGAAAACAAATGCAAGGGCCACTTGGATGAAATCTTCTTCCTTTGATTTTCTCACTTGGGAAGGGTCTCGAGCCATCCCAAAAGTTATAAACAAGCCTTTTTAGGCTTCATTCTATTCCTTGAAAATTATAGGTTCAAAATGACACAACTATGGTCTACTTTTGCTTGTGTAAGCACCCTTTTCTGATTTGTACAAAACAGTTCGTAATTAAAAGATGATGATTATCAAAGGTTTAAGTCGATTCCATGGCTAAACTAAGCTCTTTTGGTGGTCATTTAGTACTCCAAAAGTCAAAGAAAACAAGCTTCAGTGCTCTAAAGAGATCATAGAATTGAAACAGAGAGAAAAAAGGGGGTAAACAGTGGCTTTTCAGCCATTGTCTACCAGTGGCCCATGGTCACCACTCACTGTCTCCCTCTTTTTGCATTTTTTTCCATTTTCCATTTATTTCTTATACTTATGAGTTTGGATCACATTTGAGACTAGAGGGAGGAGTTGTGAATTTCAAAACTGGCAAACAACCTGCATCCCTGTGGTCAGAGCATTTGAACCCATGTAAACAAAGGGAAAATAATGATGAACTGTAGTTATTTCCTATCCTTCTTAATGCTTGAAGTGTGTGAATGTTGGACTTGAATATATTGCATTTCACTTCACGTTTCGAGCGCAATCAAGAAGTTTATCCTGAAGCATGTCAACCATAAGAAGAAGGTAGAATTCCTCGCTCTACAGTAAGACACCATGACGGTCGCAGAGTATGTGCACGTCTTTAGCTGGCTCTCTCGTTTTGCCTTGGATTTGATTGACACCAAGGAGAGGAAGGTCGAAAGGTTTCTTAAAGGCTTGAGGCCAGTCATAAAGGAGCATGCTACGGCTTTCTAGTGTCTAGTGGAGTATGATGACACTGTGGAGAGAGCTTATGTAACAGAATAAATAGAGAAAAGCTTATTTTTAGGAGAACCTAGGAAGAGTGCCCTATTTTCTGGAAGAAACTAGTAGTACTTCAAAAAACAAAAAGGGGTTGCCAGTAGGTCATCAAAATTAGTCTGTCGCATGTGTGGGAAGAACCATGAGACAAGCAACTACTAGAGGATTACAAGAGCTTGTTTTGGTTGTGGCTTGATGGACCACTGCTTGTCAGAATGCCTAAAGATTAATCTTGATGACCACCACTTGTTATTAAGATTAGCTTGTGGCATGTGTCGAAAGAACCACGAGACAAACAAGTGCTGGAAGGTTACAAGAGCTTGTTTCGGTTGTGGTTCGATGGACCACTACTTGTTAGAATGTCCAAAGAGGAAGAATACTAGTCAAGCCCCACAACAATAGTATCAGTAGTTTACTAGAGCAACTCCTTCACTTCAACAACAACAGGCAAGGCAAGGCCATGGACAAGCATGACAGGGTCAAGGCCAATAAAGACAAGTCAGTACAAGTAAGAACAACATAACCAACCTCAGAGGTAAGGCCTCGCATATGCACTGACTCATGAGGAAGCAAAAGCGGCAGATCATATGGTTGTATGTAAGGTTTTTGTTTGTAATGTAGTAGCTAAGGTGTTATTTGATTTTAGATCTTCGCATTCTTTTGTTGCACTTCAATTATCTAGTAGGATACAAGAGCCACCAGCGCAACTACTGTATATGTTAACTGCCATTACCCCTGTAGGTAATAGGGTAATCTGCGAAGTCTTTTATCCAAACTGCAAAGTTTTGATTAGTGAGATGCTATTACCAATGGAACTCATCATGTTACTGATGCATGACTTTAACATAATCCTACGCATGGACTAGTTGTTTAAGTATAAGGCTTATCTGTTTTCATAAGACCATCACCGTGAAGGAAGATGAAGCCAGCCCAAGTGTTGTCTTCGAAGGTGAGAAAAAGAGTTCGAACACTAAGCTAATCTCTGCACTTCAAGCATAAAGACTAATTCATAATGGCTATGAAGGGTATATTGCTTTTATTGCTGAGAAAAAGCCACCCAAGAAGTTAAAACAGATCCCTGTAGTTTTCTAGTTCTCGGATGTGTTTATGGATAAAGTTCCGATCTTCCTCTAGTTAGGGAAGTAGACTTTACTATATAACTTGTACCCACTACAGTTCTGATCTTCCTCTAGTTAGGGAAGTAGACTTTACTATATAACTTGTACCGCTACAGTTCCGATCTCTAGAGCTCCATATAGAATGGCACCATAGAACTGCTTGAGCTGAAGGTACAGTTGCAAGATTTACTGGACAAAGGATTCATTCATCCTAGTACAACACCATGGGAGCCCTAGCTCAATTTGTGAATAAGAAAGATGGCATCTTAGAATGTGTATTGATTATAGGCAATTGAATCAAGTAACAATCAAGAACAAATACCCACTACCTCGAGTTGATGAACCGTTTGATCAATTACAAGGTGCAACCTATTTCTCAAAGCTTGATTTGAGGTCATGGTATCATCAGCTGTGAATTAGAGATCAAAATATATCAAAAACATCTTTTAGGACAAGATATGGGCATTATGAATTTTTGGTTACGCCATTTGGATTAACCAATGCCTCAGTTATATTCATAGCTTTGATGAATAGAATCTTCTCATCTTATCTCAATCAATTTGTCGTGATTTTCATCAATGATGTATTGGTATGCTCCAAGACCTGAGATGAACATGCCGACCATTTGAGGACTTCAATCTAGTTGTTGAGGGACCATCAACTATACGCTAAATTGGATAAATTCGATTTTTTATTGGAACAAGTTGCCTTCTTAGGGTATATAATTTTAAAAAATAAACTTATAGTAGACCCCGCTAAGATTGAGGCAATAACTAGTTGGCAAAGCCCAAAGATAGTTGTAGAAGTACAGGGTTTTGTTGGTCTAGCGGGCTATTATTGAAGATTTATTTAAGACTTTTCCAGGATGGCAGCACCGTTAATGAAATTAACTCGGAAGAATGAACCTTTTGTTTGGTTAGATGAATGCAAATCAAGTTTCCAATTCCTTAAGGAGAAATTGATCTTAGCTCCAATCATGTCTTTACCAGAAAGAAGTGGTGGATTTGTTATATAAACTGATGCTTTGAGAATCGGATTAGGATGTATATTGATGCAGAATGGAAAAGTGATAGCATACAAATCTCAGTCGTTGAAAGAGCATGAAAAGAATTGTGCCACGCATGATCTAGAGTTGGCAACTATCTTCTTTGCTTTAAAGTTATAGAGACATAACTTGTATGGAGAGAAATTTGGGTTCCATAATGATCATCATAGGCTTAAGTACCTATTCTTTTAACATGACCTTAGTATGAGACAACGCCTTTGGCTAGAGTTTATAAATGATTATGATTTTCCAATCAAGTACTTTCCAGGAAAAGGTAATGTAGTAGCTGATGCCTTTAGCAGGAAATCAATTATCAAAATGGTAGCTCTGTGTGGTGAGTGGTCTCTAGTGGAAGAATTCTGAGATTTGGATGTAGAATTGAATTCGTTGATGACAAAGTCATGCTATAGTGATGTCTGTCTTTAAATCAACCTTGATACAATACATTAAAGAGAGACAATTTGAAAAATCAAAGTTTGTTGAGATCAGTGACCAAATATCTTAGAGGCCATATTTCAGGATGGTTGATGGTGTGTTGTATTTGAGAGATAGACTATATGTCCCAGTAGTTCAAAATCTAAAAAAAGAAATCATGACTGAAGCACATCCTGCAAGATATTCCTTGCACCTTGAAAGTACTAAAATGTACCGAAATCTGAATGGCAGGTTTTGGTGGAATGACATGAAGAGAGACATTGCAGATTTTGTGGCAAGATGTCTTACTTGTCAATCTGTGAAAGCTAAACATAAAAAGCCTCCCGGTTTGTTCCACCTTTTCATTTTTAAAGTAAAAATGGAAAAATATTTCAATGGATTTGGTTTCAGGGCTGCCCTGGACGAACAAGCATCACGATACTATATGGGTGTTAGTCGATCAATTAACAAAATCACCCCATTTTATTCCCATTAGGAAAAGAATGAAATTCCATGGGATGGCCAAGACCTTTATCAATGAGATTACTTCGTTGCATGGCACCCTAGTTTCTCTAGTTTCAGAACGAGACAGTAGATTTGTATCTTCTTTCAGTAGTCTTTTTAGAAATCTATGGGCACCAAACTCAACTTCAACACTGTGTACTACCCTTAGACCAACGAACAATCAGAGCATACAATTGTGAATTTGCCTATAACAATAGTTACCATGTGAGCATCGAAATGGCTCAGTTTGAGGCCTTGTATGGACATAAGTGCCGTACGCCGATGTGCTAGGAAGAAGTTGGAAATTGAAGTTTCCATGGACCTTTTCTTGTTGCAGATACAGTAGAAAAAGTGTAAAAAGTCCAAGATAGGTTGAAGGTTGCATGATCTCATCAGAAGAGCTATGCTAATAACCATCATATAATTGTGCTTGAAAAGTGATGTGAAATGTAATGGATTCAAGTCCAACATTCACACATTTTAAGTGTTAAGAAGAATGGGAAAATAATTACAGCTCATCATTAATTTCCCTTCATTGACATAGGTTCAAACGCTCTGACAGTGGGGATGCAGGTTGTTTACAAGTTTTGAAAATTTACAATCCCTCCCTTTAGTCTCAGATGTGATCCAAACTCAGTCATTATAAGAAAATACATGAAAAGAAAAGGGAAATTGCAAGAAAAAGAATGCAGAGAGGGAGTGACCATGGCCACGGTCACTAATAAACAGTAGCCGAAATGGCCACTGTTTGTCCATGTTTTCGCTCGGCTTCACTTCTATAGTGTATTCAAGTTGCTAGAACTTGTGCTTTTCGACTTTTGGAGTGTTGAATAACCACCAAAAGTGCTTAATTTGGCCTTGAAATTTATTACAATCTTTCGTAATCATCACTTTTTGGTTACGGATAGTTTATGTACAAATCCGGAAAAAAGGTACTTTATATAAGCAAACTGAAGCCAAAGTTGTGTTATTCTGAACCTATAATTTTCAAAGAACAGAATGAAGCCTAAAGAGGTTTGTTCATAACTCCCAAGATGGCCAAAAGCCTCCTAAGTGAGAAGACAAAGGAATGTGATTTCATCCTTTGTATGTTTGTTGCTTCTTATATCCATCTTCTCTATGTGATATGCATCCTTCTTTTCCTTCTCTAAACTATTTTTTACCTTAAGTTAGTGAGAAGGATAAGAAGAAGTGAACTTGTAGTACTTAAAATGCTTGAGAAACTTGGTTAATTCCCTTGGAACTTATGTTTGAGAAGTTTTAAGTCTTTTGAACTTGTTTGGAACCCATTCCCAAGTACCAAGACTTGCCTTTTATAGACTTTAGAGGCAATTTCGGGAGTCATGGGAGGTTGAAGTTTGCAATGAAGTGGAGAAAACCATTGAAAACTACTGGGAACCACTTCACAGATGTCTGTGACTGTGGCTGCAGTCACGGACATGCTTAATTTTTGAGTTTTTATGTATGTGACCCATTTTCATCTATTTAGGGCCTGAGTGATGTCCAGTATTCATGAAACTTTGAAGGATGCTTTCTAACACTATTTTGAGTGTGTCATAGAAATTTCAACTTATTTTGACCTTCTGAAGCTAGTCAACCCCCTATTGACTTTTCATGAAAATGGGCCCTTATTCAGCTGTTTGAGGCCCAAATGACCTCGGATTGATTTAAAACTTGGATAAACTGATGTCGGGAGAATCTTGAATTTTCATCCCAATTTCATGTGGTTCGGATTTGGAAGCAGGATTTTAAACAGTAACCCACTTGTTATTGTTGGAAGTAGGTGGGTCTCATGGATAGATTTTCAAAACTTTTGACCCACTTGACACAGGGATCAACTATCCATAAAACCAAAAACCCAATTCAGGATGCATTACCCTCAATCTCGTGACCATGTACAGTAAATATTCTATCTAAAAGATGGAATCAAATAGCACTAAATATCCACAATAATCTACGACATGAAAGAAGTAGATCATACCTTTGGAGATCCGCAGTGTTCTAATGGAGAAGTTGCGACTCTACTTGATGATGAGAATCTTCAACACCGCTTAGCCTTCCACTCTATGACCCGAATTGGATTTCTTTTCTCTAGAAGATTGGTGGAATCTTCAGGAGAAATCCCAACTCGAAACTCCAAGGAACTAGAAGAGAGAAGGAGAGAGAAACTTGTGCAACTCTTGCACGAATAGGGTTTTGGGCGTGAGAGAGTCTTATTGGACGTCCAAGAGATTTTATAGACTTTCAAATCTCTCCCTTGTCTAATTGAAATAGAAGTCTTACTTCCAAAGCAATTAGCAACTTTCTCCTTTCCAAACTCTTCTTTCTAGAGTTCAAGTTGGATTAGTATTTTCAATATCTTGGGCTAGCGTGGGGACCACTAGGGATTCCTTAGAATGCTGGCTCCAACTGGAACACCACGACCCCACATCTCATGTGCAATCCGGGCCCACAGTTAATTGCAAATAACACCACTATATAAATGCAATTGCACTCCAGTCTTAGGAATAAATTATAATGAAGACCCTAAATTTTCCAATTACCACAAGTAGGCCCCTCTATCAATATCCGTGGATCAATTGGAATAAATCTGTCTCTTCCAATCTAAGTTCCACATCTTATTATCCTTAAGCCCCAATTAATCACAGTAATCATCAGTACCATCCAATTAACTCTTAATTGAGATGGGTGCGCACTTACTAATGACAAATCCATTAATTGGCACAAGGGGATAATAGAGATAGACTCCATCTTGATCATTCAATGTTCCCACAGTTTTACTACCACACACCCAAGACACCGAGGTGTTAACCTATAGTCGGCCTCAGTCATTGGTGACTCAAAGCAAATAAATAGATAGAAACTTGAGTTCATCAATGTCTCAGGATTGAGAGCCTATTGCTAGGGAATTATGAGAGCATACCTTATTATTAAGACGGAATTCCATAAGGTGCATCTCATGGTCCTTCAATACATCCAATGTACCAGCATCGTGATCCAGAATCTTACATTCTGATGATCGAGACAAATCACACTATCTCATAGTGATCAAAGTGCTGTAACCTTATCAAATGAGATGCCCAGTCTCATTACTGGTTGTGAAGCTATTTAAGTATAAGATTTGTGACATATATCTCCCGCATGTGGATCTCATCCATGCACATATATCACATCTAATATACTAATGGGACCCAGTTCAACTCATGAACCATTATGTCATATGTATTGGTCATGTGCATGAAGTAGTAAAATAATATTCATCTTATGAAAGTAAAGCATGATTTTATTGATAAATGAAGAAATTAATCAATTTATTACATTAACTGATGGATTGAGTCCACAAAATCTAACAGTTATATGTTCTAAGTCAATGTTTTTTTGTATTGTAGGCAGTTAGCTTGTTTTCTATTCGCATGATGATTAATTGATCCGAAACTTTGAGGAATTGACATTGAGCACATTTTGAGTCTCTGACACAAACTTCATCAGCTTTACTTCTTAGAAGTAGGATTTTTGGTCAGTGACCTCCATGACTTAAGGGTCACGAACTTCTAGCTGACATGTAATTCAAGTAGGGTTAGACAAAGTCCTCTTGGCTTGAAAATTTACAGAACCACTTTTGAGTATAACTTAAGCTTTGTGTCCAAATTTTATCAACTTTGGTCACCTGGAAGTACAACTTTGGTTAGTGACCCCATGCCTTGGGGGTCACTGACCCAAAGCCGACATGTTTGTTGACTTTGGGTCATATGACATCCACTTGACTTAAAATTTTGCAAAGTCCCTCCAAAATATAATTTAAGCTTCCTCCAGGAGTTCCAGCCAATTTTGCGATGTGGAAGTGTCTATTGTTATAGTGACCCCAAAGAGCTGAAAAACAGTCACTAAAGCTTGAATTTGAACTAAAATGAAGTCTAAATGCTTTGGAATTTTGAAGCATCATTCCTAAGAATAATTTGGAGTGCCGTTTGATTTTCAGCCACTTTGGTAACTCAGAAGCTTGAGTGTGCTCAATGACCACTAAACTTTGACCCAATGAACCTGAAATTGAAAGTTTGGTGAGTTGAGTGACCAAATGAAGTCTGTTAACTCTAAATTTTGAGCTGTTACACCCTGAGCCCATCTAAAGTTTTCTAAATGAGCTGCATTAGTTTTGAACATCTGGATGCAGCACTTGACCCGGCCTTCCACAATCCTAGGATTTATGTTCGCTTGGGTTGAAATTTGCTTGTAATGTCTTCTCTGCAACATTTGTAATTTTTTATTGGTCAACACCGTAGACCCGTCGAATTCCAAGTGGGAGACATGGTTTTCTTGAAAGTTTTTCCAATGAACGGTACTATCAGGTTTGGACAGAAAGGCAAGCTTACTTCACAATTTGTAGGACCTTTTGAAATCCAGAACAGATTTAGAGATTTGGCTTATAGGATAGAATTACCACTGCAACTCCTTAGAGTCCACAACATGTTCCACGTGTTGATGCTTAGGAAGTATCTTTCAAACCCTTCATATGTTCTTAAGATTGATGGCATTCAAGTGAGATCACATGGAAGCTATGAAGAGCATCCGTTTTGTGTCATTGACACAAAGGACCAAGTGTTGCATACCTGTGCTATCAAATGGGTCAAAATTCTTTGGGAACATCATGGACCAAAAGAAGCCAAATGGGAGCTCAAGGAACAAGTTCGAGAAAAGTATCCAAGAATTTTACCTGAGGTATGTTGCATTCAGAGGATCGGATGATTTTGAAGAGGGGGAGGATGTAGGTCCAAACCTGAGCTAATCTTGATTTACTATAATTAAACTTATTTTATTGTAATTAATACTTGTTTACACTAATTCAACCCAAATTCTCTTTGGTTTGGGTGATGGATAGGTAGTTAGGTGGGGTTAAAACTTTACTTAAGTAGCCAAGTACCTTCTTGTAATTTAGAATTGCATGGTTTTGTATCATATTAGCATTATATTAATTGCATCATGTGTATTTAATCTTATGGATCATCTTTCATGTTTGGCCCAACTCAATTCGCCTCCATTTTGGCCCAATTAGAGTCCATTTGACTTTGTATGTAAATTCTTTAAGCAAACCAGACTTACTTACAATTCCCAGGAAATTTGATTTAAAAACAATCAAAACCTATTCATCCCTCTTAATCTTTTCAAGAGCTACTGCTGGAGCTTCTCCTCTTCTCTTATTCTCCTCCACTTCTTCTTCCTGCAAAATCCAAGAGTAAAAGGGGTTTGCATGTGTGTTGAGCAACTCCATCTTCTTTCACCTCATCTTCTTGCTTGTCTGATGTAACACTCCGATCCCCTTTGAGCCGGATTAGTGGCTCATTAGTGTGTTTTCGTGTTGTTTATTTCTTTTGGATTCGGTTTTGGGTCTTGGATAGGTAGTTGAGTAACTTTTGACCTGAGATAGGTAGTTCTAAGCCCTTTTTCGTAATTTTGCTTTTACTTTGAGTGCATCATATTTGCATCATCTTGGTGTCAGCATGTGTATTTTGTTGAGCTTGTTATTTTCCGTAACTGTAACAACCTGCCCCGCACCATTGAGGTATTATCCGCTTTGGACTCACTGACGGCAAAGACCGGATCTTATCCTCACGTATTAATCTCTGGGCAGAGCCACCAGGGAATACCCAATAAATCAGAGATATACAAAGCCAGAGATATACAGAGCATAGCAGGAATCCAGAGCATAGCATAGATTAAGTCAAAGCACAGCATAGATCAAAGCTTAGTGCGAAACGAAGAATAAAACGAATACAGGACAGAAGCAAAAGGATCTCGTAATGCATAGACATAGATCAACAGAGTAGAGGGCAAAATGGTAAACAATATGCAATGCATCTCAGATTAATACGGAGTCAAGGTTCATTACAAGCCAACCTTAATCTAGTTGTTCACTGTCACTAACCGTGCATGTTGGTGTAGTTTTAAGTTATTCAATGCACCGTTGCCATCAAAGTGTTGCACTAAGTTCCTTACGTGCACTGAAGTCCCTTAAACCAACACCCATGGGGAGGTGCTTAACAGTAAATCAACACTCACATGAATAAGTCACAGCCTAATAAACTATTCATGCGATCCAAAGAATCCATTGGGCCAGCTTACATGGGTAGTTAACCTGTATTTTAGCCCTACAAGGTCACACCATTATCCTAAGATTGAGTTCAGATTTTCCAGGTCTTACAGTTTAGCCATGGGTGACCTACGGCTTAGCCGTATACACCTTACGGCCTAGCCGTAACTTGCACTACAGCTTAACCGTGGTTCCCTTCAAAACACAGCTAAACTGGTCATCTTCCACCTCTGATCTGATACCTTTTACGGCTGAGCTACGGTTCAGTATATGGCTTAGTCGTAGACCAATCCAGGGCTTAGCCGTAGCCACACCGTAGAAGTACTGTATCGGGAAAGTTTCGACTGATCAGAGATTTAATTCACGGCTTGGTCACGGCTAGCTTACAGCTCAGCCGTAGAACAAATTACGGTTCAGCCGTAGCCTAGCCATAGAACAAAATTCAAATTTTCAGGTCTCTGGAATGTGAGCCGTACAAGGTTACGGCTTAGCCGTACAATACAGAGAACCAATTCGGGTTGAGTACAGAAACTGGAATTTTGGTACAGAAATGTCTCAAAACAAGCTCATCTGATCCTAACATCTTAGAAATTGGCTGTAAAACATTCTATACAAAGAATAAGAATGAATCAAAGCAATCAAACAAAACACCCATATGTGTTAAACAATCCTGTATAAACTTGCCTCAATTTAAATCCATTCATAGTGTTTAAGTAATCCTTGCCGTCAATATAATTAAATCATATACCCATTATTCCTAGTGAACCTTGAGGCAAAATCGGAGACGGAGCTTCTGCTAAGTGTGGGCCCGTGAGACAAAATAGGAGTATCTAAGGTTGAGAGGGTTCGAGCTTTATTAGTTCATTTAAGTATGCATTATTTGATTATCAGTTACTCTATTTAATTCCAACCTTCATGATTGAATACTATCTCAAGACCGATATATGCTTCTGTGTAAATATGAGTCAATCGCTGTATATGATAAGTACAAAAGTAAGAATTCTAATAGGTCTTAAGACCTTTGAGTCGGCACCATTTAGCTTGTACCCATAGGAGGTTCGACGAGACTGAATGAGGATATTCCATATGTTACCTACTACAATAGTTGTATGAAGAGTTGGTCGGCACTTTTAGGGTAGCTAAACGGTCTTGGCTCGAGGCTAGTGATTTCTCACCATACGATATGCTCTCTATCTAGAGAGAAGATAGCCATGTGGATGCCAATTAGTATGTTATTGTATTTCATTTATGATTATTACTCATGCTTAATCACATGCACAATATGCCTAGTTTCCATTATTACTCTCTTTAATCAACATGTTTTCTAATCCAATGATGCATCATGATAGTCTTATGTACTCTTATATTTGCTTCACCATCATATTAATAGTGCTACCCTTGGTGTTATAGGTATAGAACCCAATGCTAGTATGGCAGTCGATGTGCCTGATTGCACTCGAAACGTGACGTGAAATGCAACAGATTTAAGTCCAAAATTCACATACTTTAAGCGTTAAGAACAAGGGAAAATAATTATAGTTCATCATTATTTTCCTTTTATTTACATGGGTTGTCACGACCCGAGCCCAGAATTCGGGGGTTAGCGAAAAGCTAAACCTGTGACACACGTACTCCCGTGCACGTGCACCCAAACCCAGTCCAGATGCACGCACACAAGGGATCTAACACGTGCGAACTAAGCGTACGCGGAAGCTGTACATATCATAGCAAGCAACAAAGAAAATAAATAAATAGCGGAAGCTAAAACAAATGCGGAACGAAAAAGACAAAGATAATCACAACTGGAAAACCAAATACGAGTCTGAATACACGACAAAATAAAGATGTACAAATATACAGATGACAAAGTCCAAAGTCCAAAGAGTCCCAAAATACAAAGTCCCCAAAAACCAAAACTCAAAATCCAAAATAAAAGCCACTGGAAGTATGCATGAACGCACTCGGCAGAGATGATCAGGCCCACTCTGCCAAACCTGAGGGTGCCTCTACACTCGCGCCTGCAGCCTCCTCGACCGCCGGGGAGCTGGGCAAGGTATCTGTGCCTGCAACACCACAGACAACACAAATGAATACAACGATCCAGCAAATATAAGTAACAGAGATGAAACACTCATAGTATCAAAGCTGAATAAATGACAGAATAATGATTTCAGAATTTCATCTTAATAAGCTAAGCAAATCGTGCATAGAAGTAAAGCATGATATGTGAATCAAACATAGAAATACTGACTAAGTGGCTACTACGTTAACCAAGTTCTCTCCAATAGAGAGCAGAGCAAAGCAGAGCAGAGGAGAACACCACTGACCGGGCCAGGGTACAAGTGGGTCTCAGGTTCCTGGGTTCCGGGGTCCCAAGACAAAGCGACACTGCAGTGAATACAGAGATACAGAGATCTAAGCCAGAGGTAACCCCGTCGGGCATCCTAGGCTGAGGCTGAGTAGAGCCAGACTAATACCAATCAAATCAAATCCATAGAAAGGGAGATTATCCGCTTTGGATTCACCGATGACAAAGACCGGATCTTATCCTCACGTATTAACCTCTGGGCAGAGCCACCAGGGAATACCCAAACTCAGAGATAAGCAAAGCCAGCAGAGCATAGATATAAATCCAAAGCACAGCATAGATCAAAGCATAGTGCGGAACGAAGAATGAAACGGATATACAGAACGAAAGCAAAAATGACTACGGAATGCATAACATAGATTAACAGAGCAGAGGGCAAAACTGTAAACAATATGCAATGCATCTCAGATTAATACGGAATCAAGGTTCATTACAAGCCAGTCCTAAGCTAGTTGTTCACTGTCACTAACCGTGCATGTTGATGTAGTTTTAAGTTAGTCAATACACCGTTGCCATCAAAGTGTTGCGGAATCTTTGCGTGCACCGACGTCCCTTAAACCAACACCCATGGGGAGGTGCTTAACAGTAAAACAACACTCACATGAATAGGTCACAGCCTAACAGGCTATTCATGCGTTTCAAGAATCCATTGGGCCGGTTTACATGAGTGGTCAACCCGTGTTTGAGCCCTACAAGTCTCACCATTATCCTAAGTTATGTTTCAGAATTGCCATGCCTAACGGTTTAGCTATGAGGGACCTATGGTTGAGCCGAAGACATCTTACGCGCTCGTCGTACTATGCACTACGGCTTCACCTTGGTTCCATTAAAACACAGCTAAACTGATTATCCTTCCACCTCTGATTTGGTACCTTTTTCGGCTGAGCTACGGTCAGTATACGGCTTAGCCGTAGACCAATCCACGGCTTAGCCGTAGCATTCCACGGCTTAGCCGTAGCCTCACCGTAGGAGTACTGATATCAGAAAAGTTTCGACTGATCAGAGATTTAGTTCACGGCTGGGGTATGGTTGGGTCACGGCTAGCTTACGGCTCAGCCGTAGGACAAATTACGGCTTAGCCGTAGCCTAGCCGTAGAACAAAACTCAAATTTCGAGTCTCTGGAAATCAAGCCGTAGAAGTTCACGGCTTAGCCGTACAATACAGAGATGAATTCGGGCTGAGTACAGAAACGAAATTTTGACACAGAAACTGCACAAAATGAGTTACAGAGGTTCCATTTTACCAAATGTGGCTGTAAAACATCAGATACACTAAAGAAGATGGAAATCAAAGCATTCAAATAGAGCACCCATGTGTGTTATCAAAGTCTGTACTTATACTTGCCTCAAATCTCTACCAAATCCACTGACTCAAGCTCCCAAAGCAACTAAAATCAAAGCAAATCAAAGAGATACACCATGCATGAGATGAAGACAAAGCAATCATAGAATGAGAGATCCAATTTGGAGAAGAAACACAAAGAACCCACTTACCTCAAGCAATAGACAGAGAGGAGAGGGAAAGAACCCAAATCACACAAGGGATCCAATCCTCAATCGAGCAAGAGAAGGAAAGAGGAGAGAGAGAGAGAGAGAGAGAGAGAGAAATGAACGAACGTGGAGCTGCTCCTAATCTTGCATGCAATCGATCGAGACAAATGGGCAAGGAGAAGGACACCTGTGAGCTGACTTGTATATATAAGTTTTGGGGTTTAAGTCAAAGTCCGATGAGTTTATACTAATTACAGTTCAAGTCACGCGAAGGTCCAACTTCTCCAATTGACCCCAAACGGATCTGACACAGTTATGGAATATAACGAGCTCAACAAAATACGCGTGCTGACACCAAGATGATGCAAAGATGATATGAGCAAAACAAAAGCAAAATTACGAAAAAGGGCTTAGAACTACCTATTCCAGGTCAAAGGTCACTCAACTACCTATCCAAGGCCCAAAACCAAGTCCAAAAGAATAAACAAAACAAAAACACACTAATGAGCCACTAATCCGGCTCAAAGGGGATCGGAGTGTTACATGGGTTCAAATGCTTTAACCTCGGGGATGCAGGTTGTTTACAAGTTTTGAAAAAATTGCAACCCTCCTTCTAGTCTCAGATGTGATCCAAACTCATAAAGTATAAAAACAATACATGAAAAAAGAGAAAAAAAATGCAAAAAATAAAGTGCAGGGAGGTAGTGACCATGGCTCACAGCCACTGGCAAACAATGGCTGAAAAGCCAATGTTTGCTTCTATTTTCTCTCTATTTCACTTCTACGATTTCTTCAAAGTGCTAGAACTTGCTTCCTTCGATTCTTGGAGTGTTAAATGACCGCCAAAAGTGCTTGATTTGGCTATAAAATCTACTTAAACATTTGATAACCATCACCTTTTAGTTACGGACTATTTTTGTACAAATCCGAAAACGATACGTAAACAAGCAAAAATGGAGCCAAAGTTATATCATTTTGAACCTATAATTTTCAAGGAATAGAATAAAACTTAAAAAGGCTTATTTAAAACTTCCGGGATGGCCCAAAACCTTTCCTAAATGAGAAAATCAAAAGAAAAAACTTCATTCAAATGGCTTTTGCATTTATTTTCTCCAAGTGAGATGCATGCTTCTTCTTTTTCTCTGAACTATTTCTCACCTTAAGTTAGTAAGAAAGGAGGAGATGAAGTAGGCTTGAAGTGCTGGAACTGCTTTGGAAGTCTTGTGGATCCTTGTAACTAGGTTTGTAACTTGTTGAAATTGATTGATTGCTTGAAACTTGCTTCGAATCTTACTTCAACTTACTTCACCCCCTTTTTTAGAGCCTAAGTATACCTTTTATAGGCTTCAGAGGAAGTTAAGAAAGTTCCCAATAGTTGCAAAGGAGTCACACTTTGAAATAAAGTAAAATAACTCCTAGAAACCATTTAGGACCAAGTCACAGGTGTTTATGACCGCAGGTTGTGGTCACTAACAAGACCTAGTTTTGGATTTTTGCACATGTGACCCGTTTTTGCCTATTTAGGGCCTGAAATATGTCCGATCTTCATGAAACTTGGAGGGATGCTTTTTGACACTATTTTGAGTGTACCCTAGAAATTTTAGCCCGTTTTGACCTTTTAAAGTTGGCTGACTCCCCCGTTGACTTTTCATGAAAATGGGCTCTTATTTCAGTTGTTTGAGACCCAAATGACCTCGGTTTGGTTTGAAACTTGAAGGGACTGATGTCAAAGATATCTTGGAGTGTCCATCCAAATTGCATATAGTTAGGATTTGTGGAAGTAGGATTTCGAATAGTGACCCACTTGTTTGTTTAAGTCACTATTCACCTTACAGTGTGGACAATTAGTTTGTTTTCTACCCAAATGATGTTTAATTAACTTTAAACATATTTTGATTCTCTGATCCGAATTTCATCAGCTTTGGCCTTCTAAAAGTAGGACTTTGATAAGTGGCCCCCATGATTCGGAAACCATAAACTCTCAGCTGACATGTCGTTGAAGTAGGCTCAAACAAAGTCCTTTTGATTTGAGGATTTGTAGAATCTCCTTTGAGCATGACTAAAGCTTTGTGTCTAAATTTCATCAAGTTAAGGCATCGAGAAGCAAGACTTTGGTTAGTCACCCCATGCCTCGGGGGTCGTGGACCCAAAATTGACATGTTTGTTCAATTTAGGTCAAATGATGTTTGTTTCACCTGCAATTTTGTAGAGCCTCCTTTAAGCATAATTTGAGCTTCCTCCAAGAGTTTTAGCTGATTTGATCTTCATGAGGTGTCACTTTGTACAGTGACCCCACAAAGCTTAGTAGACAAATATCCGAACTGAGTTTAGGTTTAAATGATGTCCAAATGCTCTGAAACTTTGAAGGATAGTCTTTGAATGTATTTGAAGACATTCCATTGAATTTCAACTTGTTTTGACATGTAGAAGTGTCAGTTTCCACTGTGACCCCCAAGGAGCTAGCAGATAATCATTGACTCTTAGTTTAAGCTGCGATGAAGTCCAAATGCTTTGAAACTTTGCAACATCATTCCCATGCATGTTTTGGAGTTTCCGTAAGATTTTTAGCTATTTTGGTAACCCCGATGCTTGAGTGTGTTCAATGACCTTTAGACTCTAAGCTAATGAACCTTAAATTTGAAGTTTGGTTAGTCAAGTGACCAAATAAAGTTCACTAACTCTGGAATTGGAACTGCTACACTCTGAGCTTAGCTGAAGTCTTCTAAGTGGATTGCATCAGCTATGAACATCTAGATGTAGTACTTGACTTGTCATTCCACAATCCTATGGTTTTTGTACCATTGGTTTGGAATTTTCTTCTAATATCTATACTGCAACATTTGTAATTTTTTGAGTCAACAGCACCCTCAGAGGGAGCCATAGCAGTACCTCGGGGTATAGATGAGTGGAATGAGGATGATGTCTATTACTAATCATCCTATGTAATGCATCAAAGGGTTTCATTTTGAGTTACTTAGGAGTAGCCATGCTTGGGCTTATGGATATACTATGCTAATTTTGGAATCCCTATTTAAGGGACATGACATTCAAGATGATGTATATGTTTTATGTATCTTAATATTATGTGCATGCGGATGGCTTAATTAAAGACCTTGGTTCATATTAATGAATTAATCCGGTTTTATTAGTATCTATGATATGTACAAGTGAATTCTCCAAGTTTCTTTTTAATTGTGTAAAATGATTGTTATGTGTTTACAGATCTTCCTCACACGTACCTGTGGAATCACCCTTTTGGCAATTTGTATGTGGATTGATATGGCACGAATTGCACAGGTTATGTGTGCCACATTCCGGGATCCACCTTAATCCCTAATTCTCGAGTTCGAGGCATGACAGTTGAATTGTTGGATTACTAATTTGTATCTACAATACATAATGTCCCATTAAGTGGATTGTAGCTTACGATTGAGGATGGCGTGTTTTACGTATGTCATTATAGAAAGCCCATAATCATATGAATTCTCTTTTAAAGGAATATCCTCCATGGTCACGTCTTCCAATCTTTTGGGCTTTCCTAATTAAAAGAAGCGAAAGACTTACTTAGCCTTAGCCAAGTAATTACATAAACAAAGATTACTGTTAGAACATCATCAATGATCACCAATAAAGTATAAATGTCATTTCATATAAAACTAACAAATGCCATAGCTTTATCCAAATATTGCTCATCATTTGACAAACGAACATAATATTCCCACCTTCTTCCATTTGGAAATCCCATGAGGAACTGATCAAAAGAAAATTGCATGGTGTTAAAAAACTCAAGACAACCTTCTTGACAGTCCCAGGAACTTTTTCTTCCCTTATTTCTGATGAGGTACTTTAGGGTTTTGTTGACATCAACATAATGAGGAGCAATTTCGGTATAGAAATATGAGATTTGGGCGGGAGGTCCTCTATCAATAATACAAACTTTTGGGTTCTTAGTTGTGGTTACCCTAATTAATGGGATTTTTTTGGTAAATCCCCCTTACATAATATATATATATGTGATCTCATATTTGGCTTGTGATTCCCAATACAAAAAGAATTTAAAACATGCATACATAAAAATAAGAAAAAAGAAGAAGAAGAAGAAGAAGAAGGTAACATACCCCACTTTTGATTCCAATCACTACAAGTTGGTGGTACTTCCTTTCCAGGATGAAAATTCGAAGTTTCCTCAAACTCACTTACACAGAGAATGTATAGTGAGTTAAAAGGGATAAGAGGAAACTCAAGCTTGCTCTTTCTTTAAGAGTACTAAGCAAACCAGCATTTCAAATTTTGAATCTTTAACGGAGACCAAGTCCGAGTCTACCCATTAAGATATTGGTTGCGGACAACCCATTCAGTTTGACTCATTTAAATGGTGCAAACAGTATTTGATGCCTACTTATGGATAATGGCCCGGCCCATTAAGAAAAAAAAATCATTAATTATCTAAATTGGAGAATGTAATAGTCATGAAGATCTAGGTGAAAGCAAAGGATGACTTCTTAACAGCGAAAACAAGGAGCAAGAAAATTTTCATTTTAGTTTTCTTGTATTTTCTTTGTAAATTTTTTATGAAGTCATATGTCATGGTAATCTGAGGTTTTCCATCAAGGATGTAATTAATAGTCGATGAATTTTTATGATCAAGAGTATGATGTACCCACACAAATGAAATGTAAAACCTCCCATTAAATGGAGGGAAATTTGTATCTAATGAATTTTAGTGTATTTCTTTTATTTATGCATGAATTTATTATGTACAAATTTTTGGAACACACGGTGGGACATACTCTTCTTCTCATCTTAAAAGGAATTATCAACTTCTTAACTAAATCTTAAATTAAAAATGGAGGAAAATTGAATATGAAATTAAAATCGCGTTCGACAACTCCAAGGTGGTTGTTATTACTAAAGTAGAGCTCAAAGTGAAATTAACACTGGAGATCATTCATGTTGCTGCCTTGGCCCCACTTACATTAATGTTTTGGATCTTAAACAAGTACCACGCACTGAGGGCATTATTCAATTAGCAAGGAGAGCCCAATCTTCGGATCTCGATTTGCAATTCCTATGAAATCCTCTAATCTTAAACGCATCTTCAAAGCAGCAAAGATCCCAAGGGCTACTGTGGCAATGATGGTTACCTCCGAGGGCCAGCCATGCCCACAAACTTGAAGTCAATCAAAGAGAACCAGTGAGGGTGTCTTCAGCACAAAGGCGTGCTCTTATAGTTCTCACGTCAAAGGGAAAGAAGAATACCAGGGCTCGAAAGGTCAAATTAACAAAGTTTGTTGATCTAGTTGATTCTTCCTCTTCATCAAATTCAGCAGAGGAGTCTTCTTTCTCAAGAAAGCTGCTCTACAACCAACTTAAAGCCATCTTCATGGAAAATGAATTCCCGCCCCATGTGCACATCACCGTTAACACTCCATCATCTCCACTGTGGCAGTAATGGTTACCTCGGAGGTCCAGTCGCGCACAAACTCAAAGTCAATCAAAGAGAACTGGTGAGGGATTGTCTTTAATACAAAGACGTGGTCTCATAGTTCTCACATCAAAGGGAAAGAAGACTACTAGGGCTCAAAAAGTCAAATCAACAAAGCTTGTTGATCCAGTTGAGGAGTCTTCTGTCTCGAGCAAATAGTTCTACAACCAACTTGAAGCCATCTTCATGGAAGAGGAATTCCCGCCACATGTGCACAATGCTATCAACACTCCATCAACTCCGTCTCTATCATAAAAAACGTTCACCGATGTTCTAGTGATAGGTGTTGATGGGGGAAAGACAATGGAGGAAATAAGAGCTGAATTACAACAAAAATTGATGAAAAAAAGCATAAATTGCATCATTTAAACAACCTAAGGATCGCTCCTTGGGTTCATCAAATGATGGTGTTGATCTTGATTTAAATACTTTGTACTTTGAACAATTGAAGAAGTCACAACGCCTTATGGGAAAATTAATTTTGATTACCAAAAACAATATACATTTCATATCAATGGAGTCCCATTTCCATCGGGATATACAATATCCAAATTTGAACAATTCAATGGTTTAAGCGATCCAAATGAATTTTTGGTGCATTTTGTTACCTTATGTAGAGATATAGATAAAAGTTTTACCTTTCCTTTGAAGAAAATTCGTAACAAGATTAAAAGGAGCAGCAGCTTTCATGTTGTGTTCACACCTACCAACAGAGGGAATGGCAACATGGGAGGATATGAAATATGTATTTCTTTAACACTTCTATAGCATCAATCAGGAAGTTGGAAATGAAGAACTCACTAAATCCTCTCAGCGACCTAATGAAACTGCTGAGCAATATATATCACGATGGGGAGATCTTAGCCTTCGTTATCTTACCCTACTTTCTGGGAAGCAAAAGATTAAACTATGCTTGAGGGGTCTAAATCATGAGACACGATATCCTCTGTTGGCTTCACCTATGGAAACTTTTGAAGCCCTGAATCAAAAGGCTCATGAATTGGAAAACTCCACTTTAAAGCATAACAAGGAAATTGACAGAACTAAGAAAGTGACTCCATCACCATCAATAACTCACCAAAAGGTACCTCCAAAGAAAGAGGTGACCAATGTTGAAGTCAGGAAAACCAAAGATAAATAGCAAGTGAATAATATTGCACAATCAAAGCAAAAGAAAAATACTAGAAGAAAATGTCCATCATTAAAAGAAAGAATGGAAAAGGTTTATCCTTTCTTGAATGAAGACGTTGAAGATCTTCTAGAAAAACTAATGTAGAGAAATAAGTTGGAATTACTAGAGCCAAAGAAACTCAATGAAGTTGACAAAGTCGATCATCCAAAATTTGCAAATACCATCAGATGACTAATCATAAAGCTAGTGATTGCTTTGTCTTAAAGGAAAAGATACAAGCTCTGATAGATGAGGGGATTATCAAATTACCAAGAAATCAAGCAGCGAGACCAAAGCAATTGTCATGTCCCGAATTTTTTTATATTGGGTCACACCGTTTGTCGGGTTTGAGTGGGGTTAAGAGGGTCAGATAGATTGATTTAACACAAATGGGCCTGAGTTAATGGACCCTTTTTGGGCCAAATGACTCTTTTTGAAATTTCTTAAAACCCACTAGAAAGCAGGGGGCCCTTCCTTGTAATTTAGAAAAACCCCCTCTCTTATATAAATTCTGCTCTTAGGGTTTCTCCCCCTTTCTCCAACCCTCTTCTTTTCTTCTTCAACCCAAAACCCTAGAGGCTCTCTAAGGGGGAAACCAAGGTGGGCTTTTTCAAACTTTGATCTTCAGATCTACTTTGGCTTCAATATCCAAGCAAGTGGATAGCTAAAACAATGATTTTTGGTTCTTACAATATGTTTTAGTTGCTCGTTGATTAACACACTTTTTGGCATAACTTCTTCTTGTTTGGATTAATGGCTTTTGAGGGTAATAGTTGTGGGTTGATTTTCTTCCAGACTTATAAAGATGATTTATGTTTGTGTTTTGTTTTTTTTTTTTTTTAAATTTGGAGCAGCCGCTGCCCAGGCAGCAGGCCAGGTGGGTTGGGCCGGCCTGGCTGGTCTGGCCCGACCTGGCTAGTCTGGGCTCGGCCTGGCTGTCTGGGCCCAGGTGCGGGTCTAGGCCCGTCAGCCCATTTTCTTTTCAAAAAATATATATATTATTAAATATATATATTTATACACAATATTACTAAATAAATAATTAGGTTAGGATAATCTTATAAAGAATTAAAAGGTTATGTTTTGATTAATGGTTTAGTATTTTAATGGAGATTAGGTTTTATTAAATTAATTTTAATATGATGTTATTAGAAATGTATCTTGGATTATTTATAAATTTAATTGAGAGTTATGAAATTTTGATTAATGTTCATTTAGGTTGATTTAAATAAACTAAAAAGGTATTTGGTAGCGATTAAACCGTAAATAGAATGTATATATAATTTTAAATTGGATTCTTAATTGAGTTAGATTTCAAATTGGGATCCGAAATTTGTACCTTTTGTTTTGTATAAAATGATAATATGTATTTGTACACAACAATGATATTAACGAATTAATTATTTTCTTTCCCCTTTTTGATCGTGACTTGATTTAACTTTGGATTCAGAAATTGAACATCTTTTACCTAATTTGTAAAACACACTAATTATATATAATTGGATTAGATGAATTATATCTTTTAGGAATGTTAGTTGAATGTTCACATGAGAATTAGACTAAATGCAGAATGGGAATGTGAGGTTCGGGATACACCACATGATAGGCACCAAAAGTAGTATATCAGCATCGTTGGGTCATATTTTCATTGTGATAGAGAGTTAGTTCTCATGTGCATATTTATCTAACTTGACCGTTGGTGGATTAGTGCTTACCCTCAAGAATTTGAATTGACACACGTTCGTAATACACTTTCAAATTTAAGTACTCTAAATACTCAAAATGATATTGGATTGAATGTTGGGATTGAGGGTTTCATATCATGGTTCATTCTGCATCGATATACGTATGTATTTGTAAATAAGTATATTTGTATATATGTATCTGACCGGCTGCAGTTCGGAGGTGGACGTACACCATCGGGTCAGCGTATACTGTGGATAATAGTATACAGCTGTGCCTTCTGTTATTATCTGTGGGATTACCCATTTCTGTTATTATCTGCGGGATTACCCGTTTCTATTATCTGTATTCGGGATTACCCGTTTCTGCATATTTATCTGCGGGGATATCTGTTTCTGCGCATTCATGCCATTGGGGTTTGCATCTGATTTATTTTGGTTCATAATGAATATATCATTTAATTCAGTTGATTAATCTATTGTTGCAGCTTACCCTCTTGCCAGATTATGTCAATCTGACCCACTACTTCTGGTGTCTAGGTTCCATTGCCGGTGCCGAACCGGAGGGTCAAGGGACGCAGGAAATTCCGCCAAATGGCGGAGTTGTTGAGTGGAGCACCGATGACATCATCTGAGGTGTCCTAGTGCGGTGCTGGGTTCGAAACTTTAGATTATATAATAAGGCCATGTCTGGGCCATTAGTTATTAATTTAAATTTGGTTGTTTTGAAATTTTAACTCTAATTGTGATGCTTCGAAGCACTTGACTCTGGTTTTATTATTAATGAGATTTATTACCTTATTGTGATGTGATATCCGTCTGCGATGAGTATGGATTTTTGTTCCGCGTGTGATTTTGGTTGCTTGATCACCAAGCATAGCCTCACGAAGGACTTTGATCCACCCGAAATTGGGGCCCGTACTGTTTATATTTAAAAAAAATTTTAATTGGCCCCAATTCTCACACCCCTGGAACCGGGTTTGGATCCGGCCCAGTTTTGGGGGCGTGACAGCAACTGCTGACATTAATCCTGTATTTGTCCTTGAAAAGCAGGAGTGGGAAGAAATTAACACTCAAAAGAAATGGAACAAGAAATTGAGTAATGGCAGAAATTTGAAGTTTATTGCATCAACCTCTGCTCAAGAAAAGAAAAAGGTCCGAAAAGGTGAGCCACCTTAACAAAGTAAGTTAGATACAAGAAAATGAATTATGCGAGCAAGCATAAAACTCATGACCAGCAAGTGATAGGCATATCAAAGTCTAGGGTCATGGTGACACTAAAAGAATATATGCCACTTGAGTTCTTCTCAACTCACCCAATCATAAGAACTCAACATAAAAATAAATAAATAAATAAAACATGATGTTGAAGGCAAATAGAAAAGAATAGAGATTGCCTTTTGTTACAATGCAGGTTTTAAGATAAACTATAACTTAGAATCTCTTTCAAAAATCATTGAAAGAGTTCAATGGCTAGAAGAACACATGGAAGAATTTTTGGACTTCTTAAATTGAAATGAAAATAAATTTGATGAATCTTCAGCCTCTCCTAAATTTGCTTGACCTTCTCACTAGTATCACTAACCATCGACAGTCAATGGAAACTCCGGGCTCTAGACTCCGCCCAACACACTGGAGTCCTACATCTCCTCTCATACAAGGCTTCAAATGGAGCCATGCCAATGCTGGAATGATAGCTGTTGTTGTAAGAAAATTCACACATAGCTAAACTCTCATCCTAACTTACCTTAAAATCAAGAATGCATACCCTCAACATGTCCTCCAAAGTCTGATTGGTACTCTCTATCTGCCCATCAGTTTGAGGGTGATAGGTTGTACTAAAATTCAACTTGGTACCCAATGCTTCTTGAAGTTGATCGCATTTGAAACATGATGTAAATATGCAACAAATTTTATTCTAACATTCACACACTTCAAGCGTTAAGAAAAATGAGAAATAACTACAGTTCATCATTATTTTTCCTTTATTTGCATAGGTTCAAATGCTCTGACAGTGAGGATGTAGGTTGTTTATAAGTTTTGAAACATTAAGACCCCTCCTTCTAGTCTCAAATGCGATCTAAATCCGGAATTTACAAGAAAATACATGAAAATTAGAAGAAAACACAAAAAAAAGAAGAGACAGATGGGAATGTCTGTGGCAAAAAAGGCCACTATTTGCTCCTTTTTTTACACTCTGTTTCATTTTTGTGATGCTTTTAGAGTGCTGGAATTCATTTTCTTCGATCTTTGGAGTGTTGAATGACCATCAACAGGGCTAAATTTGGCAATGGAATCGATCAAAACCTTTGGTGATCATCAATTTTGGTCACGAACTATTTTTGTACAAATCCAAAAAGGGTGCTGTGTACAAACAAAATGGAGTGAAAGTTGTGTCATTTTGAACCTATGATTTTCAAAGGATAGAATGAAGTCTAAAGAGGCCTTTTCACAACTTCTGGGATGACTCCAAAACCCTCTTAAGTGAGAAGAACAAAGGAATTGATTTCATCCTTTATATGCTTGATAGCACTTGAACATCAACTTCTTTAAACAATACACATGCTTCTTTTCTTTCTCTGAACCATTTCACACCTTAAGTAAGTGAGAAGGAGAAGAAAAAGTGGGCTAGGACTACTTGAAGTGCCTTTTTACTTGCTTGATCTTACTTAGAAGTTGCTTCGAACCTTGAAACTTGTCTCTAGGACTTTGGAACTGTTGTCTCTCCTTTCCCAAGTGTCAAAACTCCCTTTTTATTCATTTCAGAAGTGGTTTAGGGAGTTATGTCAAGTTAAAGTTCAAAAAGGAGTGGAGGGAACTACTAAAAATCATAGAAAACTGCTCCACAAGTGTCAGTGACCCTGGCCGCGGTCACTTTCAGGTTCCATTTTGGACTTTTTGCATATGTCACCCATTTTCGCTTGTTTGGGGCCCAAATGATGTCCAATCTTCATCAAACTTGGAGGGATGCTTTTTTATAGTATTTTGAGTGTGTCATAGAAATTTCAGTTCATTTTGGTGATCTGATGCTGGTCAAACTCCCCTGGTTGGCTTTTCATGAAAATGGCCCATTGTTTCAACCGTTTGAGGCCCAAATAACCTCGGTTTAGTTTGAAACTTGGAGGGACTAATGTTAGGGGTATCTTGGAGTGTCCATCCAAATTTCATCTAGTGTGAATTTGCAGAAGTAAGATTTCAAACAACGACCCACTTGTTTATGTTCTAAGTCACTATTTACCTTACACTGTAGACAATTAGCTTGTTTTTTACCCGAATGACATTTAATTGACTTGAAACTTTGAAAAATTAATTTTAAACATATTTTGAATCTCTATGCTCAATTTTATTAGTTTTGGCCTCATAGACATAGGACTTTGAATGGTGAACCCCACAATGTGGAAGTTATGGACTCCTAGTTGACATGTCATTGAAGTAGGCTCAAACGACATCCTTTTGACTTGAAAATTTGTAGAATCTCCTAAGAGCATAACTGAGGCTTTGTGCCCATGTTTCATCAATTTTGGGCATCGAAAAGCAAGACTTTAGTCGGTGACCCCCATGACTTGGGGGTTACTAATCCAAAGTTGACATGTTTATAGACTTTGGGTCAAATGATGTCCATTTGACCTGAAATTTTGTAGAGCCTTCCTTAAGTATAATTTGAGCTTCCTCCAGGAGTTTTAACTAATTTGATCTCCATGAGTTGTCACTTTGCACATTGACTCTACAGAGCTTAGTATTTTATCATCTAAACTAAGTTTAAGTCCAAATAGTGTCCAAATGCTCTAAAACTTTGAAGGATAGTCTTTAAATGTATTTGAAGGCATTCCTCTAAGTTTTAGCTTGTTTTGACATGTACAAATATCAATTTCAATAGTGACCCCCAAGGAGCTAACATACAGTCACTAAAGCTTAGTTTGAGCCGAGATGAGGTCTAAATGCTTTGAAACTTTGAAACATTATTCCTGAGCATGCTTTGGAGTTACCATGTGATTTTCATCTACTTTGATAATTTAGAACCTTGAGTGTATTTAGTGACCCTCAGTTTTTAAACCAATAAACCCTGAATTTGGTATTCGGTGAGTTGAGTGACTAAATGAAGTCCAGTAACTCTGAAGTTTAAACTATTACATTCCGAACTCATTTAGAATCTTCTGAGTGGATTGTATTAGCTCTAAACATTTGGATGCCGTACTTGACTAGTCATTCCACAATCCTAGGGTTTATATATCTTTGGTTTGAAATTTACTTATAATGTCTTTGCTGCAACATTTGTAATTTTTTATAGGTCAACAAGTGCCTCCTCGAAGTGTAATGATTATAATGTGACAATCATTGTGCCTCAAAATAGCCAATCTATGAGAATGACAAATGGCTTGATAAAAATGCAGTTTGTCAAGATAGGTTGTGGCCTAAACTTAGGATTTTGAAAATATTAATAAAAACCATGAAGGGTTTAATGATGGAATTTAGCAAAAACATAAGAAATCCAAATTTCTGTCCCTTATTTTTTTATATATCAAAAGTAGCATATCTGTGGGGGATTATGGGGAACACCCACAAAAAAGAAATTCCTGAGGTATTTGAAAATTCAAAATTTTATACATATGGTGTTGGATTTGGATTTTGGAGATGAATTTGATTTTCTTTTGACCTATTTGTCACAGAGAGTAGCATCTTTATGGGGATTGTAGGAATCACCAACAAAAAGAATCCGGAAGGTTTTAAGAAAATCAAAAGTTTGGTTTAAAATGGATTTAGGTTTGGATTTTCATGGATTTTTGGTTCATTTTCAAAAACCAAAGTTAAGTTTTGACTTGACTTGACATGAGTTAACATGACATCGAATTAAAAAAAAAAAAGATTGGCTTTTGTGGGTTTTGATTCAAAACAATTTTAGATGACGGTTCAAAATCTAGTTTGACCCAAGATAAATTTGAAATTTGGGTTAGTGTTTTGGAAAAAAAACCCTTTTTTTAGTAATTTCCCCAAAATAGGTTCACTTTGCTATGGGAAATTCATTTCTTTTGTAAAATACCTGAAGTGGGCCCACGTGTGCTGTGGGAATTTTGAACGAGCACATTTGAGGAAGTGAACCACTAATAGTAGGTCCCACTACTCATGCCATTGCTAAAATAACCCATGTCCATGGGAAAGAGAATGAAGCATTGGTGACTGTGGTCTTGGATGATCACAAGGAGAGGATGAGCCATTAAACAATGGGTCCCACTGCCTAAACCAATGTTGTTTGTGAGCCAAAGGAGAAGAACATCAATGACCATGGACTCCACTTAATCATTCAGTATCTGTGAGGAAGCTGTGACTGGGAAGGAATTCTGGTTTTAGATTGGCCACCAAACTATGGACCCAAGTGTTTTAAACACACAATGTTAATGAGTCAAAGGGAAGGAGCAGCAATTGCCATGAGGACTTGAGGATGCTACCCATTACAGTGCGCATGAGCTTTGGGTAAAGTTGAGAAAATTTGCCTTTAAGCTACGGGTCCCGCTGCTAGGAACAACCGTGACCGTGAGCAAGAAGGGCAGCACACCATGGGTCCCACTATTCAACTCAGCAGTGTTTGTGGGCAAAGGGAAGACCAGCAGTGACTGTAGACCAAGCAGTGTAGCCATGGGCCCCACTACCTCGCACAGCAGTCCGTGGGAAATGGAGAAAGCAGTGACCGTGGGGACTTGAGGGAAAGCCCAGCAGTGGGCTCCACTCTTCAAAACAACAGTGACCATGAAAGAGAATGGGGAGTCAAAATGCAGATGTGGCCTTCATAAGAGTACTGGGCCTCATTCTAACCCCTCATCATCGTTTCAAATTTTGTTTGATAGAAATTGAAGACAACAGAAGTTGGAGCTTTCCTTCCTCTCAATTTTTTCTAATTAGCTTGCGAATTTTAACTGCAGACGATTGCTATGGCTGGTAATAGTTTAGCCTCCTCTTTTTTTTTTTTTTTTTTTCGTTTTGTCATGGCCGTCTGCTTACAATGCCTCAGGATGTAGTAAAATCAGGGCTCAGCCCTTTCTTCCTCTTCTCTTTTTTTTTTTTTTTTTTTTTCGGTCATGCTCCTAGTTTGCTTCTTGACGTGAGGGTTCTATCTGAGCTCCATTCGTGGTGTTTGCACGATTGAGGCACCATAGCAGCAGTCCATGATCATGGTCAGCACCGTCCGGGGAAATCCCACAGTCACGGCCATTTTTCTCCCCTTTTTTTTTTTTTTTTTTTTTTTTTTTTTTTTTTTTTGCTTTGGAATGGTTGATTTGATGTTTGATGCCATCAAACTTTGATGAAGAATGCCTCTTCAAATGACATCTATATTCATGATTGTATGGGTAGATTTGTGAGCACCAATTGTTTAATGAAGTGTCTGCTTGAGAGAAGGAAAAAAGTTTTATTTCACTTTACTGCTTGGCTCAATCACCTCTGTTTTTTTTTTTTTTTTTTACACTCATGATAGTGCTTTGAAATTCACTTTTGTGCAAGGTGTGATAAATGTTTACTAAGTAGTGCCCAACCAAGTCCCACGGTCACAACCTGATATGATGCAATGGCTGACTTTTTTTTTTTTTTTTGTTTCCTGTGTTTGCATTCTTTGATTTAAGCTAAGAGTTCTTCTATGCTCTACTTCCAAACTGGCACAAACATGAACTCAAAATTCTAAGCATTGCTCAAAGTTTTGGGAGTTAGCTGATGGTAAACCTAGCATTCAAATTTTAATGCTCAACTTGATTCATTTGACTATGCAAGGGTGCTGCTTGACTCTCTTCATGGGCTAAGGTTGTGTAAAGTCCCGAATCCCACTAATCTTGATTTACATTAATTAAGCTTATTCTATCTTAATTGAACTCGATTAAGACTAATTTAATCCAAAAATTATCGGGTTTGGGCCTCGGATAGGGAGTTGAGCAGAGTTCGGCCCCACTTTAGTAGTTAAGGGCCTTTTCGTAATTTGTCCCTGCACCTCTTGGACACCTTGTCCATTTCCTTTCGTGTAACTTTACGCGTGGATCGTGTTTTGTGTTGGGCCCGAGTTAATCCGGACTCATCCTGGGCCAATTGAGGTCCTTTCGTTCTAAACTGAAATTTCTAGAAACTAGTGGACTTGCATGCAACTTCAGGAGAAATTATGTTTAAAAGGGAAGCTCCACGTACCCTGCTCCTTCCTCCTTCATTTCAGCTGTTGGAGCTCTCTCACTCCATCTCTCTATTTCACCTTAGAGCTGGGAAGGAAGAACTAGATCCATCATCATCATCTTCTTCTTCTTCTTTGGGCATTTCTACCTCCCTAGGAATCACACCCTCCTCTAAGCTACAGACCTAAGGTGAGAATTGTATCTCCAATTCATCTCTGTAAGCATGTTAGAGACTAAGAGACTCAATTACATGACATGCATGTAAATCTAGGCCTCCATATTCCACATTTCATGTTATTTGTAGAGAACCCATTTCATTCCAAAGATTTTCCTGAGCACACAACAAGAAAGGGAGTTTGAGAGGGTTAACACTGTTAGAAAAGGCAAGTACTTGAGCTTATATGCACTGCATGTGTAATTGTTCATTGCATGTTGAGTTAGTTCTTCTAATTCTTCCCACTGCAGTCTCTTCTTAATGGGTGTGTATGAATTAAGTTATTACTTGGGTGCCAGTGGGGTATGAATCAAGTGGGAAGGAAAAAATGGGAATAGAGGGTGTGGGAGTACAGAATACCTTAATTGGGTACTCCTAGTAAGTTATAGAACCACCTCCCAATATAGGTTCTGTACTGACTGAAATCGGAATTGAGCTACAGAACTGTATTCAGTTTTCTGAAGCTTACGGTGAAGCTACGGCTAAGCCGTGAGCATCTACGGCTCAAAGTCCAGAGAGCAAGAAAACCCGATTTTGTACTACGGCTCACCTACGGTAAAGCCGTGGAATACACTACGGCTAAGCCGTATCCAGCCCGTACCCTAGCCATAGGTCTTCCTACGGCGAGCTTTCCAAAGAGCTCATGGAACCCAGTTTCTTCTATGGCTTACACACGGTTGCACCGTGGAATACACTACGGCTACGCCGTAACCTCCCCGTACCCTAGTCGTAGGCTTAGCACGGCTAAGCCGTAGGCCAACATACGGTTGGGCCGTAAATGCGCCTGAAAATCTGGACAGATTCTGACCCACTCGGCTAAGCGGAGGCCTTGTACATGGCTAAGCCGTAAGAACCCAGTGAAACAAGATGTTAGGGACTCTTAATGATGTTGTAGGACCTTAGTATGGGCACCTTCTATACCACTACAGAGGCCCAATGGTAAGTACATGTTGGGGAGAATGAATAATTCCCGGAGGGTCTCCCAATGGCAAGTCATGGATGTTGGCATAAAAAGGGTGTCCCGTATGCACAAGGCAATACCAAGACACGGTAACACCATGAAACCGAACGTCTTATGTGTACATCGTGTTGAATGCCCTTGGGGACTATAGGTTACTATTCGGGGTGAAGGTAGCAATTCCTTGGGTACTCACTTAAGCTAAATGCATCCATATTGTTATGATATACCACCTTCAACATGAATTACTTCTTTAGTAAAACCCTGAGGCAATTCAAACCTGAGCTTCTAATGAGTGAGTGTCTAACAAGCCAGAGCTTCTAATGAGTGCGAGCTTGTTAGCCAAGGGTATGATATGACTGATACGATTGGATATGAGTCGGCACCACTCAGTTTACGCCCTTTTGGGTATATGTTATGTATGTCACCACTGCAGTAGGTTTACGGAGGAGTAGTCGCCGCTCCTCGGGAAGCTAGCCTGATCCCCTAGTGACCCATACGATATGTGCATGCTCCCTTTTGGGAGACTAGAGCGTCGTGGTTGCCAATCGGTATGTATGACATTTAAGTTATAATTTCTCACTCATGCATCATGTTCAGTGATTATTCTTATTGATATATTATGTTACACTTGTTCCATATGCCTCAGTACTTGCTTAACCGTCGTGTTAACAGTGTTACTCTTGGTATTGCAGGTCCAGAATCCGGTCCCAACGCAGACACTGACGCGCACCCGGAGGGTACCCCAACGGTACCTCGGGACGTAGATGAGTGGAAAGATGGCAACGTCTTTTACTAGCCATCCCACGGAGCGCGACTATTCAGGAAATATCATTGTTATATTTGGGACCCTTTTGTATCAAACACTTAAGCAGTCTTCTTGGAATGTATTTGAAAGACTTTAACACTATCATATGTATATGTATATGTTTACTTTTGAAAGTTAACAGACTATGAACTCGTGTGCTCTGGATAATTACAGAGTATTTTGCAGGATTTCGTTTATGATAAATTACGTTTGTATGTGTGTCAGCATATCTCACACGTTCCTGTGGAATCTCCCTTGTAGGAATTCGTGCATAATTCTTCAAGGCATGGATTTCTACGGGATTACGTATCCACGCCATGGGAGCCTACTCAAATTCCCAAATTCCCAGGATCAGGGCGTGACAGGTTGCAAGTTGATGGAAATATTCTATGTTGCGACACCACTTGTGCAAGCCCATGGTTACTACTAACAGTGGCCATGTAGGACTACGGTCCTTGCCTATATGTGACCTTCCTTTCTTGTTTTTTTTTTCTTTGTTTTGAGATGCTTAATCTCTTCAATCCTCTTGATGCAAGATGCAAAATGGCTCATGGATATCATCCCAATTCCAACACCGAGCCATTGTTTTCTAGCATGCTCACGGTCACCACTCCTTAGTGACAGTTTAGACCCTTTTTGAGAGCAACACATGAAGCTTTGAACTTCAAGATGTCTTAGGATAGCCCTTTTTTTTTTTTTTTTTTTTTTTTGTCAAGAGATTTTATGTGAGCAAGCTCTATCCAGGGGGAATGTATGCTTTTGGTAGGACTTTAGGCCTAATCCTTTCACTGTTAAAATTAGTGGAAGGCACACCCACATGCTTTGCTTGAATATTTGACACAATCTCAGCACACATCTAGCTCTTTCAAACTATGAGAAGCATAGGGAGTTGAGAAATGATAGCCCGCTTGATTCTTAGCATAGTGCCAATAGACGTTGAGTCATCATAGTCTTTGTGGGAATTACGAGGGATTGGTTTGTAGTAGTTTACCCGTTCACTAGCATGTTGTGAACACAGACTTGATCACCATGGCTTATGTGGGCGTTCATTCATGATCATCAAAACTAAGTATGCCTACGACACACATTCTTTTTGTTTTTGATGAGAAGGTCACTCCCTTTAAATCTCAATAAATATGAGAAGTATAAATCATACGGGTATGAGTGGCCAGTTAAAAAAACCGATGAAAATAGGATGAACCTCCAATCGAGTGGTTGGATGTAACTTTGAATGAGCCATTTTACATTGTCTTTTTCAACTACAACTTCTAAGGCTAATTCACCCTTCCTTGCCTTTTCTGATATCGACCTGAGATGTACTATCCGAGTAAATTTGAGTGATGCCAACTATCTTTGTGGGAAATTAATGGGCTAACGGATACAATATCACCTTCCGATCATTTATGACAATTGATGATCTTTTTTTTGAAATTAACTTTGCAAAGCAATATTTCCTTCATTAGCTCTAAATACACTAAAAGTAGTGCGTTTTTGAAATTCCATAGGAATGTCTAATGGTCCCATCATAGCAAATCACCGCTTAAGACTTTGTTTGCTGAAATTTGTTAGAGATGTTGTCTTAGGAATGTGGAAATCTTTTAGTCGGCTTTAAATTTGAGTGTGAAGAGTAAAACAATCTCTAATAGTTGCAAGTAAGTCTAATGAAACCACGGAGAGTGACCAAAAGTGGTTGTCAATAGACCAATAGCACTTACTTTTGTTTCCAATGCTTTAAAATTGATGTTGCCTTTTGTTGACTGTTAGGTCCATGAATTTGCACAATTTAGGCATCATTTTAGATTAGATTAGGGACTTAATTAGGTTAAATGCATCATTATTCATTCAATTTCATCATTTCATGCATTTTCACCTAAAAATTGGAATTTGTACAATTTTTGCACATCTTATGCATTAATTAAGAATGTTTGCAATTTTTCTCCGAAGAACCCTGTTGGAGTAAAACTCTATCCAAACGGGTCCCACTTCAATGTGGGCTCTTCAGTATTTGATGTGTTTAATTAGAATGTATAGAAAATGAAATTTGTAGGACCTACAGAACCCTGGGATGATTTGGATCCCATTGCTTGAAGATCTACACACTTAGAGTTCATCTGCCCATGGATCCCATCTGAAGATCAGCTAAGTCTTCCAGAAGATCTTATCTCATTCTATTGTACCAAGAAATATTCTTAGAGATAGAGTCCATTGCAAATTAAAACTCAATCCCGTTTTTCTCAAAATAGCCTAACTTAAAATGGCTATAACTCTCAATCTAGACATTGGATCAGTGCAAATGACCCACCATTGGAGAGCTCTTTCAGAGTAGATGTCGGTAGAGCCCAAGATTACGCAAATTGGAGCTAAAATGAAAAAGTTATGGGCTTGGGAAGTTTCATGTACATTTTTAGGCGGGATTGCAATTACATCTACACCATTAAAGTATAACTGTTGCACATTTCTTTGTGGAGCCCATAAGAAGATCAGATAAGAATGCTTAAAGCTTCCACTTCATCTTATCTCTAAAATCTCTCTCATCTAAGGAGATAAACCCAATCAACATACAGCTGATCTTATCTCTCAATCCACCAAAAAGAGGTCCAGATTCAATGAACTTGAGGAGCTAGAAAACTATAAAAGGAGGCCATTGGAGGCTTTTCCTCACCCCAGCCAGATTTGGAAATCCCAGATCTCTCTATCCCTCTCTTCTCCACTTCTTCCCTCCATTAATTTCTGTTTTTATTTTAAAGGTATTCTGGAGCCTTGTTCCAGAAACTAAGATCTAGAAGAAAGAACTCTGAAAGACCATTGTATAAGAAGAAGGAATCAATGAAGTTATTTTTTATGTTCTTTGCAATGGAGGGCTGAGTCTCTAATTGGAGCGAAAGATGAAGCTAAGTATTTTAATGTTTTAGTTTATATTTATTATTTTACTCTTTTCTGATTGTCTCTTGTTAATGTGCGTTTAAAATGTAATAATAGATCTATCTTCATGCCAAAGGCAAACCTCTGATTGGTATTCTTAATGAATAAATTTTGATCATTTATGCTTACTTTGGTAGATTATGCTTAGATCTTTGGTTATCTTTGATAGTCTATGCTTAGTTTGATAGGTGATGCTTAAGATATTTATTCTTTTATGAGGTGAAGGAGGTCTTGGGTATTGATTTTATTTTTTTTAATTAAAGTTTGTTTTTGCAATAGTCAAATCATCCAGATCAGAAACATTGATTTGTTTCTGATCTGAGTAATAATTGAGACAAAAGGGTAAATTAATTACATAAATTAGAATTTTAAATAATTTAGTAGATTCTAGCTGCTCTGATCTGTTTCTTATCATTGTTATTAATTTATTTATTTTCTGATTTGCATATCGCACTTCTCTTATATTATTGTTTTCCTTTTGAAAAAAAAAACTCAGATTTTTAATTAAAAAGTTTAAGAGTGCTCTCTATGGGATTGACCTGTATTTGCCATTGTCTCAACAAGACAACTGTGCACTTGCAGTTTTAAGTAGATTGATTAAATTCACATCATTGACTCTGTTGAAAACAAGCCATATACTTTCATATGCTGTACTGTCATACATGTTTGAGCTTTTTATGCTTTGTGCTGTACATAGTTGCTATCATGCTTTGCTTGTTGTCTGCATGTATTTATTGCATTGGATGCTGCAATTTTCATGCTCAAACACGAATCCAATTGCACCCTGAAAGGTCTTAAGGTGCTTGAACACCTGTTTGGACCGGGAGCCTTAGTTCTAGGACTTAAGTGTGTGTTGATGCCAATTCTTGGTTTTAGAACTGAGTATTATTTTCTCCTTTTGGCCTCTTGCTAAGGGGAGATGTTGCTGAAATTTTGGTAAACTTCCATGCCTTAGTTATTTTCACTGTTACTAATGTTTTCTTCTCATTCTTTGTTTTGCAAATAGAAAAGGCAAAGCACCTGTGACTTCAACTTCTAGCACTACAAAGGACCATTCTAAGGGTAAAGGTACAAGTAACCCCAACTTAAAAGATCCGAGCTAGGTGCATGCATCTGCTTTGAAAGACCAGAGAACTAGAGCCTTGAGGAGGAGGAACTGGTATACATGTTGGTGTCTAGCCAACAATACTGCTTGGGAGAATAATGAAAAAGTAAGCTTTGACAAACCACATTATATATTCGAAGATGCCACGAAGGAGAACATGAAGCAACAGTGTACAGTATTGATATGTAGACTCAACAGGAATTTCTCATGAATTGACCACTGTTTGGTCTGTCAGGCGATATCAAACGATAATGTCGATGGCTCCCACTATTACAACAAGGAATGATCCATTTCCATGGATAAAGCATCACATCCATTTCAGAACTAATAAGTTCATCAGCCAGCCTCTATATTACTTCATAGAGTTCCCAAGGTCTAGAATAGACGCAATAGAACCGTGCACTCTAAATCTTAAAGTGGGTATAGTGATTTCACAATTAAGGACAGTTGAGCTTAGTATCCACAATGGAGATGGGAATGCCTGGCTCGGCGAAAGACACTAGTCTCATGGATGGTTTAACTACGCCGAAGATTGGCAAGGCTGGGTGACTTTGATCAAGCATTATTATGTAGAAGATTTGAAAGCGATCGGAATCTTTGATGCCATAAATGCCACCACACAGAAAGTCCCTTGCGAGAACAAGAACACCTATAGGGCTATTTTGGAATTGTTTTGCTAGGCAACCAGTACCTTCATTACTCCGAACATGGAGTTGGGGTTTTCTTTATAGGAGGTAAAGAAGATTTTTGGTTTAGCACCATATGGTGAAATTTAAAGTGAAACTATTCTACCCAGTGAAGAATTGGCTACCATGGAAGATAAGTTCCAAGCTGCATATTATCTCATTTTTGCTCTTAAAGATTCAATCCAAACAACCAGTCTTAGTTGAGGTAAAGTTGCCCAATGGATGAGTCAATGAAGAGTATTACTAGCCCTTTTTTTTTTATAAAGGAGGCTGATATTTTAAGTGGAAAGAAGTTATCCCCAACAAGGGCCCCAAGAAGGACCCAATAATCATTTATCATGAGGATGCAGACTTCCTACCATATATTTTTGCCAAGTATCCGAATTTGAAGAAGAAATGTTGGCTTGCCACTTTTTTTTACAGCATGGTTATTTGATGTTCTTTTTCCGAGTTCTAGAGGTGACTTCAGGCCTGGTTGCATATAGCCAGCCCTCAAAATGGCCTTCGGACATAGTCTTGCCTTAGGCCTTACTTTCGTAGCATATTTGCTAACTGAGCTAAAGCTGTCAGGTTTTACTGTTAGAGAAGGGAAGCTTGTTAACCAGTATTATGCTGAGTATTTGTTGCACACCTGGTTCACATTTGATTGCAATGGGCTTCATTCACATAGCGGTGCACCAAGAAGTATCTTCATGGAGGGTGTAGTAGGTGGCAACTATCTGATCAACACATATTCCATGACTGATTTATGCCATCACTTGCAGAATTTTAGCAATTATGTTACTTCTCGAGACACTGTACCAAATATCAAAGTTCCAACTCGCATGAGAAATGTTATAGAACCACCGATTAATAAAATCAGAAAGGTGGTTGAGATGTCGGCTTGTCAGACAAAGAGAATAGTTGGTTTTTGAGTTTAAGACATGCAGATCTGGTATATAGGAAGAACTCATATATTAATATCCAACCTTATATACCCGCCAGGTTTTATAGACAATTCGACTTTCATCAAGCCGTTATGGGAGCACCAAGGTGAATTCGAGGCACTACTGGTTCTTTGCAAGATGCTTGAAATGCTTGGGAATTCTATCAAACGCTTGGCATTAGGGCTCATTTTGGCTAACCTAACCTCCCAAATCTCAAATACACGAGTGGTTTTGCACAATGGTATGCCAAAAGTACCACTGCCATTGTAAAGACGTATACAAACAATCCCCGCATCAAATGTCGCCCTTTGGCTGCTTCCAAAAAAGGAGAAAAGGCGAAGAAAGATCATTTCATCCTAGTTAATTTTGCGAATTGGCTATATCATGGCGATAAATGGCGAATTGGCTTGGTGGCTGAATCTGATGTCTGCAAAGGTCACGTTCCTTAAGAGGTGAGGAAGATAAGAGTTCCTGCCCCCTCCTAATGTGACTGCAGTGAGGATGTAGCAGGCTATGGATGAGAACTTGTAGGAGAGCGAGAGTCTTGCTGAGATTGGGTGGGATGGTAAAGTTGCGTTGGACTTTGGATCTGCTTCTTGCTCTGTTAGAACTAAAGTTTTGGTTGGAGAGCAAACAAGGAAATTTGAAGAAGAGCAGGCCATCATGTGTGTGGCTGCCAATGTAGACCTTATTTGCCAAAATTTGTCAAAGGCTACTATTGGTGTTCCAATGTTGACAGAGGCACATGTAGTTCCAAGTCCAACAGAGGTAGTACAATCAATCGAAGTAACTATTGGATCGAGATCACCGGTTACAATGCTAACAAAACCTCCAGCGGGTCAGGTTCTACATAAAAAGCTTAAAGCTATATGCTCAAAACTAGTAACTAGGTCCCCTATTATCAAAGGAGCTCCTTCAAAGATGAGAAAGGCCAAAAGCCCTGGAACTCGTCGTTCTCAAAGGCTAAAAGCTAATAACACTTCTCTATTTTTTTTTTAAGATACTATTCTTTCTCGGTTTTTTTACTCTTGTTTGGATGTTTACACTTTTTCTTACAACCTCATTAGGTCCAACTTCAACTACTGGAGGGGTTGTGAGGAAGGTCACTGAAATTGTTGAGGATTATGCCTCAAATGAAGGCAATAAAAGAGATAACAGCTTTGATATTCCTACCATTGAGGAACAAACCGATAGTGATATTAATATCGAGTTTGATGTTGAAAAAGATATGTTTGACCAGGCAATGACACCTGAGTCTATGAGAAAAGCTGTAGCGGATATGCCGACAGGGTCCATTATTGTGGAGAAATTTGGTGATAATGTGGGTGATGCTGCTACTATCGATAAAGAAGCCTGTAGTGATGCACCCAAGAAGCCAAGAGATGTTGCTCCTCAACCCCTGAAGGTAAATTTTGACTTGATCATTTGGAAATTGAAATTTTATTCCAATGCTGTGATTTAATCTCATTCATTCCCTTTTTTTAGGTACCCAAGTAGAGGAGAACACTCTCATTGTTCCTTCCACTTCAGTGAGAAAACTGTTTGGGTCACCAATTGAGGAGCCAGCAGGGAGAGAGAGTCTTGAAGCTTCGATTGATTTAAACAATATCTCCATCCATAATGGATATTTCGAGGCATCTTCGAACAACGCGTTAAAAAATGATTTGCAGTGGTTCGTGAAGGCTTCTCCTTAGATTCGCCAACCAAAAGTGTCAACAATGATCCAGAGTTATCATTAGCACTCATTGTACTACCTATCAGCATTAAGCCTGCATTCATATCAGGTATGGTTCCCTTGGTGAATTTAGATTCGGATTTAGGATCTCATGAGAGTGAACCCTTTGTATCTGCTGATATGCCAAGAACTGATAAAGTAGCAAAGGTTGATGAAGCTTTGGATGTTTAAATAGAACCTAGATTGAACCAATTAGCGTAGTGGAAAAGGAAGCTGATATCGTAATGATCGCAACTGAAGAGGCTGTTGTAATAGAACTGATCATAGCCAAAACTGGTCCTTCTGTTCAGAGGAAGTTGGTTATAAAAGATAAAACTGCAGATCCCATGGAAGATTATGCTCTTCTTGTTAGATTTTGCGGATTCAATCTATCAGTTGATGTAATAAATTGATTAATTTCTTTATTTATCAATAATGTCATGCTTTACTTTCATGAGATGAATGTTATTTTACTACTTCATGCACATGACCAATACATATGACATAATGGTTCATGAGTTGAACCCGGTCCCATTAGTATATTAGATGTGATATATATGCATGGATGAGATCCACACGCGGGAGATATATGTCACAAATCTTATACTTAAATGGCTTCACAATCAGTAATGAGACTGGGCATCTCATTTGATAAGGTTGCAGCACTTTGATCACTATGAGATAGTGTGATTTATTTCAATCATCAGAATGTAAGATTCTGGATCACGGTGCTGGTACATTGGATGTATTGAAGGACCATGAGTGCACCTTATGGAATTCTGTCTCAATAATAAGGTATGCTCTCATAATTCCCTGGCAATAGGCTCTCAATCCTGAGACATTGATTAACTCAAGTTTCTATCTATTCATTTGCTTTGAGTCACCAATGAGTGAGGCCGACTGTAGGTTAACACCTCGGTGTCTTGAGTATGTGGTAGTAGAACTGTGGGAACGTTGAATAATCAAGATGGAATCTATCTCTATTATCCCCTTGTGCCAATTAATGGATTTGTCATTAGTAAGTACGCACCCATCTCAATTAAGAGTTAATAGGATGGTACTAATGATTACTGTGATTAATTGGGGCTCAAGGATAATAAGATGTGGAACTTATATTGGAAAAGACAGATTTATTCCAATTGATCCACAGATATTGATAGAGGGGCCTACTTGTGGTAATTGGGAAGTTTAGGGTCTTCATTGTAATTTATTCCTAAGACTGGAGTGCAATTGCATTTATATAATGGTGTTATTTGTAATTAACTGTGGGCCCGGATTGCACATGAGATGTGGGGTCGCGGTGTTCCAGTTGGAGCCAGCTTTCTAAGGAATCCCTAGTGGTCCCTACACTAGCCCAAGTTATTGGAAAATACTAATCCGACTTGAACTCTAGAAAGAAGGTTTTAGAAAAGAAAAAGTTGCTAATTGCCTTGGAAGTAAGACTTCTATTTCAATTAAGCAAGGAAGAGATTTGAAAATATATATAAAATCTCTTGGATGTCTAATGAGACTCTCTCACCCGCCCAAAACCCTGTTCGTGCAAGAGTTGCACGAGTTTCTCTCTCTTTCTCTCTTCTAGTTCCTTGGAGTTTCGAGTTGGGATTTCTCCTAAAGATTCCACCAATCTTCTTGAGAAAAGAAATCTAATTTGGGTCATAGCGTAGAAGGCTAAGAGGTGTTGAAGATTCTCATCATCAAGCAGAGTCGCAACTTTTCCATTAGAGCACTACAGATCTCCAAAGGTATGATCTACTTCTTGCATGTCGTAGATTATTATGGATGTTTAGTGCTATTTGATTCTGTCTTTTAGATACAGTATTTACTGTACATGGTCACGAGATTGAGGGTAATGCATCCTGGATTGGGTTTTTGGTCTTATGGATAGTTGATCCCTGTGTCAAGTGGGTCAAAAGTTTTAAAAACCTATCTACGAGACCCACCTACTTCCAACACTTCTAATGCCCATCGCTAGTAGCACGCCTCTAGTTACTGGCAACTTCACACCTCCCAAAGCCATGACACCTTTAAGGATTCATTTCAGAGCTGATCAGTCATCACCCATGAAGATTATTGAAGACCTAGCTATGCAAAGATATTAGATGAAGCTTCTGTTACCGATGGTGTGGGATCCTGGAAAGCATTATTGAATGTTACGATAACACCGCATATAAACAAGGATCCTTCAGCCACTTTGTCTTCACAAAGGTCGCATGACTCACCTTCTATCCGCGAAGAAACATTGGTTGCTCATGGGGGTGAGGGAGTAAATGTTGAGAAAGAAGGAGATAACAACTCAAGCTCTCAGACTTAGTAAAATTTGCAATAGCGAGAGTCAAATCTTTCCATCCCTAAGGAGTCCGGTTTGTATGGCGATGCTCCAAAGCCCCAGTCTGCAATGAACTTCGCCATGAAGATGGCCATTCATAGCATTTTGGCCACACTATTCCAAGGAGACCTTACTTCCGAGAAGATCCAGGGTGCTAAAGCATTAGCCAATATGTTGACATCTTCTGGTGCTGAAGCTGATTTGAGTGGTCTTTGCAATGGTTTTGTCTTTTTTTTCAGCAAGCTTGAAAAAAAGGATATCTGAGACAGAAGTGTTGATCATATCAAAGCTTTTCAGGATGAAAATACTGAGGCATAAAGTTCACTTGGCCGCAGAGATTGGGAGCACCGAGGAAGAAATACAGGTGGTGAAAGCAAAGCAGGCCAAAACAACACAGGAGCTAGCTATGCGTATGACCGAGCATGAAAATATATAACAGTAGATCATCATGTTGCAGCAACAATTGTCTTCCTTGGAGAATAATATTGAGGAGTTGAAGAGGTCCATTTCAAAGGACAGTCAGCATAAGGATGACCCTTTGCCCACGCAAAGGCGAAGCCCACGGCTTTAGATGATTTTGGCTAGTCTCTGGAGAGTGAGTTGAATATCAAACTGGATGAGATTAACATCAATACTATCATACTTGCTTATGCAAGCTATGGAAGGTGTACTGAATGCAAGGAAGCAATTGGAGAAATTCCTTGACTAGAACTCTCTACTGCAGCTCCTATTTGACCTTTCCTGTTTTTTATTTTGATTAGCCTTGGGGGCCATGTATACACTAACTTCATTTTTTGCATTAAACTCCAAATTAATATCAATGAAAATTTCATTTTGCTCCACTTTGTTATTGGCATGGAATGTTTAGTTTAACTTTGTATGGATGTTTTGGATGTGTGTATGGTTTGGATGGTTTATTTTGTTTTTTTTTTCTCAGACTTGTGTGGAGTGTGATTTGTAATCTTTTGGATTTACAAATCAATGAAAAAAAGGAGTTATATAGGTGGACTTTATCTGGTTCCCATGTGTGAAGCTTTCTCCAAGGTCCATGATTTTATCCTTTTAGACAAAATTTTGGTTTTGAGGTTTGTTTGGGTTTTGGTTATATGGGGTCTATAAAAAAGCTTATTCCATAAAACAGAGGGTAGTTATATAGGGTCTGCAAAAGGACTTGTTCTATACAGCTGAATTTGGCTATTTAAGGTTCGTAAAAGGACTTGGTCCAAACAAGGGATGTTACAAGGGGTCATGTAAGGACATTATCCAAGTAACAAAATTTGACTAAAAAGGCCGATGGGTCTTGTCCTCGTAGTCGTTTTATACAAGTTTAAGGGATTTTGGTTAAGAGTCATGGGTTGTGAGGCTCAAAATGGAAAGTCGTAGGGATGAGAATGCACACTATACATGATTTAGGTACGCTAATGACATTAAAGTGTAGTATTTTTTAAGAAGTTTTCCACTAATAGGTATCATGCATCTATCTCCTTCAAGGGTGAGAAATGCATAAGCTCCATTGGAGTAAACCTTGTTAACGACTAAAGGTCCTTCCCACTTGGATTCAAACTTGCCTTTTAACAAGTGTATGGAGAACATGTGTCTCTTGACTGTAAAGACTAAGTCTCCTTTCTTTTTAGCCCTGTATTTGACCTTGTTGTTGAACAACCCATCCATACGAACTTGATATAATTCTATACTTTGTCGAGCAGCAAGCCTCCTTTCATCAAGGCTTTCTAACTCTTGAAGTTTGAGTTTAGTATTATTTTCTTCAGTGTATTTGTTTATTACAGCTACCCGAAGAGAAGGAAGTTGAATTTCAGGGGTATCACAACTTCATAGCCATAAACCAAGGAATATGGTATTGATTTAGTTGGACCAAGAGCTGTAGTTCTGTTAACCCACAATGTTTAAGGAAGTTTAGTACTCCAACTCTTTTTGTTATCAGAGACCATGTTCTTCAAAATTTTGCAAGTAGTCTTGTTGAAAACTTCAGCAAGTCCATTAACTGTAAGGTTATATGCTGTAGAAAGACAGAATTGGATTTCAAACTTGTCACAGCATCTGTAGAATTTGTTGTTGTTGACTTGAGGACTATTGTCGTCATATAAACGTTTAGGCACTCTAAAACAACAGATAATATGAGTCTTCAAGAAACTGAGGACTGTATCTATTTTGACTTCTGCAAGAGGCACTACTTCTGCCCATTTGGAGAAGTAATTCGTTGCAACCAAAATAAATTGATAACTACATTCTGATGGTAGATTAATTTTGCCAACTATATCCATTCCCCAAGACTCAAATTGCCTAAAGGTAGATATAGGATGTAGATATTCATGCAGTTGATAAATGTAATCGCCATGGATTTGGTAGTCATTGCATCTTTTTGGCGAAACTAATGGCATCAGACACTATGGTAAGCTAATAGTAACCTAACCTTTGAATATGATCATAAAGCTTTCGTCCAACCTGTTGGGCACCACATAGGCTAGAATGAACTTCTTTGAGTGCTTAATTTGCTTATTTTGGTGACAAGCAATAGAGAAGGACTCCATCATATGATTAAGAGTCTTTGAAGGAATCGAAATGGAATTTCAAAGGTCATCTTTGAATACTAGTTCTATCTTTAGTATTCTTCGATAGCACACCATGAAGAATGTAATCAATGAAAGAGTCTTTCCAATCTCTGAATGAATTTTGGAAAGATGAAATTTGCTTCTTGATCACATCAATGCAATCTGCAACTGCTTTATGGGTACCAAGTAGAGGTAGAAGCCTTCTTTCGACTACTTTCATCACCATTTTGTCATTTTCAGTGATCGACATTGAGGCTGCCAAGCCTACCAGTGCATCTGTTTTAACATTTTGATGTCTTAGAAAGTGGTGAAACTCAATTAGCATAAACTCTCCTTATGTCCACAAGTTTTGTTGAAGAAGGGGATCAAGTTTGCTTTCTTCACTTCTTACATGAGATTCATTTGTTTGATCACAAGTTGCGAATCTCCATAGACTCTAAGCATATTGACGCCTGATTCTAAGGCTAGTTCGAAATGCATAATCAATGCGGTGTATTCTGCCACATTGTTTGAGCATGGCTTGATTACAGAGAAAGAGAGGAACATAGAATCTTTTTAATCTACAAAAAATTATTCCAACTCCTAAAACTGGATCTCCTAATTCATTAGTTCTGAAAACTCCATCAAAATGCATGATCCAATGTAAGTCCAGATCAATGGTGGGTTTCCATGGTTGTTTAATGAAGAAGATTGGCTCATCAGGGAGATTGTCTATCAATTTAGAATCTTCCGAGAGTGGATATCTTGCTAGAAAACCAGTAAAAGCCTATCCTTTTACCACCTTTGTGGGGGTGTATCTGATGTCGTATTGAGAAAGAAAAATAGACCATTTGGCTAGATGATCACTTAGTGCTCCAGCTTTTGTCACAAGTATCTTCAATGGGTTGATGTTAGAAACCAAGTACACCACATTGGAGAGGATATAGTGACATAATTTTTGTATTATGAACATCAGTGTAAGACATTCTTTTTCCACTGGATGATAACTATGCTCAACACCAACCAGCATCCTTGAAAAATAATAAAGAGGCACCTTCTTACCTTCGTCATTCTTTTGAACTAATAATGCCCCAAGAGTGATCAAGAGCCCAAATCTAAAGGATGAAAGGTTTGCTTAGAATTGGAGCTGGAAGAACTGATGGGTTTGTGAGATACCACTTAATATCTTAAAAGGCATCTATGCAAGTTTTATCCCACACAAAGTCTACTCCTTTCTTCATCAGTCTAGAGAACGCTCTACATTTTTCGGACAAGTTTGAGATGAACCGACGAATGTAGGCAAGTATGCCTTGCAATCCCTTAAGTTCTTTGAGAGTTCTTGGAGAATGCATCTCTAATATGACTTTGACTTTGACTAGATCTAGTTCGATGCCATTTTTTAAACTACAAATCTTAGGAATTTCCCAAAAGAGACTATAAAGAAACACTTCAAAGGATTTATTTGAAGGTTGAATTGTCACAACCTTTCGAAAACTGTGCCAAGATTAGCTAGATGGTCTGATTTCTATTTGCTGTTGACTGCCGAGTTGTCGACATAGCATCCGATAGACTTATGTTACATGTCTTTGAAAATTTTCATCATCACCCTTTGGTATGTGACTCCAGCATTTTTGAGATCAAAAGGCATGACGATCTAGCAGTATACATGGAAGGGAGTTCTAAAGGATGTGTGTTTCTCATCCTCCTTGTACATCTTGATTTGATTATATCCTGAAAAACCATCCATGAATGACATCTTTTCAAATCCGAAAGTATTGTCAATCATAATTTATGATATGGGTAATGAAAAATCATCTTTAGGACAAGCTTTGTTCAGATCTCTGAAGTCGATGCAGACTTTGATTTGCCTATTCTTTTTGGTGACCGACACTATGTTAGCCAACTAATCAAGGTGTTGTTCTTCACGGATGAAGTGAACATCTCTGAGTTTCTGGACTTCTTTTTCTATTTTATCCATGATTTCTAGTTTTGTCCTTATTTGATCTTGCTTTAAGGGTTTACCAACATTTGCTATGTTTAATTTATGCACAGAAACTTCTAGATCTATTCCTAGCATTTCTGTGTATGTCCATGCGAAGCAATCCATGAAATCTCGCAAGAAACTCACATACACATCAAGTTCTTTTCCTTTGATTTGAGGACTTATAAAGGTAGAACGAGGATTTTTTGGGGTTTCCAAGTTTATTTCTTGCACTTGGTCCTTAGTTGAAGGTTCGGGAGGAGGTTCTTCCACAGCATTTTCGAAAGTTTCCAACTCCGTGAAACCTTCTGGGGTTTCATTTGGGAGTTTAAGCCAAGGCCTGATTCATTTCCATGGATTCGATTTTTTAGGCTCTTTAGCTTTTACATCAAGGGCTAAACACTCCCAATGAATGTCTTGAGATGGATCTATTCCTTCATTGAGTTCTAGTGTCCAATATTCAGTGATTTGTGACATGGTATCATCGTTATCACTTGCCCCTCAAGATGCTGAAAAATAGCCCAATCAATGGAATCTAAAAAGACAACAGTTTCGTAAGAATCATCCGAGTCATATACCCTTCGTTAAAAATTACAGATCTTGCTCTGAAATTTTGTTTTAACTTAGGAATATTGCTGTAAGGAATGTACCCTATGCAATGCCACAGCTGTTTAATTCTATGTCCCATTTTGAAATCTTCTTTCATTTTTGGAATGAAAACATAAAAAGGAATCTTAACCCCATTCGCACTCAATTTGATGCCTATGGGCTTCTTAAGCCATGTTCTTCATCATGTTGCAGACCTCAGGATTGTAGATGTCAAGCCTTATTCTCCCATTGTTAGTAATCTTATCAATAGGACATGAAGCAGAAGCTTCTTCAGCTCGATGGAAAACTATTGGGTAATTGTGTTGCTTGGATAGAGGCATGAAGAAGCAAGAACCTCCAAAACCATAAATTTGGGATGGAGTGGGCCATGGCAAAAGTGGAAGATCCCAATCTGCTATTAAGTGCATAGAAATGTCGATCTTTTTAGCATCCTCAGAATCCAACTTAGACTCTAAATCTCTGATCATTGAGACAACATGCACTGGGCGCGTCCATCTAAATCTCCCACGTAGATGATAAAGTGCCACTTCAAGAGATGAAACAATTCGAGACCTCTCATCAAAGGTTTGAGACTCCATTGCCATTGTCAAGTTGCGAAGGGCTAGCCAAAAGCCTATCTAACACTGATGAATCCATGCTGACTATTGTGGGGGATTCTTATATTTTTCAGCCAAGTGAAGCCATCTATCAATGTATATATAAGACAGTTCACCCCTTTGTTGTGATGTTAACACGAGCTGACTGAAAGTGACAGGAGAATCAGACCTCATGGGTGACATTCCCCTCGAAGGAGGAGGTACATCATTGCTTTCTTGATTGGAATCTGAGTTACTGACCAAGGAAATCACATTTGTTGAATATAAGAGCTTTTGATGTCTTACAGCAGGTAGTTTTCCATTTCTGAACAGGTGTTATATACATAATCGGGCCATGTGTCTTGCTTGTGTGAATAATAATGCCTATTTGCTTTGTCCTTGATGATTTCGTGGATATGACCAAGGGTTGATCTAACTATTTAATTTCAAATTTAACCTTGATCACCAGAGAAGCTTTGGCATCCATAAACTTGACTGTGGGGAAAAACTTTCGAATGGGATCAACTCTATTACCAAACCCTGGATAAGTTTTCCTAGCCATTGAGATAATGAAAGGTTCTGCGGGATTATCATCCAGTGGAGAGCTATTTGTATCTTGCTTAGACTTTATAAGCCTTTCCTAATACATGGCTGCATCAGTAAAGTAAACCTTCTTCCTTTTGAAGGGCTTTTCATTTGCAAAGACTCAATATACCTTACCCTCATCATCAATATATTTGAGACATTGATGGAGAGTAGAAGGTACTATGGAGTAATCATGAAGCCATGGCCTTCCCAAGAGAATGTTATAGCAAGCACGTGTCTTAACCACGTGCAAAGTGGCTTTTGAGGTTAGATCACCTAGCTGAAATCGAATCAAAATCTTGCCAATCAGATCCTAGACTTCTACATCATAGCCTTGAATCGAGGTTTTTGTAGCAGATAGTTTGCTCACCGGGATACCAAGTTCCTGAAGAGCTATGATTGTTATGAGATTCAAAGCTGATCCTGGGTCAACCTGAACTCTCAGAATAGGTATGTCTTTGATGTAGGCCGTGAAATAAAGCGGCCTTGTGCTTAATGTCACCTAAAAAGAGATCATCTTTGGCAAAGGAAATAGTGGCTTTAGAAGCGTTGTGAAGAGAAAGACATTCCATGCACTGTTTTTGAGGATTCTTGGATTTGCTTTCAGATAGTTCTTTTCTATCTGATGAACTTGTGCTACATGAGTTTGATTGTTTGTTTTCAAAGCCTGTAGAGCCCATATGAAATTGTTACGAGTCTCCTCGACATCTGCAAAAGATCAAAAATGTAAGTCATGCAAGTATGTGCTTGAGGTGTTCAACAACATCATACGTGAATAGTTCTAGTGGCCTTGCATTAGCATTTATATCAGAAAAAGTTACATTTACATTTGTGTTATTCTCTGAAGGGTTTACATAAGAAGAAGAGGAAGAAGAAGGTTTATTATAGTTGACTCTATAGTTACGACTGGAACGAGTGCCATCGTTGGCTATGTTGTTTCAGTCAACTTCTAAACAAGTATCTCTTCTTATTGCATTAACTTCTTCAAGTTCAGTAAAAAGTTGAGTGACTTCTTCCAAGCCTGCTTCTTAATCTGCATTGTCAGAAGCGACTTGAGATATTTAAGGTTCATCAGCAGAAGTGCTCAGAATCACCAAAGCAAGAGCCAATGGAATCTTTTCTTCTAAGTCAAAGAAGTTATCCTGAACTTGGAAGACTTTCTAAGGTGCAGTAGGACTGCCAATGCTGAGTTCATTATGTTCTTCTAGCAACTCAAGCTCATCAGTTAAGTCAGGAACACTAGGTTGAGTGCTTAGTATAGAATCTGCATTCAAAGGGGTTGACTCAACAGTTGGTTCAAGAGAAACATCTGGCATAAAGATTACTACATGCGAACAAGAAGGCGATGCTTGTTGTTACTATGCTTCATCGGATTTAACCAGTGGCGAGGGTTCGGATGAACTTTTGGAGGGAGTGGAAAAGGCGGAGGATCATTCGGCCAGCCAGTTGTGCTCGATTTGTGTATATCATAAAAGACCACCATCAGTGTATTGATACCGTGCTTGATATTGAGCATACCCATCTCAAGACAAAAAGTTTGTTCAAAACTCTCATCCTCATCAGAAAGGTATTCATCAACAAACTAGTCATCAATCCACTGATCATCTTCGAAGTCAAAATAGTCTAACCAACCTTTCACATCATCTAAATTAGGAGGCGTGCCATCCCATGATATCCAGTTGCAACCAAATATTGGTGGCTCTTCCTTATCCTTTGGAATTGGAATGATGAAGTCAGCTAAAGTAAAGTGAACTCTGACTGGTTTGGGAGGTGCTTCTGAAACCGATGTTTTGACCACCTTTTCTTTCTTTTGTTTTGCTTGTTTCTCTTGTTTGGCCAAGCAATTCTGTGAAACTTTTTGAAGGTTTTTAAGTTGCCTTTTAACCTTCCTTCTTTATGTAAGTGTGGGTTTGGTTTTAACCTTCTCTCAGCCTTTATAATTTACTAGGTCCAGGTGAACCCACATTTTTTCCCCTGAAAAGATCTTGACTGGCATCAATCCTTACGCGTCATGTATTGCATTGATGACTCGGAATTCAACAATCATTGGTTTTAGTGGAGTGAACACTGCTACAAGTATGAATTGTCCAAAGAAGATCATGTTGACTGGAGCAACATTATATTTCCGATTAAAAGTTATTACTTCATTTTTCCACATCTCATTGACTTTTTCTTTCAAGGTGAAGCAGTCCTTGAGAGGATGAGACACCATCCAATGGTATGCACAGTAATTTGGGTCATTGACGTGACCCACTTGTTCAGACTTCTTCATTGGTGGAAACTCAATTTTATTGTTTTCCATCAATGACAAGAAAATCACTTTGATATCCCCATCAAAAGGATATTTAGTTTTTTTCCTCTTTTCGTACTCCTCCTTCTTAGTTTCATCAGTTTTGACATTCTGAGGCTTTTGAGGAGATTTGGAGGTTTGCACATTGAAGACATCCTGTTTTTGGAGCAAAAGATGAAAACAACTCTGCTTTTCAGAAACTTGCCTTCTTCTGACTGAGCTCCTTAAGAGTCAGTTTTGCATCAGTAGCTACTTCAACAAATCAGGCCAGAGACTTAGTTTTATGACTAAGTATGATAGTCTTGATCTCTAGTCGTAAACTGGTTTTGCACATTTCAACGGTTGCCTTATGGGATGGTTGTTCCAAGCATCTGTAAGACAATACACTCCACCTGTTAATAAAGGACTGTGCAATTTCATTGTCTCCTTGCCTTGTACTGCTGAGCATGGTGAAGGTGATTGTTTCATCCTTTTCTTGGAAGTGAAGCAAAAACTTTTCTTCCGTGATAGGCCATGTCCTGAACATGAGCTCTGGTAACTACTTGTACCAATCAAAGGTAACTCTTTTCAATGTGTCAACGAATAGCCTTATTTTTAGTGCATCAACTCTGGTAGGCTTCCAAAGAGTGATTTGAAATGCACAATATGCTGATATGCTGACCCTTTCTTAGGGTATGGCTGGAAAGTTGGAAGTTTATAATCTGGTGGGAATGGAACCAGATCAAATTTCCGAGGATACTTGGGTGTGATACCCTTCTTTTTCATCATGGTCTCAACTATTGATTTTATTAGTATCTCTTCAACTTCTTTGAAGGTCACAAGTTTTTCAGGATTTGCATGAAGACCAAGAATCAACGAATGATTACCACCAGAAGAACCCATAGCTATCACCTTGTCTGTCAAGGACTTGATTTGAGCTGTGAGCAGGTCAATTTTAGTGGCATTTCTCATGATCATTGTCACGTCCCGATCCCGGGAATTTGGAGATTAGAGTGGGCCCCCAGGGAGTGTATACGTAATCCCGTAGAAATTCGTGCCCTGAAGGATTATGCACGAATTCCTACAAGGGAGATTCTACAAGAATGTGTGAGGTATGCCAACACACGTAGGAATGTAACTCATCATAATCGAATTCCTGCGAAATACTCAGTAATAATCAAGAGCAAGTTAAAGAGCATATTCGTGGTCATTCATAGATAAACATATAGGTATATATATAGCAGTACTTAAGTTCCAATTACACTGCTTTCAATGCACATCTGATTAAAAGGGTTAAGTACATAAAGACCAATTTGCTTTTCTCTCAAGAACAAACCAAAAAGTAATCGTAACATCTTCAGGACTGACGCACTCCGTAGGATGACTAATAGAAAACATCGCCATCCTTCCATTCATCTATACCCCGAGGTACCGTTGGGGTACTCTCCGGGGGCGCGTCAACACCCGAGTTGGCACCGGGTTCTGTACCTGCAATACCAAGGGTAACACTGTTAACACGACGGTTAAGCAAGTACTGAGGCATATAAAGCAAGTATAACATATTATATCAAATGAACCTAACAGTATACATTGATTAAAGGGAGCAATAATAGTTTATTAGACATATGGTGCATGAGTGGCAATAGATGAGGAATTACAATTAAACATTATACTGAATGACAACCACGATGCTCTATTCTCCCAAAAGGGAGCATACATATGGGTCGCTAGGGGATCAAGCTAGCTTCCCGAGAAGCGTCGACAACTCCTCCATAAACTACTGCAGTAGTGACATACATACACCCAAAGGGCACAAGCTAAGTGGTGCCGACTCGGAATCAATCATACTAGTCATAACATACATAAGGAGTAGTTAATCATGGAAGCAACGAATAACCAAACGAAACACATGCATATGGGCTACAATGGCCCGAACCTCGGCTATACCCTTGGCGAGCAAGCACACACTCAGTAGAAGTTCTGGCTTGTCAGACACGCACTCATTAGAAGCTCAGGTCTGAATTGCCTCAGGGTTTGCTAGAGGAAGTGAATCCAATAACAAATCATGTCGAAAGTAATATATCATTACAATATGAATGCACTTAGATTGAGTAAGTATCCCATGATCCCCAAGGACATTCAACACGATGTACTCATAAAACGTCCGGTGTCATTGTGTTACCACTTCTTGGTATTGCCTTGTGTGCGTAAAGAACACCCCCTTCTTATGCCAATATCCATTACTTGACTTTGGGGAATCATCCGGAATTCGTTTATCCTCTTAATACATCCTTACAGTTGGGCTCGTGTAAGGGGGAGAAGGTGCCAATACTAAGGCCCTATAAGATCAATGAAGAATTCCTAACATCCCAAATTCACTGTGTTCATCCGGCTTAGCCGTATACAACGCTATGGCTTAGCCGAGTAATTCAGGTTTCCTTCAATAGTACAGACGCATTTACGGCTTAGCCGCATATTAGCCTACAGCTTAGCCGTGCTAAGCCTAGGCTAGGTTACGGTCGGGTTACAGCTTAGCCATAAGGCATTTCACAGTGTAGCCGTATGCAAGCCGTAGAAGAGAATGGGTTTCTAGAGCTCTCTGGAAAGCTCGCTGTAGGAAGACCTACGGCTTGGGTACGGGTTGGCCATGGCTTAGCCGTAGTGCATTGCACGGTGTAGCCGTGGGTAAGCTGTAATACAAAACCAAGTTTTGCTGCTCTCTAGACTTTGAGCCGTAGATGCTCATGGCTTAGCCGTAGCTTCGCCGTAAGCTTCAGAAACCTGAATAAATTCTGTAGCTGAATTTCTGTACAGGATCAATACAAAACTGACATGTGGGGCAATTCTAAGGCTCAATCAGAGTGTCCTTGAGAGTGTTCTATACTCACACACCCATCTATTTTATGTTGACCTCCTAACTCAATCCATACCATAATTACACTAATTAAACCATGAAAAATGGACTAAAATTTGAGAATTGAAAGAACCAACCCATGAATCAATAACTTAATCATTCATGCAGCACATATGAACTCTAATACTTGCCTTTTACCAGTGCTAGCCCTTTCCTATGTCCTTCTTGTTGTGTGGCTAAGGGAAAACCTCCAAAGAGAAGTGGGTTCTCTACATGGCAACATACAAATGATAAATGGAATGTAGAGTTGCATGCATGTCATGGATTGGAGTCTTCTTGACTCCAACAAACTTGAATATATGGAAGCAAAGCCCTCGCCTTAGTGAGCTATAGCTTGAAAAGGATGTGCTTCCCAAAGAAGAAAATGCTCCTATGAGGAAGAGGAAGATGGGTGAAGACTATCCCTAGCGCATGCAAGATCCCCAACCCTAGTAGCTCTTCAAAATTGAAGTGAGAAAGAAAGGAGATCAAGAAGGAAAAAGCAGCTCCAGCCGTTGCAGTAAGGAGGAGAAGAGAAAATGGGACGTTGAGTCCCCTTTTAACTTAAATTTCCTGTATTTAACATGCAAGTCCAATCTTTTTATGAAATTTCAGTTTAGGCCAAATGGACCTTAATTGGCTCAAGACGAGTTCGGATCAGCGCAAGACCAACAAGAAAGATGATCTGCACGAAAAATTACACAAGGAATGATTGGCGAGGTGCCCATAAGATGGAAGATCAATTTACAAAAAGGCCCTCAATTACTAAAGTAAGGTTCAAACTCCTCTCAACTACTCGTCCAAGGCCCAAATCCAATAGTTTTGAATTAAATTAGCCTTAGTAAGGTTTACTTAGCATAAAGCCAGATTAATTACTGTAATTTAAGATTAGTGGGGTTCGGAACCTTACATCCTACCCCACTTAAGATCATTCGGTCCTCCGAATGCAACGTACCTGGGGTAGTAGCTCTAGATATTTAGCCCGAATTTGATCTTCAAGTTCCTAAGTGGCCTCTTCCTGTCCATGATGATCCCATAGGACTTTAACCCATTTGATCATCCGGGTACGCAAGACTTGTTCCTTAGTGTCAATGATGCAAAGTGGTCTTTCTTCGTAGCTCGCATCATGCCTAACTTGTATGTCATCCAATTCAAGGACATGTGAAGGATCCTGAAGGTATTTCCTAAGCATCAACACATGGAACACATTATGAACTCCTGCGAGTGGGGGTGGTAGCTCCAATCGATAAGCCAAATCTCCAACCCTGCTCTATATCTCGAAAGGTCTTACAAAACGCGAAGCTAGCTTACCCTTCTATCCAAACTTGATAGTACCCTTCATTAGGGAAACCTTCAAGAAAACTTTGTCCCCCACTTGGAACTCAAGGGGCCGACGGCGATTATCTGCGTAACTTTTCTAGTGTGATCGTGCAGTCCTCAATTCATCTTGCACCTTTCTCAATTTCTCCGCTGTATCCGCTACTAGTGCGGGTTTGTGGTAACTCCTAACCCTAACTTCTTCCCAACAGACTGGAGTACAGCACTTATGTCCATACAGGGCTTCAAATGGAGCCATTCCGTTGCTCGCATGATAACTATTATTGTACGTGAATTCACATAAGGAGAGGTGTTCATCCCACTCCTTCCCGAAGTCCAACACGCTAGCTCGTAGCATTTCTTCAAGGGTTTGTATCGTTCTCTCCGATTGCCCTTGGTCTGGGGATGATAAGCTGTACTAAAACTGAGTTTAGTGCCCATGGATGCCTAAAAAGACTGCCAGAAGGAAGACACAAATCTACTGTCCCGATCGGAAACCATGGAGACTGGAGTACCATGTAGCCGCACAATCTCATCAATGAAGATTGTGGTGTTCGAAACCTTACAATCATTGCCTGTTCTCTCCTGTCATCAAACTGAGGATTGATTGGAGCATTAGTTGGACCACCTAACTTATCTGCCAAGATTTTTAACTGGGTAGTCAAGTGATCAATCTTAGCTCCTTGTTGCTTAACGATATCACTGGCATCTTTGCTTCCACTAGCATCATCATCTCCATCCTTGCTAGTCCCACTCCCTTTAGCCATGAATATAGTGTACTACTGAGGGTAGGAGGATGTTAATATAGGAGGAGTGAATTGACTATCTTCTCTATCTAAGATAGTGATGGGATCCTCATGAGAGTCTATTTTGATATGCCCTTCAAAAGTCTTGCTCAAAGGATAGTTGGGATCAAACTCTTGTGACTGAGTCCAAGCCATGCTCCGGGTAACTCTCCGGGCTGAGCCTGGTCCAACCATGCATGATGAGGTCAAGTTCATATCATCTTCTTTAATCACCCATTTTGAATGATTGTGCGTTGTGGCAGCTTCTGGGTTTGATCCCTGTAGTGAGCCAAAACCTTTTTCTTTATCTGATTAACTAGTTTGGCTGCCAAGGTTTAATCTTTGAACCTGGCAACTAATGGCCTAGAAGTGCTGGCAACTCGTTCCCAATCCATGAAATCGAAAATGGAAAGTGAAAGGATGTCAACAACACCTCTCTTGTTCTTTTTCTTTTGCTCCTTCTTTTGTTGGAGCAAATCTTTGAAACAAGTGAGATCGGTCAAATTATTAATGACCAATCGTTCAGCTTTTTTTTATCTTTAACGACCTATGATAGATGCTAGGGTGAAGATGGAGGGGTTAAGGCTACAATGATAAAGCGTAGATGTCTCTTGCCAAACCTCCGTCTCTCTTTTTTAGTCAAAAGGTAAAAAGTATTATCCTCAAGTGAGGCCAAGAGTCAGTTCTAAACCTTACTAGATTTTGAAATGCGTGGTTGTGGTGACCACGTGCTGATCCGGGGATGGATGCATGCTTATGGGCCTTCTTACGAATTACGAGTTGCCAAAGGTCCTCTGGTGCTTGCTTGTTAGTGACCCTTTGTTTGGGTAGAGTAAATGATGATCTTGAGCATTGGGCAACCACTGAATATGACTTGCCAAGTGCTATTGACTTATGATCCATGAACTGAACCTGCCTTACCCCGAGATGAGCTTAATGATATGAAAGCTACTACCTTCTGACTTCAGTTTGTGTTTAGGTTCCTCCTGAACCTTGTTGAAAACTCCAAACAGATTCTATGCATATTTAGAAACCTAGGGTTTGGGAGTCTCGGTCTTCTTGATGGATTTTAGGGTCACTGATTACCCATTCAGATCAGTTGAAGTCATGGAGTCCATAAGAGCAGGGAGTCTTTGGAAGACTAAAACTCTCGACGAAAAGGTAATTGAGTCAATTTGAGCCCTCTTCGGTGCTCTTGCAAATATTTTGTTTTAAGTCATGGAGATTTTAAAGAGCCTCTCCTTGGCCTCATTGAAAGTAATGATTAAGGAACCCATAATATCTCTATAAAAAAGTAAGCCCAAAGGACTATATTAGTGTCACAACCAACATGGCTACCTTTTAGGCTAACCAGAATGGTTTATGAATGCCATCTAGACCAACATGGTTTTGAACCAAAATGGTTAGAAACAGGCACCCTATCTCATTGTGCTATGCTGACTGTTCTAACTATCAGAATTTCTATAGCATTTTGGACTATATAGTCATGCTTAAAAGCATACTAACTGACTAGAGCTGGCTACTAAAATTTCGGCAATATTTTAGGGCCATCTATGTCAGACTTGTAAGTAAAAGAAGGTTGGATCTAATCAAAGGGATAGGGCCCACAGGATTAAGCCTGTACCACTACAACAATGACCATATGGGATCCATCAGTGCATGACGTTGGGCATTGCATGATTGCAATATTGTTTGCCTTATCACTAATTTGATAAAAACATTTATTTGGGTCGAATCCTTTTGGACTAAATCACCACTCTTCTATTGTATAAAAGGGTGTTGATTTGATCTATGCACTGCAAAGTTCCTTCAATTTAATGGCAAAAGTATGCACTTGGAGGTGCTTAATGCCGTCACTTTCATTTGAATGATAAAAGGATGCACCTTCATTTAATGCTCCCAAACCCATTATAGATATCAAAGTCTTGCATAGGTGTTTTCAGAAGTCAAACAAGTCAATTTTGAGACAAAACAGGTCAGTGACCGCAGGCCCATGGTCACTGCCTATTTTACATTGTCGCCCGCGGTCATAGCACTTTCTTCATGATCTCCCGCGGTCACATGCTATTTTACACAGCATCCCGCGGCCACTGGCTCACAGCAGCACTTTTTTTTTAGCACTTTTCATGCATGTTAGCCAATTTTCAAGTCTTTTGACCAAGTTTGATCACAAATTAGAGCGAAAACAATTTCCCACAAATGGCGCCAATCTTCTGTTCTCACACGAAACATGATGTGAATATGCAACGAATTCGAGTCCAACATTCACACACTGCAAGTGTTAAGAAGAATGGGAAATAACTACAGTTCATCATTATTTTCCCTTTGTTGGCATGGGTTCAAATGTTTTGACTGAGAAAATGCAGGTTGTTTACAAGTTTTGAAACATTACAACCCCTCCCTCTAATCTCAGATGTGATCTAAAACTGGAATTTATAAGAAAATATATGAACATTGGAAAAAAATACAAAAAAAAAAAAAGAATAGACAGAGGGGAGTGACTATGGGCCACGGTCATTGGCTCCCTACCAGTGATTGTGGCTCACGGCCATTGGCAGACAGTGGTTGAAAAGGCCACTATTTGCTCCTTTTTTTCTTTTTTGCTTTATTTCATTTTTGTGAGGCTTTCAAACTGCTGGAATTCATTTTTCATTTCGTGACGCTTTTAGACTGCTAGAATTCATTTTTTTCGGTCTTTGGAGTGTTGAATGACCATCAAGAGTGCAGAATTTGGCCGTGGAATCGATCAAAACCTTTGGTGATCATCATTTTTGGTTATGGACTTTTTTGTACAAATCCGAAAAAGGTGCTGTGTGCAAGCAAAATGGAGTCACAGTTGTGTCATTCTAAACCTATGATTTTCAAAGGACAAAATGAAGCCTAAACGGGCCTTTTCACAACTTCCGAGATGACCTGCAAACCCTCCAAAGTGAAAAGAATAAAGAAATTGATTTCATCCTTTGTGTGCTTGATAGCACTTGACCATCATCTTCTCTAAATAATACACATGCTCCTCCTTCTCTAAACCATTTCTCACCTTAAGTAAGTGAGAAGGAGAAGAAGAAGTAGGCTAGGACTACTTGGACTGCCTTGTGACTTGCTTGATCTTGCTTTGAAGTTGCTTCGGACCTTGGAACTTGTCTCTAAGACTTTGGAACTGTTGTCTCTCCTTTCCCAAGTGTCAAAACTCCCTTTTTATAGATTTCATAAGTGGTTTAGGGAGTTATGAGAAGCTAAAGTTTGAAAACGAGTGGTGGGAACCTCTGAAAATAGCAAAAAACTGCTCCACAAGTGTTAGTGACTGCCTCGATCACTCCCAGGTCCCATTTTGGACTTTTTGCATATGTAACCCGTTTTCACCTGTTTGGAGCCCAAATGATGTCCAATCTTCATGAAACTTAGAGAGATGTTTTTTGACAATACTTTCAGTATGCCATACAAATTTCAGCTCATTTTGGTGATTTGATGTTGGTCAACCTCCTCGTTGACTTTTCATAAAAATGGCCCCTTGTTTCAATTGTTTGAGGCCCAAATGACCTCGGTTTGGTTTGAAACTTAGAGGGACTGATGTCAAGGGTGTCTTGGAGTGTCCATACAAATTTCATGTAGTTTCGATTTACAGAAGTAAGATTTCGAACAGCGACCCACTTGTTACATGTTCTAAGTCATTATTCACCTTACATTATAGGCAGTTAGCTTGTTTTTTACTTGACTGACGTTCAATTGACTTGAAACTTTCGGGAATTAATTTTGAACATATTTTGAATATTTGTTCCAAATTTCATCAACTTTGACCTCTTAGACACAGGACTTTGATCAGTGACCCCTATAACTCGGAAGTCACAGACTCCTAACTGACATATTGTTGAAGTAGGCTCAAGCGACATCCTTTTTTACTTGAAAATTTATGGAATCTCCTTAGAGCATGACTGAAGCTTTGTGCCCAAATTTCATCAATTTTGGGCATCGAGAAGCAAGACTTTGGTCAGTGACCCCCATGACTTGGGGGTCACTAACCTAAAGTTGATATGTTTGCAGACTTTGGGTCAAATGATGTCCGTTTGACCTGAAATTTTGCAGAGCCTCCCTTGAGCATAATTTGAGCTTCTTTTAGGAGTTTCAACTGATTTTATTTCCATGAGGTGTCACTTTGCACAGTGACCCCACGAGCTTAATATTTAATCATCTGAACTGAGTTTGAGTCCAAATGATGTCCAAATGCTCTGAAACTTTAAAGGATAGTCTTTGAATGTATTTAAAGGCATTCCTCCAAGTTTCACCTTATTTTGACATGTAAAAGTATCAATTTCCATGGTAACCCCCAAGGAGCTAGCAGACAGTCACTGAAGCTTAGTTTGAACTGAGATGAAGTCCAAATGCTTTGAAACTTTGAAAAATCATTCCTAAGCATGCTTTGGAATTACCATGTGACTTTCATCAACTTTGGTAATCCAGAACCTTGAGTGTGTTCAGTGACCCCTAGTTTTATAGCCGATGAACCCTGAATTTGGTATTCGATAAGTTGAGTGACTAAATGAAGTCCAGTACCTCTAAAGTTTGAACTATTGCATTCTGCTTATCTGAAGTCTTTTGAGTGGATTGCACCAACTCTGAACATCTGGATGCAGTCCTTGACTTATCATTCCACAATCTTGGGGTTTATGTCCCTTGGTTTGCAATTTGCCTATAATGTCTTTGATGTAACATTTGTAATTTTTTATGGGTCAACAGAAGCGAAGTCCAAAATCGAGAAACAAAGTTACTATCTTGGTCAAAGACTTTAGATACTAGTGCCCCATATAATCTAACCACCTCTTTGATATAAAAGTTTGCCGTTTTCTCCATCCCTTGACCAATTTTAAATGGCACAAAGTGTGCTGATTTGGTTAAACGGTCCACAATCACCCATATGGCATCATATTGCTTCTGGGCACTAGGTAGTCCAAACATAAAATCGATAATGATGTGCTCTTAGTTCCACTAAGGAATCTCCAATTAATGAAAAGATATGGTGGTCTTCTGTATTCTACCGTAATCCACTAACAAACCAAGCACTTCGAGACAAAATCTTCTATATCATTTCTTCATGTTGTTCCACCAATAGTGCTTCTTCAAGTCCTGATACATCTTAGTAATTCCTAGGGTGGATTGAATATTTAGTTTGATATGCCTCTACCATGATCTCATCCCTCAAATTTGGCAAATTTGGCATACATATTATGTCCCTACAGTACAAGACATCATCAGCAAGCCTGAAATATGGCCTCTCATCTACATGCTCGATGATTTTAATCAACTCTGGTTCTAACTTTTGATGCTCCTTGATCTTTAGGAGTAACTCTAGTTCCCACGAAATGATACTAGCCAACAATACCTAGTCACTAATTGGCTAAAAGTACACATCCATATCCTTCAAACTCCGAATCCAAAAGTATTATGCAATTAACCTACTTAAAAAGGCTGCCTTTCTACTCAATACTTCAGCCACCACATTAGCCTTCGTGGATGATAGCTGAGCTAGAAATCATAAGCTTTGATATACTTCATCCATCTCCTTTGTCTCATGTTCATCTCACTCTAAGTGAAGAGATATTGAAGGATCTTGTAATCAAAATGCATCTCAAACATGCTTCATTAAAGGTAATGCCTCTTCATTTTCAATGCCAAAACTACCACTGCCAGCTCCAAATCATGTGTAACATATCTCCACTCATGCTCCTTCAATTGCCTTGAACCATAGGATACAACTTTCCCCTTCTGCAGGAGAACATAATCGAGTCTAAGTTTGAATGCATCTGTGAATATCATAATATCTTCACTACCCGTAGGCAATGTCAATATAGGAGTTGTGGTTAATTTCCTTTTCAGTTCCTGAAAACTTTCCTCACACTCCTCATTCCACACAAAGTGGACTTCCTTACATCAATGGGGCCGCAATAGAGGAGAATCCGTACACAAATCTATAGTAATAGCCAGCTAGGCCTAGGAAACTTCAAATCTCAGTCATCGTCTTAGGCCTTTCTTAGTTCACTACATCCTCAATCTTTGCTGGGTCCACTAACAAACCCTCCATAAAGATACCATAGCCAAGAAATCCTACTTGCTCTAACCAAAATTCACATTTGCTCAACTTGGTATACAATTAATGTTCCCTCAAAAGCTACAAGGAAGTCCTAAGATGCTACTCATGTTCTTCATGGGTCTTTGAATATACCAGTACATCATTAATAACTACTACTAAGAACTAGTCCTAGTATCACATAGATACTCTAATCATCATGGCCATAAAAGCTGTTGGCACATTTGTCAACCCAAAAAACATCACCAAAAATTCATAGTGGACATATCAAGTTCTAAAAATAGTCTTCAGAATATCCTGATCCCCTACTCTCAATTGATGTTATTCCAATCTCAAACCAATCTTAGGAAAATACTAAGACCTTGTAACTGATCAAATAACTCATCAATTCGAGGTAGTAGGTACTTGTTCTTGATGGTCACTTAATTAAGCTGCCTATAGTCAATACACATTCTTAGTGATCCATCTTTTTTTTCACAAAAAGCATCAGAGCTCCCCAAGGAGAGATACTTGGTCTGATAATAACTCTTGCAATTGCTCTTTAAGATCTCTCAACTCAGTTGGAGCCATCCTGTAAGGGGCTTTAGAAATCAAAGCCATACCCAGCACAAGTTCAATTGTAAAAGCAATCTCACGAACCAGCGGTAAACCAGGACTATCCTTAGGAAAAATATCTGAAAACTCTGATACCACCGGTATCTTCTCTACTACCTTAGTTTGTTTATCCTCCGTGATAAACATTAGATATCCCTCACAACCCCTCTTCATCAACTTCATAGCCTTAATAGCTGAAATCATCGGAGTGAATACCTTTTTCTTAGCTCCCACAAATTCTACAACACTACCATCCTTAGCCTTCAATTTGGTGGTCTTGGAAAATTAGTTCATAACTGCATGATGTGTGGCTAGCCAATCCATTCCGAAAATGGCATCAAAATCATTCATCAATAATAATAGTAAGTTAGCTTTCAATAAGAAGCCACCTATTTTCACCTTGTAATTAGAGAATCACTCCTGGCAATTCACCTTTCTGCCCACTAGGGTAGTCACCACAAACATTAATGGTAACTTAGTTACATCTACATCAATACTCAATACAAATCTAGGGGAAACATATGAATGAGTAGATGCATGGTGGAATAAAAATTTTGCATCCTTATCACAAATAGAAATGATACCTTCAATGATATCTTCGCTATGTCAGCTTGCTCTTAAGTGATAGCATGCACCCTGCCTACCTACTGGGGCCTTGGTTCTTAATGATAGGAAGGCTGGGTGGGTTGAGGCCCTCTCTGAGGTTGAGGTGCTGGGGGTCCATACAACTGCATATGCTACAACTGAGGACCAGCATATATACTACTCTGGGGTCCCTAAGGCCATGGCTACTGAGGTGGTGCTATAGCTATCTGCCTCAAAGGTTAAGCCTTAATAGGAGCATTAGATGGCTCTGAACGCCACTATTGTTGCTGGTATTGTCCTTTCTTCATACAGCAATCTTTGACTTGGTGACTAGTGTCCTCACATTCGAAACACATCCTATCTACCTCCAACATTGGATGTGGGGTGATTATTATCACAAATACCACATGATTCTCTCTTATGTTTCGCATACTACTGCTACGGGGCTAGAGGTGGAGTACTTTCTGCTTGGGCTAGTTGGGAGGGGCCATGCACACGATCACCTCCTCAGCCAAATACACCTTATCCAAATACTCTTGATAGGTATTCAGAACTCGAGATTTGGTGCATAGCAAAATGTCCAATCAAAGATCATTAAGGAAACGGTAAATCCTCTTGCTTTCTTGGATGATAAGTGTCGGTGCGAAGCAAGAGAGATGTATGAATTGCATCTCATAATCACAGAAAAATAAGTTCTCTTGTTTTAGCTAGTCAAACTGTATTCTCTTTTGGATACAAACATGCTTCGGTACATACTGCTCACAAAATTGATCCCAAAAGGTAGTTCAGGATAGATCATCAGCTATCTGCTCATGTGCAGTCTTAACGGTGGTCCACCACCTATCAACCACATCTCGAAATATCGAAGAAGCCAATTTAACTTTTTGCCTCCCTATGCATACAAAGCTCTCAAATATCTTCTCAACTTGCATTAGAAACTCTTCTGTTAGCATCGGGTCCTGACTCCCGTTAAAATTTGGTGGCCCCATTTTCTTGAATTTCTTGAATATATCATTTTTTTATGAAATAGAATATATCGCTAACATCATGTTCTCGATGGGCGATAACAACCTGAGGTTGTCCAATCCTCTGTAATCCCTCAAGTACACTAGCCTAAAAATGTTTCTGGATCTACTAGTTAGGGTTGTACAATAGCCCGTGGCCGGACAACTTCTGGTTACACCACCTGAGGTTGAACAACCTACGACTAGACCACTGGATTGTGATACACCACTTGTGGTTGAACCACCAGTTCCAGCTGCACCACTTCTGGTTGAGCCACTGGTTCCATCTACACCACTTGTGGTTGAACCACCGGTTCTATTTGCACCACTTATGGCTAGTTCACCTTTTGTATCGCCTCCCTAACATTGCTGCTAGGCTAACACAGCTTGAAGTAAAGCTTGCATCGGATCGTCGGACATACCATTTGGTCCACCCGGTTCATCAGAAGATAGGTTACCCTTAGTCCACCTTGTCTTAGGCGCCATAGCTTGTAACACATGTAATTATTAGAAAATGAACGACACTAAAACTAAACACACCCATGCAATCTTTAAACACCACTAAAGATCATATCTCAAAAGCTAAACACACCCACATCTAGTGTTTCCCAATCGCAAATTCCAACCTCACATCAGATATATGCTTCTAGCATCTTTTATAACTTCTAGAAACTTAACTTGTCTCTAATACCATCCGCAACACCCCTAAAATTGAACCGGATCCAAATCCTAGTCCAAGGGTATGAGAATTAGGGATCAATTAATATTTTTCTCATAAAAAGTTCTATAGGCCCCAACTTTGGGTAGATCAAAGTCCTACATGATGTTATGTATGTTGATCAAACATCATAAATGCATGTGAAATTAACGAAACGTTTGCTGCACAACTGGTATAATTTATATCCACATAATCACCAATTTCATTAAATAAGGAAATGGTCAAATCAATAGAAGTCTCATAATTAAGGTTCAAATGCAGAAATTAAATAAGTTAAATTCACCAAACTCGAGCCCAAACTATCATGACCTTAATAAACAAATACCAATGTCTTAATCCAACTACATTCTATGACATCTTAAATTATGTCATCTGCACTCCGCTCCACAACTCCGCTTGTCACAACCCGAGCCCAGGAGATCGGAGGTTAGCAAAAACCTAACCAGCGACACACGCACTCCCATGCATATGCACTTAGACCCAATCTAGATGCACACGCACAAAGGAAAACACACGTGCAACAAGTATGCGGAAGCTACAAGTATCGACATGTGACACGAGACACACAAGAAACAAAAAGAATGATATCCAAAGACTGACATAAAGGTCTGAACATACAAATTGGGATCCAAGCACGATGTATAAAACATAAGTACAATCAATGACATGAAAAGAAAGAAAGCAATATGCATGCATGCAGAGAATAGTCGCGCTCTGGTGGAGTGATAACACACACTCCGCAACCTAAAGAGACAGCTGGAGTCTCCCCTGTAAACTGACGACCGACAGGAACAAGGTCAAGGATACCTGAGCCTGCAACACCGAAGACAACTCATGAATACGACGATTCAGCAAAGTATAAGCAGTAACAAGTTAACACGTGTGGTCTCTAATAGAATAAAAGACATAAATAATCATAACATGTCAATGTAGTAATCTAAGCAATTGTACATTCAAATTAACATATGCTCCGTGAATCAATGTGTAAGTACATACTAGGTGGCAACTACATACGCCATATACTCCCAAAGTAGGGATCTTGTAAACGTGCTGAGAACACCATGGGCCAGATGGGTCTCGGTTTCCTAGGGTCTGGATTCCCCAAGACATGTCCTTCTGCAGTAAGGCAATACACTCTATACCGAAGTCACCCCGTCGGGATCCTAAGGCTGAGGCTCAGTAGTGCTGGACCATATCGAGTCATATATCAAGCAGATGCAAGAGATCCTACGAATGGAATAATAAAGTATGAAGATAACCAAGGATGAAGACATATCAACTCATGTGCAACAAATAGTTATGCAAGATCGCTATTCCACCCGGGATTGACCATGGACAGAGCTAGGAATATCCAATCGTGTGCCCCAGCGCAAACCGCGTATAAGAGGGCAAGAACCAAAGTCAATATGCCATGCAATCATATTATTTTTCAGGAATCACGATCTTTCACTAGCCAATCCTATTATAGTCATCCAGTGTTTCTAACCGTGCATGATGATATAGTTTTAAGTTGTCCGATGCACCGTTGTCTAGTGTTGCATAGATCCGAAGGTGCACCAAAGTCTCTTAAACCAACACCCATGGGGAGGTGCTAAACAACCGGATAACGTGTATGAATGATTCGCAGCCCTCGAGATCATTCATGTCATACATTCAGACCATTGGGCAAGTCTAAGTGATCTACATTCTATCATGAAGGCCATATCAGTCTCTTTCTTACGCCTATCCTTGTTCTTCATGTTTCAAGGGTGATATGGCTTCGCCGTAGGTGAACTTATGGCTTGGCCATAGGCATCTTACGGCTTAGCCGTAATCTGCACTGCGGCTCCACCGCAGTTCCCTTTACTGTTCATCCGCAATTATGGTTCACCCGTAATTTGTTCTACGGCTTAGCCATGTGCTGTTCTACAGCTTAGCCGTGGCTGGGGCGTAGAAGGTTTGCCAATTGCTTACTTTCAGTTAATTCAGAAAAGAGCACCTTGTATTGATCTACAGCTGGGTCACGGTTGAGCTACGGCTTACCCGTAAGACAATATACGGCTTAGCCGTGTCCTGGCCGTAGAGGAAAACTGGGTTTTCCCCTCTCTGGACTTTAAGCCAAAGGTGACTTACGGCTTAGCCGTGGTACACACGGAAGTCTTTTCTGAATTGATTACAGAAATACAGAAACATAGTCAAACGGACTTAAACACATGTAATAGAGGGAAACAAACACAGGATGGGCTGCAAACATCATTCATAAGCAAAAATACTCAACTTAATCACAATCAAACACATACCCACATGGTTTAGCCAAGTTATACTTATACTTGGCTCAAATGGGGTCTAACACACTCTTTGTTGTCCTTGGGCTCAATTCACACTACCAACAAGCTTCAAATCGCCATGCATGCAAGGAAAGAAGAAAAAAGAACCATGAGTACAGTACCAAGCGATCATGAGAACAAGAGGAAGAAGGAAGAGAAGAAGCACAGCAAGAAACTCAAGCTCACCTCCAATCACACGAGGGAAAGAAAAGGAAGGAGGAACGAGCAGCAGAAGAAGACTCCTGAGAGAGAGAAACAGAACAGTGAGAGAGAGAAGGAGAAGAAAAAGGTCGGTGGCTTATAAAGATAAACATAAAGCCAATTTGCAATAAAGTCCAAGCATTTAGGCTATTTCCAGTTTGAGTCATTGACGGTTCTAACGGAAACAATTGACATACTTGGCAAACGACGTAGTTACTGAAATCAACAAGCATAATAAAAGACATGCGTTAACACCAAGATGATGCATGAATGACGACTTCGAGCAAAATCGAATATTACGAAAAAGGGCTTATGTCTACCTAAACCAGGTCAAACTCAACCCAACTATCTATCCATAACCTGAAACCAACAAAAAACAAGAACAAAACACAATTAGCAACCAAATCATCAGGAATTAGCTACTAATCCGGATCAAATTGGGTTGGGGTGTTACACCACTATCCAACGGAATCTTCATTGTCTCCTAACCCTTCAATTCGATTATGGCATCGAAACCTAAACACCAAATGAGACAATGTCAGATTGACATAAGCTGGCAAATAAATGGCTATAGATAGTAAACATAAATAAGTGTTACAAGTAATTAATTGCGCTTATTAATAACATGTGTCAATTGTATATGATTCCTAATCAAATAAATGGATAATATATGATAATGCACAGACACAGGCAAACTCGCCAGATATGATGCACAGACACAAGCAATCCCACCATATATGATGCACAAACTAGTAGCATACATCCACCTTCCAACTGCAATCGGTATTAAATGCGTAACAGAGCCTACCGTAGTAGGATAATGTCAACTATCAACTATTAATTACATCATTACAGAGGCTATTCCTTTAATGAGTAATATTAAGATGAGATATCTTATGCAACTGAGGTTGTGATAATGTATAAACCGCCCTAATCCCAACTTATGCTAGCTATGCCAATTGATGTTATGATTTTGGGTTGGTCTTACATCATCCTATGGTATAAGCTGACCGGTACACATACTGACTAAGGCACTCCATTTACACAGTGACCGTTCAAGCCTATAATACGATGTTACATTTATTAGGTGTCTATCATGTAAAGCATCTCAAGATTCTGTATGACCACTTATGAACCAAGGTAACCCATAGTATGCATCTAGTTAACAAAGGAGATCTAAGGTCATTTATTGTGATCACATATGGATCATCATCTTAAATGTTATTTGAGTCCAAGGCCATAAGCGTAAGGTCATGGGTCTTATTATCCAAAATCCATACTTTTGGAACTAAGCCACAATCAATCTTATATGGACCACTTTTTCCCTGTGGCATTGAATCACATTGAGTTTGGTTCTCCCCTCAAATTGGGTTGAATAGGGGAGCCTGCTCAAGTGCATGCTCATCTACACTTGAGCATGCCTATTGTGCTCATCTACGCTCAAGCACGTCAAACAAGCACCATGTTATTTAGCATTTAACTAGATGCAGAGATGTGTGGCTTGAGTGCACACCTAACGGCGCTTGACCGTGCCTAACAAATTACAAATCCCTATAGATTTACTTTGGCTAGTAGAGGGGTGTTCTTCCCCAACTTCAACAGGGTTTTCAACCCTTCACCTAAGGAAATCTTAAGCATCTATTCTTAAGCAACCATTGTCAATTAATGATTTAACCTTAGCATTATATTCCAAATCAATAATCATATATTCCACTATAATCAATTCATTAACAATTCATAAATCATAATAATCCAATTCAAATACCAAAAAAGTACCAACTATAACTGTCAACTTGCCTTTAACCTTGCATACAATGCCTCTAATCCCCAACCCAAAATACCAACAAATCCCATCAATCAGAGTCTCTCTCTACAAACATAAGAACATCACACAAATCCCTAAATGAAGGTATGATCTAATATTAAATAAAATATCTATATGAAAGATGAGAAGGGAGGCTTACCCACAATGGAGGTAGGAGAAAAGGAAGTTGGGAGAGATGATGGTGGTGAAGTTTTTGTTCTTGGGAAACCTTACAGGTTGTCTTCTACGGTTGTGATTAGCAGAGAAGAGGAACGGAAGGAAAAAGGGTTTCTTGAGATGCAAAAGAGGAATAGATCGAACGGTTTTAGGGTTAAGTTGTAGAAGGGGTTTATTTGAATTACATGAAGGGGCTCCTTGCTCTTTGGTGAGTTTTAGGTAATTCCGTGAAAGGGTTTATGGGCCAAAATCTAATAGTTTAATAGGCTAGGACCAAGGGTACATGAAGAATTTAGGTCACCCATCACCAATCGGTTCCATATAGATATGCCATGTATGAAATGATCAAATTTCTAAAATATCCTATCAAACCCGTAACTAAACACAACAATCCCAACCCAAACCCGACTGCCCAACTCAACGCATGTAATTAAGGTTGGGGCCTTACATCCCCTTGGGACATCTCCATACCTTTCGAGTCAAAACAAGTAGACCTCGACTCCCCTTACTTGTTCATCTTGGATGTCAATGTTTTCTCTCGTATGTTTATAAAAGCTAAAAGAGATAGGTTCCATTCAAGGGGTTACACTAGCTAGGAATGCCCCCAGTGTATCACACCTCCTTTTTGCAGATGATTCCTTTATCTTTTTAAATTAGAAGACGATTGTGAGATTTTAGGCCAACCTATTAACTTTCACTAATCTGCAGTCTATTTTAGTAGGAATAGGCTTGTCAAAAAGGATGAAAAAAAAAGTATTGTCTAGATCCTTGGCATCAATTATAGATAAAATGAAAAATATACTGGAAACCCCTTGACCATCGGAAAAAAACAGAAACTTGAGTTTTGAGGGTCTCACAAACAAAACTAAAAATAGACTAATCTCATGACAAATCCCTGGCTATCACAAGCTCGAAGAATCTAGGGATTGACATTGGTCCTCACATTAAGAGTCTCACTCCCCCACCCCATTCTAACTTGGCAAAAAAGCAAAAATAAAATAATAATAATAATAATAAATTGAGATTATCTGATATAGTACCGATTACCATACTCAAAACCACCTATTTGCAAGATTAGCTGTTTCTTTGGACAATGTCAACCATCTAATCAAGAATAATTTGTGTCAACACAATTTTTGCACGATTAGCTGTTTCTTTGGACAATCTCAACCATCTAATCAAGAATAATTTATGTGTCAACACAATTTAGAGTATGTTTCAAGAATGGACAGCTCCTGTGCTCACGGGTTGAGATTTACTTTCATGCAAGGGTCACGTGGAGTCGTTCTGGAAATTTTTGTTGTTAATGGCTTTCAGTATGCTTTTTAATTAAAAAAAAGAAGAAAAGAAATGACAGAAGACTAGATATGCTTTCAATGTGTTAATTCATAATTGGGAGAGGAGGGATTAAATGTTGATTTATGTAAAGCTTTACAACTCAAGGGTTCCAATACGCCAAATAAGAAAAAAAAATATTTTCTACTAAGATTACAGCTTCAACAAATCAAGTATTTTGAAATAAGATTTAAAAAAACACATTTAGGCGTATGCATTGGGAAAGGGTGCTTGGTGGGGTTGCAGTAGACTTTGAGTGTTCAAGTAAAAAGGAATCATTTCCTTATCAAAGTGGAGGTCCCAGGCGTTAAAACCGAACATATTACCAATCTCTACTTGGTCAAGATGGTTTAAGCCAACGGGTTACACCATCAAATTAAATGGGCGAGACATGGCACAAGCAAAATAGAAAACGGGACATATTTGCACACAAAGAAATCTTTTGTCAAGGTCTAATGGGTAAGATAAGACTTGAGGTTTGGCATAGTGGTAGGTAACCCGTTTTCCATAATACCCACCAGCGATCGATACCTAGTGAGTGCTTTGAAATTCCCTCCCTTGGCCACTAAGCCTGACTAGCAGGAAAAAAAAAAGGGCACTTTCCATCAAAGTGATCAAGTTTGACTTTGAGAATCAAGTCTTACCCCGATGGTAAAATCCTGCAATTTAAAATAGTAAGATGAGGCATTTCTCACCGAGGTGGCCAAGTTCCCCTCCCTCGAGGTGGCCAAGTTCCCCTCCCTTGGATGTCCAAGTCCTATTATTTGCATGTGCAAGTTTGTCCTCTTTGATGTATATATAAGTTCTTATTACCTTACATATGCAAGTCATCCGTCTCTTGCATGTGTGAGTTTCTATTATCTTGCATGTGCAAGTCTTTTAGAAACCTAGACCCTTAATTGGATATCTTAAAAAAAAGAGAAAGTCAACATGAAATTCAACCATTACAATTTTTAATTATGAATTTAATGTGGTGAGTGGTTTGGATTGATCATAAAGAGCCAAATAGCTCCCACAAGTTGGAAACCTTTGATGCTTAGATCTGAATATGTGTAAGGATTGTAATTTTGGCACATTCATGTGATTAGACTAAACTTGGAGTTATTGAGTTGTAATCTACCTAATTTTAGTAGGAGAGAAGTTCGGGTCGTGCATTGGAGTTGTAAGTGAGAAATTGAAGGCTGGAATGCGTTTTTGAAATCCCGAAACAAAATGTATGGACATTCGACTAGCCTTGCCTGTGCTCAAGCGGCCCTGATACGAAAATAACTGCCCATCACAGAACATGTGAGCGCTCGAGCGGTGAAACATGTGCTCAAGCGGTCAATGTCGCTAGACAGAATTTTAAGTGCGATAAACTCTTATTGAATTGGATTGATTTGTGCTATTTTTAGGGAGGCACAAAATTAGATCTACAAAAAGGGATTTTCTCTCAACCCTAATGTAAAGAATATATATCTCATTGATCTAACTAGAGATTGGTAATTAGAGATCATTTTCTCCAGAGATTTTTATTGAAGAATTAAAGGGCTGAAGTTCTACTCTAGAGATTCTTGTCTTTTACATCTCTTATAGAAGATCGTCTTCTAAGCATTGAAGATCTGAGGAATCAAGTAAACAATTTGAGGGCATCTAGTTGATTGGATTTGTAGCGGGCAACAATAAGTGGTCGTTGTAGAGTGATTCTTTACAAGAAGTTGAAATTATAGAGTCATGCGGATAATTGTAAATGACTTGTAACTGTGTGATAATTTATAGTGCTTAATTATTAGTCAAGATTGGATTCGTAGTTTTTTCCCGGTTTGGGTTCCATGTAAATACTGTCTTTTTGTGGTGTATGTTTGTAGTTTGATTTATTTCCGCTGCGTAGTTAATTGTTTGCACACATATTATTGAGATTGATTGCATAGATCTATTCTAGAGGATCTCCCCATAAAACCTTTCAATATGGATATGAAAAATAGTATAGATATGAAGGTCACGAATATGATTATACACTTTCAAAAATGTAAGACACAAATATGGATGCAACTATCACAATTCTTCCTCAGTATATTTCTGAGTTAATAAAAATATTAATTTTTTATATTTCTTTCTAACATTTTTTATATTGAAAAGTAAGAGGAATTGAAAAAATTATAAAAAAGAATGGACTTGGCCAATAGTATATTTAAAATTTGTATGCTAGAGTTATTGGTGCAATATTGAATACCGATATGAACATCATATTGGTCCAACATGGATATACTAGGCATGGAAAGTATTTGGACATCATAGAAAGAAAATAATAATAATAATAATAATAATAATAATAATAATACTAAATAAAACTCCGTTTTCTTTTCAACTAGAACTTAGACATGAGGTTGAGCCCTAATAAGCATTCAAACATTTCTTTTTTATTCTTTTTATGGAAGTCATTCAAACATTTCTGGTCATAGTATAATGTGAACATGCATGACTGCAATATTCCATACTCTCCGACAGCGTGTGTAGCTTAGCTTGTCAATGCTGGGTGAACCAACCAGCAAGGAATGCTAAATTCCCCGCCTGCCTTCATATTTGGATGGTGGGTAACAGAGAAGAAAAACTTCTTACTTACCCTCTTCAAAAGTCGTCCATTTTTTTTTTCTAAGTCAGAGTTACTTGTCAGGAAAGATATTTTAAACTTAAAGGTCAGGGATCATTTCCTGTGTAACACTTTAGGAAAAAAAAAACTCATGTGTAATCCCTAAATTCCCAGCCTGCCCTCGCACTTGGATGGGTAGGAAACAGGGAAGGTAAACTATTTACTTACCCTCTTCAATAGTCGTCCATATTTTTTTTCTAAGTTAGAAGTACTTGTCAAGAATGATATTTTAAATTTGAAGACCAGGGATCAATTCCTGTGTAATATCAAGGTGCACAACCATGAGTGTGTTGGAACGGTGGTCGAATTTGGTTTGATCACTTGGAAGGGGAAAAAAAATGTAAGTGGCTACTAGATTTTACAGGGATTCGAGATAGAGAAATCCTTGAGTAAAAATGAATGTAACTTCATAGTGGGGTCTACCTATTAAAAAATGAATCTACTTAAAAATAAACAGCCTCCAACTATATAAAATCTCTACAAACTTTAATTCAAACTAAGTTGGTCCCAATGTTGGATTGACCATTTGATGAATAGTGTGATATTGAATATGCATGAGATTGTGCTAATCAAATTTTAATCAAATGGTCAACCCAATGGTGTGAGCAAATCAAATTAAGGGGGTGTTTGGAAACGAGATATTTTATAAAGCTTTGCTATATTATCTACTAGTTTAAATGACACTAGAGAAACATGCCCATGTAATTCATAATATAAGAAAATCTATTACCTTAAAAAATTATAATAACTAAAAATGTAGAATTTTTTGTATAAATTATATTGAAGTAGAAGAAAAGATATACATTTACATGCATGATATAATAGAGATTTGGCTCAGAGTCATTGTATACTCAACATTATTCTAAGGTCCTCTCTTCAATTCATAGTAATTATAAAGTGTGTTTTTTTCTTCCATAATTTTGTTACAAAAAATACATAGGCATCAATGACCACGGTGAAATACAAATGCATCAACGACCTTGGTACTGGTAATACTTTAGTAGAGCTCATTCATCTACTAAAAAAAAGATAACTCTACTTAATGGTTATAAAAATTCAAAGCACCGGACCTACAAAATAAAAAAATAATATGGCAAGCAGTCTCATAAATATACACAAACATAAAAGCCAAATGTGCTTGTGCGTAGCCAAGTTATATACTAAAAATATATAAAAAGTTTAAAATAATAAAATCTTTTTATTAACTTTAAATTGAGATGGTAAAACTCTCAGAGAAAATCAATCCCTACAATGATAATAAAAGAGAATGCATATAGTTGGTTGACTTTAAAATGAGAACACTTCAATTTGTATAGAATCAATTTCAAAGTTCACTTCAATATACTTCTAAAATCATTAGAATCATTCGGTGGGCTCATCACATTTTCATATTTATAGTTTGTAAAAAAAAATTTGTTAATAATTATAGATGAAAAAAAGAGGAAGTGAAGAGAGAGACTCAATTTTTGTGCTAATTTTGAAGAGGAAAGGAATTGAAAGAACTCTATTACTAAGAAGGACTTTTTATTTGATAAGGTTTCTAAATTTAAAATCGGAGTTTCTAAATAATTGATGAACAATATTATTGAATTTTCTAATATTGGTCGTTATTAAACTTCCTAAGAAATAGATAAGATTGGCATTTGGTAATCGACTAATCTTATCCATCCTTCCTTTTAGATAATTTTGAAATATAAAATTCCTCCTAATTCAAAATCGGAGTAAAACTACTTTTAAAATTTGAACTAATTTTGCAATGAATTACAAAATTGAACTTCAAGTTCAAAATTAAATCTTATCCATTTCATCTACTATAATTAGTGCAGGTCTTACATGGTGATTGCATTCCGTAGGACCCATCGACGACCCCTTATTTTTAACTCCTATGGACCCATCTTTGTAATCTTAACCATTGAACTTATTTATTAGACTAATAAAACCCTTCACCCTCAAAGTTGATTATCTTAAATCTTCCTAAATTTTGAGTAGTTTATTAAAGATTTATACACATTTATGGACTCCGATTCATGACTTAAATTGTTCAATATTATTGTATTAGTGATAAGCATCAAGACAATTAATTTTATATATTAAATTTTGTAATTTTGAGAAATGTGTGCAAACACACAAAAACATGTAAATATATTCATTACTCATGTGAAAATGGCAATTTCACCCAAATTACAAGTATAGTTTTTTCATATGTAATGTATAACCTATTTTCCCATCCCATGATAGAAGGCAAACATCCATTAAGTAAACTTCACTACATAACATCTCCTTCTCCCAATATATCCCCCATATTCTCTCCACCCTCCATGCCTCTTTAGAGAGAGCAGCCTTACCCAATTGGGATTTAGAAGGGCATTCGGATGGATAAATATGTACCATCATCTTCATCCTAATAGGATAAAACTCCATCCGGTCAAAATAGACTGCCCCTATGGATTTAATTAACAAGTAATCAATGAGTTCGAGCCGGTGATTTACTAAGTTAAAGGTTGGTTGACTCGATTAGAGTAGGATAAGCATGTTCAATGTAGGCAGCCCAACTTGTCCATATCAAAAGCTACTTACATGGAATTATAACAACAAAGAGCAAAGACCGTCCGTTTCAAACGGCCGTCATCTACGACGTTACAACTTAACGGATACCTAATTGCGACCCCAAACGTTACTCCACCGTTGTCCTTTCCTCGAAGGATGAAAAAAGGACTCGGTCGACAACGGTTGCGTATGGCACCCGTCTATTGCGTGGCAGCTCACTCTTTACACGTGGCGATGTTTCATTGGCTTTCTTTTCTTGGCAGTTCCGCTGCCGACCCCACCCAAACGCAAGCAAGTCGGTCTTTCCCAACGATAAATACCCCTACGCTCCCCTTCTGCATCTCATTCACTAATTCTTTCTGAGATAAAGAGAAATCCAAAATCAATCTTTCTTCCTCTCTCTCTCTCTCTTCAAGGTTCGTGTTCTCGTCTTTGTTTTGTGGGTCTGTTTCGTAGATCCTGATTTTTTCTTATTTCTGTTTATGGTTTAGATCAATGACTGTTTGATCAGGTATTGTTATTTTTATTAAAAACATAGTTTTCCTGATTTTTTATTTCAAAATCAAGATTCCAACAACGACAACAAAAAAAACAAAAAAGATTAATAATTTTTTAGAGTTAGAATCTTCTTCTTTTTGAAGATTTGAAAAGGATTTTTCTTTTTAGGACTTAGAGAACCCACATCTTCCCATCTGCTCTTCCAGATCTTTTTTATTAGGTTTTGATCTTGATCTTTCTGTTTATGATGTACAGATGCAGATCTTCGTGAAGACCCTCACCGGCAAGACCATCACTCTCGAGGTCGAGAGCTCGGACACAATCGACAACGTCAAAGCTAAAATCCAGGACAAGGAGGGGATCCCACCCGACCAGCAGCGCTTGATCTTCGCTGGCAAGCAGCTCGAGGACGGTCGCACCCTCGCCGACTATAACATCCAGAAGGAGTCGACCCTGCACCTCGTCCTCCGCCTGCGTGGAGGCATGCAGATCTTCGTGAAGACCCTCACGGGCAAGACCATCACCCTCGAGGTCGAGAGCTCGGACACCATTGACAACGTCAAAGCCAAGATCCAAGACAAGGAGGGGATCCCACCAGACCAGCAGAGGTTGATCTTCGCTGGTAAGCAGCTCGAGGATGGTCGCACCCTCGCCGACTATAACATCCAGAAGGAGTCGACCCTCCACCTCGTGCTCCGCCTCCGTGGAGGCATGCAGATCTTCGTCAAGACCCTCACGGGCAAGACGATTACGCTGGAGGTGGAGAGCTCGGATACGATCGACAACGTTAAGGCGAAAATTCAGGATAAGGAGGGGATTCCTCCGGACCAGCAGAGGTTGATCTTTGCTGGGAAGCAGTTGGAGGATGGGAGGACTCTCGCCGATTATAACATACAGAAGGAGTCCACCCTTCACCTTGTCCTCCGTCTCCGTGGTGGTGTCTTCTGAGGGCTGAGCTGGCTGGGTTGGTTGGTTGGTTTGGGGGTGTTGGTTGTGTGTTTACAGTACCTTTAATTACTTTTTCATGCTTTGTTTTTTCTAATGTCTATGGGAAGGGGGGGGGGGGGGGGGTCCCATCAATGTAGGATGGGGGTTGGTGTTAAGTAAATGATGAAGTGTTTTTAAATAAATAAAATTTTTAGTAAATAATGAAGTTTGTTACTGCTTTATTAAAATCTTTCAGCAATGCATTTAGATAGGGATGATTTCTTAACTATGAAATTGATGGATCTCCAAATATAAAGATGCAAGATGCAAAATTAGTCTTTGAGAGAGGCATTATGATGTAATGTTAAAGTACATGACTCAACACCAGAATCGATACATGTATAAACATAATTGATAAAAAAAAATGAGTATATTAATACTAGAGGATTTTATGGTAAAAAAAACTTCTTAATTTACCACTAAATCGATTAGTTTCTAATTCAAAGTACATAACCCTTCGTCATCACCACCAACACAAACTGATGTGTTTTTTCATTGAATTCATTGTTGATTTTGTTGTTAATAATGAAATTAGAAACAAGTCGATTTGCAGATTTAGCCTTATCTTTCAGTATCTGTTCTTGTATTGGATACAGGTTTTGTTTTTCGGTAATTTGTGATTGATTTTGTTGCTGATGATGATCTTCTCCCTTGATCACTGTGCTGGCCCACCATTTCTTTCCACTGGTTATTGCAAAAACTGGAACCATTATTGCCTTTTCTGATTCTCCGATTGCCTGCCTTCTCTGGTTCTAGTTGCAGATCTGGGCGGTTACAACACTCGGCAACCGTCTCCGTTTTATCAGCTGAAATCCTTTCGCCTCTGCCTCGGATTCGCCGGCGGTTCCCATCTCCTCACTGCCCATCTCCGCCCTTCGATGCCAAAGAGGGAGGCAGAGGATCTTCCTTTTGTTTTTTTGTTGCAAAACCAGAGTCGTCGCTCTTCCTATAAGGAGTTCCTGGTAATGAACCATGGGCTGAGTAACGAATAGTGTCACTCATCCCCACAATACAATAATGCATTCAATCAGACCCGATGGATCCAAGGATCCAATTAGTTAACCAACTTGATTAGGGACCAAAGCTCTAAGAAGTCTGTTTGGTTATTTGCGCTTAAAAATGGCTTACAAAAAGTGTTAAGTAAAAGAAGTGCTGTTTCCTTGAGCAGCTACCGACTCACCTGGAGATAGGACGGTGAAATAGTGAGAACCGGGTGGAAAAAGAGACTTTTGGGGTGTACCCTATCAATTCATGCCGCATTTTCTGATTTGGTCATCTCTTTAAATCTCATCTTTGTATCTTCTGATTTGGTCATCTCTTTAAATCTCATCTTTTGCTGCAATGAACATATTTTCTTCATTTTTATTACTGCTCAAGCTCTGGTGCTTAATCTTTCTTATTTTTCTTCTCTAAATCCAAAGAGAAGGTCTGCCTCATCAGATCTAATGACCAATCTATATTTGTTATTTTTCTTTTTCTTGATTTTCTCATTCACTGCCCATTCCCCTCTCCCATTTATGCCAAACCCAAATTATTAAATATATATATATATATATATATACACGGATTAAGGATCTAAGGCTCTTCGGAGTCGACCTTGGCACTACATGGATGATGGAGCATGCTCCTTATGATTTCATGGATGGTCTCCGAGTCCCTGAATCTGAGTGTACATTATCATGTAGGTCTTTTATTTTTTATGCAACAATGCCACCGGTGGTACCCATGTCAACCCAATAAGTTTGCATCTCTTTCTCCAATGCAATGGATGCTCACCTTTCCTCTCTCTATTACTATCCATTTGCATCTCTTTCTCTGTCAAATATTTGTTCAAGATTGGTTTTGTAGATAGTCAAAACCCACGGCATCATCTCTATTTTCTCTGATTGGTGGTGTTGTACTTGTTTTTATGGTTTTTTAGTCATCTATATAATCCACCTGCACCTATGATACTGGTAGTAATGGATGAAAATCGCGGTAACGGTTGGTTCCAAAAACCGATATGATATTGGTATCGGTCGCGATTCGCGGTTGTCGCATGTGAACTTTTTTTTAATTTAAAAAATTTTAAAAAAATATCCAAAAAATTCAAAATATTAAAAAAAGCTAGAAAACAATGTTTTTTTTTTCATTAGTAACAAGTATAAATCAAAATATTGATCCCCCTAGGTTATAATATCCTGTATCGCTCTCCTGTCTAAAATTGTGATTTTGTTTTTGTAAAAACAATAATTATAACTAATGAATTATTTTTAGGACATTTTGATAGTTGGCTTTACCTATTATCTAAGCTCCAAAAAATATTAGAAACTAAGCCAAATCATTTTAGCATTTGAAATCTCAAAAGGGCACATTTAAATGATGCATTAATTTTTTCTCTAATACCATGTTTTAATAATCCAAAAATAAATTCAAAATTACAAAAAATATTGATATAATCACATAAATGATAAAACAACCATAAAAAATTAGCATATATGAACTATACAATGATTATATAAAATTAAAAAATGACATTTATAGTGAAAACCTAAATATATAATAGTTTAATATTAAATTATTAGAAAATATGAAAATGAATTTTAAAATATAAAGCAAATTACATAAAGGAACAGTGAAAAAAATTATCAAACATGAAGCATATAATGATTATGCTTATTTAAAAAAAATAAATTAGTGATGAAATCCTCAAAAATCTAATTTTAATAATAGATTATTAAAAATCCGAAAATAAATTTGAGAGTATAAAAATAATTACATAAAAAAATAATAAGAGTTTCATACATGAAGTATGCAATAATCATACTTACTTAAAAAAACAAATTTGTGGTGAAATCCTCAAAATATCCTATTTTAATATTAAATTTTTAAAAAATCTGAAAATAAATAAATAGTTATATATGACCGATATTTTCAAAATATTAGCTGATATATCGGCCGATATTTCAATTCGGCCGATATTTCAAAATATCAGACGATATATCTCGATATTTTGGGGATATTTTGGCTAGGTAGTACTGATACCGATTTCCAGCCAAATATCGATTAGGTATCGGCCGATAGTTTCATTCATGCTGGGAGTAAGACATAAAGTAAGACAGAAATTGGATGTAAATTTACTATCTCTCATATTCTGTAAAGCAGCCACAATCAAATGTGGGCTTCATTTTGGTCAAATTAAAATATAAGAAAAAAATCATGGTCAATGCCCTACATGATAATACAATGTTAAAATAAGGAATAATTAAGAGGACATAACTCATTTTGCAATTTAGACCAAGAATCAATTCTCTTTCATAAGAAGTGGTTAATCATACATTAACTAACCCTAAAAAGAGGAGGATGAAATAGGTCTTAGAATTAAACAGATAAAAAAAAAGCTAAAATCAAATTAGTCAAAGTCTAGGTAACCATTTCACTTGGCTAAGAGCCGATTGTTGCAATAAAATATTATTATATTTGTATTCACTGAAGGAAAAAACTGCTACTATTGATGGAATGTAGGAGAGTAGAAACACATATTTTAAGAAATCTCTGACTATCATCTCAGGACTGAATACTCTCAGGATATTTTAATTGGATCATTTTCATTTGGCTTTGCTCCATATTTCAATTTTCCATCTTATGGGTGGCTTCAAAGTCGTGTTGAAGAGACCAATTAGTTGCTCCAGTTTTGTGATTTGCACTTGTTAATGGCAAAAAAACGTTGGTATCTGGTTCTAAATCTTCTTTACACTACACATCTTTAGTAAATAAAAATTCCTACTATAGGATTTAAGGGAGCATATTTAATAATACTGCTATAGTATGTTTGAACAAGGATTCTAATCTAGGTACATGAGCACAAGACTAGACATGATATCAATAGTTAAGAACATGAAATGGGGAAGTGCTTTCTGTAGTCACTTATGGGGAATAGAGTTCTTGATGTTAAAAAGTTTGAGTAGAAATCTTTGAATGTTACTGCAAGTACATGCAAGAAGAATAGAATGTGTGAACATTATTGTAAGTACATGTTAGAAGAAAAGAACTACACGCATAAATACTGACAAATCTTAGATTATGTTTTTCAGCTAAAATAGAATGAATTGAATTCAAATGTAGTTGTTGCTTTGAAAACTACTTGGTTGTCAAATGTAGCTTTAGAACTTTCCTCTAATTCAGGGTGTGTTTGGATATAATGTAAAGTAAATTAGAGTAAAGTTTTATATTTGAATTTCAAATTTTCCCCCTTCTTTTTCAAGAAAAGTAAAAAAAGCAACCACTAAATTACAAAAAACATCTACCTTTTATACAAAAAATCAATAAGATCCCTTATTAAATAACTAAAAACAAAAAGTTATTATAACCCCATCATACATTATTCTTTCTTAATTTTTGGTTTACTCCACTCTATTTTACTCCACCTTGCATCCAAACAGGCCCTAAAGATTCAGGAGAGAGAAATATATCATCTAGTGGGGTTAGATTTATTAGTTGGGGCATGTCACATGGGAGGGAATTCTAAAAGGAAACTATTGTCCATATTGACATTTGGCCTGTTGTAGTCCCCCTTTAGTGAATTGGAGGTTTTAACCATGAAATAAAGTTATAGAAACCCTTTTTCTTTTTTGGGTTTTGGCTTTGTTGTAAGATATGAAATCACATATTTGTGAGTCTTTCTCCAAAACTTTGTGTAGATATTCTTATTTTGAATTACATTTGAGAAGTCCTATGAGAAAAGAAAAAAAAGAAGAAAAGATTATTGAGTCTGCTACCATGTGTAATTGAAAGCCATGTGGAGAACCAAATTATAACAAAAGGTGGTCTCCATATAAATGTATATATAGGTAGATGTGAATGCTATGGGCTGAACGAATTTTTACCAGGGGCGCATTGGGCCCACTTAAGAGACATTGATAGCCTATTAGTGTGTAAGGTGGAGGATGGCTAGGTCATGTACCTATGGACAAAGTTGGTTGGGACTATTGAAAACAAACCATGGGCAACCCTACATTCAGTTGTATTGCTTTTACATTTCCATTTTCAAGAAATTAATAAAAGAAGAATGTTTGTTGATAAGACCATACTAGCCTTAGGCCTTGTTTGTATGTATAGGTATGATTTAAAGAAAGCAAGTATTTCAAGGTAATTTTAAATTTTTGAGTGCCATGGTTTTTAAGTGATACCTTTGTCTATGGGCAGTGTTGAGCACCAAGTTGTGATTGAGGAGTGTTGAACTTGAAATTCGTTTGGTCATTTTTAAAGATTAAATATAAAATTTTGGATTTTTTATATTAAGGAAGATTTCAATAGTTTCAAGAATGTAGACACCAAACAATGGTAGAATCTAAAAAGAATAAGGTAACTATGGCATGAGCACACAAATTGTGATTACTAGTTGGGCATGAGCGATCCTTGAGAGTGGGAATAAGAGAATTCTGTTTGTCAAAATCCAAAGTGAATCTTCTTCATTTTTCAGCAGATTACAGTTGTAGGATGTAAGAAGAGACTATTCTTTTCTATATTTTGGTGTCTAAAACACTACTATGAATTGAGATTTAGTTTCTTCTAATTTGAACAATGAATACCATCAAAGTTATAGAATTTGGACATGAAAAAACAGACATAAGCGAATTAGATGGTATAGAATTAAAGAAACTTTATATCTTTTGATTTAGCTCTTTTGTTAAGTCTAGGCTTGATCTAGTAGCCCCATTGTGCAATGAATCATGGATCATATCTTCTAGTTAAAGTACTAAAAAGCCTAATAAAAACAATATCCATTTTCAATTATCTATGAAATTTAAAATATCTAAAAAGGTTTAAGGAATCGAAATGATTTAGGATAATGATATAGACAATTAGTTGGTAGCTTTTTAAGATAAACATCATATGCATATCAATATACATGTCTTTAATTCTAATTTCCTTCATTTTTATATTAGTTTTATGTGATCATACATTTTTATATTAGTTTTATGTGATCATAAATGTTTTTTGGATTAAATCTCATATGTTGGCATCAAAGAAATATGATTCTTAAAAGTACAACCTATATTTAGAGGGTCTTCTTATTTTGACTAGCATGCATGGCTACTGTTATAGGTTATAATGTTGATTCCCAATCATATTAATCAAAGACCAAAGGCCTATTGGACGCCGCAACACCATCATTTTTTTATAGATTTGTGTATGGAGAAAGCACAGAAAGAAAATCGGCCTACACATTGCTTTAATCGAGTGGGGTGGGATGCAATAATAAAAAGGATTCATCCAAAAAATTGGGTTGCATTATGACAAGAAGCAAATGAAGAATCATTATGATGCCACTAAAGAGTTGTGATAGGCATGGAAAGGTCTCATAGGGAAGAGTGGTTTGAGGGATGATCCTATTCTTCGCACAATTACTGCTTCAAATGATGCTTGGGCATCATATATTCAGGTAATTTAATATTATTATATACTAAACAAATAATCATATATTCGAATTATATTATAACCTTACAAATAAGCAATGAATTTCCCTTGAATACATGCAAATCCTAAAGCTTTACGGTTTCGCACTCGACTATTAGAATTTGAAGATGAATTAGATATTCTTTATGGATGGACCACGGCGACTGGGGATAATGCATGGGCACTATCAGTTGGTTTCCTTCATAATGATGTTGTGGATGTTAGCAACATCTCTCAAGATTCTCAAGATCCATTTTTCAATCAAATAGGTACCCCAGACTCGTACTTCCAAAGCCCTGAGGAAATATTAGCATTCATAATAATGTCAACCATGATGTACTGGTAGATGATGACGATCATAGAAGATTGAACATTAACAAGAAACGGCCAATGGATCCCACACCCTCATCTTCCTTTAAGAGTAAAAAGGAAGCTAAAGGAGCTGATGCAAAGATGGTAAACCAACTTGATAAGTTGATTGAAGTTGTTGCTACGAGAATCAAGAGGGTGTTATTCCCACTCCTACTTGTATCATCACAGAATGCATCCATCTTCTTGATGATTTGGATGAATTAGAAGTAGGAAGTGAATTATATTTTTATGGAGCTAATCTGTTTTAAAAGGAGAACAATAGGGTAACGTTTATGACCTTTAAAAGGTTTGATGTGTGCCTAAAGTGGTTACAATGGATGTATGCTTTGGAACATCCATCTGAGTGATGGTTGGTGTTGGAGTCTTTTGTGTTTTTATTTCCTCTATGATTTTGATTTAGGGCTAGATTGTGAATTTCATAGTTTATTGTTGTACACATTTAATAAGGTGTTAATGGATTATATTAGTTTGAAATAAGGGGTTGTTTATATATCTTTTGCATATGATATATATTGGTGCTAATTAGACAGATGTTAGACCTTTATTTAACTTTAAATGAGATGGTGTTTGATACATTACGTAATACAAAATTTCAATGTTTGTTTATTATACATGGTTGCCATGTGATTTTTTGATGAGATGTTGAGCCTTGATGGCTACATCAAATGATATTGTATGGTTATATGTTTTTTGCTATAATGAATTTATCTAATTTATCTTGACTATATTGACAGATCAGATGGACCCAGATACTTTAGATATTATCATTATTATCATAGCACATATAATTGCCCAATATAGAAGTTTGTATCTAGTTAAAGAACCATGCAGGGACTCATGGTATATAGGACAATTTTTTGTGATAGATATTCTTACTGAGAATCCCACTCGATGTTATGAATTGTTTCGCATGGAGAAATATGTTTTTTTCAGATTATGTGCTGCTATTAAAAAGAGAAGCCTATTAAAGAACATGCATAATATGAGTGTAGAATAGCAGATTGCCATATTTCTTATGACAATTGGTCACAATGAAAGGAATCGAATGGTGCAAGAAAGATTTCAACACTAGGGAGAAACAATAAGTAGATATTTCAATATGGTGTTATTGGAAATGGCTAGATTATCAATGGAGTTGATAAAGCCACCTTTTTTCAATGAGATGCCTAATTATATTAACAAAAACTAAAATATTGGTTATGGTTCAAGGTAATGAACAACTTATATATTTTTAGTTAACTTTAGACTTGCTATTAGTACTTTAGAAATATGATGCCCCTGAAACCCATATTTATTGTGAAAATTTTTTACGTATGGGGAATTGACTTCATGGGGTAGTTTCTAAATTCTTTACGAAATCTCTACATTTGCTAACTATGGACTATGTTTCCGTAGACGATGTTTCCAAGTGAGTAGAAGACATTCCAACTAAAAGAAATGACCACCATGTGGTGATCAAATTTATCAAAGATCACATTTTCCCTTGGTTTGGCACTCCTAGGGTAATAATTAATGACAGAGGCACTTACTTTTGCAACAATCCCTTTGATAATTTATTGAAGAAATATTCTATCACTCATAAGGTTAGTACAACTTGTCACCCACAAACAAATGGCCAAGCGAAAATTTAAAATAGAAAAATTAAAAAACATTTGGAAAAGACATTCAATCCCACCTAGAAAGACTGGTCTTTGTAATTTATCGATGCATTGTGGGCCTATCGAACTTGTCATGCCCAGAGGCCAAGATTAGGTCATTACGGATCAACTTGTGATGCGGTACGCATAATCCTGTAGTAAATCACGCTGCACTAAGGCAAACATAGACCATTACAAGGGAATTTTCAAACTTTTCTTATATGTGCGGAAAATCCATTACAAGAGCATTCAAACTAAACTGCGGAACTTAGTGCTTAGTGCACCTAATAAACACCCTATGATAGTATAAGAACCTAAACAAATACCTATTTAACATTCCATAATTAAACTACTTAAAGAGTTATCAAGATGATCATAATCCCATGTAGAAACTACATGTTTGAATGCATATTAAGTGATAAAGTGCAAAAACACATAACAATCATAAACCAAAAATATAATACATATCTTCAAATGAAATAAACATAAATCAAGTCTATAGTCACGATAATATGATAAAGTGGGCTATTATAGCTCAAATCCTAAATGCCTAAGGGAACCCATGTCGTTACGGATACGTCTAATAGAAGACGTCATTTGGTCTCCATTTAGCTAGTCCTGTAGTTACCACTATGACAACTTTTGGAATCGCATCGATAATTGGGTCGAGATTGGGGCCTGCTCCTTCAACACCAAGGGTAGCACCCTAAGTTTACAGCTCAATAAGAAATAGGCAAGTGGTATGCTAAATATGTTGTTCCAAATAGAGTTAAAGACAATACCAATTAAATAGGGCAAAAATGAAATCTGAGCATGTTTGCATAAGATAAAACGTAATCATAAGGAAGCAAGATAACAAAAACAAAATAACCAGATGGCAAACCATAGCTACAATCCTCCCCGAAAAGAGATATATATCAGAACAAAATGACAAATCAGGTAGTTAATCTGACTGCCTAAAGGAACATTAACTTACTCCATAGAAAATCAACTATAGTGGTGCACAGAATTTCAACCCATACTTAGCCCCAGCAGGCCTCATAGAGTCCAGCTAAGTGGTGCCGACTCTATGAATCAATATAGTCAGAACAAATAGCACCATTGTGCTCTCATACTTACCTTCTCAACAGAACTTACTAACTTAACATTTATAATAATAAAAATATACTGATATCAGTAACTAACCGTAATAACAAAAGCAAAGCTGAAGGTAATGGAAGGAATATAACTAAACCGATAACATAATGAAAGGAATATAACTAAACTGATGAAGGATCTAAAGGTCATCGAAATATGCATAATTTTCAATTAATTAAGAAACAAGGATAATTTACAATCCAAACTAATAAAGGTGTCTGTGTCCTTAGTTTTCCACTTTGGCATGACCATAAGGATTCTGAGGCCACGTATTACCAAATCTTGGTGTCGTATTATGTAAAAATCCGGATACCGGCTCCTTATACCTATACACGAAGCACATAACATTAAAACTAACCAAATCATCTAACGAGGATGAGTGACAGCTAACACTTTCCTTGTTTATCCAATTTGATTTCGTTGGACAAGGTTTAAAGTATAATGGTTCCAAGAAATAAGGTTCTATAAAGTCATAAGGTTGTTCCCTTTAGTATTCTAGTGTGTCATTTGACCCCCCACGATCATGTTCAAGGATCCAAAAGTACATTTGACTTAGTTAAGTCAATCGAGTTAGATTATAAGGAATTTATAATTTAAAAATATATCTTTAGAATAATCCATTAATGAATAAATAAGTAAAATAAATAATTATATAGATATATTCAGGTCAGACCCTACCCGATTGAATAAGCTTGGGTCCGATTGGTCAGATTAGACCCAGTGGGTTAATTCGACCGGTCAAACACATGTCCGACCGATCGGATGTATTAAACATCCCGTCTGACTAGTCGCGCATGCGTCCGATTAGTCTGGCATTACGGGCTTCATATCTGGCTCCCTTTCGAGCCTAAACTTATCACATTCAATCCCATTTTTTTCCTGCAAGAAAATTCATCATTTCACACATGTAATCCTAGCATATTAAGTGACATTTACTTCCATTCCTTTTCATTAAATCTAAACCCTCATTTCTTCATTTAAAAACCATTTTCACCCACCAAGACATCTTTATTTATGAAAACAAGAAGAGGATGGACTGTACTAACATACTAAAACATAGGAATCTTAATAATCAAATACAATACAATCATATATGTTACTACTTGCTTAAACTTGCCTGTGGTATCCCAAAATCCAAATTAGATGAATTCCATGAGGAGATGATATAATATGGGTCTAAGCTAGCAAATCACTCTACAATATTCAAATGGGCACAAATAACAAGATGAGTTAGGGTTTCTTACCTTAAAAACTGAGCAAAAAAGTGTAGATGAGCTTTCTCTTCAAACAAACAACAAATGGATACAAGTGAATGTGGAGAAGAAGATGAATCTAACTTCTAATGGGTGGAATCTCTCTTTCTCACACACTCTAGGCTTGTAGGAGGAAGGAAGATGGAGTAGGAAGAGTTTGGGGGCTAGGGTTTAAGGTTCAAAAAGACGGTCGATACCGGTTTGTATAGGCTGATATGTACTAGTATCGGCCGGTACTGGTACGATGTTTTGGTTTATAATGGTCTCGAAATCGGTATCAGTAAATATCGCCAAAATATTGCGAGATATTAGCCGATATTTCAAAATATCGGCAGAAACGATATATCGGCCGATATTATATGAAAGCCTCAAAACCCTAAATTTTCCCTTCTTTCTCCTTCTCTACTCATCTTCCCCTTTCCAAAGACGGCCAACCTGCTGCTCTTCCTCTATTAACTTCCAAAAACATCCCAAAATCAATTATTTCCGTGGATTTGATCTATAAAAGTCAAGAAAATAAATTTACAAAGGTATGTATATTAAATTTCTTTTATTTTTTTAAATATTTGTTTAGTAAGAGCTTAGAAGTGATCCATGATGATGATTCAACTTATTTTATGTTATGGATTTACATATTGTGATTTATAAGTATGGATCTATTATTTGGTATTTTAAAATTTTAGGATTTTAACTTTTGTTAAGATTTAGAGTCTTTTTAATGTGAAGTGCTATTTTTAATTTTACTAGTATGCAAATACATGATTTTATAAAGCAAGTTTGATAGATTTAGTAGTAGAATACATAGATCCACAAGATGTGGACATTTTATGTTTATTTATTTTTAGATTTTTGAATATTGTAATATTAAAATAAGATTTTTTGATGATCTAATCACAATTTTGTTATTTTATTGTACACTTCATGTATGATATGAGTATGATAAGTTTTCATTTTTTTCAAAATATTATGTAAATAGTTTTATATTTTCAAAATTTATTTTCTTGTATAAAGTAATAATTTAATATTTAAAATGAATATTTTGAGGATTTTACTATAATTTTTTTAAGTAAGCATAATCTTTGTATACTTCATGTAAGATTACTTTTTTTTATTGTTTTTTTATGTATTAGTTTCATATTTTTTAATTTATTTTCGGATTTTCTAATAATTTAATATTAAACTATTATATAGTTAGATTTTCACTATAAATGTGGTTTCCTAATTTTATATAATCATTGTATACTTCACATATGCTAATTTCTTTTATAGTTGTCTTATCATTTATGTGATTATGTGACATGTCAATATTTTTTATATTTCTAAATTTATTTTTGGATTGTTAAAACATGGAATTAGGAAAATTAAATAATTAATGTATCATTTAAAATTTGCCCTTTTGAGATTCCAAATGCTTTACATATATGTATTAATTTCCTTGTTTCTATTATATTTTGGATCTTAGTTCAAATGTTATAAATTGTACTATGTGATCTTTTGTTTAGAAGAAACTAGATTAAAATGGTGCGTGACATTGATCTGGCCTGGAACCATTGTGAAGAAGTTGGAAGTAAACCTAAGATTAAATTTAATTATTGTAAAAAAAATCATAAATAGAGGGATAACTAGATTGAAGCAACACTTGGCTCATAGGCAAAGCCAAGTGGCAAAGTGTCCTCAAGTGCCATCTAATGTGCAAAAAGAAATACAAAAGTTGTTGGATGCAAGAAAACAAAAAAAGGTTGTCAAAGAGAAAAGAAGAGAGGAGGAATTTTTAACAGGGAAGAAGTTTTTAGCCCTAGGGAGGGAGATATTATTTCCTTTGATGATGATGAGAATCCAAATTTAAGGAAGGCTAGAAAAGAAAGTTTGAGGTCACTTTAGGATAAGGAGGAGAGAAAAAGGATGCAATATGTGGCAGCTATGAAAGGTGGCTAATATAATGAGGGTGGCTCATTCGGATCTAGGGGAGGAGGTTTGCGACGAGCATTTAGTCAAAGACAACCCGGCCAGTAGATATTGAGGACGATGATGAACCTTCTACACAAGCACCTCGTAGGCCAGGTGTAATGGGTCTAATGGACTCATTTGCATATAGAAAACCAACATCCAAGCAACCCAACATTGTAAAAGCACTGAAGGGGAAAGTTAATAAAGCAAGAGAAAATCTGGTCAGAGCTACTGGAAAGTTCTTTTTAGATGCAGCCATTTCATCACCTAAGGCAAACTCTCCTTATTTTACCATTATGTTAGATGCAGCGGCAAAACATGGTCCTAGTATAAAGGCACCCACCCCATATAAGATTAGTCATCTCTATGTTAAAAAAGAATATAAGGAGTCAAAGCTATGGGTGGAGACTTTTAGGAGGATTTAGAGAGAAAGGGGCTGCATACTAATATATGATAGGTGAACGACCTCTCACAAAACGTCATCTCTTGAGTTTTCTAGTTTATTTACCTTTGGGAACTGTTTTTATCAAATCAGTTGATGCAACTGATTATGTTCAAAATGCTAGATACATTAATAAATTGTTTAATGAAGTAATTAATGATATTGGGGTAAGTTGTATAGTTGAAGTTGTCACCGATAATGCAGCAAACATGAAGAAAGTAGGAATGATACTTATACAATTGAGGGCAAATATTTTTTGGTCATTATGTGCAGCACATTGCATAGACTTGATGCTTAAAGAAATTGCCAAAGGAAAAGTCATGAAACAAGTGATTAAAAAGATGAAGAAAATCACTAATTTCTTCTATCAGTCTTATGGACTTGTTTCAATAATGACGAAGTTTACAAATAATCATGAATTGCTATGGCCTGACATTACTTGATTTGCCACCCACTTTATAGCCATCGAGAGGATTTACACATATAGAGGAGGCTTCTCTAACTCATCAAATCAGATGAATAGATAATTCTAAGTGGGAAAAGCGGCCAATTCCCCTAACAGAAGAAGTATACAAGACCATTGAGTCCAATAAAATTTGGCATTATGTTAAAAATTGCTTAAATGTTCTTGAACCTCTAATAAAAGTTCTTTGATTGGTTTATGGTGATGATAAGCCAACTATGGGCTTCTTACATTAGGCCATGGAGAGAGCAAAGATGGCTATTAAGGCATATTGTAGATATTATACCAAACATTGGAAGATCATCGACGGTCATTGGGAGCATTAATTACATCATGACTTACACACTGTTGGTAGACTAATTTCTTGTTGACTTTCATTGTTGTATTAAATTTTTTTTAACACATTATTCACTTACATTTTTGCATTTAATAGGTTACTTTTTCAATCCACAATTTCGATATGAATCTTTGGATCGAAATATAACTGATGAAATTCTAGTGGGGATGAAAATTGTTATTGAAAGACTAGCAAATGATGCTGATGAGGCTATTAAGGCAACAAACCAAGTAAGTAAATTAAAAAAGAGAGATCTTATATAGTGTCTTTTATCTTTTTTAATTTAATATATATCATTATTCATTCATAACAATTAATAATTCTTTTTCTTCTTTAATGTCATTAGATTGATGTAGATAATGAAGGCATGAGAAGTTTCGGCACCACCAGTAGTTGAAAAGCTGTCACGCAGACATATCCTAGTAAGGATTGTAAAATATAAATAGTAAATTATATCTTCTGTCACAACTCGAGTCTAAGAAATCGGGGATTGGGGTTAAACCCAATTAGTGACACACATACTCTCGTACAATTTGCACCCAGATCAGAGTCAGAATGGAATTACATAAGGGATATTCGCATGCTTACACGTGTGAGGTGCTTAACAAACAACTATCCAAGTATTTAATATGCGGAAGCCTGTCAATATAGACTATAATTTTTCACTTTTCCTTGAACAATTCAACAATATCATTACAATCATGGAACAGCCCAAAAACTTAATATTAAAAGAACATCAGATGATGGTGTTAATTTTACACAATAACCATACAACCCAATTGTGACATGCACATGTATGTAATGAGATCAAGGATAAACATTCTATGTAGAACATTGAAGTGTAATAAATCAAGGAACATTCGTAGAAGAACAAAACAAGCAAATAATGATCTATATGGATGCAAATGCTACAAGTCCCCAAAAAACTCCAATACATATAATTCGTAAAATACTAGTGAGTCGCTCTTAGCATTAGGAGTCAGTGAGTTTCTGCTGTCCACTCGTTAAAATTGAAGGAACCACTACAGTCTCTTTCTTTGACTCCTGGGTTTTTGCCAGAGCGGGTTTAGAATTTGGACTTGTAACACTATTAGACAATTTGTGAATAAGACTATTCAGCAAAGTACAAGCATCATTAATGGAATATTTGTTGTATCTAAAAGAATTAATGACATGTGATTAATAGAATTCAAGTTAGTAAACTAAGTATATCGTGCATTTGAAATAAGCATGCTTTAAGATTCAAATAATAGAAATACTTTACTATGTGGCTACTAAATTTGCCATATCCTCCCTCTAAAGATCTATGTGTTGAGAACACTATCAATCGGGCCAAGGTATGAATGGGTCTCTAGTTCCTGGAGCCTGGAAACTCCAAGAAAAACACACTGCAACGGCAACATTCATGCTACACCAAAGTCAACCTCACCGGGTATTATAAGGCTGAGGCTGAGTAGAGCCAAAACACTTCGATTTATTCATATACGTAAATTTGAGTAAATCATACAATTCATTCATTAAGGAAGGACAATGGCATACAGTATACATACAAGTCATGCATGCAATACATTTGTCACGACCCGAGCCCAGAAATCGGGGGTTAGCGAAAGGCTAAACCGGTGACACACGTACTCCCGTGCACGTGCATCCAAACCCAGTCCAGATGCACACACACAAGGGATCTAACACATGCGAACTAAGCGTACGCGGAAGCTGTATATATCATAGCAAGCAACAAAGGAAAAAGAATAGCGGAAGCCAAAACAAATGCGGAATGGAAAAGACAACGATAAATACGCTGATATAAAATCCGAATACACACCCAAAATCATGATATACAAAATATACAGAGTACAAAGTCCAAAGTCCAAAGTGCCAAAGACAAATATCCCAAAAACCAAAACCAAATAACTAGGCCACTGATATGCATGCACGCACTCGGCAAAGGTGATCAGGCCCACTCTGCCAAACCGGAGGGTGCCTCTACACTCGGCCCTGCAGCCTCCTCGACCACCGGGGAGCTGGGCAAGGGATCTGTACCTGCAACACCACAGACAACACAAATGAATACAACGATCCAGCAAATACAAGTAACAGGGATGAAACACTCATAGTATCAAATAGAATAATGACAAAAGATTAAATACAGAGTTCCATCTTCGGATGCTAAGCAAATCGCGCATAGGAGTAAAGCATGATAAGTGAATCAAACATAGAAATACTGAACTAAGTGGCTACTACGTTAACCATATTCTCTCCAATAGAGAGCAGAGCAAAGCAGAGCAGAGGAGAACACCACTGACCGGGCCAGGGTACAAGTGGGTCTCGGTTTCCCTGGGTTCCGGGGTCCCAAAACAAAGCGACATTGCAGTGATACCAAGATACAAAGATCTAAGCCAGAGGTAACCCCGTCGGGCATCCTAGGGCTGAGGCTGAGTAGAGCCAGACTAATACCAATCAAATCAAATCTAAAAGAAGGGAGATTATCCGCTTTGGACTCACCGATGACAAAGACCGGATCTTATCCTCACGTGTTAATCTCTGGGCAGAACCACCAGGGAATACCCAATAAATCAAAGATATACAAAGCCAGAAACAGAGCATAGATTAAGTCAAAGCACAGCATAGATCAAAGCATAGTGCAGATCGAAGAGTAAAACAGACATACAGGACGAAAGCAAAATGACTGCGGAATGCATAGACATAGATTGGCAGAAAAGAGGGCAAAACTGTAAACAATATGCAATGCATCTCAGATTAATACGGAGTCAAGGTTAATTACAAGCCAATACTAATCTAGTTGTTCCCTGTCACTAACCGTGCATGTTGATGTAGTTTTAAGTTATTCAATGCACCGTTGCCATCAAAGTGTTGCAATGTAATCTTTGCGTGCACCGAAGTCCCTTAAACCAACACCCATGGGGAGGTGCTTAACAGTGATCAACGCTCACATGAATAAGTCACAGCCTAACAGACTATTCATGCGGTCCAAAGCATCCATCGGGCCGGTTTACATGGGTGGTTAACCTGTATTTGAGCCCTACAAGTCTCACCATTATCCTAAGTTATATTTCAGATTTGCCATGCCTAACGGTTTAGCCATGGGTGACCTACGACTTAGCCGAAGACATCATACGGACTAGTCGTAACATGCACTACGGCTTAACCGTGGTTCCCTTCAAAACACAGCTAAACTGGTCATCTTCCACATCTGATCTGATGCCTTTTACGGCTGAGCTACGGTTCAGTATACGGCTTAGCCGTAGACCAATCCACGGCTTAGCCGTAGCAATCCACGGCTTAGCCGTAGCCACACCGTAGGAGTACTGTATCGGGAAAGTTTCGACTGATCAGAGATTTAATTCACGGCTGGGTTACGGCTAGCTTACGGCTCAGCCGTAGGACAATTTACGGCTCAGCCGTAGCCTAGCCGTAGAACAAAAGTGAAAATTCGAGTCTCTGGAGTTTAAGCCGTACAAAGTTACGGCTTAGCCGTACAATACAGAAAACGAATCGGGCTGAGTACAGAAACTGGAATTTGGTACAGAAATGTCTCCAAAACAAGCTCATCTGATCCTAACATCTTAGAAATTGGCTGCAAAACATTTGATACAAAGAATAAGGATGAATTAGAGCAATCAAACAAAACACCCATATGTGTTAAACAATCCTGTACTTATACTTGCCTCAAAACTCTATCAATCCACTGAATCAAGCTCCAAATCAACTAAAATCAAAACAAATCGAAGAAACAACACATGCATGAGATGAGGACACAGAAATCAGAGAAGGAGAGGTGCAATTGGAGATGAAGAAGAAAGAGTTGCAGAGAACCCACTCACCTCAAGCCACAAAACACAGACAGAGATGAGAGAGAAAGAGGAAGAACCCAATCGAAACACTACCACACCAACCAGAGACTGAGAAGAGAAGTGAAAAGAAAAGAGAGAGATGAACGTGGCTCTCCTGGAGCCTCCTTGCATGCACGTTGAAGAGAAATCACAGGAATGAGGACATCTGTAAGATGACTCATATATATAGGTTTTGGAGTTTAAGTCAAAGTCCGAAGAGTTTAAACTATTTACAGTTTAAGGCACACGAAGGTCCAACTTCTCCAATTGACTCCGAATAGATTTGACACAGTTACAGAAATTGACGAGCTCAATAAAATACACGTGCTGACACCAAGATGATGCAAATATGATGCACTCAAAGCAAAAGCGAAATTACGAAAAAGGGCTTAGAACTACCTATCTCAGGTCAAAGGTTACTCAACTACTTATCCAAGACCCAAAACCAAGTCCGAACGAATAAATCAACAGAAAAACACACTAATGAGCCACTAATCCGGCTCAAAGGGGATCGGAGTGTTACAACATTCATACTCAATTCATTCGTGTTCAATTCATTGTCAAGGTTAGTAGAAAATGTATATCAAGAAATAACACAAATAGAATCAATTGCTAGATAATCATTCAATTCAAATCATTATTGGAAGAATAGAAGGTAATAATCGTAATTTAACATGCTATGCAATTCAATTCAATTTCATGGGGTCAGTGTGGTTTACTAGCCAACTCTAATCTAGTCATCCATTGTTTCTAACTGTATATATTGATGTAGTTTTAAGTTATACGATACATAGTTGTCTTTTTTTTGGGTGTTACATTGTACTGGGAATGTGTATCGAAGTCCTTTAAATTAACACCCATGGGGAGGTGCTTAACTAATTGGACAACACACATGAATGAGTCTTAGCTCTCAAGACCCTTCATGTTGTTTAATCATGCATTGGTCCAATTAATGGGGTAAAGGGATCCAAAGACTAAGGCCCTACAAGGTCTCCTAATAGTACCAAAATTAACCCTAGTTTTTCAGTGGCCTTACGACTTAGCTGTGGGTGACTTATGGCTTGGCTATAGACATCTTACGGTTTGCCATAAAATGCACTATGGCTTAGCCTAGTTTCCCAACTTTTCCTTTGTATTTACGATTTACCTGTATTCCCTCCTATGGCTTAACTATGCTTGCTTTATGGCTGAGCTACGGCTTAGCCGTAGTACATTCTGTGGTTTATCTCTGGTTTAGCAATAGAGCAAAAAAAATACAATTTATGGCTCTCTAGATCTTGAGCCGTAACTTACTTACGGCTTATCCGTAAGCCTTAGTTTTCTGAATCAACTTCAGGCCGTTTCATGCATTCTCAAATCAATAGAATAGGGGTACAATTAAGGGCTGCAAAAATACATTAAAAATGATAGATTTACAAAAATCATAATATACCAACATGCATTAAACCAAAATTTGCTTATGTTTGCCTTAAATTAAGCTTTCATCTAATTAATTCTTCCTTTGGCTTAACTTGAGGAGAATCACCGACTTCTTGAGGCCAAATGCCATGCATGCAAGAAATGAGAAAGAAGATGAGTGCATGTATTAGAATGAGAGTCCTCTTGACTCAAGGAAACTGTAATGAGCAAAGATCTTACCTGAGACCATTATCTTCAATGTAAAGGCATGCGGAGAGTTAAAATGATGGAGTGGGTGCTTAAAACTCCACATGCAAGACCTCTCTTGCTCTCTTGATGCAAAAGAAAAAGAAGAAAGAAATGGAAGACAAAGGAAAACGTTGAAGAGCTATAGAAAATTCGATTAAAATGGGTATAACAACCTAGTTGAGTAATATAAATAAGTTGAGGATTTATAAAAAGATCATTCTAGGTTATTTTATTTCCAATATAAGTCAAATGAAGTCTAATACATTCAAGTCCAGTACAAAAGTTGACGAGCTCAACAAGACAATCATGATGGTGTCAATATGATGCATGTATGACATGAAATAATGAATTCTAAAATTATAAAAAAGGGCTTTCATCTACTTAGGTAAGGTCAAACCCAACCCAACTACCTATCCATGACCTGAACTTGTCCTATTGGACTCCATAAAACTAAAATAGACTTGTTTATGCTAAAACCACATTAATTAACTCGTAATCACAATTAGTTACTTGCCAATCATGCTTAACTTGGGGTTGAAGTGTTATATCCTCCCCCGGTTAGGAATCATTCAGTCCTCTGAATGAAACTAAATATAGAAAACAGTTAGAGTATCTAATGTTCCTGTCTCCAACATTTCGAAGCTAAATTATTCTAGTGTAGGTCTTGATTTTTGTCCTGTAATGCAAGTAAATCAGAACCCCAAGCTGTTACTCTAAAACTCAAGTCTTCACAATCGATTGTTGGCAAGGTTCTTCTATTGGGATGACACTCCTTAATCATCATTGGACTTGTATAACGATGATACACGACTTTGTGAAGCCATTGATGTCTGGACACATTTTATCAAGTTGCTCTATAGTGGTAGTGGTATGGTGTTGGATTGAATCTCACCGTTACAGATCACTGCACCATTAACAGTTATAAGTAGGAAGTAGGAAATGAAAGCACGTGTAATTAAAATGAAGTCGTTTTAGCTTTTCGGTGGTCAAAGATAGAAGAGTTTTAAGACACACATATATATATATATATTTGCATGCAAGTCAAAGAAGTTCTAAACTCATTAAAAGATAGGGTCGAACAATTGTAGGAAAAAGTTTTCTCTCGACATGAAAACCTAAGGAATGAAAAATAATGAATTTCGATAGGTCATAGGTCGGAAACATTGATATGAAGGTGGAAAAGACATTTCGGTTCTAATTTGCACATTGAAATCTTAAAGTCTACAGTTCATGATAAGCAAGACTAAAGAAGGAAAGGACAGTTCAAATCTCATACAAGTTAGAGAAGAGAAAAGGGGAGTCAATAGAACGAAGAAGGAAGATCTCTTATATAGGCAAAAATTTCTTTGCTCAAATTCTCTATCAAAAGAGAATGGAGAAAATGCAAATTCTCAATCAAGATACTAAATGAGGACAAAACAAGCTTCTCGAATGGGACAATGTCAGTGTAAACGACAAAAGTTTGAGAATTTCTGATTACACACAAACATGTTTACTCGATGAATGAGGTCTAGTTGTTGTTAGCACTAGTTGAGATTGAAAAAGGATATTATCAAAACAACCTTTAAATCAAGGTACAGCCATTATGAATTCTAATGATAGCTTTTGAGCTATGAGTTGGACTAATGCACTTGCAGGGTTTATGGCTTGAAGAATAAAGTCCTTGCTTTGAAATTTTTTTGGTACCTGTAAGTAGAAGTTTGAAGCTTATACAAATCACTGTAGATTACGAGATCCTTTTTAAACTACATGGTTCGAATATAGATAGGTCGAACTTGTAAGGATTAGGACTTCCTTATCTGGTTTCATCAAGAAAAACAGAACGCCGTAGAAGATGGTGTTTTTTTTTTTTTTTTTTTTTTGCAGGAAGACAATAAACTTGAATGTCAACAACAAAAGTTCATTGTTAATTGTAACCAGAATAATGCTTCATTGCTTTAACCATCTGGGTATAATAATTTGAGCTTCTAAATGAAAGAGAGTAAGGATGAAGAGAAAAAAGTAAGTCAGGAATGGGGAACTTTTTGACTTGGGTTCCCATTTCCAGAATCTAAATCAAAACCAAGTAATACGGGAATCTAAAATGAATTATAGAAATAGAGAGAACATAAAGTTAGTTCGAGTAAACCAAAAAAAAAAAAAAAGAATAGCAAAATCCTTCAAATGAATTCCAATTAGTCACATAAGAAAGAAATAAAAAGGATTGTTTGAATGGATATGTCGTGAGGAAAATTAGTTATAAAAGAAGACTAGTTGATTTTACTAATCTTTTTAAAGAAATTTCCCAATAGATTAGATGCTAGAATGAAATGTCATATGAGTCTCTTAGGGTTCAAATGGAAACAAAAGATTCGGGTCATGTTGGTTAGAATCAACAATGATGTACAAGATGAGTCAGGTATAATGCACTTAGTAAAATACCGATAGTCAAGGTATGGAAGATGTCTAAATACAGATCAAGACAACTTCCTTAAACCTTTCTAAATCTTCAAATTAGGATATATGATTTGCTTTCAAATCACATGATCATCATCATCCAATCTAATGCAATATCTCTTTTATTACAATTACATCTTTAATCAAATTGAATCCTCAAGCTACTAAATTATCCGATGAATTATTTTTGACTTTCCACAACAGTGTTCAACTCACTTTATTCTTAGGATATGCTTAAGATAGATTCTTCAATGTTCAGTTTAGCTTTTAAAACCTCAGAGCTTAATGTGTATTCATCTAGCAGGCAGGAGGAGATTCTCCAATAATTCCGTAAAAAGGATCGGTCTTCTGGAATATAGTTTTTATAATCAATGATAAAATCTTCACAACATCGAGGTGTCTAATGAAATGACTTTAATTGCAATTTAATGTTACTTCAATCAAAATTTTATTTCTCCCTAGTGTACATTGAGACTGAATAACTTGCAGTAGCAAAGCAAATCGTCAATTGATCATTGCTACTAATACTAAATTCTCATTTAAGTCATGGAACATCTTTATTCCTTCGACATTGATAGTAAGAAATTTAGGTCATCTAAATTCGATGGATGTTGTTCACCTCTATATCATCTAGTAATTAAAACAAATTTTATTCTTCACTCATGATTGTTGTCATCTATCCATTTGACCAAAGGAGATAACCAATGATTTCCAATACATGTCTCTATCTCTGATTTTTTAAATATATTTTTATCTCTTCTAGTTTGTTATTCTAAGCTAAAAGAAATCAAATCTCAATCGATTTGCTAGAATCATCTTACATTGAATATTGATTGACTAATCTTCAACAATTGAATAATAAGAAAATATTTCAGAATCATCTTACACTGAATATTGATTGACTAATCTTCAATAATTGAATAATAAGAAAATATTTCAATCTTGAAAGATTAATTTCCATCTAGGCATTAATCAAAACTATAAAATCGCTAAGGATTTCAAAACCCATTTTTATTTTAAAACTTTCTTCCATTAGTCAATGGGATTTAGCCTCAAAAGCATATTTTATGAATTTGTGATGCACTTGATAAATGATTAATTCTACATCAATACAAGACGATGACAATCCATACATGCTAATCACTTGATTTACCCACTCATGATTCAGTACTATACATCTAAGGATACAAGATGACATCCTAATAGATAAACCACCACATTCAACTTAGATTATAGAAGAGAATATAGAAAGAAAAATCAATGTCAATTAATATTCTAACGTTCATACGGAGCTACCTTCAAGACAGTGCGATGAAAGTGTGCGGTCCTCTATGAAGGGTATTCTAGCAATAATTTCTTGGATGGTGCTGATGTAATCATCGCGCTGTTCTAGCAGTGCTTCCATACAAGCGTGGAAGTACTCTTCAGGGGTAACATTATTGTTGCTCAGTGTCCAAGCTCTATACAGGAGGAAATTGGTATACGTCCTGAGTATCTTTCGTGCTCTAAATACTCGAATAGGAGTCGTCTCCCTCTGTACACAACCTCATACGCATTTGGGAGAAGACGCTTGAAACTCTTTTTTAGAGTGTACCGTTCTTTGGACAATTCTGCTTCTCGAAGAAGGTTAACTAGAGCTGTCGTCCGAATAGCAAAAGGTATACCTTTGAGAGATCCTAACTCCCATCGAAGGACATCTATATAAGGCTCTGGGAAGTCATTGTCTACCATGAGTTTTGTCGAAAAATTTTGTTAACTAGTTCAGTACTTTATTTCTTCACAATTACTTGTAAAAGAACTGAATCCCATTTAAAAGTAATATACCTACCTACCCAGTCAACTTATTAGACAATGAAGTCAAATAATTGACATTCGGACCTATTCCAATGTATTTCACCACATTCCTACGTTCTAAATCTTTTATAGAGATTTCTTATAAACTGTTCATGGCGACTGCTTTGATACCATACTTATGTATGTCATGACCTGAGCCCAAGAAATCGGGGATTAGGGTTAAACTCAATTAGTGACACACGTACTCCCATGCAATCTACACCTAGACCAGACTCAAAATGGAATTACACAAGGGATATTTACATGCTTATATGTGCGAGGTGCTTAACAGACAACTGTCCAAGCATTCAATATGCGGAAGCCTGTCAATATCGACTATAATTTTTCACTTTTCCTTGAACAGTTCAACTATATCATTACAACCATGGAACAGTCTAAAAAAATAATATTAAAAGAACATAAGATGATGGTGTTAATTTTACACAATAACTGTACAACCCAATTATGACATGCACATATATGCAATGAGATTAAGGATAAACATTCTATATAGAACATTGAAGCGCAATAAATCAAGGAACATTAGTAGAAGAAGCAAAATAAGCAAATAATGGTTTATATAGATTCAAATGCTACAAGTCCCCAAAAAACCTCAATATACACAATTCTTAAGATACTAGTGAGTCGTTCTTAGCATAAGGATTAGTCAGTGAGTTTCTGTTGTCCACCCATTAAAATTAAAGAAACTACTGCGGTCTCCTTCTCTGACTCCTGGGTCTGTGCCAAACTGGGTTTGGGATCTGAACCAGTAACACCATTAGACAATTTGTGAATAAGATTATTCAGCAAAATATAAGCATAATTAAAGAATGACATGTGATTAATAAAGTTCAAGTTAGTAAACTAGGCATATCGTGCATTTGAAATAAGTATGCTTTGAGATTTAAATAGCAGAAATACTTTACTATATGGCTACTACATTTGCCATATCCTCCCTCTGAGGATCTGTGCATTGAGAACACCATCGACTGGGCCAAGGTACGAATGGGTCTTTAGTTCTTGGAGTCTGGAAGCTCTAAGAAAAGGACACTACAGTGGCAACGTTCGTGCTACACCAAAGTCAACCTCGCCATGTATCATAAGGCTGAGGCTGAGTAAAGCCAGAACATTTCGATTCATTCATATATGTGAATTTGAGTAAAAGGCTAAGTAGAGCCAGAACACTTCGATTCATTCATATATTTGAATTTGAGTAAATCATACAATTCATTCATTGAAGAAGGACAATAACATATAGTATACATATAAGTCATGCGGGCAATACGTTTATACTCAATTCATTCGCATTCAATTCAATGTTAAGGTCAATAGAAAATGTTTATCAAGAAATAACACAAATAAAACCAATTGTGAGATGATCATTCAATTCAAATCATTATTAGAAGAATAGAATGTAAAAACCGTAATTTAACATGCTATGCAATTCAATTTCATAGGATCAAGGTGGTTTACTGGCCAACACTAATCTAGTCATCCATTGTTTCTAACTGTGTATACTAATATAGTTTTAAGTTATTCGATATGTAGTTGTCTTTTTTTTGGTGTTACACTGTATCGAGAATGTGTATCGAAGTCCCTTAAACCAATACCCATAAGGAGGTGCTTAATAATTGGGCAACACACATGAATGAGTCTCAGCCCTTAAGACCCTTCATGATGTTCAATCATTCCATTGGACCAATTAATGGGGTAAAGGGATCCAAAGACTAAGGCCATACAAAGTCTCCTAATAGTACCTAAATTAACTATAATTTTTCAGTGGCTTTACGGTTTAGCTGTGGGTGACTTATGGCTTAGATGTAGACATTTTATGGCTTAACCATAGTTACCCAACTTTTCCTCTGCATTTACAGTTTACCCATATTCCCTTTACGGCTTAGCTGTGCTTGCTTTACAGTTGAGTTATGACTTAACTGCAGTTTAGCCGTAACACATTCTACGGTTCATCTCTAGCTTACACGTAGAAGAAAAATATAATTTATAGCTTTTTGGATCTTGAGCCGTAACCTGTCGTAAGTTTCAGTTTTCTGAAGCAACTTCAAGCCGTTTCATGCATTCTTAAATCAATAAAATAGGGGTACAATTAAGGGCTACAAAAATATATTAAAAGTGATAGATTTACAAGAATCATAATATACCAACATGCATTAAACCAAAATTTGCTTATACTTGTCTTAGATTAAGCTTTCATCTAATTAATCCTTCCTTTGGCTCAACTTGAGGAGAAGCAACTACTTATTAAGCCTAAATGCCATGCATGCAAGAAATGAGAAAGAAGATGAGTGCATGTGTTAGAATGTGAGTCCTCTTGACTCAAGGAAACTGTAATGAGCAAAGATCTTACCTTGGACCATAATCTTTAATGTAAAGGCATGAGGAGAGTTAAAATGATGGAGTGGGTGCTTGAAATCCCACATGCAAGACCTCTCTTGCTCTCTTGATATAAAAGAAAAAGAAGAAAAGAAATAGAAAACAGAGGAAAACGTTGGAGAGCTACAGAAGAGTCAATTAAGATGGGCACAACAACCTAGTTGAGTAATAAATATAAGTTGCGGGTTTATAAAAGGATCCAACTTCTAGTTTATTTTATTTCCAATACAAGTTAAATAAAGTCTAATACGTTCAAGTCCAGTATGAAAGTTGATGAGCTCAACAAGACAATCGTGATGGTGTCAATATGATGCATGTATGACATGAAATTACGAATTCTAAAATTACAAAAAAGGGCTTTCATCTACTTAGGTAAGGTCAAACTCGACCTAACTACCTATCCATGACCTAAACTAGACCCACTAGACTCTACATAATTAAAATAGACTTGTTTACGATAAAACTACATTAATTAGCTCATAATTACAATTAGTTACTTGCCAATCATGCTTAGCTTGGGCCGGAGTGTTACATCTTCATTATTCAAAAATTTAAACATTGAATGTTTAATCTTATTTTCTTTTATTTTCAACTGAATGGTGGTTGAATTATGGAGAGAGTACTCTAGCACCAAGGATGCTTGCAATTAAAGTTCTTAGTCAAACTATATCATCGTCAAGCTGCAAAAGAAATTGGAGCACCTTTGCTTTTATCCATCCAAAAGTAAGAAAGAAAATTATGATGGATAATTTGAACAAATTGGTCTACATCCACTATAACCTTAAGCTCCACAGTCGAAATCGAAGAAAAAAAGCATTTGAGGATCAACAAGATTACTTCTACCTAATTAATTTAGACTATATTTTTTCGGCAGAAGATTTGTTAGGTGAGAGGAGGTGGAAGAGTCATTATTAGATAAAATTCCAGAGCTAGCAGAAATGGTTGAGGACTTGACTGGGAAGAAGTTTGATCCACTAAAAGCCTTTGAAAGATTACAAGAGATTAATTTGACACAACAACAAAGGGGCACTATGGTTGATCCTACAGAAGCAAGCGAATAGGAGGTGGGTGAGGAGAGTGAGTCGAGTATCTCTACATCTTTCTCATCAGCAGGAATTCCTCTTGATTCTCTTGGGATTAATGGTTACTATGGAGATAATGAGCTACCAATATATGAGACAGTTGAGTATTTTCCTGGTGCTACAGACTTCGATCCGCATTGTGGTTATGTAAAATATATCTCACAAACTGAGACAATGACTAGTAGTAGCATCGGTTAAGGAGTGGGGGAAGGTACTTCTGCGGGCAATGTTGGATAACAGTAGGCTATGTATGGATATAACCCTCATTGGCCAACTCAGTTGCCTCTAGTTCCACCGTCACAACCATGGTATAAGCAAGGAATGATCCAACGTGAGCCTCAACAAGCTATTTTTGTTCCTCATGAATTTTTTTAACTTAAATTTGGGCCCTCAGTCATCTCAATATACTGAGAATAGCTCATCATACTTTGAAGGAATCTTCGCCCTCAGCAACAATATCAATATGGCTAAGGGTATAAGAGTGCAATGGAAGAGTTTGGATCATATTATTATAACCCATACCAAAGAAGAAGAAATGATGATGATGATGATATCGAGCCTGGGCGACACGCCACTTAGAATTAAGGTGTGCATTCATTCTCTCCAATTGCTTTATAATTTATTTTACTGTCAGTATGTCATATGGTATGTTAATGTTCATGTTCTTGAATTTCACAACTTGCTTGATAATTGAGTGATGAATTGATGATTGATGAATGATGATTGATAAATCATGATAGGAGTATATAGTTATATACTATACAAGATACAAGTACAATACAAACACTATATATAAATTCTAAATAAGCTATATTCTCTAAAATTTCACACTAACAGATAGTTCATATTTTATAAGTCATAATTATGGTTCTTACAAAAAATAAAAAAATACAATTTCAAATAAGACAGCGATACAGGATATCATAATCTAGGGGGACCGACATTTTGATTTATACTTAGTACTAATGAGAAAAAATATCGTTTTCCAGCCTTTTCTAATATTTTGGATTTTTTGGATATTTTTTCAAATTTTTTGGATTAAAAAAATTTAACACCACGACGGATCATAAACCGCAACCAATACCGATACCATATCAGTTTTTTGGATCGACCGATACCACGATTTTCATCCATGCTAGAGTTATTGTCTAGGAGGTACAAGAGGCTCTCTCTTTGGGAAGATTGACTTTATATAATGCTAGGGTTGCTCCAATAGTTTGGATATTTACTAGCAAGTTCGTAAGACTAAGTTATTTTACAAAAGAGGTCATAGTGGTCCCACATAGGTGACTTAGGTTTAAATGACATGGGTCCACTAATGTATATGATAATCATGATTAATGCACATAATATGATTAATGAGATGATGAGATAATGTAAATTAGGCTAGTTAAATTACTAGTTAGTCCTCAAAACTACGTAATTAAGAGTAATTGAGATTAAAATATCATTGATCAGCAATAAGCACTAAAGATTAACATTTATATCATATATTTAGGCCAAAATATTACAGAACTGCTTACAAGACACCTATTAGGATGTCCTTATATAGGTTGGTCTATGAGAAGGCTTGTCACTTGCTTATTGAATTGGAACATAAGGTTTATTGGGCTATCAAAAAGTTTAATTGCATAATCCATGCAAATTGCAACTCAATGAGTTGGAGGAACTTAGGAATGATGCCTATATGAATGCCAAGATTTACAAGGAAGGAATGAACCGGAACCATGAGAAATCCATTTTTAGAAAATCATTTGAATCATATATGACGGTTCTTTCATATAACTCTCGATTACACCTGTTTCTAGGAAAGTTATGAACCCGATGATTGGTCCATTCATTGTTAGGACTGTTTACTTTCATGATGCTATGAAATTGAAAACCTCAAGAATAGGGATGTTTACAAAGTCAATGGTCAATGGCTGAAACCGTTTCTTGAGCTGAAAGACAAACATAGCGATGAAATCCTTCTTTAGGATCCCATTTACCTAAAGTAGTCATCATCATCATTGCATTTACCCCATTGCATTCTTAATTCATAACATTGTGGGCAATGTTAGGTTTAGGTTGGGGGTGCACGCAACTCAGCCGCTTGTTTTTCAAAAGCTTTTCAAAAATTTTGTTTTTTTAAAAGTATTTCTTAGCTTTTTAAAAAAAATTAAAAATTTAGGAGTCTTTTGTTCTACTAAAAATGTTTAATTTAGCGCTTGTTGGGAGGCAACCCAATGGTTTCCAGTATTGTGCATTGCTTCTGGGTCATGTCAAAGCTTGATGTACTTCCTTCTAACATCAAGTTCATCATCGTGATGAAAATAAGGAAGGCCTTTGAATAGGAAATTAAAGCAAAAAAATCACTACTGTTTGATGGTAGGAGCCTCTATGCTATTAAACATAGAGATAAGAGGATAGGTTGTTGCTACTGTTGTTTGAGATTGAATAGTAACTCAATGTTTAGGAAAAATGGGAAAAAAATGCAATGGATTGGTCTAGTCCTCATTAAGTAAGCAAAAAAGGAGACTATTGGTTCGGGAACTGCTGAATAAGACCAAAGAAATTTGTTCTGAGATAGATTGGTATGTACCAAAATGATTACTTGATGAGGTAAGATGAAACATGGCCACAGTAGGTAACTTATTGGGGAATTTGATGTTAAAAGACCTCTATGTCGGTTCGAGGTGGACCAGTTTACGTTGCATTTTCTATTAGGTCTTAGGTAATTTTATTTCTTCTGCTATAAAAAAACAAAGAGTTTTCAAGAACATGAAGTTTTCAAAGAAATTGAGGCAAATTGAAGTTATATTAGGAATCAGGAATTTTCAAACTACTGAAAAGAAGTAAAAAAAAAAGGTCCACTTTTTTTAAATGACGAAGCTTGTTAGAGGATTTTCCAAACTTGTCCCCACATATACCATTTTACATTTCTCAAAGTTTTGGATAAGAAGCTAAAATATTGCTTTCAAAATTTCTCTGAAGAATTCGATGAGAACCCGAGGCTTAGTTCATAAATACTTTTGTCTCCTGGTTCATTCTTGTATAAACCTAAGTGAACTAATTCAGGTGAATTGAAAAAGGGCTACCTTTTGTTCGAGTATCGATATGCATCTCCATATTAGTTATGCTACTATTCTTTTGTTAAAAAAGAAAGAAAGAAAAAAAAAGAGTGAAAAAAAAGTGAAAAAATAATTTTGTTGCCATTAGTATAAATATATTTAACAGTAATGTGAAAGTCGTCATAATAGCCTTGAGAGGAGCAAAGTTATTTTTGCTAGAATTTTGGGAGATTGGACGATTTAAAGGAAATATCTATTTAAGTGGTATTGGTGTAGAATATTTAAAATTGGTAGTGATGAATATATTTTTCACCATGCATACAAGTATTGACATGAACTTAATAAATTTTTTGAAAATAGAATAGTGTACCTAATTTTGAAAAATCTAAATTTTCGATCATCCAGATTTCGAAAGTATCTAATAGGAGTGGATTTTCTTTTGAGACATTTCTTTTACCTTTGTTGCTTTTGAAAAAGAATTTTATGGGTAGATTCACCGCAAAACCTCACATGGCATAACTCGTCCACTAGGAGAAACTTAGGAGTTTAAGGGTTTGTTGTATTTGCTAAATGCAGCTAAAAATGCTAGCGAAAGTGGGTTTTTTCTTTTGCATGTTTACTTGGTTTTCTTAAAGTAGGTCAAAGAATTTAAAACTTTTCATTCGTAACTTTTGGTAAGGGATTAGAAAAATGCTGGTTGGGGGTTGTATTAAGTCTATGAATTTACACATTTATGCATCATTTTAGGATGAACTAGTGGTTTAATTAGGTGAATTACATTATTATTTATTCAATTTCATCATTTCATGCATTTTCACCTAGAAATTGGAATTTGCAGAATTGTCATGCATTTTCTATATTATTTTAAGAACTTTTTCAATTTCTCTCCGTAGAGTCCTAGTTGGAGTAGTTATCTGTTTGGATGGGTCCCATTTAAATGTGGGCTTTTTAGCATTTTACTAGTTGAATTAAACTGTGCAGGAAATAAATTTTGTAAGACACACTGGGAGGATTTGGAGAAGAGTAATGGTTGCATCAAGACTCTATCATGGGACCCATTTCAGAGTACAAATAGTCACTATGGATCTTACTTCTCTCTACATACAATTTGGGTCTCACTGCTTGAAGAATTTAGAAGATTCATAACCTTAGAGTTCATCTGCCTATGGTTTCCACTTGAAGATTAGCAAAGACTTCAAAAATCTCTTATCTCATCCTATTTGTTCCAAGGAATATTTCTTTGACTTGCTTAATAAGTCACAACTACTGCAGAGATAGAGTCTCTTGCAAATTAAAATTCAAAATTTAATCCCATTTTTCTTAGGACAACCTATATTAAAATGGCCATAATTCTCAATTTGGGTGTTAGATTGGTGCCAACGACCAACCGTTGAAAAACTTGTTTAGAGTAGATGTCCGTGGAGCCCAAGATCGTGCAAATCGAAGCTAAAATAAGAAAGTTATGTTCTTGAGAAGATTCAGGTACATTTTTAGGTGAGAATGATTGAAGATCCATTACTATACATACACAGTGAGACCACATCTAAGGAGATGTCCTTGTCAGTGATGAGCTCTATCTATAGAGATAACCTTATTCTCATTTAACTTGGCCACCGGGTCACCCAGTTGTTGCAAACTCTATCCACAAGTAAACAAAAAGTATCTAGATTTAATGAATCTGAAAGAGACTTGCAGAAATAAAATGAAACCATGCAAGGAGGATTGAACAGGCTCTCCCGGTCCCACTTTAGATGATCATTCTCTCTCCTCTCTCCTTTCTTCTCTTCTCTTTTCAAAATAGAAAAATAATTTTGGTATTTTGAAGCCTTATTCAAGAAACTAGGGTTATAAGTGAGAATTTAGAGCTTTCAGTGTATTTGCATGGAGATCCTAATAAAGTTCACAACTACTTATGGAGAAGTATTCCTTTGGATCGAAATGTCGGAAAAAGTTAAGTAGATTTATTTTATCTTTTTCATGTTATATGACTTAAATGATTTATTTTCTCTAGCATGCCTATTCTGATTAATAAATCTGCCTTCAGTCTTTAACAGCCTCTGATGTTTAGTTCTCCTTGAATGCTACTTTAATCATGCATTATTTCTTAATAGATTATGCTTAGATATAGGTCTTTGATAAATTGATTTATATTTAATGTTTGATTTTATTCATACATTTATGAGGTGAAGGAGGTTTTAGCCTTAGATAATTCTTGAAAATTTTTTTCTTTTTAAAAAACAAAATAACCGGATTAGAAATATTGACTTTTGTCTAATGTGAAGATTTTTAAGCAATTTCTATTTTATCAATTACATGGAATGATGAATTGATCTATTTAATGGACTCTAGACATTTTTATTTGTTTCTTATTATTGTTATTTTTGCATTCAATGTCACGCCTCCAAAACTGGGTTGGATCCAAACCCAGTTCTATGGGTGTGAAAAGTAAGGCCAATTTAAAATATTACTGAATATACAACATGGCCCCAATTCCGGGTAGATCGAAGTCCTTCGTAAGGTTATTCTTGTTGATCAAGCAACTAATAAGTCCTTAAAAATGCATATTTTCATATACATTTTAATCCATTTAAAGGACTTATTGACTTGAAAGAGCTTTATTTAGTGTGATCTAGTAGGTTCAAGCATTTTAAATTCATTGAAGTGTATTTTTGCATAATTTGTTTAAAATCACACTTTTTGCATACATTCATGAAACCTGCCATTTTTAGAAAGTTTTGTGAAAATAATTTTTCTCATGAAATAAATTGAATTTTAATCATCATTAGTTTATTCATATAAAATTATAAAAAATGGTGTGCATTTTCATTGTCATTTCATGAGAAATGGGCCCGCATTTATGCATTTGTGATGTTAGGGGTAAAACTATCTTTTCACATAAATTCACATTTGTTTTATAAGAAATTCATTATATGGGTCCCATTTATAAAGAATTGGAAGAAAAAAAATGCAAAAGTCAGCTTCATGGTCCCACACACACATGCACATATGTGGGGTACACTTGTAAAACATCCAAGATGGGGTCCATTTATTTTTTGCACATTTTCAAGAGATTTTTAAGAGAATTTGAAGAATATCTCATCAAAGATTGACAAGAAAAGCCACATAGGAAATCTTTTTGGAGAATGAGAAGATTTAATTGAAAAAAAAATAAATGTCCAACCAAGCATTCCACATCCAAAAGAGGATTTTGTTCAGATTTTTGGCTGAAAGAGAAAAGGAAAAAAAATCATGGGATAGTTATCTAGAAGATCTCTTCACGTTTGGAGCCAACAAGGAGAACTTTCTAAAAAAAGGAAAGTTGACAATGCAAAGAGAAAAAAGGGCAATTTCTACACCTCATGTGAGCCAAGTTTGATTCCAAGAGAGAATTTTTATCCCTAAATTATCTCTCCAAAGATCTCAATGTAAGGTGGCACATATAAGAAAGAAAAGAAGCATCCAAAAGGGATTTCCAAACAAAGCAAGCAAGGAAAGAAAAGAAAAAAAATAGAAAAAAAAACACTAAGAGCAAGTCACTCCAATTGCTTTGTATGGAGCCCATTTTCTTTCAAATTTTGTATTATTTTTAAGATTTTAGAGTTTGAGAAGGAATAGGACTTGAAAAAGTATAAATAGGGCACCCCTCTCTCATATCCTTCATGGAAGAATTGCCCACCTCCCACCTCTAGAATTTTTACACTCTACCTCTCCCTTTCTTGTTCTCTCCATCTTAAGTTATCAAGGAGGCTTAGCCCTAAAGCCATACCACCAACCTTAAAGTGTCAACTAAAAGGAGAAATTCTCATCCATCCTAGTAAGTAATTGTTTGCTTTTTATTTTCAATCTTTTGTAAAACAATTTCATGCTAGTAAAATTTATTTCTTTTTAATTGTTCTTGTCTTTGATTTTGTGGTGTTCATAATTTTAGTCTTATTCATGATTGGGTTAATTTTTATTCTTTTTTAAATATTGGGATAGAATTGGAATCACAACTAGTAACTTATCTTAGTAACCTTTTTAATATACTTTGTTCCTTCGGATACATTGTTTGTTTGAAGGCAATGCAAGATGGAGCTAAAGAGGTTTGAGTTAAGAAAGATTAGAGGTCAATTCTAATATTTATTTTTACACGGAATGGAAATTTGTTATTCTTACTTAGATTGACGACCTAAGATGAAGAATAAGGCCTAGGGACAACACTTCTAATCTTTTTGAGCAAGAATTAAGATAAGGAATTAAAAGGAGAAATCTACCACCTTTGACTTCCTATTATTACTGCGTTTGACTTCAATTGTTTACTGCCTTTCACTTCAATTGTTTACCGCCTTTGACTTCCTTCAATTTTTATTTTCTTTTATTGCACTTTTAATCTTAAATTTCTGCACTTTTAAATTTCTGCACTTTTATTTGAATTCTTACACTTTTCTTTTTATTTTCCTACACTTTATTTCAATTTTCTGCACACTAGGTTCTTGCACAGTTTTGCTTGATAGTATTTATTGCTGTAGTTTACATTAGATTCATGTACATATTTTAATTTTTAGAATCATGTTTAATGGTGTTTGTCATGGAACTTCAGAAATCAGATTTAATGCCTAAAATTGATGAGTTCTAAAACCATGAAAAGCATTCCAAAATCTGAATTTGGCTGGACCGAATTTTATACTCCATTATGTGTATGATTTTTTTTGCTTTCACAAGATTTGTTTGTCGCCAAAAGTAGATCATAATTGAAGAATTAGATTTAAAACTTGAAAACACTTCAGATTTTTGTGCATAAAACAGTTTCAGAAAGGTTCATGATTGGACAATTTTTTTACAACACAAAATTGTATGTGTTCACAACAGTTGAGTACATGTGATTAAAACAGTTTGCAAGACATGAAATCAGATTTAAATTATAACTAAGAACAATCCAAAAGTGTGCAGAATATAATTTCACAATGGGTCATGTGCTGGACACAATTTCCAATCGAATTTGTGCAATTTTTTTCTTATTATGTGCTTGACTTTTGAGGAAATTCGGAAACTAACATAATTTGGTACTGAAGCACATCTGAGTTTAGTTCATTAATGTGCAGAATTCATGATTGAATGAGAGACATATTGGCCAACTTGTGAATGGAGTTCAGTGGAAAAACTGTGGACTGTGTGAACATTAATTTTCTGTACTTAACTGAAAAGAGTTTCAGTTTTGAAAATTTATCAGAATTAGTTTTGTTCAGAAATTTTCTATTATTCTCCACCTCATGTTTGGGCTAGTTCAAAATTTTGAAATTAGATTTGTCAAATGCTTTAATTCAGTTCAGAATTTAAGGCTAAACTAGAATCTCATACCAAACTGTTTAATTAAATCATGTGTGGATATGTGTGATAAATTGTGGACTATTTAGAGTAAGCTTAAAATCTGATTTTCTGCACACAAAAGTGTACAAAATTCAGTTCTGAAACTGCATTCATTAAGTAGTAAAAATCTGTTTTCTGAATCTTTTTTGGTTGCTCATTCATGTATAATACCATCACATATAGATTACATTCATGCATTGAGTCACTTGTTTTAGAAATTAGAGTCTTCATGAAATTTTGCATCTTGTTTTCTTTAGGAATTTTAGATGTCAGATTTGCATTCTTGTTTTATTTTTTTTCATCATGTATGATATTTTAGTGTAGAGTCATTTTTAATATAGAAAGTTGATGTATTGTAGTTGTTGTATTGTCTGTTGTTATTTTTAGAAATTGTTTAGCTTTAGAAAATTACTAATGTGATTTTAGATTTCCATTTAGATTTCTTTCCAAAATTAACCTTTTTCTAATTTGAATAGGATTTAGAAATCTTTTGTTTTTTTAGAAAGTGTAGATTCTTAGCTTAATTTAATTTTTAAATTAGGAAAGTTTTTGTTTTCTTTAACTTTTGTTTATTTTGTTTCTAACTTTGTTTAGTTTTATTTTTAGTAAGTTTCTAATTTTAGATTTAGTTTTATTGGAAGTTCTAACATGAGTTTTGTTTTGCAGTAAATTTAATTTTATTTTTAGGAACTTTTAGATTTAGGATTTATTTTCTTTATTTGAATTGTGATTATAATTATTTTTTTAGGAGTGTATGTATTTGTTAGATTTTGATTAGGATAGTTTTAGAATTTTGAATAGGAAGGTGACAAGTTGAAAATATTTTAAGCATAGCTCCCTATGGATCAACCTGGTCTTACCAGTAGTATTTTACTACATCGTATCTCTGCACTTGGAGTTGACGAACAGCAACCATAATCATAAGCATAAATAAAATTCATAATCTGTGCAGCTGAGTATCTTATACAAATCATATAAACAAATCTTAATAATAATTAATAAATGGTCAAGAACTTCGAAGAATAACAATTAAAGTTGGTACTCCCAGACAAATAAATTACACGACTACACTAATGGCCCTAAACATGGCCTTATTACAAGAGTCTACTGTTTCGAATCTAAGCACCACCACTAAGACATTTTAGATGATGTCATCAGTGCTCCACTCAACAACTCCGCTATCAAGCGGAATCTCCTGTGTCTCCTGACCCTCCAGTCCGGCATCAATAACGGGACCTAGACACCAAAAGTAGCAGGTCAAATTGACGTAATCTGGCAAAAGGTAATATGCAAGTAATGATGTTAGCCAACTTAATTAAATCATATTTTATTCTTACCTAAAATAAGCCAAATGCAAACCTAAGGAAATGAATGTACAAAAAGTGCATTTCCACTAGAAACAATATACAAAAATGGGTATTCTCGCCAGATACAATATACAAAAACGGGTATTCGCGCCAAATACAATATATAAAAACTGACATTCCCGCTAGATACAATATAAAAAAAATGGGTATTCTCGCCATATATAACAAATGGCACAGCTGTGTACTATATCCCACTATACACGCTGACCTAATGACGAATGACCACCTTTAACTATAGCTAGTTAGATATATATACATATACATATGTATACAGATACTTAATGAAATCATGGTATGAAATACACTATTCCTAACATCCACACTATTAACAAATAGAGTGATAAGGTTGCATAATTTAAAGGTGTTTTATGCTCATGTGATATCTTCCATTATTCCGAGGGTAAGCACCCCCTATAGTATAGATAGTTAAGTATACACATTCAATCAAACCTTTCTTCAAAATGACAATATAAGCCCATGATGCTATCGACCCACTTTCAGTGACTATCAAGTGATGCATCCCGAAACTCCAATTCCCATTCTGAGTCTAGTCAAGTTCTCATGTGCACATTTAGTTACCTTTCCTTACAAATGGAACCCATCCATATTTCCGGACCAAACTCACAAATCGATTCAATCAATAATTACCCGTTGGGCATGTGATAAAGTTAAGTGATTCTACCCCCTAGAGGTCACTTACCTACAGTACATTCCATGCGGCTAAATGGCCATCTATCTTAACCTATTATATTACTAATTGAATTAAGATTTTGGCCTTTACGACATAGCCGTAACCAGCTTATGGCTTAGCTGTAACCAACTTACGGTTGAGCTTGGCTGGCGTTATGGCTTAGCAATAAGGCTTGTCGTAGTATTTTCCTATCTAAAATGGCTTACTGGAGAGTGAACTGTATCCTAACTGTAGGTCAGCCTACGGCTTAGCTGTAGATGTGCACAAATTTGCCCTTTTTTGGTTTTTCTCTCAAAAACTCAACCAAGGTCAATTGGAACTCCAGATTTCAAACGAAACATCAAACTTAACTCTTTAAATCAGATCTTAAGTATATCATTCGATGAATTGAATAAATTGACATTATTGACAATTATCCACTTGCCTAGGGTTCCCAACGCTAAAAAAATAGATTAGAAGATGAAAAGGATGCCCTGAACATAAATCCCCTCTCCAGACCTGAACTACTAATCAAAATCCTCCTCCAAATCCAAAATAAATACAAACACCCTCTCAATCTGCTGATGCATGCTTTAACGAAAAGAAAGATCTACATGGGGGTTAGGGAAGAAATGCTTACCAATGATGCAAGTAGAAGAGAAAGAAGATGAGAGGATGATGATGACGATTTCCTCAAGTCTTGTGGAAGCCTTGGTTTCCTCTGAGAGCTGGTAGGGCTTGGTTGGAGAGGACAGGAAGGAGAACGGAGGAAAAGTGCGCACAAAAAGAAAATAATCGGGGGATTATAGGGTTAAGTTACATAAAGGTTTATGTAATTTACAACGAAGGGCTCCTTGCTCTTTGGTGAGTTTTAAAAAAATTGAAAAAAAGGCCTTTAGCCTCACAAAGGTCCAATAACTTGGGCCTAAGGCCTAAGATGGACTGATAGCCCACTCCAATGGGCCCTATACAAAAAGCCATGAATGCAAGGACCCAAATATCTAAAATGGCCTATGAACATCCATCTACTCTCAACTCGATTCGAACCCTACAAACTGACCCGACCAAAGGTTAAAAGATCTAAGGCATGAGATTTAGCTTTAGAAATTTGTTTAGTTTCTAATTTGCATACCGCACATCTCTATTATTATTATTATTATTATTATTATTATTATTTTCTTTTTGAGAAAAGTCAAATTTTCAACTAAAAAGTTCAAAAGTGCTCTCTCTAGGTTCAACCTATAATTGCAACTTTCTTAACAAGACAACTGTGCACGTGCAGTATTAAGAGACTAAAATTAATCTACACATCAAGAACCACATGGATTTTCTACTCATTCAACATGCACTCATGGAACAATTAAAACGGATCAAGTTAGGGAATTTGAGAATGGGGCTTAAGAGAGGATTTAGTAAACACACACGCACACACAGAGACACACATAGAGAGAAGGTCGGCTAATGGAGATAGAGAGGGACAAAGAGAATGTGTGAGTTAGACGGAGAGAGACATTCACATGATCTATAGGGGATGAGGCTAGTGATTTGTATCTACAAATGAGAGAAGATCCTTTGTAGGAGAGAAATTAGGAGCAAGGGAGAGAGTATAGGAGAAAATAGAAAATTTACTAGGAGGTAAAAAACAAATGGGGAATGGAAGGATGAAAAACCCTCTCAATGTTTATTGCCTTTTCCATTTCCCTTTTCCCTTCTCCATTCCTTTTTCTTTTCTTCTCCTGCTTTTTGAGGTTACAAGAAGTGCAAGCGTCAAGAGAAGTATAAAAATGGGGGAGAGATGGTTTTTCCAGTGAATTTTTTGTTTTTTTCTTTTTTGGTAATTTCAGTATGTAAAGAATTTTTTTCAGAGAAGAGTTACGACCTATAGGGAAGGTTTAAAGGATTAACTACATCGGAAGGTCAATAATTTCCTATAGTCAAAATCAAATTGAGATGAACTGGTTGATTTCTCAATTGGGTTTAACTTGCTGCATATATTATAACTAGCAAAGCATGTACACGCTTAGCATGGACATTATACAATTTATAATATTAAAAATAATAAACTTATTAAATTAGTCTAAATTATATCAAGGTGGTAAAAATTGAAATCAAGATTAAAATCAAAATTAATAACAAAAATAATTGGCAAATTCCATAATGAAAGAACTTTAATTTGTTTGAAATGAATTGAGTATTATGCTTTAAACATTCATTTGAAGTCAAAAGAATAAAACTAAAATAAAAAATTGATAAAAATACCACAAAATACAACATGAAATCAAAAGTCCATAGACAATCGAATAATCAAAATAACTTATAAGAGACAAATAGGTCAATGAAAACCCAAGACAAAAAATAAAAAAATTGAAGCTCAACAATAAAATAAAAGCATAAATCCATGAAAACATTTCACGACAGAAACTAAAAGAACCCATCATAATGAAAACAAATAAATAAAACAAAATTATGACAAAAAATTAACATTAAAATGCCAAAAAAACATAAAAAAGGAAAAAAAATTAATAACTGGAAGAGATATGACATAATCATATGCAAAAAAATCATTAAAAATGTAGTTGTGAGAATCCTCGCGTTAAAGTCATCATTTCATATAGAATCATCGACTTAATTAGGTTCTTAATTAGGTTAAAACAACTATTTTCACTAAATTTCATCATTTTGTTTATTTTTATTTCAAAACACGGTATTCCAAGCAAATCATATCATTTTCTGTATAAATTTTGCAAATTTCCAACTTTTTGAGGAATCCTAGTTAGATTGAGACTCTTCGCGAAGGAATCCTATTCATAGTAGGACTATTTAACCACATCCAGTTTGAGTTTATCTTCGCAGAGTATGAGAATTTTAGAACCCGCAAAACCTTAAAGAAGATTTTGTGAAGAGTCTTGGCTTCATTAGGACTCTTGTTCGAGACCTACTAGCGAGCATGGACTATCAGTTCGGGATCTGCACAGCCGCACTGCTGAATTGAAGCTGAAAATGAAAATAACTAAAGAATGAAGGAAGAATTCATCAAGTGGACCCCACACACACACACATGTGAGGATCGCTTAGAGGGGGATCCACTCATCTTTGCACAGTCATTCACAATTATCTCTAATGATAATTTCAAGAATTTTGGAGAAATTGCCAATAAAATCCAATTTTAAAGACTTTGTGAAGGAAGTTGGTTTGCACAAACTGAAAGGGGTCCCACAACATGTTGGATGTCCCACTCCAATCTCTTCCCATCCTCTTTCAATTCACAATTAATGCCAAGTCTCAACACGGCCAAAGTTCATGCATTAGGCACAACCAAAGGAACATGTACATCACATATACAGTAAGAAGACATTGCCAAAGATGCACGCTAGAAAGCCAAGGAGTGTTTACAAACCAACTCCTAAGTCAATGACCCAATTCATGCACCTGACACCCTTACTCAAACCACAAAAGAGATAAGACCAACACATCCCTTCAATTCACTGTGCATAGTCTAATCTGGGATGCCTCAGGTACTAACATCGTTTCAATACAAGTTGTACGTCGTATGCATACCATGTGATTTGTAAGAAGTGCGCATGCTCAAATATGCCCCTTAAATAGTTGTTTAAGGTGGTTTTATCTAAAAGCAGGTCGATTGGGGTCCTACAATTAAAACAGGTTTATAGTGTATGTGGGGAAATTAAGGAAGGTAAACAACCCCATTCATCCCCCACCTGTGGGGCCCAGGTCAAAAACAATAACCCTAGGAAGCAATAGGTAAGCTCGAACTCACCTTCAGGTGGGCTAGAGTGGACCTATTACAGTCACAGAAACAAGGGTTTCCTATTTCAATACAAATGGGAATCAATTCCCTTTCACCACCCCATTGAAAACCTACACAAAAGTATAAGGCCTTGCCCTCTCCAATATCTATATAAACCACCTACAATCCACCATTCAATCCATCATTCAATCATAAACCTAATCTTTGCATATTAATCCATTTTCATTCAAAATGGGCAAAGTCACATCAACACCAACCATACATTCTATAATCAATAAAAGCCAAAGCACATTATCAATAAACCATGTGAATCTACTTGCCTTTGATGAGAAGATGAAAATGAGATGGAAGACCTAGCTCAAAAAGCACCCACCAAGCTCAAATGGAAGCAAGACTCAAAACCCAAGCAAAACCCACCAATCAAAGCAAAGATAAGAAGCTAAGGGGTTAGAATACACTATTTCTAAACTTGAAGGCAACAAAACCTTACTTCTACAAAGCTTAGGGCTTACCCAAAGGAGGTTTGGATGAGGGAGAAACTCAAAATTACATGACTCGAGGAAGATGAAGAAAATGGAGTTTGGCAACTTAGTGTGGTGGCTCTGATCGTTGTTGCAGGTGGGAAGTGAAGAGGGAGGAGAGAAAACAGAGAGCAGGGAAGAGAGAAAGAAAAGAGGGGCTGCAGTTTTTGCTTTAATTTTAGGAGTGGGTTTAGAGTAATTACAAGTAAGGGCTTAGGTTATGGTTGGGTCCACATTTGATGATCAAGACGGGCTTGGATCGAGTTGATGTAAAAGGGAATTGGTCCTGGAATTAGGTCCTAAGCCCAAGATCTCACAATTCGATAAATTACAAAAAAGATCCTCTAAATTCCTAAAATTACGAACTACACTGCTACTATGCTCAAACCAGCTCAAATCTCGACAAAACTTCACACACACGACCCTATTGCTAATTCAGGCTCGCTTAGACTCTAACGGAGCTTAATTAATCAAAATAAAATTTAATTTATGTTATTCTCATATTTAGGATACAGAATGTTACACCCAAAGAGACCAAACTTTAGAAATGCTTGTCTTTTACAACATAGGATATTAATTGAAACACTAATAGAGAAGACCCATTTTTAGATTGGCAGCTTATACTTAGGGTATAAGGATGTTTGTGTGACTTTTGCTAAATCTAATTTATCAAGATAATCTCAACAGAACTTTGTCCTTCGAACATGCCTTAAATCTATGATTTCTTAGGACACATTAGTGTAACTTTTTTCCACCATGAAAAAGTGGAAATATTTTTACCATTTTTTTCATTGTCTAGTCAATAGGTTTTTCATGAGAAAACAAAGAAAACTAAATTGGTATAATTTTTTTACAGTTCCATGAAAATGTATTTTTAATGGAAGTGATAGAAAAAAATCACAAAAAAAGAGTTTCCTTAAAAAAAAATAATACTCTGAAAAAAAAACTCTTCACAAAAATACTATTAAAAAATACTCTTAAAAAATAATATTAAAAAAATTTTACTGTTCAAAAAAATTCCTAAACTTTACTTAGCTACAATGCACGATACACGTGTCCTTAATACGAGAAGAAGTGAATAATTAATTCCTTAATATCATTGTTGTATATAAATACACCTTATTATTTTATACGAAATAAAAGGTACAAATCTCGGACCTCAGTTTGAAATCAAACTCAAATTAGAAATCCAAATTAGAATTATAAATACAATCTAATTAAGATTTAATATTTACCAAATACATCTTAGTTAATTTTAAATCAGTCTAAATAAACATTAATCAAAATTACATTATCCTCAATTAAATATATAAATAATCCTAACAAAATTTCTAATAACATCAACTTAACTTAATTTAATAGAATCAAATCTTTATTAGTATACTAGTCCTTTAACCAACTTTATAACCCTCTAAACATTATAATCACTATTCTATAATTCTCATTTATTTTATTTATATAAATATATAAATATATAAATATTTTTATTTAAACTGGGCCAGCCCAACAGAACTGGCCCAAACCGGCGCACCCGGCCTAGCCGCAGCTGGGCCAGCAGCATCCCGAGCCGAGCGCTGCTGGCCCGGCTACAGCCAGGCCACCTGGCTGACAGGCAGCACATGCTGCCTACCAGTGTAGGCAGCGCACTTGCGGTTCCATAATTTTTTTTCTTTTTTTAAAAAAAATACAATCTATAGATATACATACTGATTCTATTTTGCGTAAGAAGACAAGAAATCTAATCTCTAATTTTTAATCCAAATCCAGTATCAAAAGGAAGGAAAATCATAAGTTTACACCTAAACGAAAAAGAATCCAACAAAGGCATGTTATCCAAAAAGCAACTAAAAAATATTGCAGGTCACCGAAAGCCATTTTTACAGTTATCCACTTGCCCGAATCTCGAAGCCAAAAGCAAATTTAAAAATCAGAAGATCCAACCTTGGTTTCCCACCGGAGCACTTATAGGGCTTGGTTGCAGAAGAGAGGAAGAAGATGGAAGAATGAGAAAAACCCTAAGGGTTTATATTAAGAAGAAAATTTTATAAATTGCAAGGAAGGGCTCCCTGCTTTCTAGTGGGTTTTATGAAATTCCAAAAAGAGTCATTTGGCCTAAAAGGGTCAAATAACTCAGGCCCAATCGTGTTAAATCAATTTATCTAACCCTCTTAACCTAACTCAAACCTGACAAACCGATATGACCCAATATAAAATTTTGGGACTTGACAAAGGTCAACACCAAGCTTTGTCGCTCCAACAGCAGCCGTAGTCGCTAGTGCCAGAGAAGAGATAGGGCCTGCTTTTTTCTGTTTCTTATTGTAGAAATAGATAAAAGACAGCGAATTAGGCCTAGGTTTTCTCAGCCAGTGTCGGGTTTGGGTTGGGTCGAACGCAACCCATGAAGCTGGCTATTGCAATGACGGTCTAGGTTGGGTTGGGTTTGGGTCTGAACCAAACTCGGTTGCAAGAGCCCACTTTAATAATTCAATCGGCAATCTGTTTGCACTTTTGGAAAGCTCGTAAGCATATCTACATATTGGCGACAAAAGGAGGACTATCCAACAGTAACATAATTTCTCCTTATTTATGATCTTTATTAGTTTGATATTTATATACATGAGTTTATCCCTTTTTATCTAGATCATCATATATTTTGAATATTATTTGGGGATGAATGGTTTATATCTCTTATTAAAGGGGGATCAAGATAAGATCGATGGATTATGGATAGAACTAGAAGTTCTATATTTCCCAGACCTGAAGTTCCGTACATTAACCCAAGAACCAAAAGTTCTTTTTAATTCGGATAAAAAGATCTGTGGGTTATTCTAATATGAAACCAGAAGTTCCAAGAATTGGATATGAACGTAAAGATTTATATTCATAATCAAACCTGAAGCTTTGATTTCTAAAGATCCAAAATTGTATAGATCGATACGAAGGCTATAAATTCAAACTTGAAGTTTTAATGAAACCGGAAGTTCTAATTCAAACCCGAAGTTTTGTCGGAACTGGAAGTTCTAATTTAAACATGAAGCTTTGATAGAACCACTAGTTTTAAGAACCTTAAGTTCTCCTTGTGGATATTTTTAGGTATTTTATGGTTTTAATTAATACCTTTACCCGTTGGCTAGATATTTGCCTATTTTCTTTTAGCTTATGCTTGCATATTAATAGAAATTATTAAATTTAGGATATATTTCCCCGAGCATCCTATTAAGTCAATAAGGCTTGATATTGTAGGTTTGTGACCTACATGAACCCACAACGTAGATTGAGAATCTATGTTGGTTATGATTCACCCCCGATCATTAGATATTTATAACTAATGCCAGATTTCATTGTTTGTTTTCCCAATTGTCACCTTAATAAGACAGTCTTCTCGTCGTTAAAGGGAAATAAGAGAGTTTCTGAAGAATGCCTTGTTCCTGTAGAACAATCTGTTCCTAAAGAACGGCGAGAATTAATGTAGAATACTTCCACTTAGTTTCATCTAGATCTATGTACTTTACAATGTGAGAATGAAGTACGAAGAATTGTGCACTTAATTATAAACGAATTCCCTGATGTTTTTAATGATGCAGTAAAAGTGACTAAGTCACATGTACCAGTTATGTATACACAAGCACGAATTAATGTCCCTGTAGGACAAAATTCCAAATATTGCAGCAAATGAATCTGTTGCATGTCAGAAGTGTAGCAGACCTATAGGTTCCTAGGACTCAACTCCTCAGAAGAAAAGAAATAAGCAATTAGGTCCCAATTTGTACACTCTTGATGAGGTACACCATTTCACTCAATAAGAGGTTATGAAAAAATCCACTCTCTCTAAAAAATTCCTAAAGAAATTAATGTCCTAAAAGATACTCGACTCCCAGAAGAGACTCTAAAAGCCCATAAAGAGGCAAGAGTACCCAATAATGAAGAGATCTCTATACTTTATAAATATTTAAAAGAGAGATGGGATAGAAAGAAAATTATCATTGATGCTGCATTGCATATGCGGTAGTTATACAAATATCAAGGGAAAATGAGAATAATGATTGGGACACAGAACCACGTACTATGCATGAATGTTGACAAAAAAAAAAGACTGGCCAAAAAAAATGGAAAAGTTCCATCAAAGAAGAGTTAGAGTCTCTCAATAAACCCAGTGTATCTGGACATATAGTACAAACTTTAAAAGTTGTTAACCCTGTCGATTACAAATGGGTGTTTGTAAATGAATGAAATTATTAGATACAAGGTAAGACTTGTAATACAAGGTTTCCTACAGAAACTTGAGATTGAAAATATTCACATACATATATATGAAAATCCCAGAAGGATTTGATTTGCTTGAAACAAAGTTAGAGAGTACGTACTCAATACAATTAAGACATTCATTGTACGGCCAGAAGCAATCCAAATGAATATAGTACACTCGTCTTAGTGAATGTTTATCTAAGGAAGGGTATGAAAACAATTTCATTTACCCATATATCTTTATATAATCCTTATAAGGATTTACAACATTAGAAGTTTATGCAGATGACATAAATCTAATCAAGACTCCATAAGAGCTCAAGAAAACTATTCAATAATTATAGGAGAATTTTATCTCAACTTGCAGATTGAAAGAAGTTCTAATGAAATTTTTTATTCTTCGTAAATATAGTTGCCATATATAGTTTTGCACTAAAGCTTTGGATTGGTATCAAACAATTACTATGATATTTATGTCTAGTTTATTCTTATAGTTGTAAAGATTTAAACTTTATAAGATACACAGATTCAAGATATAACTCTGATCTTAATAAGGGTCGATCATAGGCAAGTTATGTGTTTCTTAATGGTAATGCCATCATTTTTTGGTGTTCTATTAAACAAATTTTGATAGCTACTTTTTATAACCATGTTGAGATTTTAGTCATCTATGAAGTCAGTAAGGAATGTGTGTAGCTAAAATCTTTGATTCAGCATATTTGTAGTTCTTGTCAATTGCTTTCTAGTATAGGTAGTCCAAGCATTATCTATAAAGACAATGAGGCATATTTCAACAGATTAAAGAAAGGTACATTAAAGATGACAAGACAAAATACATTACACCAAAGTTCTTCTTCACTAGGAACTTCAGAAGAACAACAAGATTGAAGTCAAGCAAGTTTGTTCAAGTAACAACCTGTCTGATCAATTTATGAAGTCTTTGCAGTATGCTAAAAACTTATACACGAGATTGACATGCCTAACTGTATGAAAGATTATTATCATTAGGGGGAGTAATCAATCAGGAGGAGGTATCCTGAGTATGCTACTCAGGACATCTGTGCGCTGTACTCTTTTTCCTTTTCTAAGCTTTCTCCTACTAGAGTTTTCTAGTTAAGGTTTTAATGAGGTAGCATTATATACGTCCAACACCAATTCAATAATCCTGTAGAACGTTGTACTATTTTTGTTTCGCTTTGATTTTTATCCCACTGGATTTTTCCTTCGTAAAGTTTTAATGAGGCAACTGTCATTGTCATTGAATGGCGGTCATCCAAGGGGGAGTGCTATAAGATGTATTACTATAGGTGGATGCCCACATTGGAACTTATATGAGATAAAGAAATTACTTAGGATTAGAATCTTTTCCTATTAGGTTACTTGGAGAGAAAGCAATCTTATTTTATAAATAAGATCTCCCTCCCCCCTTATACTGTACACATATCTTTTAATAAGAAGATCTCTTTCTTTTTCCCTCTTCATCTCTCTCTTATTTTGTAACAATTTGAAGATATATCACTGAATTTAATTTTTAACATCGGATATATCATCCTGTGGGGCCATCGGTAGATTCCATCTGGAGCAAGAAATCCGGACTCCTCAAACGTGTGGCTAAAGTTATGGTTGCCAGCTGAACTTTACACGTGGCGAGATCTCATTGGCAACGTTTTCTTGGGTTTGAGGTTAGGACCCCACCTCGAGCCCGGGCAAGTCGGCCTACCCTAACTACAAATACCCCACGTCGCTCATACCTTTCCTCATCCGGTTTTACTTAGAGAACGCAAAAGTAGTCTCTCTCTCTCTCTCTCTCTCTCTCTCTCTCTCTCTCTCTCGACCTTTTCCTTCAAGGTTCGTGCTCTGGTCTTCTCTTGGAAGGCCTTTTTGATGATTTTTTAGTTCTCTGTATATATCCGGTTTATTTCATCAATATCCATTATTTTGTGAATCTTTTTTATAGATCCTTTACCACGAGAAAATCTGTTTAATTAGGTTTTGATCTTGATCTATAAGGACTTCTCTGTTGTGTTGTGATGTATAGTATTTATGTTTGGTTAGGTTATGTTTGATCTGGATCTGTCATGTTGTTCTAAAAAATTTTTTCTCTCTTGTTATATTATTATGATGTGCAGATGCAGATCTTCGTGAAAACCCTCACTGGCAAGACCATCACTCTCGAGGTCGAGAGCTCAGACACTATAGATAACGTAAAAGCGAAAATCCAAGACAAGGAAGGAATCCCGCCCGACCAGCAGCGTCTGATCTTCGCTGGCAAGCAGCTCGAAGACGGTCGCACCCTCGCGGACTATAACATTCAGAAGGAGTCGACGCTCCACCTCGTCCTCCGCCTCCGCGGAGGCATGCAGATCTTCGTCAAGACCCTCACGGGCAAGACGATCACGCTCGAGGTCGAGAGCTCGGACACGATAGATAATGTAAAGGTCAAAATTCAGGACAAGGAGGGGATCCCACCAGACCAGCAGAGGTTGATCTTCGCTGGGAAACAGTTGGAGGACGGAAGGACCCTTGCGGATTATAATATCCAAAAGGAGTCGACCCTCCATTTGGTGCTTCGTCTTCGCGGTGGGATGCAGATATTTGTGAAGACTCTGACGGGGAAGACGATTACGCTGGAGGTGGAGAGCTCGGATACGATTGATAATGTAAAGGCAAAAATTCAGGACAAGGAGGGGATTCCTCCTGACCAGCAGAGGTTGATCTTTGCTGGGAAGCAGCTGGAGGATGGGAGGACTCTTGCGGATTACAACATACAGAAGGAGTCTACCCTTCACCTTGTCCTCCGTCTCCGTGGTGGTGTCTTCCGAGCTTGAGCTGGGTCCGTTCGTGTGGTTTTGTGTCAAGTATTTGAAGTTTTTAAGTTGGTTTTTCTTTTCTGTTTAGTGTTACATTCAAAGGGGTGGCGGCTGGTTAATTAAGGGGTGGAAGGTGGATGTTGTTAAGGAATCTCGTTTTTAAATAAATAAATTATATGGTTTTTAGTACTTATGATTTTTCTTGTCTACTGCTTTATTGTCAAACTTATTTTAGTATTCCTCTTCATCCTTCTCTTCATAGTTATTTAGTTATTTATTTATTTTTTAAGAATCTTCTGAAAAGTTAAAAGTAAGTCCCCGTCCCCGGCCATTATGGCAGGTCAGCTGGAAGTGTCTTTTATTGGATCTATCTAGGCCGTCCTAGATGAAACTTATGCTCGATATTTATTACTAGTGGGTGCCAACTTATTTTCCTTTATCATGCGATTTTGATTTCATGTATTTGTAGTTGGTATCATTAGGCTGTTGAAAAGAATGCCTATGTTAAAATGAATATTCTCTCTTCCAAAAATGAAAATTGTTGACTTGTTCATTAATGCCATGTCAAAATTATTTGATCAAAAATTGAGAATGACGTTTGGCAAAATTTGAAATTTGGGAGTGTTAAAAATATTAGAGGATTTAATAAAGAAAATCTAGGACACCACCAAACTATAAAACTCATCGTACATGTGGAAGCACCAGAGTGGTCACACGGTTCATTTTTTTTCATCTAATTGGGGAGCATCAATTTCATTGCAAGTTTTTTATATTAGTGGTGAAATCATTGCTCCTTTATTTCCATTTAATCACAAGAAATTCCTATTTCCTCTTTTTCTTCTCTAAAACCATTCTTCATTTCTTCGTGTGCTACATATTCCTTTTCCAAAATCATAAAACCCCTCATTTATGGCCTTCCCGTTTTCGTAAACACCCTTCTTCCATCGGCTGACGAAATGTTAAGGAAGATCTACCAGGAGCAATTTCTGCCCTCGCCAAATGACATCGCTCGGGGCAAGCTCTCTTCGCTCGGCCAAAAGTGATCTTCAGAGCTTCTTCTTAAAGAGATATCAACTACCAAAATTCATAATCTAAATGCTCTTATCATGCACATGGCCAAGAAAGATGACAATGCATCGACCATAAGGAGTGCGTGCTCTTCAGATAATAAATTCACTCTTGTTTTTTAATTGTATTTGTTAGTTGTGTGTGAAAGCTTAGTATGTTATTAGGAGATTGGCATTTCAAACTTGGGTGTGGGGGGTTTGTTGGCATCTTAAAAATGAACAGAAGTAGTGCGTGTAACACGAATTTTGGATTTGGGAAGCGGGGGGCACAGGATAGGAGGTGCTTTAGCACTGTTTTCTCAAAAACAAGGTGAAATATGAACGAGGTTGCTGCAGAAATGTAGAAAGGTCATATCCTTTGTTGAAAAGACTGATAGCTAACTATCTCTTGAATGAGAAGTTCTAATTTGTTAAATTTTCATTTTCCTTGCAATGTAGGGTGTTGTGATCCTTTATTACTACAAATCAATGTCCTTATTTTTGGTCGATCAAAAGCTTATTTGGGTGGAAAGAAGATAAAAAGCCTTGGAACCACTCTTTCATGAAAGGAAGAAAAAGAAGAAATAGGTATTTCTTGTGTTTAAAAGAAAATAAGGGAGCATTGATTTCGTCACTGATGTAAAAAAACTATGGCGAAATTGACATTCTCCAATTAGATGAAAAAATGAACCAAAGTGATCAGATGTGACTACTACGGTGCACCGACACCTAGGATGAGTTCTATGTTTTGGTGGTCCCCTTACATGGTTTTTTTGGGAGAATCCTCAAAATATTAATACATCCATTTTATTAACTAAAAATAAAAAAACACTTACTAAAAATATTCATAACATATAAATTTGAAAAATTAAAAATTAATCAAGCACAAAAGTACTTAAAAATAAACTACTCTTCAAGTACATATTTCATTTTGAAAATGATCAAAATCTCTATATGTAAGATCCTATAACCTAAATATGAGTTTAGCATTTAATTAATTGTATTATAGCTAATTAAGCTCGATCAGAGTTTGAGTAAGTAATTCGATTTTAATGTAAATTAATATAGCCAATTAAGCTCGATTATCTATAAGATCCTATGACCTAAATATGAGTTTAGCATAAATTAAATTGTATTATAGCTAATTAAGCTCGATTAGAATTTAAGCAAGTAATTCGAGTGTAGTATAAATTAATTTTTATTATAGCTAATTAATCTCGATTAGAGTCTAAGGTAGTTCAAATTACTATTAGGATCGTGTTTGCGAAGTTCGTCAGGTTTCAAGCTTGTTTGAGTGTAGTAGAGTGGTAGTTTGCAAGTTTAGGAAATATAGGAGGGCTTTTTTTTTTTTTTTTGTAATTTTTGATTTGTGAGGTTTTGGGTGCATTGGGATATAACCTAATCCATAGAACTTTATCTTTCTACCTCGACTCAATCTAGATCTGTTTAGATCACCTAAAATCCTCTCTTCTTGAATCAAGGACTTTTCTATATTTTTCTTAAATCCAAAACTTATAAAAACAAATGACCCCTTTTCTCATTTCTCTTTTTCTCTCTTTCTTTCCTTTCTCTTTGGTTTTTCCTCATTCACTTCTTCTTTCTCCCTCATTCCCTCAGCCGCCGTTAAAAAGCCTAAGCATTACCAACCACCACTAGCTCACCTCATCCTTTTCTCTAAGCTGCCAAAAACCTAGAGACCCAACCCTCAAGCTTTCTTCCCATTGGATCAACCCAAGGTGAGTTTTTATGTTTGTAGGAGCTAGGCATTTGAGTCTTAAGCCTAAAATTGAGTCTAGTTAGCTTAGTAGCCCATCTCTTTGCTTTTGTAGGCTTGATTTGAGTTGGATTTTGGTTTTGCTCCATTTTGAGCTACATCCGTTCTCTAGTGAGCTAGGGCATATCCCTTTTGTGTATATCTCAAAAAGGCAAGTAGATATACATAGATTATTGGTGATATGCTTTACATGTATTGATTTTAGTATGACTACTTTCATTTGATCTTTATTTTACTCATTTGATGTAAATGGATTAAAAATGCTAGAATCAAGCCATGGCTTGTTTGGAGAATGAATGGAAATGGATGGAGAATGTTTTAATGAATGGCTTGCATCCCAAATGGAGCGGCTACGCTTGTTGTATGTACTCCTCTAGGTTGGGTTTGAAGAGTGATGCATTTCCCTTGTTTCTGAATAGAAATAGAACCCATTTATGAAGGTTATGTACCTGCTCAGTGACCCACTTGGCTAGCTGAGAATGCACAAAAAAATTGTACTTTGATGACCCCTCAGCTAGCCGAGCTAATCATCAAGTAACTCTCTATAAGTAGAGAGCCTGGGACTTGGATTTTATGGGGTTTTACTCTCATTCTTCAGTGAGCCGAGAGCTCACCAAAGAGGTCTCTGAGGAATTGACTCCAACTATCCGTGCGCAGTGAGTTGAAATTTAATTTCAAATCTTGTTCTTCAGCGAGCTTTCGTTTAGCCAGAGAACAAGGCTCAGCAAGTCGAGGTAAATAACTTCGGTTAGCTGAGAAACCTTTGGGGAATTTCTTTGTGGCATAAGATTTATACAACTTTTAAGCTTGGTTCTTGGGATCGTTGACCTTCCCTATTATGGACTCACCATTGGACTTTAAGTAAGAGATGTTGTGAGCTAATGTACTCTTATGAATTGTACAGTTCTCGTACCATGTACAATCTATACATACTCAAATGATGTGAGGCATCAAGACATCCATTAATGGTCTATCCACTAATTAATGGAAATGATGCCTTTGTTTGCCCCTTTTTGGAGAGCAAAGAAATGACACGGAAGAGAAAGAAAGTAAGAAATGCCAAACTTTTCTACTCTTTTCAATCCCGAGTTTATTTTTGTGGTTTCTTTTGGGTTCTAACCTCCCAAGCACATGCGGTTTACATGTATTTTTTTTTATCACAACCCTCATGTTTGGTCTTGGATGATCAACACTTACAAGAGAAAAGAAAATAATGACAATTTACATTAAAAAAGTAAATGCGACTAATCCGGAGATGTGTGCCACCTTCATGTATTTTAAGTCGATCAAGCAATCTTAGTAACCTGTCACCCATTTTTCTTGGTTGTGGAATTTCCAAAGGTAGTTAGAGCAAAGGTTCTATTACACCTCGATCCCAGGAATTGGGGATTAAAATGGGCCCTATGGGATGCACACACGTAATCCCGTAGCAATTTGTGCATGTGAAGACACGCACAAATCACTACTAGGTAGATTTCATAAGAACATGTAGAGAAATTTCTCCAACACGTAATTCACGTTCAACATTAAGCGGAAGGCTATGTAATACACCTATATTGATCATAAGCAATAATAAAAGAAATATTTTCCATTTCATAAATAAGTCTAAAGTCTGTATTTAACTATTTACATTTGTATGGCAACAATTACTTAAATATATACAAAATTCAAAATTATATATGTGTCTATCAAATTGCTAAGTGCAAGAACAACCATAGTCCAAGCATATCTAAGCTAAATAACCCAGCAGAGAACCCATTGTCGCTCTTCGTAAGACGACTAATAAAAGATGTCGTCTTCATTGCACTCATCTACTCCCCGAGGTTCCGTTGAGGTTCCTGCAGGGGCACATCATTCGCCGTACTGAGTTGGGTTTAATACTAATAACACCAAGGGTAGCACTGTTAATACGATGGTTAAGCAAGTATAAAGATACATAAAATAATTTTGTATCAAATGAATTAAAAAGCATATTGATTAAAAGAAAACAATAACCATAAGCTAGACATATTGTGCATGAGTAAGTATGAGTAATAAATCATAAACAAGATATCAAACATACTAGTTGGCATCCACGAAGCTATATTCTCCCAAAAGAGAGCGTAGCATCTAGAGAGAGCGTATAACATACATATAGAAATTACGCTAAGGGATCAGTTTAACTTCCCAATGAGCGCCATCAAATTCTTCATAAACTACTGCAGCAGTGACATAAGGGATACCTAAATTGGTCCCGTCGAACTCAACGTATCAAGACCGACTTGACTTCATATCTTTCATACTTACGATCAATCATAGTGACTGTATTAAATTCATACATATTCATTCATACTTATCATATCATACAAGAGAGAGTTTCGGTCTTAAGATAATATTCAATCATAGAAATCAGGATTAACAAGTATTTGATAATTAATTAATGCATATTTAATTGAGTTAATAGAGCTCGAACTCTCTCAACCTTATCTACACCCATTTCCGTTCATGGACACACACTCAGTAGAAGCTCCGAACCGATTGCCTCAAAGTTTGTCAGGAAGAATAGGAATATGACTATATTATGTTTAGGGCAAGGTTTCTTAACAATATAAATGCATTTAAATTGAGAAGGTATCAAAGAGATTTACTAGCCAACCCTATGCTAGAAAATCCGTGATCTCGAAGGCATTCAACATGATGTATTCATAAAACGTCCGGTGTCATTATGTTACCAAATCTTAGCATTACATTGTATATGCAAAGACACCTCTTCTTATGCTAACACCCATGACGTGACATTGGGAATTCGTCCAGAAAATCGAAGGGGATGAGTGACAGCTCTACACTCGCCCTTCTTGTCAGTTGATCACCATTGGGCTAAGTTAATTGGGAAAAGGTGCCATATCTAAAGCCCTAGAAGTCAATTAAAATCCTTAATATCTTAAGTTCACAGTGTTCTTAAAGTTTAGCCATATACATGTTACGGCTTAGCCAAGTAGCTTAGTCTTTCCCTTAATTTTATATGCATTTAGGGCTTAGCCATATATTGGCCTGCGGCTTAGCCGTGCTAAGCCTACGGCCGGGATATGGTTTAGCCATGGGTGTGCCGTAGAGTAATTCTTGGTTTTGGAGTTCTTTGGAAAGTTCACCATAGAATGGCTTATGGCTTGGTCACGGGAGGGTTACGGCTTAGCCGTCATTAATTTTACAGCTTAGCCGAGGGTTAGCCGTAGTTCAAATGTGGGTTTTTGAGCTCTCTGGATTCCAACCCATAGATACTTACTGCTTAGCCCTAAGCTTCACCATAAGCTTCAAAATTCCTAGAAACAAGTTCTGAAGTATGAGTTCACATGCAAAACTCTACAAATTGGGTTCCAATGGGGTTTCTTTTACTCCAAATTATCTTTTTAGATCTTACATGCCCACATATCATTAACATTACATCATTATACTCATTAACACATAATCCAACATATATGTGTACTTAATTAAGGGTAGATGAGCTATAAAATTGCATTTAGAGTAATTATATCAAGAATAAACAAGGATAGACATGCATGTAGTAATATATACTCTTATAGTTGCCTTATAGTAGTGCTTTACCAAAACTAGCCTCTCCTTTGGTTTGATGGTGGAGAAAGCCTCAATAGTAGTAAATCCTATTACATGCAAAGATGTGCAAGTGTTGAATCAAGTGTAAGATGCATGCATGTTGCTCATTTAACTCTTCTTGACTCTTTTGAACTCAAAGAAATGGAGAGATGATGGAGTTCTTACCTGAAGAAGCTATAGAGAAGAGGAAAGATGGAATGGAGAGATTCCAATGGGGAAGACAAACAAGAAAATGATGAGGAAGATAATAGGAGCCTTGGCTCCAATATGCAACAGCTCTAAACTTAGATTTCCAGCTAGCATGGAGGAGAAGAAGAGTAGAGGAAGAAGTTCCAGCAATGCGAGTAGGGAGAAATGAAGGGGCATCGTTGGTTGCTTCCCTTTTAACTCAACTTTTCTAGACTTTTACATGCAAGTCCAATTGTTTTGGGAAATTATAGTTTAAGGCAATTGGGCTTCAATTGTATTAAGATGGCTCCAAATTGAGCCGAGCCAAACATGGAAGTTGACCTACAAGATAAAATGCTTATGATGCAATTAATATAGTGTCAAAATGATGCAAACCATGAAACTCTATTTTACAAGAAAGTCCTCGACTTCCTAAGTAAAGTTTGTACCCAACTACCTATCTAACTGAGACCCAATAAAGATTAAGAAGAAAATAAATTAACACTAAAATACATACATTAATAGGATATCAAGTTTAATTAATATAAATTATAATTAAGTTGGGTCGAGACCTTACAGGTTCTATGGTCATGGTTGCCTTCATGGATCGCTTATCGTGTTATACCAATGGGTTGACCATAGTTGTACCCGTACCACCTTCAACTCGTAAGTGAAAGGAATGAAAAAAGTCTCAAAAGACTTGTCTTTTTCAGAGATTCTTTCGAACCAAGGCACTATCATTCTGATTATTTTCGAAAGATCGAGTACCTTATTGTGAGAATTGAGGTTTGAACTTGAAGAAGTTAAAGCACCGTAGTCTCAAGGAGAATCTGAAGAGTCTTTGCTATGTGTTTATGCACTGGTGTGTTGTGCCTTGTGTTGTGTCTTGGAATAGGCGCTCAAGGGGCGTATTTATAGACCCCAAGGGTCTTCTTCGGTCATTTGTGGTAGGGAGAAGATAGAACAAAATTTATTTCGCTGGGGAGCAGCTGGTTGTGCACTTGTACGGTCGGCTACCCTCCCATAGTCAACTTTGTAGGGTGGCAGTCGAATTTTTGTCCTTGGATCATGTCAATCAACTTGATATTAGTTTTGAATAGTTTGACCAAATCTCAATCGGCTACTCAATGAGCTGTCAAAATTATAACTATTGGCAAGTCATTTTCCTTTATCGGCTAGTGCCCCATGGGCCACTGACTTGTTCACTCGGCCAATATATACTCTTTTTTTAGTTTTTGAAATGTTTTAACTTATTTTCTTCTTCAAACTTTAAGGTGTCTTATTTGGTTTTGTCTTTGAGTTGTTTGTGCTTTATTTTGCCATGCTTGAGTCTTTTACTTGACCTATTTGCATGTCAATGCCCCCTCAAGGTTCAATGATGAAGGATTTCCCTGTAATCATTGTACCTTGAAAGTTGCTTATTTGGAAATGATGTCTTCCCTGCTTCTAGCTTCCTTCTTTTCACAGATGCTTTGTGTGTATCTATCATATGTGGGAACTATTTTGTCATGGTTCTTAAGGTTTTGTAAAGGCTAGGGATTCTTTTAAAGAATGGAAAATAAGATGGTCTATAGAGATTCTATCTCCTATACCCTACTTTCACAGGAATTATGATGGCTTTTCTTGAGTTATTCAGATTTTGCCCTCGGCTTGAGGTGTTTAGGGTTTTACCTGGGGGTTTGTAAGGTTTTTCTGAATGGAAATTGGATTAGTTTCTATGCTTTTGTTTCCCTAACATGGTGTTCGACTGAATTCGGGGTGCTTTTGGGGAGGATAAAGGGGTTTCGAATGGAGGCAAGGTGCTTTTGACAAAGGTTTTTTTAGAGGATTTCCTTTGATTATGGGCATGAAGAAGACTTTTATTGCCCAAGAAGAGAGATGCTTCACTATCAAAAGGTTGGAATTAGCAAGTAAATTGCTTTTTCGTGAGCTATGTATCCACCTTAAATTTCTAATGAAAATCAACTAATTTCACATGACCGAGGGTTTTAAATGGTGAAATGAAGTCAAAACTAATCATGTAGTCAATTGTTTAGAAGGTATTTTGAAGGGGAACATCAAAGAAGGAAGGTTTTGGACTTTTGAAATTTGAAAGAGACAAAAAGTGGGGTAAAGTAGTACACCATTGCTTTTTGGCTACCGCAAGCGTTACCCTAGGTAGCCGATTAGCTTTGTTTATAATAGGTAGTGGAACTTTGAAATTTCCCATTTTACAAAATCATTTTTCTTGTGTTCAAAGGGTTGTGCCAGGGTTTTCTAGATATCTCTTTGATTTTGTTAGTGTTTCTTTGTATCTTCTCCGTGCTTTTTTCATCATCCAAGGCTTTTTCATGGTAGGTATGTTTCTCCTACCATGGTTTTTGTTATTGTGTTGTAGAGCCAATTGGCTCTATTGCTGTCATGCTCTTTTGAAACTTTGTGTGATGGATCCTTTTTAGATTTGGATGCATGCGTGATTTCTTTTGATTTTTCTTTCATTTCTTTGATTTCTTTGTATTGAAAGAAAAGGTCTTGAAGTAAGTGAGTGACCATATAGTTGTTGACTGTTCATCTTCTTCTTCGTTTCTCACAACTAAGATATTTCCCTTTTCTTTTGTATTTTCATTTCTTTGATGGCATCTTTTATACTTGAATATGCCTTTTCCATGTTTGCTCAGTTTTTGCCAAAGATCACCAATTTCCTACAAGATTTCTTATTGATTTTCAAACAGGTAGCAATTGGCTACTCCATTTCGCTGGAAAAGGAAAGTTGGGGATTTTTAGGGTTTGGAATTTGGATTTTTCTATAAAAACATAGAGCATGCTTGTTTTGGACAAGGGTTAGGGTTTTCCTTAAGATTTGGTAGAGTTTCCATGAATTTTGAAAAATTTTTAAGTTTCAACCCTAGGGTAGTCGACTGCTTTGCTTTGCAATTTGAATTTCAGTAGCCAACCATTGTGCTGTGTGACCTTTAGTCTACCGACGGTAGCGATAGTTGTCGTTGGTCTTCTGGGGAGCCGATCGTGCACAATGTCGATTGGCCAAGGAGTTCTCATGCCTTAGGCATTTTGTACCTTTTCTTTGGTAGCCAATAGTTTACTCTGAGTAGCTGAATGGTCTTTGTGCCTAAGGCATTTCTCCACACTCTTTAGTAGCCCAAGGGTGAACTTCTAGTGGCCGAAGGGCTTCTATGCCGTAGGAATTTTTTAACTTTTGCCCTAGATGATCAAGAGACCCTTTCTGGGTGGCCGAACGGTCCCCATTCCTTAATCAATTCTAGTTTTCTCTTTTCTCTTGTTGAGGGCGATAGCTTGATTACCCTGTCACACAGTTAGAATTTTATCTAAATTCCTTTGTCTTGCATGCCTTCATTCGATATATTGTATGCTGCTTACTGTTTTTCATGTGTATAATCATGCAGACTAAAATCTTTACTTCCGTAAAGGGTCATTAGCGAGTTTTGCTTTGTTTGGCTTGGAAGCCTTATTTTTGGGCTTTATGCACGTGCTTGAGCATTACTAGGGCTCAAAGGTAAGTATACTCTTTTTTAGTGGCTTTGGCCCCTCCCTTTTACTAAGGGTAGATGCTGCTAAAATTTTGGTACAATCTTATTGAATCTTTTGCTTATCATGGTGTTTTTGTTTTCTCTTTCAATGGAGAAAAGCAAGAGGTTGTTTTCTCTTCCACCAAGGGCAAGAAGGCTGTTGGGTCTTCTTCTTCAAAAAAATCCCCTTTGCCTCAGACTATTGGTCATCAAACTTGGGCTCGTTTTGAGGAAATCCGAGAGAATGCTAAACCTCATGCTCACATGGCCTTCTTGGTTAATTAGCATCATACACTGGTCTCCTTCCATGGTTAGTACAGTGTAGGCACCATTAGAATAGACCATGTTGATGCCGAATGACCTTTACCACTTTGGCTCGAATTTTCCTTTTAATTTGTGAGTTGGAGTGATTGGTCTTTTGACAGATAAAACTAGGTCGACTTTTTTTAATGACCTTCCGTTTACCTTTTTGTCGAAGACTCCGGTCATTCGAGCTTGGTATAGATTGAAGCTTTGTCATGCTACTAACCGTTTTTTGTTGAAACTCTCTAACACTTGAATCTCAATTTTGCATTTTCCTCTTGTGTGAACTTCTCTGCTAGAGCCATGCCAAAGGAGGGAAGTTATATTTCTAAAGGCACCACTACTACACAACCGCACACCAAGGAGTATGGTGTGGACTTAGTGAGGCCACGCCCAGTAGTCCGATAGACCCATAATGCTTCAGGTAATTTTGTGCCCCATGACTTTGTGTTGTCTAAGACCATTTTCTTTAGTATTTTACATATCATCTTGTTCAATGCTTCTGCCAACCCATTTACTGCACTATTATAGGCTGTGGATGGACAACATTGAATCCCGTATTTGTCATGGAACCTATAAAATTTGTCATTATTGAATCGCGGTCCTTTGCTGTGGTATAACTGTTTTGGCACCCTGGATCTACAAATGTTGTTTTTTTCATGAAATTGATACCCGGGGTCACTCTAACTTCGGTTAAGGGTGCAGCTTTAGTCCACTTAGAGAAGTAGTCTGTAGCAGCTAGGATGAAATGATGTCCCCGATCTAATGGCAGGTTAATTTTTCCGACAATGTCCATTCCCCAAGCTTCGAACTGTTGGAAATTTACACTAAAAGTATACTTTTATGTATTTGTCTTTAACTAATTTAATTATTAGTAAAGTTTGCTTTTCATCTTCATGAGAATTTGTATGGGCAAAATGGTTGCATTATTATTTATTATACATAAGTGTGTCTTTTATTCTATAAAGTAGATAAGTTGGTGTATAGAGTTTAGCTTACACACGGAAGACTTGTTTGTCAGTTCTTATAGAATATAAGTTATTGTTGTTCACAATCTAGATAGAGTTGGAGAAACCATTGGTACGATTGTAGCATGATGTTTTAGTTAGCTTGTTTTGGCTGCGGAAAATGTTATAATTTCGACTCATTATGCTAGTACGCTTTGTATGTATTGAATAAGACCACTTTCAGGTTTATTGTCTTTATACTGACTATATAAGGCGATTAACATCCAAATGGTTATTATGAGTGCTTGTATTCTTAATCCTGATATAAATAATAGACTCATATATTTAGTATTTGGCATTTTGATTTACAAAGAAGTGAGATCTTTTATGGGTTAATAATCTCAGTAAATTGGATGACTACACTACATATGTAGTACATATTAGTTTATTGACAGAATTCACGTCCCGTAATGGGGATTGATGATATCTCCTTGATGAAGCTTATAAGTTTTGATTATGTCAAAATCCGCAGTAGACTTTGTGTCCGACATATCAAATAAGTTAAGTGTTAGGTCTCAAGGAATTATAAAGATATCGATTAAATATAGGTGTTAGTAATTATTTAATCGATGGATATCTGAAATTTTAACGTGGAGAGATTAATAAGCATTTAATAACAAGAAGCTCAAAATATTATTTTGAGAATAAGGACAGAAGTGTAATTATAATTCTCTACTGAACTATATTGTAATTTATGGATCTAAGATTCTAATTTGGGTCAAATTAGGGTTTCCTATTTCCATAAGAAGCCTATCCGTTTTTTCCTTCCTAAGATCCCTATTGTAGCTTATAAATATGCATTATTGCTCTCTAGGAAAAACACACAAGAGAAATCTCGCTTTTTAGAGTAAGGAGAATTTGCAGAAAAGGCCCACACCCCGGTGCGAGTTCGAGCATAAAGGAGTACAGTAGAAGGTCTTAAGATTTTCGAATTGTTATAAGACTAAGATCAAATCAAAGAGATCTAGTAGGTATAGTTCTTGAATCATCATCATCTAAAGTTATTTTCGTAGTAATCTGTGGCAATATCTAGGGATCCTGGCGATTGCTTCCCAACAATTAGTATCAGAGCGAATTTTGATACTGCATATAAATTGAACAAAATATAAAAATATTAAAGGTTGCTGTAAAAAATCATGGCGATTGAATTTGTTGTAACTAGTTTTGTAACGAAATGTATAACCTTTGTTTTGTCACCATTGATCTAGCTATCATGGTCACCATGTGTGTATGTTATGTGAATGGATCCTACGAATCAAATTCGTGGTTACTGTTTTACATATTTTCAATTTTTCATAATGATGTAATTATATTGATATAACATGTGAACTCCGTTCGTCAGGAGGCTTAGGGTTCAATGTAATATTTTTTTTAAAGGAGGGACACAGGTTTTGAAGGCAGATAGTCAATTTCGAATGAAGAACTTCATGAAAAAAATTTGGTTCGACGTCGTTGCCCCGTGGGCCCCCACGAGCTGACGGGCAGCTTGAACCTAGCCGGGAGACACTCCCGGACACCCTTTACGATGCGATATTTTGAAGAAGTGCAATCAAGTAGACAAAGGATCTTACTTGACCAAGATAACTAGGACTCATATGTTGGTTGTATTTTTTTTTTATGCGTGGATGTCTATAATTATCATAACCTACTTTATATGATATTAGATCTGTTTAATGCTATTTAGAATGGAGAAATAGGAAGCATTCATCTGATTTGCATATAAAATTGAATTCTATCTTTTATTAATCACACCAATGCTATGATGCGTAAAGATAGGGTAACCTAGACTAACCTTATTAAATTGTTATTCAAGAACCCTCATTGTTAAATAACTAAGTGGAAGAGGGAACCTCTTAGTTCCTACGGTCTCCATTATTGTTTTGTAGGAGATGTAATTGATTTATATGTTGACCCTGAAGTCTTCCTCCTCATCGGATGAGTTAATTATAGAATCTCCACTACAAACTCTTATATGGATGATTTAGCGTAATTATTAGTATAAGTCACTTCTCCATCTGACGGGACCGAATACAGAATAATGGGCCTTGAATTAAATGATGGTATGCACTTAGATATAAATAACAATATGCTTTCTATTTGAGTCACTGCTATTATTTATAGGACCAAAGTCATGGCAGCTATTTGGTTTTACTTGGCATGGTTTGTTGCCTTGATAGTAAAAATAAAAGGTTATGTCCTATCTGAACAAAATAAGTATGGTAGAAATCATTACATCGAGGCATACTAAGCATAATATTTTAGATTGCTATCGAATTCTTTTATTAATTGGTAGAGGGAGAGTTTTTCCTTTTATTTGAATTTAAAGTTTATTTGCCCATCATAATTTGTTGATTATGTAATATTCAGGATTTAAGATGGGAACTTTCAATCCACTTAATGTAATTCTCAAAGAACACAAACTCACTGGACCTAATTATATTGATTGGAAAAGAAACTTGAATATTGTGCTAATTGCTGAAAAGTACAAATATTTGTTCACTGAGGTGTGCCCAGAGAAACCTGCGGATGGTTATACCGATGAGGTGGCTATCCAGGCATACAAAAAATGGATCAAGGCTGATGAGATGGCGTTGTGTTACATGTTGGCATCTATGTTAAATGTTTTGCAACATCAACATCAATTTTTTCCTACTGCCTATGACATCATGTATAGTCTTAAGGAGATGTTCGGTGATTAGGATTGGGTGGCTAGGTAGGTTGCTATGAAGGAATTATTTAACACTAAGATGGCTGAAGGTACCTCTATAAGGGACCATGTTCTGAAAATGATGGGACACCTCAATGAACTAAAGGTCCTTGGAGCTGAAATTGATGGGGATACCCAAATCGATATCATTCTCCAGTCCTTGACTGATTCCTTTGAGAATTTTGCCTAAATTACAACATAAACAAGCACAATTTTTCTCTAGTGGAATTACTCAAGGAACTTCAAGCTGCTGAGGGCCTTCTAAAAAAGCCACCTAGTATTCATGTTGTTGAAAAAGGTTCTATTTCTAAGTCAAAAGGCAAGCAGAAACAGAAAAAGGGTTAGAATTGTAATGCAGCTCCTCAAGGGGGCAACGGACCTCAGGGATGAGTGAAAACACCTAAGGGCGAGTGTTTTCATTGCAAGCAACCAGGGCACTGGAAAAAGCAATGTCCGACTTATCTCAACAAAGTGAACAATAAAGGTAAATTTCATTCACTAGTTGTTGAATCATGTTTGGTGGTTATATCTACCGATACCTAGTGTGTAAATATGGGAGCCTCTAATCATGTTTGTGATTCTTTGCAAAGGTTCAAGGAAACCAGGCAGCCAAGTGATGTAGAGATTTATTTGCTTATGGGTGATGCTACGAGAGTGGCAGCAGCTATAATAGGAGATGTTTATCTAAGTTTTAATAGAGATAGGACTTTAATTTTACAAGATTGTTTTTATGTTCCCTCCATTAGGAGGAATTTAATTTTTGTTTCCAAGTTGATTAAAGACGAATATTCCATTTATTTTAATAAATTTGTTGTTATTAAGTACAATAAGCGTTTCATCTGTTTTGGTTCATTGGTGGATGATCTTTATATTGTTGATCCTATCTTTCCTAAATTGCAACTGACTAAATCAAATACCACAATTACCCTACCATGTAACAGAAAGAAACCTTCACAATTAAACCAAATGTATCTTTGGCATTTACGCCTAGATCATATTAATCTAAACCAAACTTCAAGACTAGTTGCAAATGGACCATTAGATTCATTGGAAATGGAGGCACTTCCAGTCTGCCAATCTTATTCAGAGGGGAAAATGACCAAGCACCCTTTTTCATCAAAAGGCTATGGGCTAAAGAACCGTTGGAATTGGTTCACTCTGACCTGTGTGGACCCATGAATGTCCAGGCAAGAGGTGGATTTGAGTATTTCATTACTTTCATTGATGACTACTCAAGGTATGGGTACATTTACTTAATGCGCCATAAGTTCGAATGCTTTAAGAAGTTCAAGGAGTTTAAGGCGGAAACGGAAAAGCGTATAAATTAGAGTATCAGAACACTATGATCTGATCATGGTGGCGAGTACTTCTTTGGAGAATTTAGGAATTACTTAGCACAAGAGGGGATTAATCTCAGTTGTTTGCACCAAGTACACCTCTATAAAATGGTGTAGCAAAATGAAGGAATAGGATTTTTATGGATATGTGAGGTCAATGATGAGTTATTTGGATTTGCCTAATTCATTATAGGGGCATACTCTAGAAATAGCTGTATACATTTTAAACTTAGTTCCATCTAAGTCAGTACCTACTACACCCACAAAACAATGGACTGGGCGCAAACCCAGTTTAAAGCATGTTTAGGATTTGGGGTAGTCCGACACACATGCTGAAAGGGAACACAGATAAATTAGAACTAAGAATGGAAGTTTGCATTTTCATTGGATATCCGAGAGGAACAAAAGGTAATTTGTTCTATAATCCTAAAGATCGGAAGGTCATTATTAGCACTAATGCCCGATTCTTAGAAGAGGACTATGTAATGAACCACAAACCCAAAAGCAGGATTGTTTTAGAGGAATTGAGAGGAGAGAGCCCTACCAAAATTTTTCATTACCAATAGCATAGGAAGAGACACCACAAGATGGAGAATTTGGCATTCCATTATCTTGTCGTAGTGGGAGGATTGCCGAGTCTCAAGTTGCTGATACTCCAGTGAAACCACCAACCTATTAGATGACGAGTCAAATCAACATGTCGATGATGGTACACCAGGATTAGTTTTAGCACAGCATGACATTACTTATACACAGACACAGGATGTGCCTCATCATAGTGGGAGGGTTGTTCGTCAACCTGAGCAGTATATGTTCTGGGGAGAGTTATTCGACAGAGTCCTTGATGAGCTAGATACCGAACCTTGTAACTATAATGAAGCACTCCAAGACAAATATGCAGAACTATGGCAAAAAGCTATAAAATCAGAAATGGAGTCTATGTACTCTAATTAAGTTTGGGATCTTGTAAAACCATGAGAGAAGATAAAACCTATCGGTTGTAAGTGGGTCTACAAGAAAAAAAGAAGGCTGGATGGAAATGTTGAAACCTTCAAAGCTAAGCTTGTTGTGAAAGGGTTTACACAAAAAGAAGGAATTGATTATGAGGAGACTTTCTCACCAATAGCCATGCTGAAATCTATCCGAATTCTTTTATCCATTGCGGCTTATTTTGATTACGAAATTTGGCAAATAGATGTCAAGACAGCTTTCCTTAATGGAAATCTTGACAAGTGTATCTATATGGTACAACCAGATGGATTTGTAGCTGAAGGCTGTGATCACATGTTGTGCAAGCTTAAGAGGTCCATTTATGGACTTAAGTAAGCGTATAGATCTTAGAACATTCGTTTTGATCAAGCCATTAAATCTTACGGTTTTGAGCAGAACCCTGATGAATCTTGTGTGTATAAGAGGTGCAACGGCAGTGTGGTGGTTTTCTTAATACTTTATGTAAATGACATCTTACTTACTGGAAACGATGTCAAGGTGTTGTCTTCGATCAAAGTATGGTTGAGCAGTCAGTTTAATATGAAGGACTTAGGAGAAGCTAGTCACATTCTAGGAATTAAGCTCTTGCGAGATTGGAAAGAAAAAATGTTGGGCTTATCTCAAGCGGTTTATATTGGTACGATTCTTGCCCATTTTAGCATGCAAGATTCCAAAAAAGGATTTATTCTTTTCTGGCATGGAATTACTTTATCCAAAGATCAGTGTCCTAAGACACCTGATAAGATAGAAAAAATGAAGGAAGTACCTTATGCTTTAGCTGTGGGAAGCCTCATGTATGTAATGCTATGTACTAGACCTAATATTTGTTTTGTTGTTGGCATGGTTAGCAGATACCAGTCTAATCCAGGGAGAGAACATTGGACTATAATAAAGCATATACTTAAGTACCTTAAGAGACTAGAAATTATATGTTGATTTACCAAGCTGAGAGTTTGATACCCATTGGGTACACAAACTTGGACTTCTAGTCAGATAATGATGTCAAAAAGTCAACCTCAGGATTTGAATTTACCTTAAGAGGTGGAGCCATAAGTTAGAAAAGTGTCAAGCAATCATGTATTGCTAACTCTACCATAGAAGCCGAATATGTGGCAGCTTGTGAAGCAGCTAAGGAGGCAGTTTGGCTCAGAAACTTCTTGATGGATCTAGAAGTGGTACCTTCGGTAAAATCATTTATCAGACTTTATTGTGATAATACCAGTGCAGTTGCTTATGCAAAGGAACCTAGGATGCATAAGAAGGGTAAGCACATCCAGTGTAAGTTTCATCTCATAAGAGAAATCGTTCAAAGGGGTGATATAATTGTGACCAAGATTGCATCGGCAAACAATCTAGCAGATCCTTTTACAAACATCTTGCCGGCAAAGAGCTTTAATAGTCATGTGGAGGGAATGGGGTTGAAATATATGTCAACATGGCTTTTAGTCTAAGTGGGAGATTATTGGAAAATTATACTAAAAGCATACTTTTATGTATTTATCTTTGACTGATTTACTTATTAGTAAAGTTTGCTTTTTCATGTTAATGTGAATTTGTATGGGCAAATGGTTGCATTGTTATTTATTATGTATAAGTATGTCTTTGATTCTATAAACTAAATAAGTTGGTGGTAGAGTTTAGCTTATACACGGAAAACTTGTTTGTCGATTCTTATAGAAAATAAGTTAGTGTTGTTCACAATCTAAATGGAGTTGGACAAACTATCAGTACGATTGTAACATAATGTTTTAGTAAGCTTGTCTTGGCTACAAGAAACGATATGGTTTCAACTCGTTATGCTGTAAACTTTGTGTGTATTGAACAGGACCGCTTTCGGGATTTTGTCTTTATACTGACCATATAAGGCGATTAACATTCAAATGGTTATTATGAGTGCTTGTACTCTTAATCCCGATATAAATAATAGACACATACATTTAGCATTGGCATTTTGATTTACAAAGGAGTGAGACCTTTTATGCGTCAATAACCTCAGTAAATTGGATGGCTACACTACATATGTGGTGCATATTAATTTATTGATGGAATCCATGTCTCATAATCGGGATTGATGATATTCCCTTGATGAAGCTTATAAGTTTTGATTATGTCAAACCCTGCAGGTGGACTTTGTGTCTGGCATATCAAATACATTAAGTGTTAGGACTTAAGGAATTATAAAGCTATCAATTAAATATAAGTGTTAGTAATTATTTAATCAATAAACATCTGAAATCTTAACGTGGGGAGATAATAAGTATTTAATAACAAGAAGCTCAAAATATTATTTTGAGAATAAGGACAGGAGTGTAATTATAGTTCTCTAGTGGACTGAATTGTAATTTATGGATCTAGAATTCTAATTTGGGTCGAATTAGGGTTTCCTGTTTCCATAAGAAGCCTATCCCTTATTTCCTTCTTAAGGTCCCTATTATAACCTATAAATATGCGCTATTGCTTTTTAGGAAAAACATACAAAAGAAATCTTATTTTTTAGAGCAAGGAGAATTCGCAGAAAAGGCCCATACCCCAATGCGAGTTTGAGTATAGAGGAATATAGTAGAAGGTATTAAGATTTTTGGGTTACTGTAAGACCAAGATCAAATCAGAGAGATTTTGTAGGTATGGCTCTTGAATAATATCATCTAAAGTTATTTCCACAGCAATCTGTGCACAATATCTAGGGATCCTGGCGGTTACCTCCTAACATTGAATCCCGTATTTATCACTAAACCTATAACATTTATCATTATTGAACAGCGGTCCTCTGTCGTGGTATAACCGTTTTGGCACCCCGGATCTTCAGATGTTGTTTGTTTTCATGAAATTGATAGTGTGGTCACGTTGACTTCAGTTAAAGGTGCAGCTTTAGTCCACTTGGAGAAGTAATCTATAGCAGCTAGGATGAAATTATGTCCCTGATCTAATGGCGGGTTAAATTTTTCGACATTGTCCATTCCCCAAGCTTCGAAAGGCCAAGAAACAGAAGTTGGGTGCATGTTTTTCAAAGCCACATGAATATAGTCTCCATGAATTTGGCATTTCCTACACCTTTTTGTAGATGTCATGGCACCGGATTCCATTGTCAGCCAATAGTTACTTAGTCTCCATATCTGATCATGTAGTTTTGGACTCGGCAATTATGCCCCACAGAGGCCTACATGCACTTCTTTTACGGTTTTGTCTGCTTCCTTTTAAGATAGGTAACAAAGGAGTACCCTGTCATAGGATTTGCGGTACATCATTTTTGATGGCATATCAAAATGAAATTTTGAACCTCGCCTTTGAATGCTTGCTCTATCTTTAGGATTTTTCGGGTAATCTATAAAGAGTTCCCGCCAATCCCAAAAGGAACTCTCAAAAGGGGAGATTTGACTTCAAGTTGTTTTAAAGCATTCTACTGGAGTTACGATAGTTTCTAAAGGAGGTAGAAACTGTTGTTAGGCGATTGAGACTTTAACTTGCCCGCCTTTCGATATAGCTACTAATGCTGCTAGGCTAGCTAATGAATATGATTCGGCATTTTGATATCATGGAGCATGATTGAATTCCACTAAAGTGAATCACTTCCTCAGCTACTGAGCCCTTTCATGGTACGATAATAGACTTGGTGTTTTTCTTTGTATTCCTAATTCATTTGTCCGATGACGAGTTAAGAATCCCCACAGACTCCTAGAATGTCAATACCGGATTCCAAAGAAAATTCCAATTAGATAATTCGCGTTGTATATTCTGCTTCATTGTTGGAGCATCCCTTGGTTATTGAGAAGGAACGTTGTATATATGTGAGTGAACCCACTTTGGATATTTTTTTTAAACAAAAATAAAAAATAAAAAAAAAAGCCTTCAAAGCCAAACTCTATTCAAATTTCAAATTCATTTTGGGTTAAACCCATTTTTGAGCCAAATTTGTTAAACCACATTATTTTTGGGTAAAAAATCCACAAGTCAGTCTTTTTCAAAATTCCTTCTCATTTTGACTCATGTCAAGCCAAGTCAAAACCCTAACTTTGATTTTTTAAAATAATCCAAAAATCCATAAAAATCCAAACCCAAATCCATTTTAAATCCAAAACCTTTGATTTTTTTTAAAACTTTAGGGATTCTTTCTATGGATGTTCCCCACAATCCCCACAGAGATGTCACTCTGGATATCTGTTACAAATAGGTCATGAGAAATCAAATCCACTCCCAAAATCCAAATCCAAATTCATAAATTTCTGAATTTTCCAATACCTTAGGGATTTCTTTTTGTGGGTGTTCCTCACAGTCCCCACAAAGATGCTACTTTTGATATCTGTGAAAATAGGGCGAAGAAATTCATATTCCTTATGTTTTTACCAAATTCTAAACCGTTCATGGTTTTTTATCAAAATTTCAAGTATAGGCTTACAACCAATCTTGACAAGGCTATCTTTTCTCCATCAATCCATTTATCATTCCCATAGATTGACGATTTCGAGGTACAATGATTGTCATACTTTAATCATTGCACCTCGAGGGGTCACTTATTGACCCTAAAAATCACAAATGTTGCAATAAAGGCATTACAAACAAAGTTCAACCCAAGTGCACATAAACCCTAGGATTCTGAAATACCGAGTCAAATACTGCATCTAGATATTAAGAACTGATGCAACTCATTCAAAAGACTTTAGATGGGCTCAAAGTGCAACAATTTAAAATTCAGAGTTAAAAGGCTTCATTCGATCACGTGATTCACCAAACTTCAAATTTAAGGTTTATTGGCTCAAAGTCCAAGGGTCATTGAACACACTCAAGCTTTTGAGTTACCAAAGTAGCTGAAAAATCACATGATAGCTCCAAATTATGCTTAGGAATGATGCTTCAAAATTTTAAACCATTTGGACTTCATTTCAATTCAAATTCAAGCTTCAGTGCCTATCTTCCAGCTCCTTGGGGTCACTATGACAACAGACACTTCTACATGTCAGAATCAACTGAAACTCCTTGCAGAAGTTCAAATTATATTCAAGAGAGGCTCTGCAAAATTTTAGGTCAATTGGATGTCATTTGGCACAAAGTCAACAAATGTGTCAACTTCAAGTCAGTGACCCCCAAGGCATGGGGTCACTGACCAAAGTCCTGCTTCTAGGTGACCGAAGTTGATGAAATTTGGACGCAAAGCTTAATTCATACTTAGAACTGGTTCTAAATATTTTCAATCTAAGAGGACTTCGTTGGCCCTACTTCAACTACATGTCAGCTAGAAGTCCGTGACCCCCAGGTCATGGGTGTGACTGACTAAAAATCCTACTTCTAGGGGGCCAAAGCTGATGAAGTTCTGATCAAAAACTTAAAATGTATTCAAAGTCAATTTCTCAAAGTTTCAAATCAATTGAACATCATTCGGGTAAAAAACAAACTAACTGCTTGCAACACAAGAGAACATTGACTTAGAACATGCAACAAGTGGGTCACTATACGAAATGCTACTTCCACAAATCTAAATCACATGAAATTTGGATGGATACTTCAAAAATCCCCTGACTTCAGTCCCTCCAAGTTTCAAATTTATCTGAGGCCATTTGAGCTTCAAACAGCTGAAACAAAGGCCCATTTTCATAAAAATCAACAAGGGGGTTGACCATCTTTAAAAAATCAAAATGGGCTGAAATTTCTCAAGAACACTCAAAATGGTGTTAAAAAGCATCCCTCTAAGTTTTGTCAAGATTAGACATCGTTTGGGCCTTAAACAAGTAAAAATGGGTCACATATGCAAAAAACCTGAAATTGGACTTGTCAGTGACCACGACCACAGTCATTGAGACCTGTGAAGTGGTTCCCAGTAGTTTTCAATGGTTTTCTCCACTTTATTTCAAACCCCAAAATTCCATAACTCCTTAAAGCACCTCTGGAGTCTACGAAATGAAGGTTTGGCACTTGAAAGAGGGTTCCATACAAGTTCCAATCAAATTCAAGGAAGTTCAACCAGTTCAAAGCACATCAACAAGTAAGTTCCAAGAATTCACAAGGCTTCTAAGGCACTTTAAATACTCCAAGTCTACTTCTTTTTATCCTTCTCACTAACCTAAGGTGAGAAATGGTTCAGAGAAGGAGCAAAAGCATTCATATCACCTAGAGAAGATGGATGCAAGGGCCATGAAACATAAAAAGGATGAAGTCTATTTCCTTTGGTTTTCTCACTTAAATGGGTCTAGGGCCATCTCGTAAGTTGTAAACAAGTCTCTTTAGGCTTTATTCTATTCCTTGAAAATCATAGGTTCAGAATGATACAACTTTGGCTTCATTTTTCTTGTATAAAGCACCCTTTTTGAATTTATATAAAAATAGTTTGTAACCAAAAAGTGATGATTACCAAAAGTTTTAATCGATTCCATGGCCAAATCAAACACCCTCGGTGGTCATTCAACACTCCAAAAGTCAAAGAACACAATCTCTAGCACTCTGAAGGCATCATAAAAGCAAAACAGAGAAAAAATGGGACAAGCAGTGGCCATTTCGGCTACTGTCTATCAGTGACCATGGGCCACAGTCACTGGCAAGGCTCCAGTGACCATAGGCCATGGTCACCATGTCCCTGCCTTCTTTTTTTTTTTAGGTTTTACCATGTTTTCATGTATTTCCTGTAGTTTCCAAGCTTAACTCACATCCGAGACCAGAGGGAGGGGTTGTAAATTTTCAAAACTTGTAAACAACTTGCATCCCCGCGGTCAAAGCTTTTGAACCAATGTAAACAAAGGGAGATTAATGATAAACTGTAATTATGTTTCTCATTCTTCTTAACACTTGATGTGTGTGAATGTTGGACTTGAATCCATTGCAATTCACATTACGTTTTGAGCGCGATCATTTGTGTGGCCCTATTCACTATAGGAAGCAACTGTTTGAGTGTTACAAGTAGCTCTAGCTTTAGCTCAATTACTGGATCAGCCACTTGCGTAACAGGCACAACCTGATCAAGCGATGGCTTTGATTGTTCTATAAACAAATAAGGACAAGATAGTCAAAATCAAAAAAGAAAAAGAAGTGAACAAAAAAAAAATTAATCACCTTCAGTGACAGGAAAGGGTTTCATGGGATGCCTCCATTATAATTTTCTTAATTGTGGCTTCTGACATTAGAGTAGCCTCCAGAGTGTGAGGACATATTCCCACTAATCATGGAGGGCTAGTTCCTAATATCTGACCTCTCCCTTGGATTCTTTAAAAGGGATAACAACATCGAAACAAAGGAAGAAATGACTAGAAAAGATAATAAAAAAGACAAGGGGGAGAGGAAGGTAACACAAATACCATATTCATAGATAGCCGCTATCACAGGATAACTACCTTCTCGTCTTCTGAAACAAATGCTTCTTTCCTTGCAAAGGAAATTATAGAAGTCATCATAAAGTTCATACCAAAAACAACTAAAAGAAATAAGAAAAGAACAAACAAACTCACCTACAGCAAGCTGGCCAAACTTACAAGTCTTCAGACGTAAAGGCTTCCTAAGCTCAACAACACAAGGACTAGAACCATCTACCTTTTTCTTCCACAAATGCCCTAGGACTCAGTCACTACTTGAGGGTAGGAGGAGCAAACTTCAAGAATAATCACTGACAACTTAAGCGCAAAGAAGAAACTAAGGGAACAGTAGTACAAGGAGACTCCATCACTAGATCTATAAAGGTAGCATAGGTGCCCTCATCGTGACGATACCCCAAAAGTAAAGGACGTTGGCCCTAGATGTATTCCTCATAAGCTCATTTCATGGGCTTCTCGATGTTAGCTATAGCCTTCCTAAAGATACCCTTCGCAGTGCTAATTCTCTGAATCTCACAAAGAGTCGAACAACTCTTTGCGAGCCACAAGGCACAGCCGAAAGTCGCCCTAGCATCCTTTTCCCAAGGGTATAGGAATGTTACACTAGTCTCTGTAGCATTGAAAAATTCCCACGCATTTTGGGCATCAGCAACATACCTTAGTCGCCCCTCAAACTATTGGGGCTCCCTACAATGCCCTAAGAAAACTTGAACCGCTGCCCAAATCGAGAAGGCACATAGGGCTTAATCTTAACTACATTATTCCATCTGTAAGCCAAATCGGCAGGCAAGATAGAAAGTAACCATTCTCTCTCTTATTGTGAAAAGAGAGTAGTCATAGTCAGGACATTAGACCGGTCGGTGAGGGCTTGGTTCCCGGCAATTCATGTCCTCTGAATTTCTATGACAACTGCCGACATCCTACAAATTCTGAAATTGTGATGATCCCACAACTGGTGTCATGCATCAACAAGAGATAAATTAATACCAAGTCCATTTGTCATGGAATGGTAAAATGGAAGATCTTCATGATCACCCAGCTCATGCAAATTAATGCAATGATAGACAAACTAATCATACAATACATGCTCCGAAAAGACTCTATTGATCATCCTTTTCTACCAAACTAGAAAAGACACAAGCTTTAAGTCAACGCACAAATAACCGACCAAAGCTAGTGCAAAAAGGAGCCTTTCATCGAAAGCCATACAGCACATAGGAAAAATACAGTTATTCCGAACCTCTTTCCCAATAACTACCAAAAAAAAAACCTCTATAAGCCATGCAGTGTGGTACATAGCAAACATTCGATGAGACTGCAAATTCCAATCATCCTCCCTTGCCTTAAAAAACTCAAGATAACCCAGACAATCGACCATAGCCACTATGTTGACATCTTCCTCAATCTCCCCTGAGATAACTTCCCTTTGCCTAAATATATCCTTGTTGGCAAAAAAGGGAGTGGCTCCATCGGCATCATCATTATAGGCATTCGCCACCCAAACAATAGTCTTTATCTTGTTCTTGTTGTTTCTCGACATCTCATACAAAGAAAACAACTGAAAATATATCTCTTTAAACGCATTACTTCTTGCATTAAAAGACTTGTTGTATGGCACAATCTCCTCATACAAACCACCAAAGATTAGCAACCCAAAGACCTCTTGCATCTCTTTAAGAGAAAACCCCAATTTTGCTTAAGGGTAATGAAAGTGTTGGTGGCCGGGCATAAGCACTCAATGATTGCATTGCACATTTCCTTATGGTCCTGTGGAACCCAATTCCAAGAGACCAAAATGGCTTTGTAAATGCTGATCCTTTCAACAAATCCCCGCATTTGCTAAGGACCACATATGTTAACTTCTGCCAAGCATCTGAAGGAATGAACCATCCTTGTGAAACATGATGGTCTATCCAGCCATAGCCATCATCACAAAGAACTCCTAAGCTGATGGTACAGAGCTGAGAAATATGGCTTTAAACAAGCAAAGTTAAGTGATTAGGTACCAACAGTTCCTTACTTCGCTTCTCACCTTTAGCATAAAAGGATGCTTGTTCAAAAATACTCTTGTCTTGTATCAAGACAAGAGCTTCCCCTACTAAGGTCATCACCCCCTCAAAAAGGTAGAGGCACTCAATTCTACTGGCTAAGGACCCTTTTTGTATTGGTACTCAGTGGAGAGGTCGACACAGATACCATCCCGATTAAAATACCGTTGGACCAGGAAATAGGCATTGTGGTCATAATGGTTTTCATGGCAATCACCAAAGATGTAATATGGCCTCCTTAGAGTGGTTTGTCGATCATCCTTCCAAGGAAAATCACTAAGAATATCTTCATAAACCCTCATGTTGCGAGTAGTCAATAGATGGCTTTGTTGTTTAACCACTGTCTCAATAGCATGAGCCATGGCATTCTCTCGGGTCTCTTCAAACCAAGCCCAAGTCTGACGACCAATAGTCCGAGGCTAAGGAGTTATGTTTAAAGAAAAAGACCCAACAACCTTCTTGCCCTTGGTGGAGGAGGACACAACTCTCTTGCCTTTGTCTAAGAAAAATAAGATCAAACAAAGGAGGACACAAAAGCTAAGTACAACGATTAGTAGAAAATTCTATCAAAATTTTGACGGCAACAATTAGTAGAAAATTCTAACAAAATTTCGACAGCATTTCCCTTTATTAAAATGGAGAGGATATAGCCCCGGAAGAAGGATATACTTACCTTCAACCCTGGCAATGCTTAAGCGCATGCATATAGCCAATAGATTAGGCTTCCAGGTCAAAGCAATGCAAAAGCTCACTAGCAACCCTTTATAGAAACAAAGTTAGGGTTTTGGTCCACACATAAATGCACATGAAAAGGCAATAAGCAATATACAGCAAGTCCAAGAAAGCATTCAATCATAAAGAAGACCAATAAAAATCCTAAGTACATGGACCAAGCTATCTCTTGGCTATGAAAAGGGAAGACCTAGAAGTGGCAAGGTACAGGAGCCATTTGGCCACCCAAAGAGGGTCCTTTTTTCACTTAAGAAAAAGGCTCAAAAATGCCTATGGCATGAAAGCCCCTCGGCTACTGAAAGTTCACCTTAGGGGCCACTTTCGAATCTAGTGAAATGCCTAAGGTATCGAAGCATTTTGGCTACCCAGTTTAAGCCATTAGCTAGTAAAGGATGCATGAAAAAGGCCTAGGGCCTGGAAATCCCTCCACTCGTCAACACAGTGCACTATTGGCTACGCAAAAGACCAACAGTAAGTGCATAATTGGCCACTCCAAAAGGGATTTGGAAATTTTCTAAGGCATATATGTTGTCGGCTCCCTAGAAGTCCAATAGACAACTTTTGGCTACTCTGGGCAAACCAAAGGTCACCACAGCACAGCAGAACCAATGGCCACTCCAAACCTAAATTTCAAAACTTCCCAAAACTTGTGAAAAATCCACAAACACTAGAGGGTAACCCTAAACCCCATTCAAATCGACCATATTCTATAGATTTTCAACAGAAACAAGTTAAAAAAAACCCTAGAAAACTTGATTACTCATTTTCCTATGTCAACAGTAGACAACTGCAACTCCACTTTTGGAACTTGAAAAGATTTTGGAAAAGAGTGGTGAACCATGATGAAAGTCAAGCAAAAAAGAAGAAAAACGCATGCAAAGCAAAAAGAAACCATTTAGCACAAAAAAATACAAGAAAAATGAAAAAAATGGCTCGGTGTAAAGTCCCGACACAACTTAATTGTAATTTATATTAATTAAACTTGATTTCCTATTAATTAATATATTTTAGTCTTAATTTATCTTGCTTTTAATTTTTATTGGGTCGTGGATAGGTAGTTAGGTTAGAATTGACTAAACCTAGGTAGTCCAGGGCCTTTTCTTATTTTAGAATTTTGTGGTTTTGCATCATATTGACATCATGTTAATTGCATTAAGTTTGTCTCATCTTGTGTGTCATCTTTCATGTTTGACCCAACTCAATTCGGATTCATCTCGGCGCGGTATAAGCCCAATTAACTCAAATTGGAAAATTCAGAAACTAGCGGGCTTGTTTGCAATTTCCAAAAACTCAACCTTTTAAAAACCAACAGCCCACCCTCGTTCCCTTCATTTTCCCTCATTTCTGCTATAGCTAAAGAACTTCCTCTCTTCCTCCAATGCTCTCTTCCTCATTTTCTCTCTAGATTGGGCGATTAAAGCTTTGCCTTTAAAGAGTTTGAGCATCTTCTTCTTCCTCTTCACTCTTCTTGTTCCCTTCTTAGAATCTAAGGCATCATTTCCTTCCTTGTGCTTTTAGAAGCCTCGAGCTAAGAAAATCCCATCACTATTCCATTTCCTTGAGTTCCATAGAGTCAATGAGACTCAATCTTGTTGCATGCAACCCATCTCATCCTCATTTAATCCATTTTCATTTAGGGTTTTGTTTATGGTTAGAAATTGTGTTTTCTCTACCATCAACCAAAGGAAGAGCTAGATTTGGGTAAAGCACAAAGCTAAGGCAAGTATAATTGCATATAATCACTGCATGTATGTTAAATAGATTGATTCTTGATGAACTCTCTAAGTATGCTAATTTACAGCTCATTTCCTTTTTTATTTAGATTATTAAGTTTTAATGATTAATGAGAATGTAATTTAAATTAATAATGTGGGTTGGTGTTAAGGAGTAATTAGAAGGTTTATTTAATGAATGAGAGTGGAAGGAGCCAAGAAGAAAGGATGAAAATCACTTTGAAATTGATTATACCTGTAGCAGAGTGCTTCAGGGCTGACCGGTCAGTCCTGAAGCCCGATCGATTGGGCAACTGAAATTTCAGGTTGAAATATTTATTTTAAGATTTGTTCAAATAACTTACCAAGGACCTTTCATAGTCCATCGTGGGGTATAAGAAGAGGCCACACCTTTGATCTTTGGTGGAGCTGAGGTATTCTAAAATTTATCATTAGATTATCTAAATTTTATACAACCATAATAATATAGGGTCTTACCGAAGCTCCAGTAAGTACTAGTATGTATAGAAAAATGGGTAATACTTTTGATTACTTTATTGGATAGAAAATTGATAAACCATATTTTTTGACTTTTTTATAAGATTTTAGTGCTCAAAATCCTTTACAGAACTCACTCACAATATTCCATGAGGCAAGCTCTATATGAGCACAGTTATTTTATGAACATAAAAGCTAATTTAAGGAAATGTTTTAGGGGGGATTAATTAAGAACTATTTTAGCATTCTACCAAGACCCTAGAGGTATGTTTAAAGTAAATCCTACCCTAGGACATTAAGTATAATTAAAGACCATGTAGGGCCTTAAAAATGGTACCCTTACCTCAAACAAATTAGCCTAACAGTAATCAAATACTAAGAAGGAAGAATGTTGAGCTGTCACTCATTCCCTCTTGATTTTCCGGTCAATTTCCAATGTCACGTCATGGATGTTGGCATAAGAAGAGGTGTCTTTTGTATACAAAATGCAACACCAAGAATTTGGTAACACAATGACACCGGACGTTTTATGAATACATCATATTAAATGACCTTGGAAACACGGATTATCTAGCATAGGGTTAGCTAGTAACTATCCTTGATAATTACTCAATCTTTGCATTCATATTGTTAAGTAACCTTGCCCTCAACATGATCTAACCATTTACCCAATTCTTCCTAGCAAACCTTGAGGCAAAATCAGTGCTGGAGCTTCTATTGAATATGGCCTGTGAGCCAAAATGGGTGTAGCTAAGGTTGATAGGGTTCGATCTCCATTAGCTCATTTAAGTATGCATTGTTTGATTATCAGTTATTTGTTTAATTCCAAATTTTATGATTAAATATGTTCTCAATACCAAAAATCAGTGCTGGAGCTTCTATTGAATATGGCCTATGAGCCAAAATAGGTGTAGATAAGGTTGAGAGGGTTCGAGCTCTATTAGCTCATTTAAGTATGTATTATTTGATTATCAGTTATTTTTTTAATTTCGAATTTTATGATTGAATATGTTCTCAAGACCGAAAATCCCTTATGTATGATATGTCGATAAGTACGAATGATTATGTATGATCAATGACAAGTAGGTATGATATGAATTCAGACGGTCTTGATATGTTAAGTTGGCACAACTTAGCTTGTACCCTTGTTAGGTTCGACGGGACCAATTTGGGTATTCCTTATATTCCTACTACAGTAGTTTATGGAGGAGTTGGTAAGTGCTCATCGGGAAGCTAGACTGATCCCCTAGCGTAATTCCCATCGTACGTTATACGCTCTCCCTAGATGATACGCTCTCTTTGGGGAGAATATAGCCCCGTGGATGCCAACAAGTATGTTTCGATATTCTGTTTATGATTCGTTACTCATGCTTACTCATACATAATATGCCTAGTTTACGATTCTTGCTCTCTTTTAATTAATATGTTTCTAATTCATTTGATACAACATGATAGTTCTATATGCACCTATATTTGCTTAACCGTCGTGTTAACAGTGCTACCCTTGGTGTTACAAACAGGTTTGAGTACTGATTCCACCTCAGACGCACCCATAGAGGAGTTTCCAAAGACTTCCTAGGGTATAATATAGCAATGTGGACTTGACAATACTTTCCAGTTGTCTATTTCGCAGATCGTCACGAGTATATTTTGGGACATGTTAGGATATGCCATTGGTATGGCTATGTTTATGCATCATACCATCGTGTCATATTGTAATTATATCATTTTATTTGATGGACATGTATGTCTCTTATTCGGATTGAATTTAAATCCTATGTCTCTTATTCGGATTGAATTTAAATTCTATGAATTTGTTCACACCATGTATTCTTATTTTGGATCATTCATGTAGACATTTGTACTTTGGTCATGTAGAATTATGCATGGGATCATGTTTCATCTAAAAGACTATTTTAGTTCTATATCTTTGGTTTACAATTCTCAATTTAATAGACTCAGTTATGCTTAATACCATATCTCAAAAGATCTAAATTGTGCAAGATGTTGTTAAGTATAGGTAAAAAGACATAGGCTTCCGCAAACATTTTAAAAGGACATGTGTTACATGTCAATCCTTACACGTGAGATCTGTACTTTTTCCCTTGTGGTGGTTCGTACGTGTCTTTGTACTTCACGGATTACGACGGGATTACGTATGTTGCGCCTTGGGAATTGCCTTAATCACGGAATCTCAGGCCCGGGGCGTGCCACTCAGCCACAAGCAAGAAAGAAGAGGAAGATGAACGATAGCAGAGCTAATCAGCTATGCAACAAGGAAAACGCAAGGAAGATGATGAAGGAGAACTCACCAGCCATCAAAGACCTAGCAAAAGGAAGAAAATCCATGGAAGAATTGACAAGCTCTAGAAATCCTAGCACAAGCTCTTAGAACCAAAGAAAATCAAATTCGCAAAGTAGATCGATTGAAGGATTGACTACGTTTTATATACTTTCCAATTGGCCACCTAGGGTTACGTTTGTAGTAGCCGAGAGGTAGTCTTTTGCTTTTGTGTCCCACTTTTTGGATTTTTCAACTTTCAAAACCATAAAACCTTCCTTTCTCAATGTTCCCCTAGAAAATACCTTTGAAACAACTAACTACATTATCAGTTTTGACTTCATTTGACCCTTCAAACCCTCGATCATGTGAAATTAATCGATTTTCCTTAGAAATTTAAGGTGGATCCATAGCTCACAAAAAAGATATTCACTTGCTAATTCCAACCTTATTATGGTCAATTATCTCTCTTCTTGGGTAATAAAAGTCTTCTCAATGCCCTTAATCAAAAAACAACCTTAAAAACCCTGGTCAAAAGCACATTTACTAATTCAAAAACCCTTCGTACTCACCAAAAGCACCCCAAACTTAGTCAACACCGTGTCAGGGGAAACAAAAGCATAGAAAATAGCCCAATTTCTATTAAGAAAACCTCATAAAGCCTTGAGTAAAACCCCAAACACTTCAAGCATCAGGAAAAACACTCATTGACTTAGAGAAAAACAAACAATTCCTATGAAAATAGGATATAGGAGACAAAGTCTCACAAACTAACCCATTTTTCATACTTAAAAGCAAGATTCACTAGCCTCTTTAAACCTTGAAAACCAGGACAAGCTAGTTCCCACAAATTACAAATACGTACAAAGCAAGGAGGAAACAAGAAATAAGGAAACCGTCCCTTCCAGATCAACATCTCTCAAGGCACAACGATTACAGGAAAAATCCTTCATCATTGCACCTTAAGGGGGCATTTGTTGACATGAAAAAAAGTTCAAAAGAAATCCACCAATAGTTTAGCAAATCAAAAGTCAAATCAAGACTTAAACATAACTCAAGTTCAGTAAAACAAAGCATAAGTAGCTTATGGACAAAGCCTAAAAAGACACCTTGAAGTCTGAAAAAGAAAACAAGTCAAAACACTTCAAAAAGTGAAAAAGTATACACAACCCGACTGAATAAGATAGTAGCCAAGTAGATCACTTGCCAACGGAACCAGTCAATTACTAAGAGATCAATGACTGACAGAGGAAAATGACTAGTCAACCATTATAAATTTTAACAACCCACTGAGCAGCCAATCCAGATATGGTCAAATTATTCCAAGCAGATTTCAAGCTAATTAGCATGATTTAAGCGATGAAGGATGAAGATCCGCTACCACCTCACATGATTGATCGTGGAAGGGTAGCCTACCATACAAATGCATGGTCGGCTGCCCCCTTCAAATCAAATTTTGCTCAATCTTCTCCCTATTACAAATGACTAGAGAAGGCTCTAGGAGGCTATAAACACCCCCTTGGGTGCCTATCTAATAGAGTGAACACAACATAAACAGACAGCACAATAACACAGCCACCACGACATTGAAAACTCTTCAAATTCTCTTTGAGAAGACTGTAGCTCTTTGACTTCTTCAAGTTCTAACTTCGATTTCAACCACAAGGTAGTTGATCTTTTGAAAAGAATTAGAATGATAGTGCCTTTATTCGAGAGGATCTCTAAAAAAGATAAGTATTTTAAGACATTTCCATTTCCATCTCTTAGGAGTTGAAGGTAATATGAGCAAAACTATGGCCAATCCATTACTATGATGCGATAAGCAATCCAAGGGGGAAACCATGACCGTAAAACCTTCATTCTAACTCCCTTTAGAATTTTACATCCAAGGAAAATGAGTGATCGGTTACGAAGATTGCTCGATCAACTTAAATACAAAAAGGCGGCATGCATTTAATACTCCCTAGATTAGTCTCCTCTACTATTTATTATTATTATTAACGTAGAATTCTCATGTACTTGTGTTTTCTTAAGTGTTGATCATCTGGGACCAAGCAGGGAGGGGGCATATAAAAAAATTACATGTAAATAGCCTGAACTTGGGAGGTTAATATTGGAGGTAGCCACCAGAATCCCTAGATATTACATACAGATTACTATGAAAATGACTTTAGATGATAATGGTTCAAGAACCATACCTATGAGATCTCTATGATTTGATCTCGATCTTACAGCAACCCAAAAAGCTCAAGACTTCCTACTGTACTCCTCTATGCACGAACTCACACCGAGGTGTGAGCCTCTTCTACAAATTCTCTCTGCTCTAAAAAAACAAGATTTCTCTTTCATATATTTTGTGAAGAGTAATAATTTATATTTATGGACTACAATAGGGACCTTAAGAAGGAAACAAGAATAGGCTTCTTATGAAAATAGGAAACCCTAATTCGATACAAATAGAATCCTAGTTTCAGAAATTACAATTCAATCCATTAGAGAATTATAATTGCACTCATGTCCTTATTCTCAAAATTATATTTTGAGCTTCTTGTTATTAAATGCTTATTAATCTCCCCACGTTAAGATTTCATATATCCATTGATTAAATAATTACTGACATCTATATTTAATCGATATCTTTATAATTCCTTGAGACCTTACACTTATTTGATATATCGAACACAAAGTCTACCTGCAGGGTTTGACATAATCAAAACTAATAAGCTTTATTAAAGGGATATCATCAATCCCTATTACAAGACGTTGATTCTATCAATAAACTAATATCCACCATACACGTAATGTAGTGATCCAATTCACTAAGATTATTAACCCATAAAAGGTCTCACTCCTTTATAAATCAAAATACCAATACTAAATATATATGTCTATTATTTATATTGAGATTAAGAATATAAGCACTCATAATAACCATTTGGATGTTAATCATCTTATATAGTCAGTATAAAGACAATAAATCCAAAAGCGGTCCTATTCAATACATACAAAGCTTACTAGCATAACAAGTCGAAACTATATCATTTCTCGCAACTAAGACAAGCTTGCAAAAACATCATGCTACAATTGTACCGATAGTGTGTCCAATTCCATCTAGATTTTGAACAACAACAACTTATATTCTATAAGAACCGACAAACAAGTCTTTTGTGTATAAGCTGAATTCTACATACTAACTTGTCTACTTTATATAATAAAAGACACACACATGCATAATAAATAACAATAAAACCAACTGCCCATACAGATTCTCATTAAGACGAAAAGACAAACTTTACTAATAAATAAATCAATTAAAGACAAATATATAAAAGTATGCTTTTAGAATAAATTCCTAGCAGTTAGAACGTAAAAAACTTTTGTAAAATAAACTCAAAATTGAAAAGGATGAAAAGTTTGACATCTTTTTTATTTCTCTTCCATGTCTTTTCTCTTTCGTCGGAAAGAAAGGATCGAGATACATTTGACATGCTTTAATTTTCCCTTTTTTTTGGGCGAACAATCACACCGTTTGATGTGAATGAACTGACCCCAAAAATGGGAAAGGAAGGTAGGATATGGCATGGTTTAACTGAAGCGCAAACGTTTAGTGCAACTAGTTTTAACTAACCATATGGTCCACTTCTAATCCAAGGACTATAATGAGTCAATGCTCACCACACCACAACAACAGACTTTTAATGAGGTTCATTGAACTGCCAATTACGTGGGTTGCATCAGAATTGTGAAGTCTACGGCAAGAACCCATTTGTTGAGTTGTTAGAAGGTTAGCCGATCCATGCTTAAGTCAGCTACTTTCCATACAAAGATTTCACGGATTCTTCTCAAGTGTTGATCAAACCGGAATTTTGATTGTTTTATCCCACAGATGGTGCCAATCTTTTCTATCAACCCAAAAAGGGAGAATCAAGACATAGAAAGCATATCTCAAATCTTTCTTCGACAAACAAGGAAAGACATAGAAAAAAAAATAAGGATATCGATCATTTCAAATCTTTAACCCCAAGTTTATTTTTCTGGATTCTTCTACATTCTAACCTCTCGGGTGTAAGCTATTTACATGCATTTTTTTAGCGCCCCCCCCCCCCCACAAAAACCCTCTCAATCTTAGATGATCAACACTTAAAAGATGTACAAAATACATGAAAAATCTACATCAAAGAGAGAAAGCAAATAGTATAAAAGGGTGGCCGGTCCAGATTGTATAGAGTCAGTGCCATTTTTTGTGTGTAAGTCAAATGAGCAATCTTCATGACCTATCACTTGTTTTCCTTGGAGATGGAATTCCAAATGGTATTAAAATAAAGGATTCATAGTCATGGTTGCCCTTGTGGATTGCTTATCGCATTATGCCAATGGGTTGGCCATAATTTTACCCATATCTCCTTCCACTCCTAAGTGAAGGAAATGAAGAAAGTGAATGACTTGTTTTCTTCAAAGATTTGTTCAAGTAAAAGTGCTCTCCTTTTGATCATTTTAAGAAAGTCAAGTACCTTGTCTTTGGTGTTGAAACTGTTGTTATAGAAGTTTAAGCGTTCGAGTCTTTTTGGAGAGAGTTTGGATGCTTAATAGATGCTTAGTGCTCTGTCAGTATCTTTGTCTCTCTATCTATGTCTGTACGGTCTTTGTTGTTGTGTTTGTCAATGTCTTAGAATGGGCGCCTAAGGGGATATTTATAGCCTCCAAGAGTCTCCTCTGGTCATTTGTAGCAGGAAGAAAATTGAGCAAAATTTTGATTTGCAAAGGGTAGCCAACTGTGCATTTGTATCTACCCTCCTATAGTCAATTCTATGAGGTGGCAGCCCAAACATTGTCCTTGGATCATGTCAATAAGCTTGAAATCAGCCAAAAATGATTTGACCAGATTTGGAACATCTACTTGATAATCTGTTAGAATTTACAATTGTTGGCCAGTCACTTTCATTTGTCGACCACTGGTTTGTTCAATCGGCCAGTGCATTGTCTTGGTCAATCAGCCAGTGTATACTTTTTTCACTTTTTGAAGTATTTGAACTGTTTTCTTTTTCAAACTTCAAGGGGTTTTTTTGGGCTTTATCTTTGAGCTGTTTGGGCCTTGTTTTGCAGAACTTGAGTCATGTTTGAGTCTTCACTCTGGCTTTGAATTGCTGAAATGCTTATGGATTTCTTCTAAACTTTTTTACATGCTAACAACTAGCCAACTATAGTCTATGATGACTCGTTGTCATCGCCAGCCATTACGATGTAGTACTACAATTTTCATTGTCTAAATTGGACACCAAGCACTCTAGGCCAACACCCATGGCTTAGCCTTGATGACTATAGACCAGGCATCCTTATAGGTAAAATGTCAGCTCTAGCATTACCTATGTGGGTTCGGGACACCATTGGACCATGCTTAAGGTAAGGGTTTTATTGCTAAGGTTCTAAACTAGGTCCTAAAGGTAAGGGTTTCATTGTAGGGTCTCTATCAGATCCTGATTCTCATTATGTGTTTATTATATAATTAATGTTATATATTAGTTACTAATTATCGTTGTGATGTTGTAATCAGTTTGGATTATAATTTTATTGGTTTTATTTGTAGAGAGACCTATTATAATTTTATGTAATGATAGGAGGTTAAATGCAAATAAGGATTTTTGTTATTTTTCATATTTCCACCGCTGTTTTACTATTTAGTAACTTTGGTTGACTTTTCTTATTTCTTTTTCATTCTTTCTCTTTCATTTCTTTTCTCTTCTTTTTCATACCGAGATTGGAGGCTGGTGAGCTGAGGTTAAGAGAGAGATGAGAGGAGAGTAAGAGATTATGAAAGATCAAAAGTACTACAACTTCATCTTCTTCATCAGTTTCTTATTCTAGCTACTTATTCTCTGATTTTCTTCACCAAGGGTTAGGATTTCGACTCATTTAAGATTCAAAGATGCTTGAGTGAATTGAGGATGTAGTTTTTACTTCATCCTCATCTTCTTCTCCTTTTTCTCTATTATTTCATGCTTTTGTTGTTGTTTGGACTTCTTCCTCTTCTCGTGTTACTGTTATTGGCCATAGCCTTTCTTCTACTTCTAGGAGTGGATCTTATTGTGTGGGGAGTTAAAGAAGTTGAGAAAGGACTTCTAAAAGCTTGGAATTAAGGCAAGGAACCATTAGATTTGAATTTTTTGAATTTTTACTAATTTTCATAAATTATTTTGTAACTTGTATTTTTACTAATTTATGCATAGTGTAAGGTCCCAAACCCCTACTAATCTTAGTTACGTTAATTAACCTTGTTTTATATTGATTAAGACTTGTTGAGGATAAATTTAGTGTAAAACTATTGGGTTTGGGCCTCGGATAGGTAGTTGGGCAGAGTTTGGACCTTACTTTAGTAGTTAAGGGCCTTTTTGTAAATTTTCCTTGCATCTCTTAGACACCCAGTCCACTGCCTTTCGTGTAATTTTTCATGTAGATCATCTTTCGTGTTGGGCCCGAGTCGATCTGGAGCCATCCTGAGCCAATTGAGGTCCCTTTGGTCTAAACTGTAATTATCCAGAACCTATGGACTTGCATGTAGATTTCAGGAAGTTTCAGTTAAAAGGAAGGCACAACGTCCATTCTTCCATTTTGCCTTCTTCTGTAGCTGGAGCTCTCTCACTTAATCTCTCTCCATCTCACCTTAGAGCTGGGAAGGAAGAACTAGAACTTGCATGTGATGCTCGTAGCGTCCATAGATCCATCTCCATCATCATCTTCTTCTTTGGGTAATTCGATCTCTCTAGAAATCACAATCTCCTCTAAGCTATAGAACTAAGGTGAGAATTTTATCTCCAACTCACCTCTATAAGCTTGTTAGAGTCTAGGAGACTCAATCACATGATATGCATGTGAATCTAAATCTCCGTCCTTGTTGCATGCTCTGTTGGTAGAGAACCCATCTCAGTTTGGAGGCCTTCCCCCTAAAGACACAGCAAGAGACAGTTGGAGAGGGTTAGCACTGTTAGAAAAGGCAAGTATTGAGTTATATGTACTGCATGCATGACTAAGTATGGATTATTGAGCTAGCTACTTGCATTTTCCCAATTTCAGCCATTTTCATTGTTTTAGTTGATGTAAATGTGATATGGAATGAATTACAAGGTGAACATGCATTAGAAGGGTGTGTGGGTATCAAACACTTTCAAAGACAGTGTTACTGAGCCATAGATATACTTCACTTATCCATGTTCTGTGTTGAATTGCATTGGAACCGAGCTACAAAACTGTATTCAGATTTCTGAAGCTTACGGCGAAGCTACGGCTAAGCCGTGAGCATTTACGGCTCAAGGTCCAGAGAGCAGTAGAATGGGATTTTGTATTACGACTCACATACGGCTACGCCATGGATTTCACTACGGCTAAGCCATATCCAGCCCGTACCCAAGCCGTAGGTCTTCCTACGGCGAGCTTTCTAGAGAGCTCATGGAACTCAGTTTCTTCTACGATTTACAGACGACTGCACCGTGGAATGCACTACGGCTAAGCCGTAAACTCCCCGTAACCTAGCCGTAGGCTTAGCACGGCTAAGCCGCAGGCCAACATACGGTTGGGCCGTAAATGTGCCTGAAAATCCGGACAGATTCTGACCCACTCGGCTAAGCCGTAGCCTTGTATACGGCTAAGCCGTAAGAACCCAGTGAATGTAGGACGTTAGAACCTTCAATGATCTTATAGGGCCTTAGTATTGGCACCTTTCACACCCCCACATTGGCCCACTGGTAATCACATGTTGGAAAGAATGAATGATTTTTGGATGATCTCCCAATGGCAAGTCACAGATGTTGGCATAAGAAGGGGTGTCCCGTATGCATATAAGGCGATACCAAGACGCGGTAACATAATAACACCGGACGTCTTATGAGTACATCTTGTTGAATGTCCTTGGGGATCATGGGTTACTGAATATAGGGTGAGTAATGATTCTTGGGTACTTTCTCAATCCGAATGCATGCATCTTGCTACAACACCTCACCTTTAACATGAGCTACTTCCTTTAGCAAAATCCTGAGGCAATTCAGACCTGAGCTTCTAATGAGTGCGTGTCTGATAAGCCAGAGCTTCTAATGAGTGTGAGCTTGCTAGCCAAGGGTATGATATGACTGATACGATTGGATCTGAGTCGGCACCACTCAGCTTACGCCCTTTATGTATATGTATGACACCACTGCAGTAGGTTTACGAAAGAGTTGTCGGCACTCCTCGGGAAGCTAGCTTGATCCCCTAACGACCCATATAATATGTATGCTCCCATTTTGGAAGAATAGAGCGTTGTGGTTGCCAATCGATATGTATGACATTTAAGTTGTAATTCCTCATTCATGCATCATATTCAGTGATTATTCTTGTTGATATATTTTGTTGTATTAGTTTCATATGCCTTAGTACTTGCTTAACCGTCGTGTTAACAGTGTTACCCTTGGTATTGCAGGTCCAGACCTGGTCCCAACGCGGACACTAACGCGCCCCCGGAGGGTACCCCAATGGTACCTCGGGGTGTAAGCGAGTGGACAAATGGCGACGTCTATTACTAGCCATCCTACGGAGCACGTGTATTCTTGGGATGTTATGCTTGGACCTTTTGTATCAAACTCTTAAGTAGTATTCTTGGAATGTACTTAAAGGACTTTAACACTATCATATGTATATATATGTTTACTTTCGAAAGTTAACAGACTATGAACTTCATGTGCTCTTGATAGTTACTGAGTATTTCGCAGGATTTCGCTTATGATCAGTTATGTTTGTACGTGTGTCAGCTTACCTCACGTGTTCCTGTAGAATCTCCCTTGTAGGAATTCGTGCATAATTCGTCAGAGCACGGATTTCTATGGGATTACGTATCCATGCCCTGGGGGCCCACTCAAATCCCTAAATTCCCGGGATCAGAGCGTGACACATAGTTAATGGTTTTTTAAGGTTTCTAGGAAGCTTAGATGTGATTTGAAGCAATCTGGTGAAGAATTGCTCGAGTTTGGAGTGAAACAAGGGACCTGCAACTGGCCTCTATTAAATCCCCGGTAAACCATGAAAGGTCTCACGGTCAATCGTGACTCCTTTCCCGGTCGACCGCAGACACAGTCTGATGAGAAAAGTTATGACTTTTCACCCTAGACTAGTACCCTAGTCGATCGAGGTCAACTGCGGTGTCAACCATGGACACTAAACTGAATCCGTATTTTTTTAGAATTAGATTGTTAGGTTTGGGAAGATACCATATAGTTTTCCAATGATCCTAAAACTTTGGGAAAACATTATAGGACCTATTTATAAATATTTTAGATCAATGTGCAGATTTAAATCCAAATTTTAATCAATAAATAACATTGTGTATATTTGGAGTGTTATTTGGTGTATCCTGCATGTTACGTCACATTAATAACCCTTGAGATATGCATTGTTATTTATAGATGATATACATGAATTTTTTATTTGTTATTTAAGTCCTACATACTGTATAGCATTGATATTATTCAGACACCACTTAACTTGTCAATCCAGAACTGGACATAGTGAAGGATTTGATGTATCGTGTACACTAGCTGCAGCTCAGTCCTGTTGTAGGTATCACTAGTATCTCACTACTGTTATTATATTGATAGTGGCCACCAATCTGTGTATTGAGGATACTTATTTCAGTTTAGTAATTATTCCATTTCCACTATAGTGGGCTGTCTCTTCCAATCCTATACATCATTGACATTTTACTATCTATTTATATGTAGAGCATCTTTTATAATCAGTTTTAGTTATTATGCACTGAGGATTTCATTATTTATATCCTAATTATGTCTTCTGGAGATTTTAGTTATTATTTGATTTCCTTCATATTTACACTACTAATCTGTTTTAAATAACTTACTGGTTACTTGCTCTATGTTGATGTATGCTTGAAGTTACAGGAGACCTAGTCTTCACCAATTGCTAGATAATTGAGGCATGTGAGATGGTGAAACCTGAGATTGGTGAATGGAGTTTAGATGATGTTGTTTAGTGGGTTAGAGTATGAAGATGAGAGCTCATCATGGATAGCATTGAGTGAGTGGTGGTGCCTCATGGGAAGTTCTGGTGGTGGTTAGAGGAGCCAAATGGTGATATAGATATGTAAATGTTGTTGTAAATTTAACTTAAAGACTTCTGTAGTTGTAAATATTTCTGTATATTTTACTATTTAATATAAATTAGCATGTTATTATATACCTTGACTTCCGTAGGAAAAGTAAAGCATGTTTAAATATTTCAGTGTTAAACTCACAAGTGTTATCGTGTGGGGTTGGTGTGGAGATAAATTCTTCATAAATGTCGAAATGACAAAGAATCTTTACAGTGGTTACAACTTGGAATCGGAATTTAATTGAGCTCCTATTTTGGGACGTGACAAGTTTGGTACCAAAGCAGAAGTTCTGGAAATCTAAATGATACTAGTACACTACAGGCACGAGGTGAGGAACGTTAGACTCAAGATTTGTTTGTACATACTAACATGCTAAAGTTTGCTTGTTCTATGCTATATGTTGTGATTTTCAGAAGATGGTAACTACAAGACATGGTGATGCTGGACCTAGTGAACCAGCTTTGGGAACTATAGATGATAGATTCCAAGCCATGCTATAAATGATGATGGATCAACAAATAGCTAATGCAACAAGAAGCGCTATACAAGATGAAAGAATTGTGCAGCTTTCAGAAAGACAAGGTCAACCTCCTCCTACACCGAAGTCATTGTGACTACAAGGAATACAGATCTTAATGAATTGTATGAGAAATTCATTATGATGGGTGCTACCGAATTTGCAGGAGGTGCAGACCCTTTGGAAGTTGATGAGTGGATCACTCATTCAAAGAATGTCTTTGAAGTTTTAGAATGCACTGGAAGAAAAGTGGTTGCCGTGGTTGGTTATATGCTCAGGGAAGTGGTGGACACATGGTGGAAAGCATTTGTGATCCTTCTCATTATATGGATGATGTTGTGGCATAGCGAACTTTCAGAGATCAATTTAGAAGAAAATTGATTTCCTATTTCAATTTATTTGAATTAGGGATAGGATGTGCAAGAAAATCAACAACAGAACTCTCCCTTATCTTATCCTATCTCCATTGAGTCTGCTCCAAGAAACTTCTATCTCAAACTATATATTTCTTTCTCAAAATTCAATTGTGATAAGACTTGGTATCCAAGAAAGGGAAAAGAGACAAAGAGATTAATTCAAATGGGAGTCCAGCCAAGCTTAGATGCCCAATTCTTACGTCTCTCTATTTGGATGACCAGCCACTCTCCAAGGGTCCCACCGCTCAAGTGAAGAAATTGAAGGCCCCACCTTAAGCAACACTGCTCCTCTTAACTAGTGGGGCTGGTTGGAAGAAATTCTCATCACACACAGGGGGTGTGCAAAGAAATTCAACATCCACTCTCTCTTACTCCTCATCTCATCCTAAGACTAGCTAAGGAAGATCTCTTCGAAAAGGTAATTGCAATCCATTCAAAGGAGTCTAGATGCAATGAACCTGAGATGCTCAGAAACTATAAAAGGAGCCAGGGGGTGGGGACATCCAAACCATGGAGAAAAGTGGCTCTCTCTTGCTCTTTCTCTCTCATGTCCACTCCCTCACTCTCTTCCATCCCCTCCTCCTATCCATCTCCCCTCAAGAAGGCTATGCTGTTATGCCATATTAAAGATCTTAGACTAGAAGAGGGTTGTTCTTCATCCTAATATGTGGTTTGTTGAAGTTATGTTTTCTTTTATCTTGTGTAATCAACGACTTTCATATTAGTGAATATTTGATTCATTGTTATTTTCTTTCTCTTTATGCTTTTTGATGTTGTAGTTGATCTTCTCTTTGGGTTAATCATATGTTGATGGCAAGGTTCGTATAGGGATGACATCTCACTACTAAAATCGTGATACCCTAAAACCCGTACCATTTGCATCGGTTTGTGGTCTAGATCTAGATTGACAACCCATGATCGAATATCAAAACCTTAGGATTAGATCTCTATTTCTCATTATGTTTAGGATGAAAAAGAAATTTGGAATATAAATCTCGCCACCTTTATTTTTCTGCATTACCAACTTTACCTTCTTCTACAGGTAATGCCTTTATTTTTCAATAAAGTTACCACCAATCTTTTCTGCAAATCTACAACCTTTACTTTCTTGAAATTCACCAACTTTATTTTTAGCATTTACCACCTTCATTTTCATCAAAATACGAACTTTATTTTCCTTGCACTGCCAACTTTACTTTCGCCAATTTTCATGTTCTTTAGTCTCATATTTTATGTGTTTGCATAATCTAATGTTGGTATTTGTTTACGTGGCATGCATCATTGTTTAGTTTTAAGTTTTTTCATGTTTTTGTTTCTAATATGTTGAGGCTTCAGATTTTGAAATTCGAGTTTCAGATCCGAACTTTTGAGAATTTTGTGCGCATTCACGAATTCAACAAGAAGTCCACTCAGCAGTTTCAACAATCTTTGGCAAAATGTTCATGATTCAAAACCCAAGCAAACAATATTTGATTTTCATGAAACTTGGGGGTTTCCGAACATTGCTAAGTGCTATTTCAACTCTAAAAAATTCAGCATCGAAAGTTATCGAAAAGTAGGGTTCGCAAAGGCTCAAACTTGGTGACTCAATCAAGTCGCGTGCAGAAATCTAATAGCAAACTTGCCAAATCCTCAACTTTTGGCATGCATGTCTTTCTCATTTTAAAAGCTTTTTCACTTCCTTTTTTTTTTGTTTTTTGTTGGATTCATGCATCATAAGAGTATAAATTTCAAAGATTAGATTTAGGTTTAGATCATATTAGGTTGCATGTACAAAACTTCAAAGTTGGCCCTGTACGCTACTTTTTTTCTAGACTTACAAAATTTTCAGCACACATCTTAGAGTTGTGATTTTTCTTAATTGCATTGTTTGCATTTTTGCATCGATTTAGAGTTTATGATTAGGTTTACGACTAATTTTAGAATTAAAAAAATTAATTAAATTTTTAGAATAATTAGTGTTTTCATTAGAATAGTGTTCTGACATAGGCATGCATTGTTTTAGAAACTTAAGAACCTTGCATGTAGGAATTTAGATTTTCTTTCTTACTAACTTTTTGGTGTTTTCAGAATTTGAATTTCATTAGGAATCTCATTTAGAATTTAATTGTTTATTTTGTTTAAATTTTCTAGTTTTATTTTTTTTTAATTGTTTTTAAAATTGGAAAGGACCTAACCAAATTGCTTCCTATGGATTCAACCCCGTACTCATTTGGTTATTAAACTCCATGTCCATATGATGCAATCTTCTAATTTTCTTAAAAAATAAAAAATTCTTCCTCTCTTCTTTTCTTTCTTTTTTTTTCTTTCTTTCCAAAATGCTTTGTTTGCCTCAAACCCATTTCTTCCATTTCTTGCAAAACAAACGTAAATATTATGTGAAATGATATTTCTGCCCTTAAATCACAATTAAATGAATCAGGTCCATTTCACTGAAATGATAGTATAAATGCACATTATTTTTCATGATTTAACTTAAATAAACTAAAAATGAAGAAAAATCATATCATTTCCTGATAAAAACAAAATTGGCAAAACTTTCTAAAAATAGACTTTTAAAAATGACAAGGTTCATGAATTTATGTAAAAATGAGTGATAAAACGGGCTCAATTGATAAAAGTAGAGGATGAAGAAGAGATGAAGGTCTTTAACTGAATAGAGAAAAGGAGAAATGTCGATGAAAAGGGTTGGCGTTGTTTTGTATACATTTTCCTGTAAATTACAATTAAGTCTAGTTTCATGTAGTATTTACAAAGTAGGTCTTTTGGGCCCTAATTGGACCTAAATGGGCTCATATGAGAAAAGTCGAACATGAATTTTGATGCATATGTCATGCTTAATGCAATGCAACCGGCATCTCACAAAAAATGGCTAGTCACACCATACATTACCCATAAACTAGAAATTTTGAAAGGGCCATCCGACTACTTAGTCAAGGTCAATCCCCTCCAATTCTACCTATCCATGATGAAAAAAGTAAAACAATGAACCGAACATTAAAACAAGGTTAATTAAACAACTAAATGAGATTAAGAAGGGTTGGGGTCTTAAGGGAGAATTCCCTTTAGGATTTTGCCTAACAAGTTTCAAAAAGCCCTTCAGAAGAAGAAAAAGTCTCCAATACAATTTCTAAAGGAAAGAGACCAAACATGGTGTTCTATAGGTGGACTGCTAAATGGGACACGTGGACTACGAATAAAGCCTTCTACTTACCTCACTGTCAACTACTTACTACACTGCAGTCATCAATCCATCACTGGGCTGATTTTCAAGGCCCTTTAGCCATTTTTTTGGTATTTTTTACGTCCAAATTACATCCTAACCATCCTATGAGCTTAATTACAATAATTTAACCATCTTAAATACAATTTTGGCTTAAAATATGGGTAGACTAGCTAAGAAGAGTAGAGTACAAGTAACAAGGAATATACGCATGCATGTTGTGAAATAGAAATCCAACACTTGCCTTGACTTCCGTAGCTCACAAATCACTCCATGACACCTTCAATCTACGTTCCTGCACTTGGTATCAAAGCCAATGATGGCTTAAATATTTATCGATCTTGATCGTGAGCTCCAAGTGTAGAGCCGCGAGTAGTAATAATACTGGTGAGACCAGGTCAATCCACAGAGAGCAATGTATTTTAGGGTTCCTTTTTCAACTTTTACCTACCCTAAATGAAAATTTAAAACTAGCGTAATTTAAAATCTAAAAAATACAAGCATCCTACTTGCGAAAATTAAATTACTTACAAATCAATGAAAAAAAAAAGAAACTTTCCTAAATCTAGAAAACCTAAATCTAAAATTTCCTAAACAAAACTAAAGTTGCTGCAAAACAAAATACATGTTAAAACTTTCAAAAATAAAAACTAAAATTAGAAACTAACTAAACCAAACAATGTTAGAAACAAAATAAACAAAAGTTAAAAACTTTCCTAAGTTAGAATTTCCAAAACTAGAAAACTTTCCAATTTAAAATCTTCAATTAAAACAAGTTTAGAAAAATATTTTAATTTTAGAAATTATCTAAAACAACAAAAACATAAAACTAGAAACAAATTTAAAATTAAAAAGCTAGTAAAATTAGTAATGCAATGCATGCCATGAGATGCTGAAAAATTTTAAGTATGGAAACTAGTATGCTTATGCAAATTTTATGCATGATTTAAACTATTTTTATGCATCCTAAATCTAAGTTTAATTACTGGAAATTATGCTATACTGATGCAAGAAACTTACAAAAAAAAAGCAGAAGTGAAAAAGGATCTAAATCGAAAAAGTTATGAATGCATAAGCATGACAACTTTGCAAAATTCTTTACAAAAATTCTGATTCGAGTTGATTGATTGGCAAAGTTTAAGCCTCTGGTTCACAAACCTTCCAAAATTATTTTGATCTGAAATTCTAGGAAATGAAAAACCACATCCTAAATTTTAATTTTCTCAATTTTCAAAGAAAAATATTATGATATAACTAGTCTACCCACTTTGAACTTTTTGTCAAAATCTACTTTTACAGTTTGCTGAAACTGTTAAGTTATGCTGTTTGTATATTGAGTCCGAATTTTATCATTAGATTCAGATCTGAAGGCTTAATTTTCAGTAGCTTAAATATACACAAAATCTTATGATATGAAAATACATTCAATGAATTCTAATCCGACTATCAAACTATGCAAAAATAAAACTTAAAATCAACATAAACATAATAAGAAAAATAACAAAAGTGCAGAAAATAAAATAAAAGTACAGAAAGTCAAACTTGGTTGACAACGGAAGTCAAATGCAGTAAAACTGAAGTCAAAGGCGATAAAACTGAAGTCAAAGACGATAAACAACAGAAAGTCAAAGGTGGTAGAACTGAAGTCAAATGCGGTAGATTGCTCATTCAATTTCTTACCTCAATTTGGGCTCAAAAAGATTAGAAATGTTGTCCTAGGGTCTTATTCCTCATCTTGGGTCATCAATCCAAGTGAGAATAATAAATTTTCATTCAATGTAGAAATAAATTTCAGAACTGGCCTCTAATCTTTCTTCACTCAAACCTCTTTAAATCCATCTTGCATTACCTCAAACATACAATGTATCCAAAGAGATAAATTATATTAAAAAAGTTACTAAGATGGGTTACTAGTTGTGATTCAAATTCTATCCCAATATTTAAATAAGAATGAAAATTAACTCAATCACAAATAAGACAAATTATGAACACCACAAAATCAAAGACAAAAACAATTGAAAAGAAACAAACTTTACTAGCATGAAATTGTTTTACAAAAGATTGAAAATAAAAAGCAAATAATTACATACTATGATGGATGAGAATTCCTCATTCTAGTTGACACTTCAAGGTTGGTGGTGTGGCTTTAGGGCTAAGCCTTCTTGATGACTTAAGATCTAAAGAACAAGAGAAAGAGAGATGGACTGTAGAAATCTAGAGGTGGGAGGTGGGTAATTCTTCCATGAAGAGTATGGGAGAGGGGTTACTTATTTATACTTTTTTCCTTCTATTATTTTTCAAAGAAGGTCTTAATGTGGCTTTCTTTCTTTAGGCAAGTCCTCTTTTTAGCCAACAAGTCTTTCAAGTTCGAGATGAGATAAGATTCCTTCTCTTGCTGGAATTCCAAGTGTATTCATCTTTCTTAGCTGACACTTGCCAAAGGATAGGGCCCACCTTTGATGAGACAATCTCAATCCCGAGTACAAATTATAGCATCTTCTTGGGGTTATGTCTTTGTCATTTTAACTCCAATTGGTGCAATCTTATATCTATGAATATCTACTCGAAAAGAACTTTCCAACGGTAGGTAGATTGTCCAAATCCGATCCTTGGTTTGAAAGTTACGACCATTTTAATGTATACTGTCTAAAGAAAAACAGGATTGACTTTCTATTTTTGAATTCTCCTTCTTTGACTTTTCTTTCCTTGAATTCTCTCCACTTTGGCTTTCTTTTCTTAAATTAATTTTGATTTCTTGCATCAATTAAAAAGTGAGACCCCTTGCTTGAACATTCCACAAGTATGTCCCCACACATGTGAATATGTGCGTGGGACCATGAAGCCAACTTTTGCATTTTTCTTCTTTCTTCTTTTTCTCTTCAATTCTCCTTTCCTTTCTTTTTAAAATCATTTCTTTGCTCAATTCTTTACAAATGGGACCCATATCATTAATTTCCTATAAAACAAATGTGAATTCATGTGAAAAGACAAATTTTAAACTTAAGATCACAAATGTATAAATGCGGGCCCATAACTCATGAAATAATAATAAAAATGCACATCATTTTTCATAATTTTATATGAATTAACTAATGATGATGAAAATTGAATTTAATTCATAAGAAAAATTATTTTCACTAAACTTTCCAAAAATAGACTTTCCAAAAATGGCAAGTTTCATGATTAAAAGCAAAAAAGTGTGATTTTTAAGCAATTTGTGCAGGAATGCACTATAATGAATTTAAAATGCTTGAAACCAAGATATCACAATAAATAAGGCTCTTTCAAGTCAATAAGTCCTTAAAATGGTCCAAAGTGTATATGAAAATATGCATTTTTAAATACTCATCAGATCTGCAAATATCTTTGTTTACTTAATTCTATTTACTATGAGCTATGGTGAGGCTTAGATCTCTGCTAAAATGTTGTTAGAAATGTTATGATGTTGCGTGGGACATCCCCAAGTCACGTTGGGATTTTTGTCGAGTTGCCAACATAGGCATTGATGGCAGTGTTCTCGTAATCAGTCATTAACAGACATGCACAAATCATACCATTCTACAACATTTATGTAGAACATCTATACTCATATAGCCTAGTAATTAGTTTTAAGTATATCAAAGATGTATGAGGTCCATACTCCTATCGCTATTATGCTTAGCAAATTTTTACAAAATTCTAATGTAAAAATTTCAGAATTAATTGAATATAATAATATTCAAGAGCAATTGAACAAATGGACAATTCCTTCTATTAAATGAAATACAATCTATAAAATTGGACTGTTTAAATTTAACAATAGTATGGCAATTAAGACCATGGAACAGACCATTAGCATCGAAGAAAATGATGCTACAATCCAGCTTTTTGAGCCTAAAGATATAGTGAGGCATACAAATGACCATAAATTCCTACATATTGGATGCATATAGGTTGCATTTAAACCTTTATTAGTTTTAGGCATGAATGCTTACCTGCAAACCCAATTAAAGGATGTTAGGTGTCTTAATTGGAGATCCTCCCTTACGGGAATTGTTGAGACCAGCCTTTGCTATGCCTTCGCTTATTTTAATGTTTATCCTAATTTAACTCTGTCCCTTACTGACTGAAATATTTGTGAGGCGGATATAATTTTCTCCCTAGTTCTAAAACAATAGTAGTCATTTACAGAATTCATTATAAGATAATGAATACCCTAGCCCCTAATATTCATCAAATAAGCCCTCAAGGAAAGACTATGCTCATTGAGTCTAATATGATGATGACTTCTAAAGTAGCAACCCCTAAGATGATTTCATGGGAAGAAGTTCAATTTCCTAAGAGTTGCACTATACAACAAGCAATCCCACCCACACCAATCATGCATCACAATATTGATGAGATCATTGAAACATCTAGTGGAGATATATCCATTAAATTTCAGAGACCAATTAGATATCTATCCTCTAGAATAAGCACTTCTAAGAGTATTCCTCCTTATAGAGTGTCTTTGCCTTCATCTAAACATTCTTTTTCCATTGCACCTTCAGTTGCCCCAACATTAGGATCTAGTAATATACCAAAAACTATAATAATTCCTCCAAATCCTTCAACAGGAAATATGCCTAATACTATTCTAATAATATGGAAGGACTCCATATTTTTGAACAACAAATTCCACATAGAATTTACAGTAGGTAGTCTAATGAAAGGAATTCCCCAACTGCAAGTGAAGTCAATTTTATCCTTCCTTAATGGAAACTCAATTTGTTGTTGATAGAAAATGCAATAAATGCTAACTTTCAATAGCCAAAATATAAGGCTTTTAGAAAATGGGTTTTTGCAAAATTTGATGCAAAACAAAAAAAAAAAGTTTTTAAACATGATTTTTATAGTTATATAGAAACATGTAAAATCATTGGTCCTTTTGTTAAATGGTTTTATGCTACTACAATCCTTATTTAGATGGTGAAGGAAAATTAATGATGATCTTTGAATTTAAAAAGGAATGGCATAAGTTGGATGGAACTATTATTAAATCTTTTCATCCACTAATAGATTCTTTAAAGATAGACAGCTAGCACTTCAGAAAAACATTCAATTACTTTGGAGGCTTTTAGTTATGTTAAAGCAAAAGAAAGCTCGCCTTTGAGCAAAGTATAAAAGAAGAATAATTACACCAATATGCACCTTCAAACAATTGGTCAACAATTGACAAAGATTGAAAATCAAATTCAGTCCATACATGATGAGATGGATTTCAGCAAATTAAGGGCTTATTCGGAAATTTTTCAAGAGATTCCAATTAAACCTCCTATCCGAATAGAGGGATTCAAATTCGCTAATAAAAGAGAAAGAAATGATGAGTTTATAACTCAATTATTAAGTCGAATGAAAGACTTAACACTGCAAGTTTTATCAAACAACTCTAATATAGAGTTTGAACCTAAAATTAATTAGGAAAATATTATGGAGACAGAAGCTTCATTACAAGCTCTGCAAAATGAGGTCAATGCTATCAAATATAGCAAAAGCTCCCAAAATACTTAGGATATGAATAGTAGTTTTATTATCCTATACCTACTCCACGAGATATCTTGTATGAAGAGGATTGGCTTCATTCCCAAAACTCGTTTCATGGGAAAAAAATCTATGAATGGAACATAGATGGAAGATCTGAATACCAGATTTTTGAAGTCATACATCAAATGATGATATATAGCACTATTTACAAATAGTATAGTAATATTGATGCAAGTATATGTAAGCTTATTACCACTGGTTTTACTGGTGTGTTAAAAGGTTGATGGGATAATATTCTGACAAAACAACAAAGGTTAAAATTCTAAATACTAGAAGAATTATTAAAAATGGAAATACCCAACAGCAAGATATAATTGAAGATGCTGTGTATACTGTAGTTTAGAATATCATTCTACACTTTGTAGGCCCTTGAGATAATCAAAGGAAAAGAAATTGTGAACTATTACAGAATCTAAGATGTTCATTTTTTACCCATTTCAGATGGTATAAAGATATATTTCTTGCTAAAGTCATGCAAGGACATGATACCAATAATGAACATTGGAAAGCCAAAATAAAGATATATTTCTTGCTAAAGTTATGCAAAGACATGATGCCAATAGCAAACATTGGAAAGCCAAATTCATTCATGGGCTTCCCAACTTATTTGCAGAAAGAATCCAAAAAAGACTAAGAGAAAAACAAGATGGAAGTTCCATTTCTTATGCTCAATATACATATAGACAATTAATTAGTATTGTCATTCAAGAAAGATTATCTCTTTGCAATTATTTAAAATTGCAACACCAATTAAAGAAGCAAAATCTGACTAGTAGAAAAGAATTAGGAGAATTCTATGATCAGTTTGCTTTTGATACTTCAATTAAGTATCCAAAATCTCATAAACTCAAAAGGCAACAGCCTATTCAAAAATCATAGAAAAAGAAAAAGCATTTAGAGATATCTCTAAAAATAGGGATACTAAGGGAAAAATAAAATCCCTAAATAAATCAAAAGTAACATGTTACAAATGTGGTTAAATTGGTCAGTATTCTAATAAATGCAAATTAAAGCAAAAAGTTCAAAATTTAGATGTAAAAGAGCATCGAAAAAATCAATTGTTAAAATTAATGCTTTATTCTAGTTTTATGAATCAGAATCAGAATCAGAATCAGAAGAAATAAAAATCTTGGAAGCATCAAGTCCAACTGACAATGAAGAACAAGATGATACAAAAAATTGTAATTGTAACAGTCTCAATGAATGTTCAACTTCCAATAATTATTGGAAAGCAATTGTAGAAATGAATGGCTTAAATATTAATGTACTTTCTAGCCAACAACAATCACTGTTAAATCTTGTTGATCAAATTACTAATCCACAAGTACGCCAAAAATTATTTGAAACATGCATAACAATGCATAATGAAGAAGAAAAAGAAAAAACAACAATACCTATTAATTATAGTCTAAGAGAAGTCTTAAATAGACATGAAAATAAAAAAGAACCAAAATCAACCTCTTTACCTGATTTAAGAATGGTAATAAATCAGATAAAAGAAGAAATCCAACAATTAAAAGGATTTCAATCAAAAACTTTTCAAGATCTAATCATTATGGATCAAAGAATTTTGAAAATAGAGAAAAACCTAAAATATCCCTCTTCCTTTTCTATTGACAATTCAAAGGAAGAAGAAGCATATCTCAATCTAATAAATAAAGTTATTACAAAAAAAATGGCATATTCAAATCACAATTGTGATCAACAATGAATATACTATTACTAATGCAATAGCATTAGTAGATACATGAGCTTATTTGAATTGTATAAAAGAAGGATTAATGCCAACCTAATATTTTCAAAAGACTACTAATAGTTGATCGCACTTAAATATGACGTGGAAATGTGTAATGGATTCAATGTCCAACGTTCACATACTTCAAGCATTAAGAAGAATGGGAATTAATTACAGTTCATCATTAAGTTCCCTTTTATTTACATGGGTTCTAATGCCCTAACCGCGGGGATGCAGGTTGTTTACATAAGTTTACAAAGTTTGCAACCCCTCCCTCAAGTCTTAGATGTGATCTCAATCTGGAAATTACAAGAAAACATACATAGAATAGGAAAACACGAAGAAAAGAAAGAAAAAGAGGAGTTGACGGTGACCCACGGTCACTGCCACAGGCCAGTGACCGTGGGCCACGGTCACCAGTAGACAGTGACTGTGAGGTCACTGTTTGCCTCCGTTTTTCGTGCTATTTGTGCTGGTTCTTCTTCCAACTTTTTTCAAGAGTCGAAACTCCCTTTTATGACATCTTGGGGTGTTGAATGACCATTGAGAAGATCGAATTCAACTATGGAATCAATTGAAAGCTTTGTAATTCATCATTCATGTTTACGGACTGTCTTTTGTTCAAGTCCGAAGAGGGTATCGCAGGAAGCCAAAGTTGTGTCATTCTGAACCTATGGTTTTCAAGGAACAAAATGAGGCCCAAAAGGGGCTTGTTCACAACCTCTGTGATGGCCAAAAATCCCCCGAATGAGAAAAACAAAGAGGACAACGTCATCCTTCGAATAGTCGTTACTACATGAACATAGTTTGTTCTTTAGTTACTCCTCCCTTCTCCCCCTTCTCTGAATTTTCTTGCTCAGCTTGGTAACTAAGAAATGGGGAGGGAAAGGTCGTGAAATGCTTATGCATCTCCTCCTTTGGATGCCTTTTGAATGCTTTTCTTCTTGAAGTTTTCTCTTTCTCCCTTTGTGTCTCTTGCTTCAAACACTGTCCTCTTTATAGAAGCCCCAGGTGGTCTTTGGTGATTCCTGGGAGTTGAGGGGAGTTATGGGAAGTTGGATTTCGAAAGGAGTGGAGAAAAACTGCCCAAAACTGCAAGAAGTGTCCTTTGGGGGTCCGTGATCGCAGCAGCGGTCACGGACAAGGCCCAATTTCGGTTTTTTGCATTTACGATCCGTTTTCACCTATTTGGGGTCCAAACGAAGTCCAATTGCCACGAAACTTGGAGGGATGCTTCTTGACAGTATTTTGACAATGTCATAAAAGTCTCAGCTCATTTTGACTATCTGAAGTTGGTCAACTCTCTTAATGAACAGGCCGCGGTCATTGACAAGGCCCGATTTCGGGCATTTGCATTTGTGACTTATTTTTGCCTGTTTAGGGCCTGAATGATGTCCAATCTTCATGAAACTTAGAGGGATGCTTCTTGACACTATTTTGAGTGTGTCATAGAAGTTTCAACTTGTTTTGACCTTCTGAAATTGGTCAACCCTCCAGTTCACTTTTCATGAAAGTGGGATCTTGTTTCAGCTGTTTGAGGCCCAAATGACCTCGGTTTGGTTTGAAACTTGGAGGGACTGACATCAAGAATATTGTAAGGTTCCATACCTTAGATAATTATGATTAGTAGTAATTAAGTTGGTTTTACTTTAATTAATGAGTGATTAGGCTAATTGAGCCCAAATCTCAAGAGTTTTGGGTCATGGATTGGTAGATAGTCGAGCTCGAACCTTTATTAGGTAGTCCAAGGCCTTTTCATTTAGTATTTTCATGATTTGGCATCATTAAAGCATCACATTGGTTGCATTAGGTAAGTTTCATCTTGTTGAATATCTTTTACATTTGGCCCAAATCCATTTGGACTCATCTTAGCTCATTTTAAGCCCATTGACTTTAATTGGAAATATATAGAAACCAAGAGGGCTTGCTTGCAATTTCCAGAAACTTCATTTATATCAAGACCCTAACCCACCAACTACCACCGATATTTTTTCCTCCATCTTCCTCTCTCTCGACGAGCAGCCGGTTCTTCTTCTCCTTCCATCATCGCCTCCCTCATTCAGCCCTTATTCTTGGTGATTGAAGTTGCATGCATCAAGCTTGAGCTTCCTTCTTCTTCCTCTCCATCCCTCTTGCCCTCTTCCTACGGATCAAGCACCATTTTCACCCTCTCGCTTGTGGAAGAGTCGAGGTTCCATATTCTCCATCTGGACAAAGGGCAAATCAGTTTAAGTGAAGCACCGTACTTAAGGCAAGTATAAGGATGCATAATCTTACATGCATAGCTTGATTTCTTTGATTATTGATGGATCGTGTGATTTTACCAAATTTACAACTTTGTGGAAATGCATGGATTAAATGGTGATTTGGTTGAATAAGGATGTTATTGGCCTTTAGGGAACTCAAGGGTGTAGAATGGAGGCTTTTGAACTGGTTTCATTGAAGGTAAATTGGGGTTTTGGAAGAGAAATGCATTTGGGAAGAAAACCCACCCGCAACAGAATGCTTTAGGGCCGACCGGTCAGTCCTGAAGCTCGATCAGTCGATTACCTCATCAGTTAGTCCAACCGGTCGGCTCCGAAGCCCGACCGGTCGAATTCCACTTCTGGAAGGGTCCGACCGGTCAGACCCTCACCCGATCGGTCGGGTAAGCTTGACTGATAACTTATCGGAAGGTGTTCAAAAAATGAATTCTAAGCTTGACTATGGACTTTCTATAGTCTATGGGATAGCCTAGTGATGGGTTACTCCCTTAAACCATAGAAAAGGGACCTTAGTTTTCAATGTCAAGTCGCGGGTGTGGGCGTAAGGTGATTTACCCCTGCATACACATGTGGTAACAACAAGAATAGTAACACCGGGACATGGAACGCCTTATAAATACACCGAATTAAATGACCTTAGAAACCCGGATTATCTAATATAGAATGGATAGAAATTGTCCTTGATAACCTGTAATCTAATAGCATTGGTTGATATTAATATGCATTGGATAATCAGCACTTTTTTAGTTGTGACTCTATGATAGACATTTCGAACGTGAGTGGTGGGTGTGGTCCTCTTGAATAGGTATTCACGGGGTGGTCTGCCTAGCAAAGTCCCGCATTGCTTAAGAGAGTGTCTGGTTATAGCCATATAAATCCGTGCGAGTACTCCCTGGGGGCTCTGCCCAAAGTGGACAATATAATCACGTGCCTTCACATTCCCTTAGTGACGCGTCCTGGGTACTCCCTGGGGGCTCTGCCCAAAACGGACAATATCACAGTGGGGGAAGGAGGAGAACGTTACCCCTTAGTTCTATTCCTCATAGGAGGTTTGGTTACCATTTGAGTCTGATGATTCAATAGTATAAGTTCCTAAATTACAATATTAATTCCCTTTAATTGTTGTGCTACTCTAACTTAGTTGATCTATCATGTTAAGTTTATGTACCCTTATCTTGCTTAACCGTTGTGTTGACTAAGTTATTATGGTGTCACAAGTCCGGAACCCGCTGCCGACCCAGCAGTTAGCGCGATCCCGGAGGCAACCCCAGCGTTACATCGGGACGTGAATGAGTGGAACGATGGGGACATCTTCTCGTGATCTCCCTCCACAACGCGCAACAGGGACACTTGAGAATAGGCTTAGGGTTCATTTTGGCAATTATATCTTTTGTATTATATATGGATCTTCATGTACAAGCATGTATATGCATTTAATTAACAAACTTGTTGCTTAATGAATGGAAGAAATGAATGTTTATAGATGCCCATAATATAATTACAAGTGAAATCTCCAGGTTTTCGCTTAAATTCCTTATATGGATAATATGTGTTCGGGGATTTTCCTCACACGTACCTGTGGGATCACCCTTATGACAGTTCATACGTGTTCAATCATAGCACGAATTGTCACGGATATGTGTGTCATTCCTCGGAACCCACGGTTAATCCCCAATTCTTGGGTTCGGGGCGTGACAAATATCTTGGCGTATTCCTCCAAATTTCATCAGCTTTGGATTATGGGAAGCATGATTTCGAATAGTGGCCTATTCATTGCATGTGTTAAGTCACTATTCACCCCACATTGAGGTAGTTAGCTTGTTTTCTACCCGAACAATATTCAATTGACTTGAAACTTTAGGAGAGTAACTTAGAGTGTTCTTTGAGCATTTGTTCCAAATTTTACCAACTTTGGCCTCCTAGAAGTAAGATCTTAGCCGGTGACCCCCTATAACTCGGGAGTATTGTCCTCTAAGCTGGCATGCAATGAAACTCGGACCAAACGGAGTCCTTTCGACTTGAAAATTTGCAGATTATCTTTTGAGCATAACTAAAGCTTCGTGCCCAAATTTCATCAATTTTGGACATCATGAAGCAAGGCTTTGGTCAGTAACCCCACGGCTTGGGGTGGGTATTGACCCCAAGTTGATATGCCTGTAGTTTTTGGGTTCGATGATGTCTGTTGAACTCGAAATTTTGTAGAACCTGTCCTGGGCATCATTTGAACTTGCCCTGAGAGTTTCAACTAATTTAATCTTCATGTGATGTCACTCTGTGCAGGGACCCACAGAGCATAGTATATGATCATCTAGACCAAGTTTGGATCCAAATGATGTCTAAATGCTCTGAATCCTTGAAAAGTAGTCTTTAAATGTACTTGAAAGTATTTCGTTAAATAGGAGCTTGCTTCAACATGTGGAGGTGCCAGGTCCTGCAGTGATTCCCAAGGAGCTAGCAAAGAGTCTCTGAAGCTGATTTCAGCTAAGATGAGGTCCAAGTGCTTTGAAAATTTTGGAACTTTATAATCCAAAGCTTGTAATGCCTTCGCTGCATTATTTGCAAAATTTTTATGGGTCAACAATAGTCTCAATGTTGCTAATGGACAAAAATTGTTCACAAATTATCAATCAAAGAATACTTACATATGCAATAATGGCATATGTATTCCAGCTCATTTTTACCTAATTAAAAATCTTACCTAACAAATTAAATTGGATAGTCCATTTATCAATTCCATAGTGCCTCTAGATCAAGTTGATTCTGTCACGCCCCGATCCCAGGAATTTGGGGATTTGAGTGGGCCCCCAGGGCGTGGATACGTAATCCCGTAGAAATCCGTGCCCTGAAGAATTATGCACGAATTCCTACAAGGGAGATTCCACAGGAACATGTGAGGTATGCTGATACACGTACAAACATAACTTATCATAAGTGAAATCCTGCGAAATACTTAGTAATTATCAAGAGCAAGTTAAATGCACATATCTTTCGTCAAGCATAAATATATATAAATATGCATATATATAACATGTATATATATAACAGTGCTTAAGTTCCCATTACATTTCACACCATTCGCATTTATTGAAAAGAGTTAGGTGCATAAGAGTCCACTGGGTACGTTCCCCAATTATAATACAAAACATGGATGTGACATCTCCAGACTGACGCACTTTGCAGGATGGCTAATAAAAGACATCGCCATCCTTCTATTCATCTATACCCTGTGGTACCGTTGGGGAACTCTCCGGGGCCGCGTCAACACCCACGTTGGGATCGGGTTCGGCACCTGCAATACCAAGGGTAACACTGTTAACACGACGGTTAAGTAAGTACTGAGGCATATGGAACAAGTATAACATAATAGATATCAAAAGTACTTAACAGGATGCACTGATTTAAGAGAACAATGATGACATGCTAAACATATAGTGCGTGAGTGACAATGGATGAGGAATTACAGTTGAAACATTATACATACTGATTGGCAACCATGGGGCTTTATTTTCCCAAAAGGGAGCATACATATGAGTCGCTAGGGAATCAAGCTACCTTCCTGAGAAGCGTCGACAACTCCTCCATAAATTAATGCAGTAGTGACATACATATACACAAAAGGGCATAAGGTAAGTAGTGCCGACTCGGAATCAATAATACTAGTCCTAACATACATAAGAAATAGTTAATCATGGAAGTAACGAATAATTAAACGAAACACATGCATATGGGCTACAAAAGCTCGAACCTCGGCTATAGCCTTGGCTAGCAAGCACACACTCCGTAGAAGCTCTGGCTTGTCAGACATGTACTCGTTAGAAGCTCAGGTCTGAATTGCCTCAGGGTTTGCTAGAGGAAGTGAATCAGATAACAAATCATGTCGAAGGTAATATATAGTAACAATATGAATGCATTTAGATGGAATTAAGTATCTCATGATCCCCAAGGACATTCAATACGATGTACTCATAAAACGTCCGGTGTCATTGTGTTACCACCTCTTGGTATTGCTTATGTGCGTAAAGAACACCCCATTCTTATGCCAACATCTGTGACTTGACTTTGGGGAATCATTGGAATTTGTTTATCCTCTTAATGTATCCTTACAGTTGGGCCCGTGTAGGGGTAAGAAGGTGCCAATACTAAGGCGCTATAGGATCAATGAAGAATTCCTAATATCCTAAATTCACTGTGTTCATACGGCTTAGCCGTATCCAACGCTACAGCTTAGCCGAGTAACTCGGGTTTCCTCCAATAGTACATACGCATTTACGGCTTAGCCGTATATTAGCCTATGGCTTAGCCGTGCTAAGCCTACGGCTGGGTTACGGTCGGGTTACGGCCTAGCAGTAAGGCATTTCACAGTGCAGCCGTATGCAAGCCGTAGAAGAGAATGGGTTTTTGGAGCTCTCTGGAAAACTCATCGTAGGAAGACCTACAGCTTGGGTACGGGCTGGATACGGCTTGTAGCTCGGTTCCAATGCAAATCAACACAGAACATGAATAAGTGGTGTACCCCTATGGCTCAATAACATTGTCCTTGAAGGTGTTTGATACCTACACACCCTCCTAATGCATGTTTACCTTACAATTCATTCTATGCCACATTTACATCAACTAAAACAAAGAAGATGACTGAAATTGAGAAAATGCAGGTAACTAGCTCAATCATCCATTCCTAATCATGCATGTAGTACACACAACTCAATACTTGCCTCTTAACAGTGTTAACCCCTTCCCAACTCTCTTTCTCTCTTGTTGTGTGGTTAGGGAAAGGCCTCCAACTAAGATGGGTTCTCTACAAGTAACATGAAACGTGGAACATGCGGTTTAGATTCACATGCATGTTGTGTAGTTGAGTCTCCTAGGCTCTAACAAACCTCAAACATGGAAAGGAATTAAAGCCCTCACCTTAGTGAGTTTTGTCTTGAAGAAAGGAGCACTCAAAGAGAAGAAAACGCACAAGGAAGGGAAAGAGATAGGAGAAAACTCCCCACCATTATATGCAAGCTCTCCTCAGCCTAATAGCTCCTCAAATCTTAAAGATGGAGGAAGAAGTGGAAGAGAGGAAGAGCGCTACAGCAGCTACGTGAAGCTGAAGAGGAGAAAGGAGAAAGAATGTTGGGTTACTTCTTTTTAAAAAACAGATTTTCTTCCCTTGCATGCAAACCTATAGTCTTAGGAATATTTACGAAATAGGTCATGTGGCCAAAAGTTGGCCCAAAATGAGTCCAGATCGAGTCAAACCCACACGAGAGATGGTCTACGCGGAGAATTACACGCAAGGCAATGGTCGCGGTGTCCATAAGAAATAAGGAAAATTTACAAAAAATGCCCTCAACTACCAAAGTGTAACACTCCAACCCAGCTTGACCTCGTTTAGCGACTAATTAAGGATGTTTTAGTGATTAATTGTGTTTTGCTTTTGTTTTGAATTCGTTACGGGTCATGGATAGGTAATTGGGTTGAGTTTGACCTGGATTAGGTAGACCAAGCCCTTTTTCATAATTTTAGCTTTTCTAAGACATGGTCATTTTTGCATCATCTTGGTGTCAACACGTGTCTTTCGTTGAACTCGTCAACTTCCGTAACTACGTCGTTTGTAACCGATGTCGTATGATTCCATTGGACTTGATTTGACTCAAACTGTAAATTAGGTTCCGAATGGGACTATTGCACTTTTGCCTTTCAACTTATCTTATATAAGGTTTCCACCGACTTAATTCACTCACTCACTCACTCACTCTCTTCTCTTCTCTCACGTTCATCTTTCTCTCGATTTTCCTCTTTCTTTCTCTATTGATTCGGCCAAGTAAGAAGGAGATTTAGAGATTCTCTTGTCCTTTCTCCTTCCTCATGTGATTCACGGTATGTATATGTGTATTGGTTCCTTCTCACATTTCTTTTTCTCCATCTCCATGACTGTGCTCATGACCTCCCTCTCTTTTTGTCATGCATGATAGCTGTGAGTGGTGTTTGGATGTGAATTGAGCCCCAAGGACAACAATTTGAGTGTTAGAATTCAATTGAGACAAGTATAAGCATAATATGTATGAACCCATGTTGGTATTTGCTTGATTGGGGTTAATTCACATGAGTTTGCAGGGAAAACATATTTACAACCCAATTTGCTATCATTCTCCCTTTCTCTGTTAGAATTTTGCACATCTGAAGTCATTACAGGTTTTCTGTATTTGATTCAGAATTCGACCCTGCGCACGCACGGCTAAGCCGTGAAATGTGCTATGGCTGAGCCGTGAAATGCACTACGACTAAGCTGTAACCCAACTGTGAACCTAGTTGTAGATCAATACAGGGTGACACCTGAAAATAACTGAGTATGCAATTCTGCAACTCTTCTACGACCCAGCTACGGCTAAGCCATGAAGCCTTCTACTGCTAAGCCGTAAGGTTCCTTCGGCTAAGCTGTAGGGTTACTTACAGCTGAGCTGGCTGGCATGAATAGTAAGAAAAATGGGAAAAGAAGGAGACCTATATGACCTTTAAAGTAGAAGGTAGGCAACTTCGATTTGCTTAACGGAACATGATACAATGCGTGAATGATCTCGAGGGCTGCGAATCATTCATGTTCGTTATCCAGTTGTTAAGCACCTCCCCATGGGTGTTGGTTTAAGGGACTTCGGTGCACCAGCTAATACAATGCAACACTCGATAACGGTGCAGCGGATAACTTAAAACTACATCATCATGCACGGTTAGAAACACTGGATAATTAGATTAGAGTTGGTTAGTAAATGAAGGTGATTCGATATGGTAAGATTTGTTTGCATAACATGTTGTATTTTGATCATTGACCTCCACTCTTTATCAGGATCATTGTATGTATGCATTTATGTTATAATGCTTGCACGTATAAGACATGATCTCGGATATGCACGCAGGATGTGCTTGTCACGATCTGCTCAGGGTTTTCATGATTGACTCGGTATGGTTAGGCACTACTTAGCCTCAGCCTTAGGATCCCGACGGGGTGAATTTGGTGTAGTTTTCATGGCCTTGCTGCAGTAAGGAAAAGTCTTGGGGAATCCGGACCTCAGGAACCCGAGACCCATTCGTACCTTGGCCTGGACAATGGTGTTCTCTGCACGAATCTAAGATCCCTCTTTTGGGAGCATATGGCAATGTAGTCGCCAACTAGTCATGTACACAGCATGTATACCTTGATTCACATGGCATGTTTCTTTCTTGCACGGCAACTTAGTTTACAAATGTAACCTGTTATGATTTACATGATGTTCTTTATTCTATTAGACACAGTATATGTTAACTTATTATGGCTTATACTTTGCTGAATTGTTGTATTCACGAGTGGTTTTTGGTGTTGCAGGCTCAGATACCCTTGCCGACCCCTCGTCGGTCGGCCAGACTCCTAGTGAGGCCCCCGAGGTCCCATCAGGCCTAGAGAAGTGGATGTGATCACTCCACCAGAAAGCGCCCTGGACATTCATGACATAAGAGTCTCCCTTTTTTTGAGATTTGTCACGCTTAGTTCCATCATGATTTGTGCATGTTTCTTTTGTTCATTTTGTAAAGCCTTCATATATATGTATATATGTTAATTCTGTTTTCGTATTCTCTTCTTGCATTGTTTGGTGTGATGTTTTAATATATATAGCTTCGGCGTACATGTTTGGCACGTGTGAACCTTTCCTTGTGCGTGTGCATTTAGACTAGATCTACTGTACAGGCACGGGAGTACGTGTTATCGGTTTGACTTTTGCTAACTCCCAAACTCTTGGGCTCGGGTTGTGACATACGTATTGTATGATATTAGAGCGTCTTTGCTCTAGATGATAAGCATGTAGGCATGTATGAATGTGGCGAGGATACGATTATCTCTTTTGGTTTTTCTAGATTGTTGGGGATCGGTTGGGCGGGAATTTTTTTTGTGTTTGTGTCTGACTCTTTCCCATTTTACAGGATATGGCGTCCAGTTCAGGTCCTCGGCTTAATGTCAGAAATAACGAAAGCGGTTCCGCACCGTCACCATAGGCAATGAGCACCGACAAACGCATCCTCATGCTATTTCAGTCCATACAGACTCAATCACAGTCGATGCAGAATTTGCAAGTACAGGATTTGAGTTCATCAAACCCCTTTTAACAAGCCCAACAAATTTTATGTTTGGCTTAAACCCGTTTGAAACCACCTTGACCCACTTAGGCTCATTTGACCCTAACTGTAAATACCATAAAAAAGTGAACCTGTTTGTAATTTTAGGAACCATTAGCTTGAAAACACTGAAAACCCAGCTAAACCGATTTTTCTCATCTTTTTTTCTCAGGTGGGGCTTTTCAACCTTGATGTAATGTCCCAACCCAAGTTAATCATATTTTATATTAATTAATTAAATTTTATGCTAATTAATGTATTTTCATCTTAAATTATTGTTATTTTAAGCCATAACTTATGCATTCATTGAACTCGATGTCTCTCTGGCACGACTTTTAAGTTCATCAAGCCCCGTTTAAGAAGCCCAACAAAATTCATGTTTGGCCGCTCTCCCTGCTATACAAGTATGCTCGAGTCGAGGACGACCTCTTTCCCCTCTCATTCTCTCATCTTTGTCGCGTGTCTCTCTGTAGTCCTTTAAATTACTCTCTCTCTCTCTCTCCCTCTCTCTCTCTCTCTCTTCTCTCTGTCTTACACTGTGCACAGCAGAAATTCTGAAGCAGAACGGGATGGCGACGAGCTTTTCACTCCGGCCTCTCTCTTCTTCTCGTCCTCATCATCCTCGTTCTTCCTCATTTCCTAGAAACTCCCAAATCTCAACATCTCGGAATCCCTTTCTTCTCTTTCCCTCGAACCAAACATCTCGATTTAGGATTTCTTCCTCTATCAAAGGTGGAAAAGGGGAGGTCTCAGACAAGGAAAGTAATGAAATCCCCACGGGTCTAAGATCCAACCGCGATTTACAACTAGACGGTGTTGTGGAGAGAAACCCTGCCCTTTCCAAGGAAAAAGGGAGCATTGATGGTTATCAAGGTTTTGAATGGAAATGGCCTCCTTGGAAGCATCTGCCGCAACGGTACAAGGTCATCGGCGCCACTTCGCTCGCCTTCGTCGTCTGCAATATGGACAAGGTAATAGTGGTTGTTAAAAATTAGGCCTGATATGGTTCTTTGTTTAAATAGGTTTTAGGGACACAGTGAGTGCTTCCTGTGATGTAAATTAACAACTCAGTAGAAGGAACAAGGTGGGGGACGTGTAAAACAACACACGATCTCCATTTCCTTTGTACAATGTTGCTGAGACTTTTCATAGTTCACAATCTTGTTATATAGTTTCATTAGACAAGCACTGTACTATAGAAACTGTTTCCTAGACTCTGTTTCATGAAATGCACTGTTTGTTGTTGTGAAGTTTATATACTACCATTCAAAAGAAAAGAAAAGAAAAAAAAAGAAGTTCATATACTATAGACAGCTCATTTATAGTGGTTTTTTCAGTGTACTGTTGTCTTCTGTTGTTTTTTTTATGAGTGGGTATGTAAATATAAAATTAAGCTTATACGCATTTGCCGAGGTTTTACTCTTAGACATGATTATTCTTGTTTTATTTTAGGTAGTTTTGAATTTCAAATTGGTTTTAATCTTAGACATGACTACTCTTGTTTTGTTTTTAGTTGTTTTGAATTCAAAATTTTTCCTCTTTTCTTACATAGGTGAACTTGAGTGTTGCAATTATTCCCATGTCACATCAGTTTGGGTGGAATGCATCGACGGCTGGATTGGTTCAGTCTTCTTTCTTTTGGGGTTATGCCTTAAGTCAATTACCTGGTGGATGGCTTGCAAAGATATTTGGTGGAAGGTTAGTTTTTAATTGTTGATATGATATAAGAACCAAATTATAAAAGTCTAATCTTGGCTTTAATGTCATAAAAAACATTTGGAAAAAATACTACGATTAAAGTAAAATGCTATCATTAAAGTAGAGGAGTAGATTGTCAGTGTGGTTCCTTTCTTCTTCTTCTGCTTTGTTTTCTCCTATCATTAACAAGATTAGAATTATTGAAAATGAAGAAATTGTAGAAACAAAATGAAGAAATCGTAGAAAAATATGAGAGAAATTGTTGAAAAGAATTGTGGATTTTATTCCTGCTGAGTTGGAGAGTGATATGGCCACTATGCCTGATATTTCGGCTGCTATGCAGATATTTTGCTCCATGACCATCCTCAATTTGTCGTGGCAGAAAATTTCAATTTGGTTGGAATGATAGTCCCTGTTTTTATCCAGGCACATAAAACTTGATCCTAATAAACTGTGCTTTTTGTGTCTGATCTAACTTAGTGATCTCCTTGATGGGAGTGAAATTTGGGTTTGTGCCTATTCAAGGGATATGGTGTGGTCAAACTGTTTAAGTTGATGAAAGATTGAGCTCCCTGAATGGATGTAAGAATTGGATGCATTCAGTTGCTTCTCTCCACCTCATAATCCACATATTCTATTTTACATTCTTAGTATGGTTTGTTTGATGAGTATTATTTGTCTTCTTGATAATGCAGGAAAGTTCTTGAGACAGGTGTCTTGACTTGGTCTTTGGCCACAATACTTGTTCCTGTTGTGGCAGGATTAATGCCTGGGCTTGTATTGTCACGGATCCTGGTATGTTGATATTTTTTCTCTATAATTATTCAGTCACTGCCTATTTAGATTTGATACTACGAACTTGGCTAGGCAACCAGTGTTTTTGTGGAGGGTGTGCTGTTGTTAATAGAGCTGTAAACTATATATCGTCTTTGTACAGGTACAAGCTTCATATAAAAATTAAAAAATAACAGTTCTTCATATTTTTTTATTTTGTTTTTCTATTCTGTCTCTTCAGTCTGAATTCTGACATCAATGAGTTGATATCTTTTGTTTTGTTTTTTTTTTTTCGAATGTTTCCATGAGTTGATACCTACCATTAATAATTTTTGACTGGCCATGACAATATGTTAATTTGAGCTCAAATCTTTCTCAGAAGCTTTTTTTTTTTGAGTCGACCAGTACTTAAAGGGATTGATCTGCCCTGTAAATTTTAGTCATGGCTTAGTAACATTTACGCTATTTCTTACTTTTATTGACATTGTTTTATTCATTTTGTACATCTCTTACCCTTTTTTTTCAGAGTTATAATTTTGTATTGTATGAGGCATTAAACTCCATAAGTCTGATGCTCACGTCATTTGAGCTTGAACTTTAAAGGGAGGTGTGTTGGAGGTGGGTTGTGGCCTTGGGAGGGATATTATTTATCGAGGAGATCTTATGAGAATTATATGGTTGTGATGCATTGGAATATGTAGTTCCTGATGCACTTCTATCTAGTTTGTAGAAATAAAGCCCATGGTTGACTGATCTATAATATGTATTGGTTTTGCTGAACCATACATGGATGTCATGACCTGAAACCAGATTCCCAAACAAGGCCTCCTTTTGAGACGTGACTTTTAAGTTTTTTTTTTCCCATTTATGAGATTAGCTCAAATCAAAACTTTGCGGTGAAACTTCTCAAACACCAAACCACATTCATCAGACATCATAAAAGTGCATGAGCAGAAAATTCTAGTTGCAATTAATAATATTAATGTCAAACCAAATGTTGAAAGTTCAACTAATCAAAGCCTTGGCAAAATCAAGTGCTCTATTACAATGTCATGATAAAAGGAAACTAATCACAGTGTTTCTTTTGTGTGAGAACTCAATGTCTGTAGACTACATCATCTGCACTCTACTCCTGATACCCTGGTGGTTCCCTATCAACTGCATTCATGTCCTGAGTATTGATTAATTGTTCCTCAGCTACAAGTGCCAATTATAGTATCTTAGGTTTATAAAACATCAGCAAGTAAGCATTGCATGATTACATTCATACAATCTCAAGTTTAGAATACATGAAAGGGATAATTCATAAGAGGTTGAGGAGATGTCCAGCGAAGTAAGATTATGCAAGAATAATGTTATATCAACATGAAGCAGTAAGGCACGTTTAAGTAAAAATAACAAACTCACAAGTTTTGATGGTCCACATAAGCTAATCTACCACATGACACTGTTAGCCCTCAAATAAAACACGGCGCGTAACAGGACAAGATAAGAACACTGGTACGTAAGATTCCTTGAAGGAATTTATTTTATGGCCACCAAGACAAGCTCAGGTCTGGTACTGAAATGACAGTTGGTAATTTCCATCAAGACTAAACTGCAGTTAGTTGTAATTCATCAAGAATCCTGACACAGCAGCATCCCAGATGTGCTAAATTTAAAACAACTGAGCAGTGCCAACTCAAGATCTTAAGGAAAGCTTCAACTAGACATCATTCTAGAGAAGCGTGATTCATTAAGTGAAACTACTCTACATACAAGCTAGTTCCATACAATTTCATGTTTCCGTTTGAGTAATACTTTTCAAGTCTCATGTACTTTGTCACGATCTAGAGTTGGACTAGATTAGTGGGATGCACAGATTTGGTCTAATGCGACTCCATAACAACTTAGAAGTAGCTAGGGGTATTGGGTTTCATTTATAGTTTCAAATTTCATTAATTCTGGCCATTTAAAACTTTTAGGCAAGTGATCATGGATTAAAACGTAAATTTACAGAATTGGCTGATTTTATTAGCGACCTTATGTTGCTTATAACTATTATGTCCAATGTCTGAATTTAGTGATCTATATGATCTTGTACTACTTAATGTGATGAACCCCTAGGATTGAAGATCTTCAAATTCAACATTGTTTGACCCTTGAAAGCTTGGTCGAACATTTCTGCCTTTTTTCTAAAAATTATAGTTTTACCCCTACTTACCATCGAACTATTCCCTCTAATCCCTAATTATGTAAAGAACGACAAGCCTACCAAAAATATGGTATCTAAGACCATTTTAGGGTTTTAAGTCAAATTTTACAAATATCACAATTTCCAAGTAGGTACTTCTAGACTGGAATGATACATTTATAGAATATATGTAAACAAGAGACTTACCAAATTATCTAAACCATATCAAGATTAATTGTGATTCATAAAAAAATTACAAGTAACATTAAACATCGGTCTTAGATTGCCTTCCATAAGCAGGTCCTCATGCCAATTTAGCCCTATTAAGTTGTAGTATGCTAGACTCCTCTAGGTTGTTCCGAACCATATTTGAAGGGCCACAAAGTCCGTCAAATTAAGTCTCGATCAGCTACTAATGGTACTTCTGAATTATGATGGTAATTGGTTTCTAGAAATCCTATAACATCATACCTTTAGTGTAGCAATGTTCTGCACTTGTTTCCTGGGGTCCATAGGTAAATGTCAAGGCCAAACACCACCTACTGGTGGTCCATGATGCAGGCCTTAAGATTAGGGCTTGCGTGGAGTGTTGAAGCACGCGCCTGGGGACACTTTAATGTGTCTTTGCAGAGACTTCGACACGAGGATGTTGGAAATAGGTGGGTCTCGTGGATAGATTTTCAAAACTTTTGACCCACTTGACACGGGTATCAACTATTTATGAAACCAAAACCCTATCTAGGATGCATTACTCTCAATCTCGTGATCATGTACAGTAAATATTTTATCTAAAAGACAGAATTAACCAGCACTAAACATCCATAATAATCTACGACATGCAAGAAGTAGAGCATACCTTTGGAGATCCGTAGTGCTCTAATGGAGAAGTTGCGACTCTACTTGATGATGAGAATCTTTAACACCTCTTAGCCTTCCACGCTATGACCCGAATTGGATTTCTTTTCTCAAGAAGAGTGGTGGAATCTTCAGGAGAAATCCCAGCTCGAAACTCCAAGGAACTAGAAGAGAGGAGAGAGAAACTCGTGCAACTCTTGCACGAATAGGGTTTTGGGCGTGAGAGAGAGAGTCTTATTGGACGTCCAAGAGATTTTATATACTTTCAAATCTCTCCCTTGTTTAATTGAAATAGAAGTCTTACTTCCAAAGCAATTAGCAACTTTCTCCTTTCTTATCCCTTTTTTTGTAGAGTTCAAGTCGGATTAGTATTTTCCAATAACTTGGGCTAGCGTGGGGACCACTAGGGATTCTTTAGAAAGCTGGCTCCAACTGGAACACCGCGACCCCACATCTCATGTGCAATTCGGGCCCACAGTTAATTACAAATAACACCACTATATAAATGCAATTGCACTCCAGTCTTAAGGATAAATTACAATGAAGACCCTAAACTTCCCAATTACCACAAGTAGGCCCCTCTATCAATATCCGTGGATCAATTGGAATAAATCTGTCTTTTCCAATCTAAGTTCCACATCTTATTATCCTTGAGCCCCAATTAATCACAGTAATCATCAGTACCATCAAATTAACTCTTAATTGAGATGGGTGCGCACTTACTAATGACAAATTCATTAATTGGCACAAGGGGATAATAGAGATAGATTCCATCTTGATCATTCAACGTTCCCACAGTTCTACTACCACATACCCAAGACACCGAGGTGTTAACCTACAGTCGGCCTCACTCATTGGTGACTCAAAGCAAATGAATAGATAGAAACTTGAGTTCATCAATGCCTCATGATTGAGAGCCTATTGCTAGGGAATTATGAGAGCATACCTTATTATTGAGACAGAATTCCATAAGGTGCATCTCATGGTCTTTCAATACATCTAATGTACCAGCACCGTGATCCAGAATCTTACATTCTGATGATCGAGACAAATCACACTATCTCATAGTGATCAAAGTGCTGCAACCTTATCAAATGAGATGCCCAGTTTCATTACTGGTTGTGAAGCTATTTAAGTATAAGATTTGTGACATATATCTCCTGTGTGTGGATCTCATTCATGCACATATATCACATCTAATATACTAATGGGACCCGGTTCAACTCATGAACCATTATGTCATATGTATTAGTCATGTGCATGAAGTAGTAAAATAACATTCATCTCATGAAAGTAAAGCATAAATTTATTGATAAATAAAGAAATTAATCAATTTATTACATCAACTGATGGATTGAGTCCACAAAAACTAATAATGGACACACCTCCTAGGGATATAAAACTCATGATAATTCTATTCAATAATCAAATATGAGGAAACGAGTTGTACGATGCAATATAAATAGGAAAAGCAAACTTGGGGCCTAAGAAAACCTAAGCCAATAATAGAAACTATCCTAATTATAACTTTTCCAATAAAATTAAAAACCTACTAATTAAAATAAAGTATTCCTAAACTATCTTGGGTGTGACCACTTGTGGGCCATTTTGCATCAGTCACATATTCCATAGCTGTTAATCAAGTATTAGAGCCTAGATCCAAATCTAAGCCACATAATTCTCCAAGCCCTAATGGTCCATCATGTGAATAGATCATAGGAATGAATCACTCATGATGCCCTGTGGTCAAAAGACATAGCCTATGGGAAGGCACAATGAATGTGGTACTTTGGTCTAAGCTCTGGGGTTTGAATCTCCAATCACTTCATGATGTTTGTATCACCGTGATGTCCTAATCCCTAAATTTTTGGTTCATTGATGTGCTAAGTGCTAATACCAATGTGGAAGAGTCGTCCTCAATTGGGGATGACATGGGAAGGAAAAAATAAAACTTATATTAAAAGCATCCTTGTTATCCATCTTTAGGCATCTAATATTGAATCAAGAAAAAGAAGATAAAAAGGAAAAAGGAACCGTAAAGCCTAAAGTTAGATATACCATCAATTGAGATCTTTGGACCATGGATATACCATCAATTGAGATCTTTGGACCATGGGCTTACTTGCGTGGAGTGGGTGCTTAAGGATACTGTATATTCTTGAAGCATCATGATCTTATGATTAATCTAAGTTCTATGTTGAGAATTAAAACATCTATCATTGAACTGAATTCTGTCTACATAAATTTTGGATGGCAGTATCAGTCGGCTGCATTCGCATTAATTTATTGCACATTATGCCTTTGTTGAATATATGCATGCCATGCAGATTGCACCCCACAGTCCTAGGTTTCTTTCTCACTTTTTGTCATGTATACTGCAACCATGTGCAAGATTGAAGTCTGCATATTTAGCACTAACCATAGTTTAAAATATCGGCTGATACTGGTATGTATTGGCCATGATTGAACCGATATTTTACTGGGTATCATCTTGGTCTTGGCACATTAAAATATTGTAGTCGGTAAATTTAGTAAAAAAATCGGTATAAGTTGATACATATATTGTAACGCTTCATAGGGCTGAAAATTGAAAAAAAGGAAAAAAAGGAAAGAGGGAGGGATGGAGGGAGAGAAAGGATTATCCATTCTATATTTATTGTGGGAAAAAGGAAGAGAGATCGACCATAAGCATGCTAACAATGGAGAAAAAAAGGGAAGAGAGAGAGACAGAGACAGAGAGAGAGAGAGAGAGAGACGAAGCAGACCTATTGCCAGGTGCTACTTTGTACTCAGTGGCCGTTCTTCTCCTTTTTCTTCCCTCCTGCTCTTTCTTCTTCTTTTTCTCTCCTCTTCCCCCTTCCCCCCACCCCCACGCCCCCTTGCGGCATATTCCTATTTTGGAAGCAGAGAAAGAAGTAAATGCAGGGATTGTGCTGTATTGTGTAATTGTGTTATATTGGGCCAAGTCCCCTTTTCTCGATCCATGTATGGTTTGACTTCTAAATCAAATGATTCGAGATACGGTTTTTGATTCACCATAATCTCATGGGCTCCACTATGGGCCGCCATTCTATAGTCTAAACTGCTCAAGTTTTTTTGGGCAGAAATCTAAGCTGCTCAATTAAATGCCATACTTTTTGTGATTTATGATAATTTTATGGGCTCTAGAATAGGCCCCAGATTCTATGGACTTAACTTGCTTAATTAAAGTTCTACTTATTGTGAGTTGTACCATTATATTAGGGCCCACTTATAAAAACATATAAATCACTTAAAATAAAATGCCACCTTAAATGGATCCTCAATAAAGTTTATTCAAATAGGAATTGTGCTACTATCATATTAATGATAGGCCGCAGATTAAACATAAAAACTTAATATAGGTAATGAATAAATAATGATACAAGATGTTGTTACTTCGGGGGGCCGATTTTTTGTTTTATAGTTGTTACTAATTGAAAAAATTTTTTTCTAGCAATTTACAGTATTTTAGATTTTTTTAATATGTTTTAAAACTTTTTGGTGTAAAAAAAAAAATTCTCACCGTGAAATTGCGATGGACCGCAAACTGCAACTAATGTTGCGATGGTATTGGTTTTTAGGGTTGACCGATACAATGATTTTCATGCATTGCGCTGAGTATCCGTTGTCTTAGTTTTTGATGCATAGGGGTTTTGGCCCTTGGTGTGTATAGGGGTTATCAATCTAACTGCATATAATTATTGCATGTTGTTATTTAAATAGCGCATCTTTATTTGCAAGAAATTTGAGAGTTCATGTCTGGGAGAATTTGTAATCCTCCAAATGCAGTCCCCAAGTGAAAGTCCAAATACTCAAGCCCAAAAGCGTTCAGAAAGCTGGAATTCTGAGAATTCATGACTTTTAAGTAGGTGGTTTTGAAAATTGTAGCAATCAAATGCATCATTTGAAATGCTTAGGGGACATGATCCGAGCATTAGAAATTCCCAACGCCCATGATCGTCAGAAATACCTTCAAACAAACAATTCGTTAAGGCTTTTAATTAGAATTCAATTACTAAACCAATGTCTATTGCATAATACCATGAATTGGTTTTGTAAAAAGAAAACTTGGGAAAATATTGAAAATGAAATGTTAGGAAGCATCAAGTGTTTTTGTGTTATTTTAAGCACATACAAGACCATTCGTGATATTCGTCCCTCTCTTGTTCTGGTTTGCCAAAATGAGTGTTTTTTGGGAAGTTTGTTAGCTTTCATAAATTTGAGGCTTTAGAGTAGGTTGCAAGCCATACAAGATCCATTTAGGGGTCAGAATTGTGACTCTCTCTGTGGAAAATGTGCGCTCTCTCCCTCTCCCTCTCCCTCTCTCCATTATTGTGAAAAAAAAGAAGAAGAAAAATAGAATGCAGGTTCCAGGGGTGCGGAGACTAGACCTTCAGATGTCCTCATAAAATGTACATTGTGGATTCTTCAGGCAATGTAATCCATGACTGTTTCCAAATGTGCCCCAAGTCAATCTAGTCAACAATTATGGACCAGATTTGGCATTAGGCCCAAATCTAGAGAGAAGACTGGCACCTTGTGCTTGGTTTGTCAAATTTAGGCCGACAGTGATATCATATGGGTACACAACATAGTATGCAGATCATACTATGTTTTTGAAAAGACGGATATAGGTCATTAGGCTAGTGGAATACCTGGATGATATTGTTGTCACTGGGAATCATGAAAAAGAAGGTGCTAAAGAGGACTATATTGGAAAGGAATTTGGAAGAGCTAAAAGACTTTTTTGGCATTGAAGTTGCTAGATCAAAGATGAGAATTGTTTCTCAACGTAGTTGTTTGAAATTGTTATATCTCAATGTAAGTGTACTCTAGATTTGCTCAAAGAGACAAGGAAATTGAGAGCAAAACCAGTTGATATGCCCATTGAACAAAATCATTGAGAGCAAAACCAGTTGATATGCCCATTGAACAAAATCATTGTTTGCATTCTGAAAGTGATGCGCTTCTTCATGATCAGCAAGCATAACAGAGTTTAGTTGCGATGTTGATTTATTTGACTATCACACATCCTAATATCTCATATGTTAGTTTTGTGTGTTAATTAATGCATGCTCCATTCATCAAACATATGGTTGCAGTACATAGAACGCCAAGATACTTACAAGGAGCACCAAGGCATGGTATTTTGTAGTGTTATCATGGACACTTGAATGCGGAATCCTATACAGATGCTAACTGGAAAGGTTCCAAGACCGATAGAAGGTCTACTATAGGGTGTTGTACATTTGTTGGTGCAAAATTTAGTCTTAAGTTAAAGCAAAAAACAAGCAGTTGGTCCAAGGTCTAGTTCTGAGGTTGAGTATCGACTGTTGACACGTGAATGTTGTGAACTGTCATGGTTGAAATATTTTATACAAGTTGGGATTCAAACATAAAAAACCAATGCTCTTGCATTGTGATAGTTCTTTTAGCTATGAATGTTACCAAAATCCGGTTTGTCATGAGTGAATAAAGCATAAGAGTTGATTGTCATTCATGAAGAATGAAATCTAGTTGGCATATCAGACACTGATGTTCAGATTGCTGATTTTTAGATGAAAGCAGCGGCTTAAAGACATCTAATTGATATTTTGTCCAAGTGGGGCATAGTAAGTATGTATGCTCTGGCATGGGGAAGGGATTTTGTGTAAACATAAGAAAACTGGGTACTGTTTGGTAAATATAGTTAATGAGTAAGGATTTTTTTAGTAAAAAAATACTAGGTTGGTAGTGAACCCTAATTGGAATGATCAACTTTTTCATCTCAAATTCTTCTCTTCTCTTCCCCCAAAATCCTTATATTTTCAAAGCATTCCTCACTAAATTGTAAATATCTTTGGATTCAAAAACTAACTTTTACAAAGGAGTTCCTAAATGTATAAAACTACAAGAAAGACAGTAAAACATAAGGTCAGTGCAATGCACCAGCTTCTGCCAAACCATGTTATTGGCTTCCCTAAAGGTATGCTTAAAGAAAGGTTTTAAAACTCAGTCCCGGGTGGAGTTGTTGTGGTGTTTGCCCTCATCAGTTGACTCTTGCTTGAATAACAAACACAATAGAGAATACTTGCCATAATTGACCCCTGCCAAACTTGAAAGTTACCTGCAAATTTTACCTCAAAAGTCAAAACTCCTTTCTAACAATGACCTATTACATATTTTTACACTTTACTGTTCTAGACCTTTTCTAAAGAACTACTATCGGTACTAAATAAGAAACCACTCTAGGTTTTTTTTTTGACCCTAAATTATGGGGGCTACGAACTGTCTAAATGCCCCATGTTTAGACTTAATCACAATGACGCTAACTATGTGATTTCCATAACTGTTGTTTGGTAGGCTAATATTTTATTATGTTAACCCTGCAATGAAACTCCAGTTTTCACTGTAGCTTGTAATCTGCTTGATTTGGAACATTTTATGATTGCTTGTATTGAATCATACAGGTTCCATAGATAAAAATGTCTTTATTATTATTTTTAATTTTTAATGAAGTGACTAATCAAGTTGTTTGTTTAAAATACACAGGTTGGAATAGGAGAAGGTGTTTCCCCCTCAGCGGCAACTGACCTTATTGCAAGGCAAGATATTCAGAAATCCATGCAGTTTAACAACCATATTCATTTTACAGCCTTTCTCAAGCGGGTGTTGAAGGTCTCTCTCCATTTGCAATGAATGATAGTTCTATTAGATTTTAGGAACTGATTGTGGCAGTATCTTCTTTCGTTCCTAGCCTTCCATGTGCCATATTCTCTTTTAGGGTGGACTTTCCGTTGTTAGTTCCATGGCCCTATTTGTTGACCCTAGTTTAATCGGATAAGGCTAGGATGATGATGATGATGGTGAAGACAATGACAAAGATTATGATGAGGAGATAATGATTTTTGTAGCCTTATTTATTTTAATCACGGTACACAACTCTATGTCATGCTTTCATTAACGTTATCAATGTCAAAACATATGGCCCTAAAGAAATACTTGAAGTGAAGTATGAGAGAGAGTGAGCACAAAAGGGGATGATGGAATGTGATATTTTCTCATATATTTAATACTAGCAATTCTTAAATGAAAATCGGAACACATGGATGCATGCTTATCACTAGGGTAGGGTGGCATGCATTATAAGGTAGTAATTTGGATTAGGAATGTCTTGAAAGTCAATGTGATCTGATGATCCCTATCATCCACTCAAGGTCCCCCAAAGTTTGGCAGTTTTGTTATTTTATATGAACTTATAAAACCTTTAAAATTTACATCCCATAGTTTCATTGTAATGAGGTGAGGAATCCGGTTCATTAGATTAAATCTAACATTCTCATATTTATGGTGTAATTTCGTCAAAAATTGATTGTGTTGATTGGTGTCATGCACGTACACAGCCATGACCCCAAATCCCAAACCTTGATTTGGGTCATGACGATGGGGATTAGAGTGATCCACAATGATAAAAGAGGCTTTGAGTAAGAGTGATCCACAATGCTTGCCTTTGATTGTTCCCTGTTGAAGAAATCTGCTAGTTGGAGATTGGATGAGATATGAGGAAGAGTGATATCCTTTTGTAGCAAAAAAGTTTGGATGAAATGACAATCAACTTCTATATGTATTGTCCTTTCATGAAAGACAGGATTTGTAGAAATCTGAATTGCACTAGTGCTATGTGCATGTAAAGGATTAGCCATCGAAGAAAAATGCTGAAGTCTATCAACTATCTCTGAAGCTAGACACTCTCACTATTTGCAAAGGACATTGTATGGTACTCAGCTTCACAGGATGATTTAGAGACGGTTTTCTGCCTTTTACTTTTCCAAGATATGATGAGAGATGATCCTAAGAAGACACACCTCCTTGTTGTAGTTCGTCGAGTATCGAGACATCCTGCCCAGCTAACATCTATTTAAGTAGTAAGCTGAAGAGAAAATCGTGCAGAATAAATGAGTCCCTTTTCAATTGTTCCCCTCAGGTATCAAATGATACGATGCACGAAATTAAGATGAGGATGTCGAGGATCATATACAAATTGACTAACTACTTGTACAGCATGAGCAACATCAGGTTTAGTCATCTAAGAAGCACAGACACGGACACGGGACACGGATACGACACGATATGGACACGGCGATACGGCAAATCCTAAAAAATTAGGATACGGACACGGCTAGGACACGGCAAATAATAAATATATATTTATATATACTCATAAAATTAAAGAATAGCTATATTTTTAGCTAAATTAAGAAGCATAATGTCACAATTAATAAAGAAGAAACATAAGTAATACTAGAAAAGTCAAAAATAAAATCCATATTGCATAATGTAATACAATAGTAGGCCATAGTACATCATCAACATTACAAGTCACAATTGCATCATAATCAAAACAACAAAAAAGATCCCTCCATTACCCTGCTCCATAAATAAAAAAAATAAAATAAAAAAAAATCCTTGCTTCATTCATGGTTCATCATTTGACACAACTTCAATGGCATCATCATCCCTACCAACACTCCCATCATCAGTAAACAGCAGCAGCAATTCTGAAAAGACTACACAAAAACAGCAGCAGCAAATTAGAAAAAATAGTAGCTGCAAAAAAAAAAAAAAAAAAAACAGCAGAAGAAATTCTGAAAATACTACAAAAAAACAACAGTAGCAAAAAAAAAAGAAAAAGAAAAAACCTATGGCAACATCTCTGAAAAAAAGAAAAAAAAACAGCAGCAAAAAAAAAAAAAAAAAACAATAGAAGCTTCTTCTTCTTCCCGCCGTATCTGAAATGTGTCCTAACGTGTCCACCCCGTGTCCGGCCAGTGTCCGAGCCGTGTCCATCCCGTGTCCGAGCCGTGTCCGTATTTTAAAAAATTTTAAAAAAAGACAGGACATGTTTTTGGCGTGTCGGACACGTGTTCGGCCGTGTCCGAGCCATGTCCGTGTCCAACACGGACACGGGGACCGTATACAAGTGTCCGTGCTTCATAGCTAGTCATTGTAAGATTATGAGACAACTAGGGCTGATACATGGTTGCATCATGAAGAGGAGAGCCTTCAGTGCAACTGAATTTAACATCTAATTCTAATGGAGTATCTGCTACCTTTTATCAGTATAATGCGCTAATGTGATTATGTCCTCTGTATATTTCTGTTGATGTAAAAATATCCAATCCGAGGATCTGAAAAATTGAGGTCCACGAAAATATTATAAAGGCCTGAGATCTTTCATATGAAATATTATCATTAGATAGGCTTTGAGTGCAGCGATCTCGTTTTCATTCGTCCTTGTAATGATGATGTCCTCAACATATAAAAGTAGTATAGTTCTTTCTTGTGATATTCATGAAAAAAAGATTGATGGATCATGACTATGATTGTATTTATTATCAAGTAGTTGAGCAAAATTTTTGAAACCATGCTCTGGAAACATGTTTTAGACCATATGATGATTTCTGTAGTTGACATACATAGCCAGGGGGTGTAGAGTACCTAGGTGGAGGCTTTAGATGAACTGTTTCTTCAAGATCCCCATGGAGGAATGCATTTTTTACATCCATATGATAGAGAGGCCAATTGCGAGATGTAGCTACTACAATTAAATTCTGGCAAAAGTCTCGTCATAATCTATTCCATGTTCTTGCTTGTACCATTGAGCGACTAATCAAGATTTACATCTATCCAATGACCCATTTGGTCGTAATTTGATAGAATAGACCCATTTACTCCTAATAATTGAGATACTAAGGGGTTGAGGCACAACATCTCATGTTTGATTTGTTTCTAGAGCATCAATTTCCTTAGTTATTGCATCTTGTTAGTTATGGTCTGCACTTGCTTTTTTTTTTATAGAAATTTGGAATAAGAATTGATTCCATTGCTAAGAGAGAATATTTATCCGGAGGTGTCTAAATCAAAGTAGATATTCTTAATAGTTGACTGATCATGTCATCTGTTGGATCAGATGGCTAAGATGAAACCGAGTGGGTCGTGGGGAGAGGAGCAGGATGACCAGAATAGGTATGAATGATAGGTGGTTTAGAAGATGTAATTGATTGAATGTGAAGAAGAAAAGAGATCTGAGAAATAACAAGTGGTGTAGATGAAAGATAGAATGGCACATGCTCAAGAAAGATTACATGTTGGGAGATACAGATTGCTCATAACACACATACCCCTTTTGATCACTATATCCTATGAACACACACTTGGCCGCATGAATCGAAGCTTGGTTCTTTCATGGGGAGGAGGTCAGTGAACAAAACAAAGACAACCAAAAACCCATAATGCATTATTGAATGATATTGAGTTTTCCTATTTAATATCTTTGAGGATAGACGATTGATAAGATCTACAGCTCTTTGAGTTGCCTCACACTAGAAGGTACTAGGAACATGATAATCCAAAAGCAGTGTTTGAGCTGTTTCGATGATATGCCTATTTTTTCGTTCGTCAATTCCATTTTGTTCGGATGTGTATGGGCAGGCCCTTTGATGATCAATCCCCTTTGTAAGCACATCATCCCACACACAACAACCACCCCCCCCACCCCCCCCCCCCCCCCCCCAAACAACCCAACAAAAAAAGGAAAAAAAAAATCTGCATGACGAATATGAATTCTTTTAGCAAATTGGGTAGAAACATAATTATAAGATATTTCATACACATGAGGAGCTTGATCTTTAGCTCAGGAATTATAACCAAGTGAAGCTGGATAATCATCACTAAAGATACTGTAAAACTTAAAACCACATCTACTCAAGACCAATGTGTGTCCCCAGATATCAAAAATTCAGAATGAATCAAATCACATGGGCTTGTGGCTCGAGATGTGCTCAAATGAAATGCTAATCTTTTTTGTGTGTGTGTGTGTGTGTGTTTTTTTTTTTTTTTTTTGCTAAACAACATGCTAAACACTTATCCAATGAGAATTAGTCATTATTATTAGGAGAAATAAGGTTCTGTCTACACATTGAAAGCAACAAATCTTTATTCCAATGTCCTAATCTATGACTCCCAGGCATCAAAGTCTTAGTATCCAACAGAAGTTGCGAGAAACGAAACAGGTTGTGAAGAATCTAGTAGAAAAGGTCTTCTCTGCTTGCACCCTTTCCTGATCACCATCCCAGTTTTCTGATCCTGTATTATATAGCCAGATGAAGAGAAGTGAACAGAACAGTTATTTTCCACCAATTGTCCAACAGAAATTAAGTTTGTAGCAAGCCGAGGGACAAAGACAACATTTGGCAATGATAAATTCTGGCTACTAGTGCTTGAGATGGTTAGAGAACCAACACCGGGGATGGGCATTTTCTTGCCATCTGTTGCTATAATTTCCATCTTTCCAGTGTAAGGTGTGATATTATCTTTCATCAAGGTCATATGATTGGACACTCCAGAATCTGTATACCAAGGAAAAGTTTGCTTGCTAAACTACGTTAGGATAGTATTACCAGTAATACCCATGGCAGATAATGCAGATGCTATAGAAGTGTTGACAGATGTTTGAATAATCTCCTTGATTTGGTCAGAAGAAAAGGACTCTGAGGACTCCTTTGTCTTGGTATGCAATGCTTGACCCGGCTTTCTTGGAGGACGGCAAGTGCACTGGGAAATGACATGACCAGTACACTTGCAATAGTTACAAAAGTTCTTTTTACAGTTGCTTGTGATGTGTCCATCGCCTTTGCATTCAAAACACTGGATGGTATTCATTTCTTTTTCTTATCCTTAGACTGAAATTTACAATTTGCATACGTAGCAGTTTCAGTTGTAGAAGGAACAGAGAAAGCTTGATTACTAGTGGTACCTTTCAAAGCCTGCTGTGATTGAAGGCGAAGTTCTTTGTGAAAAACTTCTTGAACACAAGTGTCCAAATCTGGGGTAGTTTCTTTATTCATTAAGGAGGCGCTCTAACAGTCTCAAATTCGGGACGATGATTTATAAGGAACTGATTTATCTGTGATTCTTTCTGGAGTTTCAATACTGCTTTCACAGACGCTGGATGAACGGATTGTATGATCATTGAGTCCTTCTCAGTCCACAGTGTCCTAAATCCACTGTAATACTAATAGGATTCGACATTTTTTTCGCTTTGGGTATATTTAACCAGTTACAATGTATTTATCGCTTCAGGTATATTTAACCAGTTACAGATCTATATAGAATTTCTGGGCCATATTAGTTTGACGATAAAATTTCTGTAGATGATCCCACATCTCTGAGGCCTTATAATAGGATTGTAACTCACAGATTTTTGATCTTCTACAGAATTCAGAATCCAAGAAATAACTTTTGCATTGTTTTGAATCCAATCAGATCCTGCATCTGACTTTATCAGTATCTTTAGGTATGAAACTACCATCTAGGTATTTGCCAGGACCCCGAGCATCAACATAATGTTTTAATTGAGAGGCCCATGTCTGGTACTTTGGCCCATCCAACTGAGTCCTAATCACATATTCACATTATTTTTCTCGATTAGTAAACTAAAGATTAAAAGATGCACAGAATGTATCCGCAGAAGAAAGATCGAATTTCAAATGAAATTATGTGAAAATATGGAGCTGGACGACCCTATAAAATGCCTCTTAAATGCAAGTTTCTGCATCAAAATCCCCTTGTTTGGCAGACTGATCTTCAAGGTTATGTTCCTCAGATATTAACACACGTTACAGTCAGATTCTGAGTGGGATCAGACCATTGATTGGGGAAACAATGCCAACGGTGATGATGAACACTATTATGCAGAAATTATCAAACAAAAGGAGCATAATAATACTGACCTGGCCGTTCCAAAAACATCTTAGAAACATGTTAATAATTCTTAGAATAACCAGACCACCAGGTCGCTGTGAACTGATCTTGATCGGTGTGGTCTACTGAGCAATCTGTAGCCCGTTGAGATGCTGGATAGTCTCAAATTGAGTTGAAAAATCGAAGAGATTCTGAAATCTCTTCACGTCTTTAATGATGAGTCTCAGATTTTGCCAAATTGACCAAACCAAGGTGCAGATGTTGAACCAAAGATCAGATGTTGCAGATTTCCTTTCGTGCTGAATTAAGATCTATAAATCTATAAATCTGGCTTTAAATCTACTGGCAAAGAAGATTGATGGAAAGATGGATCTAAGAATCCTGCAGATTTCCTGTCATGTTAATAACCAGTCAGGGAACATAGAACAATGTGACCAATGTGAAAAGGAACACATCTGCAGGGATTTGAACACACGACCCTCGCCTATGATGCCATGTTAATAACCAGAAACACCAAAAGCTTAAGCTGTTAGTGAACCATAGAACAATGTATATCAAAGGGTCCTGATAAAGAATCCTTGAGATGATAGTATTCTATACAAAGATGAATCAGTATCGGTGCTCTGATACGATCTTAATCTAAGAAAGAATGAGCTACAGTGAAGAAAATCTTTGGATACCCTCTGCTGCATCTCTATTCTAGGTTCTGTGTCAACTATACAAGGAATGTAAAATAATAATATTACACCAATTTTGGGATTGATTACATTGATTTGGGAATCGACTGAGGATTCCTTGCTGGATGAAGATTTCCACATAATCAACAGATTTAGTGCTCCTTATGTGTATAGATGAGTATAGTTCTCAGAAGATTTTGGTACTCTACATCTGTACCTAAGATAGGATGCCTTTCTGACCTTCACTAACTATGGTGGTTTGAATAATTACAATCCCTTAATTGGAAATTACAACCCTTAATTTGGGCAATTACGTTCCCCTAATTTTGGGTCAGTTGTATGAAGATTTTCGTTAGTATAGTACATTGAGGGTACACATACAAATGTGGTCTTCTACAAACCTGAGCACATTGTACATCTTCATAGGCTGAGTGTTACGTATTTCTCATTATGTAAATCCCCTAAACCTTTGAAGTGCCAAAAAATACCTTCAAATCAGGATTTTCCTTGGTGGTGTTCTTTTTCCTAGTTATTCTTATTAGCGAACAACTGGGTATGCTTTTTTTCTTTTTTTTTTGCACTTTTGAGAATAGTAACACATCATTTTATTGGCTTTTGGCAACTTTTATAGCTTTATTTTGGCTTCTGGTGTACTATGCTTTTATGGCATAGTGCCTCTCCTTTTTAATTTAATTAAGATCATATTTTCATTATATGCAGATCAATACCAATACAAGAACGCTCTAGAGCAGTTGCCTTTGTCTTTGGTGGGTTGAGCATTGGAAGTGTCATGGGGTACTGAATGAGCTAACTCTGATGATATTTTGCATGGTTCTTTATAAATTTATATTGTTGATGGCTTCTTATGAATTATTTTTATATCTGCAATTCTAAGATGCTTTTGTGATAAAAAATCAATATTCTACCATGGTCATACTCACTAATTCGTTGTATGAATCCCTGTATCATTTCCTGAGTATGTAGTCAACAGTGTTCCCTTTTTTGTTAAATTTGCTGATTCATTTTATGAATGTCTTTTTCATTATTGAATGAAAATTTTTGTACTTCAATTTTTTTGTAAGAAGAGAGCCTGTAGCATAGTTGGAAGGCACTTTTGTCGCAACCACGATGTTGCTGGTTTGAGTAATGTTGCCAATAAAACAAACTTGGGAAAACTATAATCATTAAACTACCATTAAAAAAAAGAAGGAAAAAAAGAAAAAACAGAAAAACTAAAATTTCCATCTACTTCAATACTAAAACAGACCAACTCATGTGCTTCCCCATGTATACATAATCTTTCTTGTCCTCACTCCCACAACATGCATCATATTATTACATATTTTGCAAGAGAAGCTGTATGATTCTGGGCATTTAATAATTTGTTGTAATTTTCTCAAATAAATAGTTTGGTAAAATTTATAAATTTTGGACACTATCATAACGTGTTTTGGGGTTTCATCGTTAACATTGATGCAATTACAACAATAACAATAATACCACCTTGCTAATAAATTAACACACTAAGATTACCTGTCTAATGATAACATTTTCCCTTTGTTTCTTTGTCTTTCTGCAGTTAGCAACTTATAGCATTGATAGTCATGGATAGAGTTACTAATGGGACCCAAAGCAAGGGCCTTGCTACTTGCTAGTTATTTAAGAAACATTTCAGCTACTTGATATTTTTACCTCTCAAAATGTGTGGTAAACTGGAAAAGGAATTCACGTGTATCTTTTTTCCGACAAAATTAGAATATTGGCCGATTTGGGACTAAAGGGTTGTTTTATGATCATAGTGGCTTTTTGTGGCATGTTTTTCAGGTTTGGTAGCCATTCAAGGATCCAGGTTACTAGAAATTCTGGCAGTTTGGGAGGCAGAAACCTTTTTCAGCTCACTTTGTGTTAGGAGCCGGGCACAGCTATTTCACCACTCATCTAGCCATAGGTTAGATCTAGTCAACCGGCATAATATAGTTCACGCATATTCTGCAAATCTGCAGGCTTTGATACCCGGATACTTGTACAAGCCCAACATATCCGTATTGGACTGATACGATACTTGTAATGGTACCTGATACTGCAACGGTGCTTCTAAGCTATAAGTTTAGCATATCCTACTTAGCAAGTCATTTAGCTCTTTAAATTTTCTTACTTCACAATGTAGAAAGTGTTGAAAAGAAACATAAACAATGATAGTTTCATTAATCAAACGTGATCTAAACAAAAAATTAGGACACCCCTATCTGTTCTAGATTTCCAAGAGTGAAGAGTCGTATCCCCAATTTCCGTATCCGTGTCCATACTGGTGTTCGTATCTGGCTACCATAATCTACGGGTTTCCCTATTTGTCACACATAATTTAATAAATCCAGTTGCGCATGCATATCTGGTCAACCAAATTGATCCAGTCATGCATTGTGTGTATATCCAATCAACCCAGTTCTGCATATTGCTTTCCATAATTATAGTCATGCATATTCAACAACTCTACTGTTTTCCATATATCTAATTAATCTTTATCTTTTTATTGCCTTAATTGATATTGTAACAAGTCTAGAATTATACCTTTGCCACATGGTCTCTTTGTTGCTTGTAATGGTGTGTTGACTGTTAAATTTGCAGGCTTCTCCTGGCTCCTCCTATTATCCAAAGTTTTGGTTGGGAATCTGTCTTCTACTTTTTTGGATTTCTTGGAATCTTTTGGTAAGTAAATATATACACAACCTGATATACTTTACAAACTTATCTGATGCTCCATCATCTAGATTGCATTTCAATCTGGCAACATTTGTAGCTGTTGCTGGTTTGGAAACATCAGCTGTTGTCCTTAGAGCATTGGATTCTCTGACATTCATATTTGAGATCTAACAAACTTCTGTTGTAATTCATGTTCTTTTTCATTTGAACATGAAGGTGCTTGGGATTTGAGCTTGTTAAAGAGGAGCAAACCCCATTTGTTGATGAATACACACTTGGTATGTCATTATTTAATTTATTTGTTTTAGTAATTGGTAATTGGTCTTCTCAAGTTCAAATTAGTTGTGAAGTTGTGTTGTCCTTATGTTAGCTTGATGGCGATGACCCTATTGATGTAGCCCAGATAATGGCTATTACTGAAGTTCATCTAAATAAGTTGGAGTGTATTCAGGGGTGTGGACCACATTTTGTTCATGTGAGGAATCCAAGGTCCATGGTTGATCCACTGAGTTTTAATATGTGGTCTCAGGTGTCGATGTAGCTTGATGGTGACCAAGGATCAAAATAGCGGTAGCGGATAGCGTTGCGGCCAGTCGCCAAAACGCTACATAGCGGGCGCTACGTAGCGGTAGCGGGGCTACATAGCGGCGTAGCGGTGTGATTCAAGAAAATTATCAAAAAAATTTGAAAAAATTTCAGAAAATCCAGAAAATTGTAATGAGCTAGAATATGTGTTTGTTTTGCAAAAAAGCCTAAAATAAGGGGGCGTAGCAGTCCCCTAAATGCATGATGTCCTCTATCGCTGTATAATTAAAAAATAATAGTATCATTCCTAATTTTCACATGGTATCATGAGTCAAGATTCAAGACTCAAAGTCAAGACTCAAGAGTTAAGAATTTAAGATTTAGAGAGATTAATCACTAGAGTTAGTGACTCAACAATCAACATTCAACACAATAAATGACATAGTAAATAATAACTTTATAAATAACATTGTACTTAAAGAACTGAGACATGAGAGTTAATATAAAATTGAGATTTGAGAAATGATTAGAGGAATACCTCTACCACCAAAAGTCATATTAATATGAACATAAAAAATTAAATAAATTCAAATAAACAACAAAGAAAGTGTAATTCATGCATGGGATTCATAGATCTAACACTTGGGAGTAATTTTCAAGTGATTTGGTTAGTGTTTCTTAAAGAAAATTTTTTTTTTCAAAAAATAAAAAAATCCGAGAATAAAAAATAAAAAAAAATAAATAAATCATAGAAAATGGGGGGTTTGATCTATGAGAAACAAAAATTTATCACTTACAAGCCATTTCCAAGATATTCATGAAAGAGAAAAGAGGAATAGAGCTATAGATCTAAGAAAATCACATAAAAAATACATTTTGAAAGATGTCTTTTGACTCCAAAGAAGCTGAATGGTCTAGATTTATAGATCTTAATGTGTTTTTGGACCCTTGTTGCCCTTAATTTGAAGAAAGAGGGAGGTAGGACCAAAAAACAGTGGACAGGGAAAAGGAAAGATGGAGACAGGAGTGAAAAATGTAGAAGAATGGGCGTCAGGGTATTTAAATAGGCCCAGCAGGAAAATAGCGGCAAAATAGCGGCCGTAGCGGCTACGGCCGCTATTTTCCCGTAGCGGCCGCTACGGGTGTTAGCGGCGCTAACACCTCCGTAGCGTAGCGGTGCCGGCCGCTACGCTTTGTAGCGGCCGCTATTTTATTCTATGATGGTGACCATATTGGCAGATCCTGCATAATGGCTATTGTTGAAGCTCATCTAAGTAAGCTGCAGTGTATTCATGGTTATGGAACACATTTTGTTCATGTGAGGGATCCATGCTCCATGATTAATCCACGTGGTTTTAATATGTGGCCTCAGGTGTTGATGTGCCTCCAGGGAGTAGGGACAGTTCAAACCGGTTTTCATGTAAATATTCCTTGGAAACTCAATGAACAAAGAATGGAAGAAAGGAGAGAAAGGAGTTTGAGGCTGGAATAGAAGAATGATCTAATCCACTAGTCAAGTTGATCATCCCTATATCATTTTATCTTATTTTCTACAAATTACAAAAGAACCCTTCAAAATTTTGATATTTACATGAAGGTCACCAACATTTTATAAATTATAAATAGGTCCCTATTCTGTAACTCATAACTCCCACCTTCAAGTTGGTGCATAGATATTGATCATGCCCAGCCTGGAAAAAATATTTTGTAACTTCGCTTTATTCACAGCCTTGGTGAGGAAATTTGCTAATTGGTGTTCAGTGTGAACTTTAAGAAGGAACACATCCTCTTTTTTCAATTTTCTCCCGAATGAAGTGACAATGAATCTCCACATGTTTTGTCTTTTCATGGTAGACAATATTGTTGGCAAGTTTAATTGTTGAAATGCTATCAAAGTACAGATTCATCGGACCTTCTTGCTTGAAATCTAACTCTTCCAACAATATTCGTAGCCATAGCAATTAGCAACATCCATGAGCGACAGCTCGGTACTCGGCTTTTGCACTAGACTTTGTAGTAACAACTTGTTTCTTACTTTTTCGGGAGACTAGATTTCCTCCAACCATTGTGCAGTACCTTGTTGTGAACTTTCTATCTATCGACGATCTAGCACAAGTAGCATCAATATATGCCATGGCCTTGGCATGCCCATGAGACTTGTATAGGATTCCTTGACCCGCCGATCCTTTTAAATATCTAAGAATCCTAGGTATTATAGCTAGATGATCAATTCTTGGAGAATGCATAAATTGACTAATCAGGCCAACAACAATAGAAATGTCAGGTCTAGTGATAATTAAATAAATCAGTCTCCCCACCAACCCCTAATACATTCTCGTCTTGAAGCAGCTCTCCACTTTCATGTGAGACCATGATTTTCCTCTATTGGAGTATCTGCTGGTTGAGCACCCAACTTTTCAATTTTTGCAAAAAGATCAAGGATATATTTTCTTTGTGAAATAACATTCCCGATTTTCACCTTGCAACTTCAATTTCTAGAAAATATTTCAATAAACCTAGGTCCTTGAACTCAAACTCCTTTTTCAAAAAACTTTTTAGTCGAGAAATTTCATCAATGTCACTTCTAGTGACAACTATGTCATCAATATAAACGACAAGTATGACCACTTTCATATTCTTTTTTCCACAATGATTGTGTGATCTGCATAATACCTTTGGAATCCATACTTAATCACGGCTTGACTAAACCTTTCAAACCAAGCTTTGGGGAAACTGTTTGAGTCCATATAAGGATTTTTTCAGAAAACAAACTTTGTCTTCTTGTCCCTTCACAAGAAATCTAGGTGGGGGATCCATATAAACCTCTTCCTTCAAATCCCCATGAAAGACTTCATTTTTCACTTCTAGTTGATACAACAACCAATCAAAATTTGCTGCAAGAATAATAGCAACTGAATAGAACTCAGTTTAGAAACAGGAGAAAAAGTTTCAAAATAATCAACACTATATGATTGGGTAAATCCCTTAGCAACAAGTCTTGCTTTCTGTCTGTTGATGGTACCATCGCGATTGTACTTTTAGGTGAATACCCATTTACACCCAACTGTATGTTTCCCTTCTGGAAGAGCAGTTAACTCCCATGTATGATTCTTTTCAAGAACATTCATTTCCTCCATTGCCTCTCTCTACTTAGGATGAGTCAATGCCTTCGATACATGCTTAGGTATACATTCATTGGCTAGTTTGGAAATAAAGGTCTGATATAAAGGTGACAAATGATTCTATAAAACGACATTATGTATAGGATGGTGAGTATCAGATGGTCTTGTTCCTTTGCGTAGTGCAATAGGAAGATCTAAATTAGAGGAAATACCTGAGTGGGAAACAATTGCAGATGGAGGGAAAGAAGGGTTTGGATCCATATTTGAAGCATTAGACGATGGTTTAGATAAAACAATGGTCTATTTCCCTTTTTCCTCATCGAGTATACTTGCAGTGGCCTTTGGAGCTTATCTCCTACATCACCTTCTTTTTCATCAATGGACTCCGAACCTACTTCCAACTTGTGATCCTGAATACAATGGAGGAGACAGAATCAACAAGAGTTGCAACCTACTTTTCATTCCTTTTTGGTAGTAATTCCTTACTTGCTATGGAATGAAAAGGAATATCTTCCATGAAAGCTAGCATCCATTGTCACAAATAGATGACTCTTATTCCCAGAAGCATAGCGCATCCCTTCTAAGAACTTGGATGTCACACAAAACCGCACTTGACAGACTTTGGATCCAATTTATCTCATTGATGTTTTGGACTATGAACAAAGCATGTACATCCGAACACTTTCAGTGGAACTTGGAACAATGGTGTACAGGGACATAACACTTCTATGGGACTTTGTCCTCCCAATGTCTTTGAAGACATTCTCTTTATTAAGTATTCTGCTATAAGAACTCCATCTGACCTACAAGAGTTTGGAATCTCGAAGAGAAGAGCCCTGGTAACCTCCAACAGGTGTCTATTCTTTCGTTCCGCAACCCTATTTTGCTTTGGTGCACATGCACACGAGGTCTGTGATTTAATCCCATTTTTAGCAAGATAACTTTGAAAAACATTGGAGGTGTACTCTACTGTCAGACCGAAATGCCTTAATTTTTTTTTTTTTTTTGTCAAACTTCACCGCAATCATTTTATGATACGTTTTAAAAGTATCTAGGATCTCATCTTTTGATTTTAGAAGATACACCCAAGTCACCCTAGTTGCATCATCAATAAAACTCATAATATATCGATTACCATGAATAGATGTAATGGGAGCTTACCAGACATCAGAGGGCAAGTATTTTTCTTATTAATATTAACTGAGCAAGTATTTTTCTTATTAATATTAACTGAGTACACTGATCTCTTATGCTAGCAAATTGACAAGTGTCACATCTCAAAATACTGTTTGGCTTAGTTGACCATGACGAAGATGATGATGCCACAAAGACACTTTATTTTCATCAACAACTTCAGTTTGCAATGCTGTTGACTGTATATTCCTCAAGTCCAAGGTGTAAAGACCATTACTCACTACTCCTATTGACACATTGTAAACTTTAAAAGAATTAAAAAACACAGGAAAAATCAGTCAACCACCAGCAACACCTTTAAATCAGCCGACTGGTACAGCAGAGTCATATTTTACTCGTCTTCCACACTCCACAAAGGCATCAACAATTAAAATCAACCCACGAAAATCAGTCAACCACCAGCAACACCTTTGAATCAGCCTACTGGAACTACTGAGTCATACTTCATTCTTGTCTTCCACACTACACAAACACATCAACAGAGACACCAGCACCATAAGAATGCACCAAGAACAGGAGAAAAAAAAAAAAAAAACCTCAACCTGAGAAACACCAGTCGACAGAGTATCAACTGCAAAACAAGTACTGGAGCACTAGAAAAAGCACACAGAATCAAGGGGCTTCTACTGCACACACACCGAGGTCTTCTGTGGACCAAATCATACAAAAAACAGGGCCCCCATCATAAACAAAAAACTATCGACCACCATTCAAACCCAGCCAAACCTACTGTTCTGGTTCAGCGACCTTCAAAAACTTTTTTCTGCATAGATCTGACCCTGTAGTTTTGTTTGCTTGATTGTCTAGTCCTGGATTTGCTGCGCTGATACCAAGTTCAAACCTAGATCTGATTTAGATCTTGGTTTTTCACATAAATATCCCTTGGAAACCCAACGAACAAAGAATGGAAGAAAAGAAAGAAGAGTTTGCGGGAGGAATAGAAGAATGATCTAACCCACTAGTCAGGTTGACCATCCCTATATCATTATATCTTATTTTCTACAAATTACACAAACAACCCTTCAAAATTTTGAGTTTTACACTAAGGTCCCTAACATAATCAGATCTAGGGTTTTCACATAAATATCCCTTGGAAACCCAACGAACAAAGAATGTAAGAAAAGAAAGAAAGAAGAGGAGCTTGAGAGAGCAATAGAGCAATGATCTTACCCACTAGTCAGGTCGACCACCCCTATATCATTATATCTTATTTTCTACAAATTATTGTAAAAGAACCCTTCAGATTTTTGATATTTACACTATGGTCCCCAAAATGTTTTAAATTATAAATAGGTACTATTCTGTAACTCATAACAGGGACATCCCGTGCCACTGTGTTTATTGAATGATTATTTTTGTTCCTTTATAGAATTGAATGAATAATTAATTTTACTAGAGGAATTTTGCCATTTTTAAAATTTGAAAGGCAAATATTGGAACTAAATAGGCTTGCATTAATAGTTTAGCTTGCAGATAAGGCTTAAGATCTTGCAGAGATAAAGCAATGAAAAGGGTTGGAGTAATCCTCGTGCTATTTGTATCTTTAGTTCTTTATACAAAATTTTCTCATTTCAGACATATACCCTCGTTCTTATTCCATTTTGGAAGTTTATGTTCTTCCACATTAGTATCTGCTTGATTTTTCCTTGAGATATTTTGTTTAAGTTTAGTGCTGGAGAACCAATCTAGATCAAATCTGTTTACTCATATTGCATTAGTTGGTGAGGGAGCTATGTGATTCTGCATTTTTTTTCATGAAGTAGATAGCCTCCAAGATGTCTCAAGAACTTTAGGCCAAACTGTGGATTTATAATGACACACAACTTGACCTGAGTGATGAGGTGCTATATCCGTTACGGATCAAAATGGAGACTCTTGTTTAGTTCTGTACCTCGAACCTTGGATTTATGATGATAATGTAAGGATCTGTGGATCCTTATGTTGACTTGAATGGGAGGGAGAAGAAGAGTGCAAACAAAGAGAAGTATTGAGAATTTGTCGTATCCCAAAGAGGGGATTGGCTGCTATATTTATAGTCAATAATTTCCTAATCACAGGCTATGATTGCCTCCTAATTACATATGATTACAGGTAAGAAAGGAAACTGTACAATGTAATTGATATTCTACAGTTGTACATCTGTTGACCAAACCATTAGAGGATCCCATACGTGGGATATCTATTTTTGAGATATGGTGGACTGTTTGTCATGGCCTTTCCAAGATGCGCTTGTAGAGGAGCCTGCTTTGTTTATGCTTCTACACTCCCCCTCAAATTGATGCAGGTTTTCGCTTTGTTTAAGCTTCTATACTCCCCTTTAAATTGATGCAGGTTTTCAAGGAGCACCAATTTGTAAAGAATATAATCATGAGGATCCCGGGGCAAGCTTTTAGTGAACAATACATCTGCCAATTGCTCGGTTGAATAGATATAGGGTGGACAGATTGTGTTGGAGACAACATGTTGATGATTTTAGTAACAATCAATCTCAATGTGTTTAGTGCTCATGAAATATGGTATTCTTTGCAATTCGAATGGCACTAGTGTTGTCTGCATAAAGTGGAGTAGGGTCTTTAAAGAAGACTCCAAACTCTTGAAGAAGACGATGAAGCTAGATAACCTCGCTACTTGCAGAAGACATGGATTGATATTTTGCCTCGGTTGTTGATTTGGAAACAATGCTCTATTTCTTGCATTTCTATGAGATGAGGGGCCAAAAAAGATGCACCATCTTGTTGTCAATTGATGAGTATCAGGACATCCTACCCAATTTGGCATTTGCGTATGCTTGCAATTGTAATGAAGATGTAGAAAGGTAAAGCAAACCACAATCACGAGTACCTTTGACATAACAAAGAATTCGATAAACTACTTGAAGATGCGGTTTATGAGGATTACTGATAAATTGGCTGACAGTTTGAACAGCATGGGAGATATGTGGCTGCGCAATGGTTAAATAGAGAAGATTGCCCACCAATTAACGAAATAAGGTTGGGTCTATACGAGGATGCTCATCTACTTTACTGGTTTTGACATAAAGCTCGAGAGGGGTTGCAAAGTTTTACCATCACCAAGTCTTGTAGATTGAATTAAGTCATTAGCATGCTTGGATTGAATTACCCAAAGGCCATCCTTGTTCTGTGCAGCTTCCAAACTAGAAAATAAGTTAAAGGATTAAGGTCCTTAAAAAGGTATGCATGAGATGAGATTTAAGTTCGGAGATGCCAACTTCATTGTTCCCATTGATTATCATATCATCAACATATATCAATAAGATGCTGTAGCCAAGAGAGGATCTTTGAAAAAAGAGAGATCTGCCATTTGAACTTTGATAGAAGTTTGCTTCTTTGAGGATTTGCAGGGCAAAACTTTTCAAACCAGGCATGTGGATCTTGTTTATAAGGATTTTGTCAACTTACAGACATGTTGTGGGGGGCAAGCATAACCTCGCGGAGGTCGCATATACACAGTTTCCTTGACATTCCCATGTAGGAATGCATTCTTGACATCCATTTATCACAGGCCAATTACGAGCCGCTGCTACACCATGTAAATGCCAACCTATAGTCATTTTAGCAACTGGTGCAAAGGTTTCCATTATAATGCCGTACTCTTGCTTGTACTCTTGGGCAACCAGTCGAGCTTTGTATCTGCCAACATGGTATATTAGCAGCTTGTGAATATGTTTTTGGAATGGGAGTGGGATCCAAAGAAGTAAACAATGCTGGAAATCCATATCTATCTGGTAGGATTGAAATATGACTAGAATGCCGTAAGAGAGGTGCATGAGGATTACATTCACTAGTAATATAATTGCCTTCATGAATTGGCATGGTCGGTGTATCGAGAGGTGCAGCAACAAGGGGGCAGTTGTCATGGACAACGGGCATAGATTTGTGTGATTGCTGGAGGGGAATCTGTCACACCCCACCCTTCACACACGCATGATATTATCCGCTTTAGCCTAAGGCCTCACGGTTTTGCTTTTGATAGACCTCAACCCATCAAAAGGCCTCATGCAAGGTAAAGGTGCAAGCTCTATATATAAACCCATTCATTTTTCTCTTTATAGTTGATGTGGGATTCGAGGTTGTTACAATCCACCCCCTTTAGGGCTGCACATTCCTGTGAAGTAGCCTGCTAGTTCCGTAGCTTGCTAGCCCTCTTGGCCTGCCCACATATGAACTCCCCCACTTGCACCAGACCACGGCAGGGACCCACACTCGAACTAGTCGAAACCTGGTTCTGATACCATTTGTCACGCCCCACCCTTCACACATGCATGATATTGTTCGCTTTAGCCTATGGGCCTCACGGTTTTGCTTCTGATAGACCTCAACCCATCAAAAGGCCTCATGCAAGGTAAATATGCAAGCTCTATATATAAACCCATTCACTTTCCTCTCTATAGTCGATGTGGGATTCGAGGATGTTACAATGTCACATGTTTATCTTATGTACACACCAACTGAATTATCATAAAGTATACAGATTTATCACGTTGGCAGTAATATTCAAATTTCTGTCACATGCTTATCCTATGCAAACTCCAACTGAAATATCATAAAAGAACACAGATTTTATACTATATATATAGGCCTCAATGACTGTCGAACAATTATAATCAAAGAAAAATTTTAGTTCATACCAATCAAGGGGAAAATCAACTCACCAAAAGGCCTCATGCAAGGTAAGGGTACGATCGTACTAGGGCTAAAGCGCCGAATGCCATTAGAACTCCGCAGTTAAACGTGCTTAGGCAAGAGTAGTACTAGGATGGGTGACCTCCTGGGAAGTCCTCACGTTGTAGCCCTAAGGGGGGTGATTGTGACATCCTGGAGTCCCATATCGACTATGGAGAGGCAAGGGAATGGGTTTATATATAAACCTTCACCCTTACTTTGTATGAGGCTTTTTGGTGGGTTGAAGCCCACCAGAAGCAAAACTGTGAGGCCCAAAGCGGACAATATCATGCATGCGTATAGGGTGGGGCGTGATAGAATCAGAGGGTGAAAAGTTGAGAAAGTTAAAAAACTTGGATAGTAGAGATACTAGGTGGCTGGAAATGAAATGGAACGTGGTCTAAGATAAAAACATTCCGTGACATCTAGAGCCGTCGTTCTTTGGAATCATAGCATTGAAAACCTTTTTGTTCATCACTGTAGCCAAGAAACATGCAATGAGTTACTTGAGGTGACAATTTGTTGTGCTCAAGAGATGGGAGTTGGACAAAGCATGTCTCCCAAAAACCCTCAAATGTGAGTAGGAAGTAGTATGACCAAATAGGCACTCAAATGGGGAGACTTTACTCAGAACAAAGCTAGGTAATCTGTTGATATTATGCACTGCGGTATGAGCTGCCTCACACTAGAACATAGTGGGGGACAAGGGATTCAACAAGGAGAATTCTAACTGTTTCTAGAAGATGACAATTCTTTCTTTCTATAACCCTATTTTGTTGTGGTGTGATGAGTCTGAACATTGGATCTTAATGAATTTTTGAAATTGATTGCTTACCTCATTATGGAATTGTTGAAACATGGAAAAAACTTCAGATTTAGATTTCAAAAAATAGACCCATGTGTAACGACAATGGTCATCTATAAAAGTAACATAGTACTTGTATCTATAAAAGCCTACTCAAGTGAGGGGCAATTCCCCAGACATCTGTCTGTACTACATTGAATGGGGCAGTAGCACGTGAGTAATGATTAGGAAAAAGGAATGCATGACTTTTTCTTAGGCAACATGATTTGCATTTCGACTTGGAAAAATTAGAAACCATAGAACTTGTAATAGATTTATCCAAATATCAAAGTTAGAAGGAAGACAACAAATATGCATTATTCAAATGACCAATGCATTTATGCCAAGTGGTCCATATATTATTTAAAATACTCATAGACGATATAAAGAACTATTGTTGTCCCATTTCCAAGAGAAACAGCCTTCCATGCTTACTATTTGTCCCGATCACCTTTCCAGTTTGTCGTTCTTGTATGACACAACCAGAAGGAGAAAAGTTAACTAGATAACCACAATCAACAAGTTAGCCAATAGAAATGAGATTTGCAGCCAAATTTGGGACAAAATAAACATTGGGTAGGGTAAGGGTTCCAATGGATATAGTTCCCATACTAGAAATAGGTAATTGATGACCATTTTCATTGGTGATGGAATCATGGCCACCATAAGGTTTTTTGTTATGCAAATTTTGGGCCACAAGAGGTCATGTGTTTTGAGACACTCGAGTCTAAGAAGCATGTGGTAGATGTGACAGATGTCTATCATGAGGTCAATGAGTGAAATGCAGGGAATGCAGAGGAAGAGGACAGACCACTAATACCCATAGAGGTAAATGTTGACGCCACAAAGGAATTGATTAATTAATTAAGTCTCGAATATAAGCAGTTGTCAATGTGATGGAACTGGTACCAAAGGAAGCCGGGTCAACTTGAGTGGTATTCTGAGCCTCAAGTGCAGTAGGGCAATGCTTTGGAGTTTGTTCCTGTTTCTTGTCAAGCCGTTTTGTGTAGTTGGAAATAATATGTCCATTGCGTTTGCAATAGTTCTAGAATAATTTCTTCTGGTAGTCTTGTGCCACACGTCCATACTTCTTGCATTCAAAACACTGTGCTTTCTATCCTCGGGTAAAAATGGCTGTCTCATCAACTTGTGATGGGCTCAATTGTGTGAGAAGTGCCTTCAATTCTTCAGGAAGGAAATGATAAGATAAAAGGCGGGTCACAAAGGACCTCCTGGACACTTGTATCCTGGTCGGGTGAGATTTCCCGATTCAAAAGTGCAGCCCTCACAGGCTTAAATTTCGGACGGAGATTCATTAGGAACTGGCTAACATGGGGTTCTTGTAATTTGAGGGCTTGGGGAGGAAAATCTGCCGAGATAGATTGGAGGAGCATTTGGTCCTTTGCTGTCCATAAGGTCAGAAACCTATTGTAGTATTCCCATATGGTTTTATCATTTTGGCAATATTTTACCAATTCTATGTCTAGATAAAATCTTCGGGCTTTATTTTGTTGATGATAAATTTTCTTCATTTGTGTCCACATGTCAGAAGCTTTCGTAAAAGCTTGAAGTGCCATTGTGAAGGAAGGATCAATAGAGTTAAGGAACCGGGTTACAACTTTAGCATTCTGTTGATTCCAAGTGGCAATTGTTTTATCGTCTACAACTATTGTACTAGCAGGATTTGCAACTGGTTTGGTATTTATTCCATCCAAATACCCTAACATCACTTGTCTTTCAATAAAATTTTTAAGATGGAATACCCAAGACATGTAATTGGTACCATTGAATTTGACAGAAATTACATCAACTTTGTCCATATAATACCTAGCAAATAATGTTTAGAAGGATTGATAGATTTTGAATTTCCGTAGAAAAAATGTGTAGTGGTGTCCCAAAAAATTGCAGCAAAAATGAATTTTGCTTACTGTAGTGATGTGTTTTCTCTGATCAAGGTTCCAGGTTAGATTGCTGGCCAAAATTTGCAACTCTAGAAGGAGAAACAGTAAATTCCAATGGTTGGATCTGATATGAAGGCCTCAAGATTGAAACTATTGTTGAAAACTGACAAACGAAAGATGTTGGTAGAGCACTAACCTTTGGGATGGATATAATGCCAGAAAAATTTGGAATATTCTCGGAAATACGGGTCGACCAAGGTGGTAGAGTTTTTTGGAGATGTTGTGATCTGAGGTGGGGCCGAGTGCAGTAAATGGCTGCAACAGTATAGAGTGTTGGATCAAAGAGTTCTCCTTGCACATATAAGATCAAATTTGTTGTTGTGATTTGCTGACTTACTGATTTGTCTCACCTGTTTTGATGAACAGAGAGGGAAGCACTGCAGTCTTCCTATTTTCTGTGTAATACTGGACGACAGAATGAAGGAAGAAATGCAATGCAGTCTTCCTTCCTTGTTGGATGCTGTTCTTCTACCCAAAGAAAAGATTCAGAGAGTCCCCGGATCTCTGATACAATGTAAGGATTTGTGGATCCTTATGCTGACTAGAATGGGAGGGAGAAGAAGAGCACAAGCAGATAGAGAAGTTTTGAGAATTGCATCGTATCCCAAAGAGGGGATAGATTGCTATATTTATATTCAATAATTTCCTAATCACAGGCTATGATTGCCTCCTAATTACGTATGATTACAGGTAAGAAAGAAAACTAAACAATGTAATCGATATTCTACAACTATACTTGTGTTGACCAAACCATTAAAGGATCCCACACATGGGATATCTATTTTTGAGATATGGTGGGCTGTTTGTGGGCCTTCCAAGATGGGCCTGCAGAGGAGCCCACTTTGTATATGCTTCTACAGATAATTGTTAAGAAACGGAGGGAGATGTTTTATAACACATTCTATGTCCAGAACGAACTAAAAGAGCCACTAGACAGGTCTTTAAATAAAATAATTCTAGGATATATTGGAAGGCTGATGTAGAAGATCTCCTTAATTGGTTTAGTGTGGTCAGTAAATGAAGCTTGCTGACTTCAAGTTATAAGGTAAGGGCATCCGCATGGTGGAAAGAATTGCAACAAGAAACGAAAAAAGAAGGGAAAATACTGCTTGGATGAAATTCATTGAGAAATGAGGGAGAATATTTTTCTAACTAATTATGTACAAACCTTTAAAAAAAGTGCAATCTTTTTTTGGGGGCTAAGAGAATGGAGAGTTGATGGATATGCATAAGAGTTCTGTTACATTGTTGCTCATAATGGCTTGACTGAGATTTTAGAGAAAAATAATCGGTGAAGTATTTGGACTTGTCATTGATGCATGATATACAAATGATCCAACATGGGCAGTACTCCAAAACCTAAGAAGTAGCCCTGATCATTAGGAAGCAGTAAAAGACCCATTGTGTTGAAATTGTTTCAATATTATTATATGGGTTCTAAATAATGATGAACTAGGGTTAGGAATTGAGGTTTGCATGGTATGGATTAGGGGTGTACAAAAACTCCGTTGATCCATAAAACCCAACTGAACCGATCTGATCCGCGGACTTTTAACCGAACCAATGGTTAATGGTTTGGTTATGGATTGAAAAAATCCTAATCCGTTAGTAACGGTTCGGTGATGGATTTTACCTTTCATCTACGGATTTAAAGCGAACTGAACCTTTGACATAGAATATATAGATTTTTTTCATTTTTATATAAAAAAATGTTGAGCGGCAACATTCTAGGTATTGATCATCCAACTTTTAATCTTAACCATTTACTGCTCCATATAAAGCCAACGGATTTTGCCCCTAAATCCCTAATTGCCCCTCACTTTCAAACTTTCCTCATCTCTCTTGACTTTCTAAAGCACTGCTGTCACTGTCAACCACCACCACTCTCAAGATTAGCTGGCCACCATGGTATGAAACCCTCCTCTCATCTCTCATCAGTCTTTGGATTGTCACCGCTGATGGACTCGAGAGGGCCCTCCTTCCCCATCTTCCTCTTAAGGTTGGCTTTGGCCTTGCTGACCTCTTCCACCTTGTCCCGAGCCACCTTGTACTCGTTTAATGCATAGTCGTAGTCTCCTTGGTAGACCTTCATCGCTTCTAGAACCTTTTTCTCGATCGTCTTGCTTAGATGGTGATAGGGTTTATTTTTTATTTACTTCTATTTTTTAAATTGAAATTGAATGGTTTTAATTGAACTGAAATGGTCTTCTATGGTTTGGTTTTTAATAGGTAGTGGTTTGCCTACGGATTATAAAATTGTAAAACCATAGGTACCGGTTTGGTTGGTGGATTAGTGTAATGACCAAAGAATTTGGAGCTTTTCAGATTTTTAACCTGTACTCAAATTTATAACAACACAACATAAATCAAATTTGAATGAGCATAAAGGTCCAACAGCATTCATTACTTAAATCATTAAGTGTATTAGAAGTCATAATAAAAGCTATTGAGTAAAAGGCAAGTCTCTTAATCAAGTAGAGGAAATATCTAATTGTTGGGCTAATCCCATCTACGAGTCTAAACATTATTCCTTACACTTTGAATCAGCCATGCATGCCAAAATCCACCGGTTGATCTCTGTCATTCCCCATAACTTCTACGATTGCATTACCTAAAGTTGGGTGAACCACTGGTGGGTAACACTAGTGAGTAGAATAAGTAAACGCTAAGGTATAGCATATTTTCCGTCATTAATATGAGCACATATAATATTAAATAATGTATTGAGAAAATGTCCTAATCAATTCTTTCTTGAGTATCTTTCCACCTCAAGCAATGAATAGTTTTGATACCATACACGGGTGTATCTATATTTCCGCCAACAACATGGCTTATTGTCCATCATGATTGTTGAGCTTGCATTAATCCAATCCAATACCCCTTCATGGAGTATCTATGTTTTTGTTAACAATATGGCTTATCATCCACCATGATTATTGAGCCTAATCTGATACCCACACATGAGACTATCTACATTTCCGTCAACACTATGGCTTATATTACCACCATGATTGTTGACCCTACCTTCCTCGTTCAAACATCCACAAGAAATTCTTAATCACACATGATATAATTTTGTAAAGATGAAACAAGTTAAGAATCACAATTAATATTTGGTAAACAAAGGGCTTCACTTTTGGTCTAAAGGAAACGTCTGAACATTGGGCCACACTAGTCTAGTATTTATGTAATGTTAGGTTCATTACATTATCATACTGTATATATATCTCAAAGTCTTAGCGGGGTTCGTAAACATCACTATAAGTAACAACAGGGGCCCAACTGTAAATTTCCTAAGTTTATAAGTGCCTTTACAAGTCGACAAAACCCATAGAAATATAGAATCCCACATGTTTTTACCATCAGGAAAAGGGGTCTCGCCAGGCTTGACTTGGATCCGTTCCATTGTGGAACTTAATGGTCCAAATCACATGGGACCATCACCCTTGGGGTCACCCTAGGGTCCACTAGTAGGTGTGGGGACCTGATTTTTGATCGGGTGGCCCACAAGGATTTCTATCCCAAATACATTCAGGGCTGTTTTGACGAGTACAAACTGTAAAAAACTCAAATCTCGGCCTAAATTTCAATGGAATCTGTTTTTATGGAAATAAAGCCTTAACTGAAGGTTAAAGCAAGACCAAGGCAGCCATCTACTCAAGTTTTTGCGTCTGAAAGGTAAGTCTCAATGACTATTTGCCCTCTTGTAAGGTCGTCACAGTAATGAGGAGTCTTCTTCTCCACATTCGATGGCTAAGTTGAGTTAGTTTCCAAACTTGTATAGGGTTATTAATGTCGAACACTAATTCCACTTCATATTATTCGATCTGATTCATCATTGGATGGTTTATCTAGGCCCCATAGATTAATTCGACCAATAAATCATGTAATAATCACTATAGCAATTATGTATTTGACAGGTATAATCACTTTGATGATCAATTCCATCATGGTTTCATTATATAATAGAATCCTTAGGCCATGGTTCCTCGAATTCAACTTTTCATCAAACAATAGAGAGTTCTACTGACCTAGTGTAGAAATTGGTTGATCGAGCAGTGATCAGTCTCACGCCGGACATCTGCTACGCGTCTCGCTGTTGATCTTCTTCTTTCTCTTCGCGATCCTCTTTTTCTTCTAACAATTTCACAATTGAGATCAATCTTCTCTCTCTCTCTCTCTCTCTCTCTCTCTCTCTCTCTCTCTTTCTCTATCGTTGATGTGTAGAAGAAAGAAGAGCAAGCTTCCATATATATACTAGTGTTTAGATAGTTCTACACTAGGAGTCTTGTTTGGGCACTACCACAGGAGTCCCACTGCGAATGTATTCTTGAGAGAGTCTTGTTTGGGATTCTCATACTCTTAATGATCTAGATCTAGCCTAACTATAGACTCACTGAGAGTCATGATCTTCCTCCAATAGCATGTAGGTATTTTGATCAGAATAAGAATTCCACTGAGACTTAAGAAATCCTAATGAGGATATTACAATTAAGCTTAATTCGCACCAATCCGAGCCGTGTACACCCCTAGTATGGATGACTTGGGTTGCCAAGCATTGGATGATCCTTTGTTGGGAAGCGTAAATGCTGGGATGAAAAATGAATCAATGGGTAAGGAATTGTTATTTATCAAAAGTGTGGTGAGTTCAACTACATTTCCTCAAGAATGCCAATAGAAGCTAGTGGCAATTTGCAGCATATGACGATGATGGGATGTTTCCTCAAGATTATTTTATCAAATGTAAACTTCTAATGCCAGTCCTCTTGTTCCATTCCTTCAACTCATTCCCTCAAATTACTTTATACCATGAAAAAAAATTACTAATATGGTTTATTGGAAAGTATATTTCTCCTTTTCACAACCATTACTCTTTGCATTGATTGGTTATATATATAGAGAGAGAGAGAGAGAGAGAGAGAGAAGAGGGGGGGGGGGGGGGGCGGGGGTGTTGATGTTGGATCTTCAGGAAATTGGGGAGCCAACATAGCAATTTGATCGTTGTAAGATTTCTCATCTTGCTTAAGCGAGGAAATTGGAGAGCCAACATTGCAAGTTGATCCGAGTAAGATTCCTCATCTTGCTTAATTGAACATTGTCCAATTCTAATTGGTAGCATTTGGAAAAATTGGTTTGTACATAACAAACCCGCAGGGTAATCCGACACTGATTTTGTTGTCCCAGATTTTGCTAAATGCAGCCCAATGGATGGTTCTTTGGATTTTGCTAAATTCTATCAAGAAGGGTCTGCTTGAATGCACATATATCTGAAGTTGACAATCCATGAAAAAGAGACAGGGCTCTGATATTATGTAATAAATCTGAATCTAAAATGAAGGAATTGTGTGATAATGAGAATGATTCCACTACATGTATTCACTGTCATATGCTGGTTACAACAAGTGAGAAAGACCTCGTAAACTTAGGTTATCTACAGCACCTGTTGTAGATGTGGTGGTCCTAGTGATTCATAAAAGACAACCTTGCAAATGCTTTGCTGGAGCTTACAAAACTGCATTCCACCATCTTTCCTTATCAGTGATGACCATGTAATAAAATAAGCTGATTTTGCCACAACAATCCACTCTCTGCCATAAGGTTATCAGCTATTCCATAACATGGATACTCTATTTGTGCTTTAATTTTTATCTGCTTAAAATTGTTCACTAGAAGAATTATAGGATGCATTTCTTGCAGGAGCTCGTAAGATTGCTAATGGGTCTGTCTCAACATCTGTGTTTAGTAGCAACAAATCATGGGAGTCATCCTTTAGAGAACTGGGCACATCACTTAAGGTATGGTTCAATCAACAAAAAGGTATGGTTCAATCAACAAGGCTGAAAAAAGTGCAAATAAATGATCAAAATGTTTGGAGATGTGGACAGAGATGAACTTCAATCTACTGTTGTGTGAATAAATGATAATATGAAGCTAACAAATCGATAGATGTGTTTTATGGTCAACTTATGCCCAGAAATGTGAATGCAGCACTCCATATGATGTGCTTTATAAAACATGGAAAGACAAACTTATAGCAACATGGAAGTCCATGATAATTTGTTCTTCGTACCCCACACATCCACACAATCTTAATGGATTGATTTTGCAAAACCATTATGCTTCCACATACACATGGATTTAAAATTCAGCCAAATCTGAGTCATTGTTAGAGTTGGAATGGAGTCGGCTCCTAGTGAGTCTAGTTCAATAAACAGTTTGGAGAAATGTAGTTAGATGAGTCTCATAGAACTTGGACGAGTGGTCTGAGTCAGGTCACCAATTTCAGCTGCAACGTTGATGTTCACAAGTCAACTCTTTATTGGGGTATTCTTTTCCCCTTTTATGGCATTGCAGAGCTGGAGGGATATATATGGGTTCCCTTTATTTTATTTTATTTGATCTAACTTCAAATTTGCGGAGATCTAATTCTTGCAAGATCCAAGGTACAGTGCATACAAAATTCTCATCTGATGTCTTGATTATCGAGCTATATTTTGTCTTCAAACTTTGTGTCTCCTGATTTTGGATCATTACACCGGAGATCTCTTACCTTGACTTTCTTCGATCAAAACCTCAAATTTGTGGAGATCCTAGGCTTGAAGATTAATTTGGGACTCCATTCTGGAACAGTATATATGTTCTTTATGAAGGCTGTATGACCATTACCTTGAGAAATTTGTAGTTCTGTCATATTTTATTAGTTCCACTAAGGTTCCAAGTCTGAATCCCTTTGCATCTGATGTTCGTCTTGAGTCTTCACCTTTTGGTTAATCTCATGTTTTATTAGTTCCACGAAGGTCCCAAGTTCGAATCCCTTTGCATCTGATTCTCATCTTGAGTCTTCACCTTTTTGGTTAATCTCAATGTGAGTACTGCTTGTATTCCCTACTGTGTTTTTTCTTTCCTTATATTAAATTTGGAGGATATTAGTACCAGTCACCTTTTGGTTAATCTGAATGTGAGTACTGCTTGTATTCCCTACTGTGTTTTTTCGTTCCTGATATTAAATTTTGAGGATACTTGTACCAGTCCCTTTGATCAAAAACAACTTAAATTGTGTCGTAGTCTAATTCATTGTAGTTTTTTACTTTTTTTTTTTAACTTTTCCTGAAAGTAGCAAGACTATATTCATTGAAAAGGGCAAAAAAGAAAAGAAATGAAAACTATGTTATGTTTTCCAAAATTACTGTCTACATGGTGTAGTAAACTACAAACAAAACGAAATGATGAACTAACAGTAAGCTGAAAGTACCAGGTGCACAAAGAAATGGACACTACCCATTTAATTGATGAATGATGATTCAAGTATTAATTTTCCTTCTCTGGCCAACCCTACCTAAACTTTGAGGTTTTTGTAAAGGCAGTAGAAATACTTTTAAACACTCCCCCTTAGCTGAAACCTGGTCGGCACACATTTTGCATCACATTTTAGTGCTGAGTTGTTCTTCCTAAGATTCAAACTTGCAACCAGTTGGCTTTGATGCTATATTAAATTTCCTCTGCTAAACAATCATTCCAAAACCTCAAGGCGTCAGTAGAGACTGCAGAAATTCTTTTCAACAGCAAGTAGTTGAATCCTACACTTGTTCTTGAAATAAACTCTACACTTCAAAGCCAAAATCAATATGTCAAATTCCAATCGTGCAAGTTTAAACCCTAGAATCTTACACCCTTTGTATTTGCATCTAATCTTCAACCTCAAAGCCACAAACCAGCATTTAAAAAAATGGAATCGGGGCCAATGCTGAGTCCAAGTTGGGTTATGTCCACCAGAGCTTACCAAAAAAATCAAGAAAATGAGGAAAAATATAAATAGGAAAACCTTACTCCCAGGCAAGAATCCAGAGAAAGCAGTTGTGTGATGGTGATGTGGAAAAAGGGACAAAGAGAAAAGGAAACAAGAAGAAGAAAGTAACAGCAGCAGCAATAGGGAAAGCAGTTGCAGCAGTAGCAACAGAGGAAAGTAGTTGCAGCAGTAGCAACAACAAAAATAATCAGTCGCAACAAAAGAAAGTAGCAGGCCAGCAACAACTAAATGCAGAGCAGTAACAGAAGGATCGCAGCAGCATTGCAGAGCAACATCAGGACAACAACTGCAGAAAACAAACCACCGCCACCCAAACCCCTCACCCCCACCCCCACCCCCACCCCCTCCTTGATGACTGCAGTGCTGTCTCCTCTCCCTTTCTTGATCTAATGACCTAATCTGAAACCCTTTCCCCACTTTTTTATAACTTTATATTGCTCTCCCCCTCCTTTATTTAAAGATTTAAAAAAAACAAACCTTTTGAATAAAACATTAGGTCAAGAAAGGGAGAGAGGACCAAAAGTCTGACTAAGTCCCATGTCCTACTGGTCGGACATGGACTGCCTGTCAGTGCAAGAATTCTACCTTTGGTCAATTGTTGCTTGATTTTTGGTCCAAATGGTCTCCATTCAATCTGAAACTTTAGGAAACACTTCTTAAACATATTCTTGAACTCTTAAGGAAGATTTCATTAAGATTTGACTTTTGAAGTTAACCAAACATTGCCTTTTGACCCTATTTTTGATCAATCGGAGATGGACCATTTTTTTCCATCTTTTTCTTGGATTTCAGTTCAAATGACCTTTGTTTGCTCCGAAACCTTGAGGAATATCTTTAGAACTTGTTTTCTAACTTTGAAGAAGCTTTCACCTTGTTTTGGTCTTTGGAAGTTGACCATATGTTGATGGCGGGTCCGTGTCCGATCGGTCAGACACAGACTCTGATTTTGAGTTATTTGTTTGCTTTGAAACTTTGAGGAATATCTTTGGAATGTGTTTTCTAACTTTGAAGAAGCTTTCACCTTGTTTTGGTCTTTGGAAATTGACCAAATGTTGACCGCTGGTTCCATGTCCAATCGGTTGGACATGGACTCTGATTTTGAGCTATTTGTATTATTTTGCATCTCTGGTGGCTTTGCTGCTTTGGGGCCTTTTATTTGATCATGGAAGACACTTCTTGACTTTTGTTTTGAAGGAGTTGGAGGCTTTGAATCTTGATTTTGCTTCTGAGTGATTAGATGTGGCAGCTATTGGTTTGATTCTCTGACTTCTTGAACTCAAAACTCCCATCCTTTAGTCAAATGACATATGACTGCCTTGTATTTAAACATCCTCTTATTTGACTCCTTTGGAATTGGTTCTTGATATTTTTTAAATTAATTTTGTTTTGAGACCACGTGATTTTTTAAATCTCAACAACAACATCGGTGAAGCTTGTATAATTTTGCTAGGTCAAGAGTTTATGGAACAGAATGAAGGCTCAAAAGGTCCTCAAGGGCTGGATCAAAGTATGATTGGTTCATATCATGTTTTAGACCAAAATAGTGCCTTAGAAATCATTAAAACCAATGATCAAAATAGTGGTAGCGGTTGGTGTAGTGGTTGGCTGCCAAAACACTACGTAGGGGGTAACGGTGTGATTCGAAAAAATTGTCAACAGAATCTGAATAAATTCCAAAAATCCAAAATATTGTAAAAAACTAGAATGTGTTTATTATTATTATTATTATTATTATTATTATTATTATTATAACTAAGTAACTAAGATGGGTTGGGTTGGGTTGCGGGGGGAGGGGGCAACTTGGAGAAGAAATATGGTAAAAATGGAAGAAGAGAAGTAAAAAGAGATAAAGGGAACCCTTTTGTAAGTCATTGACTGGGTTTTATACCCTTGCCGCTACATAGCAGTGCCAACACTCAAATAGCATTGCGGCCCTTCTCGCTATGGCTAATATAGCCATTACTGCACTATGTAGCGGTTGCTATTTTGATCCATGATTAAAACTATGCTTAAAGCTACGAAAAGGGTTTTTAAATTTTCTCCAGCTAAATGCATGAGGGTTTTGTAATTTGTGAAAATTCTATTTGTAGAATTTAATAGTGAACAGGCTGTTTGGTTGGGCCAAATTAAATGGATCAAACTGGACCCAAACGCACGGGATGCCCATACCAATTTGGTTGCCCAACGCGGTGCTTTAAGATGTTATGGTCTTTCTACCAAAAAAAAAGGATGGTATGGACCACATTTCTTTACCGCCGACCATGTGAGGGCCACAAGCCAAAAAATCCAGACAACTCTCGGTTATTAATGATCCAGACAGCTATAAGATTCTCTTTTTTTTTTTTTCCTTCAATCAAGGTTATTAATGATCTAATATCTAGGGCATGTAGATAATGGCTGAGGAGGGAATGATATAGATGTTGAGATTTCTCGGCAAAACCTATCTTAACCTTGTTGGCTGCTGTATGGGAACCTTTCAGAATTTCAGCATACTGTTTTGGTATTCAATAAAGTTTTCTGGGATTTTTTCCTCTCTCCTTGGTCAAGCAACTATTTCCCTTGGATAGAGAGAGCGTCTCCATGGTCAGTTGGTTGTGTTATTTTAGTTCCTTGCTGATTGCTAATTTTTTGAATTTATGTGAATTTTCTTGATTTTCTGGTTTGCTAATTTTGGGACCTCCATTGTCTGATTACATTAATTGGGACCACTTTACCTGGTATCAGAGCAAATAGATCTTACATTTTGTTTGTTGATTCTCTCTCTCAAATCATACCTCCTTGACGTTTATGTGGTCGTAGGCAATTGATAGAGAGCAGTTGGTCATGAACTGGATCCATTGAAATCAGAATTTAAGAATGTAAGTGAACAATTGACCATGCATAGAGTGGATTGAGCTTCTGAATTATTGTGCTGATTTTAATGATTGTTGGAAGGGCAGTGAATTTGTTATCAATCTGTTTTTTAATTGGTATCTGCCTGTTTGTGAAGATATTGAATAGGATTTAAATATGAAATTGGAGATTCCTTAATATTACGGAATAATGAATGTAGAAGAGTTTAATGATCGGTTAAATTTAGTTGAAAAGATTTCTGCATATGAGGAATTGAGAAATAATAAAAGGTCAAGCTCATAGCAATCAAGCTTTGTGGAAAAGCGATGCATGGTGGGGACAATTGTAAAAGTCCCATCAATGAATGGGCAAACCCTCAATCACTTCATGGGCGAAGATGAAGAAAAATATGAAAGGGTACTTCCTGCCAACTTTAGACGATCAATGTTCATGTGATTGCCTTTATTGCAACAAGGTGATTGCTGTTTGGATGAATAAATGGAACAGTTTTAGTATTTGGCGGCCCAGAATGATGTTACGGAAGATAGCGACAAGTTGCTTGGTTGATACTTGGGTGGATTGCAACCAACCCTAAGTAGGGCAATGTCCATCAATCTGTGCTAACTAAATAGAGGCCTTTTAGTGGGTGAGAACCATTGAAGAATCCCTACTGATAGAGATTCCTTAACTATACCAGTTAAACGATTTGCTTGTCTTGGACTAAGGATGCAAGTGGATCTGGAGCTAATGGATAGGGCATCAAAGAGGACCGGGTAGGAAACTGATCAACTCAACCCAGCCAAATGGTTAAATGAGCTGCTAGTGTAGGCGGTGAAGGCAAGGGCAAGGTGACCATCCACTGCTGCAACTACGAGGAGTGTGGTCACATATCGTCAGAATGCAGGAAGCAGGACATCTATGTTGTTGAACGAGAGGAAGAGTTAGATGATATATATTATGTTTGTTGTGGCGTTGTTCCAATGGACGTTTGCCACACATTATTGGGTAGACCTTGGCTATATGATCGTAGAATAATATATGATGATTACAAAAATACCTTCACTTTCTGCAAAGATAATATGAATATTGTTTTGGTTTTATGCCAGGGAGGTCAGTTTTCATTGACCTAGAGAAAATCCTATGATAGGCTAGATTTGAGTATATAGGGCAAGCTGGAATGTGCTGGGATATATTTGAAAAAGTGCAACCTCTTTGAGGATTTGGCATAGGATAGACTTCAATGGCGAAATAGAACTCATGTATTGACTTGATCATAGTTGGGACAACGCCAATGTTAGGTAATGATTTCTATTAAGAAGATGAGAAAATGAAGAGGATACAAGCCAGGAAGAGAAAAGTTCAGGTGTAAACTAATTGTAGCTACACTCTACAACAAACGAAAATTACATAATAGTAGTGTAAAATGATGACCCCCTACCCACCCCCTATTTCACCAAAAAGTCTGCGAAGCCATTAGCGAATTGTTCCACATGACAAAAAACTACCAGCAAAGAAGAGGGCAGTGACCTAATCTCTTGAAAGTAAAAATGGAATTTGCAAGGCCTGTCATCCGAAGAATGCATCCAAGAAATAGCATTTGATTAGTCACTTTCTGTGATAAGTAATGTTGGAAATCCTTAGCAAAAAATGCAAATAACTTCCAAAATGGCTAACCCCTTTGCTTGATTGGAATTTTTATTTCGAACATTTTTCGAACAAAATTGAAACTTTTCCTTCACTGTAACAAATGACATTGCCTATGCCTGCTGGTCCTAAGCTTGCTGCTCCATCCACATTGAGTTTCAAATAGCCAACTGGGTAGGGGACCAAGAGTGAAAAACCTTCTCTCCAACTGGACTACAATCCATGAAAGCCTCTAATTATGAACTATGTTAGCTCTCGAATTTCTTTCCAACTACATGCCATTTTTCTAATCTCAAAGGTACAATGTAAAGGATTGCCTTCAGAGTTGCTGACGCACCCCTAAAAGTTTGATCATTCCTTTCCTTGCAAATTGACTATAAAATGGCAAGGGGAATAGTCTACCATATTAATAAATTGTAACCATGAAAGGGAGTTGCCTTTCATGCCGTAACCAAACTACCTGAAGTGTTTGAAGTGTACAAAGTTGGTCCGCAGTTCTCCATTATTTTATTTGAAAATGTAACTCAACATCATCTTTCACAAGATGTACCACTAGAATTTTTATAGGAGTGTTCTCTACTGAATCATTTGTCATAAGATATTCCATCGTCAACTATGTAAAGTGCTTGGAGCTTTTGACTTCTGAGAGATGGGGTAGCATGATGAGCCAATCATACAGACCATTTTTCCACTTGTCACTAGATTTTGTATAGGAGTATCCTGCATTGCATCATTTTTCATATGATCTATCAAGTTCCATCATCAACCACAAAGTCTTGTAGCATCTGAGAGATGGTATGGCATGGTGAACTACTGACACAGACCTCTCTTTGTGACTGATGTCTCCCACTCATTGCTTTGTTTGACCAAGATCTAGCGGTAGCTGCTTCATATATCTGTCTTTTAGAATATCTTCATGTCATGCAAAATGTCAAATATTCTGTGTGTGAGAGAGAGAGAGAGAGAGGAACTCAAAAGGTTGTAGTGATTGGTCAAGCTCAACTAGTTGTGCAATTAATCTGGGAGGCAAGAAGAAGGGCATTAAAATCAAATCTGGTGATATATATGATAATGTTCAGGATACAATGCATAGCTCTTTGGAGTTTGGGCACCATATCTTGAAACTCCTACAGTAAAGACTCTGTGCATGGTTTAAAATTTCGGCATTGGCTGACCACAAAAACCAATATTGTATCAGTATCTGTTGTGGTTTGTGGTATGTTGCAGTCTTGGCATAAGTTTTATTTTTACCCTGAAAAAGATTGAATTTTTATTAGAAAAACCCAAATTATTATGAAATGCTAGAAAACAATATATATAGGACAGTCTTCATGTGCATATGTCCCTCACGATATGGTGAGGGACACTTCCTTTTTGGGAAAGTATTAATGTGCAAAAAGACAAAACTATTACACCTCATGACACCTTTTTGACCTTGTTGGGTCTAAAAAAGGACATGTCCCTCACCATAATGTGAGGGACATTTGCAGAGATAGAGGCTCCATATATATATATGTATATATATGGACAATATTCAAGTGTATACATCCCTCACCAAAATGGTGAGGGACACTCCTTTTTTGGAAGGTATTAATGTGCAAAAGGCTAAAGCCATCAGACATTATGACAACTTTTTGACCTTGTTAGGTCTAAAAAAGGAAGTGTCCCTCGCCAAAATGGTGAGGGATGTATGCACGTGAATATCCCCCTATATATATATCCATTAGTAACAACTATAAGGCAAAATATTGGTCCCTATAAATCATAATATCCGGTATCACTATTTATATATTAGGTATGGCAAGTGTAATTGTATAATCTTAGGTCTATAATTATTAATTTCTTTATCCTTTGCCTGTTGGATTGACCAATGTTTAACTCCTAAATTTTTAATTTTTTATTCACATGTATTACAAAAGATTAATATAATATTGGCATGATTCATGTTTGAGTGAATTTTATTGAGAACCCTTTTAAGGTGGCATTTACTTTGAGTGGTTTCTATTTTTAATTAATGAGTCCTATTGGAATGGTACACATCAAAATGTAGATTCTCCAAGGACTTGTCTTGGACCAACCAAATTGACCACTACAAGACACTTGAATTCTTTAATTTTATTTTAGTTTTATGTTTTAATCCTTAAATCTTGATCAGGATTATTGGCAGGATCTCGTGTATTTCGAATATTTATACCATCATCACGATTGTGATTCACACGTTGATTAGTTTCTAAAGTTGTCACCCTAGTTTTCAATTATTGTAGGGTGGTTTGTATGCTATCAACTTTTGTAGATAATTCCCTAATGGCACCAACCAAATCTTCAATTGAAGAAGATGAAGATTCAACCTCAACTTGCTTCTTAGGAGGCATTTTTTTATTGCAAAATTGAAAATCTGACTAACCTGATATGTAGATTTGCCTGTATCAAACACACTGGCGAAGACGGATCCAAATTCTGACGTTTTATTAACCTGATATTGCAAAAACAAATTTCAGCCCTTGATTTGGTCAACTGTGACTGGGTCCAACGCTGACCAGCTGAGAGAGTTGCTTTTGCATGATGTTGTTGGCTTTTATTTTACTGGATCAGACCTGACCTGAAGTTGACCCAAACTAGGCCTCGTATGAGGACCTGCTATGCACTGTAGTTGCTGGGCGGACCGAATCAGTTTGAACTCAACCCAGTTATTGGTGAAGGGCTTCTTTTCCTCCTGCCTTGGACTTTGTTCCAGAAAAGAAACAAAGAGCCTCAGACTCTTTTTGTTTCTCTTTTGCAATGTGATGAAGAGGTGGGAACTGGAAGAACTGCGACGATGGTGATGGCGATCGTTGGATGGTGTCAGCGGCTAGGTGCCGCTCCTGGCGAGGTGTACGCAGTAGTGATGTAAGGATGCTTGCGATAGCGGCTGGTGGAGCAACATCAGTGCTGGACGACTACGATGTTGTTACGATGGCGGTGACGGCTTGGCAAGATGCTGGCAATGGCTCCGGTGAACCGGTATGCTCTCTCCCTCAAATCTACTCCTTTTACCTTCTTTTTTTTCTTTGCTTTTCTTTTTGTTTTTTGCACTCGATAGTAGGGATCTGAGAGGGGTTTTTTTTGTTGTTAGGGTTTTGTGATAATAGTGGGCAAAAGTGGCAAGGGTTTTGCAGCAGGGAGTGGATCGGTGGTAGGGAGGGGTACTGGGGATTAGGGTGTGATAACGATGGGAATAGGGAAATTTATTTTTTGGAAAGGGCAAGAGTCTGGCTGGGGTTGGGTTTCGATGGTGAGGCAGCAGTGGTGGGCTTGCGGCAAGTGACTGGGTAGTGGGGGTGATGGGTTTTGTCTGAGATGGAGAGGTTTTCGGGTGGTTTGGATTTAGGTTTTGGATAGAAACCACAGAGATGGGAAGGTAGAGGTAATCACACCGGAAGATTGTGCGGATCCTTCGGCTTTGATACCAAACTGATGCAGGCCCGAGGGTTCGGGCTACGTAGGGGTGGCGAAGCACGTGTCCAAGGATACTTCGAATCGTGTAGAAGACTTCACACACGAGGACGCACCTCTAGGATAAAATCCACAAATTTATTAATCAATGAAAGTCTGAGAATTTTTTCTCTACAATGCCATATATATGATAAAAGCAAACTTAATGTCTTAGCAAACCCTAAGCCATAAATAGAAACTTCCTTAATAACAATGTAAGTAGAAATCTACTTATAAAAATAATATAATCCTAATCTAACTTGAAGAGGGACCACATGTGGGGCCCAGATTGCATCAGGGGGGAAGGAAAAAAAAGGGAAAAACGAAGAGGCAAAGGAGGAGGAAAGAGGGGAAGAGAAGAAGAAAATGAGAGCAGCAACAATTAGGAGGGCATGGGCACAGTAAGCATAGGCCTTCTTTCTCTTTTTTTCACTTTTCTAATTTTTAGTCTTTAAGCCCTAGCCCTGAGAATTGTTACAACAAATGTATTGGCTGATACTGATATTTGAAATTAGCGGCGGACATCTATCGTTACGACTACGATATTTTGCTATGCTGAGAGACTGAGACTGAGACTGAGACTGACACACAATAATATATTGGTTCAATCATGGCTGGTACTGATGTATATTGGCCGATATTTTAAACTATGGCTGTATGATGTCACTAAAAATGCAAGCTAGACCAAAGCTAAATGTAATGTCCCTACTAGGACTCTTGGTAGAATTCTAATTAGATTAGATTAGGTCATTAGAAGACTAAGAATTTAAAAAAGGACTCTCTCTCAAAAATACACTTCCAATGGGACTTCTCTAAAGTTCCCAAACAGGAATCCTAGTACATGACGTCCAAGCACTATTGTATATAAGAAAGCTTGCTCTCCTTTTTTGTGATGCCCCACCCCTACACACATGCATGATATTGTCTGCTTTGGCCCATGGGCCTCACGGTTTTAGTTCTAGTGGGTCTTAATCCACCAAAAAGCCTCATATAAGGTAAGGGTGCAAGTTTTTCATATAATCCCAATCACTTTCCTCTATATAGTCGATGTAGGACTCGAGAATACCACAATCCACCTCTCTTAGGCCTGCACGCTTCTGTGCAGTAGCCTGCCAATCCATGTAGCTTGCCAGCTCTCTTGGCTTGTCCACATAAGAACCACCTACTTGAACCAAACCATGGTAGGGACCCACACTCGAACTAATTGAGAGTCGGCTTTGATACCATTTTTAATGCCATATCCCTACACATATGCATGATATTGTCCGCTTTGATACCATTTGTAATGCCTCACTCTATACACATCCGTGAGGCCTATGGGTCAAAGTGGACAATATCATGCATGTGTGTAGGGGTGGAGCATGACATTTTTTTCTTTACAACAACGATAGATATTGCAAGGGAGAGAGAGATAGAGAGAAACTAACCTCATCATCATTATCATCATTATCAAAGCCTTATCCCAATTATATTAGGTTGGCTACATGAATTCTGTTTCTCCATTCCGTTCTATTTTGAGCTAAATCCTTAGATAAGTTAAATTTCTTCAAATCTAAATCAATGATCTCTATCAATGTTTTCTTCGGCCTACCCTTACCTCTTGATGAACCATCCACTTGTATAGCCAAACTTTTTCTCATCGGTCCCATTATCGGCCTACGCTCAACATGCCCAAACCATTTTAAATGGGTTTCCCTAATCTTATCCCCTATTAGTGCTATCCCTAAATGCTCTCGAAAGCGCTTATTTCTAATTTTTATCTTTTTTAGTTTAACCACACATACACTTAAGCATTCTAATTTCCGCTACATCCATCTTATGAATATGCATCTTCTTAATTGGCCAACATTCTGCTCCATATGTCATAGCTGGTCTAACTACTGTCCTGTAAAATTTGCCCTTCAATTTCGTTGTCATTCATCTGTTACAAAGTACTCTAGAAGTTAGTCTCCACTTCAGCCATCCAGCCTATGCTCTACATCTTCGTCAATCTCCTCATTCTTACTAATTATTGAGCCTAAGTACCGAAAAGAATCTCTACGTGGTATCTCATGGGTTTCAATTTTGACAGTAGTTTCAATACTTTGTATATGTCCGCTGAAGTTGCAATCCATATATTCTTTCTTTGTACGACTTATTTTAAAGCTTCTAAATTCTGATGCCCTTCGCCATCTCTCAAGTTTTGCATTTACACCATCTCTTGGTTCATCCACCAATACTATATCATCTGCAAATAACATATACTATAGTACTTCTTCTTGAATATGCACAGTTAACTCATCAATAATTAATGCAAAGAGATAAGGGCTTAAGGTTGATCCCTGATGTAAACCTATAGTTACGGGAAATCCATCTGTTTCTCTATATGTGGTTTTCACATTTGTTACTGCTCCTTCATATATATCTGTAAAAATTTCAATGTAAACTCTGGAGATATTCCTTTTCTTCAAAACCCACCAAACTAAATTAAAGAGAAACTAAGTTGAGTTGTGAAAATTGTTAAAGGAAGGAGAGGATCGCGAAAGGGACGAGGAAGATCAACAGCGGGATGCGTAGCGGATGTTTGACGTGAGACCTATCATTGCTCGAGCAACGAATTTCTACACCAGGTGAGTAGAACTTCTAAACTTGATGATGTAAGTCCTGAATTTGAAGAAACTTGAAATATCTGATCAATTGATGGCTGTTCTTTACCCTATTCTACTGCAACAGTTGCTGTCGACATTAACAAAATGGAAGATATCATCTAGAAACCCATAAATCTTAAATAGAACTTGTTGAATCGGGTTTCTATGATTAGTAGGTCTAATGAGCATCGGTTAAATTGCAGAGATCAGTGATTGCTATGGTGATCGAAATCAGATTTGGAAAATACCAAATACATGTCATCAAAAACCTGTTTCAATAGACTAGAGTTGTGGACCACGTGGGGCTACCTTATCAAAGATCAGGTCCAACCATCTTGTAGGGGACCCATAGGCAACCCTATGGGTGGGATCCCTTTGTAAAAAGGATCGTTGGGTCCTTGCATCCAACTGCCCAAGGAGTAGGCGTGAGCCTTCTTGACGGAAATTTCTGACGACAAGTTCTAAGTTTTCATCAACTCTTAAGTTTAATATATTTTATGAAAATTGCAAATAGGTCCCCAAGGATTCAACAAAGAAGAGCAAACCCTCTTTTAAGACCTTTTTGACTAATATATAGATGAAGATACTCTGCTTATATTCTATTGTTTAAAAGAATTCTCTGAATTCCCAAAACAGCCCCTTAGGTGTTGGATTAATTTGAATAAACCTTTGTTAAGGCCTTAATTTATAAATATACATAGGATGTCAGCCGAAATGGATCAAATCTCATCTAAGGCCTAATGATGATTATTGATATAGTAGCTGCTGATTTCTTTCTATTCTGATATTGACCATTAATTATACTTGGTTTATCTTTTAGTTATAGTGTGCAATAAAGTGTATGATGGCAAATTATGACATCTAAATTGGGATAAATTCGGAAGAACAAATTATGTTGTTGACAGAAATGTAGATATTCCAGTGTGGGAGTGTCGAAGCAGGCTCAACAATCATAATGGATGACAAGCTATGTTGTTGACAGAAATGTAGGTACACCCGTGTGGAGTATCGGAACCATTTGTTGTTTGCAGTGGGAAAAATACTCAAGAAAGAATTGATTAAGATATTGTTTTTAACATCATTATTGAATATATAAAGATTCATATAAATGATTGAAAATATATTATTCCTTAGCGTTTACTTATTTTACTCTCCAATGTTACTACCCAGTGTTCGCCCCACTTCAATTAATGCATTCGTAAAGGTTGCGACAAATGATGGAGATCAACCGGTGGATTTTGGCATGCGTGGCTGATCCAGAGTACAAGGAACAATGATTAGATTTGTAGATGGGATTAGCGTAGCATTTAGATATTTTCTCTATTTGTTTTAGAGATTTGTCTTTTACTTAATAGCTTTTATTATGACTTCTAATACACTTAATGATTTAAGTATAATTGAATATGAATGTTGTTGGACCTTTATGCTCATTGAAATTTGATTTATATTGTGTTCTTTTAAATTGAGTATGTCTTGAGAATTTGAAGAACTCCAGATTCTTGGGTCGTTACACTGAGTCCCTTATAGTCCAAGAACCATAGCCACAAATTCATTTAAATTGTAAAACAAAGTATATCCATGAAAGAGGGCAATCAAATGAACAAATGTGTTGTGGTCAATAAGTGATGTGTGCTAAATACTAAATGATAATCTAAACAATCCAACACAATGGCAAATCATTCAAAGTTGTGACTATTAGATGTGATCATTTCATAAAAATTATGGAAAGTTAGAAAATCATAAAGTAGCAATGGACACAATTTCTAGTGGATCGGTCCTAGGCGTACATCCACTGTTGAGAGAACCACACCCAAATGGTCTCTTGGTTCCGCTATATAAGGTTTCCACAAAGGTTTGCCTCAACCAAGTGTTCTTATGTTTTTTTTTTTTTCGATCACTAAGATCTACTCCACCAACCATTATTTATTTATAGTAGTTTGATTGCAGAGGTCTAATCCACTTTACAATGGATAGAAATTGAAATTAAAGTAGGAACACTTGCCTTTAGATGAACATGATGCTTTTAGTGCGCCCCGTTGTTTGAAAGTAGAGCTCCAAGCTTTAGTGACGCAACACAAGGAAAAAGAATATCCCACGGGCTACTCTCCAAGTCAAAAGGTTTACGATAGGTTGTCCAAGTCTCTCACACCAAAAGACAAAATCAATTTACTCTGGAAAAGAAAACTAAAATCTTATTCAATATCAATGTAATGTGTCCCATCAGAAAGATTACATCTCTATTTATAGATAAGCTATTCTCTAAATAAGGAAACAAACCTAATGAAAATAAAAGTCTAAATAAAATAAAATAAAATTCCTAATTACTCTCAAACTTATCCTAAAATTCAACTTCTACTAAAATAGAAATTCTTATTGGATTTGAAGATCTTCTCTTTATGGGCTTGGGCCTAATGGGTTGGCCAATCATGGATCTGGCCTACATCAGTTCCCCCACTTTTGAAGGAGAACTCGTTCTTGAGTTCGGTAAATGTACACCTGGGTCAAAAATCATTCGAACAAACTTCCGAGTTGCTTGTTGCACTTCGTTGTGGGGACATGTCTTAAAAGCTGTTAAATTTCTTAGCTAACCATTACTACCAAAACCTCAAGGTGTTAGTAGAGGCAGTGGAAATACTTTTTAATATTCTCCATTAGGTGGAGCCCACTCTTCAATACTCCCCCTCAGGTGGAACCCGGTCGGCGCACTTTTGGCAACACGCAAATATATATATATATTTTAAGCGCCGAGTCGTTTCTCATGAGATTCGAACTCACGACCGGTTGGCTCTGATACTATGTTAAATTTCTTAGCTAACCATTACTACCAAAACCTCAAGGTGTTAGTAGAGGCAGTGGAAATACTTTTTAATATTCTCCATTTGGTGGAGCCCACTCTTCAATAAAAGCTTGATATGATCTTTTCTTCCACTTAGATGTAGATTGGAGGTGTGGCTTCGTTGAATGACTACATGTTGCTTGAATGTGTAATCTGACCATTAGATGCTTCAATTGTAGACTCTAGACCAATATAGCATAATGTTTGATTGGCATTGGTTGATCTCCAAAGATGAAGTCAATGTGGTGCACTTCAATGGACACATCTTCTTGTGAAACCACTAGTACAATTGATTTGGCTTCCAATGATTCAATTGGCTTTTTTGAAATTGGTGGTGCAGCCATATCTATTGGAGTATTATCATTGGGCATAGAAAGAATTGTGGATTCCTTGTCTTCTAAATCTGCCAAAGTATCATACATTCGAGGAGTGCTACATGATGTCTCATCTGATTTTGTCATGATGTCTTTCATTATTTGATCTTGGGTTGCAATCTTAGCCTTGGTAACTGTTTCCCCCTTTTTTTTTTTTTCTGCTCTTCTTTTTGGCTCTTCATTTGAAAGTGGTGGTGTAGATGGGGATGTTGCCGATTGCAATAGAATGAGGGAAACATGTTGTCCTCTCTACAAGAAGGAATAGATATTCTTCGCTTCCTCATGTTTCACTTTTTGATCAAGAAGCCATGGTTGTCTCAAAAGAATGAGTGATATTTATGGGAACTACATCACATCAAATCTTAATGGGTGATATTCATGGGAACTACATCACACCAAATTTTATCTTCATATCCACCAATCTTGAAAGATACCAGACATCTGTTTGTCACAATAATGGCAGAAACATTAGACCATGCAATTTTGTATAGCTTTAAGAGAGTATCTATAGGCCCATTGAGTTTGTTAATATCCTCTCGTGCCACAAAATTGATAGCATTGTCCGGATCAATAACCAGATTGGCTAACCTGGCTTCACACTTTCCTTGCATCCGAAATATTAGTTTGCTTCCACTCTTCGTCTTCCTTCTCATTGTTGGTGAGAGGTTTGCAAATGACAAGTGAGGGATTTTCTTCTTTTGCACAGTTTTTTTTTTATCAAATGAGCTCTCATGCGTTGTGGAGAATGTTCTTTCTTAGACTTTGCTTGTCGCAGGTGAGACCGTCGAAGCTTATGCTCAACACGAATAGTTTCCTTGTATTCTTCATGAACTTTGTTGCAGGGTTTTATCTTTTTGAGAATGGTTGGCTTTAAACCTATGATAAAGCAACTCAAGTCATGCAACTCATTACGTTCCAATTCACATACTTGATACAATCTTGAAAATAGATGTAAATATTCAATAACTATGGAATCTCCTTGTCTAATATTAAGAAACTGCTCAAAATAGACCTTATTTGTATAATACCAATCTCTATATTTATACTCATACAACTTTCTTTGAATTTCATTGGATGATCCGAAGATTTGCATATTGACTTTGATGCAAGAAAACTTAAATCTCTAAATTCTCAAAAATTGATTGGCTTGATCTTGGTGATAGAAATATGCACGTGAAGACGGATCATGAATCGAGTTTAGATGACCAAGATGTCATCCTTTTTGAGAATCAACGGCTAAGATCAAGAAAAAAAAATGCTAGATTGTGCTCTTATTAGGCTCAGCTGTGGTTTGTGTCTGGTCCACATAGTTTTTGTTTATTTTTATTTTATTTTATTTTTTTCTTGGGTCAGGCCTAACCCAAACTAGAGCCCAAAAGGTGTATTTGGCTATAGTCATGTGCAATAGGCTTGTGTGATGAATCCTTTTTTGTTCTCTGCTTGTCGATTGGGGGCGAGAAGAGGGAGGGGCGACTAGTTTGCTGTTGGTGATGGCGATGGGGGGAGGAAATGGCGCTTGGGTTGGTGGAGATCAATGATGATGCAAGTGCTCGATGGTGAGCGATACATTCTCTAGCTCTTTTATTCTCCTCTGTTGTCTCTTTTTTTCACTTTTTTTTCCTGGGGTGGGACTAGACGATGGTTGGTGGAAGGGAAGGTTGTGGTGTTCGACAGAGGGGTTCGTGACTAGGCTGAAGGTAAGGGAGAGAGTTTGTGTGGGTCGGAAGGGTGGGTAAGATGGGTTTGGGTGATAGGGTTTTTGGGTGTATCAGTATTCATGGAAGGTAGGGATGGGACTTGTGGGATTTGGTGGTTGTGACGAGCGGAGGGGAAAGGGTGTTCGGTTCTGTGAGGGGGGGTTGAGTGATTTGGTTGTGGATGGGACTCGAGAGGCACATGGACCGGGTTCGGGGTGAATGAGGGTTTCGGGATGATAGGGTTTTCGACGGAATGGGCTTCCGATAGATTGGGGTTCGGTAGTGATGGATGGGTGGTTTTGATGTGTATGGCGTGGAGGTGTGGTCAGGGAGGGCTTTGGTGGGTCGGGATCTAGTGTGGAAGGTGGGTAGGGATTGTTTGGATTTTGGGGATGGAGTGCTGGGGTTCTATGGGTTGGATCGGTTCTGGGAAGGGTTTGTCCGACGAAAGGTAAATGATGACGATCAGTGGAGATCATGATGGCAAGGGAAGATGATGATGAAGGGATCATGATCGATGGATGCTGATGGGTGGGGATGACGATGAGATGGGGATGACGATGAATGGATGGATGGAAAAGTGAAACTAAAGACATTGGATACCTAGGTTACCTTGTATCGGTGATCGTAATGACTTTCTGAGATGGATGAATCTCTGTTCTGATACCAATTGACGCAACATGAGAAAGAAGAATAGTCAACAGGCTATTCTCTAAGCCAAAAGGCTTAGGATAGGCTCTCACACCAAAGGACAAAGTCAACTCATTGTGGAGAAGAAAACTGAAATCTTATTCAATATCAATGTAATGTGTCCCATAAGAAAGATTACATCTCTATCTATAGCTAAGCTACTCTTTAAATTTGGAAACAATCCTAATTTAAATAAAAGTCTAAATCAAATAAAATTAACTTTCTAATTGTTCTCAAACTTAATCCTAAAATTCAACTTCTACTAAAATAGAAACTCTTACTGGATTTGAAGATCTTCCCATTATGGGCTTGGGCCCAATGGGTTGGCTAATCATAGATCTGGCCTGTATCATGTAGACTCCTTCCTTTGATCCCTTGGTGTTGATGATGCTCCAATAAGTGTTAAATGAAGAGGAAAGGCTGCTGAGTGAAGATTGTAACTTAAGAGGCTTGAAGATTACCCTTGAGGAGAGATTCCACTAATGACACTTAATTTGAGCAGTGAATGCTCTTGAATATGCTTATGAAGGGCCTTAGTGTGAGTGGAATTAGATTTTGGGAGCTCTTGTTAGGTGTTACGTAGTGGGAAGCTTGTGGAGGATGAGAGTTTTAAAAATTAGGAACGGTACAACCTTTGAAATGTGGTTCAAGTATAAATATAGGAGCTCTTGATGGCTAGTTTACGGTTAGCTGTGATTGACATACCGTTAGTTGTAAACTCCAATGGCTAGCTTGACTTCCTAGTGAAAACCGGCTGTTGTTCTACAGCTTGCTTTATGGGTTGCCGCAGGGCCTTGAAATTTCCCTTTATAGCCTTTTTCACTCAAAATGATTTACTAGTTGGTTGAGGGATCTAAGGGCCTTTTCTTGGTTTTTCTTGGGGTCCATTTTACCTGAACAGGTTGGCACAAATCAGAATACATCATTGTGAAGCTTAGGCTTTCCAAAACTTGATCCCTTTCCTTTGAGCTTGTTCTTCCTTTCTGATGCTTTTAGACTTTAGAGGCAAGGTCTTGCACTTGACATGGAATTGACAACATAAGGAAGTGCATATTTGACTATGGCAGTACGGGACACTGCTTCAAACTCCTTGTCTATGGTCATGCTTTGCAACCAACATTATTGGTCTCAAACTCCTAGGATTCACGCAAACAAATTATCTGAAACCCTAGATTATGCTGAAGATGCTTTAATGCTAGGCCGAAGAGCTAAAAGCCTTTTTAACTAACGGTTATGTTGGTGTTGAAAGCAGGAAGAAACAGTTCTATTATAGTTTTAGTTTTCGTGACTGGGACAACATTACACTGGTGATAGGATGCTTACAGTGCTCCTTGTAAGTTGATGTGTACATGAATAAATAAAATAAATGCTTGTTCTCTCTCTCTCTGCAATCATAATGTTTGTGTTAATAATTTTGTTTGATCAAAAGTGGTTAGGCCTCTCATTGGTAGTCTGTCTCTCTCAAGCATACACATGTAGTCACCTAATGTTGCAACAAGAAGTATGAGCTTGGTCTCATGATATTGATATAGGCTAAGAAGCACGGACACGGATACGGGACGCAGATACGACACGACACAGATACGCCGACACGGCATTTTTCAAAAAAGTAGGGCACGAACATGTCGGGGGACACGTTAATAATATATATTAATATATAGAATCATCTACTAAAAAAATAATATCATTTTAACTTTTTTAATCAATTTAGCAATCAAAAAATAAAAATTCAAATACCAACTAACAAACATATCAATTTATCAAATATCAATACAACACTAAAACATAATTCATAATCATTAAACATGAAATATCCACAGTTCCATAAAATCCATATAAAGAAAAGGGCGGATCATCTCTTTTACCTCCAAAAAAAGAAAAAAAAAAACAAAACAAAAATAAAAAAAAGCCTATCTTGAGGCCTATTCTTTAGTGAAATATTTATTTGTCTTTAGCTTGTGATATGATTAATATTTATAATGATACATTTTTCCATGGTACAAAATTGTCATATATCAAGTTTAGAAGTTTTAATAACCACATGTTAACAAAGTGTCCAAGAGATATCAACCACATGTTTATTTTTTAGTCATAGACACAGGCTAAGAATTGTGGGACACGTTGCAAAAAGAGTGTCGAACAAGTGTTTGAAATTAAGATTTTTAGTTCTTAATTATGGACACGGCTAAATAGTATCGGACACGTGTCCGAGAGTGTCTGAGGAGTGTCGGTGTCCGATACGGACACGTCACTTTCTTAGAAGTGTCCGTGCTTCTTAGGATAGAGGTGTTTAGTGTAGGGACTCATGATATGGAAATGAATTGCATCTATTTATCTTTTGTGATCTGGTGATGCATTGTATCAAATGGGGAGCTTGATTTTGCTGTACCATGATATTTCACAGCTTGTTCTTTCACTTACAAATCTAAGTTACACTTCAATTTATTGGGTGTAATATAGTTACTTGAAAAACTAAGAACATAAAATTCTGGTTTGTTAAGGTGTTGAAACTCAAACTGGTTTAAGGGCCATGTCAACTAGTATATGTGAGGTTGTAACTTAATGTTACACATCAAATTGATAGCCATGTAGATGGTTTTTAATTATTTTTAATTTTTTCTCAGATGTGATGTGTGTTTTGTTTTAACCATAATTGTCTAACTAGCTTAATCTTTTATAGGATGTGCCTTGGAAGGAATTTTTCAAAAGCCAAGCTGTATGGGCTATGATTTATGCTCACTTCTGTGGGAGTTGGGGCCACTATACTTGTTTGTCTTGGCTTCCTACTTATTTTAGGTTTGCTTTTGTCTATTGGATCATCTATGTCAAATTTTCTTATGCTCTTGTTAGCTGTTCTTATATGTTTTTCATGTCTTGATTTGTTTATGGAAATGTTATCTTTTAGATTATCCTTAAAAATCCCTTTTTTTCCACCTGTATTATCAGACATGGGCATGTTAGATGATGTTTCCCTATGTTATGTATCAGTGTAGGTTCTTATTTTTGTAATTAGTGAGGGGCAAATATATGTATGTGGGCATTATCTCATGTTGCCCTATTCTAGAAAGTAGGGCCCACCTAATGATCAATCCTAAGTGAGTGTCAATACCCCGAGAATTGGCACTTTGCCTGAGAATTGGCACTTGGCCCAATTTTTCATTGATTTAACCATTATACATCAATGGATTCAAATTTTAAAGATGAAAGTACAACTTTTATGAAACGGATGCACTTTGAAGCTCTACAATCTAGGGCTAAAATATCACTATTATGGGTCCAGTCATCCACCCAAAACCTACCTCTACCCCTTAATAGAAAACCTCCCTACAAGAGCCAACCTAACCCCTATTTTTATTTCCATTCTTTCTAAATCACAAGCCAACTAAATAATTTATTGAACAACGACAACAAACTCACACTGATCCATTAATCCACCCAAAACATGACTCAATGGTCGACCCCCTTCCATGTCTCTAACAGCCACACCTTCATAGAAAACCTCCTCCTCGGAACCAATCTGACTCCTATTTCTATTTCCCTTCTTTATAAATCACAAACCAACCCAACCCCACCCAGAACACACACACATACAAAGAAAAGAAAATGCATACACACAAAGAAAAGAAAACTCTCTTTGTAACACCCTCGAGTCCCAAATCAACTATAGAGAGGAAAGTGATTGGGATTCTATGTAGAGCTTGCACCTTACTTTGCATGGGGCCTTTTGGTGGTTGAGACCCACTAGAAGCAGAACCGTGAGGCCAATGGGCCAAAGCGGACAATATCATGTATTCGTATAGGGTGGGGCGTTACAAATGGTATTAGAGCCGACTCTCAACTAGTTCGAGTGTGGGTCCCTGCTATGGCCTAGTGCAAGTGGGCGGGCCAAAAGGGCTGGTAGGCTACTGCACGGGGACGTGTAGCCCTAAGGGGGGTGGATTGTAACACTCTCGAGTCCCACATTGATTATAGAGAGGAAAGTGATTGGAATTATATGTAGAGCTTGCACCCTTACTTTGTATGAGGCTTTTTGGTGGTTGAGACTCACCAGAAGCAAAACCGTGAGGCCAAAGGGCCAAAGCGGACAATATCATGCATTCGTATAGGGTGGGGCGTTACACACACACACTCGCTCTCTCTCCCAATTTCTAATCTCTTTTCTTTCTAAGTAAATCTCCCATTTGGCGTGTTTATTCTTTTATGCTATTTTCTTCAATTCCTAAATTGCTGATTCGTTCTAAATTCCTACCTTCTTAATTCTTTCTAAATTCCTACCTTCCTAACAAATTTAACATAATGCAACCATTTCCTGCAAAAAACATAATGCAACCGTAATTTTGAGCAAACCATTAGTGTTAGACATTTAAAGTCAAGAACCTACCTGTAGTAGTGTGGTACTAAACTAAATTACTCAATCATCAAGTAAATTGGCAATGTGTTCACTGTCAAGTTTCAAGTAAAATTTACCACATCAAGATGAATTAATTAGTTAAAGCCCTAGAGTACAGATATTTATGACTTACCTTGATTTCTAGGAGAAGACTTGAATGGTTAGGAGGCAGGGGATGTGCTTAATTTCAGAATAAGCAGCATCTTGGCTTGATATCATTGTCATCATCATTTCTTAAGGGTAATAAGAAGCACCAACCTGCTGTGCTGCACTTCTGTAGTGCCCATAGGGGTGCTGCTGACATGGTTAAGGAGCAAAGGTTCCTTCATATAAGTATGAGTCATTACTAGGCTGAGATGACTCAGGGTAGTCATGGTGATAAATTCGTAGGGAAGGTAATGAGGTGGCTCATTCGTATTGTGGCCATACTCATAAAACCAACACAACTTTGCTAGAGAAACTAGTGGCAATCCTGCTGGCTTATAAGGCAGTTATCCTTGTTCTCCATATGCTCCATACATGCCCTGTTGGTGGCCAACATCACCACCAGAAGTACCTTGTCCCCTGCCGTGTCCACTACCACTAGCCCCTGCCATTGATGATTTGGTTTGTGGGACAATTCTCTTATACCTACAATTTGGGTCTTTATTACTAGCAAAAGGAAAATTTCATTATCTCCTTCATGTAGGGTGGTACTTGATGTAGGATAGACCTCAATGGCCATATGTGTATGGCCCACATAGATTTAGGATTTTAATTTAAGTAATTAACTTTTTATTTAAATATTATAATTAGGATTAGGTTTCCCATATTTTTTAGTTTCCTAGATTACTTAGTTACTTAGTTTTGTAATTGTTTGTCTTATTTATATGGCATTGTAATAGGTTATTTTTCAAATTTGGTTATTGAATAAAATTGTGAGTTTTTCCCTAAGAGGTGTGTCCTCGTATCTTGAAGTCTTGTTGAAGATGATTCGAGTGTCCTCGAATACGTGCTTTGACACTTTACGTAAGCCCTAACCTTAGGGCCTAGATTAATGAGTATCAAAGTAGGATAGACCTCAATGGCCATATGTGTAGGGCCCATGTAGATTTAGGACTTTTATTTATTTCATTAGTTTCTTTACTTAAATATTGTAATTCGGATTAGGTGTCCCATATTATTTAGTTTACTAGATTAATTAGGTTATTTACTCACTAAGTTTTGTTTCTCTTATTTACATGGCATTGTAATAGGTTATTTTTCAGACTTGATTATTGAATAGAATTGTGGGTTTATCCCTAGGAGGTGTGCCCTCATATATTGAAAGCCTTGCTGAAGACGATTCAAAGTGTCCTTGAACACCTGCTTCAGCAGTTTATGCAAGCTCTAACTCGAGGGCTTGTATCAATTGGTATCAGAGCGAAGATCCACGTTGCTCTGATCATCATCTGGTCACCAATCGGAGCTTATTTACCCATCCCTAGTCCCATTGTTAGCTTTCTACCCCAAGTACTTTGTCCACAGATTACCGTCACACTAGCCCCACCAATCTCCACAAAATCCAAACCTGACCCCAGTCCCGTCAGCCAATGCAGATCATCTGGCACTACCAAATTCCAACCTCCAAACCCTTTATCTAGACCACTGAAAGCCCTCCTCACATAATCCATCATTGTCAGTTGAATCCCAATTACCGATCAGAACCAACCATCCGGCCACACCCTCCCACTATCGTAACCAAATCCAAAACACCAACCCGACGGTCCCAACCACAACTCCCGAACCTAGCCACTATTCACATATCCAAAACCCTTATCCCATCGCCTGAGAACCCTGTTAGTCAACGCCCTCGCACCCCCACACCCAGAGCCCAGAAAAAATATAAAATAAAATTAAAAACCATTTGAACCCATCTTCCCCATAGAACTTGACCACCCTCCCCAATCACCAACCACCCTCCAACCACCATTGTCTTCCAATCCCAAACCATAGAAAAGAAAATAGGGCCCATTGTCTTCCAATCCCCAACCAACCATTGCTTGCCTTGTCAATATCCAATTCCATCTCCATCTCTTTCCCCTTCGTTGCAACAGGGGCAAAAAGGTGTCCTTTCTTCTCGTCATAACCAACGGGACAGAGAAAAGAAAAGGGGATTTGGGCCTAGATTAGTTGAGTCAGGTTAAGGTCATTCTTGGGTTAAGTGAACCCATGTACAACAAGGCCTAGAAGCGGAGTCTTGTTACCATTGGCTTGACATTAGCCGCCAGTAGTCATGACATATTTGATTAGATCCAATGGTTAGAATTTGTTTTTTCGATTTTGGAGCCATCTAAGATCAGATTTCATATTTGTTTTTGCCGTTATATTTGTGGAGAGCAGATTTACAAATTAGGTCCATCCATTCTTTACTTCAAGATGAAATTCCGCGATGCTACAATCTTCAATTCACTTCAAAGAGTCAAATGTGCTGTTAAATATGGAATGTGCTATATTGAAAATGAAGTCTATTTTCGGTCCTTTCTTGATTTGAAACAAGGAGAATTGTTTATTCTTGATTATGGTGACATAGTTTCATTGCTGTAAGACAAATGTGTGTTAGAAGATTATGAGGAATATGACTTAATTAGTTCCTTAAGAGGCTTGAGACTAGAGATAGTGGAGAAAATGAATGGCTATCAGATCATTTGTGAGGTATATTAAGAAGCAATTCGGATGGAGTGCATGCTTAAACAGTCTTATCTGGTAGTTATGCCTCAAGAAGGCAAGTCACCACAAATACCAATAGAGCATGTTGAGGAATCAGTGGTAGAGGATGTGAAGTCTGAGAAGCCTGAAAAAGACATGGAAGATTCTACATCTACACCTGATAATGAAGTTCCTTCTGAGTAATGATGATTAAGCAATGGAAGTGAAAAGGAAACATGAAGAAGTTGTTCAAATCCCCCACACTATCTTTTATTGATTTTGTCTTCGGGTATCAACCATGGAAATTTTGAGATGAACACTGGATAGTAAGAGACTGTAATGTGATAGTGCAAGTTCTCTAAATAAAGCATCTCACGATTCGATCTTGCATCCAAATAGACTTTGACTTTCAATGCAAATGATGCATCAAGATTACTTTTAAGTTGGAAAAGAATATTGCATAGAGTTTGCACAATGTGCATTGGCACTCAAGATCAACCAACTGATTGGAAGTTTGTCCGACTAATCTTTGCTCCAGGCGGACATTCACCGAACTCGAGGTTTAGTTCTTTCCAAGCCAGGGAGAATGATGCAAGATAGACCTCAATGGCCATATGTGTAGGGCCCAAGTCAATTTAGGATTTTAATTTATGTCATTAGTTTCTTTATTTAAATATTGTAATTAGGATTAGGTTTCCCATATTATTTAGTTTCCTAGATTAATTAGGTTACTTAGTCACTAAGTTTTGTTTCTCTTATTTATATGTTATTGTAATATGTTATTTTTTAGATTTGATGGTTGGATAGAATTGTGTGTTTATTTGTAAGAGGTGCGTCATCGTATCTTGAGGTCTTGAGAAGATGATTCGAACTGTCCTTGGACACGTGCTTCGGCACTCTACGTAAGCTTTAACCCTAGGGCCTGCATCAGTACCTTACCATAGCCACCACCATTGCTACCATCATTACAACCGTCCCTATCGAAATTAGAAAGCTCCTCCAAAGATGAGCTATGCTGCTAAGCTAGTTTCCTCTTCATCGTCAACCTTGTCTTGTGTCTCCTAAGGGTCAACCAAACACCTTCTTTGATTTGTAAGATTTATCTCGCGAAGTAGCTCGGCGGCACTCATCGGCTCTGGCCTTTCGCTATTCAAATCCTCAACCATATTATGAAGCTCTTAATCATGATCTAGCACTTGCTCTTCTATGTCCTCTATCCATTACATCAGCACATCATCCTCCTCTGAAAAGATATAGTCCAAATTGGTTGGATAGAAGTAATAAGGATGATCCTCAAACTCTCTCCTTTGTTGTCTCTGTCAAAGCTTAATGCTATAACGGATATATATCAATTTATTCAACTTTTGCATCATCAGCTGATTTTTACTTTATTGTGAATAGAGAAGGCGCTCCAATTCCTCTCACGATTTGATGCTTGAGTAAGGACTTTCATTGCTGTTCTCCTTTGCGCTTGATCACTTTCTTTGTAGTTTAACCAGCACTAAACTGAAAATAAAATCTAAGTATATTAATTAAATCTTATTTAATTCAACTTTTAATCTTATGTAGAATCAAGTTATTATAATCTTCACCTGGAAATGATTTCATGATAGCTCATCGAGCGTTCGTTGACCCAAAACTACCGAGTCTTTCATTTTATATATCAATCTATTGTATACCATAATAAAGGTAATGATAAATTTAACTATTAGTAAAAGTCTTAATAAATAATAATCAACCAAAAAATGTACACATGTTTGTACTTGGTAAATAGCCTCACATGTGTCATCCTCATCTGTTGTGAGATCTTCATTTACATTTTTCAGACCCACTATCTCATATGATAAGCTATGATCTAGATTGTCATTACCTCGATATTGTGGGTTGAAGAAATAACCTGCATAGTATATTAATTTAGAGAGTTGAAACTGCCATTTAACAATACATAAGACTTAAAAACTTTGGCTTTCTTCAATATGTAATATTTACCTGCAGCTAGCAAGTCATGATGCTGCTGGTTTTATTATCAGTTGTGTACTATCTCCGAATATGCCTTATGATATTTACAATTTTCTTGTATGACCAACTTTACTCGATTTATGACCTTATACAAAAAGCCCATAGTAGGTTTGTCATCACCATCAACCTATCAAAGAATTTTTATCAATGGTTATAAAACTTTCAATGTCTCAATAAAAACGGCCAATATTTTCAGATTGTAGAATTTTATCAACATGTTTTTTTTGAGGTGTCACCTCTTTCCCCACTTTGATTCCAACCATTCTTTTGAAGTGAATCGTTGGTGTAACCCTCCACTATATTTATAAAGTCTTTGTAGAGCTATAAAGTGGGTGGCAAATCTTGTAATGCTAGGCTGTAGTAGTTCATGGTTGTCTGTATATTTCTTCATCATCGTTATGAGCTTGTTCGACTGATAGATAAAATTGGTAATCTTCTTTGCCCTCACTATCAAACCTTTTCTTTTTTTAATATCATTTTTTCTCTTAGCAATGTCTTCAATCATTAAGTTTAAACAATGTGTGCAACACATGGAGAACAAAATACCCTGGGCCTTTGCTACATGACTATCATTTTTGCTTTTTATATACCTGCATCATTGTCTGTGATGATCTTAATAAGATGATCTGCCCCAACGTCCTCAATCACGTCATTAAAAAGCTTATTCAAGTACATCGCATCTTTGACATACTATTTTGCATCAACAGATTCGAAAAAAGCAATGTCTAAATGAGAGTACACAAAAAAATTCCACAAGGACCATCTAGTGATGGTAGTCCACTCATCAGGCACGAATAAACAGTCCCTCTCTCCAAATCCTCCTATAGGTATTCACCCAGGTTATTGTCTCTTCATATTCCTTTTTGACACAGTAGTGACAAATCTCATAATGGTGTGGGTGGCTTTATTCCGGGAGCATGTTCTGCTACAGCATCCAACATGGTGTTAAAAATAGGGCAAAGAAGCTTTATTTGGTGTGATGGCCTTGTTGAAGAAGACTTTTCTAGCTGTCCTGACTAACTCATCTCTGGAAAATCCCATCTTCCTGCTCAAAGCTTAGCTATAAAAGGTTGCTTTGTAGATGGAGACCTATATGCAGCAGGGTCAATTGGACTAATGACCTCCGGTCTACGGGGCATTTGTGTGCGGATTTCATCAGTCTCTAAAAAATCTGGTTGTCGGTGGGTTTGTTTTTTACCAAACATCCGATGTAACATAACCACCAATATAACTACCACTACCTGAGCCTCCTTGCTCAAGTTGCCCCCCTTTAGAGGCAGACTTTATCCTCATTATAGCATCTCAATTTCTCTCTCTCAATCTCTTGCTCTTTCTACATATGAGTCTCCATCATCGTCATCATTAGAGGAAAGCATCTTCCTAGGCCCAAATACCTTATCTCTATATGCTTCATACTCTTTTTGTCGTCCCCTTTTCATTTACTACTTTTTTTTTCCCACACATCCAATAATGTTAGCATTTCCTTCTTTAACTCCGGGGATACCTTTGGACATCAATTCTACCGTCCCATGACTGATGACAGGGCTTGGAAGACTCTTCGTTAGTGAGGCAGCTATATAGAGGAAAACGAAGACGGAAGGGTATCAAGGAGACATGCTAGCCCATTTCCCATAATCTCCATGAAAAGACTACCATGATTTCCAAACAAATCGAGGCAGAGTTGAGTCCATTATCTACGTTTTTTTTCCCCACTATTAGAGGAGTCGTTCGGGCTGGCGCCAATGGGGGTTTCTGTGGGGCGTTTGGTTTGGCCATTCCTTTCTATTGAAAATAGTTAGTTGTCTGCGTGAGTCACTTTCTTCTAGGCTTCGAGTCACACGCTTCTACAATGAGAACCGACTTGGAATCCCCTTGCGATTCAGGAATTTGTGGTAATCTTAAAAAAATATTATTTTAATATCAATTTATTAAAGTATCCGAAAACAAATATTTAGCAAAAAATAACTTTTGGACATAGATTTAGTAGATCTACCCATTTTTCAAGTGATCTAGTAACATTGAACATCATCTTCATGCATTAAGAAATTGAGCAAAAATTAAAATATTAAAAAAAGATCTAAAATTAAAAAAAATCCTAGATCTACACCGAAAAAAAAAATAGATATTTGATAAATATGGAACCCACAAGCAAATTTAACACATTTTGAACACATTTCACAAACAAATTTGAGAAAATCTAATTGATTTGAAGAAAAGCTCAAATCTTAAAAATAATAAAGCGAGATCTACAAAAAAAAAAAGATAAAAAACATTAAAAAAAAACTAGATCTTAGAAAAACACTAGATCTAAAAAAACTGAGTGAGTAACATCAATTTTAACTCAATAGAATCCTTTATTACATGTATTATTAGTATTACACTACCTTTTCAGAAAAAAAAAAAACCTAAAGTGCTAAAATCTACAAGGTTTTCCCCAAAACTCTAGTTCTAAGACGCCTCAAACATTTTCAAAAAAAGAAGAAGAACTTACCAAAGATGTTTCCTTAAGTCCTTTGGTTTTTCCCGCACGTACTCAAATCTTGTAAAATTCTTGTGTTTTGATGCTTTGGAAGCTCAGACATAGTGTTAGGAAGGTTCTACTGCATTATGGACAAGAAAGAAATGAAAGAGAAGAAGGGAGGAGGTTAAAAAAAAAAAAGTGTTTGGCTGATAGTTTGAAAATATTGGCCATAACAACATGTTTTGGCGTTGTTTTCCCATTGTACTCAAATTAACGTAATGGTTGTTATTTTATAACATGCCTGGTGTTGCTTCGCACATGCTTCTGGATAGTCCGAGGGTGGATGGCGGCTCATGATATCAGTAAGTGTTGGTCTCAAGTCAAAACAATGTTGACATGGCTCGTGGTACCATGGTCCAACAGTTTCTAAGTCAGAGTTTCCTCAAACTTAGGGAGATCAAGTAAACATGTTAGGCATCAGCCCAACAGCCTGGAAGTCTTGAAACTAAGTCACTAGGGTGCTCAAAGCTTGACCACAGGGTTACAAGATGATTGGAAAGGGATCCATCAATCCCATGGCTGATCGACTGTCACAAAGTCTAAAATGCCGAGTGATTTAATTGGGTATCAAAATTGAGAAGTTCAATCGCCTTTGGGTGCCATCTAACATGCTTCTAAGGTCCACAAATGGTGCGGAAAAGAGGAAAATCAAATTCTAAGAAAAAGGGGTTAAAACAATCCCTATACAGTGGACCGCTGGGTGACCAATTTCCGGATTGCCGAGAGCACTACACTATTAGCCAGTCGGCTAGTCGTGGAATGCTCAGGGCTAGCAGTGTCATTCTTATAGCTAGCCATGCAACATCAGACTGCAGTCAACGGTTCTCTATTTAGGCACCATTCTAAGTCTTTTTTCCCACTCAACTGGGAAAATCTGCGGATGGGGAGTTCACCAACATTTCAATGAGACTAATTACAATTAATTTGCCATGTTTAACACAATGTTAAGCTTAAAAACAAGAAATCTCTACAATGTTTGGAAATTCAAGCTAGAAACACGGAAACTAGCACACAAGCTATGGAATTCGAAATTAACACTTGCTTTGGCCTCTTCAAGCCCCCAATTTGCTCAAAATCACTCCCGATACTTGTTACAATTCTGATGGTAAGAAGTGGCAGTTCTTACCTGGCTATCCAAGGTCTGAACCATGGGTACGACACCTTTCTTCCCCTGTGTGCCCCCTTTCCCACTCTATGGGCTTTTTTCCCACATGTGCGGTCTCTTTTCCAACTAATGTAGGGTTTTTTCCCATGTGTGTTGGCTCTCTTTTGGGTCCCAGGCCTTGTGGCTGGGTTACGAAAAAAAGAAAAGGAAAAAAACACACTTGCTGACAACTCTCCACCATGAAATCCCCAATTTCCTTATTACACCAAAACCCAAGAAAGCTTAAAATCTATGAAGAAAATGGAATGGGGACTTGCTGTAAGGATTCAAAGATCCTTTGATGATAACAAGAAGTGAGGAGAAGTTGTGAATAGTTGTTGTGTCCCCTAAAGAGAGAGATCGACATGGACTTTATATTCACTACATGCCTAATTAAAGGCTGCAATTACAATCTAATTGTATCATGATTACAAGCAAAAATAGAATCCTACATCAATATATACAATTATGTGACAATCTCACGGCTATATATCTTGGCCAATATCTTTTGAGACCCCTCACGTGGAGGGCTAATTTAACATGGGTCTGGGCTTGGATCATAGACTTTTTGTGATGGGCTTCTACACTCCCCCTCAAATTGATGCGGCAGACAACACAGCAGCAATATGGCAGTGATATAATTATGACATTCTCGGGGCAAACCTTTTGTGAGAATGTCTGCCAATTGATTATCAGAGCAAATGTAGGGCAGAGTAAGTGTGTTGGAAACATAATGATAACGAATGAAGTGATTGTTAATTTCAATATGCTTAGTGCGCTCATGGAAGACGGAATCTTTCACAATGCGAATTGCTCAGTGTTATCAACATAAAAAGGAGTAGGTGCAGGAAAGAATACACCAAACTCTTGCAGAAGATGGTGAAGCCCCCATATAATCTCACTACTTGCAGAAGACTTAGAGACGGTGGTTTGTTTCTTGCTTTTCCGTGAGATTGGAGAGGGGCCCAAAAACATACGCCAGCATTTTGTGGAATGACGAGTATCAGAATATCCAGCTCAATCTGCATCAGCATATGTTTGTAATGTTAATGAAGATGGGGAAGGATAAAAGAGGCCCCTATTAATAGTGCCTTTCACATATCGAAGAATTCGATAAACAGCTTAAAGATGCGGCTTATGAGGATTAGCATTAAATTGACTGACAATCTATGCTACATGGGAAAGATTAGGTGGAGTCATAGTGAGGTACATAAGACTATCAACCAATCTTCGAAATAAGGTAGGATCGACAAGAGGTTGCCCATCATCCTTGCGAGTTTAACATTAAGCTCAACTCGAGTTGCAAATAATTTGGCATCACCAGGTCCCGTAGACTGAATGAGGTCATTAGCATACTTGGTTTAATTAATTGTAATACCATCCTCAGCTCGTGCAACTTCTAATCCCAAGAAATAAGTTAAAGGACCAAGATCCTTTATCTTAAATGAACTCTTGAAATGAGTTTTGAGGTAAGAAATGCCAGCCTCATCGTTGCCACTGATGATCATATCATCAAGATATATTAGTAGAATGGTAAAAATATGAGATGTTCTTCGAATAAAAAGAGAGCTATTGGTGGAACTTTGAATAAAATGTGCTTTGAGGATGGCCGAGCGAAATTTCTTGAACCAGGCACGAGAAGCTTACTTAAGACCATATAAGGATTTATTCAGCTTACAAACATGTTTTGGAGGGCAAGCATAGCTTGGGGGAGGATGCATATATACAATTTCTTTGCGATCACCGTGAAGGAAAGCATTCTTGACATCCATTTACCAGAGCGCCTAACAACGAGCTATGCCACACCTAGTAAACATCAAACTATGGTCATTTTGGCAACTAGAGCATAGTCAATTCCATACTCCTGTTTGTATCCATGGGCAACCAGTCGAGCTTTGTTTCTATCGATGCTACCATCAGAGCGAAATTTAACGGTATAAACCCATTTACTCCCAATAATAGACGTATCTGTTGGTAGTGGCACTAAATCTCAAGTTTTGTTTGCTTTAAGAGTTAGTAATTCATCTGTCATTACATCTTGCCAACATGGGATCTTAGTAGCCTGTGAATAGGATGTGGGGATAGAAATGGGATCTAGAGAGGTAAATAGCACTAGAAAACCATATCAATCTCGATGATTAGAAATATGACTAGAGCGTTGTAAGGTAAGTGTAGAATCATTAAATGATTAGTACTGTTGTTTTTGGGAATCGACAAGGCCGGTAGATTGGGAATAGGAGCAGTAGGTGGTGTTTCCTTGGACAATGGGTATAAACCTGTGTAATAGATGGAGGAGGATCAGGAGATGAAAAATGAGGGAGATGGGAAACTTGAATATCAGGGGTAATGGAAGAAAAGGAATGAAATGGAACATGTTCAAACAAAACAACATTTCTTGAAATGCGTAGCCATCACTCCTATAATAACACTGGAAGCCTTTGTAGTCATCACTATATCCAAGGATTGTGCATCTTGTAGCTTGCGGAGATAGTTTATTTCGCTCGAGGGACGGAAGGTGAACAAAACAATCGCATCCAAATACCCTCAAGTGTGAGTATGTGGGAGGATGATCGAATAGGCACTCATGTGGCGTGATATTACTCAAGATAGAGCTAGGTAATCTGTTGATAATATGGACTGCTGTATGTGCCGCTTCACACGAAAATTTAGGTGGGACTAGGGATTCAATGAGTAGAGATTGAACAGTCTCTAAGAGCTGTCAATTCTTTCGTTCAGCAATCTCATTTTTTTGTGGTGTGTGGGGGGCATGATTTTCATGAGAAAAAACCTTTGTCATGGAAGTATACTCTCCCCCTGAGTCTGAACGTAAGATTTAATTGGTTTCTTGAATTGAGTGATGACCATATTGTAGAATTTTTGAAACATGAAAACTTTAGATTTGGATTTTAAGAAATAAATCCAAGTGCAGCAACAGTGATCATCAATAAAGGTGACATAGTATTTATACCGAAGTCTACTCAAGTGTGGAGCAATCCCCCAAACATCTGTGTATGACATGAAAAGGTGCAATATATGACTTTTGCTTAAGCAACAAGATTCACATTTTGATTTTGCAAAAGTAGAGGCCATAGAACCAGAAATATATTTATCCAGTATTCTAAGTTTAAATAGAGAAATCAATCTAGAATTATTTAAGTAACCAAGGCATTTATGCCAAGTGGTCCACAAATTTTTGAAAACCTTAATATAGGAGGCAAAGAGTGATGATTGTTGCCCCAGTTCCAAGAGGAATAGCCTACCATGTTTACTCCCTGTTCCGATCACTTTCCCAGTTTACCGTTCTTGTATGATACAAGCAGAGGACAAAAAGTTAATAAGATAACTAGAGTCATTAAGTTGGCAAATCGAAATGAGATTAGTTGCTAAATTTGGAACAAAATAGGCATTGGATAGAGTTAGATTCCCTATGGTAATTGTTCCAATGCCAGAAATAGGCAAATGATGACCATTTGTAGTGGTGATAAAATCATGGCCATGATATGGGTTATGGTTTATGTAAGTTCTGGAGTACAAATGTTTGATTGGAGGCTCCCGAGTCGAGGAACCATGTTGTGGGTGTGATAGAAGAAGATAAAGAAGTGGATAAGTGAAACACAATATAAGAAGGGGTAGACCACTAACACCCATGAAGGTAAATGTAGATTTCACAGAAGAATTGATTAATTTTCTAAGTGGAAGTCAAGGTGATAGAACCAGGCTCAAAAGATGTAGGATTAGGCTATGGGCTTTGCTGAGCATGAAGAGCAGTTGAACAATGCTTTTGAGATCGCTCATTTTTCTTCTTTAGCATGATGCAATTGGAGATAAGATGACCATTCCGTCTGCAATAATTACAGAATAACTGCTGCCTGTAGTCCTGAGTGATGTGTCCATATATTGTACATTTAAACTCTGTGGTTTCGAACTATGCTTAGCTCTAAGACTTGTTGCTTTTGCTGATGATGAGCCTGATGATGTAATTAGTGCCTTTGGTTCCTCAGTAAAGGACTGAGTGGATAGAAGATGAGTTCTTCTCAAAGAACCTCTTGAATGCAGGTATCCAAATCGGGAGAGATTTTTCGATTCATAAGTGCAGCTCGCATAGGTTCAAATTTAGGTCAAAGGTTCATAAGAAACTAGCTAATATGAAGTTCTTCTTGTAGTTTGAGAGCCCGAGGAAGAAATTCTGTTGAGATAGAGCGAAGGAGCATTTGGTCTCTCTGTCCATGGAGCTAAAAAGCCATTGTAGGATTCCTGGACCGTTTTATCATTTTCACAGTACTTGGCTAATTCCATATTAAGATGAAATCTATGGGTTTTATTGTTTTGATGGTAAATTTTCTTCATGTGTTTCCACATATCAGAAGCCTTGGTAAAGGCTTGAAGTGCCATACAAAAGGAAGAATCAACTGAGTTGAGAATCAATGTTGCAACCTTGGCATTACACGGATTCCAAGTAGCAATATTTTTATCATCTATGGTAGACATGCCAATGGTGTTTGTAACAGGTTTATGAGTTGCCCCATCTAGGTATCCTATCATACCTTGTCCTTCAACAAAATTCTTAATCTGACACAACCATGGCATGTAATTAGTTCCATGAAATTTTACAGGAATGATGTCAATTTTATCCATTTGGAGATAATAGATGAACTGATGTGAAGGAATATTTTTTGCATATGCTAAACCAAGAATTACTGTCACAGAAACAGAAAATAGGCCAAAGATCACAAAAAATGAGCAAAAAATATGCTGCTGGGCGTCCAAAAAAGTTGAGGGAGGAGGAGCACTATGTTCTATAAATGTTGTTTTGCATCTAATCAGCCTTCCAGGTTAGTGAAAGGATGTATTTACATAGCTTTTATAGAACAAATTTCTCCATTTCAATGGCAGGATGAGTAGTTGAAGACTAAAATGCAGATCTATATGAGGAAAACTGCCGAACCCAAAATCAGTTACAAGACTAACCTTTTGAAGGGATAAAAATCCAGAAAAATATGGATAATTCTTAGATTAAATAGTTGACCAGCCTGGTGAAAAAATCTGATAGACTTTTAGTTTGAGGTGGGGCCCCACTTATTGATCAAACAGCAAGATCTGTTAATAGATGCTGGTAGAGATGTCCAAAATACCTTCCTTGCACAGAGGAGATCTGATGGCTAAGATGAGACCTGAGATGATGGCAGATGTCCAACTTTCTCTAGTTGTTGTGATGTAGACTGATGATGGCGAGATTTGTCGTGTTGAAGACAGTGTGATCTGTGTTATATCTTGCCAAGATTTGAGATGGACAGAGTGATCTCTGATACCATGTAAGGATTTAAAGAAACTTGAATGATAACAATAAGAGAGAAGTTGTGAATAGTTGTTGTGTCCCCCAAAGGGGGAGATCGACAGTGACTTTATTTTCACTACATGCGTAACTAAAGGCTGCAATTACAATCTAATTGTATCATGATTATAAGCAAAAATCGAATCCTATATTTGTATATACAACTATGTAACAATCTCACAGCTATACATCATTGACCAATATCTTTTGAGATCCTTCTCGTGAAGGGCTAATTTATCATGGGTGCCCGAGCTTGGATCATAGACTTTTCGTGTTGGGCTTTTACACTTGCATGTCTAGATTTCTCGGTGAAATGTCATAATTCATGAAAACGGAAGGGAGTTTTTACCTTGAAGTGCCTAAACCACAAACAACACATGATCCTAGGGCTGCCATGAGTTGAATCTAGTGATTAAAGAAGCCAGAACGAATATGGTTGCGAGGGGGGGGGGGGGGGCGGGGGGGGGTGGAAGAGGAGGGAAAATGGAAAAGAACGGAATTGATTTTGCCGAAATCAGTGGAGAAATGGAAAACTACGCATTGATGGGAATTGCTACTGGTTGTTTGGCATGGATTGTGGGTCCCACTACTAATGGCATTTTGATTCATGAAAATAAAGGCTTTCTAGACCTCCGATGACTTCGGGCCAAGAACAAAAGTTTCTCAAAATTAAATTATCTTAGCAACGGACTTGAGCACGAACCAGGTTGAGAGTTTGGGAGAAAATTTTTAACGAAATGGTGATTATATCCCCAATTGGTTTGAATTAGAGAAATGAGGGGTTTTAAGACTTTAGATGACTTCGAGTTGAACATGAAAGTTGTTTGGACAATTTTATCTATCTACTGAACCCAAAATGGTTTTTTTTTTAAATTCACAAAATACCCTTGAATTTCTTCAAAATTGCAACTACGCCATTGAAGGTACTAAAATAAGTGTTGTGTGGTCGAAACTTCCCAAAACCCATTAAACACTATTCTAATCATTGTTATCATCATCAAAGCCTTGTCCCAACTATGTTTGGGCTGGCTCCATGAATTTTGTTTGTCCAATCCGAGTTATTCTGAGCTAAATTCTCAGATGAGTTAAACTTGTTCAGATATAATTTTATTACCTCCATCCACGCCTTCTTGGGCCTACCCCTTTCTCATGGTGAGCCATCCACTTGTATAGCGAAATGTCTTCCCACTGGCACCAATACTAGCACTAGCAGACCTACATTTTAGCATGTGTGTGCACTTACAAATTTCAAAAATTAGATAATAAAAATTCTTTTTTTATTGTTTAATTCCACTTGCTATTACCCGCACTTCCCAAACAAAAATCCTGGGTCTGCCATTGATTACCAGCCTACGTATAACATGCCCAAACCATTTTAAATGAGTTTTTCTAATCTTATCATCTATTGATGCTATTCATAAATGCTTTCAAAATTGTTCATTTCTAATTTTATCTTTGCTAGTTTTACCACACATCCACCTTTTCATTCTCATCTGTACTGTATCCATTTTATGCATATGCTGCTTTTTGATTGGTGAACATTTTACCCCATAGTTCATAACTGGTCTAATCATTATCCTGTAAAATTCTCTCTTTAATTTTTTTGGTATTCGTTTGTCACAAAGCACTCCAAAAGAAGTCCCCACTTAAATCATCCTACTTTTATCTTATATTCAACATCTTCAACAACATTCCCATCATTACTAATTATTGAGACAAAGTAATAGAAAGAATTTCTTTGTGGCGTCTCCTGGACTTCAATAATTCCCACGTTAGTTTTAGCTCTTTATATATGGCCATTGAAATTGTAATCCATATATTCTGTCGCTGTACAACTAATTTTAGGGCCTTTGGATTCTAAAGTCTCCCTCCATTTTTCGAGTTTTATATTTACATCATCTCTTGATTGGTTCACCAATTTTATATCATCTGCAAACAACATACACAAGGTACCTTTTCTTGAATATAAGTAGTTAACTCATATATAATCAATACAAAGAGATAAGCGCTTAAGCCTGACCACTGAAGTAAGTGCATAGTCACTGGGAATGCACACATCTCTCCACAGGTAGTTCTCACATTTGGTATCACTCCTTTGTACATGTCTTTAAAATTTTCATTATAACCTCTTGGAATGTTCCTTTTTTTTCAACAACTTCCAAATTAAATCTCTCGGCACCATGCCATAAGCATTTTTTAAATTAATGAAGACCCTATGGAGATTTTTCCTCTTTGCGCAATAATTTTCCATTAATTGCCTAAGTGTAACGACCCAAGATTCTGGAGCTCTTCAGATTCTTAAGTCGTTAACTTGATCATATTACAAATTCATAAAACAAATTCAAGAGCAAGTCCAAGGAAAATGAAGGTAAATTTCATAACATTAATATCTTAACAAAGTCTTTACAATTATAGCTAAGAAATGACAATAGATCTAAAACATTCCAAAATGGGGCTAACTCCATTTAATGGTCTAGATGGTTTTCAAACTCTCTATCAGCGTTGCCTGCCAAAATCTATATGCTGATCTCCGCTGTTCCCAGATCCCGCTACAAAAACGTTTCCTGTAGTGGGGCGAACTACTAGTCAGTAACACTGGTGAGTAGAATTTCTGAAATTATGAGAGTAATAGTAATTATCATGATATCAATAGAAGTTCATAGGTAGATTGACTAAACTACCACCATACTTGTTTATATTTGCAGCTTGAACAAGGGATTCGTATTCCTGTCGTGACAAGATTGTCACCATTCTTAGTTGTAAAGGGATTTATATTGATGTCGTGACATAACCGTCACCATTCCTAATTGTAAAGGGGATTCATATTCATGTCGTGACAAGATTATCACCATTCTTAATTGTGAGGAGATTCATATTCATGTCGTGACAAGACTGTCACCATTCTTAGTTGTAAAGGGATTCATGTCGTGGCATGACCGTCACCATTCATTGTAAGGGGATTCATATTCATGTTGTGACAAAATTGTCACCATTCTTAATTGTAAGGGGATTCATATTCATGTCATGACAAGATTGTCACCATTTTTAATTCATAGGTCGAATCCAATACCAATGGAACAGACACTTCTAAACAATTCTAAAAAAAAAAAAAAAAAATCTCCGCTCACTGATTTCATAATAAGTATCATTATGTCTTCCATTGGCCAGTCCCACATACTTGAGTCAAAATCTCTTCCCACTCTGATTCATAACTGGTGCTCCAAATATGTGGCATTGGCCATATTATATATATATTTTTGGCGTTCCAATTAGTTATATCGTGAAAACCAGCAATATAATCAAAGGCAATAATGATATAAATCCGGTAGAGTGAAAACCAAGCTCATATCGCACCTACCAGCAATATATATATTCAAGTTCAATAAGAATATAAAACCTGAATTATAAAATCAAAGTTAAAAGTACTAGCAGTGAATGATAGAATATTGAACTGTAACATAATGGTAGATAATGTTTGGGTTGCAACTAATTACATTATTTCCACCTATCTTAACTATATATTCATAATACATTAGTGGGAAAAGGTTTTCTTAAATATTATCCTGCAATGCTATAAGGTTACAGAACTTGTCCCAATTAATTATCGTAGGAGAAACTATCCATTCTGATTTAATTCTTAGAGAACCCGTTGACTCCTTTAGCTGTGTAATAATCCTTTAAGGAAGGAATTAGTAATTCTTATGACCTTGAGGCTTCTATGTAATTAATTGGTGATGTATAAATGTAAATAGTTTCCTCATAATATCAACAGGTAATGTTCAGCAGAATCTAAGACTAAAGAAGGGTCTCACACCTAGCCCCATTTGAACCTTTTGAATGGAAGGCCTCAATGGCTCAATCCTAAAGGGGTCCACCACAATTATGGTCGCCCACTAGCCCCTTTCAGATGTGGAGACCTGATCCTAGATCAGGTGGCTACATGGTTCCATAGCCCTCAACAGTTAAGTTTCATTTTTGACGACCTATATTTACTTTTATTTTAGTTTTAGATTAATGCACACATTAAATCATCATACTGTATGATAAAATAATAGTCCTTAGGAAGCACATTCATCATAAGATTTGAATAACAAATCTTTTATACAGAAAGGATAAGTTTCAGTCCATATTTCTTTCACAGTCATGTCTACAGTTTGTATTTTTATCAATTCAGATCTGAATGTAATCATAATGAACCATAACAATTCCCTTATACGGGCAAAATAAGTTTCAGTCGATATTCCTTCTCAATCATGTCGACAGTTTGTATTTCTATCAAATTTAGATCCGGATGTTATCATAATGAACCCCTATTTAACCAAATCAAGGAATGACATCCCTGGTGTCTAGCTGAACTTGTATCTTGTTACAAAGCAATCAATAGAAACTTACTGATATTTATAAATAGATACCAAACAGCCGAATATAAGGAACTCAATATTCAAATGAGTATAAGAGAAGTCCTACTCACCTGGTATAAGTAATAAGTGACCTCAAAACAGACATCCACTATGTTAGGTGTTCCTTGGAATCTCCTTGTTTCTATTTTCAAATATCACTATATTGGACTCCTACTCTTCTTCCATGAAAACCATGAGAAAGTGACGAAAGATGAGAGGAGATCTCTTCTTATATAGTGCTGGAATCTTAAAGGATTTCCCTTGAAAGGTCACCTAAGAAGACTAAAAGTCACAATTTAAGGTCATTATTTTAGGAGTTACACAGTTATAATTTTGGGAAATTTAAGTTTGTGGAATTTAAGTGTGGGAGTTACACAGTCATAATTTTGGGAAGCTATAGAGTCACAATTAAGTGAGTTTGGATCATTTATGGACCTGAAAAATTTAACCCAAAAGCCCAATCCAGTCATGAATTGGACTGATCGAAACTGGGCCTCTCTAAGCCCATTTAACCTATTAATAATTCAGGCTTGGCCCATTTATAATTCAGGGTTCTTACATACTCCCCCCCTTGTGAAATTGGTCCTCCAAATTTAAATCATACCTTAGAGAAAGAGTTGTGGATAATTTTCTCGGACATCTTTTTCTGTCTCCCAAGTGGTCTCCTGTAGATTATGATGCTCCTACAAAATTTTAACCAGGCGGATAGTTTTATTCCGAGGGGCTCTTTCTCGTGTTTCTAAAATGACTATTGGCTTCTCTTCCTAAGACAAATCTTCTTGTATCCGAAGTGGTCCGAAGTCTATCACCTGAGACGAGTCTGGTTCATATTTCTTTAGCATGGATACATGAAACACATTGTGTACACCAGGTAGTTGTAGGGGTAATGCTAATTCATAAGCATTCCCATTACTAACATGACCAATTATCTCAAAAGGTCCGATGTAACGCGGACTCAACTTGCCCTTTTTCCCAAACCACATGATACCCTTGGTTGGAGAAACTTTGAGAAAGACATGATCTCCTATTGTCAACTCCAGCTCCCTCCTGCGATAGTCCGCATAACTTTTCTGTCTACTTTGGGCAGTTTTGAGTCTGTCTCGAATTTTCTTGATGGTGTCCGTTGAGGATTGAACCCATTCTGGCCCAAGGATTCTTCGATCGCCAACTTCCTCCCAACCGATGGGAGATCGGCAATTCCGTCCGTACAATGCTTCGAAAGGTGCCATTTGAATACTGGAATGATAACTGTTATTATAGGCAAATTCTACCAAGGGTAACTGCTCATCCCAGCTGTCTTTGAAATCTAGGGCACAGGCTCGCAACATATTTTCAAGAGTCTGATTAGTTCTTTCAGTCTGGTCATTAGTCTGAGGATTATATGCGGTGCTGAACCGCAATTGTGTTCCCATGGCCATCTGTAATTTTCTCCAAAAGTTGGATACAAACCTAGAGTCCCTATCCGAGACAATAGACACCGGAATTCCATGCAGTCGAACAATCTCCTTAACATATCTTCGTGCCAATTCTTCCATCGATGTTCTTCCTTTCAGAGGGATGAAGTGGGCAGACTTGGTCAAGCGGTCCACAATTACCCAAATTACTTCATTGCCCCTGAAAGTCTTTGGAAAGCCAAAAATGAAGTCCATAGTGATGTGCTCCCATTTCCACTCTTGTACAGGCAATGGCTGCAACAACCCGCCAGGTTTCCGATGATCTACTTTAACTTGTTGGCATGTTAAGCATTTTTCCACAAATTCTGTAATGTCCTTTTTCATACCATTCCACCAGAATTGCTTCTTGAGATTTTGGTACATCTTAGTACTTCCTGGATGAATGGTATATCGGATATGATGTGCCTCATGCAGTATCTCATCCTTAATTTCCTGATCATTTGGAACACACAACCTATTCTTGTAATACAAGGTACCATTAGTAAGTGAAAAATCCGGCTTATCTCCCAATTTGTTGAAGATTTGTACTAGTGTCCCATCATTCTTTTGGCGGTCCTTAATTTGCTAGATGATTTCTGGTTGAACTTTGAAACTCTCCAATAATATATTATCACCATTGATCCGAAAATTCACATCCAAGTCTTTGATTTTTGTTAGTAAATTCCATTCCGCTGTCAAGTGAGCCAATTGGATTGACTTTCTACTTAATGCATCGGCCACAATATTTGCCTTTCCGGGATGGTAATTTATAGTGAAGTCATAGTCTTTCAAAAATTCTAACCATCTCCGCTGCCTCAAATTTAGCTCCTACTGGGAAAAGATATATTTTAGGCTTTTATGGTCCGTGTACACCTCGAATTCTTCTCCATAGAGATAATGTCGCCAAATTTTAAGGTCCAAATCTACAGCAGCCAATTCTAAATCATGAGTGGTATAATTTTGCTCATGTCTCTTCAATTGTCTAGATGCGTAAGCAATTACTTTTCCGTGCTGCATAAGTACGCACCTCAGTCCTTTGAATGACGCATCACAAAATATGACAAAACCACTACTGCCTGAAGGTAAGGCCAAAACCGGTGCCGAAATCAACTTATCCTTAAGTGTCTGGAAACTGGTCTCACATTTGTCGTCCCAATTAAATTGCACATCTTTCCTAGTGAGACGAGTTAAAGGTCCTGTACGGGAAGAAAACTTTTGCACAAATCTCCTATAATACCCTGCGAGTCCTAAGAAACTCCGGACCTCTGACACCGTTGTTGGCCGTTCCAGCTAGTGATAGCTTCTACCTTGGCAGGGTCCACAGACAATCCTTCACCTGAAATGATGTGACCTAGGAAATTCACCTGAGTTAGCCAAAAGTCACATTTACTCAACTTAGCATATAGCTGATTGTCTTCTAACAACTTCAATGTAGTGCGCAGGTGATCTCCATGCTCCAATTCTATCTTAGAATAAATTAGTATATCATCGATGAATACAACAACAAACTGGTCCAAATAGGCTTGAAGATTTGATTCATGAGTGCCATGAATACAGCTGGTGCATTGGTTAGCCCAAATGGCATTTACCAGAAACTCATAATGTCCATATCGAGTCCGAAAAGCTATCTTAGGTACATCCTCCTCCCTCACCTTCAACTGATGGTATCCAGTCCACAGATCAATTTTTGAAAAGTACCTTGCTCCTTAGAGTTGGTCAAACAGCTCATCGATCCGTGGCAACGGATACTTATTCTTGATAGTGACTTGGTTGAGCTGTCGATAATCTATGCACATACGCAAGGTTCCATCCTTCTTTTTAACAAAAAGAATAGGAGCTCCCCATGGTGAAACACTGGGCCTAATGAATCCTTTGTCTAGTAAGTCCTATAGTTGCTCCTTAAGTTCCCATAGTTCTGTGGGTGCCATACGATAAGGAGGCCTAGAGATTGGAGCTGTTCCCGGAATCACTTCAATAGTAAAATCTACCTCCCGCAACGGTGGTAAACCGGGTAATTCATCTTGGAAAACATCAGGAAATTCTCTTGCTATCGGGATTTCTTCTAGTTTTGGTTTTTGTTTTTCCCCGGTAACGAATGCTAAATACCCTGTACACCCAGTTCTTAATAATTGACTGGCTTTAATTGCCGAAATCACACGCGTCTCTACTGTTTTCCTTGAACCCATTACACGCACATTTTTGAACCCTTGTAGTTTAAAGTGGACTATTTTATTAAAACAGTCTAGCACAGCCCTGTGTTTTGCTAACCAATCCATTCCCAAAATAATGTCAAAATCATTCATTGGTAGCAAAATTAAATCTGCAGGCATCACAACTTCCCCAATGCTTAAAGGACATTCATAGAATATGGTGTGAGTATTCAATTTTCCTCCAGTAGGGGTGGAAACTGCCATTGCTTGAGAAAGTTTAGAAGGGGGTATGTACAATTTTGGAGCAAAATTATATGAAACAAAGCAGTGTGTAGAGCCGGAATCAAATAATGTAATAGCCTTGTTGCCAGAGATTAGGAGCGTACCCTCAACCACATTACTTGCTACTTCTGCCTCTCGTTGAGTGATAGCATAAACCCTCGTATTTGGTGGGTGACTCTTTTGATGTCCACCTTGATTGCCTCTCTCGGTTGAAATTGTCCCTGTGGCGGATTCTACTGATATCTACTTTGTTGATTCTGGCCCGATTGCTGGTTCTGGTAGTAATTCTGATGAGAGTTCCCTTGATCCCGAGGAGGGTAGCTTTGCGAATTCTGCCGTGATTGCTGATAGCCTTGATGTTGTCGTGACTTGTGGCCGTGCCGTTGTGATCGATCTTTCTCCTGCTTCTTGGGACAATCGTTAGCCTTATGGCCCACCTGGCCACATGAAAAGCAAGCACCACGCTGCCATCGACATTGTTCTAAGGCGTGGTTCTTCCCACAGCGACTGCATTTAACATGAGATTCCATTTTCCGTTTCTTTTGAGGAGGACGGCTTTCTTGATTTCTTTTTCCATCCCCAGTTGGATTAGATGGAAGTACTCTATTGATCTCATCAGTGGCTTCTTCAGACGCATAGGCTCTTCTTAAGGCGTCTGCGTATGTAACTGGCTGTCCCAATCGTACATCCTTCTTAATATCAAGGCGTAATCTCTCAATAAACTTCTTGCATTTGAGTTCTTTTGTAGCTACCAAGGGTTCAGCAAAGTGAGACAATTCTATGAACTTATTATTGTATTTGGTCACTGACATGTCTCCTTGAACCAAAATTTGAAATTCCCTCTTCTTCCTTTCTTTTATATGTTCCGGTATGAATTTTGCAATAAACTCCTTTTTGAAGAAGCTCCAAGGAATTTCATTTTCAAGACCTGGATAGGTCCTTCTGGCGGACTTCCACCACTCCTTGGCATTTCCTTCAAGTTTGAAAGCTGCCAATAGAGCTTTCTACTGATCAAAACAGCCCATAACTTCAAAAATTGCTTCGACATTTTCTATTCACTTATTTGCATCCCAAGGATCTGCAGTTTCATCAAAGTATATAGGACGGAATTCATTAAATCTTTTATTAGGGAATCTCGTTCCTTGTCCCTGCTCCCACCAATAGCGATCCCACTTTGGCCACCATCATCCTGACGATGAGCCAAAATCTTTATCTGCTCTTGCACCTGATCATAAGCTTTCATAAAGGTATTGAACATCATCTTCACATATTCAGGCATCGAGGATGATCCCCCATCTGGGTTTGATGTTTGACTTTCAGTGCCATTGCCGTCAAGATTCTGTTGGGAACTCATGTTCTTTCTCCTATAATAAGATACACAATAATTAACACAAGGAAATGTATATCACAATCTAACGCCCCAAAACCACGACCTCACCACGTATGCTATTGGTTTCTAAGTGTTTTAAGGATTGCCCAAGACTTTGCTCTAATACCACTTTGTAACGATCCAAGATTCTGGAGCTTTTCAGATTCTTAAGTCGTTAACTTGATCATATTACAAATTCATAAAATAAATTCAAGAGCAAGTCCAAGGAAAATGAAGGTAAATTCATAACATTAATATCTTAACAAAGTCTTTACAATTATAGCTAAGAAATGACAATAGATCTAAAACATTCCAAAATGGGGCTAACTCCATTTAATGGTCTAGATGGTTTTCGAACTTTCTATCAGCATTGTATGCCAAAATCTATATGTTGATCTCCGCCGCTCTCAGATTCCGCTACAAAAATGTTACCTTTAGTGGGGCGAACTATTAGTCAATAACACTGATGAGTAGAATTTCTAAAATCAAGAGAGCAATAGTAATTATCATGATATCAATAGAAGTTCATAGGTAGATTGACCAAACTACCACCATACTTGTTTATATTAGCAGCCTGAATAAGGGATTCATATTCGTGTCATGACAAGATTATCACCATTCTTAGTTGTAAAGGGATTTATATTCATGTCGTGACATAACCGTCACCATTCTTAATTGTAAAGGGGATTCATATTCATGTCGTGACAAGATTGTCACCATTCTTAATTGTGACGGGATTCATATTCGTGTCGTGACAAGGTTGTCACCATTCTTAGTTGTAAAGGGATTCATGTCATGACATGACCGTCATCATTCATTGTAAGGGGACTCATATTCATGTCATGACAAAATTGTCACCATTCTTAATTATAAGGGGATTCATATTCATGTCGTGATAAGATTGTCACCATTCTTAATTCATAGGTCGAATCCAAAACCAATGGAACACACACTTCTAAACAATTCTAAAAAAAAAAAAATATCTCCACTTACTGATTTCATAATAAGTATCATTATGTCTTCCATTAGCCAATCCCACATATTTGAGTCAAAATCTCGCCCCACTCTGATTCATAACTGGTGCTCCAAATGTATGGCATTGGCCATATTATATATATATATATATATTTTGGCACTCCAATTAGTTATATCCTGAAAACCAGCAATATAATCAAAGGCAATAACGATATAAATCCCGTAGAGTGAAAACCAAGCTCATATTGCACCTACCAGCAATATATATATTCAAGTTCAATAAGAATATAAAACCTAAATTATAAAATCAAAGTTAAAAGTACTCGCAGTGAATGATAGAATATTGAACTGTAACATAATGGTAGATAATGTTTGGGTTGCAACTAATTACGTTATTGCCACCTATCTTGACTATATATTCATAATACATTAGTGGAAAAAGGTTTTCTTAAATATTATCCTGCAACGCTATAAGGTTACAGAACTTTTTCCAATTAATTATCATAGGAGAAACTATCCATTCTGATTTAATTCTTAGAGAACCCATTGACTCCTTTAATTGCGTAATAATCCTTTAAGGAAGGAATTAGTAATTCTTATGACCTTGAGGCTTTTATGTAATTAATTGGTGATGTATAAATGTAAACAGTTTCCTCATAACATCAACAGGTAATGTTCAGTAGAATCTGAGACTAAAGAAGGGCCACACCTAGCCCCATTTGAACCTTTTGAATGGAAGGCCTCAATGGTTCAATCCTAAAGGGGTCCACCACAATTATGGTCGCCCACTAGCCCCTTTCAGATGTGGGGACCTGATCCTAGATCAGGTGGTTACATGGTTCCATAGCCCTCAATAGTTAAGTTTCATTTTTGACGACCTGTATTTACTTTTATTTTAGTTCTGGATTAATGCACACATTAAATCATCATACTGTATGATAAAAATAACAGTCCATAGGAAGCACATTCATCATAAGATTTGAATAACAAATCTTTTATTTAGAAAGGATAAGTTTCAGTCCATATTTCTTTCACAGTCATGTCTACAGTTTGTATTTCTATCAATTCAGATCTGAATGTAATCATAATGAACCATAACAATTCCTTTATACAGGAAAATTAAGTTTCAGTTGATATTCCTTCTCAATCATGTCGACAGTTTGTATTTCTATCAAATTCAGATCCGGATGTTATCATAATGAACCCTATTTAACCAAATCAAGGAATGACATCCCTGGTGTCAAGCTGAACTTGTATCTTGTTACAAAGAAATCAATAGAAACTTACTGATATTTATAAATAGATACCAAACAGCCGAATATAAGGAACTCAATATTCAAATGAGTATAAGAGAAGTCCTACTCACCTGGTATAAGTAATAAGTGACCTCAAAACAGACATCTACTATGTTAGGTGTTCCTTGGAATCTCCTTGTTTCTATTTTCAAATATCACTATATTGGACTCCTACTCTTCTTCCATGAAAACCATGAGAAAGTGACAAAAGATGAGAGGAGATCTCTTCTTATATAGTGCTAGAATCCTAAAGGATTTCCCTTGAAAGGTCACCTAAGAAGACTAAAAGTCACAATTTAAGGTCATTATTTTGGGAGTTACACAGCTATAATTTTGGAAAATTTAAGTTTGGGGAATTTAAGTGTGGGAGTTACACAGTCATAATTTTGGGAAGCTATAGAGTCACAATTAAGTGAGTTTGGATCATTTATGGACCTGAAAATTTTGACCCAATAGCCCAATCCAGTCATGAATTGGACTGATCGAAACTGGGCCTCTCTAAGCCCATTTAACCCATTAATAATTCAGGCTTGGCCCATTTATAATTCAGGGTTCTTACACTAAGTGAGAAGATGATTTTCATGGTTGACGTCCCTGGCATAAAGCCAATTTGAGTTTTAGAAATCTTGGTCTTATGTCTAAGTCTTTGTTTCATTACTTTCTCCCATAGCTTCATAGTATGGTTCATAAGTTTAATCCCTTGATAGTTGGTACATCCCTTGATGGTTGTTACAATTTTGTATCTCCCTTATTCTTATATATAAATAGTATGGTACTTTTTCTCTATTCAATCAACCTTTTTTTTTTGTCAATAATATCTTATTGAAGAGTCCAGCTAACCAAATTACCTTAACCTCTCTTAGGCATTTCTAAGTCTCCATCGGAATGTCATCTAGACCCATAGCCTTTCATGTCTTCATTCGCTTCAATATTTTTTTCACTTCTACATTTCTAATTCTGCGAAAAAAAATATGTTCTCCTAACGAAGTATCTTCTCTTGTTCTTATATCTCCTATATATATATTTTTTTCATTTAAAGGCTTGTTAAAATATTCATTCCATTTTTCTTTAATATCGTTGCCCTTTACTTGAACCTTTTGGTTATTGTCCTTAATACACTTGACATGATCTAAGTCCCCACTTTTTCTTTTCCTTATTTTTGCAAGCTTAAAAACATCATTATCTTGTTCACAACCTATTAAATAGTCATTATATGCTTTGAACTTTGCACCACTTATTACTTGCTTAGCCTCTTTCTTTGCATCTTTATACATCTCAGAGTTTTTCATATTTCTAGTCCCCTGCTGAACTTTGTGGCAACGTCATTTCTTTTGAATAGCTTCCTGAACTTCTACACTCCACCAGTATGTTTTTTTATTATAGCATCTTTTCCATTTTGACTTTCAAAGCACCTCTTTTACAACCTCTTTAATACAATTAGCCATTTGATTTCACATCACTATAGGTTTCCGTCAAAATTCCATTTTCCCTTCTCAATCACTTTATCCTTAAATATAATTGCTCCTTCTCCTTTCAAATCCCTCCACCTTGTTTTAAGGGAGATTTTGTTTACTACTCTTCTCTTTCTACTTCTAATGCAAATATCTAAAACTACAAACCTATGTTGTGTGGTCAAACTCTCTCCTGGAATAACCTTACAGTTTTTACAAGCCAATTGGTCATGTTTTTTAACTAGAAAAAGAATCTATCTGGCTCCTATTAGTTCCACTTTTATAAGTAATTAATTAAATGCTCATCTCTCTTTTTAAACTTAGTGTTTACTACTAGAAGATCAAATGCTAATGTAAAATCTAAGATAGTGTTTCCTAACTCATTCTTTTTTCCAAATTCTTGTCTTCCATGCATTCCCTCATATCCTATATTATACTTTCCTATATGCCCATTTAAATCCCTTCCTAGGAAAATCTTATTACTATTTGGAATTTCTTGTAGTAAACCATCCACTCCTCCCAAAATGGTCTTTTCACACTTTCATCTAAACCTGCTTGGGGAGCATATGCACTAATGATATGAATTATGTCTGTCTTCCTCTAATTCTAATTTAATTGCTATAATTCTATCATCCAACCTTTTTACTCTTAACAATTTTCTCTTTCAAATCCCTATCTTCAACTATATCCGCTATATATTTTGTATTATTCTTTCCTACATAAAAAAGCTTATAACCATTAGTGAGCTCCTTCACTTTATCCCCTCTCCCCATTATCTCATACATACAAGCTACAACAATTCTTTTTCTTTTCATTACCTCGACTAACTCCTTGTTCTTGCTTGTCAAGGTTCCTATATTCAAAGTACCAAGTCAAATCTTCTTTTTCTTCTGAACTAACTTCTTTAGATGCACTCCTTCAGAGTCGTGTGGCAGCCCTTGTCCACTCTCCATTGCAACAGAGTGATGCTGCAATGCATCACTTAAAGCGGGGAACGCTCTAGCATAATCTCAAAATGTTGTTATCTCATAATTCATGTTTGGGTTGTGATAAAGTTTTACGATGGCTGTCAACCTACCTAACATAGCCCTCTTCCTTTACCCGGGCTTGGGACTGGCTGCTTTTATTAGTGGAGTTGAAATACTATTCTAGCCCTCAAGTTTAATCAAGCACCTAAATTGAAGCCCACTCATCATCATCGTCATCATCAAAGCCTTATCCCAACCCTGTTTGGGTTGCCTATATGAATTCTGTTTTTCCATTCCATTCTATTTAGAGCCAAATCCTTAGATAAATTAAACTTTTTTAAATCTGATTTAATGACCTCCATTAATGTTTTCTTCGGCTTACCCCTACCTCTTAATGGGCCATTTACCTGGATAGCCAAACTTTTCTTCACCGGTGTCATAACCGTCCTACGCTCAACATGCCTAAATCATGTTAAAAAACGTTGTTATCTCATAAATTGAAGCCCACTAATTTCCAAAAATTATGAATTGCCCCTCAAACTTGTCTACCTAAGCCTTGGAGCTCTCAAATGGGCCCAAAACACTATTTTAACTATAGAACCTAGTTAGCTACCCTCAAGCTACCAAATTAACAACTAAACACCATAAACCTTGCTAAAATAGAACTAACCAAGCTAAAACAAGATTAATTAACTACATACACAATAATTATGACTAATCATGATTAATTAGCTATTAAACATAATTAATCAGGGACAGGACCTTACATGAACTTGACTTGGAAAATATGACATTCACTTGAGTAATTACTGCATTTTATCTTTGATCATGTGTTTTGTATTTATATGTAATATACTGAGAAAGAACCATCTACTCTAGTTTTTTATATTAGTTTTAACAAACATGAAATGCTTGGCTTACCCAATCAAACATTGGAACTACAATCATCAATATGGTGTTGTGTATTCTGCTTTTTGGTATTATCTGGTTGCATATACTTTGCCCAACGGTAAAGGTTTACCGGTAGCGTTCTGGAGGACGTGGGTTCCAGTCACGGAAACAGTCTTTTCAAAATGAAGGTAAGGCTATATACATCTTGTCCTCCCCAGACCCCACTATACAGAAGCTTTGTGTACTGGGCCGCCCTTTTTTTTCTTTTATTCTATGTTTTGGATGTAGCGGAAATGAGAATGCTTAGGTGGATGTGTGGTAAAACTAGGAAAGATAAAATTAGAAATGAGCGCTTTCGAGAACATTTAGGGGTAGCACCAATAGGAGATAAGATTAGAGAAACTTGTTTAAGATGGTTTGGGGATGTTGAGCATAGGCCAGTAATGGCACCGGTGAGAAAAAGTTTGGATAAACAGGTGGAGGGTCCATCAAGAGGTAGGGGTAGACCGAAGAAAACATGGATGGAAGTTATTAATTCAGATTTGAAGAAGTTGCACTTATCGAAAGATTTAGCTCAAAATAGAACGGAATGGATAAATAGAATTCATGTAGCCGACCCCAACATGGTTGGGATAAGACTTTGATGATGATGATGATGATGATGATTTGTTCTACATAAAGAAAGATATTTGCACTGCTATGGTTCTGTTTGTCAATATTTCTACTGTCTGATCATCTTCAGAATGAAAATTAAAGATTTTTAATTGAAATATGATGCAGTGAGGAGCTGGACCTAAATTTGACTGAAGCTGCATGGGTAAGCTAAAATCTGTTATTTTCATGTTCTTAGTGTTCAAGGTTTTCCTTTAAATGTGTATTAGTATTTAAATATTGAATTTTGAAAGCAAGATGATTTAATTGGTTTCCATTCCTTTGGTAAATATTAAATGCAACTCAACTCAGATAATCTAGAAATAACTTCTTTCCTGTCTAAGTGAAATAATTACTTCATTAGCTTGCCTTCCGAATTCCTGGACAGTTCAGATAATCATTCAGCGACTCTTGACAGGTCTGCCAAATTCTAGACCTTGATTTAAATTGGGAGAAAGTCCAAAAAGCACACAGATCTGGGAAGTATTGGAGACGAATGCCTTGGTTTATTGTATGCTGTTGACCCATATATATTGCCTTAATGAAGGTTGAATGGATCTTATCTTATGCAATTGCAATCCGTTAACTAAAGGCAGCTTAGCACATCATGGTCTTCAGTTACTATCTACAACTACCTAGCATTAAGATATTGTACTTCTATGGTACATTGAGCGCACCATTATATATTGATGTTTAGTTGTGAGCGGCGATATTTTCTAAAAAGCATAACAGTGTCCACCGCTACACCTGATTTAGCAGCGAGACGTAGCATATTGGCTGCATTTTTCATCCATGATCGATATAAAACTTGTCCTGTAGCATTGGGCAATTGGTGGGAATATGGAATTGAATTTGATGAAATATTTGCATTGGTTGCGAACTGACTGCGGTGTGCATTTTCTTAGCATTGGTTGCTCCCCAATCATGGGCTCTCTTTCAAATGCATGTCAAGAATTGATGCGGTCTAGATTTGATGCAATTGGACTGTCCAGGGCCCAAATAAACCAAAACCCAGAATATCCCTGTAACTAATGTGTACATGGATACTTGCAGAAAATTCCAGAAATTTAATCAAGCAGAAAACAATGCAAATAACTCAATAAGCTGATCTAGAAATGCTTCTCTATCATAGGGAGAGGTGGTTGACCAAGGAGAGAAAATGAAACAAAGGAATCCACTGCTTTCTTCAAATAAACAATACTGCTCAACAAGTCTCTTCAGACAATCGACCATATAACCCTTTATATATTGCATAAATCATCTTAAAACCCTAAGAAACATACTAATAAGACTCCTATTAAGATTAGAAGTTTTATTAAGATTAGAAGTTTTCCTAATGCTTTCATAACCAAATCCATAAAGGTTACTAAAAGAAATGAGGAGAACAAAAAAAAAAAAAAAAGAAGCAATTTTCTGAAATCTGTCGTCAAAGGTATCTTGCATGAGATGACTTTGTGGGGCCCAATTGGCCCACCATTTGATGAAATAAAGACCAGTGATCATGAAAAGAAGTCTTAGGCGACACTCCTGGTGTAAGTTTCAAGTGGTTGGGTTTGGTTTGACCCACTAACCAGTAGATCCAAAACTGCTGCACATGATGGCAAGCCTCATGTCTGGAAATTCTGAGAAATTGCAAAACACCCCTTTTATTCACTGTTATGTTAGAACAGTCACTGCAAGCTGATTTTCTTCAATATCAGGACTGTTTGAAGCCCAATTCTTAACCGATTCTTGCCTCAATTCTTAACTGATTATTGTCGCGTCCCTTGTGGGCCCACTTGGGATGCTCGATTTGCTCCATGTAGGCTTCTTCTGTTACAAAAATTGGATCAATATCCATTTTGCATCAAGAATGCCTTCCTGTATGGCGATCTTAAGGAATAAGTTTACATGTATCTACCATCTGGATTAAATTCATCATCCAAGAATACAATTTGTCATTGCTGGTATTCTCTCTATGGCAAGTTTTGTGGGCATGGTTTGAGAAATATTGAGCGACTCTCTTGCTTGCTAGATTTACACAAAGTGTTAATTTCATCCATTTCTATTTCTTTGCAGGATATCTGGTGGGACCACTATCTTACTTATTTATGTGGTTGATATCATCATATATGAGGATGATCCTGACCTAATATTACAACTAGAACAATCTCTTCATGCTTCCTTCCAAGAAAGGATTTGGGTGTTCTCACATAATTCCGTGGACTTGAAGTTCACAAAACCTAGGGGGGTTGTTTATCAACAATACAAATATAATCAGGATCTTGTTTCTCAAGATTGATTACTAATTACAAAACAGAACTCCAGTGGATACACCCCTCGAGCTCAATGTGTAACATTGTAGAGATACGCAATGGTTTAAAGGAAGCTTGTTGGTAGTCTGATCTACTTGACTACTACTGGACCTGATATCTCCCATGCAGCCAACCTTGTTAGTCAATACAGGACTCAACCCACCCATTTTCATTTACTGGCAATCAAGAGGATCATTTGATCTCTTTGGTACAACAGAATGAGTCATTTTCTTTCCTCACAATTTTAATTTACATCATGCTACTTGCTCTGATGCTGATTGGGCAGGGAGTCCCGACACTACGTTGAACAATTGGTTAGTGTGTCTTTCTTGGCAATACATTAATCGTCTGGAAATGTAGGCATTAATCTCCTGCAGTTGTGAAATGCATCATCCTGTTTCCAAGTCTTCGACGAAGGTGATGCGGTATGCAGAAGCACTATCCGCCCACTCAATCAAACCAAAAACAGAAAAAATTCCAGCAACTGCTACTGGTTGCAAAGAACAGTAGAAATCCTAGAATTAATTAAGCAAGGAACAACACTTAAACGACCCAAAAATGCTGACCTGTAGGAGCCTTCCTCAATCCCAAGATACATATAAGATCAAGAGAGAGGGTGAAGAAGCAAATCTATGCTTTATTGATAATATGTAAAACTGCTGAACATGAATTGACTGCGGCAGTCGACCATATGACTCTTATATATTGCTTAATAGTCTGACTCTTATTTAATGCTTAAAAGTCACATAAAATCTCTTTCCCTAATAGACTCCTATTGCAATTATAAGTTTAAGTTTCTAAACAGATTGTAATAAGAAAATGCTAAGGAAAATAAAAGTGTTTGAAAAGTTCCAAAACTGGAGTCGTCTGGGACATTCACTAGTATGAATGTGGGCCATTCTTTGATCAATCAAACCCAATGTTCATGTAGAGGAGACCTGGGTGACCCTAGTAATTCCTTGCTCGCTTGGGTTGGGTCAGTTTTGACCCATCTAACTTATGTCTATCAATCCAGCACGTGAATGACTCAATGACCTGTTTCCCGTCCCTATGCTTCTGTAATTCCCAAAACAATCCTCGATATTCAAATTTAGACAGAAACTGGACTGTTTGGGGTCCAATATTCCATCTTGGGATGCTCAATTTGCAGCAGACAAGCTACATCCATAACAGAGATCTTCATCTATTGTTGCATCAGAACGACAAATATCTGTGTGCAGTCTTTGAGATTGTATGGCTAGTCCATTTAGTTGATGATCTTGGTTTCTTCCAAGAAACATCAGTGTGTCTTCATCCTGACAATAATTGTGCAATACTTGCCTTATATCTTATCTTTCATGAGTGCACGTTGCTTATAGATTTTGATTGTCACTACATGAGAGAGAGAGAGAGAGAGAGAGAGAGAGAGAGAGAGAGAGAGAGAGAGAGAGAGAGATCTTTAGTGATTGTAACCTGAGAGGCATAGGTGGTCCTTGTTAATTGAAAACTGTCTAAGATGCAGCAGCCTACTTTCCCTGAATACATCATTGGCTACACATTGTGCATACGCACTAAATATATAATTGCCAGACATCCACACTGAGTTTGGTTGCGATAGATGGTTTCATTTGACAAGCTAATTTTTGTGGCAATCGGATTTTCAAGATAACTGGATGTAGCACTCCATTCAGAAAATCTTTTAGCTTCAAATCTCAAATAGTTTGGAAAAGAAGGGTTAATGAGTATCTTAAGGATATGACACTGTGGATAATCTGTCTTAAGCTTCTATTGTGGTTATCAGTACTAGGAACTTGAAGTCTTGCCTGAAGCTGATTGCCAGGCAAATTGAAGATTTACATCTACCTATTTATTGCTTTAGATAGGAAGTTTGTTTGATTGAAAAATAATCAGCAACCCACAGTTGAAAGATCTAGTAGCCATTCAATACAAGGCTAATGAATGTGGTACCTGAGAGATTGTGGGTATGGACTTCCATCACTAACATGGAAGATATTGTAACGACCCAAGAATCTGGAGCTCTTCGGATTCTTAAGCCGCACTCAGATTTTAATAACAACACCACTTAAATCAAATTCTCATGAGCATCAAGGTCATAAACAATCAAATTTCCTTGTATTTCAACTATTATATAAATAGTATAAGTCTTGATAACATTACTAAATAGGACAATTTCTATTTTAAAAAAAAAAAATAATGTCAAGTCTTGGGCTAATCCCAACTATAAATCTATTCTTTTGCTTTTCCGCGCTCTGGATCAGCCGCGCATGCCAAAATCCACCGGCTGATCTCCATCACTCCCCGCAACCTCCACAACTGCATTACCTGAAGTGGGGCGAACCACTGATCAGTAACACTAGTGAGTAGAATAAGAAACATTAAGATAAAGCATATTTTAATCATTCAGAGGACATATATATTCAATGATATAATCACAATAACATTCTAATCAATTTCTTTCTTGAGTAATTTCTTACTGTGGCATCAAATAGTTCCGATACCCCCATACGGTGTATCTACGTTTCTGTCAACAACATGGCTTGTCATCCACCATGAATATTAAGCCTGTTCCGATACTCCCAACTGGAGTATCTACATTTCTATCAACAACATGGCCTATCATGCCACCATGATTGCTGAACCTCTTCCTCTCGACCAACATCCACGAGGGAAGTTCTACACTTAGTGCCAGCAGTTGGTATTGCGCTTATTTAAATCATCGATGGCAAGTTCAATCAACAAACTTATTATAGATCCAATTCTATTATAGATTCCATCACCGTATTCTTTATTTTGGCCAATACCACATAACACTGGTTAAATCTCGCCCCATTCTTATTCAAAATTGGTACCAGGCTGTGGCATTGTCTATATTTTATTGAGGGAACTAATCATTCATCATAAAATCAACCACATGAATCAAAACATACTAGTGAATTATATTCCATTATATTCAAGTATCCATTAAAATTTCATGTAATTTACACCACTTTCAAATTACATATTATAAAGGATTATTTCCAACTAAAAGGGTTACAACTAATATTTTTGTAACGATGAGTCTTACTCTATTTTGGGGAAACATACGAACACTGGCCACGAGTTAGATTCATAAATAATATTGTGTGGGTTCATAATATATCAACCATGTAAACATCAAAGGCTTTAGTAAGTTTATAATAATATCACTAACATCAGGGCTTATTTGAAATTTTAATAAAACTGCTCTCCTTATAATCCCACTCGACAGAAGCTCTCTCTCTCCCTCTGCAGCGAAACAGAAAGCCTCGCTTGGGTTTTTGGGTTTCCGTCCAGCGACAATGGAGCTCGAGGATGGAGGGACTCCAACGGTTCAAATTGCATGGGTCCACCACCAGTGGGGTCGCCCTAGGGTCTACCAACAGATGTGGGGAGGTGATCTTTGATCAGGTGGGCCACGGAAGTTTCGTAGCCTCCAACGTAAATCTGTCCCTACACGCCCCGATCTGCAACAACCTCCTCTCCGGCTTAGATTTCTTCCAGGTTTGGGGCTTGATGTGCAAGGAAGATCAGGTAGGGGTCTTACCTATCTTAAAATCTCCATTGGCATCTCAACAGGGTTCAATCGAGGGGTTTTTCTACAGATTTATTGCTCGGGGTATGTCGACAGTGAAGAAAACATCATTCAGGATGTTCAATTTCATCCCAGTTTCATTACATCACCAAAAGATCCAAAGATCTGGGTTCTTCAGATTTCAAATCTCATTGAACATGTAAAAATTTCTACTCACCTGGTGTAGACGCGTGTTGATCGGGCAGTGGCCGGTCTCTCGTCAGTCATCCGCCGCGCGTCCCGCTATCGATCTTCTTCTCCTCCTAACGATTTCACAGCCAAGTCAGTTTTCTTCTCTCTCAGAAATTTTTTTATTTTCGTTGATCTCTGGATTAGGGACTTTACATATATATATACTGTGTTTGAAGGGAAGTTCAGTTTGGAAACTACTATTCTGAGAGAGGAAGTCTATTGGGACTCCTACAATGGACTTGCCAAAAGTCTTAAAACATTCCGATCAATTAGGAGACTCCCTGTCAGGCTCCAAACATAGTTTGGACTATCATGGCCCACCTGGAAAAGGGTTGGCCTACAAAAGTAGGTTCGGTTATTACAGATATTGTTGTTCTTTCCATGATATTCTCAGTGGTAATAATGGGGCTTTTCACATTCTGAGGATCTTGCACACCATGAATGGATGAAGTATATAGAAATTGGTTTTTTTTCTTCAAATGCATCCCTCTTGTCACTCTACCAGTTATTATTTTTACATTAGAAAACTGAATGATATGTTCAAAAGATTCTAGCATTTTGGCATGATGCATCTATGCTTCAGCTTATAGGGATGTCTTTGTACTTGGTAGACATAACAGGTTGAGCAATTTTGGTCTTTCATGTTGTATATAAAAGATTTTTTTTTTTTGGGAAAATACATGATCAGTCACATGTTAGCCCTTTTGTTCTCCAATATTTCTTTCTTTTTCTTTTTTTCACTTTTCTTTTTAATTTCTGTAAGTTTCCATAGAAATATTCCAGACACAGTATCACCATCGACTGCTTATGAGGCACTTTGGTTTCCCATAAATCTTTGTACTATATAAAGGTTGTGTGACTTCGTTTACTTCTATTAATCATATAAAGGTATGTGAAGTCAAGAACCAGAATATATTTACAAACATACTGAAAAGTTTACTAGAACCAGTGGCTTACTGCACATGATAACAATGAAAGGTATTTGGCCACATGTTGTCACTTAACAAAACTCAGAATGATACTTAACCATTAATTCCATCTGCTTATGCATGTAAATATCAGGATTTTGTGAAGCTTTTCATTCTGATCCTCTCTCAGGTTTCTGTTCTGCCTCCCTTGGCTTCAATCCTTGTGACTAGCATTGCTGCACCATTTGCTGATAACTTGATTTCAACTGGAGTTGAGACAACAATGGTAAGAAGGAAGCTTCTTAGCCATCATGCATCTTTTTCAAAACAAAAATGGTATCTTAGCCATCTAATATCCTTTTTCAAAACAAAATTAGTATAATCATCTTGTAATTCATTTCCTATTGCCATTACTTCATTTCAGACCCTTTTCTCATAAAAGAAAATTACTTTATTTCAGACATGCCTTTAAGATTAATTATCTTTTTCAAAACGAAATTAGTGAAGTCTTTTTCTTGTAATTCGTAGAATTGTTTGGAGGGATAATACTACTAGAATTGCTTATGGTAGAATTGTGTAACAATAAATAAACTATAACAACTTGAAGAAATAGGGTAATCATTATTTTAGTTTTCGTAGACCAACTATTACTAATTAGGATGGACTTCTTCTACTCTTATATTGAGTAAACTTTCTATAAAGTATAAAGTCATGGACCCTACATGTGGCTAATAATATACTTGATGCAGTATAGACCTGGCCCGGCCCAAGAAGGGAGCTAGGCCCAAACATTGACCCACGGGTCAAAACCAGTCCATTGGGTTCAGGCATAGGCCCAGTTGGCTGAGAGCTACTGTGGTACCTTTTATAATTTTCTTATTACTACTATTTTGTTGAAATAGGATTAGAAAGTTCTTGTTTAAAAGGAGTAGGAAGTACTTTGCTTTAATTAGTAAGTTTTGTTAGCCAAGAAGTAGGTTTATTATCCTCTAAATAAGAGAGACCTCAATGTAGTTGATTATGCTTTTGATAATTAATAATATTCAGATTGGGTTTTTCCTTCAGTTATGTGTTGTTTCTTGGTCATGCTTGAGCCTTAGGATAGGAATCCATTGTGGATTTGATCAATCCTTTGGGAGATTGATCTACTCTTATCAATCGTGGATCTTGGCTGCGTCAATACCCCTTACACTAATCTTGCATATTATGAACCATATTATGTGTGAGTATACATTAAAATGGATGCTGGTTAGATGATCCTTACCATCTTATTATTGTCCATAAAGTGGAAGACAGAATGAAAGTGGTCACGGTCCAAATCAACCAAAAAAAAAAAAAAAAAAAAAAAAAAGAAACTCGAATAGCTAGGAATTTCTATTTAAAATGATTTTGAGGTAATATTCATAAACAGTGGGCTCTTGAGTTAAATGGTGCATATCATGAGATAATTTAGCCAAAAAAGGGGTAAATCGGTTGTGTAATTTAAGTTCTTTAGCTGCATAGTTTTTGTAGGGTGGTGCTTCATATGTATCTCTTATACAGGCACCTTTTTGGCAGTGGCTACAAGAAAACCTAATTGTACTAAATTCTCATATCAATATATCAGTGTTGATTCTTCTAAAAAAAGAAAAAAAAATGATCTGAATGCTATAAATCATTGTGAATTGTCCTGTTCGATGGATGAGCTATCCCAAAGTTTTTATTTGTGGAAGTTACCTTTGCGTCCGTTATTATTATTAGTGGTTTTTGGCGATAAGTCCCTCAATATTTCAGATTATGGCGAGAGGTCCAGGATCTTTTGTCATAGAGGCAGAGGTCCTTTTTTTAAATTTAAGCATTTAACAAGTCCAAAACACCTTCCCTGTATACATAGCACCAGTGCGTGCCCATCTTCCTTGGTTGCATTAACCGGCACCTCAAGCCTGGCTATTGCAGTAGTGACAACCAGCAGGACTTGGCAGCAGTTGCGATGTGTGGTGGTGGTGACATTAGATTCCGGCAGGGTGAAGTGGCGAAATCCTCTATAGGTGGCGGATCCAATCGCTCTCAAAACCTGCACTACTCTCCTTTCCAACACGGCTGTCAGATCCACACTATTCTTCTTACATTCGGCTTCTTCTTATTTCATCACAACAACCTCCTACTCGCAGCCAACTCTCTCATAGCCATGTACTTAAAATGAAGCAGCATCCAAGACACCTTCCACCTATTCAACGAAATGCCCTAAAGAAATAATGTCACTTGGAACTCCATCTTTGGTTGCCTACGTAATGGCCATACCTCTTCATCCTTTCGTTAGTTCTCGAAGATGGTGCTGCTGGGCTTGGTGCCTGACGCATATATGGTGTGCGCAGCCCTTGAAGCCCATGCTTGTTTGGGAGTTGCTGCTCTGCGAAGTGGTTGTGTTGTACATGGATATGTTGCAAGACGGGGTTTCTTAAGAGAAGAGATGATGGAGACAAGGATTAGAGTTTTGTGGGGAATGCTCTAGTTCACATGTATTTGGAATTGAACTGTTAAGCATATGCTAAGAAGGTGTTTGAGGGAATGTCTACCAAGGATTTGATCATGTGGACTACAAAGATATCTAAGTTTCTCCACAAACGTAGATAATATTAACTTAGTTTTTGTGTTGAGAATCTGAAGCTCAGGTAATATCATCTGAGTTTAGTGTTGAGACTCTGAAACTCAGACCACAAACTCAGATCATATTATCTGAGTTTTGTGTTGAGAATTTGAAACTAGTATCATATTATTTGAGTTTGTATCCTATTTTCTCCACAAACTCAGGTAATATTACATGAATTTTGATATTATTCGAGTTTCTCCCCTAACTCATAGTACAATTTATCTAACTTTTGATTTTATCTGAGTTTCTCCACAAACTCAAATAATATCATCTGAGTTTTGTGTTGAGAATCTGAAACGCAGACAGATAATATTATCTAAGCAAGCTCAGATAATATTTGAGTTTTGTATTAAGAATCTGAAACCAGAAAGTTAGATAACAATTTATCTGAGCTTTGTTGATATTTGAGTTTATCCAGAAACTCAGATAATATTATTTGAGTTTTGTGCTGAGAATCTGAAACTCGAACTTATCTGAGTTTTGTGTTGAGAATCTGAAACTCATATATATAATATTATCAAAGTTTCTCCGCAAACTCGGATAATTTTCAATTAAAGTTAAATTTGAGGAGGGCCTTATTTCATATTTGAATTAAAATTTCTTAGTCCTACGTGTAGAAATATGACTAGCTTAGCTAAAGCCCAACTCAAACAAGCCCACTCAGATGTGGCCCGACTCAAACCAAACCTGTCTACATAATATCCCATGTGTTGAATTTAGAGGATTATTATGTGGGATTTGGTCAACCATTGTATACTAGACATTCCTTGTAAATTAGATCAAGTATTAATGGATTTCCTTTTCTGTATTTCAATTAGATTAATTACACTGTAATCATGCCTCTTAATTGGGCAATAGAGCAATATATAATACAAGCAGTCTGGCCACTTTGAGTTGACGACAAGCTTCTCCAAATTCTTCTTCTCTAAGCCTTGTCTCAAAGGATATCTGGATCATTACATGGTATCAAAACGAGGCCCCTTTCTGGTTCTAGTCTCCTCCATCCATCAAAGGAAGGCTTTTTCTTCACAGAACTCTGCCTAACTGATCACCAGTCAGTGTCTGCTCAAAGGTGGCCCACTTCTGATCTTGCAGACTTCATTAGCAAACTACATCTTCTTGCTTGCTAGATTTTTTGGGTTATTTAAAAGATTTTCTAGGATGTTTTCATCCACATCAGAGGTACTTTCTAGCCTCTTCTCCAATTGTCGAACTTGCATTTTTCTTAACATAAGGTTTTCATCAGCACCGTTCAGATTTCTGGATTTGAATCCAATACTTCTCAAATTTGGACCTGGATATTACATTTGAATCTTCCCAACATACTGGGATCTGATCTGAGATTAAGAACAATTGGTGGTGCCCAATCACAGATTAGTCAGGAAATTTTGGCTGCCTAGTTTAATTGGGTTGTCAGAACTACTGATTGTGGCCTACTATTGTACAGTTTATTCATTTCGGACACAGTTTGTTGGGGGACCTTCGATCAGTGGTGTATTTTACTAGTGGGCCATAATCGATCTTTGTCTTCTGCAAGTGGTGAAATTATCTAGCTTTGGCGACTAGTATGAGAGTTTGGTGTCTTCCTTTGTAGTCCTACTCTTCTTTATGCTAACAACACAAGTGCCATTCGCATTGCCAAAAATACTGTCTTTCATGAGCGCATGAAGCATATTGAGAAAGACTGTCATTTCATCTGTCGGCAATTCGTCTTTGACATCATCTCTCTTATGTCTCTTCCTATGACCAATTCGCCAATAGCTTCACCAAAGCAATGCCCAAGGATCGCTATGCCTATCTGCTTTCCAAATTGTTACGTTGCTCCCCTTTGTATCAATTTGAGGGGGAGTGTAGAAATATGACTACCTTGGCTGAAGCCCAACTCAAACAGCCCCCCTTGGCCCAACTCAAACTAAGCCCATCTACATAATATCCTATGTGCTGAATCTAGAGGATTATTATGTGGGATCTGGTCAACCATTGTATACTACACATTCCTTGTAGATTAGATCTTGTATCATTGGTTTTCCTTTGTTGTATTTCAATTAGATCAATTACACTGTAATCATGCCTCTTAATTGGGCAATAGAGGAATATATACGACAAGCAGTCTGTCCACTTTGAAGTGACAACAAGCTTCTCCAAATTCTTCTTCTTCTCTAAGCTATCTCAAAGGATCTCCAGATCCTTACATTATGTCCTATGACGGTGAAATTAGGTTGGGCACTATTTCTTATTGAAATTTGGTTGGGATCTATTTTCAATTAGAGTGAAATTTTGATTGGGCCTATTTTCAATGCAGTGAAAATTTGATTGGGTGCTATTCTCAATTAGAATGAAGTTTATGAGTAATGCATGAATTTTTTATATTTTAAAAGCTAGGCATCATTATGGAGCCCACCTATGGTTAAAAAGGCATAAATGATCTTTTTAATGGCCTTTTCGGTGGTTTTTAAATTTCTTTGAATGATTTTTTGAATTATTTTTTAATGATCTTTAATGGTTTTTTTTTTCTAATGGATTGGTTTTTTAATGGTTATTGGAGTTATTGTTTTAATGGGTTCTGGTTTTTTAAATATTTTCTTAATGTCCCATTAAGTTTTTATTTATGCTCTTCATCAAGTGGACCCATTGTGAGGCCATAACTTACCTTTAATAAAATTAAAAGAGGGGTTGTATGGCCATCTTGCCCTAGCTTCCGTCCAAAGCCAAAGAAGCATTGAGAGTGGTTCAAAAGTGGGAAAGGAAAAGAGGGAGAAAAGAAAAAGAGAATAAGAAGAAAGAAGAAAAGAAAAATGAAGAAAAAGACGATGATTCACCTTGATGTTGCTGCTAATGGCGCTACCGCTACGCCCTTTGTCTCCAACCCACAAGCGAAGAGAAAAAAAAGGAAGGTTAAAGGAGGAAGAAGAAGAAATGACATACCTAGGCGTCTACCTGCAGCTGCTGTGATCCAAATTTGGGAGTCTCGATTGCACATCTGCTATAGGTACATTTTTTTCTATTTTTGTTTTTTTTTCTTTGTTTTTTTTTGTCATTGCTGCTGTTCTTTTTTTTTTTTTTCATTGCTGCTTTTCTTTTTTTTTCTTTCATTTAGGGTTTTTCTGAAACATGGCGCCCACCACAATAATTTATCGGCCGCTGCAGGCCGCTACACATTTAAGCGGCTCTATTTATGAAATAGCGTAGCACCCTTTGGTGCTACGGCTGATATTTCTATCCATGGTAGACTCATGGATCAAAATATTGGCTGATAAATCAATCATATTAGTAGAGATTGTTATGCTTTTTGTAAATTATCGGCATTCACATGCGTACTGAAGTGTTTCAGCCAATAAATAGAATGTATCAGCCAATATATCATTCATTTAAGTAGAAGGACTGTTTTTTCTAAATATTTTTTTAAGGGAAAGATTGTGAGGATAGTCGTGTGCCTTTCTATTCTAATAAAAAGTGACAATGAGAAACATTTTAAATCGAATAATTGAAGCCAATACCCCATTCGTAGCTTATGGGCTTTATTTTAAAGTAAGAAAAGTTTGAATTTAAAGAAATCCTTTCCCTTTGTTTTGGGTAGGGATGATTTGAAAATATGATACATATTTAAAGCACAAATTTGTTAATACTGAAAAACACTGAAAAACAAGAAGAATTGTAGAGATCTTAGCAATGAATTGCTTACTTTGTTGTTCCCCTTGCAAGCCCTTAAATATACGGAGATTCCTATAATTGAGCTAATTTACAACTGTGTTGAAAATATAAAAGGAAACTACAACAATCAGAATCACCCTATACATGGTAATGTATAGCAGTCTACAAATCATAATTATAGATTTCTTAATCTGTAATTATCATACCAAACGGGCCGGCCCATTAGGCCAACCCAAGAGGCCGGCCCATTAGTCATCTAATTGACCTAGTCTTTTTACACCCCTCCTCAAGCTCATGGTGCGACAGCAGCAGCAGGAGTTTGTTCAAGGAAGACGAGAGACGAGCAAAGGTCTGAGCTTTGGTAAAGAGATCAACAGCATTGTCAACTGAACTGACGGAGTGAAGTGACAAAGTACCCGATTTATAGTGCTGGCGAACAAGATGGTAATCAATTTCAATATGCTTAGTTCGTTCATGAAAAACTTCATTTTGAGTGATCCTAACAGCACTCTGATTGTCACAATATAATGGTGTAAGAGCTTGAAGATGAATACCTAGGTCATGCAGTAACCACCGAAGCCAGACAATTTCAGAGGTAGTATCTGCAAGAGCACGATATTCGGCTTTTGCAGAAGACTTGGAGACAGATGTCTGCTTCTTGCTCCTCCAGGAGCCCAAGGAATGACCCAGGAACAGGCAATAACCAGTGGTTGAACGCCGATCATCCACATCCCCTGTCCAATCAGAGTCAGAAAAGGCTCGAAGATGAAGCGGACTATCGGAAGAGAGAAGCAAGGCATATGATTGGGTACCCTATAAATAACGAAGAATCCGCAAGACAACACCCCAATGAACCGAGGTGGGCTGAGCCATAAATTGACTCACAATATGGACAGCAAAAGCAATGTCAGGTCTAGTAATAGTCAGGTAAACAAGACTCCCAACAACTTCTCAGTAGCGAGTAGGATGAGCTAAAGGCACACCATCGTTTTTTCGCAGCCATGCATTGATTTCTAAGGGAGTAGAAATTGGTGCGAGATCTGTAAGACCCGCACGCTGGATGATGTCTGAGCAGTACTTCATTTGAAAGAGGATGTACCCCAGTTTGGAATATCCCACTTCAAGCCTAAGAAAGTAGCGAAGATGACCGAGATCCTTCATCTCAAATTGGTTCTGAAGGAACAGTTTGAGCTCAGAAATACCTGAATGATCACTTCCAGTAATGATCATATCATCCACATATAGGGTAGAATGAAGATACCATTGCTTGAAGTGTGAGTAAATAGAGCACTATCATGTTGACTCTGTCGAAGGCCACTAGAAAGAACTGATTCAGTAAAATGTTCAAACCAGGCACGAGGAGCTTGTTTAAGTCCATACAGAGCTTTTTGCAGATGACACACTTAATTGGAGTGGGGAACCCCAGGAGGAGGTACCATAAAGATTTCTTTACGGAGATGCCCATGAAGAAAGGCATTTTTGACATCAAGTTGATACAATGGCCATTGACGAACTGCAGCAACAGAGATCAATGTTCGTACAGTGGTCAGTTTGGCAACAGGTGCGAATGTTTCCTCATAATCAATTCCATAATCTTGTGTGTATCCTTTGGCAACAAGGCGAGCTTTATACCATTCAGTGGTGCCATCAGAATTTGTCTTCACTTTAAAGATCCATTTGCAACCAATAGCTTTTTTTCTTAGAGGAAGCGAGACAAGCTCCCAAGTGTGATTTTGCTGAAGTGTAGCTAATTCTTCTTCCATGACTTTTCGCCACTCAGGGTACTGAGAAGCTTCGGTATAAGACCTAGGTTCAAAATGTGAATGGACTGTAGCAAGATAGTTGCGATATTGAGGGGAAAACAAGTTTGTAGAAACAAATCCATAACGCTGCACAGGTGTGTGAGTACGAAGTGGATATCTCCGTGGTGGAACAGAATCCTGGTCTTTAGGAATAGTGGGCACTTCAGCCACATCAGAAAGGATGGAGTCAGGTTTGGGCCTCCGTTGATAGACAAGAAGTGGCGGAGGATCAATAGAAGTTTCTGAAGTAGGTAAAGGATAGGTCTCAGATGGAAACAAATCCGGAAAAGGATCAAGGGGGTGTACAGAGGAGACAGTCTATGAGGATGGCAAAGAGTAATAAGGTATATGTTCCATGAAGGGAATATTATGAGAAATGCGTAACTTGTTCAATTGTGGATCATAACAGCGATATCCCTTTTGTTCTATACCATAGCCAAGAAAAACACAAATAGCAGACTTGGGAAAGGGCTTGTGTCGCTCACTAGAAGGAAGCAAAACAAAACAAGTACATTCAAAAACTCTTAGGTGAGAGTAAGTGGGTTTTGTACCATAAAGTTTCTCAAAAGGAGTGGCCCCAGACAAAACAGAAGATGGCATTCTGTTGATGTGATAAACTGAAGTGAGAACAGTTTCTCCCCAAAATGTAATGGGCACGGAAGAGGATTATAGCATAGATCTAGCCGTTTCAATGATATGTGTATGTTTTCTTTCGGCTACCCCATTTTGTTGTGGAGTACCTGGGCAGAAGAGTTGAGCTATTGTACCATGACTGGCAAGCAGGGTTTGAAATTGTTGTGACCGATATCTCCCCCCCCCCCCCCCCCCCCCCCCCCCACCGCGCATCAGAGCGAAAAACTTTGATCTTAGCAGAAAATTGGGTGGCGATCATGGTGGTAAAGTTCAAGTATGTACTGAGAAAATCAGATTTGTATTTTAACAGGTATAGCCAAGTAAATCTGGTGTAATCATCTACAAGGATAACATAATAACGTGAGCCACCCTTGGTGGGTTGAACAGCAGGGCCCCATAGATCAGAGTGAACAAGTGCAAAAGGTGCACTGGAAACTGAGGTACTTTTATTAAAAGGCAAAATAGTTTGCTTTGACAACTTGCAACCAATACAACCAGTAGATTCAAACAAAGTGACTTTTCCAAGACATTTATTTGCAAGTAAAAAAATCTAATTTTCCTTTGGACAAATGACCTAACCGAAGATGCCATAAGCTAGAGGATGAAGTTGATGTAGACGCTGCCAGAATTGGTGAGGAAGGAACATGAAGAGAGGTCAAGTGATATAAATTCCCTTCTTTATGGCCAGTCCCAATCTACTTCCCGTAGCGAGGATCCTGCACAACATAACCAGTGGAGTTAAACGAGACAAGATAACCCAGATTAGTAAGTTGACTGATGGAAATGAGGTTAATAGCAATTCCTGGAACACACAAAACATTCGGTAAAGATAGTCGTCCAGAGGAAGAATGAGATGTGATAGTACCAATGGTGGAAACAGGCATAGTGGTGCCACAAGCAGTATGAATGTTTAGAATAGTAGAGGGCTTTTGATTGAGACTCAATAATGAAATTAGAAACCATGTGAGATGAGGCACCTGAGTCAAATATCCATGATGGAGTTTTACCAGAGAATGAGGCCATGTCTGAATTAACTGGTTCAGCTTGAGTAGTAATAGGACCACTGGAGGAAGTGAGGAGGAGCTGCTGCAGGCGTTCATCAATCATAGTCTGGATCTGGGTAGAGCAGTCAGGAGGTGCTTCAGCAGTCGCTGCTGCTGTCTGATTATGTCCAGGACGTTGACCGGGATGTCGATTTGGCTCTTTCTGATTCTGCTTCTTTTTTAGCTGAGGACAGTCTCTCTTCCAGTGTCCTAGTTCTTTGCAATAATTACAGATGTTGTTAGAACCGACAGGTTTAGCCAGAGAGGATGACTTAGCAGCAATGAGGACGTGATCGGACTCAACGGCTTTGCGCTTCGATAAGGTCTGTTGAGTTTGTTCCTCTGCTAGAAGTTCAGACAAAGCCACATCCACATATGGCAATGGAGATCGATGTAATAGTAGACCCCTAATGTGTTCATACTCAGGGCGAAGAGCCATAAGAAACTGAACTAGTCGAGTTTTCTGCCGATATTTTTTAAAAGTAGTTGAGTCGGCAGAGCAGGTAAACTGGGGTTCCATTAGAGCTAATTGATCCCATAATGCAGTCATTTTGACATAAAATTCATGAATGGATTGAGAGCCTTGTTCGGCAATTTTAATTTTCCATTCAAGTTGATAACGGCGGGCGGAATTGGATTGAACATATAACCGAGCCAAATAATCCCAAGTATCCTTAGGATGAGAAAATTTAGAAGGATGAGAAAATTTAGACAATTGATGTCCAATGGTGGGAGTGACTGAATTTGCAATCCAAGAGTTGATTTTACCCACGGATGCTTCCCAATCATCATAAGCAGGATCCTTAGTGTCAGGTCCTGGCTTATTTTCTATCACAAATTTCCAAAATTTCTGCCTTTTCAAAAAATTCATCATGAGATGGGACCAGTAAGCATAATTGGTCCCATCAAGAATAACACTAATGCCAGTCACCTTCTCAGCCATTACAAACGACAGCAGAAGATGGAGTTGCAAGAAAAACAATAAATGAGCTCTGGGCGTCCCTGTTGACAGGGTGTAGAATGGATTTTGGACCACCAAAACTCAATCAGTTCACAAACCAGCTTCCAGAAAGCAAAGACTAACCAATTTTCGCACCCAATAGGCCCTAGTCAAGTCTGATCCAACGGCGGATTTCAAAACTGGACGGTCTTGATGAAAACAGTCCGGCAAAAAATGCTGAACAGAGATGGCGAAAAAACAGTACCTTAATGCAGCCCAAAAAATCTGAAAAAATCGCAAAATATCTCCAATAAGTGGTCGACCACCTTGAGCTGGTGCGCCCCCTCTCTGATCAAGTGTGGACCCCACCACTGTAACCCAGCCTATGTCTAGAGGCGTCTAGACCAACATCTGATCTGCCCTATGTCGCACAGTAGTAGCTCTGATACCATGAAAAACACTAAAGAATAAGAAGAATTGTAGAGATCTTAACAATGAATTGCTTCCTTTGTCATTCCCCTTGCAAGCCCTTAAATATACAGAGATTCCTATAATTGAGCTAATTTACAACTGTGCTGAAAATATGAAAGGAAACTACAGCAATCAGAATCACTCTATACATGGTAATGTACAGCAGTCTACAGATCATAATTACAGATCTCCTAATCTGTAATTATCATACCAAACGGGTCAGCCCAATACAGGCCAGCCCAATGGGCCGGCCCAATAGGTCATCCAGTTGACCCAATCTTTTTACAAATACAGGCATTATTTAGGCCATTTGCACGGTTTTTTTTTTTAATACGAAACTTTGCTCATAATACCATTTGATTATTGTCTTTTTCCTAAATATATATGTTCGATAGATCAATCCAATAGATGTATAGTTATTAACTAGTGAGTAGTAGGCATTAACTATGGAGTAGCTAGTATTAGTTATTAATAATGAATAAGTAATCCATATTAAGTATTAAATAGTTAATGAGTAATATCCATGGTTCAAAATAGCAATTGCGCCATGTGTAGGTGCTGTTGGTTAAAATGAAATGTATGGTTGTGGCGATTGTCAATATGTAAGGTGTAGCCATATGTATCCAAAATATGGTGGTGTGTAACGACCCAAGATTTTGGAGCTCTTCAGATTCTTAAGTTGTTAATATGTTCAACATTCATAAAGTAAATTCAAGAGCAAGTCCAAGCGAAGATGTAGGTAAAATCATAATATTAATATCTTAGCAAAGTCTTTACAATTACTGTTAGGAAATGACAATAAATCTAAAATATCCCAAAATAGAGCTAACTCCATCTAATGGTCTAAGTAGTTTCCGAACTCTCTATCAGCGTTGCATGCCAAAATCTATATGCTGATCTCCGCCGCGCCCAGATCCCGCTACAAATACGTTACCTATAGTGGGGCGAACCACTAGTCAGTAACACTAATGAGTAGAATTTCTAAAATCAAAAGAGTAATAGTAATTATCATGATATCCATAGAAGTTCATAGGTTGGTTGTGACCAAAACTGCCACCATTCTCGTTTATAGTAGTTGCATGAACAAGGGGATTCATATTCGTATCGTGACAAGACTGTCACCCTTCTTAATTGTATGAACAAGGGGATTCATATTCTTGTCGTGACAAGACTGTCACCATTCTTAGTTGTAAAGGGATTCATATTCATGTTGTGACAAGACCGTCACCATTCTTAATTGTAAAAGAATTCATATTTATGTCGTAACAAGACTGTCACCATTCTTAATTGCAAGGGGATTCATATTCATTTCGTGACAAGTCTGTCAACATTCTTAATTTCATAGGTTGAATCCAATACCAATGGAAAATAGACACTTCTAAATAAATCTTAATTTAAAATTTTAACTCAGCTCACTATTTCCATAATAAGTATCATTATATCTTCCATTGGTGTAACGACCCAAGAATCTGGAGCTCTTCAGATTCTTAAGCCGCGCTCAAATTTTAATAACATCACATAAATCAAATTCTTATGAGCATCAAGGTCATAAACAATCAAATTTTATTGTATTTCAACTATTATGTAAATATTAGAAGTCTTGATAACACTACTGAATAAGACAATTTCTATTGGAGAAAAGAAAAGAATAATAATGTCTAAATCTTGGGCTACTCCCGACTATAAATCTATTCTTTTGCTTTTCCGCGCTCTTTATCAACCACGCATGCCAAAGTCTACCGGCTGATCCCCGTCACTTCCCGTAACCTCCATAACTGCATTACCTGAGGTGGGGCGAACCACTAATCAGTAAAACTGGTGAGTAGAATAGGAAATCATTAAGATAAAGCATATTTCAATCATTCGGAAAACATATATATATATTTTCAATGATATGATTTCAGTCACATTCTAATCAATTTCTTTCTTGAGTGATTTCCCACTGTGGCATCAAACAGTTCCGATACCCCATACGGTGTATCTATATTTCTGTCAACAACATGGTTTGTTATCCACCATGAATGTCGAGCCTGTTCCGATACTCCCAACTGGAGTATCTACATTTTTATTAACAACATGGCGTATCATGCTACCATGATTGCTAAACCTCCTCCCCTCGACCAACATCTACGAGGGAAGTTCTATACTCAGTGCCAACAGTTGGTATCATGCTTACTTCAATCATCAATGATAAATTCATTCCAATAATTTTAGTATAGATTCATCTCCACCATAATTGGCTTCATTGTTTTATTCTTTTCTTTGGCCAGTACCACATAACACTGGTTAATCCTCGCTCCACTCCGAGTAGGAGTTGGTACCAGGCTGTGGCATTGCCCATGTCTTATTGAGGTAATCAATTATTTATCTTAAAGTTATCCATAGGATTCAGGACACAATTAATAAATCCGAGTGAAAGTATCACATTGAAAGAACTAATTATTATAAAATTTACTATGGAAAATTAAGTCATAAGGAATAGTAATTGTTATGAAAAGGCCCACATAACATTCAAATAATTGATTCCCACAAGTGTAGGTAATTGGACAATATTGGATTATAACTTATCATGCTATAAGTTAATCAAAAAGCATTAACGGTGTTCTTTTGGGTATAGCTAAAATAATAGGGACCAATTTGTAAAAGTTGAATAAGTTTATAAATATCTTCCAAGTCGTCAGTTTCCCATTTATGTCGCTCCTCTTCTATTGCCTGGTTCGACTGCAAAAGGGTATCACCTGACCTGGTTTGAGGCAGTTGCAAGGTGGGGCCCAACGGTCCGATGCATCTGGGACCCACACCATAGTGGTCGCCCAAGGGTCCACTCCAAGATGTGTGGACCTGATCCTTGATCAAGTGCTCCACGAAGATTCCTAGCTCAATCACATACAGGATGCTTTGACGATTGCTGACTGTGACGATCTCAGATCCAAGCCTGAGTTTCATTCGAGTTTGGTTTCTGTGGGAAAGAGGCCTTAGTTGAAGACTAAAGCAGGACCAAAGCAACTAATTTCTCCAATTTCTCCATCTGGAAGGTAAGTTTCGATGACTTTTTGCTTTCTTATAATGTCGTCACAGTCGGGAGAAATCCTTTTCTCCACAATCGATGGTGTAATTGAGATGGTTCTCAACTTGTATAGGGTCATTAGGGTTGAACACTAATTCTGCATCAGATTATCAGATCTGATTTAGGACTGGATGGGTCGTCTGGGTTCAAAACCAAATCTGGCTGATACGCTTTGCCAGTGATTACTGTAGCGCAAGTGCACAATAACAACAGTTCATCGACAGATCACATAGATCAAATTTTATACTAAATTCAGGGCATCAATATTCAGTTTAGATTCTACTCACCTGGTGTAGACGCGTGTTGATCGGGCAATGGTCGGTCTCTCGTCAGGCATCCAATGGCGATCTTCCTCTTCTTCTGCAAATTTTGAAATCAATTTCAGTCCTCTCTCTCTCTCTCTCTCTCTCTCTGAAATCTTTACTGTTGCAGTACATACGATGGATTCTGCCAATCTATATATATATAGTGTTTGGGGAAATCCTGTTTGGAAACTACAGGGAGTCTTATAGGAAACATATTCTGAGAGAGGGAGTCTATTGGGACTCCTACGATGGACTTACTAAAAGTCCTGATTCGATGACTTACAAATATTCGAATCAAATTAGGACTTCAATCATGGTTTGGACCATCATGGCCCACCCATAAGGCTGGCCCACCAAGACAGGTTGGGTTATTACAATTGGCCAGTTCCACATACTTGAGTTTAAAATCTCGCCCTACTCTGATTCGTAATTGGTGCTCCAAATGTGTGGCATTGGCCATATTATATATATATATATATATATATTTTGGCATTCCAATTAGTTATATCCTGAAAACCAGCAATATAATCAAAGGCAATAATGATATAAATCCCGTAGAGTGAAAACCAAGCTCATATCGCACCTACCAGCAATATATATATTAAAATTCAATAAGAATATAAAACCTGAATTATAAAATCAAAGTTAAAAGTACTAGTAGTGAATGATAGAATATGGAACTGTAACATAATGGTAGATAATGTTTGGGTTGCAACTAATTACAGTAGTGCCACCTATCTTGACTATATATTCATAATACATTAGTGGAAAAAGGTTTTCTTAAATATTATCCTGCAACGCTATAAGGTTACAGAACTTTTCCCAATTAATTACATAGGAGAAACTATCCATTTTGATTTAATTCTCAAAGAAGTATTAATTAATCCCGTTGACTCCTTTAACTGCGTAATAATCCTTTAAGGAAGAAATTAGTAATTCTTATGACCTTGAGGCTTCTATGTAATTAATTGGTGATGTATAAATGTAAACAGTTTCCTCATAACAGCAATGGGTAATGTTCAGCAGAATCTAAGACTAAAGAAGGGTCTCACACCTAGCCCCATTTGAACCTTTTGAATGGAAGGCCTCAATGGTTCAATCCTAAAGGGGTCCACCACAATTATGGTCGCCCACTAGCCCCTTTCAGATGTGGAGACCTGATCCTAGATCAGGTGGCTACATGGTTCCATAGCCCTCAACAGTTAAGTTTCATTTTTGACGACCTATATTTACTTTTATTTCAGTTCTGGATTAATGCACACATTAAATCATCATTCTGCATGATAAAAATAACAGTCTTTAGGAAGCACATTCATCATAAGATTTGAATAACAAATCTTTTATGCGGAAAGGATAAGTTTCAGTCCATATTTCCTTCACAGTCATGTCTAGAGCTTGTATTTCTATCCATTCAGATCTGAATGTTATCATAATGAACCATAACAATTCCTTTATACAGGAATAATAAGGTTCAGTCCATATTTTCCTTCTCAGTCATATCTACAGTTTGTATTTCTATCAAATTCAGATCTGAATGTCATCATAATGAACCATAACAAATCCTTTATACAGGAAAAATAAGTTTCAGTCCATATTTTCCTCTCAGTCATGTCTATAGTTTGTATTTCTATCAAATTCAGATCTGAATATCATCATAATGAATCATAACAAATCCTTTATATAGGAAAAATAAGTTTCAATTCATACTCCTTCTCAGTCATGTTGACAGTTTGTATTTCTATCAAATTCAGATCCGGATGTTATCATAATGAACCCCTGTTTAACCAAATCAAGGAATGACATCCCTGGTGTCAAGCTGAACTTGTATCTTGTTACAAAGAAATCAACAGAAACTGACTAATATTTGTAAATAGATACCAAACAGCCGAATATAAGGAACACAATATTCAAGTGAGTATAAGAGAAGTCCTACTCACCTGGTATTAGTAATAAGTGACCTCAAATTAGACATCCACTATGTTAGGTGTTCCTTGGAATCTCCTTGCTTCTATTTTCAAATATCACTAATTGAACTCCTACTCTTCTTCCATGAGAACCATGAGAAAGTGACCAAAGATGAGAGGAGATCTCTTCTTATAGAGTGCTGGAATCCTAAAGGATTTCCCTTGAAAGGTCACCTAAGAAGATTAAAAGTCACAATTTAAGGTCATTATTTTGGGAGATACACAGTTATAATTTTGGGGAATTTAAGTTTGGAGAATTTAAGTTTGGGAGTTACACAGTCATAATTTTGGGAAGCTATAGGGTCACAATTAAGTGAGTTTGGATCATTTATGGACCTGAAAAATTTGACCCAATAGCCCAATCCAGTCATGAATTGGACTGATCGAAACTGGGCCTCTTTAAGCCCATTTAGCCCATTTTATAATTCAGGGTTGGCCCATTTAATTCAGGGTTGGCCCATTAATAATTCAGGGTTCTTACATGGTGAAAGAAATTCAAAATAATATCCAAAAAATTCAAAATAATGGAAAATGCTAGAAGTAGTTTTTATTGTTATCAGTCATTAGTAACTAAGATGGGGTGTGGTGGACCCCTCATTGTGTAGTGTTCCTATACTGTTGTATGACTAATTTATGGGATGCAAAAAAACCCCCAAGAATCCAAAAATAAATAAGGAGAATTCAATAAAACTTCAATCCTTTTAGGATTGATCTATTAGAATCATAGATCTATAAGTTAGAATGAACTAGGATGTGATTCGGTTGGCCCACTTTGAGGAAAGAATATTTTTCTGAAAAATCCTGAAAAATCTGAAATAAATAGCAACAAGAAAAAAAAAAAAGGAAAAATGTAATGACCCAAGAATCTGGAGCTCTTCAGATTCTTAAGCCGTACTCAAATTTTTATAACAACACCACATAAATCAAATTCTCATGAGCATCAAGATCATAAACAATCAAATTTCATTGTATCTCAACTATTATGTAAATATTAGAAGTCTTGATAACACTACTAAATAAGACAATCTCTATTTGTAGAAAAGGAAATATCTAAGTCTTGGGCTAGTCCCAACTACAAATCTATTCTTTGCTTTCCGCGCTCTGGATCAGCCACGCATGTCAAAATCCAGCGGCTGATCTCCGTCACTCCCCGCAACCTCTAAGACTGCATTACCTGAAGTGGGGCGAACCACTAGTCAGTAGCACTGGTGAGTAGAATAAGAAAACACTAAGATATAGCATATTTTCAATCCTGCAGAGGATATTTATATATATTCAATAATAGTATTTAAAATAACCTCTTAATCAATTTCTTTCTTGAGTAATTTCTCACTGTGGCATCAAATAGTTCCAATACCCCATACGGTGTATCTACGTTTCTGTCAACGACATGGCTTGTCATCCAGCATGAATGTTGAGCCTGTTCCGATACTCCCAACTGGAGCATCTACATTTCTATCAACAACATGGCCTATCATGCCACCATGATTGCTGAATCTCTTCCCCTCGACCAACATCCACGAGGGAAGTTCTATACTCAATGTCAGCAATTGGTATTACGCTTATTTCAATCATCAATGGTAAATTCATTTCAATAATTTTAGTATAGATTCATCTCCACCATAATTGACTAAATCATCTTATTCTTTTCTTTGGCCAGTACCACATACCACTAGTTTAATTCTCGCCCCACTCCGAGTCGGAGTTGGTACCAGGCTGTGGCATAGCCCATGTTTTACCAAGGAATTACTTGTTTTTTATAAAATTAATTACAGGAAGCAAGGCATAATTATTGAACTCAGATTAAATTATCTCCTAGTAGATTTGAGTGTTCAGTAAATATCCCATATTAATTTACAATCTATTCCAACCCAAATTAATATGTGATGACCAAATTTCACCTTTTAATATAATAAATATCATGCTAGTTGGATTTAGCAACAATCAGAAATTACTGTTCTTTATGTGTTCTCAACAGAATTTTAGTAAAAGGGGTTATTAATAAAATTATGTACATCGGGGACTATACTGTAATTATATGAATCTAAATTTACAAGTTGTGCCACTCGACAACTTCACCCATATAATATCGGAACCCAGACGTCAATACAGGGTATTCTCGCCTGGCTCTTTTTGACACATCAGATGGTGGGGCCCAACGGTCCAAATCACATGGGACCACGACCAGTGGGGTCGCCCATGTGTCTCCTCCAAGATGTGGGGACCTGATCTTTGATCAGGAGACCCATGTGGACTCACAACTATTGACGATCCAAGGTATATTTGACGACCTGTTTTCCTAAAAATTCAAATAAGGTTTGAGTCTCCCTGTAAATCTAGCACCTTTCCTTCCTAATCCAGAGTTCAGAGGTATGTTAATTATAGGGAAGCTATTTCAGCACGGTTCTGATGATGTTGATATCAATATAAACTCAAAATCTCAGAAACTACGGTCGCCCAGAATTTTCTCTTCGTCAGAGCTATTAACAGAGTTTGGATAGTGGACCCTCAGTGGTCCAATCTACATAGGACCACTACAACTGTGGTCGCCCAACAGTTCCACACCAGATGTGGGGTCTTGATCTCTCATCAGGTGGGCCACAGGGACCCACAACCCAGGTCTACCAAATTGGGCATTGACGACCTATATATAGAGATTTCTAAATTTGGTTTCGATCATCATAGCAGCCATAATTTCTGTTATCTGAACCCATGTGTATTAAATTCACAATCACAGCAACCCAATTGACAAATTTTAACAAAACCTTTGTTTAATGTCAACAGTTACTGTTGCAGTAGACTGTGGTAGATAAACAGATCGTACATCATCAAGTTTTGAAATTCTACTCACCTGGTATAGTAGTGTATTGCTCCGGCGGTGATCGGCCTCGCGTTAGACATCCACCGTTGTCCCGCTGTAGTCTTCCTCTGCTTCCAGCAATTCCAAGCGAAGTTAGTCTTTCCCTCTCTCTCTTTCTCTCTCAGAAATCTTATTCTCGTTAATGTCTAAGATAAGGGACTCTACATATACATATATAATGCTTAGAGGAGAGTCCTGTTTGGAACTTACAAGGAAGTCTTTATGTGGTAGAGTTCCTAGAGAAAGGTGGGTTCTGGACTCCTTGTTCTTTCCTATTTTGAATTTTCAATGAATCCTAATCCATGACTCTTATTCTGATTTTCAGCTATGCTAAACTAACATGGCCCACCTTATAAGGTTAGCCCACCAAGACAAGTTAGGTTATTACAAAAAACCTCAAACTATTTGGGTTTGATCCATGGGAAACATAGATCTACAAGTTAGTATGCATTAGGATGTGATTTAGTTGACCCACTTTGAGAATTTTTTTTTTTTGGAATATCTCAAAAAATCCAAATATAAAAGAAAAAAATAAATCCCTCAAACCATTTGGCATTGATCTATGGGAAGCGTAGATCCAAAGGTTACAGGGCATTTTCAAGTGGTTTATTAAAAAAGAGTGAAAAAGAATTAAAAAATTAAAATCAACTATGTAGTGGCCCCACAGGTCTACCAATGTGAGTGCAACTATTTTCAAAATAGCATTGCAGCCTTGGCCAATAATGTCACTGGTACGCAGTGATTTTGAACCCTGTTCTATATGATTAGTATCTAAGTTCTAATGTATTGCATGCTATATACTCATAGTAGATATTACATGATTAATGATGCGATGATCTATGATGCCCAGATATGGACACGGGTATAGACACGGGCACGGGGAACTGGTATTCAATATGGCCGCTTTAAATTTTTACAATATGGATACGTGTACAGTATCACTGTAGATATAATACGGACATGGGAGTACTACACGGATACGTATACGAATATCATGTGATGCTAATATATGATACATCATACATATAAAATTACTAAAAGTGGGTTGGTGAAAATCTAAATCTGAATTCTATGGTTGGCCAATATGGTCAAACTCATGATGCTAGAAACTTCCCGCCACTAAACTTAAAATGGAGGAAGGGAAAGAAGGTTCAACTTCTCAAAGAGAGGAAAATATAGTTTAAAAAAAAAAGAAAGGGACATTGAATGACATGACCAGAAATGCTATTTCCCAATCTAGTACATATAGATAAATAACTTAAATAACAAGGTAGAACTTTAAACATGACACAGAGGGAGAAAACCAGTAAACCACCACAGAATGCATAGTACAAGGTAGAACTTTAAACATGACAGAGAGGGAGAAAACCAGTAAACCACCACAGAATGCATAGTGGGCATTGGGTTTTGCAGTCTTAACGCAAAGAAGGGGGGGGGGGGGGGGGGGGGGGGGGGGGGGGGTGTGATGTGGTGGTGGATTGTTTGAAGGGGTTTGTGAAGGGGATGTAAAATGGAATTGCTCTTTTAAGTGACATTTGTTTGGCCCTTTCTTTATCAATACGATGTAAAGTGGTTTCGTATGTTAGTTATGTTGTCTTAAAAATAAAACCCGTGGGGGTTGAATGCAAAAAAGCAGGCCGTTTAAGGGACGTTGATCCCCTTCATTCTCAACAAGTAAAACCAAATAAGAAAAGAGCCGATAGAGAGAGGAGAAAAATGAACGTTGAAAGGAAAAAGGAAGAACAAATAGAGAAGAGGTGGGAGGAGGAGTACCTCATAGCTGTGGTGTTCGAGCAGCATTGGGCAGCAGCACCATATCTAGGAAGTCAGTGGCAGCAGTAAATCCAATCAGCAGTAGCAGTCAAGTGGCAACAGTCAGGCACTGGCCAGCCTCTTCTTTCTCTTGTGTTTCCTTTTTTTCATGTGAAGATGAGGGCTTTAGGGATTTAAGGCTTTTGTTGCTTTCTTTCAGTTTCTTTTTCTTTTTGTTCAGATGAAGCAATTTGTTGTTTCATTGAAGAAATCTGTAACCAACCTGTATCTTGCCGTATTCCATACCCGTATTTGTATCGGACCATGACAGCACAAGTACTGTAGGTCAAATGCCATATCTGGGTATCATAGGTCATGATACTACATAGTAAATACCAAGTAATCTTTGACTCGTAAGATCTTTTTCTGGTCTTAATATTAGTGAACAACATGAATCCAACATAACAAAGACTCACCGTTCTTCTTTTAAGTAATACAACAATACATGACTTATATGACAATAAGGGCATGTTTGCTAACCATCCTTGCTAGGCCCACAAATCCTCTCTTTAGGGGATTCCTTCATCTCCCTTGGAACCAAACCATCCTCGACGGGGATTTATAAGGGAAAGAACCATTTTATTCCATGTTTGGAAAACTCCAAGGAATCCTACTATATACACTGTCATCCAATGGTTCTATCCTTTTTGCAAATTTCTTACGATCCATGATGCTTTAAGACCTGAACTTTCGCCCTCCCTAGCGTTTTTGGCTTTGGATAGCTGATGATCGGTTCAGAGTGTGCAAATGGGGTTTTAACAGTAATAAAAAAATTCACTTTTTAGGGTATTGAATCTTTTAAAAATATCTCAAAACCTATGATGAATCTATAGCTAAAAATTGACCATCCCACTGCCCCCACACCCACCAACCCACACACCCCACCAACCATTCTTGCCTTTTTGGAGATGATGAACAGTCTGGATAATTCACTAGGGGCCGACAGGAATCACAAAATGGAAAAAGTGGACTGCCACATACCTTTTTTTGCATATTGAAAATCAATGCTCTAGGGCTTTCTCAATTTTCTTATGATCCATGATGAATCAAGCTGCAAAGTTTGGCCTTTTGGCTATTTTTGGCCTTCTGAAGAGGATGAATGGTTTAGATTGCGAAAATGGGGGACCACAAAACTCCAACAATGGTCATTTATTCGACTATTTTTGCAAATATCTTAGAATCCATGATGAATTAATAGTTGATATTTGACATTCTATTCATTTTTGGCCTTTTAAACATAATGAACAGTTCAGATCTTGATCGAGGGTCCCAGAAGGATTAAAAAAATTGATAAAAAAGGTCCTTTTAAAGCAGTCCGTTTCAATCAATGTAACTCTACCTTTCTTTGGGTGCAGAGGAAGTCCAGATCCTATGGGGGATGATGGGTAGAGAGGAATCTGCACAATCAGATGTTTTGGCACTATATAGTTTCGAGGTCCCACCATGCCCAATCTAGAAGCAAACGTAGGTCTCCCCTGATAGCAAGGAACACAGTGAGGATGGTACCCAAATGTGCCCTAAAAAAATTGTTATTCCCATTTATTTTAGTTACTCGTGTAAATAAACACTAAGATAAACACTTTACGGTGTTCTCAAATTTATGAATATTTCTCAGAATTTTTTACATCAATTTAAATATATGCTGATAACCAATACACATCACTGCAACCGATACGTATTACTGCAATGCATGCATATTGTTTTTTGGGTGATTATGGCCCCACATAACCACTTTTGTTGATCTCTGATAGAAGTCGTGGTAGTGTAGTCATCTTTTTCTTATTGGTAACAATAAAATATATAAACGAAGATATGAGTCCTTACGACATATGATCTTAAAAGGAAAAAAGAAAAAAAAACAAAACTTAGTGAAGGTATAAGCATTATATCCAATGAAACCAAAGAGCTAAACAAAAGACTGCCAACACAATTATCTATTCAATATGATCTTTTCTGTAGGATTGAGGAGTCTGTGGATCACTTTTATCTGTGGACAAGCATTTCTCAGCTATGATGCATAGATTGGTTGGAGCCATCCCTAACAAGTCCTCTTCTTCTTCTTCTACCACTAATCTAACATGCCTGCGATAAAATTGCTTCAAGTAGTGAAGAAATTTGCTTTTAATATAATTTAAAGCACTATAGAATTTGAAATTTCCAAGAGGACCAATTAAAGCAATTTATAAATACTGTTCCTTCTAGTTGCTCTCCAACTACTCTATTGAAACAGTAAAGCAGATTGTTTCCATTTTCAAAATGGATGTGTGTAAAAAACATATGATTGAACACAGGAAAATTACAATCATCTACACAAAGGGTCAGTTCAAGTGGCAATTAAAAGATTAACTTCCAAAAGCCTAAATACTTCATTCCCAGTAAGTGTTAATAAATTGTTTACATAAAAAATTGCAGATTCATTGCTCATACTAATAGAGAAGCATGCTTTCATGATGGACCTGTCTGGTGTCTCCTTCGATTCTTTCCCAAAGTCTGCAGTATGCTTGGAGACCTGGAATTTTGAAGGCCTTGGCTCTTAATGTTCAAAACCAATGCTTCGATATGATCCCTGGATCCTACAATCTTGCTATTTACCTATAGGATGTGTTACAAAATAATGACTGCAATTGCTCATAATTCATCTATCTAAACCACTGAAAGAATAACTATTTGTTTTCGAACCAATATATGAAATTATACCATTATTCCTAAAATGATAAAGTGGGATGAAATTACACTTCTAGAGACTGGCACTTTACAGTCAGAAACCAAACCCATTTCCCCACGGAACTATGACGTAGAAAACTTTGTAGAAAAGCTAAATGGAGAAATTGACTACTATTCAAATAAATTGTATACTATATGAGGTAAATGCTACTAAGTGCAAATTTACTGAAAAGAAGAGAGCAGCCCAGTGCAAGGTCTAGGGAGGGGTTAGATATAGGCAGCCTTACCTTAGCAAGCGGAGATGTTGTTTCTGCATTTCAAACCTGTGATGCACAGGTCACAATGGAGAAACCTTACCATTGTGCCAAGGCCTTGCTGCTAATTTTATTTTCTAAAATTAATAAATGTGAGCCTTTTTGGATGTGTTCAATGCAGTCCAACAATGCCAGTGAGGAAAAGCTTCTTCTATACAGGTTGATGACACTCGAAGAAGAAGGATATAGCAAAGAGGACATGGACAGAGGTAGGAAGAATAGATTCGAAGAGGGCAACCTACCCGAGGATTTAGCCCAAGATAGACTAGAATGGTGAAGTAGCATTCATGTAGCTGACCCACTATAGTTGTGATGCTTTATAACGATGATTTATTAAGGGAGCTACCATATGTGCACCAGTTTTTTTTTCCTACACAGCCATTTAAAGAAAAAATTTATTAAGACTCCCCAAACTAACCTCACCCCCTTCTCTCCCTACACACCTCCTCTCTCCCTCCCTCCTCTCTCCTCCCTCTTTCCCTCAGGCTAGTGTTGACCTCCAGCCGGCCTAGGGGAGTCTCCCTCTCTTCCCTCTCTCTCCCCATCTTCCTCTTCCTCTTTCTTTTCCTCTTCTTCCTTTTCCTTTTCCTCCTCCTCTTCCTCCTCCTATTCTTATTTCTTCTGCTATCCCTCCTTCGTCCTCTCTTCTCCTCTTCTCTCCCTCTTTCTCTCAGCCCTACCTTGTTTAGTCCGACGAGGCCGATCAGGGATAGCTCTCCTCTCCATCTCCCTTCATCTTCTTCTTCATCTTCCTCTCCCTTCCTCTGTCTCCCTTTTCCTCTCCTCTTCTTTTCTTTCCCCCTTTCTCTCATGTCCACCTTGTTCGGCCTTGTGAGGCTGAACAGGGCAGATATGAGAGAAAGGGGAGAGAAGAAGAGAGGAAGAGGTAGGGAAAGGAGGAGAAAGACCAATAGGAGGACGAAGAGGAGGAAGAGGGAGAGGAAGAGGAGGAAAAAGAAGGAGAAGAAAAGGAAAAGAAAGAGGAAGAGGAAGATGGGGACAGAGAGGGAAGGGAGGGAGATTCCCCTCCGTCAGCTGGAAGTCACTACCGGCCTGAGGGGAAAGGGGGAGGAGAGACGAGGGAGGGAGAGGGGAGTTGTATAGGGAGAGAAGCAGTGGGTGTAGTTTGGGGTGTTTCAATTTTTTTTTTCTTAAATGGCTAGCATAGGAAGAGAAAAAACAGGTGTACATATAGCAGCTCCCTTTATTAAATATACGCTTAACCTAGACATAACCTAAAACCATCTCAAAATCAACATTAAACTTCTCTACTTCATTCTTTCTTTCGTAAAAAAAAAAAAATACAATAGTGTCTTCATCAAATTGAAAGTAGGTAATCTTGATATCAAAATTTTAGAGACATAGGCCATTAAGGAAACCCCATTAAATGATCCAATGACTCTACCGTGATAACACACAAAAGAGGAGGCAAAGGGATCCCCTTGCCTTAGTTCCCCATTGTTATAGCATTTTCGTTTTCTTTTGTTCTTGTGGACACTTTTGTGTGCTTGTAATATTTGGAGAAAAAATCTTAAATGTTTATTGAAGTTGGGTTATCAACCTCTGTGGGTTCCATTTGGTTAGTTTAGCATTCTTCTACCAGGTGGTTCCATGTTCGAGTGTTGGTATTGAGATGATGATGGGGCTTGATGAAGAGGAATTATTCTAAAGAAAATAGTAGTTGGGTTATTGGACTTTTTGAAGTTGTATTTGATGAATTATTTCATTTTCATATACTAACCATAGAATATAATAACGGCTGTTATGAAACGGTTTCTGTCCTGGCCTTTACGATATTTGCCCAATAATGGTAACATTATGGCCGACAGAAAAATATCGGCCCATAAAATAACGGTCAGTACCAGATATATTGGCCATAAAATTTGCAAAAAGAGGTGAGTGTGTGTGTGTGTGTGTGTGTGGGGGGGGGGGGGGGGGGGGGGGGGAGGTGTGGTTTGTTTCATGACATATATAGAGAGAGAAAGAGAGAGGTACCTGGAGTGGGAGATCCAAGCATCCAACTCCTTGTGCACTGACCCATCGCTTGCCATTGCACTTGCACCACTGCCTGCTGCCGGGCTGTACCTTTCTGCTCTTCCTCTTCTTGCCTCCTCTCTTCTCATTCCCTTTGCCGCTGCACCATCCCTTTGTTCTCTTCCTCTTCTTTTCTCTTCTTCCTCCTTTCTTCACCTCTCCTCTTCTAACTTCATTTTTTATTTTCCTCTTTTTCTCCCTCCCATTTGGATTCCAGAAGCATAACAATCAAAAGGGTTAAATGGCCCTTTTCTGTGTGAGGGTGCCACAAATTATTCTTACCTTTTTACTGTGTGAGGCTGCCACACAGCTATTTATGGCCACTTTTTTTTTCTCCCAGAGTTGGGATAGTGGTACAAAGTGGTGAAAACAAAAAACTCATTGACCCTTTTTATAAGGGGGTGGGGGAATTGAGCCCTTTTGATTGGTGGGTTCCATACCTTCATTTCACTCTTTTTTTATTTATTTACATAATCCTTAATATACTACCAAAAAAGGTAAAGCCACTAAAAAGATGGACTCTGCCTATAATGGGCCCTTAACAAATTTTATTGCCATAAGAGTTAGGCCCACTATAACATCGATCACACTTATTAAAAAATTGCACCATTTTGATATTGCTCACAAATAATATATGTAAATAAATTATTAAGAAATTCATCTATATCATAAGAGTCAAACCATCAGTGGGCCAAATCCTATTAGAGTTAAATTGGCTTCTACCAACTATCCATCTAAACTCATTAAATAGATTATAAGCATGATTTAAATTTTTTGATAGTCAAATTGATAATGATCGATCATAAAAACATTTGATAAACATGATTTCATGTAAAAGGTTGTACCTTGAAATTATATTTCTAGTAGGCCCAGTGATTCTAATACTGTGGTATGATCCATTTGATGGTGGGCCCAACTTTGATTAGAGTGAAACTTTGGCTAAACTAATATCAATTGTGATAGTTATGTTTGAATGGTTTTAATTTCGAATGGGGCAAAATATTAAAAACTAAAACATAGTATACTTAAAGTCAAATATTAAACAGCAGCGATACAAGATGTTATAACTTAGGGGGACCGTTATTCTGTGTTAAAGTGTTTACTAATACAAAAAAAAAAAAAAAAAAAAAGAAAAAAGACATTGTTTTCTAGCATTTTATAATATTATGAAATTTTTGGATATTTTTGCTGAATTTTTTGGGGTCAAATAAAAATTGGCACTGTGATGAGCGTGAACCGCTATGCGATAACTATGATGCAATGCGATGACTGAGACTGTGACTACGACTGCAATTTTAAACCATGATACTAGAACATTTATATTCAAGTTGTCAAAATAATCTTTGAAGATACATTCCTAAATCCTAAGTTCTACTTATTTTCTGAAAGCTGGACAAAATATTACTTTATATCATTGCTTAGCCAAAATAATGATCATCGTAGTTTTTCCTCTTGTGATAGTGAATGAAGATGTCCCTTAATCTTGTGAAAAGTAAAACACACTTTAGAAGTTTTTTTTATCTCCTCAGCAAACCATATTTGATAATTCAAAAAAGCCTTTAGTTTAATGAGATGGCTCATTATCTAAATTGCAGTTAATTCTATTAATAGACTGTCTTCGAGTTTTCAGGTTATTTGTCTGTTTTTGCATTGTCCTTTTTACAGTTTCATTTCTAGAAGTTTCTAGCTGTATATCTACAATTTTTTGTTCATATTTTTTATGTGTAGGTGCGAAAAATTTGCCAGACCATTGCCTTTATGTCTCCTGCAGTATGCATGACTCTTTCCTCTTTGGATCTAGGACTGCCACCTTGGGAAGTTGTATTAATTCTCACCGGTGGTTTAGCCCTCTCAAGCTTTGCATTATCAGGTATGTCTTCTACTTTCACATCTTCATTCATTTGAGAATCAGATTTGTGTATCTGAGGGACGGAAGCAAAATGTACCTTTTTTTCCTGTAGGACTTTATTGCACCCATCAAGACATTTCTCCTGAATATGCAAGTATACTTCTGGTATGCCACCTTCTGCTATATCTTCCTTTTTTTTTTTTTCTTTTGTGAGAGATGTTATGTCTTCCTATTGTCACCTTCTCTAAATTGCAAGGCCTAGTATTGTAAATACCAAGAACCATTACTTGCTGCTTCATCAAGGTTTTGAATCACACTGCCACCTGGGATGATTCATGCCTCACTAATATGGGTGTTCCAGTCTTAAAAAATCACAGAAAAAGAAAATTCAACAATATGGATATCGAGAAGAATGTGTTGGTACGATTATTTGATTGTATCTCTAATCAATTATAGAGATTTTTAACTTTTCTGAAGTCTATTGCAGATTGTTTATAACTTTCTGTAGCTATTGGAAGGAAGGATCATGTAACACATAACAAGCACCAATAACAAATATATATTTATAGCTTAAAAGTTCACAGTAGTATTAAAAGAACAAACCAGAAGCTATAATATTATCCCAAAGGCTGTTGAGAAGCAGTTGGGTTTATTTATAATTTTGGGGCAATGGAATTATTTGTAATTTTGCGCGTAAATTTCCTAGATTGGGATTATTTAAATTTTTGTTAAGGTGAAAGTTGTGATGGGATTAAGATTTGGTATTCTAGTTTGAGTTCATTGGTTGTCCATAAATAGTCATTGGATATTCACAGTAATGGTTGAATAAATAATTGAGTCAAGATGCAGCCCTAAAATTGCAACTTGGTACAGGGTAGGCCCCTTAGGTGTTCTTGCTACCATCGTTTTTTTTTCTCTCATTTATCTTCTATTTTTTCGTTCTTTTTCTTCTCCATTCCTTCATCCCAGTCTCCCAAAACCCATCTTTGGTTTTTCCTCTTCAAAACATCGAGTCCCATTTTCTTTCAATCTCTCTACAACTTTGTGCATGCGCAAGAGAGAGACAGACAGACAGACACAGAGAGAGAGAGTTCTATTCCAACCTCGTCATCGAAAGGATACATAAATGATTTCAAAATAGATGGCATGACAACTAGCTTGAACTCATCAAGCAGCTGGAGATTATAACACAAAATCCTTTAGGTTCTCCGTTATACCCAATGAAAACACTTTTAGCAAATTGTGCACAGCTTGGTATGTTCATGTGAAGGAAACATTGAAGCGAGGCGTGAAGTCACCAAACTCTGGATCATGTCCTTGATTAAATGCACATGTGGTTTAACAAGAATAACGGTGGATGACAATATACCACATAATGTATATCTGGTATTCTGATACACTTTATGTATCATATCAAAGAGACGACAAAAGATTTCATTTCATTGTTGTATCCCCACTTTCAAGTAGGCAGTAAAAGAGAAATGTTGTCAAGATGCATTGGTAGAAGAGCTGCTAGCTCTAGAGCAACCGGACATTCGATCTTGGTCCCGAATCCACTAGGGCCTTTATCATTTGAAGTTGGTCTATTCTATAATGGTTAATTTCGATGACACTTGGTTAATCTTAGGCTTATGCTCAAGGATTACAGCATGAATGTGGGATTATGACGTAGTAGGAGGCTAACGGGCTACTCTCTAAGTCAAAAGGCTTAAAATAGGTTTTCCAGGTCTCACACCAAAAGACAAAAATCAACGCACTCTGGGGAAGAAAACTGAGTTCTTATTCAATGTAATGTGTCTCATGAGAAGGGATTACATCTTTATTTATAGTTAGGCTACTCTCTTTAACTAAGGAAACAATCCATAAAATAAAATACTTCTAATTTAAGCGTAATCACAACTTCTAAATGTAAAAAATTGTAAAAAGCTTGAAATCCTACAATACATTAAATTCTAAAAATAACTATAATTGTGAACTCCTCACTGGGCTTGGGCCCAATGGGTTAACCAATCATGGATCTGGCTTGCATCAAATTAGATCACAAGGAGTGTGACGCCCCACCCGACACGCATCCATGATATTGTCCACTTAGGCCCATGGGCCTCACGATTTTGCTTCTGGTGGGCCTCATACCGCAAAAAGGCTTCATGTAAGGTAAGGGTGCAAGTTTTACATATAAGCCCAGTCACTTTCCTTTGTATAGTCGATATTGGGCTCCAGGACTTAACAATTCAGCCCCTTTGAGATTGCACGTCCCTGTGCAGTAGCCTACCAACCCTCTTGGCCCACCCACATGGATACTCTCCCATTTGCACCAAACCTACACTCGAACTAGTTAAGAATCAACTCTAATTTCATTTGCAACGCCCCACACTACATCGACTATAGAGAGGAAAGTGACTGGGCTTATATGCAGAGCTTGCGCCCTTACCTTTTATGAGGCCTTTTAGTGGGTTGAGGCCCACCAGAATCAAACCCGTGAGGCCTATAGGCCAAAGTGGACAATATCATACATCTTTGTGGGGTGAGGCATTACAAGGAGACATTTGCTCAAGTTGCCAAGTTGATAGCTTTCCTATGACACTTGGATACTTGTATGTGCCTACTGTATCTGTGTCAAACCGATTTGATACGCTAGCACTCAATGCTGCACTAATACTTTTTGGGTATAAGTTTAGCATATCCTACTACACTAAGTTTATTATTTTATATAGTTATATGAGTTTTCTTACTTTTCAACATAAGAAATGTTGGAAAGAAATGCGAACAATTTTAATAACGTAGAAATGTTCTACAAAAAAAATTAAGGCAAGTCATATCCATCCCTGTGTCATGGATTTCCAAAAGTGTGGGCCCATATCCCTGATCCCATGTAATCATGACGACCCCAAGATAGTCCCTTGGTAAACACATTTGCCAGTTGTTCAGAGGATGAGATATATGGTAGACAAATTTTGTCGATAACAAAATGTTGGCGAATAAAGTGGCAGTCAATCTCAATATGCTTTATATGCTCATGGGAGACATTATTCTTGGTAATGCGGATGGCACTGCTGTTATCTACATATAGAGGGGTAGAGCTAATGAGAATGACTCCAAACTCACGAAAAAGGCATCGTAGCCATATGACTTCACTACTGGCAATAGACATAGATCGATATTCAAACTTAGCAGTTGACTTGGAAACTGATCTTTGTTTCTTGTTTTTCAATGAAATGAGAGAAGGCCCTAAGAACATACACTATATTGCCGTCGATCGAAAAGTATCAGGACATCCTACCCAATTGGCATCAGCATAGGCTTGCAATTGTAACGAGGATGTAGATGGTTAGAACAATCCACGATGGCGAGTTTCTTTGACATAACGAAGAATCCGATAAATAGCTTGAAGATGTGGTTTATAAGGATTTCCAATGAATTGGCTGACAGTTTGCGTAGCATGGGATATATCTGGCCTAGTCATGGTTAAATAAAGAAGGCTGCCGACTAGACGACGAAACAGAGTAGGGTCTGTAAGAGAATCCCCATCGTCTTTGCTGATTTTGACATTAAGCTTGATTGGAGTGGCAAAGGCTTTGGCATCGCTTAGATGTGCAGCATGGAGTAAGTAATCAGCATATTTTGATTGACTAACTCGAATTCCGTCCTTGTTTTGTGCAACTTCAAACCCCAGAAAATAAGTTAAATGACCAAGGTTCTTCATTTTAAAGGTACGCATGAGATGAGACTTGAGTTCAGAGATGCCAGCTTGATTATTCCCACTAAGGATCATATCATCAACATAAATTAATAGAATTGTATTGCCACAGGATGATTGTCGAATAAAGAGAGAGCTGTCATTGGAACTCCGATAAAAATTTGCTTGAAGGATGGCAGAGTGAAACTTTTCAAACCATTCAGGTGGAGCTTGTTTAAGACCGTATAGGGATTTGGTAAACTTGCATACATGTTGCAGTGGACAAGCATATCCTAGTGGAGGATGCATATAACAATTTCCTTGAGATCCCTATGACGGAAGGCATTTTTGATATCCATCTGCCAAAGGGGCCAGTGACGAGCTGATGCAACAGCAAGTAAGCTCCGAACTGAAGTCATTTTGGCTGGGGCAAAAGTTCCCTCATAATCAATGCCATTCTCTTGTTTGTAACCTTGGGCCACCAATCGAACTTTGTATCATTCAGCATTGCCATCTGATCACTGTTTAATAGAGTAAACCCACTTGCTTCCAATGATGGAGGTATTTGCAAGAAGAGGCACCAAGTCATAGGTTTTGTTGGCTTCTAGGGCAAGGTGTTCATCCGTCATTACATCTTGCCATCACAGTATATTAGCAGCCTGAGAGTGAGATGTTGGTATGGGAATTGGATCCAATGGGGTAAATAAAGCTGGAAATCCAATCTATCTAGTGGAAACGAGATACAACCAAAGCATTGTACGAGAGGTGCAGAGTTAGTTGTTGAAGTAGAAGTATCATCGCCTAAAGAAACTGGCATGGGAGGTGTATCAAAAGATGGAGCAACAGTGGGCAGCTAGGTTAGATGACGGGAAGAAACCTGTGTGATAGCAGGAGGCAGAGTAAGAGATGAAGGTGAAAAAGATGGAAGATATGAGACTTGGATATGAGTGAGATTGGGTGACTGTGAATAAAACAAAACATGTTCTAAGAAAATAACATTTTGAGATATCCAGAGTTGTCTCTCTTTGGAATCATAACACTAGAAACCTTTGTGTTCGTCACTTTAGAAAAGAAACATACAGCAAGCCGCTTGTGGTGACAGTTTATTACGCTCCAGAAAAGGAAGGTGTACAAAATAGAGGCATCCAAAAGTCCGTAAATGTAAGCAGGAAGGAGGGTGACCAAATAACCACTCAAAAGGAGAGATTTTACTTAAGATAGAGCTAGGTAATCTGTTAATAATATGGACTGCTTTATGGGCTCCCATCCACCAAAACTTAGGGGGAACGAGCAATTCCACAAGGAGAGTTCTAACAGTCTCTAAGAGATGGCGATTTTTCCTTTCGGCAATCCCATTCTGTTAAGGTGTGTGAGGGCAAGATCTTTGTTGAAGAATCTTTTTTCCTACTAAAAAGTTATGAAATGCAGTGGATGTATACTCTCCCCCTGAGTCTGAACGCCTGATTTTAATGGACTTCTGGAATTGAGTGCGCACCATATTATAGAATTTTTTAAATATGGAAAAAACATCAGAGTTGAATGTTAGAAAATATATCCATGTGTACCAACAGTGATCATCTATAAAGGTGACATAATATTTATACCCCAGTCTACTCAAATGAGGGGCAATCCCCCATACATCTATAAAGGTGACATAATATTTATACCCCAGTCTTTGTCAACGTAAGTATATTATGGATTTAATTGAACCAACAGGCCTATCAAACTCAACAACCGAGGATACTCCTCCTGAAATTAATCTTCAACTTTATAGTGCAAGTGGTGACCCTTTACCTGATCTGATATATTATCGACAACTTGTTGGAAGTCTCATCTATTTGACTACCACTCACCCAAATATCAATTATCTAGTAAATTTGTTAAGTGCGAGTAGTTCAGAGCATGGTCATTCCCACTAAAATCAGGCACAACATAATTCATAAATTAGAATATTTTCCTGTCTAATATTTACTACATACCCGAGCCTCATATACTGAGACCATACAATTGTTACCCTTTGTTTATCAATATAGATAAATATAGATATATAACTGCCATCCGTTTTTATTACATTCCATAAATTTTATCGGCGCATAGCCTAATTTATCCAAGAATGGAGTTTTCTGTATCATTAAGTACCCTTAAAAGCAGACTTTACCCCTTACAAATTAATTAATAAATTGTGGAAGGGTTCTCATGTAATTCCAATGGTAACAGTAGCGCCTTTTTATAATTTCCCAACTTAATATATTTACCTCACAAGATTGAAATCCCTAGGAATACTCATGGTCAACAGAACCCTTTTTTGTAATCGTTTGCCTCACGCCCCTACTTGCAAAAGACATTAGATGGAGGGACATCCATGGCCCCATCCTCTAGAGTCCAACGTGGCTGTGGTTGCCCATGGATCTAGGTTAAGATCCATGGAATGGATCATCCATCAAATGGCCCACCTGGGCCCACAACTCATGACGGCAAAACAAGTCCCAGACGACCTCTTCCGGAAAATTCTGGGATTCAGCCCTTGATTTCCTTTCTACAAGGAACAATCTATGTTAGAAAAGCTTCATTATCATTCACTGTCATTGATTTGAAGATTTCAAACAGCATAAAGCAGTTAAGACATAGATTGGGTTCCCAACCCCCATCATATAGGGTCGTCAATTGCTGATTTACTCCTCTCTTATCAGAGAAGAATCGATCGATCATCCTAATAGACCTCTTGGAGATAGCTAAAATCAATTGACAAAGTTGATAGTTAATCATCCATTCTAGATGCATAAACTTCATCATTCAGTCTACAAACATCGACATCTACTGGGGTAAGTAATACAACTTCTGGTGCTCTAGTCAGATCTATTATTAACTTGCCTTTCAATCATCGTAACCCTTAAATAGATTGTAAAGTTGTAGGAAATCCACTCACCTTTTGTAGACGTTCATAATATGTGGCCGAGAGGACATTCGTCAATTGCTATACGGCTGGTCACCTTCTCCTTCTCCTTCTTCTTCTTCTTTTATTCTCCTCTCTCTCTCTCTCTGATTCTTCCCTATGATTTAGAAAGAAGTAACATGAAATAGACAAGAGACTCATAGATCCCAACTTCTTAATAAGGGTCATAGGTAAGACTCCCTTTCCATCCAAAGTTCACCTCCTCAAAAAAGTAGGTGTCATGCCATAAAAGTTCTTTCCTTCTTTTGAAGACTAATCCATACTACTATGGAATGGGTCATCTCAGTCAAATATTTAACCTATATCTTGCCTCACAATAACTAATTAGCAATAGGACTCATCATAAAATCAACAATTAAGTATTTAAGAACATAGCCAAAATCTCAACCCTTGGGTATTACACACTTCTCCCTTTAGGAAATTTAGTCCTCCAAATTAAAGACATACCTGAAGCAAAAAGGTGTGGGTAGCTCTTCCTTACGTCCCATTCAAGCTCCCAGGTAGCCTCTACTTGATCATGATGCTGCCATTGGACTTTGACTAATCGAATGGTGCGATTCTTGAGTGGCCTCTCTTGGGTGTCCAAAATCGTAATCGGCCTCTCCGCATAGGACAAATCAGATTGAATATCCATTGGCTCGTAACTAATCACATAAGAGGGGTCTAGTTCATATTTCTTTAGCAATGACATATGAAATACATTATGAACTCCGGCAAGTTGTGGTGGAAGTGCTAACTCATAAGCATTACCGTCGCTAACACGACCTAGAATTTGAAAGGGTCCAATATATCTCGAACTCAGCTTTCCTTTCTTTTCAAATTGCATAACTCCTTTTGTCGGTGAGACTTTAAGAAAAACTGAATCACCCACTCCAAACTCCAATTCTCTTCTCCGCTTATCTACATAACTTTTCTAACGACTTTAAGTAGTCTTAAGTCTATTTCGAATTTTTTGTATAGTCTCTGTGGAAGTTTTTACCCAGTCAGGGCCTAGAAGCCGGCCTTCGCCTACTTCCTCCCAGCAAATCGGAGAACAACAGTTCCTACCATATAGAGCTTCAAAAGGAGCCATTTGAATGCTAGAGTGATAACTGTTGTTGTAGGCAAATTCTGCCAGCGGTAGCTGTTCATCCCATCCATCCTTAAAATCCAAAGCACAAGCCCGAAGCATGTCCTCCAATGTTTGGTTTGTTCTTTCAATCTGCCTATCTATTTGGGGATGATAAGCTATACTAAAACTTAACTTAATCCCCATGGCCTTTTGCAAACTTCTCCAAAATTGCAAAACAAATTTGTTATCCCGATCAAAGACTATAGAGATAGGAACTCCATGTAACCACACAATCTCATGAATATACTTCCGTGCCAGTTGCTCCATCGTAGTCTTACCCCTCAACGGTATAAAGTGTGCAGACTTTGTCAATCGATCCACAATGACCTAGATCACCTCATTGTGCCTAGATGTTTTAGGAAATCCGGAGATGAAGTCCACCATAATGTGATCCCATTTCCATTCCGGCACGGGCAATGGTTGTAATAATCCACCTGGTCGTCGATGATCATCCTTCACTTACTAACAGGTAAAACATCGCCCTACAAATTCTACGACATCATTTTTTATCCCAATCCACCAAAACCTTGTTTTCAAATTTTGATACATCTTTGTGCTCCAGGGGTGAATTGTATATCGCATATGATGTGCTTCATTTAAAATCTCATCTTTGATGTCACGGTTATTTGGAACACATAGCCGACCTCTGAAATACAATGTACCATTATCAATAGAGAAATCTGGTTTATTATCCACCTTGCTAAGTATTTCCAGTAGTGCCCCATCGTCTCTCTAGTGGTCCTTTATCCTCTAGATCAGTTCTGGTTAAACGTTGAAACTTCCCAATAGCACCTTGTCACCTATAGGCTGTAACCCCACGTCTAAATCCTTGATTTCTTCAAGTAATATCCATTCGGCAATCAGACAAGCCATTTGAGCAGATTTTTGACTTAACACATCAGCAACGACATTTGCCTTTCCTGGGTGGTAGAGAATAGAGAAGTCATAATCTTTCAAAAATTCTAACCATCTTCGCTGTCGCAAGTTTAAATCAGCCTGCGAAAAAATATATTTAAGACTTTTATGATCGGTATACACCTCAAACTCTTCTCCATACTATTAATGTCTCCAGATCTTAAGAGCAAAAACCACCGCTGCTAGTTCAACGTCATGTGTGGCATAATTTTGTTCATGAGATTTCAGTTGCCTAGAGGCATATGCTATCACCTTTCCATGTTGCATAAGAACACAGCCAAAACCATGCAAGGAAGCATCACAACATACCACAAATCTGCCACCCCCAGAGGAAAGTGTAAGTATTGGCGCGGTTGTCATCTTTCCTTCAATATGCAAAAGCTATCCTCACACTTACCGTCCCAAGAAAAAGGAACATCTTTCCTAGTGAGTCTAGTTAGTGGCTCCACAAATGAGGAAAAACCTTTCACAAATCTTCTGTAATATCCTGCTAGGCCTAGAAAACTTCGGATTTCAGAGACAGATGTAGGTCTTTTCCAACTTATAATAGCTTCAATCTTTGCCAAGTCTACAGATAACCCTTGTCCTGAGATAATATGGCCCAAAAAGATCACTTGCTCTAACCAAAATTCACACTTATTTTAGCATAAAGTCGATTATCCCTCAACAGTTGCAAGGACATGCGTAAATGTCTTCCATGCTCTTTTTTCTCCTTAGAATAGATAAGTATGTCATCAATAAACACCACTACAAACTGATCCAACTAGGGCTAGAAAATTTGGTTCATAAGAGCCATAAAAGCTACTGGAGCGTTGGTCAACCCAAACGGCATAACCAGAAACTCATAATGGCCATATCGGGTTCTAAAGACTGTCTTGGAAATATCCTCTTCCCTTATCCTAAGTTGGTGATAGCCAGATCGCAAATCAATTTTGGAGAAAATTTTGGCACCCTATAGCTGATCAAACAGTTCGTCAATACGGGGCAACGGGTATTTATTTTTAATAGTGACCTGAGTTAATTGTCGGTAATCAATACACATTTGCATGGATCCATCCTTTTTCTTAACGAACAAAATAGGGGCTCCCCACGGGGATACACTCGGTCGGATGAATCCTTTGTCTAACAGTTCTTATAGCTAATCTTTAAGTTCTCTCAACTCAGTGGGTGCCATCCTATAGGGTCCCTTAGATATTGGTGCAAATCCCGGTACCAATTCAATAGTAAAATCAACTTCTCGGATTGGGGGTTATCCTGGTAAATCATCTAAAAATACATCGGGAAAATCTATAACAACCGGAATATCTTCTAGTTTAGGCTTTTGTTTAATTTCAACAATATAAGCTATGTACCCCATACACCCATTCCTTAATAGCTCACAAGCGTTAATGGCCGAAATTATGTCTGTCCGAATAGATTTTCTATTTCCCACCATGGTAACATGGGTATAATATGTTGAGTTAAAACTTACTACTTTGTTAAAACAGTCCAACACGACCCGGTATTTGGAGAGCCAATTCATTCCCAATATGACATCAAAATCATTTATGTGTAATAATACTAGGTTGGCTGGCATCCTAGTTCGTTCAATTTCTAACTCACATTTATAATACATAGTTCTAGTACAAACATGTTCTCCCATAGGTGTTGACACAACTAGTGCAATGAGTAAGTGTAGAAGGAGAGTTTCCTAGCTTAGCAGTGAAATGATGAGATACAAAAGAGTGAGTTGAACCATAATCAAACAGTATATTTGCTTCATAATTAGAAAGTAAAACCATACCCTCAACAACATTATTCGCCGGCTCCGCATCTTGATGTGTAATAGCGAAAGCCCTAGCATTAGGCTATTGCCCTCCTTGATTCCCACCTTGATTATTTCTGCCATGATTGAAATTTTGACCTTGAGGTGAGTCCTGTTAATTACCTCTCAGTTGATACTACTGATATTGATTATTTCTTCCTTATTGGCTCTGCTGGTACGGGCGCTGATTTTGCTGGCGCCCTTGCTGGCGTTCTTGTTGGTTTTGCCCTTACAGTTGCATTTGTAGTCGAAATTGGGTCCCGCTTGGGTTTGTTGGACAGTCTCGAGATCGGTGTCCCTCCTATCCATAGCCATAACAAACACCCTTACGTCTAGATTGATTTCTCTCTTGGCCGTCTAGGCAGTCTCTAACCCTGTGGCCTTCTTTGCCACATCCATAGCATACTCCTGGCCTCTTGCGACATTGATCCGCATCATGTGATCCCCCACAGTGGTTACAAACAGGTTTAGTGTCTATCCTTTGCTTTTTATATAGTGACTAATTCTTGAAATTATCTCGCTTCCCTACTGTCGACACCTGCTGAACGCTCCGATTAATATCTTCTATTGCTTCCTCAGATACAAAGGCCTTCCTCAGCGCTTCCGCATAGGTAGTCAGCTCATGCAATTTGATGTCTGTCTTGATATCTGCCCTTAGACCAGTTACAAAGTGCTCTAGTTTGGATTTTTCTGTAGCAACCAAGGTTTCTGCAAAGTGGGACAACTCCGTGAACTTGAGGGCATATTTGGCTATGGTTAGGCTACCTTGCACCAAAGTCTCAAACTCTCTTTCCTTTTGGGCTTTAATGTGATTGGGTATAAATTTCTTTATGAATTCTTTCTTGAAGAAGTTCCAAGTAATTTCTGTCTCTTGCCCATCAAAGGACTTCTTAGCAGCCTTCCACCATTCTTTAGCATTACCTTCAAGTTTGAATGCTCCTAGTATTGCCTTTTGATGCTCCGTGCATCCCATAACTTCGAAAATTGCCTCCATATGCTCCACCCATTTATTTGCATCCCAAGGGTTTGTAGTCTCATCAAAACTACGGGGTTGGAATTCATTAAATCTTTTATAGAGGTTGTCTTTCTCGCAATCCTTGACCCCGTTATTATTACCAACCCCTGAACCACTTCTGGCAATACTGAGTTCCTCACCATTTTCTCCATGACGATTGTTAATAGCAGTGATCTATTTGTAAACCTGACTGTAAGCCTTCATAAAGTTTTCGAACATTTGCCGAGCATATTCCAACATTTCAGCAATTCTTTCACCCTGATTAGGGTTTCCCATAGCATTATTCATCGTCCTAGTTCCTCTGCAAAATAAACAGTGAGTAAGCCATCCTCTAAAAATGATAGATCAAATTCTTTTCTATGTATCCATACCCACGACCTCACCACATGCCCTACAGTTGCTAATTCTTTTACTTGCCTAAAACCTTATGCTCTGATACCATTTTGTCACAACCCAAATTCCGGGGCTTTGTCGGAATCTGAGTTATAACACATTGGCATACAGTTCATACACATAAATCAAATGAACACATAAGGCATAAGCATCATTTATTAAAATATCTTTTCATATAAGTCAACCATTTAAATAACCAATCAATAGGGTTTTCCAGTGTCTAAAAATTTCCAAATAAAACTCAGCAAATAATAATTAAATATCCAATACTAAATATCTCCCTAAACTACTGAATATGATTGTAACGCTTTCCTTAGCCACGCATGCCAAACACTACGGGCTGCTCTTCGCTAGATTCCGGTCCACCTGCAACTCTGTTACCTGAAAGGGGGCAACCCAACATAAGTATGAACTGGTGAATGAATTCTTACCGTGCTAGTAGTTCAAAGCATGGTCATTCCCACTAAAATCAGGCACAACAGAATTCATAAATTAGAATATTTTCCTGTCTAATATTTACGACATACCTGAGCCTCATATACTGAGACCATATAATTGTTACCCTTTGTTTATCAATATAGATAAATATAGATATATAACTGCCTTCCATTTTTATTACATTCCATAAATTTCATGGGGGCATAGCCTAATTTATCCAAGAATGTGGTTTTCTGTATCGTTAAGTACCGTTAAAAGCAAACTTTACCCCTTACAAATTAGTTAATAAATTATGAAAGGGTTCTCATGTAATTCCAATGGTAACAGTAGCGCCTTTTTATAATTTCCCAACTTAATATATATACCTCACAGGATTGAAATCCCTAAGGAATACTTATTGTCAACAGAACCCTTTTCTATAATCGTTTGCCTCACGCCCCTGCTTGCACAAGACATTAGATGGAGGGACATCCATGGCCCCATCCTCTAGAGTCCAACGTGGCTTTGGTCGCCCATGGATCTAGGTTCAAATCTATGGAATGGATCATCCATCAGATGGCCCACCTGGGCCCACAACTCCTGATGGCAAAACAAGTCCCAAATGACCTGTTCCGGAAAAATCTAGGATTTAGCCCTGGATTTCCTTTCTACAAGGAACAGTCTGTGTTGGAAAAGCTTCATTATCATTCACTATCATTGATTTGAAGATTTCAAATAGCATAAACCAGCCAGGACATGGATTGGGTTCCCAACTCCCATCATATAGGATCGTCAATTGCTGATTTACTCCTCTCTTATCAGAGAAGAATCAATTGATCATCCTAATAGACCTCTTGGAGATAGCTAAAATTAGTTGACAACGTCGATTACAGTTAATCATCCATCCCAGACACATAAACTTCATTATTCAGTCTACAAACATCGACATCTACTGGGGTAAGTAATACAACTTCTGGTGCTCTAGTTAAATCTATTATTAACTTGGCTTTCAACTATCGTAACCCTTAAATAGATTGTAAAGTTGTAGGAAATCCACTCACCTTTTGTAGACGTTCACAATGTGGCCGAGAGGACATTCGTCAACTGCTATACGGCTGGTCACCTTCTCCTTCTCCTTCTTCTTCTTCTCTTATGCTCCTTTCTCTCTGATTCTTCCCTATGATTTAGAAAGAAGTAACGTGAAACAAATAAGAGACTCCTAGGTTATATATATAGCAGATCCCCACTTCCTGATAAGGGTCATAGGTAAGACTCACTTTCCATCCAAGGTTCACCTCCTAAGGAAAGTAGTTGTCGTGCCATAAAAGTTCTCTTTCCTTCTTTTGAAGACTAATCCATACTATAATGGACTGGGTCCTCTCACTCAAATATTTAACCTATATCTTGCCCCACAATAACTAATTAGCAATAGGACTCATCATAAAACCAACAATTAAGTATTTAAGAACATAGCCAAAATCTCCACTCTTGGGTATTACACTATTCATGACCAAACCTCACCATCTTCATTTAGCGGCAGTCTAAAGAGTTATCCGTTGCCTCCTTGGCACTCCTCATGAGGGTTTGTTTTTTCCGGTTGGTTCTCCACTACAATTGACTACTTATTCTGATGGAGATTGGGCGGGTTGCCCTGACACTCATTGTTCCACCACTGACTGGTGCATGCATGTACTTGGGTGATACTCTTATATCCTGGATAGTTAAAAACTAGGACAAAGTTTCAAAATCATCCACTGAGGCTATGTTTGCAGCATATTTAGAAATTCTTTGGCTTCATGGTCTCCTCGCAAAACTTGGCTTCACACAAAAGTCACCAACCCCTTTGCATGCTGATAAAACCAGTGCCATTCGGATCACAAAAAATAAGGTGTTTCATGAAAGGACAAAGCACATCGAGATCACTTGTCATTTTATCATAGATGAATATTTACGTGCTGTTATCTCTCTTTCATTCATCTCTTCCAGCCTCCAAACTGTTGATATCTTTACCAAAGAACTTCCACAACCTCGCTATCAATTCTTAGTAGACAAATTGACGCTTGTTGAATCCCCAACATCAATTTGAGGGGGGGTGTTAATAATTCTGGATCCATTAGGCCAAACCACCTGTATACTAAAGCCTAGTCCACTAGTGTAGTCAAACACCAAAAAATTGTGAACAAATACTACTTACCATATTAGGAATGTGTTGATTGTATTCTGACTGTGTAGTTGCTGATTTGTAGCCCAGAACAGGGCATTTGTATATTATATAAACTGAATGAATCATGGGAACGAATCATCCCATTCCAATCTATTCAATATTGCATGCTCGAGTGCCTTGACATGTCCAATGTAGGCTGGTAACGGTGCTACTAGGAAAAAGTTTAGCTATGAAAGTTGATGGCCCAACAAGCGAAAAGGGTAGGCCAAAGAGAATGTGGATGGAGGGAGTAAAAATAGATTTGAAAAGGTGCAATTTATCGGAATATTTGGCTCAAGATAAATTAGAATGAAAAAACAGAATTTAAGTAGCAGACCCCAATATTGTTGGGACAAGGATTGGATGATGATGATGATTATGATTCTAAATTAGGGTATATTTCATTTAGTCACTCAAAACATTTAATTCATACTGGTGTATTAGGCAATGTTGACATTAATAAGTTTTCTTATTGCATTGGTTTTAAGTTATCCAAACATAGTGTGTCATTCAGCACGAGTAGTTCTATTGTTAAAGCTCCATTTTGATTATATTGAATTGGATATTTGTGAACCTACCTCACACAACCTACAAAAAGCAATTCCAAATACTTTGTTTTGTTTTATTGACGAATGCACCTGTTCTATGTGGCTCTATTTGATACAACATAAATCTAATTTCTGTGATATTAGTAGTTTTTTAAATCATGATTGCCACTCAATTTTCAGTTAAGATCAAGACCTTTTGGTCTGATTTGTGATGGAATATGTTTTTTCACACTTTCATGAATTTCTATCTTCTCAAGGGACTCTACAACAACTCTCTTGCCCCTGTACTCCACAGAGCAGATCAGTCTCGCTGAAACAAGCATATCATATTCTTGTCATGGCTCGCATTTTGCTTCACTCTTCTTTTTGTTCCAATTAGTTTCTATGGGAGAGTCTGTCTTCACTGTTAACTGAATTTTGCCATCTGTCCTCTCTGGTGTCACTCCTTTTGAAAAACTCTTTCATACAAAAGCCAGTTATGCAGATCTCCCCATCTTTTGTTCTACCTGTTTTGTCAAACTATCAGATGGCTGCTCCTATTCTACGTGGCTTTATTTGAGTAAATATAAATCGAATTTCTATGTATTCTTATTATTACTATCATTTTTTGTAATGATGATTACCACTAAATTTTCAGTCAGGGTCTAGACATTTTGTCTGATTTGGGAGGGAATATGTCTCTTCTGAGTTTCATGAACTTCTATCTTCTCAGGGTACTCTACAACAACTATCTTGCCCCTACACTCCAAAACAGATCGATGTCACTGAAAGTAACAAGCATCATTATATTCTTGACAAAACTCGTACTTCACTCTTCTTTTCTTCCGATCAGTTTCTGGGGAGACTCTGCCCTCACTTCCTTGTATGTGATAAATTGAGAACTTCGTCGTCTGTCCTCTCTGGCGTCACTCTTTTTGAAAAACTTTTTCATACGAAAGCCAATTATGCAGGTCTCCCCATCTTTTGTTCTACCTGTTTTGTCAAACCACCACTTCTCTAATGGACCAAACTTTCACCCCATTATGGTATTAAACACAAGGGCTATGGATATTATGATCCAAGGGTGAATCACCTTCGCATATCAAGACATGTTACCTTCTTAGAGCATATCTCTTATTTCTCCTTTCCTGCTGCTTGTTTGCTTGAGAAACCTCCCCTTTCCCTATTGATCCATTTTCCTGACCTATTTCCTTCCTCAGATTCTTTTGTGAACCAAAGCCCTTCTACCATTTGCATTGTTGAGTCTATTGACAAACCCTTATTGGTATACAGTCGTGCCCTAAGACACCCAACTATTGGCATCAACTTGCCGACTGCTTCCGAGATGATACCTCACATTGGTATCCTCTTCATATCCAAGAACTTGCTGAAAGATATGACTTTGGTTTTAAAAAAATTTTCTCAGCTTATGTTTCCATTTTAGCATCTATACATTCTTACTCAGATCTCACTCAGATCCAGCGTTGCTCCATCGGTCCTGCAATGGCAGCAGACTATGGCCAAAGAGCTTGTAGCTCTTCAAATGACACACCTGGGATATTTTCTGTTTAGCTCTTGGCAAGTTGACCATAGGTTGCACATGGATTTATAAAGTCAAAACAAAGGTTGATGGCTGGTGGAAGCCCTGTTATCCTAGATATCGCCAACTGGTTGGAAGTTTGATATATCTTACCTATACATGCAGTTTACATTGCACATCAAGTTCATAGGGGTTCCTTGTTCTTTGGGAAAAATTTTTCTCTGTAAATGAGGAAGATTTGATTTCACAGTCGGATTTTATATATGATGATGATTTTTTGAGACTTGCGGGCTAATCTTTTTCTAAGCAAATAAAAAAAATTATGATACAGTTGCTGTTGTTTGGAACAAAAGGATATGAGTGTCAGATATGACAGGAAGTATATTTTCTTGTAGGGTATTACAAACACAGTAGGAGCAGTGCCTGGTGTTGTCGGTGTTGCCCTCACAGGATTTCTTTTTGATACTACACATTCATGGAGTGTAAGCAATATGGTTTGTCTTCATGTCAATATTTCATGTATTTATTCTAGTTTCTTGGGATTTATTATCGTTCTTTTCTTCTTTGTAGTTGTCATTATTTGCCCCATCTATTTTCTTCTACTTGACTGGAACAGTTGTTTGGCTAGCATTTGCTAGCAGTAAACCTCAGAGCTTCTCCAAGACAGATTGATCAATGATTCAATATTGGTTGAATGAGACAAAAGTATAATATGTATCTGCTACTTGTCGTTATAGCTGTATATTCTTTTTGTTTTCAGTTTAATCTCCTTTTTTTTCAAATTAACGGACAATGTATATATTAGTCTTGATTTTTTTTTCCGATTATGATGTTCATGGAACACAGCTATGATGGATGATGATTAGATGATGCCAAATGATAATTTTTAGAGGAACATTTGATGATGTATTTTGCTTTGTCGGAGATTGTTAGTTTTTGTGGACTCAATCCATCAGTTGATGTAATAAATTGATTAATTTCTTTATTTATCAATAATATCATGCTTTACTTTCATAAGATGAATGTTATTCTACTACTTCATGCACATGACCAATACGTATGACATAATGGTTCATGAGTTGAACCGGGTCCCATTAGTATATTAGATGTGATATATGTGCATGGATGAGATCCACACGCGGGAGATATATGTCACAAATCTTATACTTAAAATAGCTTCACAACCAGTAATGAGATTGGGCATCTCATTTGATAAGGTTGCAGCACTTTGATCACTATGAGATAGTGTGATTTGTCTCAATCATCAGAATGTAAGATTCTGGATCAATGGTGCTGGTACATTGGATGTATTGAAGGACCATGAGATGCACCTTATGGTATTCCGTCTCAATAATAAGGTATGCTCTCATAATTCCCTTGCAATAGGCTCTCAATCCTGAGACATTGACGAACTCAAGTTTCTATCTATTCATTTGCTTTGAGTCACCAATGAGTGAGGCCGACTATAGGTTAACACCTCGGTGTCTTGGGTATATGGTAGTAGAACTGTGGGAACGTTGAATGATCAAGATGGAATCTATCTCTATTATCCCCTTGTGCCAATTAATGGATTTGTCATTAGTAAGTGCGCACCCATCTCAATTAAGAGTTAATTGGATGGTACTGATGATTACTGTGATTAACTGGGGCTCAAGGATAATAAGATGTGGAACTTAGATTGGAAGAGACGGATTTATTCCAATTGATCCACGGATATTGATAGAGGGGCCTACTTGTGGTAATTGGGAAGTTTAGGGTCTTCATTGTAATTTATTCCTAAGACTGGAGTGCAATTGCATTTATATAGTGGTGTTATTTGCAATTAACTGTGGGCCCGGATTGCACATGAGATGTGGGGTCGCGGTGTTCCAGTTGGAGCCAGCTTTCTAAGGAATCCCTAGTGGTCCCCACGCTAGCCCAAGATATTGGAAAACACTAATCCGACTTGGACTCTAGAAATAAGAGTTTGGAAAGGAGAAAGTTGCTAATTGTTTTGGAAGTAAGACTTCTATTTCAATTAGACAAGGGAGAGATTTGGAAGTCTATAAAATATCCTTGGACGTCCAAAAGAGTTCCTCTCACGCCCAAAACCCTTTCGTGCAAGAGTTGCGCGAGTTACTCTCCTCTCCTTTCTTCTAGTTCCTTGGAGTCTCGAGTTGGGATTTTCTCCTGAAGATTCCACCGTTCTTCTTGAGAAAAGAAATCCAATTCGGGGGTCATAGCGTGGAAGGCTAAGAGGTCTTGAAGAAGTCCATTAGAGCACTGCGGGTCTCCAAAGGTATGATCTACTTCTTGCATGTCGTAGGTTATTTTGGATGTTTAGTGCTGGTATAATTTTACTGTACATGGTCACGAGATTGAGGGTAACGCATCCTGGATTGGGTTTTGGTCTTATGGATAGTTGATCCCTGTGTCAAGTGGATCAAAAGTTTTGAAAATCTATCCACGAGACCCACCTACTTCCAACATATATTAGTCTTGATTTTTTTTTCCGATTATGATGTTCATGGAACACAGCTATGATGGATGATGATTAGATGATGCCAAATGATAATTTTTAGAGGAACATTTGATGATGTATTTTGCTTTGTCGATGTATTCTGTTTCTTGTAGGAGGATAAAAGAATTTTTCTCATTTCTGTCTTAATAAATTATGTTTGTTGTATGAGAATAAAAGTACTGCGGGTACTATCAGGTGCGTTTAATATTTTCAAACCAGAGCCCAAAGAGCAGTTAAAATTCCTCTTGATAGTATGGATAAGCAAACCATTGTTTTTAGTTCAAGATCACAAAAAAGGGTGGCCGCTGTGGCTGTGAGAAGGGCTATTATTCTATTTTCATTTTTTTTTTTCTTTCATTTATATCTAAGATGATTTTAGAGAAAAGGAAAAAAAAATTTTGCCTCAAAACATTTTTTAAGGGCACATTTGTGCAATGTGTTTTCCATAGAAGCAGAAGTCTTACTTTTGTAGGTTTTTTTTTTTTTTTTTGGTTAACCCAGCCAAGGGGGCTAGGACCCAGTAGAGCCCGTGTATAGCCCGTGTATAAGTGGGAAGGGAACCCGCACACACGGAAAAGAGGTGGCATACCTAGGTCTGAACCTTGGGCAGCCGAGTAAGAATTACCGTTGGGGTAAGTGGCAATTCTTAGGATTCTAATTTTAGTTTTTTGGTGCTACAAGACTCTCATCAGAATATCCCTATTTTTATGGGAATTTTTTCTCAGTGAGATAGGAAATCCATGTCCAACCCTTAACCCCTCATACTTTCCATTTGCTTTACATAAACAAGCCCTAGATGGCTGGCCTTACTACCAAGAAACCGAGGCACCTATTCCTTTTTCTGTAAACTTCTCACAGGGGGCACCAGTGACGGTTTTGAGCCACGCACATAGGAAGCCTATAGTAGTACTACCCTGAATTATGCATAAACCCAGGTGCGGGCAATTTGTGTGAACTTTTCATCGTCGGGCCCTAGAATTCAAATTATGAAATGGTTTTCCTAATCGGTGGCCACACGGCTTGGGTGTCTGCATTGTCACAAATATCATTTTGAGGAAATTATTGTCTCAAAAAATAGGCAGGATATTTTCAAAATTGACGTTTTCTAGAAAAATGTTGTGGAAAATAAATAAATAAATAAATCATTAAAGTAGCAAATAAATTGAGAAATATAAAAAATTGTTAGTGTCATTCTTTTTAAATTTTCTCATATTAGGCTGCAATTCTCATGATATTATGAACTATTGCTATATTTTCTTTTATATATATATATATATAGGTTGGCTATGCGGTGCGCACCTAGGGTGGGGCCCACTGTATGGTCCATCTAAGTGGACCACATACAGTGGCCCCCTAAATTGCGCGCCAACCCAACCCAACCCCACACCCCCCCCCCCCCCCCCCCCCCCCCCCCCCCCACCCCAATATAAGTTTCGGGTCAGATCTAAATAAACTGAACCATTGGATCGATTGCACATAATTCCAAATAAACTGTGCATCATTAAACTTTTGGAACCCAAATAGATATTTTGCAAAGAGGAAGTGCCCAACGAGATCTTTCAATCGCCTGGGTCTCAGTACTAGATTCTAACAAACAAAAACTATTCCCTAGAAGCTATTATATGTGTGTGTGGGGTGGGGGACCGCTTGTCCTCACTGTCTATATGGTCCAGAATGCTTGTGGGGCTGACCTTATGACCCATCCAAATGGACTACAAATACATAACTCCCTTACAGTTACAAAATTTCATGAATTTGGATAGGTTCAAATGAATTGGGCCTTTGGATTGATAGTCAATTTTTGTTGTTTGATATAGAGTTGTTAAACTTGTAGGCCACAAGAAAAGGGGTTAGAAGAATTAGATTGACTTCAAATTTGATATCTAGGTTGGCTCCACTTGTATCTTTTGATCTCCCCCTTTGTCCCATGATTAATGAGGTCCCAACGTGAGCTCCACTAGGTAGTCCACATGAGGACCATTCTCACACAACCGATTTCCGTATATATGTTTGCTTTTGTGAGGATTCTCTAAATGGCCTTCACAAAAAAGGGGGCGTTTTTGCTCATTTTGAAAATCCAAAGCACAACTTTAATGCTTCTTTTATCCTGTTTCCCTCCAACTATTCAAATTCCTATTCTCTCAGTCAAATTTCTTTTTTTTTTTTTTTCTTTTTGTGTTTTTAAAAAAGAGAAAATAATAGACTGCTGCACTTATTGAGTCATCATGTAGGTAGCCGGAAACGGTGCTTGCTGCGATTGAGGCCCATGGTATGGTGGTGGTGGGCCAAACGATTCGTTTTTTTATGCAACCCGACTGTTACAGATTTGAAGAAACAAACCAACCATTTTTTAAAATATTTTACATATTTATCCCATCTTTTTCCAACAATGGTCAGAAATTTTCTCCTGACTATATAATTATAGGCCAAGGATTGCCCGGAGAGGATATTCAACTATTTAGTACTAAAGGATGAGAAGAGTCGCTCAACCAGAAAATTTAACACTTTTGTCTCAAGTTGGTTTGGATGAATCAGATTCCTTGAAAAGGAAACTGATTATAACAGCCTATGAGATAGATAACAGCCTATGACAGTCTCTCTCTCTCTCTCTCTCTCTCTCTCTCTCTCTCCAATTTCTATTAAAGAAGAGAGGAAGAAAAGAATACACATGCACATACAGATAAACATCAACAAAAAAGCTGCTTGATCTCATATGAATTTCTTTTTTTTGTATTTTATTTTATTATTTTACCTTGACTTCAAATTGAATTACACAATTTCGTGATTCCCAATATGGTTTAATGAATGGCACTTTCAGCCAAGCAAGTGATTGGGCCATTTTATGACCACCACTCAATTTGCACAACTAGCAACTACCTACATGCAGAAAGATGAATATTGGGAATGTGAACAAATACGATAGAGAAAGGACTGACAGTAATAGGTTCTGATGAATTAACCTTCATAGGTTCTAAGGGAGGAATCTCTCCAGTTGAATTCACAATCAAAGCCTTACCATTTAGAAGCATCGTTTGGCTGTGCAGATCACCATTCATGGCAGTCAAATGATATTCCTCCCTGCTGATTGCAATAGTTTTCTTAGCTCTATGCTTCTGATCAGGTTTTCTTCTTGGATGCCTTGGATGCCATCGACGTTTTGAAACTTGACTAATGTCAGAGTCAGTAGTAACATGGAGTTGAACTGTTGTGTTGGTGTCCAGGTTGATCAACAACAATGTGATCCCTGCCTGTAATAATTGAAAGCAACATTTATAATTATGAATTTTCAAGCATAACTCAAGTGAAAGTAGAATGACCCTACATACAGATTGTTTTGCACAATGTGCATATGCCCGCACATTCTTTGTCCCTGTGAAATTTGTTGATAGAACATTTCTTCCCATTAACTGATGCCAAAGAAGCGCACTGCAGCAATGGAGCAGAATATCAGTTACGTAACCACTGTGTCATTTGGTCAGCTTGCTCTTTATCATCTGTTAAGCAGCACAGTCTACAAAAGGTCTCAAATTACAAGAAAGTTGAGGTCTGAGAGGCATGTTGGAGATGTATCAACAGTTCTATTGAGGAAAATGAAACTTAATTTGTGTTGTTCATTTTCTAGCAGTATTTAAATTTCTATTACTTTAGTTCAAATGCATTTGAATTGTGTAAGGATGTTTTCCAATGTCTTACACATTTATTAACGAAGAAAGTATACCATAATACATTATCCAAGAACATTAGAGTACGGACATATATGTAAGCTGGGTTTTCCAGGTTTCAGGTGTCCTTGTCCAGAGGACATAGGTATAATAAGCATCAAGGTAACATGTATGGTTGCTTTATCACCTTATCAGGCTGAAACACAGCCCTGTTTTGGTTTTCAATCTTTTCTTTCTAGATAATGCAATCAATCCACAAAATGCAAAATGGATTTGGACTACTTAAACAGACTTGGTGCAAAATTATAAGTTGTCTTGAGCTTTTAAACACTTCGAATTAGAGTCAACAATTAACAATTGATCATTGTTTCAGAGGGCTGTTAATGATATGTTACCATTACCCTCATTCCGAAGGACAAATACAAGTGTCAACTGCTACATGTCAGCAACCGAAATGAGTATGTAGGAATTCTATACATTGTATTTCATAAAACTACACTTTGCCTTTTCCCAAACCTAGGACAAAAAAATTGTTGGAACTAAAGAAGTTATTGATTTTGTAGTAAAGTAAGGTATCCCTAAAGATATTAATGTATCTTTATGTTTTGTGTAAAAAGAACAAAAACAATAAAGCTGAATTTTAAGAATTTGGTCTCAATTTTGGAGTAACCTCTACTCGTGCTTTCAATTTCAGCATGAAAAGTGTTAAATGTGAGCATGAGTTGTCTTAAACAAAGTTCCTCAAGCCAGAATTTGGAAATAATAAAGAAGAGAATAGAACCTGTAATAATCAGGATTCGGTTTGAAAGTGGAAGTGTTGAGAAGACCATAGTTTCCTCCAACTAAGCTTTGTCTGCAATACGTCTTAGTATCATATTTTGATGCCATGCCCAGCTGATCCAAGTACCTGACAGTGAAATACACAATCAAGTCTGAATGAAAGATCTCTTAGACCCCAAAAACCACAAAATAATTGAAGCCACCTTACCAGAAACTGAACACAAAAGCATTGGTAACAAGGTTGTGACCACTGTTGTAAGCCCCTCCTGCCTCACCCACCCATGCAGTGGCTGACGTCGGAGAAGTTTTAAGAATGTTTTGGAAGCTGCTAAATGTTGACGCCTCCCCATCAAGATAATCAGGATTGAGAATCTTTTCAACAAGATGGTCATCATCACCTGGAGCAGTTGAATAAAGATCACCACATCACACAAGTCGCCGAAATTTGCGGAGTTCAATAACACCATTTCCATGACATTCCATTTCCCGATGCCACCACTTGTGGATCCAACAAATGTGTCCCACATCCAAGCCATGCATCAGAGTACATCACTTCGCTAAGGTCATGGGATGCCCTTTACGAACGGGCTCTATATGTACATGAATCACAGATGCCTTCTAGAAAAGGGAAACTGATGCAGACCTTAGGGTTAGTGCTTACGGGGAGTGCTAAAGCACATGTTGAATCACACTTCAAATGTCTCCAAGAAGACCATAGACGAGGACGCACCCCAATGGGAAAACCTAAAATCGATTAATCATCTTTCTGAATAATTCCATGTCTACAATGCCATATAAATAGTCAAGTTAACTTAGGGCCTAAGAAGCCTAGTTAAAGTGGGACACTAAAAATATTGGAAACATAATCCTAATTACAACTCTTTTCGAAATTTTAGGAAACTAATGACAAAAAAATAAAATCCTAAATCTACTTGGGCCCTACACGTGCTTGAGGCCTATCTACATCATAAACTTTTATCAAGAATCCTCATTTTCCAGACTGTGGGAGCCTACCGGGTGAGGGACCAGCTGGTGTAGCACCTCTGTGAATCCTTTTTTTTGGATTTAACACATATGACAAGAAAAATGGGCTTGGAAAGAGCATGCTAAAAGACATGAAACTAATAAACAAACAAAAAATACCTGGACCAAGATTGTATATGTGATGGGTAATTACATCCGTTGAATTTGGCGATGTTCTATAAATGAATTCCTTGAACCAGTTTGCGTCGAAGAACCCTCCTGGTGCAAGTATGAGTGGCTTCACTTCAATGGCCCTATAGTAATCATTCACTATGGAGTGGAGGGAAATCACATCAGCAGCATATTGATCTGCTCCAATTCTTGCTCCAACTCCATTCCCACTCAATTCGTTACCTGACAGCAACTAGCCATTTAGGGCCTAAAGACTGTTAAACTAATGGAGACACAATACTAGAGATTTGATTTAATGCAAGGCTTTCAATTACAAAGTTTCAGCAAAAGTACAACCATGATTTGGAAAATGATGGATGGCCAGGAGACTGGTATCTGGAAGTACTTTAAAACATGGGGCAAAGATAAATGGCCTGGATCACTTAAGTAGAGAAGCCTTGATAACAGAGTACTGGTTCAGTCTCATCTCACATCACTAGAAGAATTCAGCTCGGGAAAGCTTTGAAGTTCATACTATAACTAGTATTATGTTGTAACCAACTGGAAACGCCCCTTTAAGGAATCTGTACTTCCCTTTACATCAATACAAACAGATTCCTTTGGATAGACAGAAGCATTTAAGCTTCTTGTATGTAACATTTTTATAGAGCATTACCCCACTACATAAGGCATTATCTAGGGATTTTCCATCGTCTCTATAATCCCTTGTCAAAATGGTTGGTTTGAGTTTTGTTTAAGTCCAATGTTGTAAGAGTGAAAAAAATTTACCAAGTTCCCAGCCATGGATAGTGTAGCCCTTATTGACGGTATAACGAATAAGTGAAGCTGCATTGGTGTAGTCCCAAGGTCCTCCTAATGAGCCATCTGGCAAAGGCACCCTCCCATTCAGTGCATTTAACCCGAAAATAACCTCGGCGCTGAAGAAAAATTCAATGGCAAGATGAATGTTGTCTACAGAAACAAGCATTTATACAACAGAAAAAAGGTCCATAGTCCATGGATTGTGGTCTGCAAATCCCCATTGGTAGCAAGTGATGGATGGACCAGTGATTTGGGGACTTTCATTGGAGAAGTGTTGAAACCATCCCATGTAATGTATTTGAATCTCCCAAACATATAACCAACAGGAAGCTGACAACTACAGAATCTCATGGAGGACCAAAAGATCAGAAAAACACAGTCACAATCATGGTTCAAAATAGCGGCCTCATTATCGGCAATAACGGTTGAGGCACTACGCTATTTTCAAAACAGCAGCGCTAGAGTCTGAAAATTAGTAGAGTTAAGCAATTTTAATTTAAAAACTAATTACACCTATTTATTCTCCTCAATAGCCTTTTCTAAAGATGTATCTATCCTTATATGATTCCAAATCACTAAAAAAAATACAAAATACGCTCCTACATCAGATTAAAAAAATTTTAATCACTTAAAAAATTCAAACTGCTACCCTGCTATGTATCACTTGCCATGTAGCATTTTGGCCATTGGCTGCTACGCCCACTATAACCGCTATTTTGATCATTAGTCACAATCAGATAAAGATGGCATTACAGCGATAAATATATACCTTTTTGGTGCAATAGAAAAAATGAACCCATTGCTTTTGTAATACATCGATTTATAATCAAGAGATAGTACCAATTGAAGGAAAAAAAAATATTTGAAGAGATAATATAGCGTACTTGGTCTTTTGGAAGAAACCATTGAGTTCATCCCATCTAAACATGGGCAAACAACCTTGCGTAAAACCAAACATCTCAGAGGTGTTTCTTCTGAATGAATTACAAGGTTGTGGATGATCACCGGTATCATAAATGACCTTATCTTGCAGAGTCCCTCCTAATCGAACTTTGAGAGGAGAAAAGGCTGTAAAACCATCAAAGTTTTCCGAATTAATAAAATAACAAAAAAAAGAAGTCTAATCCAAGTTATTTTATCATGAACAAAACCAAGGACTGGTGATGCTGAATTAATGGAGCGAAAAATAAATAAATAAAACCCACTGTCCATACCTTTGACTGCATTTATCAAAATGGGGTTGTTCAGATCCTACATGAATAAAATATTGAAATATGTGAGTTCAAAAGAGAACTTTCAACATTTTCCATTAAGTCTTCGACCAGCTCATGTTAATAATAAGAAAAATAACAATTACTCGTATTGGAGAAATAAATATTCAAGAAGAACTATAATTTCATCCTACAGCTCAACTTCAACAATCTAATTCGAAAGAAGCATTTCTCAAAACAGGAAATCAAGCAAACCGTGAACAAGAGGTGGAAAAAGAAAAAAAAACATTTGAAAAATAATCCAAAGGTTAGCATTTAGATTTTAAAATACTTTGATATGTTTCATCAAAGAAATTCTGAAAAGTGATAATTTTTGAACCGTAGCAGCAAATTAATAGAGTGAAAAGACAACATTGTAAGGTAGTAGCAAATCAAACCACCCAAAAATACAATCCTAAACAATTAAATTTCAATTTTTGAGAGAAATAATTTAATGAAAAGCCTAAGTTTATCAAACTGTCTTCAATGAATAAACACAACCAGAACAAAAACAATTAAGAAAAAAAATTGGAAGAATGAACTAGTTGAAGTAGGGGACCCATTTGAATAATAGATAACACATTGCCAAAATCAACAGTCTTCATGAGCCTTATCAACCAAATTATAGAGACTTGTGTTATGTATGATGCATCCGAAATTAAAATGCCTCTGAAAACTGTGGTTAGAACAGAACCTAACTTATTCTTCTGACCATTTGGGTCACATGGAAGTAAAACATTAAAAAAAATGGAAATGGAAATCAGAAAAAGCCTCTGTTAGGTTGCGATGCGACTATACCCAACTCTTCCATGCCAAGTCAGTATCAATTAATTAGTTCCTTCTAATAGTCAGGGGAGGAAAAGGCAGAAAAACAATATCCCAGAAAATGAGACCCTCTTTTCTTCTGTTTGAGATACATTCTGGAATGGGTAGCCATTCATTCGACTGATAGAAAGCACCTGCCATTTGGGCTACATGCAAATAAGCCTTTAGACCAATAAATCCAACACTAAAAAGAAAGACACCCAGAACCAAATCTACTCCTATGTCATCTCCAGCAATCAAAATAAAAAAAACAGACACTTTCCAAAATAAGGAATCTGTATTATATATTACGATTAAGAATTATGATAATATTACCAGATTGAGAAGGGAAGCAAGACCCCAGCTGCAAGTCCCATAATCACACTTCTCAGGAGGCCACCAATCCAAAGTAGCACAAATAAAATCACTGTCTATTCTTCCAATGGCAATGCTACCATTGATATGAACATACCCTTCAACCACACCAAATTTCAAGCTGCTGATTCTGCTTCCTGGTGACTGACAGAGCACCCCAACAGAGCTCCAAACTAGAACAGAGACCAAACAGCACAAACCCTGGTAAAAAAGACTCATCTTGGGTTCAAAAAATGGCAGGGGAGTAGGATTTACAAGTTTTGAATAGAAGAAAAGAGAGAAAAGGGGCCTGGAAAAGCACAATGTCGTAAAATGAAGAGAACCCAATGGAGGAAAAGTCAGGTATATGTTGGAGGATTGAAAAAGAAGGCCATGAGAGAGAGACTTGTTTGAAGTTTGAAGCTTGGTAGGAATCTTTGTTGCCTTGAGATGGGGTTTGCATTTCAGTAGCTATCATATTGGATTTAAGATAGAGAGCGTGTGTGTTAAAATAATGCATGGTTTGGTGAGGTGTGGATGTTTCAGTGCGCTTGCTTTTTTCGGATGCAATTAATGTTCACTTGTATTATTCAAAAATGAAGGGAAAGATCGTGCGTCGCATTGCATGGGACCCAAAAATAGGAGCTTAGGATAAGGATATGAGAAAAAATAGAGAGTTCTATTATTATTTTTTATTTCTAAATAGCCCCTGTGATTTTAGTATTTAAAACCTAATGAAAAAACTCATGCTATTAAATGAGCCTAAAAAATAGAAGGTTAACTAAGTCAAGGATAAAGACAAGGGAAGGATCTTTTATTTTATTATTATTTTTTATATGCCCTCATAGGTTTTTTTTTTCTTTTTTACAAATAGGTTCTATGGTGTTAGTTTTTTTTCTTTCGCTTGGTTGATTCAGTGGCTAAGAGATAGGAAGTAAATGGAGCAGGGGCCTTATCCACAAGGTTAGTCCTTTATTCTTTCTATAGTTTCAGTATTTAAATTCAAGTGAAAGCTTAAGATGAGGATAAAAGAAAAGGATGGAGTTTTTTTCATATACCCTAGGGTTTTTCAGATTTGCAAATACCCTCTTTGGTATTAGTATTTAAAACTGACAGGGGAACTCCTTTCTTGCATTACATAGGCTCTAAAAGTAGAAGTTTAACATAAAGATAAAAGAGAAATAAATAAACATCATCTTCTAGATTTTTTTACCAAAAAAAAATAAAATAAATAGTTTTTTTCATATATAATCCCAGTGTTTTTCATATATAATCCCAAGGTTTTCCTGGTTTACAAATAGCACTCATGGACTCAATATGTAAAACTGAGGGGAAAGTTCTTGTCACACTTTGCATGGGCCCCCAAATACAAGCTTAAGATGAGGATAAATGAAAAAAACAAATTCTAAACTACCCTGGGTTTTCAGATTTACAAAGAGGCCCATGGTTTCAGTATGTAAAACCAATGGGAAAACTCTTGCCTATGTGCCAAAAATAGAAGTTTATGATATGGATAAAAGAAAAGCAAGAATGTTTTACATACCACTCCCAGGGTTTTCCAAATTTACAAAAAGCCCCTGTGGCTTCAATATTTAGTCATGGATCCTCACTTCTTCATTTTAATACGTTATATCTCCCCAAACAAACTGATAAATAACATATAAATTCTAATTATTCCAGACGACCTTATTTTCTTTCTTCTTTTACAAGTGGCCAGGCCCTCTATTGATCTAAAAAAATCAGTCACCCAACTTGACTTGCAATTGAGAACCAATTTTTTATTGGTTGATGATTTTTCTTTTCAAGTGGTTTGTTTAAAAGTATGAGACTTTTCTTTAATGATCTGATATAGATTAAATTGAAGGTACTAATTTTACTTACGGTGAGTTGGTTTTAATGATATTTTTGCATTATCACACTAAATTTAATCCAAATGAAGGGGGTTTTATGATTGAGGGCAAAATACCATGAGTATTATCAATTGAAATAAATAAGGGGCAATGATGGCATAGACTTTTATACAAATCACACAAAATTTGATAAAATTGTGATAGAATAAAATTGGATTGAAATACAGAGAACTAATAAGGTAGTTTTATGCAATAACACATAATCCAATTAAACCTTTTCAATATCACAAAAAGGTACCAGTACCAAGAACATTTTGATAAAATTTTCAACTTTCATCACAAAGCAGAATTATCCATTAAATGGTGGCCATATGAAAAAAAAAATTATCTAAAATCATTCACTCTACCGTACTAGGTCAAAGAAAGCCTTTTGAGCTAAGTCATGACCAGCGTCATACACATACAGTGCAAATATTTTGATACTATTTGGATGAATTCCTAATAATATTGTGATTTTGAACTCTTGAGGATGTCAAATCTGAAGATTTGAAAACAACATAGAAAGTAGAGATTCATATTAAAGTCCATTTTAGAGCTTCTTGAAAGCCATGTATGTAAATTTGGTCAAGTTCACAGATTTTTTTTTTATTTCAACCCACCCTATAAAAGTCGCATCTAAAAATTTTGACTCACATTTGTTCATGTGTCATGTGTCTCTTGGAAGCAACATCATGGCAAGTACTGATAGCCAGCTCATTGCTAGTCTTGCATAAAAACTTTTGGGCGACTCAATGACAATGTAAGCAGAATCTAACTTTGTGCAGAGGCTCCGGTATCATAGGTAGAGTACATCCGTAGATTAGTCTGATTGAACCATTATGATCACTCTTTTTTTTCTGTTTTCCTTCTAAGGAGCAAACTACTCACGCGTTGAACAGTCATCCTTAAAGAAGAAGCAGCCTTCTGATAAACACTTACCTACTAGCCACCATCCAACAGCCTTTCCCAGAGCATGTGGATAAGAGAATTTGTTTGTGACCCTAATAATTAGTTCTCGGCTGTTCAAAATGGAGTGTCCTTTGAGCTCAGGGCCAAAAGCTCTTAAGGTAGGTTAGGAGAAAAAATCCACCTTCCTCTCCTAATGAATTTCAGGTTTTGGATTAAAAAAATTGCTAATGGTCAATTTGTTTGAATGGGCTTGTCTTCTCATGAACTAATGGTAAAATGGGAGAAATATTAAAATGGCCTTGGTGGAGAAATAGGTGGACCATGAATTTTTAAGGATTTGATTTCGTAGGATAATGGTCATTTGTGAATCTTCTCTACTGTTGTTTCAGTGTAGCCACTAGATAAATTCTGTTTTTTGCAAACAATGAGAAGGATAATCTAGTAGTTTGTAGTCATGTTCTCACGCAATTGCCTTTAATCCCTATGCTTTTTTTTTGGGCTTCTGCAAATGGTCTTCTCCTAACCATCTGGTAGGGTTCATCACATATCAATCAAGTCTTTCAAGGTTACAAACATCTTGGCTAGTAAAGAAAAGAAAAAAAAAATCCATGCATACAAATGGCCTTAAGTGACAAATAGCGGTTTTACCAAAAAAAAGAAAAAGTAATAAATAGGGGAAATTTTTGATCCACCTTATGATAGGTTCTTGTCATTTATTAACCTTTTACCTCCCCAAAGCCGATCATTTCGATTTTACTATTAGAATCCAATTAATTGTGCTATGAATCTTTAATTAGATCCACCTCAACCTACTAATTAAGGATTGATCTTTTTTAACTTTTGGTTTTGCCTCAGGTACTTAGCATTTCGACCCAATTAATAAAATTTTCAGGTTCCAACTGAGCCTATCCTCAGTTCCACCTACATGTAAAGTATCCTAAAAACCTATCCTTAGTTCCACCTATATATAAAATATCCTAAAAACCATAGCAAATGAGGTCGGTCCTTCTTTTATTTAAAATTTTTATACGCTGTTCTACGGATTCTTTTCAACAAGAAAAAGAGCCAATGGCTATTAGACTAATATCAGGTAGATAAATAGAAGGAAAGGTGTATTCTCCTCCTCCTCCTCCTCCTCCTCCTCCTCCTCTTCTTCTTCTTCTTCTTCTTCTTCTTCTTTTGGAAAAAAAGAAAAGAAAAGAAAGTTGAAAGGAGTACCGGATTGAAAGTTGAAAGTTGAAAGTTAAAAGAACAGTTCATGAGCACCTACCCTACCAAGTGTATGGTGGATACGGTGGAGGGTGGGGTCTATGGCATCAAATCATTTCTAATTCCCCTCTATTATGATTTAGTAGGAAAGAAGATAACCCTTTAGATGGCTTTATTTATCTGCATTTTGGGTTGCATTTGGTGAAGGCCTACCAAAACCACCAAAACCCTCATTTGGTCAACAAGGCACATGGTGTGGGGACATGTACACCCAAAACTATTCATTCATATGCAATTCCTTATTTGGCCTTTTTCTCAGTAGACAAGTGGGTCAGCTTACGATAACAAAATGAAATCTAATTTTAGTCATCTATCAGATGAGACAAATTAAGATATTGTAGACAAAGGTCAAGCCCATTGTTATGAAAGAGATAAGATCATCATTTCATCATCCTGTTTGGTCCTTATATAAAAGGAGAATAGTGAGGGATCATTAAGCAACCTATGATGGCTCCAGCTCTTGCTTATACTCTTTGTAAATATTCCTAATTGTCACAGGGCAACACATAAAAATGATAACGACAAATGAAATATACCTGTCACTATGACATATAAGGTCGCATTGTTGTTAATTTTGTTGCTAAGGACAGAGTTATTGTGATTTTACAATTTTGGACTTTTCTTGGGTCAATAATTACAAATAACTTAAATGAGATTTTGCATTATACGAAGTGTACAATTCTAATATTTAGGAGTCGTTTGTGCAGCGGCAATCTCCATGAAAAAGGTAAGGAGACAATTCTAAATCCGGTGGCTTCTTCCTTCATTTGGTGCAAAGAGTAAAATGCATTGGAAAAACTGGCGCCTCCTATTTTGATGGCAAAATCCTCCCGATAAGGATTTAGATTCCTACCGTCATGGGTAGGAAATGAGTTCTCTGAAAGAGGAAATGCATGGCTTCCACTTCCACTCATTTAGCAAACACATTCTTATAGAGTTTCAAAGAAAATATTCTGAAAAAAGAAATTCTTATCGAGAACAATTGTCACTATAATTTGATTTTTCAGTAGTTTGGCACAGCACCTTCATGCATAGATAGATATAATTTTGGAGTTCTTTTTTGTTCCCAATTCCAGGAAAGCCTTTTCTAAAGGGCGGGATGGGTTGAGAACTGCTCTTCCAAGCCCACACAAATATTGTTTTCTAGGGGGCGCGAAATCACGACGGAATCTTGCAACAATATTTCTCTTCCATGCCCGTCCAATAATAGATTTCCGAGGCCATGGAATTACCGCACTGCATTTTTTTTTTTTTTTTGTAGAAAACAGCATTGCGTTAATAAGCCCTAAACAAAATCCCTTAAATGCAATAAAACTTGCTATATCAAAATGCCTGGAGTAGGTTTTTTTTATTTTTGTTATTGCTTTTTTTAGTAGAAAAAGGACTCAAATTCGGGCACGACACGCTCACGAACTCACACCCATGTATACCGTCATTTATTTTATTTACTAGCAAAGTAATGGTGAATAAAAATTCAAATCAATTTATTATCAAAGAAGTAAAGTCTTTTATCGGTGAAGTAGCCATTTTTTTTCTTTTATTTATTTTTAACGGATCCTACTTGTAAGATTTTTGGAGGTTGGTGAAGTAAAAGTGAAATTTTTGGTAGGGGGAACTTTACTCTCCCACTCTTTCTTGACCAATCAAACATGGAATAATAAAATTTTTTGGCTGGCATTATTTCACCATACTTTTTACTTGATCGCATCTAAAGAAGCTTAAAATTTTAATCAAAGAAATGATCTTATGTTGCGCACACCCCCCCCAACTCTTTCTTGACCAATCAAACATGGGATAATAAATTTTTTTTGGCTGGCATTATTTCACCATACTTTTTACTTGACCGCATCTAAAGAAGCTTAAAATTTTAATCAAAGAAATGATCCTATGTTGTGCCCCACTGCGCCCCCACCCCCCACACAAGCCTCAAAAAAAAAAAAACAAAAAAAAAACTTTATACAAAATTGATATGCGCTATCAAATTGATCATGCATGAAGTATAAAGGATGTTTGCTACAAATGATCATCAATTGACACTAAATATGATATTGGCAGTAACTCAGCTGGTGAGGTGAAGGGCCACCAACATTCCTCTTAGGGAGTTAGAGTGGATGGTTTTGAGTCTAGTGTTCCTTTGTCCGTTGAAGACGGTAAAGTGAAAAATACCACAAACAATAGAGATGAATAGCTCTCTCAACATGAGTTAGAGTTGATTTCTACACTTCTTTTTTTAAGAGCAATGATACAATAAGATAAGGAAATATATCAATTACATAAATTATGCAAAATCTTCATTGTTGCATTCACCGTGTCTATGATCCCTCCTGACTTGTATATGACATCCTTTTGCTGCCATGATTATTTGAAAGATTACCTTTGTCAACTGTATTACTTTCATAGCTTGTGGGCCCTATCTTAATTGTATTGAATTGAGATGAGATTGATCCTTCTACACCTTCCCTCACACTGGGTGGGGAGACGACGTAAGGCCTAGTTTGGAAGTAAGCATCAGGAATTGTTGCCTAGGTAAAGGTTTTGTAAAGACGTCTACAAGTTGGTCAGGAGAGGAGACAGATTTAGTGACAATCAAACCCAATGCTACTTTCTCTTGTACAAAGTGATGGTTTAACTCTATATGCTTTGTGCGAGCATGAAAAACAAAATTAACCATAAGATTTAGAGCAGAGATATTATCACAAAATAAAACTAGTGGCTTGGCTAAGTAGATCCCAATGTCTAAAGAAAAAATAGTAGCCATTTGATTTCTGTAGTTGCAAATGCCATGGCACAGTATTCAGCCTCTGTGCATGAATGCGCAATAGTAGGTTGCTTTTCAGAACTCTATGAAATGCAATTACCTCCAATGTATGCGCAAAATCTTATTGTTGATCGCCAGGTAAATGGAGAACCAGCCCAATTAGCATCCAATAAACCATGTAAAACAATTGGATTATTAGCAAGTAGATGAATTCCATGATTTAGGGTCCCACTAAGATATCGAAGAATTCATTTTACAAGCTCGAAATGAAATTCTATGAACTGATGCATGTATTGACAAATATAATTAATGCAAAAGGCATTATCAGGTCAAGTAAAGGTTAAACACTACAACCCAACAACAATACTTTTAGAATTGAGGATCAGGAAATGGTTTGTCCTCTTATTGAAAAGAACTTAATTTTGTCACCATTGGGGTGGCAATTTGCTTGCACCGATTCATTTGAGCATGAGTTATCAAATCAGTAGCATATTTTGCCTAGTTGAGAAATGGACCACCCTTGAATCTATGTACTTCGATGCCGAGGAAGTAGTCTAAGGGCCCAACGTCTTTCATGGAGAATTCTCAACCCAATAAATAAGTTGCTCAAAAAGTGTGGGGTTATCTCCTGTGAGAACAATGTCATCAACATATAAAAGGAGAAGAAGAGTACTCCTTTCATGACGACAAATGAAGAGTGATGTATCAATATAGCTGCATATGCAGCTAAGAGATAGTAAAAATAGACTAAATCTATCAAACTACACTCCGGGTGGCTGTCAAAGTCCATATAAGGCAAGCTTTAGGTAACAAATATGATTGGGCCTATCGCTATCTTTGAACTCTGGTGGTTGCTCCATATATACTAGATCACTAAGTTTGCCGTGTAAGAATGTGTTCTTAACATCCAACTGTCGAATGCCTGAATTACAAGCCGATGCAATTGTGAGAATGATGAGAATAGTACTTGGCTTAGTGACAGGTAAGAATGTTTCAGTAAAGTCAACACCTAGAACTTAATTGAAGCCTTTTGCAATGACCTGAGCTTTTAGGCATTCAAGGGTACCATTAGATTTAAGTTTTGTTTTAAAAGTACCATATTAAATTTCATCAGCTAGCCATTGCTACCAAAACCTTAATGTATTAGTAGAGGTAGCAGAAATATTTTTCAATATTCTCCATTAGGTGGAGCCCATTCCTCAATACTCCCCCTCAGGTGGAACCTGATTTGTGTACTTTCGGAAAAAATTTTTTTAGCATCGAGTCATTCATCCTAGGATTTGAACTCACGATTAGTTGGCTCTGGTACCATAAAATGAAAATACCACAGACAATAGAGATGAATAACTCTCTCAATGTGAGTTATAGCTGATTTTGCACTCCTTTTTTTATAGGCAATGATGCACTAAGAAAAAGAAATATATCAATTACATAAATTATGCAAAATCTTCATTGTTGGCTTCACCGTGTCTATGATCTATTCTGACTTGTATATGACATGCTTTTGCTATCATAATTATTTGAAAGATTGTGTTTGTCAATTGTGTTGCTTTCATAGCTTGTGAGCCCTATCTTGATTGTATTGAATTGACATGAGATTGATCCTTCTATAGACTGAAGAGAAATTTAAAAAAAAAATTATTGGTTGAAAGATATTTGTGTCACTTTGAGATTCATCCTTCTATAGACCGAAGAGAAATTAAAAAAAAAAAAAGTAATGGTTGAAAGATATTTGTGTCACTCTCTAATAAGGGGGTGGTGTATGATATAGCCCTACTATTACCAGAATGGACAAAAGTTCTCATCAACACCATGCCGGAGGTGAGAACAAGGAGTTGCTAATTTGGTTGGTACCCCATTTCTCACCTAAGTGCCTTCGATCATGGAGTTTCTCTTCGTGCAAAGAAAACTTCGTTATCAATTGCTGGGGCTTATCTTTTTGCAAGAGCAGACTTCTTTATTCTCAAATTGACATTGGACAAACACAGTAAAATAGAGACAACATGCGCCACTCGTTTATTTACATAATCCTTACCTTGGAAAAGGAATCTTAGAGAATAGATTATAGCCTTCAGTCTGTTCTAAAGTGCAAAAATTTGCTAATTTGGAAATTTATTTTTGATGAAGTGACTGACTTTCTTAATCCCCCTAAAAGAAAGCAGGGGTCGCAATTGGTCAAATTGACCTCCATATGCAACCCAGATTCATGTACCCCATACCAGACTTATGAATTTACTTGGGTTAAGAATTTCAACCCAAGCCGGATTTCAGATTCATGTGAGCCAAAATCCAATCTGGAAGGTAAAACTTGAAAGGCTCAACAAACTTGAATTATGAATCGGTTTGGGTCGATGTAGCAGGTTAAAGTTTAATGACTTGGGTTCAGTACGCAGGACAAATAGCGAATAAATGTTCAACTTGAACTCAACCAATTTGTTATGTAGTTTGAAGTGTTAACCCTCAATTCCAACCCTGAATTACTGGGATAGGTTCGGTTGGGTTGACAGGAATTGCCATCCTTAAATTTTCTCTCTTTTTTCTTCCCCCTTAATTACTAGGCTATCCCTTTATTCTCAATTAATGCCACCCTTAAATTAAAGGCCAAAATGAAATCAATTAAAAATGAATTACACAAATTGAAAAAGACGTTGGAGACTCTAGAGTCCATTTCCATGATCTTAATCATAGTTTAGATGATATATAATCCTCATTTTGATTTGAAGTGCAGACTCGTGACTCATGAGACCTAATATTTAGGCCGGCCCCCACCATCTGTTGCTCTTTCTGGTAGTTCATCATCCTTAGCCAATCTTTAACTTGTCACTCAAGCCAAACAATCACCAGATCGTTTTCATAGCTCTGACCTTCCATCCTCCTTAACAGAAGGTATGACAAAGGAACTGCGCCTGCCCACTAAAAATGAAAATGGTCATTCGAAGTTGTTAGGGGGTGGTTCGGTTATTAAAGATAAGATGGACCCTTTTTTGGACACCCAGCTGTTGTCTTTCTTGCTGATTAATAATTAGATGTGAATCCATCCCTTACTTCAAAGGGATGTATAGAATATACCAACTTGTAAGGGACAAAAGGAAAGTGGCTTTCCTGGCTAACAAGATGGATACATGCATTCATTCAGAAAATGCTGATGGCTACCAATCGCTGCAAGTATATTCATAAAGTTAAAACAGATTTTCTGGCATGAGCATAGTGATGGATGGTGAATGGATTGATGGATACTAAGATGGAGACACACAGACTTTTGGTTGGATGGATATGTAGAATAGAATCATGCTCTACAGTCTGTGGCTGATGTCCCTCGGGCTGGACCCACAGTGGATCCTCTCCTAAGGTCACAAAAGGGCCCCAGAACTGGAGGGAGTTTATACACGAGGATTTTCTAGCAAATATTTGTTACGTTAGAATTTCTGACATTGACACGATAATTTTCCCCTTGAAATATCAAATGTTGTGTTTTCGAAGTCCCAATTCTCGACTCCAACCCATCTCAAAGGTCACAAGCCGCCTTTGGAATTCTTAGAACTCTAGCTTTTTAATTTTTTGTGTTAGGACTTGAAATTCCGCATGGAAGATAATATTTTAAGGATTTCATATTCCCCAAATAAGAATTCTTTCAGAAAATCACACCTTTAGTGTTTGTATATATGAGGAATTCTAAAAAATGCCCAACTTCAAAAGGCGTATTTTTGTCCCTTTATTAACATTTAATAAAAGCATAACAAATAAGGAAATCATTTAAGTCACCATTAAAGAGGCATTTCTACCACACTTCTTTCTTTTAACTTCTTCTTTAATTTTTTTGGACAAGGCCACACTGAATGGTTTTAAGGATGGTCATTCAATGAATGGATCTTATTAATATTAACTTATAATTGCTCTTCTGTTTTTATGAATTTGGAACATGCAAAGGAGTGAAATCCCTTCTTGTAACAGTAATAGGTATGTCCCTTATTTTTAGCACATATGGATTTGGTTGTTTAAGGAAAATTAATCATAAGATTTGCTACAATTATGGAGAATCAATCTCTACACTTTATAACAAAACCCCATTTCACGAGAAAGCGACACGTGGCGCTTTACTCTTTGTGAGAGTGCGATATATGGTGCAATCTAAGGATTTTATTTATATTAGTTAAATTCTATCCATACTACCTCTCTAAAATCCCTTAATTTTCCTAAATCTCTCCTTAGTTTTACCATGAAATCTCTCCCTCCCTAATTTTTCTCTCTCATCCCTCTACAACTTCATCACTATCTATTCTTTAAAGGACTCTTATTTCATATAGGCATACCACCTCTCTAAAATTTCTCAATTTTTTCGAGCCTTTCTTGGAACACCATGTCATCACCCTTTTAATATTTTCTAATGAAAATAACTATTTAGATTGATTTCTTTTTCATAATTCTAGTTTCGGGTTCTCTATGTACCCAGACCAGAATCAAAAGGATCCCATAAAATCAAAGTTTTTTGCCACATTAATTCAAAGTCTTAGACTAATCTTAGCCGTTCATCATCTGGACACAAGTGTGACACCAAGTCATATATCTTACACTGGTTATCATAATACTCCATAGTAATCCATAGAATAGGTGAGTGGGCGCATGGTTCAGATAAATCATATAGATGGTTATTGGCCATGCCCGAACTCTTTAACTGGACTCTTAGTTTACATGAGACTCTTTAATTGAACTCTTGGTTCTGACGATACTTTATTTTTATGAGACTTTCTAATGAAAAAAGTTTCTGGTGAATCTCATTTTCCTTTTTCTTGAACGACTCTACACCCATCCTTCTCTTACCTACTCACAAGCACATATTAAATATTCACATCTTTCTTCTATTTTTCTGTGCTCTAAAAGGATATTTGAAAGAGATAGAGAGACAAGTTTAGATTACCAGGTATGTACATATTATTTAGTTACTCTTTTGGTTTTTATTTTTTATTTATATTGATTTGATTTGCTAGCTCTAGCCCTACATTCTATGCTATATATTGAGATATTTTCTTTTCAACCTTTTTTAGAGCACCACGTCATCACCCTTTTGAAAATAACTATTTAGATTGGCTTCTTTTTTATGATTATGGTTTCGAGTCCTCTGTGTACCCAGACCAAAATCAAAAGGATCCCATATGATCGAAGTTTTCTTTAGTTTCTTATTGACCTTATTTAAAAAAAATTTTGTTCTTTTCTACAACTGATTAAGTAAAAAGTATTCTTATCTGTGCTACGACAAAACTACTACCCTGTGGCCTACCAAAACAAGATTGCGTTTTTTAAATGTGTATCGGGTTCACACGCAAATACATGATGGAATAAGTCAAAATTTTGAGTTTTGAATAAGATAGCGGTCGGTGAAAGAAAATGTGTCACACCCCGATCCTGGGAATTAGAGTTAGAATAGGCCACACGGGGTGTGCATACGTAATCTCATAGTAATCTATGCATGTGACACATACACAAATTACTACAAAGGAGATTCCACAGGAATGTGTAGAGAATTTTCTCAAACACGTAAATTACTTTTAATAGTAAGCAGAAGCCTGTGTAATACTTCTATAATGATCATAACCAATAACAATAGAAACATCATCCATTTCATAAATAAGTTTGTATTTAACCATTTCATTTATATAACAACACTTACTTAAACATAATTAAGAGTCAAAAGTGTGCATATGCCCATCAAATCATAAACACACAACAAAGATCCCATGATTGCTCTTTGTAGGATGACTAACTAAAAATGTTTGCACACACTCACATAGTCCTTAAGGTTCAGTACCTGTAACACCAAAGGTAACACTGTTAACACGATGGTTAAGCAAGTATATAGAGATACATAAAACCATCATGCTGCGTCAAATGAATTAAGAATATATATATTGATTAAAGAAGGCAATAATCGTACACTTGGCATGTTATGCATGAGTAAACATGTATAACGAATCATAAACAGGATATCATACATACTAAATTGACAACTATGAGGCTATATTCTCCCAAGAGAGAGCATATCATCTAGAGGGAGCGTACATACATATGGGCCGCTAGGGGATTAGACTAACTTCCCAAGAAGTGCCAACAACTCCTTCGTAGACTACTACAGTAATGACATATAGATACCCAAATTGGTCTCGTCAAACCTAATAAGGGCATAAGTTAAGTGGTGCCGACTCAACGTATCATGACCAACTTAAATTCATATCTTTTATATATATCAGTTATACTTGTCATATTGTACATACTAGGAGTTCGGTCTAGAGATTACATTCATTCATTTATATCTGATACTTAATTCATGCATACTTAATTGAGCTACATCATGATGAGCGCAAGGTTTCTTAATAATATAAATGCATATAAATTGAGAGGTTAACATAGAAATTTACTAGTCAACTCTATGCTAAGACATTCCGTGTTCCCTTAGTCATTCAATACGGTGTATTCATAAATGTCCGTGTCGATATGTTACCAAAATCTTAGTGTTACAATGTATAAGTGATGGACACCATTTCTTATGCCAACACCCATGACGTGATGTCAGGAAACAACCAGAAGTCAACAGAGAATGAGTGACAGCTCAACACTCTTCCTTTTAAGTGTATAATTACCGTTGAGCTAATTTGTTTGAAGTAAAAGTTCCACTTCTAAGGCCCTAATTGGTCTTTGATTATCCCTACAATCCTAAGGTAAGATTAGCCTAAAACACCTTGACTTTACCAAGGATTAAAAGTATAACCCCTCCTTATGCCACACTATGGACTATGGAAGGCTTATGGTCAATCATGGAACCAAGTTTTAAATAAGGTTTTCAATACAAAATTCTGGGTTACCTAACCGATTAGGTATGGTGTCCAACCGGTCAAACACTTCCCAGAACTATAATTCGACCGATTGGGCTTCAAGACCGACCAGTCGGCCCTAAAGCACTCTACTCTAGGTAGAATCGTTCAAACTGATTTCTCTTGTGCTTTTATCTACCTTCCTTACATTCAAACACCAAAAAGACCCTCCATGCTATATTTTGGGGTCTCCTTACCATCCATTTTTAAGATTCATTCAACAACCCAATCAATCAACACTTAAACCAATCTTACACAACCTTAATTAAATATTAAAGAGCTGTAAATGAGTACATGCAAAGAACTCATCAAGAATCAATGAATCAACCATACATGTAGAGAATATGCACTCTTATACTTGCCTTAGGTTCAGTGCTTCACCCAAATCAATTTGCCCTTTGGTTTAATAGTGGAGAAAACCCAATCTCTAACCATAAATAAAACCCTACAAGAAAATGGATGAAATGGGGATGAGATGGGTTGTATGCAACGTGATTGAGTCTCATTACTCTATAGAACTCAAGAAAATGGAATAGTGATAGGATTCCTTACCTTAAGGCTTCTACAAGCAAAGAGGAAGAAGATGATGCCTTAGATTTCAAAAGGAGAACAAGAAGAGTGAAGAGGAAGAAGAAGAAACTCAAATCTGTTGCATGCAAAGCTTCTGCTGCCCACAATGGAGACTCAGTGAGGAAAAAAGCATGGGAGAGGAAGAAGAACACAACTGCTCTAGCAAAATGAGGAGGAGGAGAAGAACAAATGATGGGTTCTTTAATTTAAATGGTTGGGTTGCAGGAAATTATAGACAGGTCCATTGGTTTTGGGATTTTCCAATTTGAGTCAGTTGGGCTTAAACCTAGCCGAGATGAATCCGTATTGAGTTGGCCCAAACATGAACAATGACCCACAAGATGAAACACACTTAATGCAATTAATATGATACCTTAATGATACCAAAACTATGAAATTCTAAAATAAGAACAGGCCCTTGACTACCTAAGTTTGATCAATTCTATCCCAACTACCTATCCACAACCCAGTAGAAATTAAAAAAAAGATAAATTAAGACTAAAATACATTAATAAGAAATCAAGTTTAATTAATATAATTTACAATTAAGTTGGGTTGAGACCTTACAAAGTGTAGATAGGTGGTTAAAGTAAATGGAAAGATATAGACTGAATCATGGGTCGAATAAACTATGGTCTAATGATGTGGACCACACCTCCAAATTTGTTTGAATCATAACTAAGATAGGCATAATGTATATATTTAATGTTTAGATCTAAGGCAACAGGTCTGCACATAATTGAACCCATAGATTTATACCAAGGCCCATACTAAACCCAAGCCTAAAAAATGAGAATATATTTAAATATAAGATTTATTGAAATATTATTAAGAAAAAATTGTACGTTACCTTTCTATTTCCACTCCCCCCCCCCACCAAAAACTTTTGTGGGTTTTATGAATTATTTGAAAATATTTACTTTTATTTTTTATTAATTTTTCCTATTTTATTTCAATTATTGTTTTAGAATAGTAAATGATTTGTGATAAGAAAAACTCTTTTAGAAAAAGAAACCTAAGATATATGTTATATATTTATTTGTGATAAGAAAAAATCTTTAAAAAAAGTCCAAGATATAAGTTGTGCCAATTTATATAAGTTTTATCCTAAACTTTAAATTTCAAGCGAATATCTCATCATGAAAACTCTTTAAAAAAAGAAACCCAAGATTTAAATTGCATCAATTTATACTCTCTTTCTTTCTTTTTCGACTTTTCTATTCCATTCATAAATCATAACGATAGAAGAAGTAGAATAGCCACATATTTTCTTATTCTTCCATTGGAAAGATACATAGGTTAATGTATTCCTCTTTCACTTCTAAGCATGTATTATATTCTATACAATACAAAATTCTTATGTCCCTTATATCATGAAAACTCTTTAAACAAAGAAACCCAAGATTTAAATTGCTTCAATTTATACTCTCGCTCTCTCTCTCTCTCTTTTCCGATTTTTCTATTCTATTCATAAATCATAACAATAGAACAAGTAGAATGGCCACATATTTTCTTATTCTTTTGTTGGAAAGATACATCGGTTAAGGTATTCCTTTTTCACTTCTAAGCATGTATTATATTCTATACAATACAGAATTCTCATGTCCCTTATATTGTTGATAAGACTTAATTATATTTTTCATGGCCTGTGCCCAAGCGCTAACCTTTTAAATCCTATCTCAGTGCCTCAAGTGGTCCATGTGAATCCACCAATCTTAACAAAGTATGAACGTCATGCTCCCAACTGCATGTTATTTTGAATTCCTTTTATTTGATTTGGGTACTTACAGAGTTAATTATTATATTCTTAAACTATTTTATAGTAATCTGTAACCTTTTGACTTATACTATTTAAATTTACTACTTATAGAGGTAATTATTATATTCTTAAACTGCTTACAGTAATTTATATCCCTTTCACTGACACTATTTAGATAAAGAACTAAATCCCTAAACCCTATACTATTCATGGTAGTTAGTAGTCCAGAAATCTTGATTATTTAATCATGATTCATTGTAGTCAATAGTGGCGTTCTTAAAATTCTTAAGATTGTTGAAAAATAGGAGTTCTAGGAATTATGTTAACCCCAATCCAACCAAATTTGTATATCATCTAGCTGTTATGTTAATCAAGTTATTATATTCATCTATTGCACATATTATAAAACAATTGTTTTTATTTTTTTATTGTCAGATACATTGCAACTAAAATAGTTATAGATCACATCAAGGAAACATCATGTTTATTGAATGATGAAGTACTTAAAATTTTTATAAATGCGACAGAAGAAGAATTTCAAGAATGTGCAAATATGGTATTTTACATTTATTTTTATTTACGTGAAGTTACTTTTTCATTTTAACTATCATCAAGTATATCAATAAATATTAAATGTTTAATTATTTTTCAGGTTAATTGGTATGAACTATTAGAAAATAAAATAAAAAAAACATTGTGGAACCAATATTTATTTCATATAAAACTAAACTTAATGATGAACAAACTAAAGTCAGAAAATAATGTTCCGTCAAAAAAATTGAAGAAATTACCTACATTCAAGAATCAACTATTTTATTATCAAAATTGAAAATCATAAGTTTTATTTTAATGCCATCAACACAATTTCTTTCATATTAGTTTTTTTTACTAATTCATTTGAATGTTTACTGTACAATATCAAATTATAAGGAAAATGTGAAATTTCAATATGTTGGACCAAGTACTTCATTGCAATATCGAAAACAAATAACTTCATTGAGACAAACGCACAAATTGAAACAAGTGTAGGAGTTAAAAGATTTACACAAGATGAAACAAGTGCAACTATCGATATAAGCGAAGAAGAAAAATCAAGTACAACTATTGAAACAAATACATGCCAATAAACAAATATCAACATTTTTTTTCCTTAGACAATATGTAATTCCTTTAATCATTCAAGGATGACTTAATATCAATGATTCTTTTTCACTCATAACTTTTATACATGTATGATTCAAAAAAAAATATTTTCTCCTTTCAAAAAAAATAAAGATTCAATATTTTAACTATAATTTATATCATAATTTTATTAATATTTTATTTAAATTATTAATAATTTTTAATGTGACTTAAATTATTATTTTTCCAACGCGGGCCCTGAAGCGCTAGTTATATATGTTAAAACTATAAGAATGGAGGCCTCTGGATGGTGCCTCATCATAATCTTTATTTTTTTTTTCTAGAGCGCCACGTCATCTTCTAAAAAAAAAATTAAGAAATGGTTTTTCTAAAATCTCTCCCTCTCTCCCAACCATTTTTACATCATCTCTTAAAATCTCTCCCTCTACCCTCCTCTATCTCATCTACTCCATTTATTCCCCAAAAATCTCTCCTACTAATTTCTTCTTTAAATTTCTTTATTCAAATTGTCCTCTCCAAATCCTCATAACATCTTTTAAATTTAAATCAAAACCCCAAGTACCAAAACCATATCATCTGATCCCCTTCCTTTCCCGGATACCATCTCTAACAACCAAATCCAAAAATCCTAACCAAGATCCAATCCCCTTCAAACCACACCACTGGAAAAAAAAAAAAAAAGAATTGCCTTTTTTCCAACACGAAGATCTAAGTTCAACAAAGCATATTGTGCACTTGTGCCAGCACCATCAACATTTCAGCACATTGCCTCCAGAGCTTTGACATCGTAGCAACTGTTATTGCTGGTAGAAGCTCCCTCATCAGGGACTATCATCTTCTCTACTCCATCATCTCCTTTTTTGTTGCAGCCCAAAGCAGTAAGAAGATCATCAACTTTATTTTTACTTCACCATCTCTTGGTCATTGAAGAAGCGAGCAAATTTTAGGGATTTCTTACCTGTTTCTCAAACTTTTGGGTGTCAAACACAAGACAAAGTCTCAATCAAGTGTTACACATAACTCTTTGTAACATGCGCCAAGTGAGATCTTGGATTGGATATCTTTCTTTTTTTTTTCCATTCTTTTACATTTTTTGAGAGCTTTAGGTTACTATGGCAAAAGGTGTAGTTGTAAAAACTTGACGACCATTGGAAAAGGACCATTTTCCATCATTTTCTTTTGAAAACTGGTGTCATTTAGTTTGTTTCTTTGGTTGCTTTCTATTGTTTATTCTTCTTCTTTTTTTTTTTTTTGGCTATGTGCTGCTCATGTTCATACTTACTCTTTTATTAATAATGCAACTTCTCAAACACATGGGCTACCAATATATGGGCCATCGATAGATGATGGTGCTTTTATATTTGGCATCAAATTATTTATTTTGCTTTATACAATTTGAGTTTTTGTGCAAATCTCTATTAATTTTCTAATTAAGATTGAATCTTCATCAATCTCTTATATTGTGAATATATTTTTAAGAAATAAACTAGGTTCTCATTATCCACATCAATCATGAGCCAAATGAAAAGACTTAGGAGGTGTTTGGATAAATGCATAATATAATATCATTAGATTTGAATAATGTAAGATTTCATTATCACATAATAAAATTGTATCATATTATAATATTGTGTCACTTATAGTGTTTGGCACTTTATATATATGTATCTCAATATGCCTTCAAGATTGTTTTATATAGCATATACTTGAATATTTCAATATGGAGGTTTTTGCAAAAAAGTGAGATATTATAGAATATCTTCTAAGATACCCAAACAGCTACTTTTAGGTGTCTAGATTATATTCTAAACTAAAATATAATCTAGCACAATCTTTTAAAATATATGCTTTCCAAACACCCCTTTATGTAAAAAAAAAGTTAACATGAAAGTGCAACCATCCAAGGAAGGCATCACTTCTTCCAACCAATACCTTACAACTAAAGGCAATTTTGTTTTCAAATAAATAGATTTTTTAGTAATTTCTTTTAAATTTATTCTATTTCTAATAATACTATAAAAATCTCAATATTTTGCGTTGGGGCCTGTGCTTAGCACAAGCATTGTTGCTAGTTTAAATAGGAAACCTAAAATTTTAAAAAATGATAGCTATCATTAAATGTCATGGGCAAAAAAACTAGAAGACGTTCTCACAAAAACTACTGCGGGTTTTGGGTTTGAAATTTTTGTTTTCTTTTTCTAAAAAATGCCCTTGTATTTCTTAATAATGTCATGATTTGCATTAAATGGGATGATGTGTGTTGCGTTATGATAGATCTAAAAAAAGGGAAGAATGCCCGTGCGTTATATAGTGTTGCTATATATATATGAGAATGTTAGTATGAATCCTTCCCTCACCATAGGTTAAGGGACACTTACATAGATTTATTTATTTGAACATGAATATTTTTCTTTTGCAAAAGACCATATATGGCTTTTTTACTTTTGCATATGAATACTTTTTAATATGGAAGTGTCTATCACCCTATGGTGAGCGAAGGTTGCATACTAATATTTCTATAGGATAAGCCTCTCCTAAGATCAAGCTTATATAAGAAATTTTGTAAGACCAAACCCTTGAGGCCCACCTTTGGTCCATCCAAATGGACCAAACACATGCCCCCCTAAATTGAACATGTCCACCAATTTTTGGTCAATTCCAAATTTATCGGATCATTAGATCAACTGTGCACCGATCTGAATAAACTATTGACCATTAAATTTTTGGGTCCTAGATGGAAATGATAAAAACCATGGTTGGGATTTTTTTTTTTTTAAGAGGAAGGTCCTAAGAGTACTTCAAAGCCCCCCATCTCCATCCCCATCCTCATGTGATTCCCAAGTAGGCTGCACAAGCATGAGCCGCACACTTGAGCTTCAAGCTTGGGAGAGGGGCATATATATATAGAAAATATTACTATGCATCCTTCCCTCACTATGTGGTGAGGGACAAAAGTATAATTAGAAAGATTCATGCATAAAAAAGGAATAGTCATTTATGATATTATGAAAAAGAAAAATTTTCATATGTTAAGAGGGAAAGCCACATTATTTTCCCTCACCATATGGTGAGGAAATGATGCATAAGATTCTCCACATATATATATCTCCACACACACACACACACACACACACAAATGGTAGTATGCATCTTTCCCTCACATAGGGTGAGGGATGCTTACATAGCTTTCTTTTTTTATATATGAGCATTCCTCTTTTTTATATACCTTTTTCTCTTTTGTACATAAATATTTCTAATTGTCCAAATGTCCCTCACCCTATGGTGAGGAAGAATGCATACTAGTATTTCAATATATATATGGGAAACGATAGTATGCATCCTTCCCTCACCATAATGTGAAGGATACTTATATTGCTTTCCTTTTTTGTATATGAGCATTCTTCTTTTTTATATACCTTTTTGTCTTTTGCACATAAATATTTTCAATTGCGTAAATATCCCACAATATCAGTTATAGAGTGTTGAGACCCAACCCTCAGTAGACGAAAATAGACCTAGAGAGGTGGTAGAGCCCTTTGGCGAGGAAGCGAATAAACCTTAGGTGAGGTAACACGGGCTTCCTAGTGATGGAAAAGGTGCTTGCCCTAGTTTGAACCTTGGAAAAGTAGGTAAAAACTCACACCTTTTACTGGTGAGGTAAGAGCATCTCCAATGACTACTTCAAATTTGGAGATGCCAAAATGAATTTAAAGGCTTATGTGGCAAATTTGGCATTTAAAATTTGGCATTTTCAACTTAGGCAATTTCAACAAAAATGTCAAATTTATTATTTTATTATTTTTTTACCTTTAAACCTCATTTATTATATTACATATATCTTATTTCTGTTTAATGGAATTTGGTAACATTTAAATGTAATTAAAATAATTACTTATTAAAAAAATTAAAAAAATCATTAACTTGTAATTAACACATTTTTTTATTGTAAAAGTTAAACTCAACTATATAATATTATAGTCAATCAAAACCTACTTCAAATGCCCCTTGGCAATACTATAGGTGTTCAACCATATCGGCTTGGGGTTGAGAATGTGCTCTGCTGTCATGAATACACAGATGACTTTGAATAAAATCCTAGAATTCTGCAATCTAGTCCCATGACACTACAAGGTCACTACATTCACCCTCTCGTACATCATAATTGAGTGGAAGACTTTCATCGTGTTCATCTTCAACAAACATGTTATGCATTATAATGCATGCCTTCATAATATGTTAGAGTGTTTGATGATTCTAGAAAAAAAAAGGCCCACAACAATCATAAAATGCGCCTGGAGCACTCAAAACAACTGCAAACGTACCACTTTTGATTTCTAGCAATAATTGTGGCAAGACATCCACAAAATTTGTTGACAAACGTTTGAATCGTACTTCATCATTATGACATCATTTTGTCAGTTCGAGCACTGGCAAATTGCTTATTATTGTGATAGTGCTTTCCCATTCATTGCCAAAATACCCTAAGTTTTTGCTTGTTTCCATTCACAGCATCTAAACTAGTGTTCAACCACGAACTGACGAAAAGACGGTCTTCTACTATATTGAAGCTGACACCTTAAATAGTAGTCTTTTTCTTTGAGGCCATATCATAGGGATTTTGGAGGCTTCCCAAAAAAATTGTGATTGTTGATGATTTAATTAAACCTATTAGACTTAGCAATGCCAAAGTATTTGACAATCTTGAGCTCAATGTTAGACTTTGCAAAGATGATGGGTGCTAGCTTGATCATCCTACTTGTTTCGATGCTTAGTGAGTAGCCTGCTTTATTTGACTATGACTAGGCCTGACATTTCTCATGTGGTATATACTGTGAGCCAGTTTGTCAATAATCTGTCCAAACCCCATCTTCATGTAGTATATTGCATCCTCCAGTACATCAAAGGTATAAGAGATCGTGGACTTTTCTAGCTATTTGTGTCATCCTTACGCGTACAAGGCTATGCTGATGCTAATTTGGTAGGATGCCCTGATACCAGTTGCTCTACTACGAGGTGATGTATGTTCCTTGGCATATCTCCTATCTCATAGAAGTGTAAGAAACGGACCACGCCGTCTAAATTATTAGTTGAGGTAGAGTATTGATTTATGTCCTCTGCAAGTGGTGAAATTGTCTAGCTTTGGCGACTAGTCCGAGAGTTTGGTTTCTCCCTTGGTAGTCCTACTCTTCTTTATGCTAATAACACAAGTGCTATTCGCATTGGCCAAAGTACTGTTTTCATGAGCGCACGAAGTATATTAAGATAGATTGTCATTTCATCTACCGGCAATTCTTCTTTGACATCATCTCTCTTATGTCTCTTCCCATGACCAATTGGCCAATATCTTCACCAAAGAAATGCCCAAAGATCGCTATGCCTCTCTGCTTTCTAAATTGTTGCGTTGCTCCGCCCTGCATCAATTTGTGGGGAAGTATAAAAATATGACTACCTTGGCTGAAGCCCAACTCAAATAGGCCCACTTAGATGTGGCTCGATTCAAACCAAGCCCATCTACATAATATCCCATGTGCTGAATCTAGAGGATTATTATGTGGGATCTGGTCAACCATTGTATAATATACATTCCTTGTATATTAGATGTCGTATCATTGGTTTTCCTTTGCTGTATTTCAATTAGAGCAATTACATTGTAATCATGCCTCTTAATTGGGCAATAGAGGAATATATACTACAAGCAGTCTGTCCACTTTGAGGTGATGACAAGCATCTCCAAATTCTTCTTCTTTGCTAAGCTTTGTCTCAAAGGATCTCCATATCCTTACACTATGTCCTATTACAAGGAGAGTCGTGTGCCTTTCTATTCTAATAAAAAGTGACAATGAGAAACATTTTAAATCGAATAATTGAAGCCAATACCCTATCTGCAGCTTAAGGGCTTTATTTTAAAGTAAGAAAATTTTGAATTTAAAGAAATCCTTTTCCTTTGTTTTGGGTAGGGATGATTTGAAAATATGATACATATTTGAAGCACAGATTTGTTAATACAGGCATTATTTAGGCCATTTGCTCAGTTTTTTTTATTTTTAATACGAAACTTCGCTCATAATACCATTTGATTATTGTCTTTTTCCTAAATATATATGTTCGATAGATCAATCCAATGGATGTATAGTTTTTAACTAGTTAGTAGTAGGCACTAACTATGGAGTAGCTAGTATTAGTTATTAATAATGAATAAGTAATTCATATTAAGTTTTAAATAGTTAATGAGTAATATCCATGGTTCAAAATAGCAATTGTGGCATGTGTAGCTGCTATCGGTTAAAATAATATGTATAGCTTTGGCGATAGTCGATATGTAGCGGTGTAGCCATATGAATCCAAAATATGGTGGTTAGAGAAATTCAAAATAATATCCAAAAAATTCAGAATATTGGAAAATGCTAGAAGTAGTTTTTGTCTTCATCAGTCATCAGTAACTAAGATGGGGTGTGGCGGACCCCTCATTGTGTAGAGTTCCTATACTATTATTGTATGACTAATTTATGGGATGCAAAAAAAAACCCCCAAGAATCCAAAAATAAATAGGGAGAATTCAATAAAACTTCAATCCTTTTAGGATTGATCTATTAGAATCATAGATCTACAAGTTAGAATGAACTAGGATGTGATTTGGTTGGCCCACTTTGAGGAAAGAGTATTTTTCTGAAAAAATACTGAAAAATATGAAATAAATAGCAAAAAAAAAAGAAAGAAAGAAAAAGGAAAAACCTCAAACTATTTGGGTTTGATCCATGGGAAACATAGATCTATAAGTTAGTATGCATTATGATGTGATTTAGTTGGCCCACTTTGAGAAAATATTTTTTTGGAATATCTCAAAAAATCCAAAAATAAAAGACAAAAAAAATCCCTCAAACCATTTGGCATTGATCTATGGGAAACATAGATCCAAAGGTTACGGGGCGTTTTCAAGTGGTTTATTAAAAAAAGAGTGAAAAAAGAATTAAAAAATTAAAATCAACTATGTAGTGGCCGCCATAGGTCTAGCAATGTGAGTGCAACTGTTTTCAAAATAGCATTGCGACCTTGGCCAATAATGTCACGGGTACATAGCAATTTTGAACCATGTTCTATATGATTAGTATCTAAGTTCTAGTGTATCGCATGCTATATACTCATAGTACAAATCACATGATTAATGATGTGATGATCTATGCTGCTCAGATATGGACACGGGTACAGACACGGGCATGGGGAACTGGTATTCAATATGGCAACTTTAAATTTTTAGGATATGGATACATGTACAGTGTCACTTAAGATAAAATACGGACATGGGTTTACTACACAGATACGTATACAGATATCATGTGATGATAATATATGATACATCATACATCTATAACTACTAAAAGTGTTTTGGTGAAAATCTAAATCTGAATTCTGAAGTTGGCCAATATGCTCAAACTCATGATGCTAGAAACTTCCTGCCACTAAAGTTAAAACGGAGGAAGGGAAAGAAGGTTCAACTTCTCAAAGAGTGGAAAATATAGTTTAAAAAAAAAAGGGACATTGAATGACATGACCAGAAATGCCATTTCCCAACTAGTACAATATATATATATATATAAATAACTTAAATAACATGGTAGAGCTTTAAACATGAGAGAGAGAGGGAGAAAACTAGTAAACCGCCACAGAATGTATATTGGGCATTGGGTTTTGCAATCTTAAAATAGAACACGGGGGTGGGGGGAATGTAAAATGGAATTGCTCTTTTAAGTGACATTTGTTTGGCCCTTTCTCCATCAATACGATGTAAAGTGGCTTAGTATGTGAGTTATGTTGTCTTAAAAATAAAACCCGTGGGGGTTGAATTCAAAAAAGCAGGCCCTTTAAGGGACATTGACCCCTTTCATTCTCAACAAGGAAAACCAAATAAGAAAAGAGCCGATGGAGAGAGGAGAAACATGAACGTTAAAAGGAAAAAGGAAGAACAAATAGAGAAGAGGAGGGAGGAGGAGTACCTGGTAGCTATGGAGTTAGAGCAGCATTGGGCAGCAGCACCATATCTAGGAAGTCAGTGGCAGCAGTAAATCCAATCAGCAATAGCAGTTGAGTAGCAATAGTTAGGCGCTAGCCAGCCTCTTCTTTCTCTTGTGTTTCCTTTACTTCATGTGAAGATGAGGGCTTTGGGGATTTAAGGCTTTTGTTGCTTTCTTTCAATTTCTTTTTTTTTTTTTTTTTGTTCGGATGAAGAAATTTGTTATTTCATTGAAGAAATCCGTAACCAACCTGTATCTTGCCTTATTCTATACCCGTATCTATATCAGACCATGATAGTACAAGTAATGTAGGTCAAATGCCATATCTGGGTATCATAGGCCATGATACTACATATTATATACATAGTAAATGCCAAGTAATCTTTGACTATTAAGATCTTGTTTTGGTCCTAATATTGGTGAACAACATGAATCCAACATAACAAAGACATCACCATTCTTCTTTTAAATAATACAAAAATACATGATTTATATGACAGTAAGGGCATGTTTGCTAACCATCCTTGCTAGGCCCACAAATCCTCTCTTTAGGGGGTTCCTTCATCTCCCTTGGAACCAAACCATCCTCGATGGGGATTTATAAGGGAAAGAACCATTTTATTCCATGTTTGGAAAATTCCAAGGAATCCTACTATATACACTGTCATCCAATGGTTCCATCCTTTTTGCAAATTTCTTACGATCCATGATGTATTTAGACCTGAACTTTTGCCCTCCCAAGCGTTTTTGGCTTTAGATAGCTAATGATCGGTTTAGAGTGTGCAAATGGGGTTTTTACAGTCATCATTATCATCATCATCATCATCAAAGCTTTATCCCAACCATGTTGGGGTCAACTACATGAATTTTGTTTCTCCATTCCATTCTATTTTGAGCCAAATCCTTCGATAAGTTAAAATTCTTCAAATCTGAATCAATGACCTTCATCCATATTCTCTTCTACCTACCCCTACCTCTTGATGGGCCATCCACCTGTGTAGCCAAACTTTTTCTCACCGGTGCCATTACTGGCCTACACTCAACATACCCAAACCAAATGGGGTTTTTACAGTAATAAAAAAAATTTAGTTTTTAGGGTATTGAATTTTTTAAAAATATCTCAAAACCTATGATGAATCTATGGCTAAAAATTGACCATCCCACACCCCCACACCCAGCCACCCACACACCCCACCGGCCATTCTTGCTTTTTTGGAGATGATTGAACGGTCTAGATAATTGACTAGGGGCCCACAGGAATCACAAAATGGAAAAAATGGACTGCCACAAACCTTTTTTTTTTTTTGCACTATTGAAAATCAATTCTTTGGGGTTTTCTCAATTTTCTTATGATCCATGATGAATCAAGCTGCAAAGTTTGGGCTCTTGGCTATTTTTGGCCTTCTGAAGAGGATGAATGGTTTAGATTGTGAAATGGGGGACCACAAAACTCCAAAGATGGTCATTTATTAGTTTCGACTCTTTTTGCAAATATCTTAAAATCCATGATGAATTAATAGTTGATATTTGACGTTCTATCCATTTTTAGTCTTTTAAACATAATGAACAATTCAGATCTTGATTGAGGGTCCCAGAAGGATTAAAAAAAAATTGATAAAAAAGATCCTTTAAAACAGTTCATTTCAATCACTGTAACTCTACCTTTCTCTGGATGCAGAGGAAGTCCAGATCCTATGAGGAAGTCCAGATCTTGTTAAATATTTCAAGTAATGTTCCATCATTTCTCTGGTGGTCCTTTATCTTTTGAATCAATTCCGATTGAACCTTGAAACTTCCCAACAACACCTTATCACCGATGGGCCGTTACTTCACGTCTAAGTCTATGATTTCTTCAAGTAATCTCCATTCGGTAGTCAGACAAGCCATTTGAGCAGATTTCTGACTTAAAGCATCTGCAACGACATTTGCCTTTTCTGGGTGATAGAGGATAGAGAAATCATAATCCTTCAAGAACTCTAACCATCTCCGCTGTCATAAGCTTAAATCCGTGTGCGAGAAAATACATTTAAGACTTTTATGATCAGAATACGCCTCGAACTCTTCATTATTCAAGTAATGTCTCCAAATTTTAGAGCAAAAACCACCATTGCCAACTTAAGGTCATGTGTGGCATAATTTTGTTCATGAAATTTTGGTTATCTAGAGGCATATGCTATCACTTTTCCATGTTGCATAAGAACACAACCCAACCCTTGCAAAGTGGATCACTGTATACAACAAATCCTCCACCCCCAAAGGGAAGGGCAAGTATTGGTGTTGTTGTCAATCGTTCCCTTAATATGTGGAAGCTATCCTCACACTTATCGTCCCAAGAGAAAGGAACATCTTTTCTTGTGAGTCTAGTTAGTGGCCCAGTAATTGAGGAAAAAGCTTGCACAAATCTTCTTTAATATTCTGCTAAGCCCAAAAAGTTTCGGACTTCAGAAACAGTTGTGTGTCGTCTCCAACTTGTAATAGCTTCGATCTTTGCCGCATCTACAGATAACCCTTGTCCTGAGATAATATGGCCCAAAAAGGTCACTTGCACTAACAAAAAATCACACTTACTTAACTTAGCATAAAGTCAATTATCCCTCAATAGTTGAAGGACGTGCGTAGATGTCTTCCATGCTCTTCTTTCCCCTTAGAATAGATAAGTATGTCATTAATAAACACCACTACGAACCGATCCAAGTAGGACTGGAAAATTTGGTTCATAAGGGCCATAAAAGCTGTGGGGCCGTTGGTCTACCAGAATGGCATAACCAAAAACTCAAAATAACCATATCGAGTCTTGAAGGTTGTCTTAGGAATATCCTCCTCCCTTTTCCTCAAAATGACGATATTGAGTCCTGATGGCTGTCTTAGGAATATCCTCCTCCCTTTTCTTGAGTTGATGATAACTAGACCGCAGGTCTATTTTGGAGAAAAATTTAACGCCTTGTAGCTTATCAAATAGTTCATCAATACGAGGCAATGGGTATTTATTTTTAGTAGTAACCTGATTTAATTGCCGGTAGTCGATACACATTCGCATGGATCCGTCCTTTTTCTCAACGAATAGAATAGGGGCTCCCCATGGGGATATACTCGGCTAGATGAATCCCTTGTCTAATAGTTCTTGCAACTAGTTTTTAAGTTCTCTCAACTCGGTGAGTGCCATCCTATAGGGTGCCTTAGATATCGGAGTTGATCCCGGTACCAATTCAATAGTAAAATCAACTTCTCGAATTGGAGGTAGTACAGGCAAATTGTCTAAGACACATCAGGAAAATCCCTAACAACCAGAATATCTTCTAAGTTAGGCTTTTGCTTGGCTTCAGCAATAAAGGCCATATACCCAATACACCCATTCTTTAATAGTTCACAAGCTTTAACGGCCGAAATTAGCCTAGTCCAAATAGGTTTTCTTTTCCCTACCATGTTAACATGGGTGTAATCTTTTAAGTTAAAACGTACTACCTTGTTAAAACAGTCTAACATGGCCTGGTATTTAGAAAGCCAATCCATACCCAATATAATATCAAAGTCATCCATGTGTAATAATGCTGGGTTGGCAGGCATCCTAGTTTGTTCAATCTCTAGCTCACAATCATAATTTATGGTTTTAGTGCAAACGTGTTTTCCCGTGGGTGTTGACACAACTAGTGCGTGAGTAAGTGTCGAAGGAGAGTTTCCTAACTTAGCAACAAAATGATGAGAAACAAAAGAGTGAGTTGAACCAGAATCAAACAGTGCATTTGCTTCATAACTAGAAATTAAAATCATACCCTCAACAACATTTGCCCCCTCCACATTCTGATAAGTAATGGTGAAAACCCTTGCATTAAGATGTTGTCCTCCTTGATTCCCACCTTGATTATTCCAACCACGATTGGAATTTTGACCTTGAGGAGGGTCTTGTTGATTGCCTTTCAGTTGGTACTGCTAGTATTGATTATTTCTTTCTTGTTGGTTTTGCTGGTATATTCGTTAATTTTGCTAACGCCCTTATTGGCGTTCCTGCTGATTCTGCCCCTGTAGTTGTGTTTGGGGTCGAAACTGGTTTCCACTAGGATTTGTTGGACAATCTCAAGATCGATGTCCCTCCTGCCCATAACTATAACAAACACCTTTACGTCTAGCTTGATTTCTCTCTTGGCCTTCTGGGCAATCTCTAACCTTGTGACCTTTTTTACCACATCCGTAGCATACTCCTGGCCTCTTGCGACATTGATCTGTATCATGTGATCCCCCACAGTGATTGCAAACAGGTTTGGTGTCTGTCCTTTGCCCTTTATATGGTGGTTGATTCTTGAAATTATCTTGCTTCCCAACCGTTTGCACTTGCTGGGTACGCCGATTAATATCCTCTATTGCTTCCTCAGACACAAAGGCTTTTCTCAGTGCTTTTGCATAGGTAGTCGGCTCGTGCAATTTGATGTCTTTCTTGATGTCTGCCCTTAGACCAGTCATGAAGCACTCTAGTTTGGTTTCTTCTGTAGCAACCAAGGTTTTTGCGAAGTGGGATAGTTCCGTGAACTTGAGGGCATATTTGGCTAGTGTTACTCATTGTCTTAGTTCCTCTGCAAAATAAACAATGAATAAATAATCCTAAATCAATAATAGACCAATTTCTCCTATCCATACCCACGACCTCACCACGTACCCTATGGTTGATAATTCTTTTAGTTACACAAAACCTTATAGATCTGATACCACATTGTCACGCGCTAAATTCTGGGGCCCTGTCAGAATCTGAGTTATAACGCATTGGCGTACAATTCACATACTTAAATCAAATGAACACATAAGGCACAAGCATCATTAATCAAAATTTGTCTTTCTATTACTCAAGCAAATTAAATGACCTACTAATTAAATGACCATTGTCTAAGCAATGCCCATAATAAAATTCATCGAAACAATTAAATATTTAATACTATCTATTTCCCTAACTAATGAATATTGAGGTAACGCTCTCCTCAGCCACGCATGCGAAACACTATGGGCTGATGTTCGCCATTCTCTGGTCCACCCACAACTTGATTACCTAAAGGGAACAACCCAACATCAGTATAAACTGGTGAATGAATTTCCACTTTAACATGCAACCATCATTAATATAATGTCATCATTCAAAACAAATTAGTAATAAACAATGAATAATTTAATTCAATAAATATAATTCTTTCCATGACACATCATTGAACTACATCATTGCACCCATTTTGCATCATCATACCATGTATCACATCACAAATTTTTCTCGAGATGCCACTCATGCATCTCCACACCCAGCGTTCCATAGGACCTATTGCATCAGGACCTCCGTATCCCATCATCCACGTCCAGAGACAACATAACAACTTTAAATCGAACCCAGTGGTTCAGAATCACACAACGAATAGATTATATCGTGTTACTAATTCAGTTCATGTTCCATTCCAATAAAGTCATACACGACAAAATTTATATATCAAAATATTTTCTTGTAAATCAATTATTGCACTCCACAAGTTTCATATTTCCATATCTCAAGCTTATTTAAAATACAGACTAAATACATTATAAGGATCCTCAACAGTGCACCATGTACATAAAACACTAGTTATTGATATGCAGAAGGACTTCTCATGTAATTATGTTAACCATAGGGCCTTTTTAAAATTTCCAATAAAGTTTGTATGCTACAGATCTAATTCTCAAAAAGGGCATACAAGTCGTCAACAGAACCCAGTTCTGTTGACGTCTTCTTCACGCCAGTTTCAGCATAAGACATTCGATGGTGGGACACAATGATCCAAATCGATTGGGTCCGCCACCTTAGGGTTCGCCCAAGGGTCCACTGCATGGTCTGTGAATCAGATTTGGTATCAGGTGGGTTATGTGGACCCATAACTTATGTCGACACAGGAAGGTTTTTACCGGCCAGAATTTGAAAATTTCCTTTTCTGCTTTGAATTCCATCAATATCATCCTTTCTTGTTGCCTAAATCAAAATCAACATTCAGAAGTATACAATTACAAGGAAATCATTATCTTCTTGTTTCAAATCAATTCCTCATGTCTTCACTTGTCATCTTGCCCAAATAATGGTCGTCAGTCACTGTTTTATAGTGGCTGGCTTCCTAAAAACACATCCTTATAAATCCAACTGAGTTTCTCCCCCATTGAACATACTTAGTAAAGTCGACCAAGGGTTCTCTTTCAGATCATCAGATCTGATTGACAACCCTTGATCCATGTGGGGCCCACAGTCCAAACATGAACAACATATAGAAACGAACTAGTTCCTGGTTCATTCTTGGCATCCGACTTTCTCGTTCATGTACGAAACACACCCAAACTTAAGGAATAGACATAAGAAAATCACTCAGTTCTTGTAAACCCTTGTGATGTTTGCTATCTGTGGTTGAGAGTAAGACATCAACTGCTACCGGGTTGCTTACCTTCTTCTTCTTCCTAGTTTCTTTCTTTCTTTCTCCTCTGAGTGCTCTTTCTTAGGTTTCTTTCTCTCTCTGGTTCTCCTCTAGGGTTTAGAAAGAAGTAAAGTGAGGCAACAAGAGACTCCATGAATATATATATATATATATATATATCCGATCCCCCTTTCCTAATAAGAGTCATGCGCAAGACTCCCTGTCCCATCCAAAGTTTACTTCCCTTGGGATGAAGGTGTCGTGCAACACTCTCTTCCTTTTGAAGGCTACTCTATAGCTATGGAATGGGTCCCATCACTTAATACATAATATTTAAATCAATACCTTGTCCCACAGCAACTAATTTGCAATAGAACCATCCTTAAAACCAATAATTCAGTATTTAAAAACAGGGCCAGAATTTCCAACCTTGAGTATTACATTAAGAAATTCATCTATATCATAAAAGTCAAACCATCAGTGGGCCAAATCCTATTAGAGTTAAATTGGTTTAGACTAACTATCCTTCTAAACTCATTAAATGGATTATAAGCATGATTTAAATCTTTCATAAAAACATTTGATAAACATGATTTCATGTAAAAGGTTGTACCTTGAAATTATATTTCTAATAGGCCCAATGATTCTAATACTGTGGTATGATCCATTTGATGGTGGGCCCAACTTTGATTAGAGTGAAACTTTGGCTAAACTAATATAAATTGTGATAGTTATTTTTGAGTGGTTTTGATTTTGAATAGGGCAAAATATTAAAAACTAAAACATAATATACTTAACGTCAAATATTAAACAATAGCGATACAAGATGTTATAACTTAGGGAGATCGTTATTCTGTGCCAAAGTGTTTACTAATAGAAAAAAAAAGACAAAAAAACATTGTTTTTCTAGCATTTTATAATATTATGAAATTTTTAGATATTTTTGTGGAATTTTTAGGGGTCAAATAAAAATTGGCACCTTCATGACCGTCAACCGCTACGTGATAACCGTGATGCAACGCGATGACTGAGACTGTGACGTGACTGCGATCTTAAACCACGATACTAGAACATTTATATTCAAGTTGTCATAATAATCTTTGAAGATACATTCCTAAATCCTAAGTTCTACTTATTTTATAAGTGCTAGACAAAATATTATTTTATATCATTGATTAGCCAAAATAATGATCATGGTAGTTTTTGCTCTTGTGATATTGAATGAAGATGTCCCTCAATCTTGTGAAAAGTAAAACACACTTTAGAAGTTTTTTTTATCTCCTCAGCAAACCATATTTGATGCTTAACTAAAGTCTTTAGTTTAATGAGATGGCTCATTATCTAAATTGCAGTTAATTCTATTAATAGACTATCTTTGAGTTTTCAGGTTATTTGTCTGTCGTTGCGTTGTCTTTTTTACAGTTTCATTTCTAGAAGTTTCTAGTTGTATATCTCCAATTTTTTGTTCATATTTTTTATGTGTAGGTGCAAAAAATTTGCCAGACCATTGCCTTTATGTCTCCTGCAGTATGCATGACTCTTTCCTCTTTGGATCTAGGACTGCCACCTTGGGAAGTTGTATTAATTCTCACCGGTGGTTTAGCCCTCTCAAGCTTTTCATTATCAGGTATGTCTTCTACTTTTACATCTTCATTCATTTGAGAATCAGATTTATGTATCTGAGAGACGGAAGCAAAATGTACCTTTTTTTCTGTAGGACTTTATTGCACCAATCAAGACATTTCTCCTGAATATGCAAGTATAATTCTGGTATGCCACCTTCTGTTATATCTTCCTTCTTTTTTTTTTTTTTTTTTTTTTTTGAGAGAGAGATGTTATATCTTCCTATTGTCACCTTCTCTAAATTGCAAGGCCTAGTATTGTAAATACCAAGAACCATTACTTTGTTGCTTCGTCAAGGTTTTGAATCACACTGCCACCTGTGATGATTCATGCCTCACTAATATGGGTGTTCCAGTCTTAAAAAATCACAAAAAAAAATTCAACAATATGAGAAAAATAAAGAAACAATATGGATATCGAAAAGAATGTGTTGGTATGACTATTTGATTGCATCTCTAATCAATTATAGAGATTTTTAACATTTCTAAAGTCTATTGTACATTGTCTATAACTTTTTGTAGCTATTGGAAGGAAGGATTATTTAACACATAATGAGCACGAATAACAAATATATATTTATACCTTAAAAGTTCACAGTAGTATTAAAAGAACAAACCAGAAGCTATAATATTGTCCCAGAGGCTGTTGAGAAACAGTTGGGTTTATTTATAATTTTGTGGCAGTGGATTTATTTGTAATTTTGAGAGTAAATTTCCTAGATTGGGAATATTTAAATTTTTGTTAAGGTGAAAGTTGTGATGGGATTAAGATTAAGTATTCTAGTTTGAACTGACATCATTGGTTGTCCATAAATAGTCGTTGGATATTCACAGTAATGGTTGAACAAATAATTGAGTCAAGATGCAGCCCTAAAATTGCAACTTGGTACAGAGCAGGCCCCTTTGGTTTTCTTGCTACCATTGTTTTGTTTTCCTCTCATTTATCTTCTATTTTTTTCGTTCTTTTTCTTCTGCATTCCTTCATCCCAGAACCCATCTTTGGTTTTTCCTCTTCAGAACATCAAGTCCCATTTTCTTTTAATCTCTCTGCAACTTCGTGCATGCGTGAGAGAGATGTTAGTTTTTGTGGACTCAATCCATCAGTTGATGTAATAAATTGATTAATTTCTTTATTTATCAATAATATCATGCTTTACTTTCATAAGATGAATGTTATTCTACTACTTCATGCACATGACCAATACGTATGACATAATGGTTCATGAGTTGAACCGGGTCCCATTAGTATATTAGATGTGATATATGTGCATGGATGAGATCCACACGCGGGAGATATATGTCACAAATCTTATACTTAAAATAGCTTCACAACCAGTAATGAGATTGGGCATCTCATTTGATAAGGTTGCAGCACTTTGATCACTATGAGATAGTGTGATTTGTCTCAATCATCAGAATGTAAGATTCTGGATCAATGGTGCTGGTACATTGGATGTATTGAAGGACCATGAGATGCACCTTATGGTATTCCGTCTCAATAATAAGGTATGCTCTCATAATTCCCTTGCAATAGGCTCTCAATCCTGAGACATTGACGAACTCAAGTTTCTATCTATTCATTTGCTTTGAGTCACCAATGAGTGAGGCCGACTATAGGTTAACACCTCGGTGTCTTGGGTATATGGTAGTAGAACTGTAGGAACGTTGAATGATCAAGATGGAATCTATCTCTATTATCCCCTTGTGCCAATTAATGGATTTGTCATTAGTAAGTGCGCACCCATCTCAATTAAGAGTTAATTGGATGGTACTGATGATTACTGTGATTAATTGGGGCTCAAGGATAATAAGATGTGGAACTTAGATTGGAAGAGACGGATTTATTCCAATTGATCCACGGATATTGATAGAGGGGCCTACTTGTGGTAATTGGGAAGTTTAGGGTCTTCATTGTAATTTATTCCTAAGACTGGAGTGCAATTGCATTTATATAGTGGTGTTATTTGCAATTAACTGTGGGCCCGGATTGCACATGAGATGTGGGGTCGCGGTGTTCCAGTTGGAGCCAGCTTTCTAAGGAATCCCTAGTGGTCCCCACGCTAGCCCAAGATATTGGAAAACACTAATCCGACTTGGATTCTAGAAATAAGAGTTTGGAAAGGAGAAAGTTGCTAATTGTTTTGGAAGTAAGACTTCTATTTCAATTAGACAAGGGAGAGATTTGGAAGTCTATAAAATATCCTTGGACGTCCAAAAGAGTTCCTCTCACGCCAAAACCCTTTCGTGCAAGAGTTGCGCGAGTTACTCTCCTCTCCTTTCTTCTAGTTCCTTGGAGTCTCGAGTTGGGATTTTCTCCTGAAGATTCAACCGTTCTTCTTGAGAAAAGAAATCCAATTCGGGGGTCATAGCGTGGAAGGCTAAGAGGTCTTGAAGAAGTCCATTAGAGCACTGCGGGTCTCCAAAGGTATGATCTACTTCTTGCATGTCGTAGGTTATTTTGGATGTTTAGTGCTGGTATAATTTTACTGTACATGGTCAAAAGATTGAGGGTAACGCATCCTGGATGGGGTTTTGGTCTTATGGATAGTTGATCCCTGTATCAAGTGGGTCAAAAGTTTTGAAAATCTATCCACGAGACCCACCTACTTCCAACAAGAGAGAGAGAGAGAGAGAGAGAGAGAGAGAGTTCTATTCCAACCTCGTCATCGAAAGGATACATAAATGATTTCAAAATAGATGACATGACGACTAGCTCGAACTCATCAAGTAGCTGGAGATTATAACACAAAATCCTTTTGGTTCTCCGTTATACCCAATGAGAAAACTTTTAGCAGATTGTGCACTTAGCTTGGTATGTTCATGTGAAGGAAACATTGAAGCAAGGGGTGAAGTCACCAAACTCTGGATGATGTCCATGATTAAATGTACATATGGACTATCAAGAATAATGGTGGACGACAATATACCACATAATGCATATCTGATATTTCGATACACTTTATGTACCATATCAAGGAGACAACAAAAGATTTCATTTCATTTTTGTATCCCCACTTTAAAGTAGGCAGTAAAAGAGAAATGTTGTCAAGATGCATTCGTAGAAGAGCTGCTAGCTCTAGAGCAACCAAACATGCGATCTTGCTCCTGAATCCACTAGGGCCTTTATCATTTGAAGTGGGTCTATTCTATAATCGTTAATTTCAATGACACTTTGGTTAATCTTAGGCTTGTGCTCAAGGATTACAACATAAATGTGGGATTATGACGTAGCACAGGGCCAACGGGCTACTCATTTTCTAGGTCTCACACCAAAAGATAAAAATCAACTCACTCTGGAGAAGAAAACTGAGTTCTTATTCAATGTAATGTATCTCATGAGAAGGGATTACATCTTTATATATAGTTAGGCTACTCTCTCTAACTAAGGAAACAATCCATAAAATAAAAGACATCTAATTTAATCGTAATAACAACTTTTAAAGATAAGAAATCCTAAAAAGCTTAAAATCCTACAATACATTAAATTCTAAAAATAACTATAGTTGTGAACTCTTCACTGGGCTTGGGCCCAATGGGTTGGCCAATCATGGATCTGACTTGCATCAAATTAGATTACAAGGAGTGTAACGCCCCACCCCATACTCATGCATGAGATTGTCCACTTGGGTTTATGGGCCTCACGATTTTACTTCTGGTGGGCCTCATCCCACAAAAAGGTCATGTAAGTTAGGGGTACAAGTTTTACATATAAGCCTAGTCACTATCTTATCTATAGTCGATATTGGACTTCAGGACTTAACAATCCAGCCCCTTTAGGGCTGCACATTTCTGTACAGTAGCCTGCTAACCCTCTTGGCCCGCCTACATGGATACCCTCCCACTTGCACCAAACCTGCACTCAAACTAGTTAAGAATTGGCTCTGATTTCATATTTAATGCCCCACCCCACATTGACTATAGAGAGGAAAGTGACTGGAATTATATGTAGAGCTTGCACCCTTACTTTTTATGAGGCCTTTTAGAATTAAAACCGTGAGGCCCATGGGCCAAAGTAGATAATATCATACATCTGTGTGGGGTGAGGCATTACAAGGAGACATTTGCTCTAGTTGCCAAGTTGATAGTTCTTATGACAGCTGGATACTTGTATGTGCCTACTGTATCTATGTCAAACCGATGTGATACGTTGGCACTCAATATTGCACTAATACTTTTTGGGTACAAGTTTAGCATATCGTACTACACTAAGTTTATTATTTTATATAGTTATATCAGTTTTCTTACTTTTTCAACATAAAAAATGTTGGGAAGAAATGCAAACAATTTTAATAACGTAGAAATGTTCTATAGAAAAATTAAGGTAGGTCGTATCCATCCCTATGTCATAGATTTCAATAGTGCATGCCTATATCCCTGATCCCATGTGATCATGACGATCCCAGAGCAGTCCTTTGGTAAACACATTTGCTGGTTGTTCGGAGGATGAGATATATGGTAGATAGATTTTGTCGGTAACAAAATGTTGGTGAATAAAGTGGCAGTCAATCTCAATATACTTTATATACTTATGGAAGACAGTATTCTTGGCTATGTGGATGGCACTGGTGTTAACTGCATATAGAGGGGTATGGCTAATGAGAAAGACTCCAAACTCACGAAAAAGGCATCGTAGCCATATGACTTCACTATTGGCAACAGACATAGAACGATATTCGGACTCAGCGGTTGACTTGGAAACTGTGCTTGTTTCTTGCTTTTCTATGAAGTGAGGGAAAGCCTGAAGAACATACACTATCCTGTCATCGATCGACGAGCATCAGGACATCTTGCCCAATCCACGTCAACATAGGCTTGCAATTGTAACAAGGATGTAGATGGGTAGAACAATTTATGATGGCAAGTACCTTTGACGTAACGAAGAATCCAATAAATAGTTTGAAGAAGTGGTTTATAAGGATATCCAATGAATTGGCTAACAGTTTGCACATCATGGGATATATCTGGTCGAGTCATGGTTAAATAAAGAAGGCTGCCAACTAGATGACAAAACAGAATAGGGTCTATAAGAGGATCCCCATCATCCTTGCTGATTTTGACATTAAGCTTGATTGGAGTGGCAAAGGTTTTGGCATGGCTTAGACGTGCAATATGAAGTAAGTCATTAGCATATTTTGATTGATCGACTCGAATTCCGTCCTTATTTCATGCAACTTCCAACCCCAGAAAATAAGTTAAAGTACCAAGGTTCTTCATTTTAAAGGTATGCATGAGATGAGACTTGAGTTCAAAGATGCCAGCCTGATCATCCCCACTAAGGATATATCATCAACATAGATTAGTAGAATTGTATAGCCATGGGATGATCGTCGAATAAAGAGCGAGCTGTCGTTGGAACTCTGATAAAAATTTGCTTGAAGGATAGCAGAGCGAAACTTTTCAAACCATGCACATGGAGCCTATTTAAGACCGTATAAGGATTTGGTCAACTTTCATACATACTGCGGTGGACAAGCATTTCTCTGTGGAGGACGCATACAAACAATTTCCTTGAGATCCCCATGGAGGAAGGCATTTTTGACATCCATCTGTCAAAGGGGACAGTGACAAGCTGATGTAACAGCAAGCCAGCACTGAATTGAAGTCATCTTGCCTGGGACAAAAGTTTCCTCATAATCAATGCCATACTCCTGTTTGTAACTTTGGGCCACCAATCGAGCCTTGTATCGTTCAACACTGTCATCTAATCACTATTTAATAGAGTAGACCCATTTGCTTCCAATGATGGAGGTATCTGCAGGAAGAGGCACCAAGTCCTAGGTTTTGTTGGCTTTTAGGGCAAGGTGTAAAGATAGTGGCAACCTCAATGGGTCATCTCCGCACACTAGGTCAACTTAACCTATTGGGCCAATCCAAAGTCTAACCAAGCTAACTTGACCCAGTCAAGAATCAAATCTGTACAGTCAAATCCTTAGTGTACATTAGTTGTAGTTTCCCTTTTTAATTTGTTAATCACCCAATCAATGGGTCAAACATTCTGTATTTGGATAACTAGTTGTATATTTAAAGATATAGTGAGATCACAAGGTGACTCACGCGTTTCCTCAAAATATTTCTCTTGTTCAATTCTTTCATAGCTATCTTCCTTCACCTATAAGATTTCATCTGAACAAGGTGTATGTTTGTCGACAGGATACAAGTGCCACAAACTTGCCTCTTTTACAAGCACCAATCCCTGCTCCTGCCCCTGCTCCAGCACTAGATCCTCCACCGCTTGCTCTATGCTGGTCTTCTCATATCACCGGTCCTCCAAATTGTTATTGGTTTAAATGTTCTTCTTTTTTGGCTACCTTATTTTCCATTCCAATTCATACATCTTATTCTCAAAGCAGCAAAGCGCAAATGCCAGAAAAAGGCTATGGAAAAGGAACTCAATGCACTCTAGCAAATCAAACATGGGATGTTGTCCCTTGTTCAGCATAGTCAAGCTAATAGGGTGTAATTGGGTTTTTTTGTATCGAGTTAAAAGTTGATTATGAGGAAACTTTTGCCCCTGTCGCCAAGATGATTATTGCTCGCACCACCCTTGCAATTGCTGCCTCTCAGTCATGGCCTCTTTTTCAATGCTTTTATATGCGACTTCCTCTAGGTCTTCTAAGCTCATCTAATGGACAAGTTGCTAGATTAAAACTTTCCTTATGTGGACTAAAGCAGTCACCCAGAGGTTGGTTTGAAAAATTCAAGGATGCACTAATAAAACTAAATTTTAAACAAAGCCCCCTATGATCCATCAATGGTCCTTCATTACACTTTCAAAGGCATTACTATCCTTCTTGTCTATGTAGATGATATCACCATCATAGGCACAGACACTACTATGATTAGAGATCTCCAGCTTTTTCTTCATCAATCTTTTCACACGAAGGACTTGGGCCCTCTTAACATATTTTTTGGGACTAGAGGTTCATCAATCTAAGAAAGGGTTAATTCTTCATCGACTTAAGTATATTATGGATTTAATTGAATCTACAGGCCTATCAAACTCAACACTCGAGGATACTTCTCCTAAAATTAATTTTCAACTCTATATGCAAGTGATGACCCTCTACCTGATTTAATATATTATTGACAACTTGTTGGAAGTCTCATCTATTTGACTACCACTCGGCCAAACATCAGTTAGCTAGTAAATTTGTTAAGTGAGTTCATGACCAAACCTCACTATCTTCATTTAGTGGCAGTCTAAAGAGTTATCCGTTACTTCCTTGGCACTCCTCACGAGGGCTTGTTGTTTCCGGTTGGTTCTCCACTACAATTGACTGTTTATTCTAATGGAGATTGGGTGGGTTGCCCTGACACTCATCGTTCCACCACTGACTAGTGCATGTATGTACTTGGGTGATACTCTCATATCTTGGAAAGTTAAAAACTAGACAAAGTTTCAAAATTATCCACTAAGGCTATGTTTGCAGCATATTTAGAAATTCTATGGCTTCATGGTCTCCTTGCAAAACTTGGCTTCACACAAAAGTCACCAACCCCTTTGCATGCTGATAAAACCAGTGCCATTCAGATCATAGAAAATAAGGTGTTTCATGAAAGGACAAAACACATCGAGGTCATTTGTCATTTTGTCATAGATGAATATTTTCGTGATGTTATCTCTCTTTCATTCATCTCTTCTGGCCTCCAAATTGTTGATATCTTTACCAAAGCACTGCCACAACATCGCCATCAATTCTTAGTGGACAAATTGATGGTTGTTGGATCGCCAACATCAATTTGAGGGGGGGTGTTAATAATTCTAGATCCATTAGGCCAAACCTGTATACTAAAGCCCAGTCCACTAGCGTAGCCAAACACCAAAAATTGTGTACAAATACTACTTACCATATTAGGAATGTGTTGATTGTATTCTGACTGTGTAGTTGTTGATTTGTAGCCCAGAACAGGGCATTTGTATATTATATAAACTGAATGAATCATGGGAATGAATCATCCCATTCCAATCTATTCAGTATTGCATGCTAAAGTGCCTTGACATGTCCAACGTAGGCCAGTAACGGTGCTAGTAAGAAAAAGTTTAGCCATAAAAGTTGATGGCCCAACAAGTGAAAAGGGTAGGCCAAAGAGAATGTGGATGGAGGTAGTAAAATAGATTTGAAAAAGTACAATTTATCGGAATATTTGGCTCAAGATAAATTAGAATTAAAAAAATAGAATTTATGGAGCGAACCCAATATTGTTGGGACAAGGATTGGATGATAATGATGATGATGATGATGATGATTCTAAATTAGGGTATATTTCATTTAGTCACTTAAAACATGTAATTCATACTGGTGTATTAGGCAATGTTGACATTAATAAGTTTTCTTATTGCATTGGTTTTAAGCTATCCAAACATAATGTGTTACCTTCCAGCCCGAGTAATTCTATTGTTAAAGCTCCATTTTGATTTTATCGACTTGGATATTTGGGAACCTACCTCACACAACCTACAAAAAGCAATTCCTCATACTATATTTCGTTTTGTTGACGAATGCACCTGTTCTATGTGGATCTATTTGATACAACATAAATCTAATTTCTGTGATATTAGTAGTTTTTTTAATCATGATTGCCACTCAATTTCAGTTATGGTCAAGACCTTTTGGTCTGATTTGTGAGGGAATATGTCTTTTCACACTTTCATGAATTCCTATCTTCTCAAGGTACTCTACAACAACTCTCTTGCCCCTTTACTCCACAGAACAGATCAGTCTCGCTGAAAGCAAGCATATCATATTCTTAACACAGCTCACACTTTGCTTCGCTCTTCTTTTTGTTCCAATTAGTTTCTATGGGAGAGTCCGTCCTCACTGTTAATTGAATTTCGTCATCTGTCCTCTCTGGTGTCACTCCTTTTGAAAAACTCTTTCATACAAAAACCAGTTATGCAGATCTGTTGATGGGTCGAAATTGATACAGGATAGTATGAGATCTATTCTAATATGAAGAGATCATATTTGAATTAACAATTAAAATTCAGACATAAGCAATCCAAGTAAGTTGAGTATTGAATTTCTAGTAAATAATAAATCCACGTTCCAAAGTGATCTCACATATCCTGCAGTAAGCCCTTTCTTGATATATAAAATAGTAGGATCTTAATGGAAGATAAAACTTCCAGATTGCTTAAGGCCAGTAGTACACATCTAATGTTTTGGCAATGGTCTGAAGGGAAGATCTATGATGACAAAATTCAGATCTAGTATTTTCAGATCTATAAAAGATCCAGATCTAAAAAAAGTTCAGATCTGAAATAAGTTTCAGATCCAGGATAGTTTATGATTCGGATCTGAAGTTTGGTAATCAGGGGATTCTAGATCTACAGAGTTCAGAATTGGATAGTTTAAATTTGATAATAATACTAAGATGACTCTACATCTAAGTGATAATAACCAAAAGTGCTCTTGGAAAGAAAAAAAGTGAAAGGGATATTGATACCTTTATTGGGCTCTCACCAAACTCCGATCCGGAGGCATTAAAAGAGATCTCAAGAAAAAGGTGGACTCAAGAGGCTTAAGGAAGAAGAAGAACTTCTCTTTTCATTCGATATCTTCTCATAACATAGCAAAAGCAAAAGAATACAAGAGAGGTCTTTAATATAACCCTAAAGATGACATCATCATAACTAAGAAAACAAAACAAAATAAAATAAAATAAAAACAACTTGCGCCAATGCCTTGGGAGTTGTGTGCATGGGATGTGCGCACAGGATGTGTGCACGAATCCCAAGGTGAAAGCTCTTTTGTTTGAGTTGCAGACCCCTCCTTTTGTTACTTATGTCTTTAATAAAACAAAAACATGGGTCCCTTTCTCTTCTACTAAAGCTCTTTTATTTACTTAGGCCCCTCTAAACAAAACAAAAAGAAACAAAAACTCTTTTATTCCTCCCATGTGGGGCTTCCCAATGTGAGGCCTTCAAGACAATTCACATGGGGTCTTCCTCAAAATCCAGCCGTCGAATGTCCTCGCAATGATGGATCAACGGTGGATTTGTAATTTCTTTGCGATCAAAACCTGATTATTGTTCATCCATCCAAATTAAGGCATGATCTGCTGTCCGGCGCCTTCTTCTTTGATACACTTTATAAGAACGAGAGGGATCATATTTGATGTCCTCATCAATTCCCCTCGGCTGGGAAAATCGCATCTCTGGTGAGATAAAACTGTCATAGCGCTCGAGAATGTCAGGATTGATGCGCTGCAACTCATCTCGCGTTATCCACGTACTGTCATGCTGCGGCCTGTCTTGCCATTTAACAAGGAGCTTCTGGATGCCTCCGTGTCTGGTGGAGACCAATTGATCCTCTAATATATCTTCCACAATATCCTTCCTTGGAGCTTTGGGAGGAGGAGGTGGGGTTGGTTGTGGGAAATGGCTTTAGAAGGAAGTAACATGGTTTGCCTTCATGTCAATATTTCATGTATTTATTCTAGTTTCATGGGATTTATTACTGGTCTTTTCTTCTTTGTAGTTGTCATTATTTGCCCCATCTATTTTCTTCTACTTGACTGGAACAGTTGTTTGGCCAGCATTTGCTAGCAGTAAACCTCAGAGCTTCTCCAAGACAGATTGATCAATGATTCAATATTGGTTGAATGGGACAAATAATATGTATCTGCTACTTGTCCTTATAGCTGTATATTCTTTTTGTTTTCAGTATAATCTCCTTTTTTTTTCAAATTAACAGATAATGTATATAAGAGTCTTGATTTATTTTCCGATTATGATGTTCATGGAACACGGCTATGATGGATGATGATTAGATAACGTCAAATGATAATTTTTAGAGGAACATTTGATAATATATTTTGCTCTGTCGATGTATTATGTTTCTTGTAGGAGGATAAAAGAAATTTTCTCATTTCTGTCTTAGTAAATTATGTTTGTTGTATGAGAATAAAAGTGTTGCGGGTACTATCAGGTGCGTTTAATATTTTCAAACCAGAGCCCAAAGAGCAGTTAAAATTCTTCTTGATAGTATGGAGAAGCAAACCATTGTTATTTTGTTCAAGATCACAAAAACCGGTGGCCGCTGTGGCTGTGAGAAGGGCTATCATTCCATTTTCATTTATTTTCCTTCATTTATATCTAAGATGATTTTAGAGAAAAGTAAAAAATTTGTTGCCTCAACATTTTTGAAGGGCATGTTTGTGCAATATGTTTTCCATAAAGCAGACATCTTATTTTTGTGGGTTTTTTTTTTTAGGTTAACCCAGCCAAGTGGATTAGGACCCAACAGAGCCCGTGTATAAGTGGGAAGGGAATCCGCACACATGAAAAAGAGGTGGCATACCTAGGTCTGAACCATGGGTAGCCGAGTAAGAATTACCATTGGGGTAAATGGTAATTCTTAGGATTCTAATTTTAGTTGTTTGGTGCTACAAGACTCTCATCAGAATATCCCTATTTTGATGGGAATTTTTTATCAGTGAGATAGGAAATCCATGTCCAACCCTTACCCCCTCATACTTTCCATTTGCTTTACATAAACAAGCCCTAGATGGCTGGCATTACTTACTACCAAGAAATTGAGGCACCCATCCTTTTTCTGTGAACTTCTCACAGGGGGCACCAGTGAGGGTTTTGAGCCACGCACATAGGAAGCCTATAGTAGCACTACCCTGAATTATGCATAATCCCAGGTACGGGCACTTTGTGTGAACTTCTCATCGTCGGGCCCTTAGAATTCAAATTATGAAATGGTTTTCCTAATTGGTGGCCACACGGCTTGGGTGTCTACATTGTCACAAATATCATTTTGAGGAAATTATTGTCTCCAAAAATTGGCAGGATGTTTTCAAAATGGAAGTTTTCAAGAAAAATGTTGTGAAAAAAAATAAATAAAGAAATCATTAAAGTAGCAAATAAATTGAGAAATATAAAAAATTGTCAGTATCATGCTGTTTACATTTTCTCAGATTAGGCTGCAATTCTCATGATATTATGAAATATTGCTATATTTTCATATATATATATATGAAAATATATGGGCTGGTTATGGGGTGCACACCTAGGGTGGGGCCCATTATATGGTCCATCTAAATGGACCACATACAGCAGCCCCCTAAATTGTGCCTTGCCTCTTCCCTCCCCACTTTCCAAATTTCAAGTCAGATCCGAATAGATTGAATCATTGGATCTATTGCACACAAATACGAATGGACTATGTATTGTTAAACTTGTGGGCCCAAATGGAGATGGTGCAAAGGAGGTATAGGGCTGATTTTTTGCAAAGAGGAAGGGCTCAAGGAGATCTTTCAATCGCCCGGGTGTTAGTCCCATGTGGGGCCCCATATCGAAGTTCGCACTTAAAAAAGAGAAAATAATAGACTTTTTAAAGAGAAAATAATATTTCTTTTTTTTTTTTTGCCTTTCTAAAAAAGAGAAAATAATTGACTTTTACACTTATTGGGTCATCATGTAGGTAGCCGGAAACAGTGTTTGCTGCGATTGAGGCCCATGGTATGGTGGCGGTGGGCCAAACAATTCGTTTTATGATGCAACCCGACTGTTACAGATTTGAAGAAACAAACCAACCATTTTTTAAAATATTTTATTTATTTATCCCATCTTTTTCCAACAATGGTCAGAAATTTTCTCCTGACTATATAATTATAGGCCAAAGATTGCCCGGAGAGGATATTCAACTATTTAGTACTAAAGGATGAGAAGAGCCGCTAAACCAGAAAATTTAACACTTTTGTCTCAAGTTGGTTTGGATGAATCAGATTCCTTGAAAAGGAAACTGATTATAACAGCCTATGAGATAGATAACAGCCTATGACAATCTCTCTCTCTCTCTCTCTCTCTCTCTCTCTCTCTCTCTCTCTCTCTCTCTCTCTCTCTCTCTCTCTCTCCAATCTCCAATTTCTATTAAAGAAGAGAGGAAAAAAAGAATACATATGCACATACCGAAAAACATCAACAAAAAACAAGATGCTGCTTGATCTCATATAAATATCTCTTTTTGTATTTTGTTTTATTATTTTACCATGATTTTCAAATTGAATTACACAATTCCGTGATTCCCAACATGGTTTAATGAATGGCCCTTTCAACCAAGCAAGTGATTGGGCCATTTTATGACCACCACTCAATTTGCACAACTAGCAACTACCTACATGCAGAAAGATGAATATTGGGAATGTGAACAAATACAATAGAGAAAGGAGTGACAGTAATAAGTTCTGATGAATTAACCTTCATAGGTTCTAAGGGAGGAATCTCTCCAGTTGAATTCACAATCAAAGCCTTACCATTTAGAAGCATCGTTTGGCTGTGCAGATCACCATTCATGGCAGTTAAATGAAATTCCTCCCTGCTGATTGCAATAGTTTTCTTAGCTCTATGCGTCTGATCAGGTTTTCTTCTTGGATGCCTTGGATGCCATCGGCGTTTTGAAACTTTACTAATGTCAGAGTCAGTAGTAACATGGAGTTGAACCGTGGTGTTGCTGTCCAGGTTGATCAACAACAATGTGATCCCTGCCTGTAATAATTGAAAGCAACATTTATAATTATGAATTTTCAAGCATAACTCAAGTGAAAGTAGAATGACCCTACATACAGATTGTTTTGCACAATGTGCATATGCCCGCACATTCTTTGTCCCTGTGAAATTTGTTGATAGAACATTTCTTCCCATTAACCGATGCCAAAGAAGCGCACTGCAGCAATGGAGCAGAATATCAGTTACGTAACCACTGTGTCATTTGGTCAGCTTGCTCTTTATCATCTGTTAAGCAGCAGAGTCTACAAAAGTTCTCAAATTACAAGAAAGTTGAGGTCTGAGAGGCATGTTGGAGATGTATCAACAGTTCTATTGAGGAAAATGAAACTTAATTTGTGTTGTTCATTTTCTAGCAGTATTTAAATTTCTATTACTTTAGTTCAAATGCATTTGAATTGTGTAAGGATGTTTTCCAACGTCTTATACATTTATTAACGAAGAAAGTATACCATAATACATTTTCCAAGAACATTAGAGTACGGACATATATGTAAGCTGGGTTTTCCAGGTTTCAAGTATCCTTGTCCAGAGGACACAGGTATAATAAGCATCAAGGTAACATGTATGCTTGCTTCATCGCCTTATCAGGCTGAAACACAGCCCTGTTTTGGTTTTCAATCTTTTCTTTCTAGATAATACAATCAATCCACAAAATGCAAAATGGATTTGGACTAAATAAACAGACTTGGTGCAAAATTATAAGTTGTCTTGAGCTTTTAAACACTTCGAATTAGAGTCATCAATTAACAACTGATCATTGGTTCAAAGGGCTGTTAATGATATGTTACCATTAACCCTCATTCCAAAGGACAAATACAAGTGTCAACTGCTACATGTCAGCAACCGAAATGAGTATGTAGGAATTCTATACATTGTATTTCATAAAACTACACTTGGCCTTTCTCCAAACCTAGGACAAAAAAATTGTTGGAACTAAAGAAGTTCTTGATTTTGTTGTATTGCAAGGTATCCCTTAAGATATTAACGTATCTATATTTTTTCTGTAAAAAGAACAAAACAATAAAGCTGAATTTTAAGAATTTGGTCTCAATTTTGGAGTAACCTCTACTCGTGCTTTCCATTTCAGCATGAAGAGTGTCAAATGTGAGCATGAGTTGTCTTAAACATAGTTCCTCAAGCCAGAATTTGGAAATAAAAAAGAAGAGAATAGAACCTATAATAATCAGGATTCGGTTTGAAAGTGGAAGTGTTGAGAAGACCATAGTTTCCTCCAACTAAGCTTTGTCTGCAATACGTCTTAGTATCATATTTTGATGCCATGCCCAGCTGATCCAAGTACCTGACAGTGAAATACACAATCAAGTCTGAATGAAAGATCTCTTAGACCCCAAAAACCACAAAATAATTGAAGCCACCTTACCAGAAACTGAACACAAAAGCATTGGTAACAAGGTTATGACCACTGTTGTAAGCCCCTCCTGCCTCACCCACCCATGCAGTGGCCGACGTCGAAGAAGTTTTAAGAATGGTTTGGAGGCTGCTAAATGTTGACACCTCCCCATCAAGATAATCCGGATTGAGAATCTTTTCAACAAGATGGTCATCATTACCTGGAGCAGTTGAATAAAGACCATCACGTTACACAAGTTGCCAAAATTTGCAGAGAGTTCAATAACATCACTTCCATGACATTCCATTTCCTGATGCCACCATTTGTGGATCCAACAAATGTGTCCCACATCCAAGCCATGCATCAGAGTGCAGCACTTCACTAAGTTCATGGGATGCCCTTTGCAAACAGGCTCTATATGTACATAAATCACAGATGTGACATAGCATGGGCAAGAAGAATAGCCAACGGCCTATTCTTCAAGCCGAAAGCCTAAGGATTATCTGTCTAGGTCTCACACCAAAGACAAAAATTCAACTTATTGGGAAAAGAAAACTGAAATCTCAATTCAATAATAATGTAGTCTATCTTATGAGAAGGGATTATATCTATTTATAACTAAACTACTCTCCAAATAAAAAAACAAAATAGTTCAATCCAAATAAAAAGTCCTAATTAAAATATAAAAGTAATTTCTAAAACTTAAGAAAACAACTATTACTAATAAAGCGACTACTATTAATCAATTGTTAGTGCCGGGCTTTAGACTTGGGCCTGCAGGTATAAACTTTCAAATGTGGCCCATTAGTTTGACTCACATCAGCTCGCCCCGGTTTCGAAAAACTCGACTTCTGCTAGTTGTTAGGGCCTAAGAAGCCTAGTTAAAGTGGGAAACTAAAAATATTGGAAACCTAATCCTAATTATAACTCTTTTCGAAATTTTAGGAAACTAATGACAGAAAAAAAAATTCCTAAATCTACTTGGGCCCCACACATGTGCTTGAGGCCTATCTGCATCATAAATTTTTATCAAGAATCCTCATTTTCCATACTGTGGGAGCCTACTGGGTGAGGGACCAGCTGGTGTTGCACCTCTGTGAATCCTTTTTTTTGGATTTAACACATATGACAAGAAAAATGGGCATGGAAAGAGCACGCTAAAAGACATGAAACTAATAAACAAACAAAAAATACCTGGACCAAGATTGTATATGTGATGGGTAATTACATCCATTGAACTTGGCGATGTTTTATAAATGAATTCCTTGAACCAGTTTGCATCGAACCCCCCTCCTGGTGCAAGTATGAGTGGCTTCACTTTGATGGCCCTATAGTAATCATTAACTATGGAGTGGAGGGAAATCACATCAGCAGCATATTGATCTGCTCCAATTCTTGCTCCAACTCCATTACCACTCAATTCGTTACCTGATAGCAACTAGCCTTTTAGGGTCTAAAGACAGTTAAACTAATGGAGACACAATACAAGAGATTTGATTTAATGCAAGGCTTTCAATTAAAAAGTTTCAGCAAAAATACAACCATGATTTGGAAAATGATGGATGTCCAGGAGACTAGTATCTGGAAGTACTTTAAAACATCTATGCAGTGGAGGCAAAGATAAATGGCCTGGATCACTTAAGTAGAGGAGCCTTGATAACAGAGTACTGGTTCAGTCTCATCTCACATCACTAGAAGAATTTGGCTTGGGAAAGCTTTGAAGTTCATACTATAACTAGTATTATGTTGTAACCAACTGGAAATGCCCCTTTAAGGAATCCGTACTTCCCTTTACATCAATACAAATAGATTCCTTTGGATAGACAGAACCATTTAAGCTTCTTGTATGTAACATTTTTATAGAGCACTACCCCACTGCATAAGGCATTATCTAGGGATTTAACATCATCTCTATAATCCCTTGTTAAAATGGTTGGTTTGAGTTTTGTTTTTAGTCCAATGTTGTAAGAGTGAAAAAAATTTACCAAGTTCCCAGCCATGGATAGTGTAGCCCTTATTGACGGTGTAACGAATAAGTGAAGCTGCATTGGTGTAGTCCCAAGGTCCTCCTAATGAGCCATCTGGCAAAGGCACCCTCCCATTCAGTGCATTTAACCCGAAAATAACCTCGGCGCTGAAAAGAAATGCAATGGCAGGAATGAATGTTGTCTACAGAAACAAGCATTTAAACAACAGAAAAAGGTCCATAGTCCATGGATTGTGGTCTGCAAATCCCCATTGGTAGCAAGTGATGGATGGACCAGTGATTTGGGGACTTTCATTGGAGAAGTGTTCAAACCATCCCATGTAATGTATTTGAATCTCCCAAACGTATAACCAAGAGGAGGCTGACAACTACAGAGTCTCATGGAGGACCAAAAGATCAGAAAAACAGAGTCACAATCATGGTTCAAAATAGCGGCCTCATTATCGGCAATAATGGTTGAGGCACTACGCTATTTTGAAAATAACAGCGCTATGGTCTAAAAATTAGTAGAGTCAAGCAATTTTAATTTAAAAACTATTATACCTATTTATTCTCCTCAATAGCCTTTCCTAAAGATGTATCTATCCTTATATGATTCCAAATCACTAAAAAAATACAAAATAGGCCCCTACATCATATTAAAAAAATTTTAATCACTTAAAAAATTCAAACTGCTACACTGCTATGTATCACTTGCCATGTAGCATTTTGGCCATTGGCCGCTACGCCCACCATAACCGTTATTTTGATCATTGGTCACAGTCAAATAAATATGACATTACAGCGATAAATATGTACCGTTTTGGTGCAATAGAAAAAATGAACCCATTGCTTTTGTAATACATCAATTTATAATCAAGAGATAGTACCAATTCAAGGAAAAAATAAATATTTGAAGAGATGGTATAGCGTACTTGGTCTTTTGGAAGAAACCATTGAGTTCATCCCATCTAGACATGGGCAAACAACCTTGCGTAAAACCAAACATCTCAGAGGTGTTTCGTCTGAATGAATTACAAGGTTGTGGAGGATCACCGGTATCATAAATGACCTTATCTTGCAGAGTCCCTCCTAATCGAACTTTGAGAGGAGAAAATGCTGTAAAACCATCAAAGTTTTCCGAATTAATAAAATAACAAAAAAAAGTTTAACCCAAGTTTTTTTATCATGAACAAAAACCAAGGACTGGTGATGCTGAATTAATGGAGCAAAAAATAAATAAATAAAACCCCACTGTCCATACCTTTGACTGCGTTTATCAAAATGGGGTTGTTAAGATCCTGCATGAATAAAATATTGAAATATGTGAATTCAAAAGAGAACTTTCAATATTTTCCATTAACTCTACGACCAGCTCATGTTAATAATAAGAAAAATAACAATCACTCGTATTGGAGCAATAAATATTCAACAAGAATTATAATTTCATCCTACAGTTCAACTTCAACAATCTAATTTGAAAGAAGCATTTCTCAAAACAGAAAATCAAGCAAACACTGAACAAGAGGTGGAAAAAGAAAAAAAAACATTTGAAAAATAATCCAAAGGTTAGCATTTAGGTTTTAAAACATTGTGATATTTTTCATCAGAGAAATACTGAAAAGTGATAATTCTTGAACCATAGAAGCAAATTAATAGAGTGAAAAGACAACATTGTACGGCAGTAGCGAAATCAAACCAACCAAAAATATGATCCTAAACAATTAAAATACAAGTTTTGAGAGAAATAATTTAATGAAAAGCCTAAGTTTATCAAACTGTCTTCAATGAATAAACACAACCAGAACAAAAACAATTAAGAAAAAAAATGGAAGAATGAACTAGTTGAAGTAGGGGACCCATTTGAATAATAGACAACACATTGCCAAAATCAACAGTCTTCATGAGCCTTATCAACCAAATTATAGAGACTTGTGTTATGTATGATACATCCGAAATTAATATGCCTCTGAAAACTGTGGTTAGAACAGAACCTAACTTATTCTTCTGACCATTTGGGTCACATGGAAGTAAATCATTAAAAAAAATGGAAATGGAAATCAGAAAAAGCCTCTGTTAGGTTGCGATGTGACTATACCCAACTCTTCCATGCCAAGTCAGTATCAATTAATTAGTTCCTTCTAATAGTCAGGGGAGGAAAAGGCAGAAAAACAATATCCCAGAAAATAAGACCCTCTTTTCTTCTGTTTGAGATACATTCTGGAATGGGTAGCCATTCATTCGACTGATAAAAAGCACCTGCCATTTGGGCTACATACAAATAAGCCCTCAGACCAACAAATCCAACACTAAAAAGAAAGACACCCAGAACCAAATCTACTCCTATGTCATCTCCAGCAATCAAAATCACAAAACAGACACTTTCCAAAACAAGGAATCTGTATTATATATTACAATTAGGAATTATGATAATATTACCAGATTGAGAAGGGAAGCAAGACCCCAGCTGCAGGTCCCATAATCACACTTCTCAGGAGGCCACCAATCCAAAGTAGCACAAATAAAATCACTGTCTATTCTTCCAATGGCAATACTACCATTGATATGAACATAGCCTTCAACCACACCAAATTTCAGGTTGCTGGTTCTGTTTCCTGGTGACTGACAGAGCACCCCAACAGAGCTCCAAACTAAAACAGAGACCAAACAGCACAAACCCTGGTAAAAAAGACTCATCTTGGGATTCAAAAAATGGCAGGGGAGTAGGATTTACAAGTTTTGAATTGAAGAAAAGAGAGAAAAGGGGCCTGGAAAAGCACAATGTCGTAAAATGAAGAGAACCCAATGGAGGAAAAGTCAGGTATATGTTGGAGGATAGAAAAAGAAGGCCATGAGAGAGAGAGACTTGTTTGAAGTTTGAAGCTTGGTAGGAATCTTTGTTGCCTTGAGATGGGGTTTGCATTTCAGTAGCTATCATATTGGATTTAAGATAGGGAGCGTGTGTGTTAAAATAATGCATGGTTTGGTGAGGTGTGGATGTTTCAGTGCGCTTGCTTTTTTCGGATGCAATTAATGTTCACTTGTATTATTCAAAAATGAAGGGAAAGCTCGTGCGTCGCATTGCATGGGACCCAAAAATAGGAGCTTAGGATAAGGATATGAGAAAACATAGAGAGTTCTATTATTATTTTTTATTTCTAAATAGCCCCTGTGATTTTAGTATTTAAAACCTAATGAAAAAACTCATGCTATTAAATGAGCCTCAAAAATAGAAGGTTAACTAAGTCAAGGATAAAGACAAAGGAAGGTTATTTTATTTTATTATTATTTTTTATATGCCCTCGGAGGTTTTTTTTTTTTTTTTACAAATAAGTTCTATGGTGTCAGTATTTTTTTTTTTTTCACTTGGTTGATCCAATAGCTAAGAGATAGGAAGTTAAAGGCGCAGGGGCCTTATCCACAAGGCTAGTCCATTATTCCCTCTATGGCTTCAGTATTTAAACTCAAGGGAAAGCTTAAGATAAGGATAAAAGAAAAGGATGGAGTTTTTTTTATATGCCCTAGGGTTTTTCAGATTTACAAATAGCCTCTTTGGTATTAGTATTTAAAACTTACTGGGGAACTCTTTTCTCGCATTGCATAGGCTCTAAAAGTAGAAGTTTAACATAAAGATAAAAGAGAAATAAATAAACATCATCTTCTAGATGTTTTTACCAAAAAAGGGAAAATAAATAGTAATTTTTCATATATAATCCTAGTTTTTTTTAATATATAATCCCAGGGTTTTGCTGGTTTACAAATAGCACTCATGGATTCAATATTTAAAACTAAGGGGAAAGTTCTTGTCACACATTGCATGGGAAGATGAGGATAAAAGAAAAAAATAAATTCTAAACCACCCTGCATTTTTCAAATTTACAAAGAGGCCCATAGTTTCAGTATGTAAAACCAAGGGGAACTCTTGCCTATGTGCCAAAAATAGAAGTTTATGATATGGATAAAAGAAAAGCAAGAATGTTTTATATGCCACTCCCAAGGTTTTCCAAATTTACAAATAATCACTGTAGCTTCAATATTTAGTTATAGATCCTTACTTATTCATTTTAATACGTTATATCTCCCCAAACAAACTTATAAATAGCATATAAATTCTAATTATTCCAAACGACCTTATTTTCTTTCTTCTTTTACAAGTGGCCAGGCCCTCTATTGATCTAAAAATATCAGTCACCCACCTTGACTTGCAATTGAGAACCAATTTTTTATTGGTTGATGATTTTTCTTTTCAAGTGGTTTGTTTAAAAGCATGAGAATTTTCTTTAATGATCTGATATAGATTAAATTAAAGGTACTAATTTTACTTACGGTGAGTTGGTTTTAATGATATTTTTGCATTATCACACTAAATTTAATCCAAACGAAGGGGGTTTTATGATTGAGGGTAAAATACCATGAGTACTATCAATTGAAATCAATAAGGGGCAATGATGGCATAGACTTTTATACAAATCACACAAAATTTGATAAAATTGTGATAGAATAAAATTGGATTGAAATACAGAGAACTAATAAGGTAGTTTTATGCAATAACACATAATCCAATTAAACTTTTTCAATATCACAAAAAGGTACCAATACAAAGAACATTTGGATAAAATTTTCAACTTTCCACAAAGCAGAATTATCCATTAAATGGTGGCCATGTGAAAAAAAAAATTATCTAAAATCATTCACTCTACCGTACTAGGTCAAATAAAGCCTTTTGAGCTAAGTCATGACCAGCATCATACACATAGAGTGCAAATATTTTGATACTATTTGGATGAATTCCTAATAATATTGTGATTTTGAACTCTTGAGGATGTCAAATCTGAAGATTTGAAAACAACATAAAAGTAGAGATTCATATTAAAGGCGATTTTAGAGCTTCTTGAAAACCATATATGTAAATTTGGTCAAGTTCACAGATTTTTTTTATTTCAACCTACGCAATAAAAGTCGCATCTAAAAATTTTGACTCACATTTGTTGATGTGTCATGTCACTCTTGCAAGCAACATCACGGTAAGTACTGACAGCCAGCTCATTGCTAGTCTTGCACACACGTAAAAACTTTTGGGCGACTCAATGACAATGTATGCAGAATCTAACTTTGTGCAGAGGCTCCGGCGTCATAGGTAGAGTACATCCATAGATTAATCTGATTGAACCAGTATGATCGCTCTTTTTTTTTTTTTTTCTGTTTTCCTTCTAAGGAGAAGACTACTGACTCATTGAACAGTCATCCTTAAAAAGAAGAAGCCGCCTTTTGATAAACACTTACCTACTGACCACCACCCAACAGCCTTTCCCATTGCATGTAAATAAGAAAATTTGTTTGTGCCCCTAATAATTAGTTCTCTGCTGTTCAAAATCGAGTGCCTTTCGAGCTTAGGGCCAAAAGCTCATATGCTGGGTTCAGTGGAAAAATTCACCTTCCTCTCCAAATGAATTTTAGGTTTTGGATTAAAAAATTGCTAATGGTCAATTTGTTTGGATGGGATTGTCTTCTCATGAACTAATGGTAAAATGGGAGAAATATTAAAATGGCCTTGGTGGAGAAATAAGTGGACCATGAATTTTTTAGGATTTAATTTCGTAGGATAATGGTCATTTGTTAATGTTCTCTACTGTTTCTTCAGTTGTAGCCACTAGATAAATTTAATTCTTTGCGAACAATGAGAAGGATAATCCAGTAGTTCGTAGTCATATTCTCTAATCCTATGCTTTTTTTTTCTTTTTTTCCTTTTTTGGCATATGCAAATGGTCTTCTCCTAACCATCTCGTGGGGTTCACTCACATATCAATCAAGTCTTTTAAGGTTACAAACATCTTGGCTAGTAAAGAAAAGAAAAAAAAAAAAAAAATCCATGCATACAAATGGCCTTAAGTGACAAATAGCGGTTTTACCAAAAAAAGAAAAAGTAACAAATAGAGAAAATTTTGATCCACCTTATGATAGGTTCTTGTCATTTATTAACCTTTTACCTCCGCAAAGCCGATCATTTTGATTTTACTATTAGAATCCAATTAATTGTGCTATAACTCTTTCATTAGATCCACCTCGACCTACTAATTAAGGATTGATCTTTTTAACGTTTGGTTTTGGCTCAGGTACGTAGCATTTCGACCCAATTAATAAAATTTTTAGGTTCCAATTGAGCCTATCCTCAGTTCCACCTACATGTAAAGTGTCCTAAAAACCTATCCTTAGTTCCACCTATATATAAAATATCCTAAAAATCATAGCAAATGAGGTCGGTCCTTCTTTTATTTAAAATTTTTGTACACTATTCTACGGATTCTTTTCAACAACAAAAAGAGTCAATGGCTACTAGACTAATATCAGGCAGATAAATAGAAAGAAAGGTGTATTCTCCTCCTCTTCTTCTTCTTCTTCTTCTTCTTCTTCTTTTTCTTTTTTTCGAAAAAATGAAAAGAAAAGAAAGTTGAAAGGGGTACCGGATTTAATGTTTAGGATCTATTTGCTGCTGTCTTATTTTAAACAGTGGGGACCACCAAAAGAACAGTTCATGAGCACCTACTTGACCAAGTGTATGGTGGATACGGTGGAAGGTGGGGTCTATGGCATCAAATCATTTCTAATTCCCCTCTGCTATGATTTAGTAGGAAAGAAGATAACCCTTTAAATGTCTTTATTTATCTGCATTTTGGGTTGCATTTGGTGAAGGCCTACCAAAACCACCAAAACCCTCATTTGGTCAACAAGGCACATGGTGTGGGGGGACATGTACACCCAAAACTATTCATTCATATGCAATTCCGTATTTGGCCTTGTTCTCAGTAGACAAGTGGGGGAGCTTACGATAAAAAAATGAAATCTAATGCCAGTCATCAGATGAGACAAATTAAGATATTGTAGACAAAGGTCAAGCCCATTGTTTTGAAAGAGATAAGATCATCATTTCATCATTCTGTTTGGTCTTTATATGAAAGGAGAATAGTGAGGGATCATTAAGCAACCTTTGATGGCTCCAGCTCTTGCTTATACTCTTTGTAAATAGTCCTAATTGTCACAGGGCAACACATAAAAATGAAAACGACAAATGAAATATACCCGTCACTGTGACATATAAGGTGGCATTGTTGTTAATTTTGTTGCTAATGACAGAGTTATTGTGATTTTAAAATTTTGGACTTATCTTGGGTCAATAAGTACAAATAACTTAAATGAGATTTTGCATTATAGGAAGTGCACAATTCTAATATTTAGGAGCTGTTTGTGCAGTGGCAATATCCATGAAAAAGGTAAGGAGACAATTCTAAATCCGGTGGTGTCTTCCTTCGCTTGGTGCAAAAAGTGAAATGCGTTGGAAAAACTGGCGCTTCTTATTTTCACAGCAAAATCCTCCTAGCGAGGATTTAGATTCCTACCATCATGGGTAGTAAATGAATTCTCCGAAAGAGAAAATGCATGGCTTCCACTTCCACGCATTTAGCAAATGCATTTTTATAGAGTTTTAAAGCAAATATTCTAAAAAAAGAAATTCTTATCATGAACAATTGTCACTATAATTTGATTTTTCAGTAGTTTGGCACAACACCTTCATGCATAGATAGATATAATTTTGGAGTTCTTTTTTGTCCCCAATGCCAGGAAAGCCTTTTTTAAAGGGTGGGACGGGTTGAGAATTGCTCTTCCAAGCCCACACAAATATTGTTTTTCAGGGGGCGCGGAATCTTGCCGCAAAATTTCTCTTCCATACCCGTTCAGTAATAAATTTCCAAGAACACGGGATTACAGCACTACATTTTTTTTCGGTAGAAAATAGCATTGCGTTAATAAGCCCTAAACAAAATCCCTTGAATGTAATAAAACTTGCTATATCAAAATACCTAGAGCAGGTTTTTTTTTTATTTTTGTTATTACATTTTTTTTAGTAGAAAAAGGACTCAAATTTGGGCACGACATGCTTACGAACTCATCCGTTGTATATGCTTATTTATTTTATTTATTAGCAAAGTAATGGTGAATAAAAAGTCAAATAAATTTATTATCGAAGAAGTAAAGTTCTTTTTATTAGTAAAGTAACCATTTTTTTTCTTTTATTTATTTTTAAAGGACTCTACTTGTAAGATTTTTTGGAGGTTGGTAAAGTAAAAGTGAAATTTTTGTTAGGGGGAACTTTACTTTCCCACTCTTTCTTGGCCAATCAAACATGGGATGATAAAATTTTTTTGGTTGGCATTATTTCACCATACTTTTTTACTTGACTACATCTAAAGAAGCTTAAAATTTTAATCAAATTTTAACCAGAGAAATGATCTTATGTTGCGCCCCCCCCCCCCCCCCCCCCCCCCCCCCCCCCAAACAAAAAAGAAAAAAACTTTATACAAAAAGTGATATGCGCTATTAAATTGATCATGCATGAAGTATATAGGATGTTTGCTACAAATGATCTTCGGTTGATACTAAATATGATACTTGTTGGCAGTAACTCAGCTAGTAAGGTGAAGAGCCACCAACATTCCTCTTAAGGAGTTAGAGAGGATGGTTTCGAGTCTAGTGTTCCTTTGTCCACTGAAGACTGTAAAGTGAAAAAATACCACATACAATAGAGATGGATAGCTCTCTCAACATGAGTTGGAGCTGATTTCTACACTCCTTTTTTTAAAGGCAATGATACAATAAGATAAAGAAATATATCAATTACATAAATTATGCAAAATCTTCATTGTTGCATTCACCGTGTCTATGATCCCTCCTGACTTGTATATGACATCCTTTTGTTGCCATGATTATTTAAAAGATTGTCTTTGTCAACTGTATTACTTTCGTAGCTCGTGGGCCCTATCTTAATTGTATTGATTTGAGATGAGATTGATCCTTTTACACCTCCCCTCACAGTGGGCCGAGGAAACGACGTAAGGCCTAGTTTGGAAGTAATCATCAGGAATTGTTGCCCAGGTAAGGGTTTTGTAAAGATGTCTACAACTTGGTTAGGAGAGGAGACAGATTTAGTGACAAGCAAACCCTATGCTACTTTTTCACATACAAAGTGATAGTTTAACTCTATATGCTTTGTGCGAGCATGAAAAACAAGATTGACCATAAGATTTAAAGTAGAGATATTATCACAACATAAAACTAATGGCTTGGCTAAGTAGATCCCAATGTCTCGAAGAAAAAATAGTAGCCATTTGATTTCTGTAGTTGCAGATGCCATGGCATAATATTCAGCCTATGTGCTTGAATGAGCAATAGTGGGTTACTTTCTAAAACTCTATGAAATGCAATTACCTCCAATGTATATGCAAAATCCTGTTGTTGATCACTGGCTAAATGAACAACTAGCCCAATTTGCATCCAAGAAACCATAGAAAACAATTGGATTATTAGCAAGTAGATGAATTCCATGATTTAAGGTCCCACTAAGATATCAAAGAATTCGTTTTACAAGTTCGAAATGAAATTCTGTGGACTGATGCATGTATTGACAAACATAATTAATGCAAAAGGCAATATCAGGTCAAGTAAAGGTTAAATACTGCAACTCAATAACAATACTTCTGTAGAATAGAGGATCAGGAAATGATTTGTCCTCTTATTGAGAAGAACTTAATTTTGTCACCATTGGGGTAGCAATTTGCTTGCACCCATTTATTTGAGCATGAGTTATCAAATCAGTAGCACATTTTGCTTGATTGAGAAATAGATCACCCTTGAATCTATGTACTTCAATGCTGAGGAAGTAGTGTAAGGGCCCAAGGTCTTTCATGGAGAATTCTTGACCCAATAAATAAGTCGCTGAAAAATTGTAGGGTTATCTCCTGTGAGAACAATGTCATCAACATATAAATGGAGAAGAAGAGTACCCCTTTCATGATGACAAATGAAGAGTGATGTATCAACATAGCTGCATATGAAGCCAGGAGATAGTAAAAATAGACTAAATCTATCAAACTAAGCTCCAGGTGGCTGTCGAAGTCCATATAAGGCGCGCTTTAGGTAACAAATATGATTGGGCCTATTGCTATCTTTGAACTCTAGTGGTTGCTCCATATATACTGGATCACTAAGTTTGCCGTGTAAGAACGTGTTCTTAACATCCAACTGTCAAATGTCTGAATTACAAGCCGATGCAATTGTGAAAACGATGAGAATAGTAATTGGCTTAGTGATAAGTGATAATGTTTCATTAAAGTCAACACCAGGAACTTGATTAAAACCTTTTGCAACGACCTGAGCTTTTAAGTGTTCAAGGGTACCATTAGATTTAAGTTTTGTTTAAAAAATACCATTTTAAATTTCATCAGCTAGCCATTGCTACCAAAACCTCAATGTGTTTGTAGAGGTAGCGAAAATACTTTTCCATATTCTCCATCAGGTAGAGCCCATTCCTCAATACTTCCTCTCAGGTGGAACCTTATCTGTCTACTTTTGGAGACTTATTTTTTTTAACATCGAGTCGTTCATCTTAGGATTTGAACTCACGACCAGTTGGCTGTGATACCATAAAGTGAAAATACCATAGACAATAGAGATGAATAACTCTCTCAACGTGAGTTAGAGCTGATTTTGCACTCCTTTTTTTATAGGCAATGATACACTAAGAAAAGGAAATATATCAATTACATAAATTATGCAAAATCTTCATTGTTGCCTTCACCATGTCTATGATCTATTCTTACTTGTATATGACATTCTTTTGCTGTCATGATTATTTGAAAGATTGTCTTTGTCAATTGTGTTGCTTCCATAGCTTATGGGCCCTATCTTGATTGTATTGAATTGAGATGAGATTGATCCTTCTACAGATTGAAGAGAAATTAAAAATAAAAAAACTAATGGTTGAAAGATATTTGTGTCACTTTGAGATTCATCCTTCTATAGACCGAAAATAAATAAAAAAAAAGTAATGGTTGAAAGATTTTTGTGTCACTCTCTAATAAGGGGGTGGTGTATGATATAGCCCTACTGTTATCAGAATGGACAAAAGTTCTCATCAACACCATGCCGGAGGCGAGAACAAGGTGTTGCTGATTTGGTTGGTACCCCATTTCTCACCTTAAGTGCCTTCGATCATGGAGTTTCTCTTCGTTCAAAGAAAACTTCTTTACCAATTGCTGGGGCTTATCTTTTTGCAAGAGCAGACTCCTTTATTCTTAAATTGACATTGGACAAACACAATGAAATAGAGACAACATGCACCACTAGTTTATTTACGTAATCCTTACCCTGGAAAAGGAATCTTAGAGAATAGATTATAGTCTTCGGTTTGTTCTAAAGTGCAAAAATTTGCAAAGTTGGAAATTTATTTTTGATGAAGTGACTGACTTTCTTAATCCCCCTTAAAAGAAAGCATGGGTCGTAATTGGTCAAATTGACCTCCATATGCAACCCAGATTCATGTACCCCATACCAGACTCATGAATTTACTTGGGTTAAGAATTTCAACCCAAGCCGGATTGCAGATTCATGTGAACCAAAATCCGACCTGGAAGGTAGAACTTGAAAGGCTCAACAAACTTGAATTATGAATCGGTTTGGGTCGATCTAGCAGGTTAAAGTTTAATGACTTGGGTTCAGTTTGCAGGACAAATAGCAAATAAATGTTCAAGTTGAACTCAACCAATTTGTTAGGTAGTTTGAAGTGTTAACCCTCAATTCCAACCCTGAATTACTGGGATAGTTTCGGTTGGGTTGACAGGAATTGCCATCTTTAAATTTTCTCTCTTTTCTTCCCCCTTAACTACTAGCTATCCCTTTATTCTCAATTAATGCCACCCTTAAATTAAAGGCCAAAATGAAATCAATTAAAACTGAATTACACAAATTGAAAAAGACGTTGGAGACTCTAGAGTCCATTTCCATGATCTTAATCATAGTTTAGATGATATATAATCCTCATTTTGATTTGAAGTGCAGACTCATGGCTCATGAGACCTAATATTTAGGCCGGCCCCCACCATCTGTTGCTCTGTCTGGTAGTTCATCATCCTTAGCCAATCTTTAACTTGTCACTCAAGCCAAACAATCACCAGATCGTTTTCATAGCTCTGACCTTCCATCCTCCTTAACAGAAGGTATGACAGAGGAACTGCGCCTGCCCACTAAAAATGAAAATGGTCATTCGAAGTTGTTACGGGGTGGTTCGGTTATTAAAGATAAGATGGACCCTTTTTTGGACACAGCTGTTGTCTCTCTTGCTGGTTAATAATTAGATATGAATCCATCCATTACTTCAAACGGATGTATAGAATATACCAACTTGTCAGGGACAAAAGGAAAGTGGTTTTCCTGGCTACAAAAAGATGGATACATGCATTCATCCAGAAAATGCTGATGGCTACCAATCGCTGCATGTTAAGTATATTCATAAAGTTAAAACAGATTTTCTGGCATGAGCATGATGATGGATGGTGAATGGATTGATGGATACTAAGATGGAGACACACAGCGACTTATGGTTGGATGGATATGTAGAATAGAATCTTGCTCTACAGTCTGTGGCTGATGTCCCTCGGGCTGGGCCCACAGTGGATCCTCTCCTAAGGTCACAAAAGGGCCCCTGAACTGCAGGGGGTTTATACACGAGGATTTTCTGACAAATATTTGTTACGTTGGAATTTCTGACATTGACGCGGTAATTTTCCCCTTGAAATATCAAATGTTGAGTTTTCAAAGCCCCAATTCTTAATTTCAACCCATCTCAAAGGTCACAAGTCGCCTTTGGAATTCTTAGAACTCTAGCATTTTAACTTTTTATGTTAGGAGGACTTGAAATTCCGCATGGAAGATAATATTTTAAGAATTTCATATTCCCCAAATAAGAATTCTTTCAAAAGAACACAGCTTTAGTGTGTGTTTATAAATGAGGAATTCTAAAGAATGCCCCACTTTAAAAGAGGTGTTTTTGTTCCTCTTTTAGCATTTAATAAAAGCATAACAAATAAGGAAATCATTTAAGTCACCATTAAAGGGGCATTTCTACAATTCTGCCGCCCTTCTTTCTTTCAACCTCTTCTTTAATTTTTTTGGACAAGGCCCCACTAAATGGTTTTAAGGATGGTCATTCAATGAATGGATCTTATTAATATTAACTTATAACTGCTCTCCTGTTTTTATGAATTTGGAATATGCAGAGGAGTGAAATCCCTTCTTGTAAGGGTGATAGGTACGTCCCTTATTTTTAGCACATAAGGATTTGGTTGTTTTAGGAAGATTAATCATAAGATTTGCTACAATTATGGAGAATCAATCTCTACACTTTTGAATAGGAAACCTAAAATTTTAAAAAATGACAACTATCATTAAATGTCATGGGCGAAAAAACTAGGAGACGTTCTCTACAAAAACTCTCGCTGGTTTTGGGTTTGAAAGTTTTGTTTTCTTCTTCTAAAACATGCCCTTGCATTTCTTAATAACGTCATGATTTGCATTAAATGGGATGATGTGTGTTGCATTATGATAGATCTAAAAAAGGGGAGTAAAGCCTGGGCATCATATAGTGTTGCTATATATATATATATATGAGATATATATATATATATATATGAGAATGTTAGTATGAATCTTTCCCTTACCATAGGTGTTAGTATGAATCTTTACCTTACCATAGGTTAAGGGACACTTACATAGATTTCCTTATTTGAACATGAATATTCCTCTTTTGCAAAAGACTATATGTGGCTTGCTTTTCTACTTTTACATATGAATATTTTTTTAATATGGAAGTGCTCATCACTTTATGGTGAGGGAAGGTTGCATACTAATATTCATATAGGGTAAGCCACTCCTAAGCTCAAGCTTACATAAGAAATTTTGTAAGACCTAACCCTTAAAGCCTACCTTTGGTCCATTTAAATGGACCAAACACATGACCTCCATAAATTGAACATGTCCACTAATTTTTGGTCAATTCCAAATTTACTGGATCATTAGATCAACTATGCACCGATTTGAATGAATTGTTGACGATTAAATTTTTGAATCCCATATGAAGATAATAAAAACCATGGTTGGAATTATTTTTTTGCAAAGAGGAAGGTCCTAGGAGTACTTCAAATCCCCCCATCCCCATCCCCATCCCCATCCCCATCCCCATGTGATTCCTAGGTAGGCTCCATAAGCACGAGTCACACACTTGAACTTCAAGCTTAGGAGAGGGGCATATATATATATAGAGGAAAATATTACTATGCATCATTCCCTCACCATGTGGTGAGGGACAAATGTACGTTTGGAAAGATTCATGCACAAAAAAGGAATAGTCATTTATGATATAATGAAAAAAAAAATTCTTCATATGTTAAGAGGGAAAACCACATGATTATCCCTCACCATATAGTGAGGAAAGGATGCATAATATTCTCCCACATATATATAACCACCCCCCCCCCCCCACCACATATATATGGAAAATATATGGGAAATGGTAGTATGCATCCTTCCCTCACCATAGGGTGAGAGATGCTTACACAGCTTTTCTTTTTTATATATGAGTAGTTTTCTTTTTTATATACCTTTTTATCTTTTGCACATAAATATTTTCAATTATGCAAATGTCCCTCACCCTATGGTGAGGGAAGAATGCATACTAGCATTCCCACATATATATATATATATATATCAGTTATAGAGTGTTGAGACCCAACCCTCAGTAGAGAAAAATAGACCTAAAGAGGTGGTATAGCCCCTTAGTGAAGAAGTGAATAGACCTTAGGAGAGGTAACACGGGTCTGCTAGTGATGGAAAAGGTGTTTGCCCCAATTTGAACTTTGGCAAGCAGGTAAAAACTTACACATTTTACTAGTGAGGTAAGGGCATCTCCAACGATTACTTCAAATATGGAGATGTCAAAATCAATTTGAAGATTTATGTGGCAAATTTGACATTTAAAATTTGCATCTTCAACTTATGCAACTTCAACAAAAATGTCAAATTTATTATTTTATTATTTTTTTACCTTTAAACCTCATTTATTATATTACATATATCTTATTTTTATTTAATGGAATTTCGTAACATCTAAATGTAAATAAAATAATTACTTATTAAAAAAATTAAAAAATCAATAAATTGTAATTAAAACATATTTTTCACAGTAAAAGTTAAATTCAACTACATAATATTATAGTCAATCACAACCTACTTCAGATGCCCCTTGGAAATACCACAAGTGTTCAACCATATCCGCTTGGAGTTGAGAATGTGTTCTCCTGTCATGAATACGCAGATGATTTTGAATAAAATCTTAGAATTCTGCAATGTGGTCGCGTGACACTATAAGGTCACTACATTCATCCTTTTGTGTATCATAATTGAGTGGAAGACTTTCATCGTGTTCATTTTCAACAAACATGTTATGCATTATAATACATGCCTTCATGATATGTTGGAGTGTTTGACGATTTTGGAAACAAGTAGGCCCACGAACAATCGCAAACTAGGCCAGAGCACTCAAAACAATCGCAAAACGTACCACTTTTGATTTCTAGCAATAATTGTGGTAAGATATCCACAAAATTTGTTGACAGACGTTTGAATCTTACTCCATCATTATAACAACATTTTGTTAGTTTGAGCACTGGTAAATTACTTATTATTGTGATAGTGCTTTTTCACTCGTTGCCAAAATGCCCCAAGTTTTTGCTCGTTTCCATGCACAGCATCTAAACTGGTGTTCAACCACGAATTGACAAAACGATGGTCTTCTTCTATACTGAAGCTGCCGCTTCGAACGATAGTCTTTTTCTTTGGGGCGTATCGTAGGGATTTTGGAGGCTTCACCAAAACATTGTGATTGTTGTGTGATAAAATTAGGAAATTGAGAGTATTGGAAATCCATAGTGTGAATAAGAAAAAAATGAACATCAAACATTCCTAATTTATAAGAGAGTTCCAAGAGTTTTCCAATATATATGTACCAAAAAAAAAAAAAATCTCCAAACGGTTTCGTTTTTTCAAAAGTTCATGAGGCTGTTGGAAACAAAATAGTGACAATAATAAAACGGCTATTGCTTTTTGAATCATCAAATTTGGCATGCCAAGGGCAACGTGAAATGCCGAGTCACATTTGATGTAGCCCTTGGAGCACTAAGAAACTGCCTTTTTTACTGTTTGGATCCAACATGGCTATTTGACCATGCCCTTGTAGATGCTCTGAGAGGCCATTCTTGGCCGAGTATCATTCTAGGTCCCAAGCTAGGCCTGTATGGTTTCCAAATCCCAGGTTGGACGTCCCTTGGACTTCAAGAATCTTTCTCAACTTTGTATTTCTATTTTTTTTTTTTTTTGGGAAACTTCCTACTTTGCAGCTATTGCCTCTGTCATCACTGGTCATTTTGGAGAAATCCTAATCTCTTATAGTTCCATTTGGAAACGCACTGACACACTGGACGTGCTTGAATTATTTGAATGAAGTCTTTGAATCACTTGAGATGTGGCCCACTCGGAGAACCAATTGTATTTGAATTCGCAACACGTTTTGGGCGCACAAATTGGTTTGGGTTAATGGGACTTGGGCTTGATCATCCTATTTAAGTCTTTTCTCATCAACACTTGTGTAGACGCCGATTATTTTATATCAGGTGCAACATTTCCTATGGTTTCACAGTTTCGAGTTGCTTCTTTAAGCTCGGAATGTGGACAAGTTTGACTACTCTTTCTCCATTCCGGCTTAAAAGCAGTGTGGGTGGGGCTTGGGGCTTGGGACTTGGGAGCCACTTTTTGTGCCTGCACAAAATGAGTTTTCCAATGTAGAATCCGAATGTTGAATACAAAGGAAGACCTGAGGGATCTTCTAGGATGGAATATTGAACACAATTTAAAAAGAATGCGTTGGAACTCAAGTCAAGTCATATGATGTTGAATTTTAGCTATTGGAACTAAGTCAAATTATATGATGTTGAATTATAGCTAATAGCTAACGTGGTAATAATGAAATGAGGAAATGTGTGGTCTTTCTGACTCCTTTAGGTCACAGTCTACTAATGCTAGTATGTGGCCATGGTTGAAAGGATGTGATGACCTCTGCACAGGACAATCCTAGAATGATACTGGATACAGTATGATTACACTATGGGGTTGCTAGAATTGAGATCATACGAGGATTTCCTCGTGATGGATCTAGATCGAAGACTCTGCCGTGCAGCCAGATCTATGTATATTCGGGTGACTTGAAAGTTTTGCGGATCTCTCACTTCTTATCTTTTCCACGGGAATAGAGAGTTTCAACCCTAGAACTCCCTTATGCTTATAGAGACAAGTCCCAAAGAGTCACATTTAGTGGAGACTTTTTCTACTAAAAACCCACATTCTCTAATTCTATTGAGAGTCCTATTATGAGGCCAGATCAAGTCTTCTACTAAGTGAGATTGTATTCCCTATTGGTGTCTGCATTACTTGATTTGACGTGGGACCCGTGGCATACGAGCAATACAATTTCTTATACCCTGACCTTAACATGGTGAGTGGTCCACCCATCGTCCTGACTTAGAGGATCCAGACTCAGGGTTGCTATTGGTCTACATGTTGGGATTGCGAGTTTTGATGGAGAGATATTCAACCTAAACTTAACCTAGATGTGGATAGTCAAGAACCACTGTTAATGCTCAGACCAATTATCTGAGTGTAGAAAAGATGTGCATCATTGATTTATGGCAGGCTTTAAAAAAAATAATTATGATTTGGGCTTTTCTATCACTGGTGGATGATTCCAACTGTTTTTGTCGCTCGATTAGAGCTTGCCTGTATAGAATATGTAGGAATTGAATACATAAAAATTTATGGTCAAATGAGTTCCATCAAAAGATTATCTCAAGAGATGAGCAATTTAAGGTAGAAATGTAGATGAGACATTTACTTTTTACTTTCTAAGGATTTGAATTATTAGGTGTTTCTCATGTTCCCTTTGTTCAATTTCTATTAAATTCCCTTTGTTCAATTCCTATTAAAAAGGAGGTTATTTGATCATTTTTGGATAATCGTCTTTGATTCTTCATTTTAACCACCTCGGAACCATAAGCTCATATAATTCATTGGAACTCAATTTCATGAAAGGAACACACACCTAATGATCTGAGGCTTTCTCCACAAAAAGATTGACGACCCTTTTCTTTTCTTTTGTCAAATTGATTACTTAAGTCTTTTGCGCCATTACATCAGTGATCTGATTCTTTTCGGTCATTGGATCAATGACTAATGCCTTTTTTACTGTTAAATTGGTGACCCACGTACATCTTTTCCTAGATTGAATAAAATGCTATTTAGGGCATGTTTGGAAAAAGAGTAGGTTAAAGTAGAGTAAAGTTAAATTTTAAAAATTAAAAAATTTCCCCTTCTTTTTTTAAAAAATTCAAATTTTCCTTATATTTTTTCAAAAAAGGTCAAAAACTCACTACTAAACTACCAAAAAATCTCTACTTTTTATGTGAACAGTCAAAAAAATTCTATATCAAACAACTAAAAACAACAAGCCATCATAACACAATCATATATTATTCATTCTTGATTTTGAATTTCCTCTACTTTACTTTACTCTTCTCCCAAACATGCCCTAGGCTTTTAACATTGTTAGATTGATAATGTGTCATATCTATTGTTGCGTAACTGATCTGAAGCATTTTTGTCCATTAACTTGATGGCCTGCATTTGTTTTTTATTTTTTATTTTTATTTTTTTATTTTTTTATTGTAGGCACAATGATTTGAGGCATCTACATCGTTAAATTATTCGTCCACACCTTTTTGCGCATTGGATAAATGATCACGCTTTTCTTCCTATTACACCAAAAATCTAGATCATCTCTATTTTTGTTTTCGGTAGAAAAGGATTATTCATGAAAGAGAAAGCAGAATAGCCAAGCAACAAAATAGAAAAAATAGTCCAACAACAGTCTAGTCCCCAGCCAGGAGGATACTTAAGCCCTCTCCCAACTTACATTCTACCCGAAAGAATAGCAAAATTTTACAAGCCTATGTGCTTGACCATTGAGAGCCCTGGAAATACAATCAAAGTCTACAAAACAAAAATAAGAAGCCAACGGATTGATCTTCTCTTTAGTTGGGTCAACAGGCTTTTCAACTGTTTGATTGATGATCCACTTTTTATTACAATGGATCAATGATATGAGAATCTTCCACCGTTATATCTTCACTTCATTTAGGCTTGTAAATCAACTGTCCAAGGAACTTTCACTTTCAGAACAACGATCCACCTCAATTTGCATATGGATCGATGATTTGAGCCTTGAGGCTTATCCAGGGTTACTATATTGATCCACATAGCTTTCCTTTTTATTTTTTGTTGGTAAATAAAGCCTTTCATTCAAAAGTAAAGAGAAAAACAACAATTAAAGGAAAAGATAGAAAACAAAAAACCACACATCTCTTGCGCTTAGTCTAAAGGTAGAACTTGGGGTAGGCAAGTCAAGCACTACTCGGTTGTTACGCACCACAACATACTCACCACTCTATTACTTGTTAGCCATTTGTCTAGGATACCTATATTGTTGTAAAAACCATCATATAGTCACTACTCTATCGTTTCTACAGTTATTACTCTATAATCCACACCCTGGAATAAGCACCATAGATACCCTGATTCGACTCTAAATGTAACCCTATAACAATTAATCCTCTACTATTACATATCAAACAACCAAGTGTCATTGGTTGCAAATAAGGCTACTACAAAACCTTTTTTTTTCTCTCTTTTTTCAATTTTTAATTTTCTATAGAATGAATGGGAATTCCTTAAACTATGAACACAACTAAATTTGCCCTTATGAACAAATTCATGAACTACTTCAATATCATCCCTTATCCATGTGTAATAACTCTCTCTCTCTCTCTCTCTCTCTCTCTCCATTTGTTGTTACATTCTTTCCAGAAAATATGTCCAGGTTTTTGTAGATGAATTCAAGACAACATTATATTGCCACAATGATTTTTCAGAAATTATTTATTTTATGCAGAGATTACTAAATTCAAGTGGTTTTAGGTTAGGTTTTCACATAAGATGCTACTTCTATGATTTTAGGTGGTCCCATTTTATTTACCTACAAGGTTCCAGTATGTTATATAATTAGTTTTTTTAATTATATAAATTTTTTAGTTAGTATATGTTAAAAGCTCTTTTTTTTTATGTCTAACCGAACAATCTTGAATACTTTCACGATTAAAAAGCAAGTGCAGAAGTTGAGGTAACCAAAAGACATTTTCTACGGTAAAGTTGCAACTAAGAAGTACCTTAACTATTATTTTAGATAAGCACTTTTGATTTTCAACAAGCCCAACCAAACGCACTGTTGGTCAAAAGGATAGTAGAATGCCTCTCCCAACCAACATCCTGTTTAGCAAAGTAATAGAACATAGCAAGCATATGTACATGCCCATTGAGGATCCTATGGATATAATCAAAGCCAACAAAACAAAACAAAGAAGTAAAAACTTAAATGTCTAGAATAGTTGGATTTATGGACCAATCATAGTTTCCTTCAAAGCTTACACTACTTTCTTAATGTTTGTCAAAACACAAACTTTGTCAAAACCATTTCTCTTTATATTTTCTAAGAGAAATGCTAAACTTATATCCCTAGTTACTCCCTCAATTACTCCCTAGTGCTTTTTGTGGTCCACATCTATCCAAAGTGTGATGTGGGCCATATCTAATATAAATGTGAACCACAAAAAACACTAAGGAGTAATTGAGGGAGTAAGTAGGGGTATAAGTGTAGCATTGCTTATTTTCTAAAGCAGTCATAACCGCCCTCATCTTGGCCTCTTTTGAAGGGTGCCTTTGGATCCTTGGATAACACTAGCATCCACAATAAAACCATTTAACATCATAACAAATCCAAAAGTGGAAATCTACATCATAACAAATTCAAAAGTGGAATTCTACTCCTCAGCCTTATATGCTTCATTGAAAGATCATGAGATCTTCTTTGTTAGAGATCACTTTAGGGACCTCAACAAGTTTCCCATCTTTTTTGTATAGAATGTTCCCTACAATGACTTGTTAGACCTACAAGAATCTTCTGAACTAATCCAATGATGTTAGAGAGATCTAAGGATTGAAATTTATGAGGAAATTCATTTCTACCTTTCCAAAGAGTCAGCCACTGCATAGAAAGAACCCACATTTTTTTTAATTAAGCATCCCTAAGTGGAGGAGTCAGATGGCCTTACTCACATCTGTTCTTCCACCAGTTCCTTTTCTCTGTAGGTTGAAGTCAATTACATTGAAGGGACACTACGAATCAAACCAACTTGCTCTAGCAAAATCTCAAAGCATGAGAGCATGCCTAGCCGAATTCTCCCCTTTTTCACATATAGGACATTTATAATTAATTAAGTTAATCATAAATTTAATAATAGCTCTCACTATGAAAACACTTCTAGACATTTCCAACTATATATCAGAATCCTTTGTGGAAGGGGGAATTTCCAGAGAGGTTTTGAATTGACAAACGAGTGGAGTTAACATCATTGCTATTATAGACAAATCCAAAAGTCCATTTTGGGGTATCATGGTTATTCATTGTAAAGGGTCAAACCCTTTCAATAATATGATATCAAATCAATGATTTATGTCTTTTCATTCATAATGACTTGAGGATTTTTAACAAGGCAAAATTAGTCAGAGGTCCTTGGTGTGAGAGAAATTAAAGGCGCAGTCTACAAACTTTTTCTCTAAGACTTGTAGTCCTTGCTAGTTGGACTTATTCTAGGCGGAGGTCCTTAATGAGGCCACCTCATCTTTTTCATAATTGATCTGCCCTTACACAACTTTTGTCTTTTGTGTTCTGAAACTTTGAAACTCTATAACTTTTGGTCATGATATCTATTAAAGAAAAATGATATATTTGGAATGTACTCATTAAAACCTTTCAAACAATACTCATGTTGTACATGAAACTCCATAAAAAGAAATTATCAAAATATTATTTGAGTTTTAGATTTTCAACACAAAAACTTAGATTTTGGAACGTACTTATTGAGGCCTTTCAAATGATACCCATGTTGGATATGAAATTCCATTAAAAAAAATTGTCAAAATATTATCTGAGTTTTAGATTCTCAACACAAAACGTCAGTTAATATTATCTGAGTTTCAAATTCTCAACATAAAACTTAGATAATATTATTTGGGTTTCAGATTCTTAACATAAAAACTCAAGTAATATTATCCAAATTTCAGATCCTCGACACAAAAAATAAGATAATTTCTTACAAAACTCAGATAACTTCTTAATAAACTCAGATAAATTATTACAAAACTCATATAACTTCTCAATAAGCTCATATAAATTCATACAAAACTCATATAATTTTTTACAAAACTCAGATAAATTGTTACAAAACTTAGATAACTTCTTACAAAACTCAAATAACTTCTTACAAAATTCAGATAACTTCTTACCAAACTTAAATAAATTGTTATATCATGTTAGTGCTAGTTCCCATCAAATATTGAATCAGCTGTCCAGTTGATAAACTTTCTCTTAAACTACTCATAGAAAAAGAAGAAAAAATAATTAAAAAGGTAATTAAATGATCATAGCTATATAAGAATTGGAGATATTTTAGATAATTCGGAGGCTATTATTTGGAGTGTTCATTGCTTTGCCTTAGGTGTAGTGACTAATAGCTAATGTAAAAATAAGAAAATCAAAAGCTAAAAGTGTCTGAAAATTAATGAAATATATTCCTCTACTGGGTAGATCCATTTAATTGTAACTCAACCCAGGTCAAAAAAATATAGATGGTAATAACAAAACTATTTTTGTATTATTCTTGTTTGGCCAATCATATGGTTGCCCTACTTTTATCATAGGGTTTGATGCTTTTGTTTGACATTAGTCAAGTGCATAGTAATATATTTGTCTTTCTTTATCATGAAGATGAAGTAGTTGTGAGTTCTGAACAAGAAGTCTCTCACCGCCCGCTACCTCACCACACAGGAGAAGACCTTTTTGTTTTGTCATAGAGGTAGAGGTCGAAAACGTAGGAGAAGACCAGCCCTGTTGCACTGCGCTGGTTTGTGTGCTCCATCACCGGAGCCATTGCCATTGCCGGTCGCCGTCGCTCCCACCGCCCGCTACCTCGCCACCACCTATTGTAGAAGCATCTATGGAAGGAAACCTTGGTCCTATGTACATAGAGAGGGCAGTGTTTTGGACATTTTAAATGCTTAAATTTGGAAAAAAGGACCTTTGCCTAAATGATAAAAAGATTATGGACCTCTCGCCATAAAGTGAAATGTTGAGCGAGTTGTCCCCGAACACCCCTTTTAGCAATTACATCTATTGTCCACATATGGTTTTTCACAATTAAAATGATGATTCACATCATGATTTTTGTTATTAGTCGATTACTTATGTCTTTTTTCAGGATTAGATCAATGATCTATGTTTATTTGTTGTAAAATCAATGATCTAAAATTTATCCATTATTAAATTGATCATTTTGTCTCATCTAACTCCGGATCAATGATATGAGGTTTTTCCACTATTGGAACGATGAACTGCATCTTTTCTGTTGTAGGGTTGATGATAAAGTCTTATCCACAGGTCACTATTTTGCACCACTTTTGCCATTGAATCACCAATCTGATGCTTTTTTCTTGCATTTGATTATTGATCTGCTTCTCCATTTATGGATAAGTGATCGAGCCATTGTCACCATTGTTTGATAATTTGTATTTTCTGCTACAGGATTAATAATCTGAATTTTATTCCGTGATAATTTTAAGATCTTCATTTGGTTGACGAGATTAAGCTTTTACACTACTAATTTGATGAAAATAAAAATCTTTTTAATGAACGGCTCAAAGATTTAACAGTTAACATTCTTTCATAGTGCTTCAGCATTCTAGAAGTTATTTCACCTCTTTTAATAAACAACGTATGTGATGGTATCCAAATAAGTTAATGGGAAAGATACTTTATTAGAAAGAAGTCTCAATAAGTATATTTTGATCTTATCAATCCATTAAATCCTTTTCTGATATCAAGATAAAAATTATGTAAAAAAGAGAAAAAAATATTTCAATGTTCTTACTATAAATGTTAAAGATATCAAAATTGCATTAATCTGTTTGTTGGGGTATTGTAAATTCATTAAATCCTATTCTGACTTCAAGATAACTCTAAAATTTTTTTTTGGGTACTCCAGCCAAGGGGTTGGGTCCCAAAAGAGAGCCTGCACACATGGGATTGCAAACTCAAGTGGGAAAGTAGCCCTCACATAGGAAAGAAGTCTACAAATAGGATGAGGGGGCATACCGATGTTTCAACCCCCGATAGTCAGGTGAGAACTATTGCCCCTTACCACTTGGGAAAATACTAAGGAGCCATTCTTCTTAAAAATTCTTAAAGAATACAATCATCATATACCTATAACTTCATGTACTATAAAGATGTGTTAAAAGGGCTTTAATATAGAGAGTTACTAAAACAACACCAGTTTTTGCTCAGTTTGTATAGCCAAAAAAAATAAGGGAAAATTGCATAGACATCCCTTGTATTTTAGTGAAAATATAAGGACACTCCTTCATTTTTCTAAATTTGCTCTGACACCTCTTGTTAGACATTGTCCCTTGATGGAGATTATGGAAAAAACCAATTTACTCTTTGTCACAACCCGGGCCCAGAAATCGGGGGTTAGCGAAAAGCTAAACCGGTGACACACGTACTCCCGTGCACGTGCATCTAAACCCAGTCCAGATGCACACACACAAGGGATCTAACACGTGCGAAACAGACGAACGCGGAAGCTGTAGATATCATAGCAAGCAACAAAGGAAAATAGCGGAAGCCGAAACAAATACAAATACGGAAACGACAAAGACAACTACATTGATAGAAAACCGAATACACACCAAAACTAATATATACAAAATATACAGAATACAAGTCCAAAGTCCAAAGTCCAAATACAATTCCCAAAAAACCAAAACTCGAAATAAAAGCCACTGGTATGCATGCACGCACTTGGCAGAAGTGATCAGGCCCACTCTGCCAGACCGGAAGGTGCCTCTACACTCGCCCCTGCAGCCTCCTCGACCGCCGGGGAGCTGGGCAAGGTATCTGTGCCTGCAACACCACAGACAACACAAATGAATACAACGATCCAGCAAATACAAGTAACAGAGATGAAACACTCATAGTATCAAAGCTGAATAAATGACAGAATAATGATTTCAGAGTTTTATCTTAGTATGCTAAGCAAATCGTGCGCAGAAGTAAAGCATGATATGTGAATCAAACATAGAAATACTGACTAAGTGGCTACTACGTTAACCATGTTCTCTCCAATAGAGAGCAGAGCAAAGCAAAGCAGAGGAGAACACCACTGACCGGGCCAGGGTACAAGTGGGTCTCAGGTTCCTGGGTTCCGGGGTCCCAAGACAAAGCAACACTGCAGTTACAGAGATACAGAGATCTAAGCCAAAGGTAACCCCGTCGGGCATCCTAGGGCTGAGGCTGAGTAGAGCCAGACTAATACCAATCAAATCAAATCCATAGAAAGGGAGATTATCCGCTTTGGACTCACCGATGGCAAAGACCGGATCTTATCCTCACGTATTAATCTCTGGGCAGAGCCACCCGGGAATACCCAAAATCAGAGATAGACAAAGCCAACAAAGCATAGATATAAAGCCAAAGCATAGCATAAATCAAAGCTTAGTGCAGAACGAAGAATAAAACGGATATACAGAACGAAAGCAAAAATGACTACGGAATGCATAACATAGATTAACAGAACCGAGGGCAAAACTATAAACAATATGAAATGCATCTCAGATTAATCCGGAGTCAAGGTTCATTACAAGCCAGTCCTAAGTTAGTTGTTCACTGTCACTGACCGTGCATGTTGATGTAGTTTTAAGTTAATCAATGCACCGTTGCCATCAAAGTGTTGCGAAATCTTGGCGTGCACTGACGTCCCTTAAACCAACACCCATGGGGAGGTGCTTAACAGTGATCAACGCTCACATGAATGAGTCACAGCCTAACAGACTATTCATGCGATCCAAGAATCCATTGGGCCGGTTTACAAGGGTGATTAATCTGTATTTGAGCCCTACAAGTCTCACCATTATCCTAAGTTATGTTTCAGAATTGCCATGCCTAACGGTTTAGCTATGAGGGACCTAGGGTTGAGCCGAAGACATCTTACACACTCGTCGTAATATGCACTACGGCTTCACCTTGGTTCCATTAAAACACAGCTAAATTGAGTATCCTTCCACCTCTGATCTGGTACCTTTTTCGGCTGAGCTACAGTCAGTATACGGCTTCGCCGTAGACCAGTCCACGGCTTGGCCGTAGCATTCCACGGCTTAGCCGTAGTCCACACCGTAGGAGTCCTGTGTTGGAAAAGTTTCGACTGATCAGAGATTTAATTCGCGGCTGAGTTACGGTTTGGGTCACGGCTAGCTTACGGCTCAGCCGTAGGACAAATTACGGCTTAGCCGTAGCCTAGCCGTAGAACAAAACTCAAAATTGAAGTCTCTGGAAATCAAACCGTAGAAGTTCACGGCTTAGCCGTGCAATACAGATCCGAAAATGGGTTGAGTACAGAAACGAAAATTTGATACAGAACTGCACAAAATGAGTTACAGAGGTTCCATTTTACCAAATGTGGCTGTAAAACATCAGATACACTAAAGAAGATGGAAATCAAAGCATTCAAATAGAGCACCCATGTGTGTTATAAAAGTCTGTACTTATACTTGCCTCAAAGCTCTATCAATCCACAACCTCAAGCTCCAAATCCACTAAAAATCAAAGCAAATCAAAGCAATACACCATGCATGAGATGAAGACACATCAACAAGGAAAAGAGCTGCAATTGGAGAAGAAGAAGGGAGAGTTGGGAGAGAACCCACTTACCACCAAAGCCACAGACAGAGACTAAGCACAGAGATGAGAGAAGAAGAAAAGAACCCAATCCAAAACAAGGAATCCAAAGCTCAATCGATCAAGAGAAGGAAAGAAGAGAGAGAGAGAGAACGTGGAGAGCTTCTCCTGGAATTCTCCTCTGCATGCACGTTGAGGAAATGAAATGAACAGGAGAGAGAGCCACCTGGAGGATGACTCAATATATAGGGTTTGAAAGTTAAGTCAAAGTCCGGTAAGTTTATACTAAGTACAATTCAAGTCACACGAAGGTCCATCTTCCCCAATTGACTTCAAACGGATCTGACTCAGTTACGGAAAATGACGAGCTCAACGAAATACACGTGCTGACACCAAGATGATGCAAATATGATGCAAGCAAAGCAAAAGCAAAATTACGAAAAAGGGCTTAGAACTACCTATTCCAGGTCAAAGGTCACTCAACTACCTATTTAAGGCCCAAAACCAAGTCCAAAAGAAATAAAACAAAACAAAACACACTAATGAGCCACTAATCCGGCTCAAAGGGGATCGGAGTGTTACACTCTTTTAACCCTATGCAATGTCATTTTCTAATTAAAATTTTTATTCTCTATATTGAGTTCCACCAATAGTAGTGGACTCTCTAACAAGATTTTAGTTGCATTTTACATCAATAGTGGGCCCCACCATAAGAACAATCAAGACCCTCCACAATTCAGTCCAAAATGGGTCCTGCACTTCAATCCAGACCATCTATCTGACAAAACCCCAAATGGTTTTCGTTCCATGTAGTGGGCCCCACCATATGATTGATCTAGATAGTTGCAACGATCATGATTTTAGATTGCTATGGCAATTGGGAGAAATCGATGGAGAAGAAAGGAGTGGTGGCAAGGAATAGAGCTTTGAAATTGTTCACTGCCACTAAAATGGCAGCTGCATATGAAAGGCATTTCCTTTGCAAATATGAACTGTTGGCTCATAAAAAAATCACAAATGTTATAGTGAAGACATTACAAGCAAATTCCAAGCCAAGGCACATAAACCCTAGGATTGTGGAATGCCAAGTCAAGTACCGCATCTAGAAGTTCAGAATTGTTGTAACTCATTTAGAAGATTTCAGATGAGATCAAGATGTAGCAGTCCAAATCTCAAAATTAGTAGACTTTATTTGGTCACTCAATTCACCAAGCATCAAATTCAAGGCTCACTGACTCAAAACATAGGGGTCGCCAAACACATTCAAGCTTCTGTGTTACCCAAGTGGCTAAAATTCACATGGCAACTCCAAAACATACTTAGGAAAATTTCAAAGCATTTGGACTTCATTTTAGCTCAAACTAAAGCTTCAGTGACTGTCTGCTAGCTTTTTGGGGTTACTGTAGCAACCAACACTTTTACATGTCAGAATTAGTTGAAACTCCTAAAGAAAGCTCAAATTATATTTAGGAGTAACTCTAAAAAATTTCAGGTCAAGTTTGGGTCAGTGACCCCCAAGTCACCGACCAAAGTCCTGCATCAGGTGACCAAAGTTGATAAAATTTGGACATAAAGCTTAATTCATACTCAAAGTGCTTCTCTAAATTTTCAAGCCAAGAGAACTTCGTTTGACATTACTTCAACTATTTGTCAGTTAGGAGTCTATGATCCCTAAGTCATGGGGGTCACTAACTAAAAATCCTACTTCTAAGAGACCAACGCTGATGAAATTTGGTTCAGAGACTTAAAAATGTACTCAAAGTCAATTCCTCAAAGTTTCAAATGAATTGAACATCATTTTGATAGAAAACAATCTAACTGCCTGCAATACAAGAAAACATTGACTTAGAACATGCAACAAGTGGGTCACTGTTCGAAATTCTACTTCTAGAAATCCAAACCATTTGAAATTTGTATGGACACTTCAAGATTCTCTTCACATCAGTCGCTCCACGTTTCAAATCAATCTTAGGTCATTTAAGCCTTAAACAACTGAAACAAGGGCCTATTTTCATAAAAAGTCAATGGGAAGAGGGATTGACCAACTTTAGAAGGTCAAAACAAGCTGAATTGGATATGCAGTAATTCCCTTGATAGTATTGGGAATCTCTCTTTCTTCCATCGAAATATCGGCAGTTGGTCCCTCAGAAACTTTTGGAGTAATCTCTTGTTGTTTAGTTTGAGGCACAACACCTCTTTTAGAAATAACAGCACATCAACTTTGCCGCTACTCACTTGCTCCAAAACTGGCTCCATGGGTCCATCGCTGCTGGTTGCTTTCTCAACAGTAGTGGTACCACCCACATTATCACCAAACTTCTCCACGGCAGTGAACTCTGCCGGCATATCCAATGTAGCTTTTCTCCAAGACTCAGGCATTATTACTTGGTCAAACATGTATTTTTCAAAATCGAACTAGATGTTAATATTGCTATCAGTTCGTTCATTAGTAGTGGGAGTATCAAAGCCACTCCCTCTCTCATCACCTTCATTAGAGGCATATTCTTCCACAATTTCAGCCACTTTTTGCGAGATCCCTCCAATGGCTGAAGTTTGAGTTTATGAGACTATAAGGCGAAATGTAGACATCAAAAACAAAAAGTAAGAAAAGCAAATGATAATGCCAAAAAATAAAGAGTTGTTACCAGCGTTTAGCCTTTACGAATAATGAGTTCTAGGGCTTTTAGCTTTCCTTTTCTTTGAAGAAGCTCCTTTGCTACTAAGAGGTCTGGTCAAACTTTTCGAACGTATTTGCTCGAAGCTTCTTATGAAGAACTGGGCCTACTGGAGGTTTTGTTAACAATGTAGCTAGTGGCCTTGACCCAATAGCAGCCTTTGTTGACTGTACTACCTCTGCCGAACTTGGAATTGTATGTGCCTCTGTTGATAATGAAGCAGTAGTAGTAGTTTTTAGTAAATCTTGGCGAGCAAAGTCTACCTTGGTGACCGTACGCATGATGGCCTGCTCTTCTTCAAATTTCCTTATCTACTCCTGACCAAAACTTTGGTTCTGATAGAGCGAGATGCAAACCCAAAGTCTAGCGTAGCTCTACCAGCTCGCCTAGCCTCAGTAAGACTCTCCCTCTTTTGCAAGTTCTCATATACAGCTTGTTACATCCTTACTGCAGTCATATTAAGAGGAGGCAAGTATTCCTTATCTTCTTCACCTCTCAAAGAGCAGTCAGCTTTGCAGGTATCAGAGCTGGCCACTTAGCCAATTCACCATTCATTTGCAGCATATAACCAATTTTCAAAGTTGGGCGAGATGAAGCGCTCTTTTTCCACCTTCTCTCCTTTCTTGGAAATAGATGAAAAGGGCCCTTTGATAAGAGGGTTGCTTGTATAAGTCTCTACAATAGCAGTGGTACTTTTTGTATATCATTATGTAAAGCCACTCATGTATCCAGGATTTGGAAGACGAGGGTAGCCAAAACAAGCCCCAATGCTAAGTGCTTGATAAAATTTCCAGGCCTTTCTAGCATCTTGCAAGGAGCCAAGAGTGGGTCGAATGCGGCCAGGTGCTCTCACAATGGCTTAATGGAATTCAAATTGCTTACAAACCTTGACTGGAATAGAAGGTTGAATGTTAATATATTAATTCAATCATGGTGTAGGTATTAATCAAATAGCTGCTGCCTACCACACTGTCCATGAAGACGCTCCCTGGTGCACCGCTATACAAATGAAGCCTATTGAAGTGGTATGTAAACCAGGTGTACAACAAGAGCTAGGCATAATATCGGTTAAAAGCTTTCCCCTCGCTGATAGTGAAGGGAGATAGCTTTAATTCAGTTAACAAATATGCCACAAAAGTTGGGCCGATGCAAGGCTATGTCCAAAGGCCATTCTGAACGCAGGGTATATGCAACCAGGCTTGATGCCACCTTCAGCACTTGGAAAGAGTACATATGATAACCATGCTATCAAAAATGTAACAAGCCAGCATTTCCTTTTTAAATCTGGATATTTGGCAAAAATGTATGGCTTGAAGTTTGATTTCTCATGATAAATAATCATTGGATCCTTCTTGGGGTCTTCATGGGGGATAATCTATTTCCACTTACAAAATCCCTCATTTAAAAAGAAAGGATTCGTGGTAGTCTTTACTCGACTCATCCATTGGACAACTTTTCCTCAACTTTAGCTAGTTATTTGGATCAAATTTCCAAAAGTAAAGAGGAAATAATATGCAGCTTGAAACTCATCATCTATGGTAGCTAATTCTTCATTGGGTGGAATGGTTTCATCATAATGCTTGCCGTATGGAGCTAAACTAAAGATTTTCTTTACTTCCCATAGAGAAAATCCTGACTCCATGTTCGGAGTAGCGAAGGTGTTGGTTGCTGAACAAAACAATTCAAGGATAGCCCTATTATGTTCTTGTTTTCAAAAGGCACCTTTTGTGCAGTAGTGTTTATAGCTTCAAAGATTCCAACCGCTCTTAAATCCTCTTTTTAATGGTGTTTGATCAGAGTTGCCCAGTTTTGCTAGTCCCTGATGCAGTTAAACCATCCATGAGATTGATGCCTTTCTCCAATCTAGGCAGTCCTCTCTTTTGTGTGGATACCAAGCCCAACTGTTCTCGGTTGCAAGATCATAGTACCCATTGCAAGGTTTAGGGTACACGGTTCCATGGTCTATATCTTAGAGCTTAGAATCTTCGTAAAATAATATGGATGTTGGTGTATGAATTTACCAGCCTTAAAGTGAGCATGATGCTTTATCCATGGAAATGGATCATTCCTTGCTAGGATAGACGGAGCCATTGTCATTATCCTTGGATATCTCTTTACGGATTGCATGGTGGTCACCTCATGAGAAACTCCCATTGTGTTTACATAGTAGTACTATATGCTTTCAGCTGGTTGTTTCATAATCTCCTTCATAGCATCCCCAGATATGTAATGGAGCTTGTCAAAGCCCATTTTTTCATTATTCTCCTAAGTGGTGTTATTTGCCAAACATCAATGTGCGTACCAGTTCCTCATTGCTAGATCTTTGGTTGGTTAGTTTTTCAAAGTAGTGGTAAATACTTCATTTAGATCTTTTGGATTAGGATTACTTGTGGTCTTGCTCTTTGCACAACTTTTTGATGCCCCAAAAGTTGAAGTTATGGGTGCTTTGCCTTTTTTGTTTGCAAAAGAGAGAGAGAGAGAGAAAGAGAAAGAGAGAGAGAGAGAGAAACAATAGCAACAGTAAAAATGACTTTAAGGCATGGAATTCTATCGAAATTTCAGCAACATCTCCCCTAGCAAAGGGCCAAAAGGAGAAAATAATACACAATTCTGAAACCAAGAATTGGCATTAAGACACACTTTAGTCCCAGAACCGAGGCTCTTAGTCCAAACAGGTGTTTGAACACCTTAAGACCTTCCAAGGGGCAATTTGATTCATGTTCAAGCACGAAAGTTGCAATATCCAATGCCAGAAATGCATGCACAACACAAACAAATCATAATAGTAGCTATATACAGCACAAAGTATAAACAAGCTCAACATATATGAAAGTATAGCATGTGAACGTATATGGCATGTTTTCAACAAAGAGCAACATCAATTTTAAAGCATTGAAGACAAGAGTAAATTTTGCCAGTCTAATGGTAATCACCTTCGGTTACTCCCTGTGGTTTCATTAGACTTACCTGCAACTATTAGAGACTGTTTTACTCTCCACACTCAAATTTGAAGCTGACCAAAGGATCTCTCCATTCTTGAGATGGCATCTCTAGCAAAGCTTGGCAAACAAAAGTCCCGTGCGATGATTTGCTATGATGGGACCATTAGACGTTTTTGTGGGATTTTGAAAGTGAACTACTCTTAGTGTATATAGAGCTAAGGAAGGAAACATTGTTATGCAAAGTTAATTTCAAAATGAAATCATCAACTGTCATCAATGATCGAAAAGTGATATTGTATCCATTAGCTTCCCATCAAGACGGTCGTCACTACTTAAATTGACTCAGAAAGTACACATTGGGTTGGCATTAGAAAGACAAGGAATGATGAATTAGCCTTGGAAGTTGTGGTTGAGAAAAATAATGTAAAAATCTCATTCAAAGCTATATGTGACCACTCAACTAGAGGTTCACCCTATCTTCACCAGTTTTTGAACCAGCTGCTCATATTCGGGTGATTTTTACTTCTCATGTTTCTTTAGATTTAAGGGGAGTAACCTTCTAATGAAAAGCAAAAGAAATGTGCCTTATGGCTACTCAATTTTGTTGACCAAAGCTGATCATCAGAGACCTCCAGGTTCGTTACACCCATTGTATATATCGTAGTGGAAATGGGAACATCTTACCATGGATTTTGTTTCATGGTTACCTCCAACGAGTAAGAAGAATAATGCCATTTGGGTGATTGTGGACAGATCAGCCCATTTCATTCCATTCAGAAAGGGCATGACCTTTTTAGAAATGGCTAAGAAGGTTGTTGATGAGATCGTTAGATTACATCGTACACCCGTGTCGATCGTTTCCAATCATGATAGTTGTTTTGTTTCATCATTCTGGAAGGCTTTTCAAGACGCTTTGGGTACCAAGTTAAGCTTCAGCACAGCATATCACCCGCAGACAAATGGGCAATCTGAACGAATGATTCACACCTTGGAAGACATGCTACGAGCTAGTGTGTTAAGCTTTGAGAAGGAGTGGGATACACATATCTCATTATGTGAATTTGCTTATAATAACAGTTACCATGAGAGTATTGGTATGACGCCGTATGAAGCCTAGTATGGACAAAAATGTCAGAGTCTGGTACGCTGGGAAGAAGTTGGAACGAAAAGTTTTCATGGACCAATGATTATCACCGAAACTACTAAGAAAGTACAGAAGGCAATCAAGAATTTGAAGGTTGCTTGGTCGAGACAGAAGAGTTATGTAGATACTCGTAGAAGAGCTTTGAAGTTTCAAGTTGGCGATTGGGTTTTTCTGAAAGTCTCGCCGATGAAGGGTACTATACGTTTTGGTCAAAAGGGAAAGCTAGCTCCGAGATATGTTGGCCCATTCGAGATCAAGAGTAGGATCGGTAATTTGGCATACAGATTAGCTCTTCCAGTGGAGTTCTCTAGAGTACACGACGTCTTCCATGTGTGTCCATGCTTCACAAGTATGTTCGAGACCCTTCCCATGTCATTAGGTATGATGAGGTGCAAGTTCAGCCAAATGCGACCTACGTTAAGCGTCCACTCTGTATCGTTGGAACAAGAGAGCAGATATTACGAACCAAAACCATACAATGGATCAAGGTGCTGTGGGAACATCACAGATCTGATGAAGCTACATGGGAATTGGAAGAGCAGATGGTACGTCAATATCCCCACCTCTTCACGTAGGTATGTGTTCATTCCAGGGATGGAATGATTCTTAAGTGGGGGAGGATGTAACACTCCGACCCAACTTAATGGGGTTTAGCACCTAAGTAATGGCACATTAGTTATTGTATGTGTTTTGGTTTTTTTTTTTTTTTTGTTTCTTTTCGAGTTATGGATAGGTAGTTGGTTTGAGTTTAACTTGGATTAGGTAGGTATGAGCCCTTTTTCGTAATTTTAACTTTTGTAAGATTTCTTCATTCATGCATTATCTTGATGTCATCATGTGTATCTCGTCAAGCTCGTTGACTTCCGTAACTGACTTGCATGCAAATGACTTCGTTTGTTTCCGTTGGACCATTATTTGACTCAAATTGTAATTATCTTTAATCCTTTGGACTTATTTATAATTTATATCATCCTTATCTTATATTAAGGAATGCATGCACTGACCTTCTTCATTCTCCTCTCCCTCTCAGCGTCCTTTTTTCCTTCCTTCATCTCTTTCTTTCCTCTTTCTTCTTCTCCACGATCAAAGCTAAGAGAAAGGGGGATTTTGTGCACTCATCTTCTCTGACATCTTCTTGTGTGTGTTGAGGGAAGAGTTGGGTTCGTGATCAACTCGAATTCTCGTCTCCTCTTTTACTGCATGCACTCAACATCTCTCTCTCTTCTTGCATGCATGGTGATAGGACTGCACTTAGACGTGTAAATTGAGCCCAAGGACAACAAGTAACTTGTGAAAGCTCATTTGAGGCAAGTATAAGACTGTTTGGGAGAACACTTGTTGGTACACTATGATTGTGAATAGTCTTCTTTATCTTGCAAGTGTTTTGGTGTTTTACAGTCCTTTTGTATTAGATTACATATGTTTATCATCTCTTTTGTTAGTTCTATTTCCATTCGGTTCAGAACATGACCACTTGAAGCTTACGGCTAAGCCGTAGAGCTTCACGGCTCAGTTTCCAGAGAGCTCAAAATCTGACTTTTACACTATGGTCAGGCTACGGCTAAGCCATAGAATTTACTACAGCTAAGCCGTAGGCTAGCTGTGACCTAACCATAGGTCAAGTTACGGCTTAACTTCTAAATAGCAGAAAATAGAGAATACCTTTTACGGTCCAGCCACAGTATGGTATACCCAGCCGTGGTTGAGCCGTAGAACAACCATGGTGACGCCGTAAGAGGGAGCACGGGTTAGCCCTTGCTTGCCATAAATGCGGCAGAACAATCTGGGGAATCACGGCTCAGCTGTAGTGCATAATATAGTCAAGCCGTAAGATGCCCACGGCTAAGCCGTAGGTCACCCACGGCTAAACCATAAACCATTGAAAAGTAAGAAAGGTAGGCATAAAAGAGACCTTGTAGGGCCTTTGAGTTAGAATGTAGGCAACCTTAACTTGCCCAATGGAATATGAGAATCGCATGAATGGTCTTGAGGGCTGTGACTCATTCGTGTGTGTTATCTAGCTGATAAGCACCTCCCCATGGGTGTTGGTTAAAGGGATTTCGATACACCCTCCTGACATGATGAAACACGATAAGAAAGACAATTGTGTATCGGATAAATTAAAACTAATCATCATGCACGATTAGAAACACTGGATAACTAGATTAGGGATGGCTAGTAAACTACCTTGATTCTATCAACTTGATTTGCATGGCATATTGGATGACGACTATTGTCCTCTACTCTTATGTATGGATTGACTAGTGTATACATTTGATATTGTTTGATGTTTGATATGTTTGCTATTAACTTGAGTACTGTATGGATGGGACGTACTATCAGATCTCCTTATATGATATGCATGTTTTATTCAAGTTCAAGTATATGATTGATTCAATATGGTCAGGCACTACTCAGCCTCAGCCTTAGGATACTCAGCGGGGTTGACTTTGGCGTAGTATGTATGGGACCGCTGTAGTGTGTTTATGTCTTGGGGCTTATGACCTCAGGAACCTGAGACCCATTCGTACCCTGGCCCAGTCAATAGTGTTCTCAGTATGTATGGATCCCTAGAGGGAGGATATGGCAAATGTAGTGCCACATAGTCAAGTACATGACGTGTATACCTTGATTCTTATAGCATGCTTTATTCAACTACATAACTTGCCTAGTATATGAACTTGAAACTCTATAAATTATCAGTTGTTACTTATTCTGGTAGATACAGCATGTGTTAACTTATTGTTAATTATACTTTGCTGAATCGTTGTATTCATAAGTTGTCCTTGATGTTGCAAGCTCAGATCCCTCTACCGACCCCTCGTCGGTCAGCCAAACTCCAGGGGAGACCTTAGACGCCTTGTCATGGCTAGAGGAGTGGATATGATCACTCCGCCAGAGAGCGATATGACATACATATTGGTCTTCTTTGGTGTGTGTGGGATGTAATTGGTTTTTGTATCATGGCAATAGTTGGTCTTTACACTTTGTATTTTCGCTCACTCTTGTACATCCTATACTTCTTGTAATCCTTGTAGATATTGTTTTGTTTAGCATATTTTCTCTTTTGCCTGCAATGATACTTATAGCTTTCGCGTACATAGTATGTGTACATGTGAATTTCCCTTGTGCGTGTGCGCTTAGCCAAGGGCTAAGTGTGTATGTATGGAGTACATATGCCACTGATTAGGGTTAACCTTAATCTCCAATCGCCTGGGCTCGGGCTGTGGTAGTTTTTCATGCCCCAGAGATGAGAAAGAACCTAGTCTCAAGTTTTCTTTTAAATAAGGCCAGATTTAAACAGGTAATAGAATCCGACTAGTTTGTAATCACCAAGAAGGGTGTATTTGTCAATAAGGGCTATACAGGTGATGGTATGTTTAAACTCAATGATATTAATAATATTGTTGCATCTTCTTTTACTTATATTGTTACTTCTATTAATGAATGGCATGGTAGATTAGGACACATTAATTTTAGAACTATGAGGAATGTGATTAATGATGGCTTGATTGATACATAAACTGATGAACATAAGAAATGTGGAGTCTGTTCTCAAGCCAAAATTACTCGCAAACTTTTTCATACTGTGGAAAGGCAATCTGAGTTACTGTAACTAGTGCATTTTAATATTTGTGATTTAAGTAATACTATGCGTAAAGGTGGTAAATATTATTTTATTACTTTTATTAATGACTGATCTAGATGTACTCATGTATACCTGCTAAGAACTAAAGATGTTGCACTATCTAAGTTTATAGTTTATGTTAGTCTAGTTGAAAATAAATTGGACAAAAAAGTGGTAACCTTTAGGAGTGATAGAGGTGGTGAATATACCTCAAAAGACTTTCTAGATTTTGTGAATCTAAAGGAATTAAGAAAACCAATACTACCCCCTATACTCCACAATAAAATGGAATAGCAGAAAGAAAAAATAGAACTTTGATTGAAATTGTTAATTGCATGTTGATTTCATCTGGTTGTCCAAAAAATTTGTGGGGTGAAGCTTTGTTGTCTTCATACTATATTTTAAATAGAGTTTTACACTTTAAGACAAATAGAACACACTTTGAGATTTGGGAAGGTAGGAAGCCTAGTCTAAGATATTTTAGAGTGTGTTGTCTAGCTCATGTTAGAATAGTTGACCCAAAAGACCCAATTTAGGCCCCCACTCATGGGAATGTGTTTTCATAGAATATGCAAAAGATAGTGCTGCCTATAGAATTCTTAAATTAGATGATGAAAACCTAGTTAAATCTAGAGATGCACATTTCTTTGAAAATATGTTCCCTTATCAATCTAGGCTCACCTCAAAACCCTCATCCAAAAGAGTTTTAGCAATTCCTGAGGAAGAGGACTTGCAACTTAGAAGGAGTAAGAGACTTAGGATTCCACTAGTTTTGGTCTTGATTTTGAAAGATATCTAGTAGAACAGGAACCATTTACTTTTAAGGAGGCTATTGCTTCTCATGATGCTGCCTTTTGGAAGGATGCATTAGATGATGAGCTAGAATCTATTTTAGTAAATAATACTTGGGAATTAGTTAACTTATCATCAGGTATCAAAACTTTAGAGTGTAAATGAGTTCTTAAAAAGAAGCTAAGACCTAATGGATCCATACAAAAATATAAAGCCCAAAGGCTTTCGACAGAAAAAGGAGTAGATTTTTTTGTACTTATTCTCTAGTGTCAAGAATTAGCTCAATTAGAATTTTTCTTGTTATTGTCGTTGTTCAGAATTTAATTATTGATCAAATGGATGTTAAAACTGCCTTAATAAATGGAGATTTAGATGAAGAAATTTATATGAGACAACCAAAAGGTTATGCTGTAAAAGGATGAGAACATAAGGAGTGCAAGTTGATAAAGTCTTTATATGGACTAAAACAAGCACCAAAGCAACGGTATAGGAAACTTAATGAAGTTGTTTTATTTAATGGCTTTAAAGTAAATGAGGCTAAAAAATGTATTTGTTATAAATCTAATGGTAGTTCTACAACAATATTGTGCTTGTATGTTGACGATGTACTCATTTTGGATCTAACTTGGATTAATTTAAAGAAACTAAGTTACTTTTCTCCAATAATTTTGATATGAAAGACTTGGGAGAAGGAAGTGTAATATTAGAAATCAAAATTATTAGAGATGACACTGGAATTAAATTGTCCAAATCACATTATGTAGAAAATGTTTTTAGAAAATTTGATCATTTTGATTGTAAACTAGTGTCTACTTCTTTTGATCCTAGTATTAAATTAGTAAAAAATGATGGTGATAGTATAGCACAGCTTGATTATGCAAGTGCGATTAGCATTTGTTGTATGTTATGAATTGTACTCACCCTAATTTGTATATGCTATTAGTAAATTAAATAGATATACAAGCAATCTTGGCGCTCAACATTGGAATGTTGTATCAAGAGTACTTAAATATTTAAAGCATACTACGGACTATGCATTGTGCTATTCTAGTTATCCACCAATAGTTGAGTGTTATAGCGATGTTGACTGGAGCTTCGACTTAGATGATTCTAAGTCTAAAAGTGGTTAATAAAATGAGACTATGTGTTTCTCAAAACTCATCCATATCAAGTCATGTTATGTGAGATTAAGTGTCAACACATAACTTGTAGCAAGTGAGGTTGGATTTAATCCTTAATGAGATCTATAGCCTATATGATCGGGGTGCACAGTTGCAGGAGCACTCTTGATAAACTCACCTATAAGAGTGTGAAAGTGGGGCCACTTTCTATGAGAATCTTGGCAATTTCTCTAGAGCACTTATGAAATCCGGGATATAAGCAGATGGTCATAAAGTGATGACCTATGGACTTCAACGGTTTTCTTGTTATACTTTGACCTGATATAAAGAGTTGAAGTTCAAGACTTTAATCAATTTAACTCCTAAATGTTTAAATATGCATGATGGTAAAGTTCAAGCTTTGTCACCTTACCAGTGGAATGCTCAGTGAATATTTTGAAACAGGAGGAGATCGTTAGTGTCATGTGTGGGTGTGGTTTCAAAACATTTCTTCCTTTCTCTTTGTTTTTCTTCTTTATCAAAAGCAAAAGAGAACTTAGTGTATTTGCAACAGTCCCACATTGGAAAAGTGCAAAACATTTTAGCACTATATAAGTACTTCTTTGTGCTTTATACTTTCAGATCTTTCTGGCTCTTTTACCACAAGCCCTATGCGTGCGCACAAGTTGGGCCTAGCCCAGGGCGTTGGATTCGAAAACCATTTAACCAAGCGCGTGTCCTCGACATGCATCTTGCGTGATCATCGTATCTAGGGGGGATGCAAATCCCAGCCCAGCCTACCTTGTGGGACCCATATTCTAAAATAGAACTGGTTCACTTTTGCAAAAATTTCAAATTCAATTTTTAAACTGTTTTAAATGTTCAAATTCAATTTTCAAATTTCATTTTAATGCTCTTAATTATCTTTAAATGCTATGGGTTTATTACTACACTAATGACCCAAATGGTGCGATTTTAAAATATAAATCCAATGGGGTTCTAAAAAATTATCATCTCTATGAAAACTTCTTCTTCTCCCTGTAACTTCTGAGAGCATCCTCTATCTGTTGAAGACCAATCTAATCATGGTGGGCGGCCATTTTATCTTGGGGGTAGTTGCCGCTAAGACCCTTCGCATCTGGGTTTACTCCCAAGGGGTGGAACTCGTCCTAAAGAAAGTGTCTGACGATGTACCTCGGCTGACTGTTATAGCTGCTGATTCTCTATGATGTCTAACAATAGTTCCACCAACAGTTAATATTGCTTTCTTGTACATCGGTATAATTGTTCTATAACTCTGTTTTTACAATAGCCCTAAATTTTTGTAGCTATATTTGTAACAATTTATACATTCAATGCATTAAGATTCAAAAAGATGGTGTTTGACTTTTAGTTAATGAGGTTTAAAGTTAAGAAATTACATATTTTCTAAAGATTAAGCAGACCTACATACTAGCTATTAGGGGTAGTCACCTCGTCAAACCGCAAAATAGAATCGAGCTCTTTTTAAATTTTAATTGATGACAGGGCCGTAGATGCCTTGTGCCACATCAGAAAATAAGACCTTGCCTCCTTTAAGCAACAAAATTATAAAATGAGTAACATTATAGCCACCCTTTCAAATGAAATTTCTGAATTTGCTACTACTAATCATTATGTTATGTGTTTTTGGAAAGGTCTTGCATGGATGGTCCATACTTAGGGTTCAAACACACCGAAACTTACAAGTTAAAACATTGGTTTCAAAAATTTTCCCGTCTCCGTATGTACCATTTGATGTTTTACTCTTGCAGAATGTATTCACTCCAAATTAATAATTAAAGAAAGAAAAAAATATTTTATTTTTGTTTGGTTGCGTTGCTTCTTCTCCTCCAAAGAGAAAAATTGTCTCTCGCTTTATGTACTTCATTTATAACCCACTAAACCAATAGGTAATTTCCTTATTGGACTGTGACACCCTGATGGGCCCCACACCATTTGCCCATAAACCTCAATGGCTATTTTAAGAGTCATGGTCAAATCTAGTCACTAGAATCACACACACATCATGCACTAATCTGTAGAACCATTCCCTTACTAATGATGGAGAAAACAATCTCTATATATTTGGATACTAAGAGGAAATATAATAAGAAATCAAGAGTCTAAGAGGAAATATAATAAGAAATCAAGAGTCAAGATTTTATGATTTTGACTATTGGGTAATTCATTGGGTTATGGACAAAATTGGGTCTAGTTTGAGTTGTAGTTTTATGATTTTTTTAGTTTGGACTATAGCATTGTTCATGGATATCGAAGAAAGAATGCAAATTGAAGTATTTTTCTCAAAACAGTATGGATTAAAAAGGTCATAGCTCACAAATTGATCATCAGATTGGGGTAATCTACCTATTATTGGAAAGCCCTTTTAAGTAGATATCTATATGTTCTAAGATTGCATCAATTAAAGTTCAAACGACAAAGTTATGGCTTGGGAAGTTTGCAGAAAGTGTAGTGAATTCATGTCTGCTTGAGTAGGCATTAGGTCCATTCGAGAAAAGCCTAACAATCACATAAATAAAATTCCCAAATATAACCATTGCCTACTCATGCGGGGTTCTTAGCTTGACCAAGCATGGGCTATTTTAAAACATGTTTTCATGCAATTTCCTTTCCTATTTGGTCTATGCATGCCTACTTGAGTCTTAATTGAGCCATAATGCTATCTACTTTGGGTTATTTTTTGAGAGGCAGCCGCCAGGATCTCTAGATATTGCTTAAATCACTGTGGAAACAAGTTTAGACGATGATGATTTAAGAACCATACCTGCGAGATCTCTCTGATTTGATCTTCGCCTTACAGTAGCCTGAAAATCTCAAGACCTTCTATTGTATTCCTCTATGCTTGAACTCGCAGTAGGTGTGGGCCTCTTCTGCGAATTCTCTTTGCCCTCAAAAATAAGATTTCTCTTATGTGTTTTTTCTAGAGAACAATAGCACATATTTATAGGCTACAATGGGGACCTTAAGAAGTAAATAAGGAATAGGCTTCCCATGGAAATAGGAAACCATAATTCAACCCAAATTAGGATCCTAGTTCCATAAATTACTCAGTCCACTAAAGAATTATAATTACGCTCTTGTCTTTATTCTCAAAATAATATTGCGGGCTTCTTGTTATTAAATGCTTATTAATCTCCCCACGTTAAGATTTCAGGTATCCATCAATTAAATAATTACTAACACCTATATTTAATCGATATTTTTATAATTCCTTGAAACCTTACACTTAACTTATTTGATATGTCGGACACAATGTCTACCTACAGGGTTTTACATAATCAAAACTTATAAGCTTCATCAAGAGGATATTATCAACCACTATTACGGAACGTGGATTCCGTTAATAAACTAATATGCACCATATACGTAGTGTAGTCATCTAATTTACTGAGATTATTGACCCATAAAAGATCTCACTCCTTTGTAAATTAAAATGTCAAATACTAAATGTAAGTGTCTATTATTTATGTAGGGATTAAGAGTATAAGTACTCATAATAACCATTTGGATGTGAATCGTCTTATATAGTTAGTATAAAGATAATAAATCCAAAAGCAGTGCTATTTAATACACACAAAGTGTACTAGCATAACAAGTAGAAACTATACCATCTCCCGCAACTAAGACAAGCCTACTAAAATATTATGCTATAATTGTACCGATGGTGTGTCCAACTCCATTTAGATTGTGAACAATAATAACTTATATTCTATAAGAACCGACAAACAAGTTTTCCATGCATAAACTAAATTTTACACACCAACTTGTGTACTTTATAGAATAAAAGACACAATTATACATAATAAATAATAATGCAACCATTTGGCCATACAAATTCTTATTAAGATGAAAAAGCAAACTTTACTAATAAGTAAATCAGTCAAAGACAAATACATAAAAGTATGCTTTTAGTATAAGATTCCAACAATCTCCTACTTAAATTCAAAGCTATGCTGACATGTATTTCAATCTCATTCCCTCCACGTGACTATCAAAGCTCTTTGCTGGTAAGCTATTGTAAAAGGATCTGCCAGGTAATTTGCTAATGTTATCTTTGTCACAATTATATCACCCCTTTGTATGATTTCTCGTATGAGATGATACTTACGTTCGATGTGCTTACCCTTCTTATGCGTCTTGGGTTCCTTTGCATTAGCAACCATAATGATATTATCACAATAAAGTATTATAGGTGATTTTACCAGAGGTACCACTTTTAAATCCATCAAGAAGTTTCTCAGCCAAACTACCTCCTTGGCTGCTTCGAAAGCTGCCACATATTTGGCTTCGATGGTAGAGTCAGCAGTATATGATTGCTTGACACTCCTCCAACTTATGGCTCCACCTCCCAAGGTATATACAAATCTTGAGGTCGACTTTCTGGCATCATTTTCTGATGGAAATCTGAGTTTGTATACCCAATGGGTATCAAACTCTTGGCCTGGTAAATTAATATATAATTTCTAGTCCTCTTAAGATACTTAAGTATATGCTTTACCGCAGTCTAATGTTCTCTCCTTGGATTAGACTGGTATTTACTAACCATGCCCAGGGCAAAACAAATATCAGGTCTGGTACATAGTATTGCATACATGAGGCTTCCCATCATTGAAGCATAAGGTACTTCCATCATCTTTTCTATCTCATCAGGTGTCTTAGGACATTGATCCTTGGATAAAGTAATTCCATGCCTAAAAGGAAGAAATCCTTTCTTGGAATCTAGTACGTTAAAACAGGCAAGAATAACATCAATATAAACCACTTGAGATAACCCCAACATTCTTTGTTTCCGATCTCAGAAGAGCTTGATCCCTAGAATGTGACTAGCTTCTCTTAAGTCCTTCATATCGAACTGACTGCTTAACCATACTTTGATCGAAGAAAACACCCCGACATTGTTTCCAATGAGTAGGATGTCATCTACATAAAGTATTAAGAAAACCACCACAATGCCATTGCACCTCTTATATACACAAGATTCATCAGGGTTCTACTCAAAACCATAAGATTTAATGGCTTGATCAAAACAAAAGTTCTAAGATCTAGACACTTGCTTAATTCCATAAATGGACCTTTTAAGCTTGCACAACATATGCTCATGGCCTTCAGCTATAAAATCCATTTGGTTGCACCATATAGATACACTCGTCAAGATTTCCATTAAGGAAAGCTAACTTGACAGCCATTTGCCAAATTTCATAATCGAAATGAGCCGCAATGGATAAAAGAATCTGGATGGATTTTATCATGGCTACTGGCGAGAAAGTCTCCTCATAATCGATTTCTTCTTTCTAAGTAAACCATTTCGCAACAAGCCTAGCTTTGAAGTTTTCAACCTTTCCATCCACCCCTCTTTTCTTATTGTAGACCCACTTACAACTGATAGGTTTTATCCCTTCTAATGGTTCTACAAGATTCCAAACTTGATTAGAGTACATAGACTCCATTTCTGATTTCCTAGCCTTTTGTTATGGTTCTGCATATTTGTCTTGGAGGGCTTCATTATAGTTACAGGGTTTGGTATCTAGCTCATCAGGGACTTTGTCGAATGACTCTCCTAAGAACATATACCGCTCAGGTTAACGAATAACTCTCCCACTATGACGAGGCACATCCTATGTCTGTGTATGAGTGGTGTCATGATGTACTAAAACTAATCCTAGTGTACCATCATCGACATGCTGATTTGGCTCGTCACCTAGCAAGTTGGTGGTTTCACTTGGAGTATCATCAACTTGAGACTTAGCAATCCTCGCACTACGACAAGGTAATGGAACGCCAAATTCTCCATCTTGTGGTGTCTCTTCCTGTGCTACCGGTAATGGAAAAGTTTGGGCAGGTGTCTCTCCTCTCAATTCCTCTAGAACAATTTTGCTTTTGGGTTTGTGCTTCATTACATAGTCCTCTTTTAAGAATCGGGCATTGGTGCTAACAATGACCTTCTGATCTTTAGGATTATAGAACAAAACACCTTTCGTTCCTCTAGGATATCCAACGAAAATGTAAACTTTCGTTTTTGGTTCCAACTTATCTGTGTTCCTTTTCAGCACGTGTGCCGGACTACCCCAAATTCGAACATGCTTTAAACTAGGTTTGTGCATAGTCCATAGTTTTGTGGGTGTAGTAGGTACTGACTAAGATGAAACTAATGTAGTAGGTATTGACTTAGATGAAACTAAGTTTAGAATGTATGTTGTTGTTTATAGAAGATGCCCCTAGAATGAATTAGGTAAATATGAATAACTCATCATTGACCTCACCATATCCGTTAGAGTCCTATTCCTTCTTTTTGCTACACCATTTTGTTGAGGTATACCTGGTGCAGTCAACTGGGATGTAATCCCCTCTTGTGCTAAGTAATCCTTAAATTATCAAAAGAGGTACTCACCACCACAATTAGATCATAGTGTCCTGATACTATTACTTAAATGTTTCTCTATTTTCTGCCATACTCCTTGAATTTCTCAAAGCATTCGGACTTACGGCACATTACGTAAATGTACCCATACCTTGAGTAGTTATAAAAAAAAGTTTTGAAATACTCAAAGCCACCTCTTGCCTGAACATTTATGGGTCCACACAGGTTAGAGTTTACCAATTCCAATGTTTCGTTGGCCCTATAGCCTTCTGTCGAAAAAGGGCCCTTGGTCATTTTCCTCTCTAAATAAGATTCGCATACTGGAAATACCTCTACTTCCAATGAATCTAATGTCCATTTGCAACCAGTCTTTAAATCTGGTTTAAATTAATATGACCCAGGCATAAATGCCAAAGATATGTTTAGTTCAATTGTAAAGTCTCCTTTCTCTTACATGTAGGGTAATTATGTTATTCAATTCTGTCAGTTGCAGTTTAGGAGAGATAGGATCACTAATATAAAGATCATCCACCAATGAACCATAATAGATAAAACGCTTATTGTACTTAATAACCACAAATTTACTAAAATAAACAGAATATCCGCCTTTAATTAACTTGGAAACAGAAATTAAATTTCTCCTAATGAAGGGAACATAAAGACAATCTTTTAAAATTAAAGTCTTATTTCTATTAAAACTAAGATAAATAGCTCCTACTGTAACTGCTGCCACTCTCGTAGCATCACCCATAAGCAAAGAAATCTCTTCATCACCTAGCTACCTTGTTTCCTGGAACCTTTGCAAAGAATTGTAAACATGATTGGTGGCTCCCGTATCTACACACCAGGTACAAGTAGATATAACCACCAAACATGATTTAACAACTAGTGAATGAAATTTACCTTTTTTATTCACTTTGTTGAGATAAGTTGGACATTGTTTTTTCCATGCCCTGTTTGCTTGTAATGACAACACTTGCCCTTGGGCTTTTTCACTCCTCCCAGAAGGTCCGTTGTCCCCTTGAGGAACTGCATTATGATTTTAGCTTTTTTCTGTTTCTTCTTGCCTTTCGGCTTAAAAACAGAACCTTTTTTAGCAATGTGAACACTAGCTGACTTTTTCAGAAGGCCCTCAGCAGCTTGAAATTCTTTAAGTAATTCCGCTAGAGAATAATTGAGCTTGTTTATGTTGTAATTTAAGCGAAAATTCTCAAAAGAATTAGTCAAGGACTAGAGAATGATATCGATCTGGGTTTCCCCATCAATTTCATCTTCAAGGACCTCTAGTTCATTGAGGTGTCTCATCATTTTTAGAACGTCGTCCCTTACAAAGGTACCTTCAGCCATCTTAGTGTTAAACAATTCTTTCATAGCAACCTACCTTACCGCCTGATCCTAATCACCAAACATTTCCTTGAGACTGTACATGATATCATAGGCATTAAGAGGAGACTGATGCTGATGTTCCAAATATTTTACATAGATGCCAACATATAACATCATGGCATCTCATCAGCCTTGATCCAATTTTTGTATACCTGGACAGCCACCTCATCAGTATAATTACTTGCAGGTTTCTCTGGGCACACCTCAGTGAGCATATATTTGTACTCTTTAACAGTTAGCACAATATCCAAGTTCCAATCAATATAATTAGGTCCAGTGAGTTTGTGTTCTTTGAGAATTATAGCAAGGGGATTGAAAACACCCATCTTAAGTACTGAGAATTACATAATCAACAAACTAACATGGGCAAATAAACTTTGGATTCAAATAAAAAGAAAAAAATGGCTCCCTCTGCCAATTACTAAAAGAATCCGATAGCAATCTAAAGCATCAATGCATAGTGTGTCTCGATGTCAGGACTTCTACCATACTTATTTTGTTCAGATAGGTCATAACCTATTAGTTTTACTGTCAAGGCAACAAACCGTGCTAAATAAAACGCAACAGTTGCCATGACTTTGGTCCCATAAATAATAATGACTCAGATGGAGAGCATACTGTTATTTATAGCTAAGTGTACACCATCATTTAATTTAAGGTCCATTATTCTGTATTTGGTCTCGTCAGATGGAGAAAGGACCTATACTAATAATTACCTTAAATCATCCATATGAGAGTTTGTACTGGAGATCCCATAATTAACTCATTTGATGAGGAGGAAGACTCCAGGGTCAGCACATAAATCATTTACATCTCCTACAAAAACAATGATAGAGACCATGGGAACTAAGAGGTTCCCTCTTCCTCTTAGTTATTTAACAATAAGGGTTCTTGTATAATAGTTTAATAAAGCAGGTTTAGAATTTTGAAGTAATATGTTACTAAGATGTCTAGGTTACCCTATCTTTACGCATCATAGCATTGGTGTGGTTAATAAAAAATAGAGTTCAATTTTATTTGCAAATCACATGAATGCTTCCGATTTCTCCATTCGAAATAGTATTAAACATATCTAATATCATATAAAGCAGGTTATGACAATCATAGACATCCAAGCGAAAAAAAAAAAAAAAACAACCAACATAAAAGTCCTAGCAATTCTGGTCAAGTAGAATCCTTTGTCCTTTTAATTACCACTTCTTCAAAATATGTGCTTCATAGAGGGGGTCCAGGGGTATATCCCAGTGGGGATCAAGTTGAGTTTACATGCTATATCAATATAATTACATCACCATGAAAAATTACATTGAATCCTATGCCTCCTGACAAACGGAGTTCACATGCTCTATTAATATAATTACATCACCATGAAAACATTGTAAAATATATAAAATAGTAACCACAAATTTAATTCATGGGATCCATTCACACATGGTGACCATGGTAGCTAGATTAATCGCTGCGAAACAAAGGTTGGATAGTTCACTACAAAACAAGGGTTAGTTACAGCAAACGCATTCCAAGTTTTTTACAGCAACCTATAATCTTACTATGTTCTTTTCAATCCATGCGCAGTTTCAAGATTGGCTCTGATACTACTTTTGGGAGGTAGCGGTTAGGATCTCTATATATTGCGCACAGATCACTGTGGAAATAAGTTTAGACGACGATGATTCAAGAACCATATCTGTGAGATCTCTTTGATTTTATCTCGGTCTTAACAACAACCCAAAAATCTCAAGACCTTTTACTGTATTCCTTTATGCTCGAACTCACACCAGGTTTGAGCCTCTTCTGTGAATTCTTTTTGCCCTCAAAAACAAGATTTCTCTTGTGTGTTTTTCTTAAAGAGCAACAACACATATTTATAGGCTACAATAAGGACCTTAAGAAGGAAATAGGAAATAGGCTTCTTATGGAAATAGGAAACCCTAATTCGACCAAATTAGAATCCTAGTTCCATAAATTACAATTCAGTCCACTAAAGAATTATAATTGCACTCATGTCCTTATTATCAAAATAATATTTCAAGCTTCTTATTATTAAATGCTTATTAATCTCCCCACATTAAGATTTCAGATATCCATCAATTAAATAATTACTGATACCTATATTTAATCAATATCTTTATAATTCCTTGAGACCTTACACTTAACTTATTTGAGATGTCAGACACAAAGTCCACCTGTATGGCTTTACATAATTAAAACTTATAAGCTTCATTAAGAGGATATCATCAATCCTTACTACGGGACGTAGAGTCCGTTAATAAACTAATATGCACTATATACGTAGTTTATTCATCTAAATTACTGAGATATTGACCCATAAAAGACCTCTCTCCTTTGTAAATCAAAATGTCAAACACTAGATGTATGTGTCTATTATTTATGTAGGAATTAAGAGTATAAGCACTCATAATAACCATTTGGATGTTAATCGTCTTATATAGTCAGTATAAAGACAATAAATCCAAAAGCAGTCATTTTCAATACATACAAAGTGTACTAGCATAACGAGTAGAAACTGTACCATCTCCCATAGCCAAAACAAGCCTACTAAAACATCATGTTACAATCATACTGATGGTGTGTCCAACTCCATCTAAATTGTAACAATAATAACTTATATTCTATAAGAACCGACAAACAAATCTTTTGTGTGTAAGTTGAACTTTACACACCAACTTGTCTATTTTATAGAATAAAAGACATACTTATGCAAATAAATAATAATGCAACCATTTGTCTATACAAATTCTCGATAAGATAAAAAAGTAAACTTTACTAATAAGTAAATCAGTCAAAGGCAAATACATAAAAGTATGCTTTTAATATAAATTTTCAACAATTTAAGGGGTTATTCTCTTAACCCTAGTCATGCCATCTCCTTGTTTTGACCCTAGAATACTTATTGGAGATCCTTTTTCTCTTAGAGCATCCATTGGAGAGTTGTGCTAATCTTGAAGAGCCTTTAAAGTGTTGTTGCTTCTACTTTTATTGAAGATCATTCACATCACGGATTCAAGATGGTATTGATTCAAGAATGGGAAGCAGTGAATGGCATGCTCGTTAGTTAGAACAACTACAATCCTTAGGTTTTAGCTAACTGGGGAAGGACTTGTGAGCATATCTTGTAATTGCTAAATTTTCTAGTGCTTGGTTTTCGTTGAACCAAGTGGCAGGTCTTGTGGTTTTTTCCATGTTCGGGTTTTCCATGTAAAAAATCGTGGTGCCTTTTCTTGTGTGGTTGATTGATTTACATTTCATTTATCTTCCACCATTACTAATTAGACTACACTCTAGAAATCAGATTAGGGCCTCAAACTCTTCATCTTTAGAGGTTCTAAAAAACACTCATAAGAAATTTGTAGATGAAGTTATGATAAGTTTGTTTGCTCTTTGATTTGACCTTTTACCCTTTTGAGTGAAACAGTTTTGATGAAGACCGAGATAAATATTAGGGAAATGATCGTAAGTTCCAAGTGTAGAACCGCGATATAGTAATAAAAACTATTGAGACCAGGTTGATCCATAAGGAGTAATGTATTTTAAGGTACTTTCAACTTGTAATCTGTCCTAATTAAAACCTAAAACTAGCCTAATTTAAAAATTAACAAATCCAACCATTCCTACTTTGCAAAAATAAATTAATTACAACAAAAGAAACTTACTAAAACTAAAACTCCTAAATCTAAAACTTCTTAAGGAAAAACTAAATTATTACAAGATAACACAGGTTAGAACTTCTAATAAAATAATACTAAAATTAGAAATTTACTAAAATAAAAACTAAACAATGTTAGAAACTAATTAAGAAAAAGTTAGAAACTTTCCTAAATTAAAAGTTAAATTAAGAATCTACACTTTCTAAAACAAAATTCTAAATTAGAAAGTTAGAGAGTAAAAACAAAAATTGGAAACTAACCTAAGTTAAGCTATTTCTAAAACCAAACAATGGATATGAATGCAAATTATAAATTTTAAGAATGCATATAAAACAAGAATTAAATATGAATGCAAATCTGAAATTTAAATTTCCAAGTGTAAACAAGATGCAAAAATAATGAAGATTCAATTTTCCAAAATAAAAGTGGAGACATTTAAAATAAAAGTGCAAAAAATAAAAAGAAAAGTGCAAGAAAATAGATAAAAAAATGGAGGAAGTCAAAGGCGATAAGCAACTAAAGTCAAAGGCAGTATATTTACTCAAAATTCTCTCTTAATCTAAGCCTAATAATTTCTTAAAGTATGCTTTTATATTTGGGTCGTCAATCCAAACAAGAAAAACACAAATAAAGCAACCATACAACCATAAGAATAAGAAGAATATTATTGAACTAGTATGAGAATCCTTTACACAATATTGAATAAAATTAAAACAAAAGATTACACATACTAGGATGGAAAAGAAGTCCTCTTTCTAGTTGAACTTCAAGGTTGGTGGTGTGGATTTAGGGCTAAGCATCCTTGATAACTTGAGATGTAGAGAACAAGAGAGGGAGAGGTGGAGTGTAGAAATTCTAGAGGTGGGAGGTGAGCAATTCTTCCATGAAGAGTATGGGAGAGGGGTTCCCTATTTATACTTTTTTTTTCTACTCCTTTTCAAAGAAGGTCTCATATGTGGCTTTCTTTCTTTAGGTAATACCTTTTCTTGGCCAACAAGTTTTCCAAGTTTGAGGTGAGATATGATTCCTTCTTTTGCTGGAATTCTAAGTGTATCCATCTTTTTTAGCTAACACTTACCAAAGGATAGGGCCTACCTTTGATGAGGCAGTCACAATCTTACCTAAAAATGTATAGTAAACTTCTTGAGGTCATATCTTTGTTATTTTAACTCTAATTGGTGTAATCTTGGACCGACGGACATTTACTCAAACAGAGCTTTCCAATGGTAGGTAGATTGTCCAAATCTAATCTTCAATTTGAGAGTTATGACCATTTAATGTCTACTGTCCAAAGAAAAATGGCATTGACTTTCTATTTTTGAATTCTTCTTCTTTGACTTTTTTATCATTGAATTCTCTCCACCATGGCTTTTTTTTTCTTACATTAATTTTGAATTCTTGCAAAAATTGAAGAGTGGGACCCCTTTCTTGAACATTTCATAAGTGTGTCCCCACACATGTGAATATGTGTGTGGGACCATGAAGCCAACTTTTGCATTTTTTTTCTATCTTCTTTCTGTCTTAAATTCTTCTCTCCTTTCTTTTGAAAATCATTTCTTTACCTCAATTCTTTTAAAATGAGACCCATATCATCAATTTCTTACAAACCAAATGTGAATTCATGTGAAAAGATAATTTTAATCCTAAGATCACATATGCATGAATGTGGGCCCATCTCTCATGAAATAATAATGAAAATGCACACCATTTTTCATGATTTTATATGAATGAACTAATGATGATGAAAATTGAATTTAATTCATGAGAATCTAAATATTCACAAAGCTTTCCAAAAATAGACTTTTCAAAAATGGCAGGTTTCATGGAGGGAAGCAAAAAGTATGATTTTTAAACAAATTATGCAGAAAAATACTACAATGATGTATAAATGCATAAAACCACTAGATCACACTAAAAGAGGTTCTTTTGACTTGATTAGTCCTTAAAATGGTACAAAATGTATATAAATATATTCATTTTTAAAGATTCATCACACCCCCAACTAGCGTTTTGCTAGTCCTTAGCAAAAAAATGTGAAAATATGAGACTTTCATCCTAACCTAGTCTAACTTAAAACTAATGCAATGCAATAAAAGTAAACATGAATGCAACACCACTCTCGCTGGTACTTTTGGCTACATTTAGCATATGTAGCAAGCTCTTAAACCCTTAGGTTCCCCTTAGTGGATAAGCTGCGCTAGTGAGGGTTTGCAGTGAATATACCCACAAAATTCTCTCTTTTTTTTAAGGAAAATAAACAAAATAAACAAAAGTAAAGGAGAAAAAAATTTTCCAAAAGAAAATTTACTCATATCAGATATTTTTGAAATCTAGAATAATTACACTTTCAGACTTTTCAAAGTCTGGTCCACAATTCTATTCTCAGAAACTTTCTCAAATTCAAACCAACTTGCATGCACGGTGGGAAATATATACATAAAAAACTGATTTCAAATATTCTATAATAATGCTACAAAACAAAATTTTTCTTTAAGCATTCTGATCCCCTGAAATTTAGCAAAAAGATTTCCTCTCAAAGTTACTAAGATAGCCGCCACTTTACTATTTACTTTGATTGGCCTCTTTTCTATCACTATCTTTTTCCAACCAAGGGTTCTCAAGTTCATATGATATAAGAAACGTTAGAATCCCGAAAGCAAATCTGGTCCTTATCCTTCCCTGTACATACTTGCAAACTCTTATAGACACTCTTCACTCTCTTATTTTTGCCAACGAAAAAATTTCCTAGTTCATATGATATAAGAAAAGTTGGGATCTAAGTAACAAACTTAGTCCTTATATATTTCTGCACATATTCCTTAAAAATTTCTATGGACTCTCGTTGGGCCGTAATTCATTCTTCTATTTTTTTTTTTAACAAATCATTTTTTTTTGTTGTGATTGTGCAATGTCTAGGTTCCTTAAGCTTTCTAATTAACCCATGTAGTGAGTGTTAGGCCAATGACTCCCAAACCAAATGGCTTTAGGGCACTAGACATAAAAATATCTCTCCAGGCTTACTAACTTGAGTTAAAAAGGCTACAAAACCAAAATAGTCACTAACTTCTCATTATATGCTCCTTTTTTTTCACTCTTTTTCTTTTTTTTATTTTCAAATTGAAAGTAAACACTAGGTGGCGGTTTTCATTTCACTCGAATTAATTCATCTTGGTTCTAATATATACAATTCACCAAAAATGAACAAGGAAATAAAAATATTCTAAAAACTAAATTTCAAGTTCACATTGTATTCTCCAGAAAAATAAAAAACACAAACAGCATTAAAGCTTCCTATCCAAAATGTTAAAAAATGTATACATGTATATATTTGAAAAGCAAGCTTTGGTTATCCTCTCATAGGTTTTTTCCTTTAAAAAGTGCAAACTTTCTTTTTTACTTCCTTCCAAAAGAATGACAATTCTAGATTTCTATATATCTTCAAATTGCTTTAATTCCTTTGAAAACTTTCTTTTCTAAAATAAAAAATAAATGCCAACAAAAAAAATAAAGGCCTTAAAAATTGAAAATTTTCCTAAAAAGTGACAAAAAGTAAAAAAAAAAAAAAATTTATTTTGTCTCAAATTGGACAAGCGTGCTTGTTCCCACCCCCCAACCAAAGATGAACATTTTCCTCGATGTTTATGCATGCAATGCAGAACTATAAAAGTAATATGAGGAAACATAAATGTAAAGGAGGGTAAAGAGAAGAAGTCATTTAAAGATGTGTCTGAGTCGCTCCCTGTCCTAGGTTAGACAAAACAGAAAAATAAGAATAAAAAGACAAGAAGCTACTCTAAAAGAAAATATCTACGTGAAAAATAAAAAAAAAACTTACACTACTGGATTTGAAACCATGAGTCCACCCAGATCCCAAATGAATTTTTCCTCCACATAGTTTATAAGAAGCACATCAAAAGATAAAATTAAGTATGTAGTGGGCTCAATGAGCATGAGAACCGCAGGTTCTTATACACTTGTGAAGAAGGGACCATAAAAAAAATTTCTTCACCCTCCTTTAAAAATGAATCTTTGAAAGATAGGAGAGGATGTAATGAGCAACTAGGTGGCCCTAGGTCCTCCTATGCCATAAATCTTTTAAATTGATTTCTATAATCTATTTAGGCACGAGCTCAAAGGATTCTAAATTGTTGAACTCGAGTGTCTGAATGGGACCACTATTCTCTAATTCCACAAGTTATTCTGAATAACAATGAGGGTCAAGAAATGCGAGGGCAATTTCTCTAAGAGTTAGGTCATTAGATTTTATGAAGAAGTCAGTACATGATTCCAAAGATTCCAAATTATCCAACTTAGAAATCTAAAAAATGGGGTCATCCTCTCAATTATAATATTTCTTTTGAAGCTTATTAGGTTCATTTGCAATTTCCTCAATTATAGGAATATCAAATTTGTTAAAGATTGTAATGCCAAATTCATCAGAAGAATCTGAATCATAGAAAGGATTTATGTAAAAGGGCATAGATTCCTCTTTAGTGAAGTGGAATGGTCGGTATTGAGAAAAAGTAGGGCACACAGGCTCATGTGATTCATTAATTGGTTCATGCATCACACCATCATCCATGTTCTTATGTACACTTGGATAGCCACTGTGTGCTTGCATGATGTACAAGATCTTCATTGAATATAGGATTATCTTCAATTCCATGGGTGGCATTTTGTTTTCTCATTTCAAGCCCTGTTTGACTAATTCAAGTCATTAGGCTTTTCATGCATTGTTCATTATTTTGCATGGTTTGCATGGTGTTTTATGTGAACTCAACCAATTTGGTTAAAGTATCCTCCACAAAATTATTTAGGGGTGGTGGTGGTTCATATGAACATTCAAGCAGAAAGGGATCATGAGGTGCATATGACCAGGGAGAAGAAGGGGGTACATATGATGTATCCTATGAGGGGTGGTCATATGACCCGTTTGAAGTAAATTCTTAGGGATAAGAGATATGATCCGTGTTGGGCCCATTTCGCCAATTGTCCAGTGATTGATCATCTCATTTTGGACCGTACATGTTATCCATGTCATTATGGTAATGCCATTGATTTGAATTTGATTCAGCCCGCCATGGAAATCCAACATATGTATTGGAAGGAGTGACTAATTGTGTGGGGTATGAGAACTCATGCGGGGCTATCATTGGTTGATCATCTGACCTACTCATTCCACTAAACTTTTCGACAAATTCCTCATTATAACAAAGATCATAGTGATTGACCCACTCCCGTTCATAAGATCCGACTGAACAATTTCTTTGATGTAACATTATAATCTTTTCTTATTCGTACAAGGCACGCTAGGACTTCGATGGGCCATCAACATTAATTCTATTCCCATTGGTTTGCCCATTGTTAAGTCCCCTCATGTTTGTGGATTCCTACCAATCCATTTTTTGAATCACTTTTTTTTAAATTTTTTGTTTTGTTTTTTTTTTTTTGAAAAATGAGAAAAACCTAAGTCATACAAAAAAACACCTAAGTAACTCCCTATGGTTGAAAAGTTTCCTTTAGTTTTCCAATCCGGTACTATGAAACCAACTCGACTAGGTTAACCACCAAGATGTGGTAGAGTCATAGATAGACCCGTTTGAAGGACCAGTTTTCTGAACAAATAAGCTGTCGCACAGTATAGGGGCAAAAGCTTTCTTGGACACTAAGAAGATCAAGGACATTGATTAAATCACTTTTGGTGTACTTTCTTCAAAAAGAAGTTATGTCAAGTTGAAAACAGAAACTTTTCTCAATTCTAGAAAGTTTCTAAAAATCAGAGTGATGTGTACTTTCTAACAATCCATATACTTTCCTATTCCAATTTAAGGCGGTTCATCATTCCATGCACGTCCTTTTATTTTTAGAAAGATGACACAAAATTAAATTACACTCACAAAGCTATGTAAATAGGGAAAGTTAGAAAAGTTACCTTAAATGGTGCTCCTCGGCAACGACGCCAAAAACTTGATCGTGAGTTCCAAGTGTAGAACTACGATGTAGTAATAAAAACTGGTGACACTAGGTCGATTCATAGGGAGCAATGTATTTTAAGGTATTTTCAACTTGTAACCTGTCCTAAAAAAAATCTAAAACTAGCCTAATTTAAAAACTAACAAATACAACCATTCGTATTTTGTAAAAATAAATTAATTACAATAAAAGAAACTTACTAAAACTAAAACTCCTAAATCTAAAACTTCCTAAAAAAAAACTATGTTACTACAAGATAACACACAGGTTAGAACTTCCAATAAAATAAAACTAAAATCGAAATTTACTAAAATGAAAACTAAACAATGTAAGAAACTAATTAAACAAAATTTAGAAACTTTCTTAAATTAAAAGTTAAGTTAAAAATGTATACTTTCGAAAACAAAATTCTAAATTAAAAAGTTAGTGAGTAAAAACAAAAATTGGAAACTAACCTAAGTTAAGCTATTTCTAAAACCAAACAATGGATATGAATGCAAATTCTAAATTTTAAGAATGCATATAAAACAAGAATTAAATATGAATGCAAATATGAAATTTAAATTTCCTAATGTAAACAAGATGCAAAAATCATGAAGATTCAATTTTCCAAAATAAAAGTGCAGAAATTTGAAATAAAAGTGCAAAAAATAAAAAGAAAAGTGTAAGAAAATAAATAAAAAAGTGTAGGAAGTCAAAGGTGGTATATTAACTCAAAATTCTCTCTTAATCTAGGCCTAACAATTTCTTAAAGTATGCTCTTATATTTGGGTCGTCAATCCAAACAAGAAGAATACAAATCAAGCAATCATGCAACCATAGGAATAAAAAGAATATTATTGAACTAGTATGAGAATCCTTTACACAATACTAAATAAAATTAAAACAAAAGATTACACATCCTAGGATGGAAAAGAATTCCTCCTTCTAGTTAATCTTCAAGGTTGGTGGTGTGGCTTTAGGGCTAAGCCTCCTTGATGACTTGAGATGTAGAGAACAAGAGAGGGATAGGTGGAGTGTAGAAATTCTAGAGGTGGGAGGTGGGCAATTCTTCCATGATAAAAAACATGGGGTACATTCTCAACAAGTCCACTAGACTCAGAATGAATACAAATAGAGTCCAAGTTCCTTTTGATGTCTTCACTCCAGAGATGAAAGAAGATCTTCAAAAAGGATGCAGAATTGAATAGCCATGACATTGTATAAGATACGTTCCTTACAGCAACTTTCCTAAACTAAATCAAGATTTTAAAAACTAAATCAAGATTTTAAAGCGAGATCTATGGTCTTCACCGAGGAGTATGACTCTGATGACTCTCAAGAGACTACCGTCTTCCAAGATCCTGCTGATGGGCTATTTTTCTGCTTCCTGAATGGGCAAGTGATGATATGGCACAATGTCACAAATCACTAAATATTGGCCACCTGAACTAAATGAAGAAATAGATCCACCTCAGCACACCCATTGAGAATGTCTAGCCCCTAGATGTAAAAGCTAAAGAGCTTAAAAAACCTAAACCATGGAAAGGGATCAGGTTTTGGCTTAAACCCCAAATGAAACCTTAGAAGGTTTCGCAGAGTTGGAAGCTTGCAAAGATACTATGGAGGAACCTTATCCTGAGCCTCTAACTGAGGAACCAATACAAAAAATAAACCCATATACCCTAGACAATCCTCGTCCTACCTTTGTAAGCTCTCAAATGCAAAAAAAAGAACTTGATGTGCCTTGAGTTTCTTGCGAGAATTTATAGATTGCTTTGCATAGACCTAGGTAGAAATGCCAAGTCTAGATCCAAAAATTTCTGTGCACAAATTAAACATAGGAAAATATGCCAAACCTTTGACGCTGGAAGAAAGAAGGAAAAAGTCAGAAATCATGGACAAGATAGAACAAGAGGTCCAAAAGCTCAGGGATGTTCACTTCATTTGTGAAGAGCAACATCCCGACTAGTTGGATAACATAGTGCCAATCACCAAGAAGAACTGGCAAATAAGAGTCTGCATTGATTTCAAAGATCTAAACAAAGCCTATCCCAAAGTTGTTAAAAAACATGATTGATAATACTTTCGGATTTGAAAGAATGTCATTCATGAATGTGTTTTTTGGGATACAATAAAATCAAGATGCACAAGGAAGACGAGAAACATTCATCCTTTTGAACCCTATTTACTATTATACTATCATGCCCTTTGGCCTTAAGAATACTGGAGACACGTATCAGAGGGAAATGTTGAAAATTTTCAAAGATTTGTAGCGCAAGTCTATCGAATGCTATGTCGACAGCTTAACAGTCAAAAGTAAATAGAAGTCAGACCATCTAGTTGATCTTCGCACAGTCTTTGAAGAGCTACAAATTTAATCTTTGAATAAATCCTCTAAAGTGCTTTTTTGGAGTCTCCTTTTTGAAATTCTTGGATTTGTGGTTCGAAAGGGTGGTATCGAACTAGATCTAGTCAAAGTCAAAGCTATGTTGGATATACCTTCTCCATGAACTCTCAAAGAACTTAGAAGATTACAAGGCAAGCCTGCCTATATCCACCGATTCATCTCAAACCTATTTGGGAAGTGTAGAGCATTCTCTAGACTCATGAAGAAAGGAGATGAATTTTTATGTGAAAAAACTTGTGAAGATGCCTTTCAAGTTATCAAGTGGTGTCTCACAAACCCACCATTTCTTTCAGCTCTGATTCCACACAAACTTTTCATCATTTACACTTGAGCTCTTAATCACTCCATAGGAGCATTATTAGGAAAAAAGAATGATGAGGGCAAGGAAGTGGCTCTTTACTATTTGTCACGGATGCTAGTCGATGTTGAACATAACTACCATTCAATAGAAAAAGAATGTCTTGCATTGATGTTTTTTATACATAAACGATGTTACTACATCCTCTCTAATGTGGTGTACTTGGTTTCCAACATCAACCCATTGAAGAAGCTTGTGATGAAAACTGGTGCACTAAGTGATCATCTAGCCCAAGGGACTATTATTCTCTCTCAATATGACATCAAATACACCCTTGCAAAAGTGGTAAAAGGACAAGCTTTCATTGCCATTCTAGCATCTACTTTCAAAAGATTCTGAATTCAAAGACAATCTCCCTGATGAGCTGATCTTCTTTGTTGAACAAATATGGAAACCCACCAATGATCCTAACTTACATTGGATCATACATTTTAATGGAGCTTCCAAAACAAATGAGTTAGGAGATCTAGTTTCCGAGGTTGGAGTCACTTTTTATAGCTTAGAAAGATTCTATGTCCCTTATTCCTTCTCATTGATCAAACCATGTTCAAATAATGTGGCGAAATACACAGCATTGATTATGGAGCTCGAGCTAGCCTTGGAGTTAGGCATAATATGCTTGGCATCTATGGAGATTTGCAACTCGTAATCAAACAAATGAACCTTGAATATGAAGTGTGAAAACCAGATCTACTTTCCTTCTTCAACAAAGCTTGTGAACTCAAGGAGAGGTTCTTATTGTTCTAATTTCACCACATTCCAACACATCAAGTTGTCAAAGTAGATACACTAGTAGGATTAGCGGCATCAATGTTTATCCCTGAAAATGACAAAATGATTTTAGAGGTAGTCGAAAGAAGGCTTCTACCCCGACTTGACACCTATAAAACAATAGCCGATTGCTTTCATGTGATCAAAAATCGGATCTCATCTTTCCAAAACTCATTCAGCGACCAGAGGGACCCTTTCATTGATAATATTCCTCATGGAGTCTTGCCAGAACATGCTAATGATAGAACTAGTATGCAAAGGCGAGCTCTAAAATTTCACTTCGATTTGCCTTCAAAGACTCTTTACTGCAAGTCATATGATGGAGTTCTTCTCCGTTGCTTGTCACCAAAATAAGTAAATAAAGTGCTCAAAGAAGTTCATTATGGCCTTTGCAGTGCTTACCAGGCTGAACCAAATCTTTATGATTAGATTTAAAGGTTAGGCTACTACTGGCCTACCATGGTGTCCGACACCATCAATTTTGCTAAAAGATGTAATAAATGCCAAATCCATGGCAATTACATTCATCAACCCCCTGAATATCTACATCCTATGTCTACCTCTTAGCCATTTAAGGCTTAGGGGATGAACATTGTGTGCAAAACAACCCGCCATTAGAACAAGGTAATTAGTTCATTTTGGCAGCAACAGATTACTTCTCCAAATGGGTAAAAGCACTCACAAAAGAAAAAATAGATACAGTCCTCAGTTTTTGAAGACTCATATCATTTGTTGTTTTAGGGTGCCTAAATGTCTACATCATGACAATGGTCTTCAATTCAACAATGACAATTTTACAGATTCTGTGACAAGTTTAGAATCTAATGCTATCCTTCTATGGCATATAACCCTACAGCTAATGGACTTTCTGAAGCCTTTAACAAGACTATCTGCAAAATCCTACAAAAAATGGTCTCTGATAACAAAAATAGTTGGAGTAGCAAACTTCCAAAAGCTTTATGGGCTTACAGAACTATAGTTTGAGGTCTAACTAAATTAACATCATAATCCTTGGTTTACGGTTATGAAGCTATGATACCTTTGGAATTACAACTTCTTTCTCTTTGTGTAGTTGTGATAAACAACTATACTCACAACTACACTGAAGAAAAGACTGCTAAGTCCAGACTTCAAAGTTAGAAAGCCATGATGAGAAAAGGCTTGCTGCTCAACAAATCATCAAGCTGTATCAAGCTTATATGGCCGGGTCTTTCAACAAAAGGGTCAAATACAAAGCTTGCAAGAAGGGAGACTTAGTCCTTCCGGTCAAGAGGCCCATGTTCTCCACACACATGTCAAAGGGAAAAACCTTTCGTTGTCGACAACGTCTGCTCCAACGGCACCTACGCACTCCTCACACTTGAAGAAGACAGATGCATGATGGCTACTAATGGAAAACTCCTAAAGAAATATTATACTTGTATGTCATTAGCATACCCAAACCATGTACAATGTACATTCTCAACCCTAAAATCCCTTAGTTTTGAGCCTCACAACCCATGAATCTTAACCAAAATCCCTTAGATTTCTACAAAATAATTATGAGGAAAATGCCCTTAGCCGCTCTAGTCAACTCTTGCTACTTGGATAATGTCCCTATGAGACCCCTGGTAACATCTTGCTATACAAATCAAGTCCCTTTACAGACCCTATATAACAAAGCTCAGCTTTATGGAACAAGTCTTTTTGTAGACCCTATGTGGTTAAACCTCAAGTTTATAGAACAAGTCTTTTTGCAAACCCTATATGGCTATTTTCGGTTGTATGGAATAAGACTTTTTACAAACCCCGTATAACCAAAGTCCAAATAAAAACCCAAAAACCAAATCATTGTCCTAAGGCATAAGTCAAGGATCCCAGAGAAATCCTTGCACATGGGCATCGGATAACATTATGGTTCAAAATATCGGCCGATACCAGTTCGTATCGGCTGATACGTATCGATATCGGCCCATACTGGTCCAATATCGGCCTACGTATCGGTTGCAGCCTCATATCAGCAAAAAATCCCCATATTATCAGGATTTATCAATTGATATTTCAAAATATCGATCTTTACCGATATATCGGCATATACTTTCAAAATATTAGCTGACAATATTTAAATTTTTTTCATTTTTCTTTTGTACTAATTTTCTCCTCCTTCTAAATATATTAGATACTACTCTTCTTTTCAACAACTATTTCATTTTTAATTTTTAAGCAATCAAAACGTTTTATTTTTTATGGATTGCATTTGAAAAAATCATATATAACTTTACCAATGTCAATATTATGATTTTTTTATTTTATAAATTTTCTAAAAGTCTATTTAGAAATAGCTTAGAAATAAGGATTGCATGCTACTTTTGTTATGATACATTTCATTCTCTTTTATTTACACATATTGAGGATAGATCTATAATTAGGATTTTGAGAATTAAGGTTTTTGATGAAATTTGATAGATATTTACAAAATAGTTACTGAATTTTGTTTGGAGTGTGTTTAAAATGTTTATGGTTTTTTAGTTTGGCATATATTTATTAAGTAATGAGTAAAAACTTCAAATTCTTAAATTTGACACTAATAGATAGCTTATAAGTCAAAGTTATGATTGCATAGCTTATAAGTCATAATTACGATTGTATTTCATAAAACTTGTGAGATTTCAATTTATTTTAGTATAAACTTGTACATATATTTAATTATAAATAAATTTATATAATTTCAAATAAAGCAGCGATGTTGGGTGTTATGAATTAGGGGGACCGATATTTTGATTTGTAGGTATTACTAATGGAGAAAATTATTTTTTTCCAGCATTTTACAATATTTTAGATTTTTTGGAAAATTTTTCAAATTTTTTGGGGCAAAAAAAATATTCACGCCATGACAACCGTGATGGACTGTAAACCGTGACCGATACCGATACTGTATTGGTTTTTTAAGTTAACCAATACCGTGATCCATACCATGATTTTTAACCATGGGAAACATCCACTTTGTTTAACCCCTTTTGACACCAAAAGGATTAATTCATGGACCCTAGAGAAAACCTCACACATGGGCATTGGATAATGTCCACCTATATGACTCCTTTGCTTTTGATTTGTTGATCCAAATGATCAAAAGTCACACCTGCATACAAGTCTGAGAAAAAAAATAAAGCAAACCATGCCATATAAACCACACCAAACAAACTATCCATGCAAACTGCATTAAACATCCACACAAAATCAAAACCAAACATCTTCCACACCAATGAAAAAATGAAGCAAAGAAAGAAATTTTCCATTGATATTCATCTAGAGTTTAATTACAAAATAATAATAATAATAATAACTTAAATTAATGTATACATGGCCACCCAGGCTAATCAAATAAGGAGAGCAAAACAAAAGCTACAGCAGAGAGTTCTAGTCCAAAAACCTCTCAAGTTGCCTTCTCGCATTCAGGATTTTTTCTTTGAGGATGTGTCTTTTATAGCTTCCATAAGCGGGTACAGCAGTGTTGATGTCAATTTCATCTAGTTTGATTACATTTCACTCTCCAGAGACTAAACAAAGTCATTTAAGGTTGTCCGCTTCATCCCCACATGGGCAAAAAGGTCATCTTGTGTTGATTGTCCTTCGAGCTAGATTTCTTTAAATCTTCAATGGTGTTCTTCAATCTAAGAGCATTATCTTCCAAAGAAAAGAGCTATTGGTGCAATATGGTGATCTGCTGCTGTAGACATTCATGCTTGGCCACATGCACATTTATCTCATGTGCTGTCTTGGTTTTCACTTCATTAACTGCTCGTATCCCTTCTTTAGTGCTCTCAATCTCTATAACCAGCTAGACTTTTTGCCTTAGCACTTCATCTTGAAAAGCTTTGGAATGATACATACTACTGTCCCAAGCAATCTTTTCTTCAACTTAAAGGCTGCCCAAATCTGCCATAGGAGCAGTGTACCAGTATCTCAGCCAATGGCTTATAAGTCAATATCTTCTAAGTAGTAAGAACCTCTTGCGAGACAGTATATAAGATGCTATAAAGCATCATCCTCATGGCTCCCTTGATGAAAAAATTAGGTGTAGGGGCATCACCAAATAAATTCAGCTCTTAATGTGTGGAGGGACTTGACTCACGCTCTTAAGAATTTGACTGAATCTTAAAGCTCAAATAATCATCCTCTCCTTTGTCATCATTTGCATCCACACCCCCATGGATAGTTATGTTGGATATTTATACTAAAAGCATACTTTTATGTATTTTTCTTTGACTGATTTATATATTAGTAAAGTTTGTCTTTTCATCTTAATGAGAATTTTTTTGGGCAAATGGTTGCATTGTTTTTTATTATGCATATGTGTGTCTTTTATTCTATAAAGCAGACAAGTTGGTGTGTAGAGTTCAGCTTACACACAAAAGACTTATTTCTCGGTTCTTATAGATATAAGTTATTAGTTTTCACAATCTAGATGGAGTTGGACACACCATCGGTACAATTGTAGCATGATGTTTTAGCAGGCTTATCTTAACTGCGGGAAATGGTATATTTTTGACTCGTTATGCTAGTACACTTTGTGTGTATTGAACAGGACCGCTTTTGAGTTTATTGTCTTTTTACTGACCATATAAGACGATTAAGTTCCAAATGGTTATTATGAGTGCTTGTACTTTTAATCCCGATATAAAAAATAGACACATACATTTAGTGTTTGGTATTTTGATTCACAAAGGAATGAGACCTATTATGGGTCAATAATCTCAGTAAATTGAATGGCTACACTATGTGTATGGTGGATATCAGTTTATTAACGGAAACCACGTCCATAATAGGGATTGATGATGTCTCCTTGATGAACTTATAAGTTTTGATTATGTCAAACCTGTAGGTGGACTTTATGTTCGACATATCAAATAAGTTAAGTGTAAGGTCTCAAAGGATTATAATGATATTGATTAAATACAGATGTCAGTAATTATTTAATTAATGGATATTTGAAATAAGCATTTAGTAACAAGAAGCTAGAAATATAATTTTAAAAATAAGGACAGGAGTACAATTATAATTCTTTAGTAGACTGAATTGTAATTTATGGAAGCAGGATTCTAATTTCGGTTGAATTAGGGTTTCCTATTTCCATAAGAAACCCATTCCTTGTTTCCTTCTTAAGGTCCCTATTGTTGCCTATAAATATACGCAATTGCTCTCTAAATATGTGCTATTGATCTCTATGAAAATTAAAAAAGATATCTCGTTTTTAAGAGTAAAGAGAATTCGTAGAAGAGGCCCACACCCCAGTGCGAGTTCAAGCATAAAGGAATACAATAGAAGGTCTTAAAATTCTTGGGTTACCATAAGACCGAGATCAAATCAGAAAGATCTCGTAGGTATGGTTTTTTAATCATTATCATCTAAAGTTATTTCCATAGTAATCTGTACGCAATATCTGTGGATCTTGGCGGCTCCCTCTAATAAGTTAATCCTTCTTCAGGGACCAAGGGTGATTCATGCGAACCTTGCGAAGACAAAGTAACAGAACGATTTTGGTTTACATGTGGTGTTACTATAACATTTAGTAATACTTTTCAGAAGCCTCTACTTTCGGCAACTGAAGCCTCATCTGATACTTTCAGCCAGCTGGATCGTTAATTATTTTTGTGGCCAATGGTTGCTCAGTTCTGAGATGCACTAGTGAGGCCGTCTTAGATTTAATTGCCGTGAAGCTATTAGTAACTAGCATCAAGCTGCTGGTAACTGGTGTGGTGGAAGTATCATCTTCCATAGGATCTGCAGCTTTATCTACAAGAATTAGCTTCCTTTGGGCAAAAGGGCCAGTCGTAATAGTAGCCATCTCGATGGGAGTCATTGTGATATAACCTCCTCCTCAACCACACCACCGAGATCAGCATTTGGCACTATCTAAACATCCAAAGTTGCATCGGTCCTTTGTGTGTCAGTAGTCACAGGTGATTCACTTACATGTGATCTTGAATCTGAATCCAAACTCATTAAAGGGATCACACTTGGCACTACTGCAGGCATAGTGCAGATTGGTGGTAAAATGATTGCCAATGATAACTCTGGATTATTACTAATGCTTTTGCTTAGAGACCCTCAGGAGGAAAGATCTTCCATGAACCTTTGCAAGTCACTCTTCAAAGTACTATTCAGAGATGCCTCGAAGTATCCACTATGGATAGAAATGTTGTCTAGATCAATTGGAGCTTCAAGACCCCCTCTCCATGCTGGCTCTTCGATTGGCGACCCAAAAGGCTTTCTCACTGACGTGGGAGGCATGACAGGGACACCTTTGTTCATTTGGATACCAAAGAAGGAACATAAAAAAGGGGTCAAATCAAGATGTTGGAATGAAATTTTTAGTATTCAATATTCAATTCAAAACTTACCCTTAGGAGTTTGTTATGTAGTAATTCCCTCAGTAGTACTGGGAATTTCTCCTTCTTCCATCAAGACATCAAGAATCGGTCCCTCAGAGACTTGTGGAGTAATCTCTTGCTGTTCGGTCCGAGGGATGACATCTCTTCCAAAAGTAGTAGCAGCATCAATCTAAAATTCTGCCACTACTCACTTGTTATAAAACTAGCTCCATGGGTACATCACCACAAGCTACTTTATCAACAGTAGTGGCAACACCCACACCATCACCAGATCTCTCCACAGCAATGGACTTTATTGACATCCATTGCAGCGTTTCTCCCCAACTTGGTGTCATTGCCTGGTCCAATATGTCTTTCTCAAAATCGAACTCAATATTAATATCGCTATCAACTCGCTCTTCGATAGTGGGAGTATCAAACCCACTTCCTCTCTTGTTGGCATCATTATAGGCATACTCTATGATTTTGGCCATCTTCTGCAAAACTTCTCCAATGGCCGAAGTTTGAATTTGTGAGGCTGCAAGACAAAGTGTATACATCAAACAAAAGAAAAAGAAGAATACAAAACTATATATAGTAATGTCATAAAGGAACAAAGAGATATTTACCAACTTTTAGCTTCTAGGAATGACAAGTTCCAAGGCTTTTAGCTTTCCTCTTCCTTGAAGGAGTTCCTTTGCCACTAGGAGCTTTGGTTATGCCTTTCGAACGTCTCACATGAAGCTTCTTATAAAGTATTGGGCTTGTCGAGGGCATTGTTGATGGAACAACTAATAGCCTTGATGTAACAGCCATCTCCGTCGACTATACTGCTTTCGTATGAATTAGAGTTACACGTGCCTCTGTTGTTAATGAATTAGTAGCAGCAGTAGTCTCTGGCAAATTTCTACGAGCCAAGTTTGCCGCTGCGACTGCCCGCATGAATGCTTGTTCCTCTTCAAATTTCCTCCTCTACTCACCAACTAAAACTTTGGTTCTAGCAAAATGAGAAGTAGACACGAAGTCCAGTGTATCTTTACAATCTCACCCAGCCTCAGCAAGACTCTCCCTCTCTTGAAGGTTTTCATTGACAACCTGCTGCATCCTTGTTGTAGTTACAATGGGAGCATGTAAGTAGTCGTCGCCTTCTTCACCTTTCAATGAGTGATGAGCTTTGCCAGTGTCAAATCCGGCCACTAATCCAATTCACTACTCATTTCCATCATATAACCAATTTTCAAAATTAACTAGGATGAACTGATCCTTTTCCACCTTCTCTCATTCCTTGTAAACTAGTGGGATGCGCCACTTGATGCGAGAATTGCTTGCATATGCCTCTACAATAGCAATGATACTTTTTACATAACATTGTACAAAGTCGATTGTGTATCCAGCTTGTGAAAGAAGATGATAGCTAAAACGAGCTCCAATGTCAAGTGCTTGATAAACTTCCCAAGCATTTTTTCATCTTGCAAAGAACCGAGTGTGCCTCAGATGTAACCAAGTGCTCCCACAATGGCCTAGTAGAAGTCAAATTAGTTGCAAAATCTGGCAGGTCCATAAGGTTGGATGTTGATATAAGCGTTCTTCCTGTACACGAAGTCTGCAGGTCTTAAATTGAGAAGCCAACTCTTCTCATCATCTGAAAGGCCAACCTCTCGACCACCTTCTTCAACTCTGTTAATCGATGGTTCTACCACATTTCTTATGCGGGTCAAAACTTCAATATTTGGCACAGAACAACAAGAGCCGACATAATTATTAAAATTACTCAAAGTTGGCATAATTCAGTCATAGTGTGGGCATTGATCAAGCAGCCTCCGCCCACCACACCTTCTATATAGATACTCCCTAGTGCACCACTATACGAATTAAGCCCATTGTAGTGGTACATAAACTAGTGTATAACAAATGCTCAGTGTAATATGAATTGAAAGCTTTTCCCTCTCTAACTGTGAAGGCTAACACCTTCAATTCAATTGACATGTATGCCACAAAAGCTAGACCAAGACCAAGCATATGCCCAAATGCCATTCTAAGTGCAGGATATATGCAACCAGGCCCGATCTCACTTCCAACACTTATAAAAAGAACATCTAAAAACCAAGTTATCAAAAATGCGACAAGCCAGCACTTCCAATTCAAGTTTGGATACTTGGCAAAAATATATGGCATGCAGTCATGGTTCTCATGATAAACAATTTTTGGTTGCTTCTTGGGATCTTCATAGTGGATAACCTCTATTTGTTTACAATATTCATCATTTAAAAAGAAATTGCTAGTGGTGGTTTTTACCCGATCCATCCACAGGGCAATTTTACCCTGACTTCGGCTGCTTGTTTGAATCGAATCTTCGAGTACAAAGAAAAGATAATCCGTAGCATGAAACTCATCATCCAGGGTGGCCAATTCTTCATTGGTTGGGATGTTTTTGTCACAAAGCTCTCAGTAGGGAGATAAACCAATGATTTTCTTCATCTCCCATAAAAACAATCCTAATTCCTTGTTTGAAGTAATAAAGGTATTGGTGGCGGGACACAACAGTTCAAGAATGGCCCGGCATATGTTCTTATTTTCATAGGACACACTTTGTGTGGTGGCACTGATGGCTTCAAAAATACCAACTGCTCTTAAAGCATCTTCACAATGACGCTTGATCAAAGTTGTCCAATTTTGCCATTCTCTAACGTTGTTAAACCACCCATAAGACTGATGGCTTTCTCCAACCCAAGCACTTTTATCTTCAGTATGGATACCAAGCCCAGTAGTTCTCAATTGTGAATCATGGTACTCACCGCAATGTTTAAGGTAGATGGCTCCAAGGTTTCTATTTTAGATCTTGGGATCTCTGGGAAATAATACGGATGCTGGCGCATGAACTTACCAGTTTTAAAATGATCATGATGCCTTATCCATGTAAAGGGATAGTTCCTTGTTAGGATGGTCGGAAACATTATCATTATTCTCGAATATCTCTCGACAAACCGAGTCATGATTACTTCATGAGAGACTCCAACCATGTCCACAAAACGGTATAGTACATTTTCACTTGGCTGTTTCATTGATTCTCTCGTAGATTCTCCAAATGTTTAATGGGGTTTGTTAAAGATTACTTGGTCGCTATTCTCCCAAGTAATGTTTTTGGCTAAATACCAGTAATTGTACCAATTCCTTACTGCCAGAGCTCTGGTTTTCTAATTTCTCAAAGTCACGGCAAACACATCTTTTGGGACTTTCACATTAGGGTCACTTGCAGTTTTACCCTTAGAACGACTCTTTGATGCGCCAAAGGTTGAGGTTACAAGTGCTTTGCCTTTTCTATCTGCAAAAAAAAAAAAAAAGGAAAATTAGTAGCGGCAAAATGACTAAGGCATGGAATTCTACTGAAATTTTAGCAGCATCTCCCTTTAGCAAAGGGCTAAAAGGAGAAAATAATACTTAATTCTGAGACTAAGATTTGGCATCAAGGCAAACTTAAGTTCAAAAACTGAGGCTTCCAGTCCAAATAGGTGTTTGAGCACCTTAAGACCTTTTTAGGGGGCAATACAATTTATGCTTAGGCAAAAAAGATGCCTTATCAAAATGCATGGAACGCATGCACAACATAAATGAAAGTACGATAGCAGTTACATATAGCACAAGTCACAAACAAGCCCAACATGTATGAAAATGCAGTATGTGAAGGTAGACAGCATGTTTTCAACAAGAGAACAACATCAATACAAAGCATTGAAGTCAAAAGTTTAAGTGCTATTAGTCTAATGGCAATCATCTCCTGCCATTTTTTATGGTTTTATTAGACTTACTTGCAACTATTGAAGACTATTTGATTATGTATGTTCAAATTTAAAGTTGATGAAAGGATCTTAACATTCCTACGACAACCTCTTCAATAAAAACAAACAAAGTACCTCATGTACTTTAATTGGGATTTTTCATCTCGGCAACCAAAATCCTATGTGGTGATCTGTTGTGATGGAACCATCAGACATGCTTGTGGTTACATACTCTTTTTAGTGACTATGGAGCTAATGAAGGAAATATTGATATGCAAAGTTAATTTCAAAACAAGATCATCAATTGTCATTAATGATCGAAAGGTGATATTGTATTTACTGGTTTCCCACAAAGATGGTCAGTATCACTCAAATTGACTCAGAAAGTGCGCCTCAAGTCAGACCAAGAAAAGACAAGGAAGGGTGAATTAGCCTTGGAAGTTGTGGTTAAGAAAGACATTGTAAAATGCTCATTAGTGGTCATGCACAAACCTATATATGGTCACTACACTGGAGGCTAATCCTATCCTCATTGGTTCCTATACTAGCAACCCTCAATCATGTGATTTTTACTTCTCACGTTTATTGAGGTTTAAGGGAAGTAACCTTCTCATTAAAAGAAAAAAGAAGTGAGTCTCAGACGTGCTTAGTTTGCTGACCACGAAAAAATTCCCACGAAGACCACTATTTTGGGTACTTTACACTATGCTAAAGATCAGGTGGACTATCATTTTTCAACCGCCCTACACTTCCCACAGACCATGAAGGCTAGGTGTACACTCAAATTGTGTCAATGTTCAAACGTTTAAATAGAATGAGTAGGTGTACCTTCACTAAGTCCAACAGTGAAGTGGTGAAGCCTAATGATCCACCAAATTTCTACATTCCTCAAGACATAACTTGTTCATTTCAAGTTTGTGGAAGAATGGATTCTCTGCAAAATCTTTCACAGTTCAAGCCCTCATATGCTATTCGAATGATTCCAAGCAAGTCATGTCCAGTTAAAGGGGAAAAAAGACAATTTTTGGCTCCAAATCCAATTCATTCAGTTGTGACCAAGGTTATCATTGTGGGTATGCATGGATAATGCTTGGGCATGGTGAAATTCCGAAGATTTATCATAAAGTCGGAATGGCATTCAATCATCAGATGGGTTGTGACCGTGTGATTCTCCCGAACAGTCACTCTATTGGCAGTGACTGTAGGTTTGCTCGAGTGGTGTTCTAACATGAAATATCTCCATGAATTTACAACCCAGCGCATGTTAGTCACCATGATGAGAGTCACAAGCACCCTAGCATTCTCAGACAAATCAAGTTGAGCATCTAAAACATAAACAATGAGTTTCTGAGCCCTAGCTCCAGTTTGTCATGAGCCAAAGCCCAATGCTGTGAGCAAATCCCCTGAATTTTAAGATCTGTGTTTGTGCTAATTCATGAGCAGAGGGGGCTGTAACATGAGAAGAGCTAACACTAGCCAAAGCATGAAAAAAAAAATCACTCAAGCATTCCTTCAAATAGGCTATGACCATGGGTTGTTAACTGTGGGATTTGCCCAGGCACTGTCTTCCATGACTGATAACGATGCCAGAGTCGAGCTCTGACCTGGACACAAATCCATAAACCCTGCCTCGAATTTGCCCCAAACATCTTGAATGAAGTCTGGATGATACTCTCACATCAAAATTTGGCCACATCAAAAAAAAAAAAAAAAGATCAAAAGAGAGAGCAGGGCAGCCCCATCCCCAATGCTGTATTCGTGAAAAGCCCTAAGAAATTGTGAAGTAGCTCTAGGGATTTCTGTATGATTCTCAAAGAGAAAACAATCAATGGAGAAGAGAGGAGCAACATGCAGACTATGCCATGCATCAGCCAGGACAAACAAAAAGAAAAAGAGAACAAAAAAAAAAAAAACAACAACAAAAACATTCATCCATGAACAATTGTCAAGTCCCAAATTTTTATATTGGGTCATACCGGTTTGTCGGGTTTGAGTTGGGTTAAGAGGGTTAAATGGATTGAATTAACACAATTGGGCCTGAGTTATTGGACCCTTTTAGGCCAAAGGACTCTTTTTGGAATTTCTTAAAACCCACTAGAAAGCAGGGGGCCCTTCCTTGTAGTTTACAAAAACTCCCTCTCTTATATAAACTCTACTCTTAGGGTTTTCCCCATTCTTTCATCTTCTTCCTCTCTTCTGCAACCAAGCTCTAGAAGTTCTCCAGGGGGAAACCAAGGTTGAATCTTCTGCTCTTCGGATTTGCTTTTGGCTTCGAGATCCAGGCAAGTTGATAACTGCAAACAATATCTTCTTAGTTACTTTGTTTAATCATATGCTCTAAACATGATTTATTTGTATGGTTTAATGTTTTTGGTTAAGAGATCAATAGTGAAGATTGATTTTGATTGAAACCAAGTAAGTACATAGGATTTAAGGTTTACTGTCTTTGAATCATGGTTTGATTTCTTTATATATATATATATTTATATATTAAAAAAAAAAGAAGACGACAGCAGCAGCGTTGCAGTGCAGCAGGCTGCTGCCTCATGCGGGCTGGGCTTGGCCTGCTGGCAGCCTGGCCTGCTGGGCTGCTGGCGGGCTGGGTCTGCTGGCTGGTCTGGGCTAGATTCGACGGGGCTTAGCCCAGTTTAATATTATTATATATTAATTAGTATTTAGTATAGTATTTAAAAATAGTTTAGATCATTGTAGTTCTACTAATGGTCTAGTGGACTAATAGAGAATTGATTATGTTAATTTATTCCTATTTAGGCGATGTTAGAAATTTAGTTTGGATTGTTTATAAATTTAATTGAGAATTATGTAATTTTGATTAATAATTATTTAGATTGATTTGAAATTAACTAAGATGTATTTAGTAATGATTAAATCTTAATTAGATTGTATTTCTAATTCTAACTTGGATTTCTAATTTGAGTTAGATTTCGAATTGGGGTTTGAGATTTGTATCTTTTGTTTTGTATAAAATAAAAATGTCTATTTATACACAACAATGATATTAAGGAATTAATTATTCCCTTCCCCTTTTTATCATGACTTGATTTAACTTTGGATTTGGAAGTTGCACATGTTTTATCTAATTTGTGAAACGCAATAAATATACATAATTGGATTAGATGAATTATGTCTTTAGGAAAGTTAGTTGAATGTTCACTTGAAAATTTGATTAAATGGAAAATGGGAATGTGAGGTTCGGGATGCACTATATGATAGGCACCAAAAGTAGTATAACGGCATCGTGACTCATATTTCCTTGTGATAGAGAGTTGGTTCTCATGTGTGTGTTTAACCAGCTATGACCGTTAGGTGGTTTAGTGCTTACCCTCGGAAAACTTGAATTGACACACATTCATAATACATTTTTAATTATAAAAGTCTAAGTACTCAAATTGTTAATGGTTTGAATATTGGGATTAAGGGTGTCATATCATGATTCATTCTGCATCGATATATATGCATTTGTAAATATATATATGTATATATATATCTGACTGACTGCAGTTTGGAGGTAGACGTACGCCATCGGGTCAACGTGTACTGTGGATTATAGTACACAGCCGTGCCTTCTGTTATTATCTGCGGGAATACCCGATTCTGTTATTATCTGTGGGATTACCCGTTTCTGTTATTATCTGTGGGATTACCCGATTCTGTTATTATTTGCAGGATTACCCATTTCTGTTATTATCTGCGGGATTACCCGGTTCTGTTATCTGTATGCGGGATTACCCGTTTCTGTATATTTATCCGCGGGAATACCCGTTTCTGTGCATTCATGCCTTTGGGATTTGCATTTGATATATTTTTTTTTTGTCATAATGAATACTTCTGTCTAATTCAGTTGATTAATCCATTGCTCGCAGTTTACCCTCTTGCCAGATTACGTCAATCTGACCCACTACTTTTGGTGTCTAGGTTCCATTACTGGTGCCGAACCAAAGGGTCAAGCTACGCAGGAAATTCCGCCGGGTGGCAGAGTTGTTGAGTGACGCACCGATGACACCATCTGAGGTGTCCTAGTGCGGTGCAGAGTTCGAAAACTTTAGGTTATGTAATAAGGCCATTTTTGGGCCATTAGTTTACTTAATTAAATTTATTTGTTTTGAAATTATAACTTTAATTGTTATGCTTCGAAGCACTTGACCTTGATTTTATTATTAATGAGATTTGTTACATGGTTGTTATGTGATATCCGTCTGCGATGAGTATGGAATTTAGTTCCGCGTGTGATTATGGTTGCTTGATCACCAAGCATAGCCGCACGAAGGACTTCGATCCACCCGGAATTGGGGCCCGTGCTGTTTATGTTTAGAAAAATTTTAATTGGCCCCAATTCTCACACCCTTGGAACCGGATTTGGATCCAGCCCAGTTTTGGGGGCGTGACAGATGGTATTAGAGACGGTCAAGTTCTAGAAGTTCTAAAAAATGCTAGAACGTAGGGCCGATGTGAGGATTAAAAACTTTAAGTGGGAACGTTGGGGGGGTACTTTAGCAAATGTTTAGAGGTTACAGGAGCCCGTTACTTTCGCATTTTTGGTCGTTTAGTCGCTAATGTATAGGGGATCACCAAAGAGGTGGCTTGGACTACTTTTCGTAATCAGTTTCCCAAGAAGTACGTACCGGAGCATGTTTACATTCAGAAGCGAATAGAGTTTGATAGACTAAAGCAAAGGAATCTGTCTGTTTAGAAGTACGAGCTGCAGTTTATCTATTTCCTCCATCTCGTACCAACCCTCATCACTCCAATAAGTAAAGAGGATTCGATGGTTCATCAAGGGCCTTCGACTAGATATACTACTTCATACCACGTCACAAGTTCTAAATACTTACCATGCATTTTTTAGAAAAAGGCATATTGGGCCGAGGAGGTGATTGGACGCATGGCCCTTACAAGCCAAATTAAGCAGAAAGTTACTTCGTCTCCGGTTTCACAGTGCCAATTTAATAAGCAAAAGAGGGAGTCTTGTGGTATTTGTGGCAATAATCACCCTACAACTAAGTGTTGGAGACAGAAAACAGTTAAGTCATAGTTGATGATGACACAAGGTGCAATTGTGAGATCAAATAAGAAGGATGTTATTCGTATGATTTCAATTATTAAGGCTATATAGTTGTTGATGAAAGGTTTTGAGGGGTATATAGTGTTTATCACGGAGGATAAACGGACTAAAGCGGTGGAGGAGATACCAGTGGTATCTAAGTTTCTTGATGTTTTTCCTGATGAGATTCCTAAATTACCACCGATCCGTGAGATCAGCTTAGTAATTGAGTTTGTGTCGGCCACAGCTCAGATCTCAAAAACCCTTATAGAATGGCCCCAGCAGAGTTGAGAGAACTCAAAGAGGAATTGCACGAGTTATTAAACAAGGACTTTATTAGACCAAGTGTTTCTCCTTGGGGGGCTCCAGTGTTATTTGTGAAGAAAAAGGATGGTTATATGAGAATGTGTATTGATTATAGGCAACTGAATCAACTGACCATCAAGAACAAGTATCCTTCACCGAGAATCGATGAATTATTTGATCAATTGCAAGGTGCGCAGTATTTTTCTAAGATTGATCTGAGGTCAAGATATCATCAGTTGAGGGTACGAGATCAAGATATCCCAAAAACCGCATTCAGAACTAGATATGGTCACTACGAATTTTTGGTGATGTCTTTTGGGCTGACAAATGCACCGGCAGCTTTTACGACTATGATGAATAGGGTTTTTGCACAGTACTTGGACAAGTTTGTGGTGGTAGTTATCGACGATGTATTTGTGTATTCAAAGAGTCGGGAATAGCATACTTAGCATCTTCGAACGTCATTGCAACTGTTGAAGGAACATCAATTGTGTGCTAAGGCAAGTAAGTGTAAATTTTGGTCGGAATAGGTAGGATCCTTTGGTTATCTACAAGGAAGGTTTAGCGGTGGACCCAGCCAATATTGAAGCAGTCGTAAAGTGGGATAGACTGAAAACAGTGTCGAAAATCTAAAGTTTCCTAGGCCTCGTAGGTTCTTACCTCAAATTCATGGAAGGGTTTTCCACAATAGTAGGCCCACTATCGCAATTGACTCATAAAGAAGCTCCTTTTGTGTGAAATGAGGATTGTGAGCAATGTTTTCAGGAGTTGAAAAGGAGGTTGACCACAGCTCTTATACTGACATACTCGTGGCAATGATGTTTTGTGATTTTTACTGATGCATCTGGAGTTGGACTTGGTTGTGTTCTCATGCAACATAGGAAGGTAGCAGCGTATGGGTCTCGACAGTTGAAGGAACATAAACGAAAGTATGCAACTCATAACTTGGAGCTACCAGCAGTGGCCTTTGCTTTGAAGATATGGAGACATTATCCTTACGGAGCCACTTTTGAAGTGCATTCGGACCATAAAAGCCTCCAATATCTCTTCACACAGGGTGATTTGAATATGAGACAAAGGAGATGGATGGAGTATATTAGGAATTCCGATTTTAGGTTGAAGTACCATCCAGGAAAAGCTAATGTAGTGGCAGATACTCTAAGTAGAAAAGCAGCGTTCACTGGAGGATTAATTGTAGAATGCTTTTGGATTCGTTGTTTGGAAGATATGGATGTTTATTTCCAGCCTATCAGTAAGCAAGCAGTATTGGCTAGTATATTCTCGTGGGGACCCGAATTACTTCCGAGGATCAGAGTATACCAATTATTAGACCCCGAGATAACAAGAAATAAAGATCATATGGATGAGAGGCCTAATTTCAAGTTGGAAGATGATATTTTGTATTATAAAGGTAGAATTTGTGTGCCTAATTTTCCAGAATTGAAGGATGAAATCATGGTAGAGGCACATTATACTCGGTATACTATTCATCGAGGAGGTACCAAGATGTATCAAGATCTGAAGGATCACTATTGGTGGATGTGATGACATTGCATGGAGAACGAGTTTCTATTGTCTCTGACTAGGATAGTAAGTTTGTATCTAGGTTTTAGGTATCACTGCAGGAAGCCTTAGAAACCAAGCTGAGTTTTAGTACAGCCAATCATTCCCAAACAGACAGACAAACAGAGCAGACAAACCAAACATTGGAGGATATGTTAAGGGCATGTGTCTTGGATTTCAAGACTAGTTGGAACGAAAGCTTGGCTCTATGTGAATTCGCGTACGACAATAATTATCACTCTAGCATTGGCATGACACCTTTTGAAGCTTTGTACAGGAGAAGATGTCAAACCACTATATGTTGGTCAAATTTTGGAGCTCACGGTTTTCATGGACTGTTTGAGGTTGGAAAGTCCAATGACAAGATAAGACAAATTCAGAAAAGTTGAAGGTTACCCGCAGTCCTCAAAAGAGTTATGCCGATAAAAGAGGGAGAGAGTTAAAGTTTGAGATTGGTGACCATGTATTTTTGAAGGTATCACCTACACGTGGTACTTTACGGTTTGGGCAAAAAGGAAAACTCTCCGGAAGATATGTGGGACCATTCTAGATTATCAGTAAGGTTAATGACGTGGCTTATTGGTTAGCATTGCCACCAGAGTTATCGGGTGTTCATAACACCTTCCATGTTGTTATGTTGAGGAAGTATATAGCAAACCGTTCGCATGTGTTGCAGTATGAGCCGTTGCTAATGCAATGTCAGTATCCGCACCTTTTTCCTGAGGTATGTTAGTCATTTGGTGGACCAAATGTCCTTTAAGGGGGATGAGATGTCAAGTCCCAAAATTTTATATTGGGTCATACCGGTTTGTCGGGTTTGAGTTGGGTTAAGAGGGTCAAATGGATTGAATTAACACAATTGGGCCTGAGTTATTGGACCCTTTTAGGCCAAAGGACTCTTTTTGGAATTTCTTAAAACCCACTAGAAAGCAGGGGGCCCTTCCTTGTAGTTTACAAAAACCCCCTCTCTTATATAAACTCTACTCTTAGGGTTTTTCCCATTCTTTCATCTTCTTCCTCTCTTCTGCAACCAAGCTCTAGAAGTTTTCCAGGGGGAAACCAAGGTTGAATCTTCTGCTCTTTAGATTTGCTTTTGGCTTCGAGATCCAGGCAAGTGGATAACTGCAAACAATATCTTCTTAGTTACTTTGTTTAATCATATGCTCTAAACATGATTTATTTGTATGGTTTAATGTTTTTGGTTAAGAGATTAATAGTAAAGATTGATTTTGATTGAAACCAAGTAAGTACATATGATTTAAGGTTTACAGTCTTTGAATCATGGTTTGATTTCTTTATATATATATATTTATATATTTAAAAAAAAAAAGAAGACGACAGCAGCAGCGCTGCAGTGCAGCAGGCTGCTGCCTCATGTAGCCCAGCGGGTTGGGCCTGGCCTGCTGGCGGCCTGGCCTGTTGGCAACCTGGCCTGCTGGGCTGCTGGCGAGCTGGGTCTGTTGGCGGGTTTGGGCTAGATTCGACGGGGCTTAGCCCAGTTTAATATTATTATATATTAATTAGTATTTAGTATAGTATTTAAAAATAGTTTAGATCATTGTAGTTCTACTAATGGTCTAGTGGACTAATAGAGAATTGATTATGTTAATTTATTCCTATTTAGGCGATGTTAGAAATTTAGTTTGGATTGTTTAAAAGTTTAATTGAGAATTATGTAATTTTGATTAATAATTATTTAGATTGATTTGAAATTAACTAAGATGTATTTAGTAATGATTAAATCTTAATTAGATTGTATTTCTAATTCTAACTTGGATTTCTAATTTGAGTTAGATTTCGAATTGGGGTTTGAGATTTGTATCTTTTGTTTTGTATAAAATAAAATTGTCTATTTATACACAACAATGATATTAAGGAATTAATTTTCCCTTCCCCTTTTTATCATGACTTGATTTAACTTTGGATTTGGAAGTTGCACATGTTTTATCTAATTTGTGAAACGCAATAAATATACGTAATTGGATTAGATGAATTATGTCTTTAGAAAAGTTAGTTGAATGTTCACTTGAAAATTTGATTAAATGCAGAATGGGAATGTGAGGTTCGGGATGCACTACATGATAGGCACCAAAAGTAGTATAACGGCATCGTGACTCATATTTCCTTGTGATAGAGAGTTGGTTCTCATGTGTGTGTTTAACCAACTATGACCGTTAGATGGTTTAGTGCTTACCCTCGGAAAACTTGAATTGACACACATTCATAATACATTTTTAATTATAAAAGTCTAAGTACTCAAATTGTTAATGGTTTGAATATTGGGATTAAGGGTGTCATATCATGATTCATTCTGCATCGATATATATGCATTTGTAAATATATATATGTATATATATATCTGACTGACTGCAGTTTGGAGGTAGACGTACGCCATCGGGTCAACGTGTACTGTGGATTATAGTACACAGCCGTGCCTTCTGTTATTATCTGCGGGAATACCCGATTCTGTTATTATCTGTGGGATTACCCGTTTCTGTTATTATCTGTGGGATTACCCGATTCTGTTATTATCTGCAGGATTACCCGTTTCTGTTATTATCTGCGGGATTACCCGGTTCTGTTATCTGTATGCGGGATTACCCGTTTCTGTATATTTATCCGCGGGAATACCCGTTTCTGTGCATTCATTCCATTGGGATTTGCATTTGATATATATTTTTTTTGTCATAATGAATACTTCTGTCTAATTCAGTTGATTAATCCATTGCTCGCAGTTTACCCTCTTGCCAGATTACGTCAATCTGACCCACTACTTTTGGTGTCTAGGTTCCGTTACTGGTGCCGAACCAAAGGGTCAAGCTACGCAGGAAATTCCGTCGGGTGGCGGAGTTGTTGAGTGACGCACCGATGACACCATCTGAGGTGTCCTAGTGCGGTGCAGAGTTCAAAAACTTTAGGTTATGTAATAAGGCCATTTTGGGGCCATTAGTTTACTTAATTAAATTTATTTGTTTTGAAATTATAACTTTAATTGTTATGCTTCGAAGCACTTGACCTTGATTTTATTATTAATGAGATTTGTTACATGGTTGTTATATGATATCCGTTTGCGATGAGTATGGATTTTAGTTCCGCGTGTGATTATGGTTGCTTGATCACCAAGCATAGCCTCACAAAGGACTTCGATCCACCCGGAATTGGGGCCCGTGCTGTTTATATTTAGAAAAATTTTAATTGGCCCCAATTCTCACACCCCTGGAACCGGGTTTGGATCCGGCCCAGTTTTGGGGGCGTGACAACAATCCACGAAGAGGATTAACACTTAGAAAACCTTACTTGCCATTGCTTGTGTGTAAATAGTGATAAGAACTCGAGTTCCATGTGCAATTCAAAGAAAGGGAATACTTAGATGTGCTCTGGTTCTTAATACCTTTGGTTTGTCAAACCTATGAAAAGGAAAAAAGATGGGGCCACAATTTTATAAGCCTCTCTCTCTCTCTCCACAATACCCTCATGGACACTACAACCTTCCTCATTTCCCTTGCGGACGCCGCATGGATAAAATAGTGGGGTTCACAATCACTAATGCGTCACCCTTATTCCCACGGACACAAGCTGATTTAGCAGTAGGGTCCATGCGTTGGCCAAGTTCATGTCGACACTGCCCCTGTCAACCCCACTGTGACAAAGCAACTGCTTCTTTGCCCTCATCTCCCATAGACACTGCGTGATCAAAGTGATGGGGACCACCATCATCGATACTTTGCTCTTTTCCCACAGACACTGTGTGGTTAGGTTTGGTAGCCCAAGATGCAGTGATTTGAACTCCCTCAACCTACAGTGAGCCTTTTACCCTTGTTGAGCAGTGGGACCCACTGCTTAGTGGCCCATTCTCTCCACATGTGATCATCAAAATTCCCACAACATGTGGTAAATTTAATCCGGCTACTTTACAAAAAAAAAATTTGTTTTCCCATAATGAAGTGGAACCACTTTGGCTATTTCTTTTATAAAAAAAATGGTTTTCTTTTAAAACCAATCCAATTTTCAAATTTATCTTGGGTCAAACCAGATTTTGAGCCATCGTCTCAAATTACTTTTGAATAAAAAAAAGCCAATTTCTTCAAAGTTCCACCTCATTTTGACTCATGTCAAGACAAGTCCAAGACCAAAAACTTGATCTTTGAAAAACAAAAAAGGAATCATGAAAATTCCAAACCAAAAATCATTCCAAATCCCAAACCTTGATTTTTCTTAAAATCTCAAGGATTTCTTTTTGTGGGTATTCCCCATAGTCCTCACAGAGATGCCACTTTCGATATCTATGAAAAATACATCGTAAGAAAATCAAATCCACTCCCAAAATTCAAAACAAATCATAAACTTTTAAAATTTTCAAATACCTCAAGGATTCCTTTTATGAGTGTTCCCTATAGTCCCCATAGAGATACCACTTTTGACATTTGTGAAAGGTAGGGAAAAGAAAATTAAAAATTCTTTTTGTTTTTGCCAAATTTCGTCATCAACCCCATCATAGTTTTTGATCAAAATTTTAAAAATTTCAAGTCTAGGCCTACAATCTACGTTGAAAATGAGTAAAGGTTTCCAACAAGCCATTCATTATTCCCACAGACTGGTTATTTGAAAGCACAGTGATTGTCATATTTTAATCATTGTACCTCAGTGGGGTACTTATTGACCCATAAAAAATTACAAACATTACAAGTGTTGCAATCAAGACTTCACAAGCAAATTCCAAGCTCAAGGGTACATAAACCCTAGGATTATGGAATGCCAGGTCAAATATAACAACCAAATGCTCAAAGCTGATGTTACCAACTCAGAAAACTTTAGATGAGCTTAAAGTGTAGAGCTTAGAGTGTAGTAGTTCAAATTTCAGAGTTACCAAACTTCATTTGGTCACCCAACTCACCAAACAACAAATTAAAAGTTCATTAACCCAAAACCTTGAGGTCATTGAGTACACTCAAGATTCAAGGTTACCAATGTTAGGAGGCAGCCGCCAGGATTAGATATCGTGCACAAATCACTGCGGAAATAAATTTAAATGATAATGATTCAAGAACCATATTTGCGAGATCTCTTTGATTTGATCTCGGTTTTATAACATCCTAAAAATCTCAAGATCTTCTACTGTATTCCTCTATGCTCGAACTCACACCGGGGTGTGGGCCTCTTTTGCTAATTCTCCTTGCTCTCAAAAAATGAGATTTCTCTTGTATATACTTTCTAGAGAGCAATAGCGCATATATATAGGCTACAATATGGATTTTAAGAAGGAAATAAGGAATATGCTTCTTATAGAAATAGGAAACCCTAATTCGACCCAAATTAGAATCTTAAATCCGTAAATTACAATTCAGTCTACTAAAGAATTATAATTGTAATCCTGTCCTTATTCTCAAAATAATATTTCGAGCTTCTTGTTATTAAATGCTTATTAATCTCCCCATGTTAAGATTTCAGATATCAATCGATTAAATAATTACTGACGCCTATATTTAATCGATATCTTTATAATTCTTTGAGACCTTACACTTAACTTATTTAATATGTCGGACACTAAGTCCACCTGCAGGGTTTGACATAATCAAAACTTATAAGCTTCATCAAGGGGATATCTGTTAGTGTCATTGTAAGAATATGTTGTCAATTACGTGACCAAAGTGTAGTTCAGCTCTAGAAAGACCTAGTTACATCTCTGAAGTTCAAGATCAAGTTAGTTCAAGGAAGCTCGAGGTCTATCAATGAAGATCAAGCAAGTTCAAGGAAGATCAAGATCAATCAAGAAGATCCTCTATGAGTGCCAAGGGATAAGGTAACATTGACCCTTAGTATCCGTAGAAATAGAATGGGAAAAAGGGCATCTAAACACCCTGTCTTTGTACTACGACTTGGATCACGGCTAAGCCGTAGACCCTACGGCTCACTCTCCAGAGAGAAAATTTTTGAATCTTTTGTTCTACGGCTAACCCTACGGTTGCACCAAAAAAGGGATACGGCTAAGCCGTAGTATGATTCACGGCTAAACCGTAAAATCTACGGCCACTGTCCAGAAAGTGCTCTTGGCCATATAATGCCTATGGTTGACCTTACGGCCAAGCCGGAAGGCCTTCACGGCTAAGCTGTAGTATGATTCACGGCTAAGCCGTAAAGTTTATGGGCTACTTTCCAGAGAACAGTTTTGGGAGATTTCAGCTTACGGCTGACCCATGGCTAGGCTGAAAGGTACTCACGGCTAAGCCGTATAAGGATTTACTGCTAAGCCGTAAGCTTAACCGTAAGAAGGAATAACATTGAATCTGGTCAAATTAGCCATTGGAAATTATCAAAGCATACGGTTAAGTCGTAGGCCATTTTGTTCTCAGCCGTAGATCTAACCGTTGGAGCTTTTCTGTATTTAACGGGGGCCTTTCCTTTCTTCCTACTACATTGATTGAACTGAGAAAAATCCCAAGATAGCTGAGCCTTTGCACCATTAGTAAAACCATACTAAAAGCTCCCACAACCACCTACTCTATAACTCTTAAAGTGCCATTATTGTTCCAAGAAAAATAGTTGTGCATTTAGGAAAGGCTTCATTCAATCTGAGAAAATCTTAGCCTTCTAAACCCTCTTAAAACCTCTTCCCTTGGCTGAACACTCATCTGAAGATCTTCATCACCAAGGAGCAAGAACAAGAGGTCAAAGCGTGGAGGTAGTCTTTCAAGCATCAAGAGCACCACTCAAAACTAAGGTATACAATTCCTTGTTTGGGTATTCTTCTATATTTCAATTCTCTTTGCTGTAGTTGGTGGAAGACAAACCACCGTATCAAAAAATTGTTGCAGTTAGTGGACTAGATCATGGATCAACCACCTGATAAAAAAATTCAGTTGGTGGAAGACAAACCACCGGATCAAAAATTGTTGCAAGAGGTGTTTGTTATGTAAGTACCTCATATTTAGTGGAACCAAGAGAGATTGCTTTTGAGAGTGGATGTAGGTCTAGGATTGAACTACTATAAATTACTAGGTTTATTGTTTGTTGTGTGTGGCGGATGCCTTATATCCTTTTTACTTGTGTTGATCATCTCTTTAAGCTATATCTTCCTTATTTGAATAGCATTTCTATACACTGTTAGCACACACAACTTTGAGCATCTCTCTTGATCTTGCTTGTGGACTGTTAATTTTAATTATTGCACTCTTATAAAACCTCTTTTCTGGAAAGAAATTTTTAATAGTCCTATTCACCCCCCCTCTAGGACTTGGTGAGATCTAGCTGTTGCATTTTCAATATCATCAATCCCTATTACGGGATGTGGATTCCGTCAATAAACTAATATGCACCGTACACGTAGTGTAGTCATCCAATTTACTGAGATTATCAACCCACGAAAGGTCTCACTCCTTTGTAAATCAAAATGCCAAATACTAAATGCACGTGTCTATTATTTATATTGGGATTAAGAGTACAAGCTCTCATAATAACCATTTGGATGTTAATAATCTTATATAGTCATTATAAAGACAATAACCCAAAAGTGGTCATGTTCGATACACACAAAGTGTACTCGCATAATGAGTCGAAACTATACTATTTCCTGCAGACAAGACAAGCCTACTAAAACATCATGCTACAATCGTATCGATGGTGTATCTAGCTCCATCTAGATTGTGAACAACAATAACTTATATTTTATAAGAATCTATAAATAAGTCTTCTATGCATAAGCTGAACTCTACACACCAACTTGTCTACTTTATAGTTTAAAAGACGCACTTATGCATAATAAATAATAATGCAACCATTTACCCATACAAATTCTCGTTAAGATGGAAAAAGCAAACTTTACTAATAAGTAAATCAATCAAAAAAAATACATAAAAGTATGCTTTTAGTATAAATTTCCAACGACCAAAGTGACTGAAAATTACATGGCAACTCCAATACATGCTCATGAATGATGTTTCAAATTTTCAAAATATTTGGACTTCATTTCTACTCAAATTCAAGCTTCAATGACTATTTGCCAACCCCTTGAGGTCATTATGACAATTGATACTTCTACATGTCAAAATTAGCTGAAACTCCTGGAGAAAGCTCAAATGATATTCAGCAATAGCTCTGCAGAATTTCAAGTCAAATGGCTGTCATTTGGCCCAAAGTCCGCCAAACATGTCACCTTTGAGTAAGTAAATACCAAACCACGAGGTCACTGATCAAAGTCCTGCTTCTAAAAGACCAAAGTTGATAAAATTCAAACATAAAGTTCAAGCCAAGTTAAAAAATGTTACTGCAAATCTTCAAGCCAAAGGAACTTCATCTGACACTACCTCAGCTACATTTTAGCTTAGGAGTCAATGACCCCCAAGCTATGAGGTCACTAACCAGAATCCTACTTCTAGGAGGCCAAAATTGATGAAATTTGGATCAGTGACTCAAAGTGTGCTCAAAGCCAACTCCTCAAATTTTCAAATCAAGTGAACATTACTCAGGTAGAAAACAAGCTAAATGCCTGCAATGCAAGAAGACATTGACTTAGAACATGCAACAAGTGGGCCACTAGTCAAAATCCTAGCTCTACAAATCCAAACCATATAAAATTTGGATGATACTCCAAGATGCTACTGACATCAATTCCTCCAAGTTCCAAATCAATCCAAGGTCATTTGGGCCTCAAATAGTTGGTACAATGGCCCATTTTCATGAAAATTCAAAGGAAGGGTTGACCAACTTTAAAAGATCAAAATTGGTTAAAATTTTTATTACACATTCAAAATGGTGTTAGAAAACATCCCACCAAGTCTCTTGAATATCAGACATCGCTTGGACCCTAAACTAGTGAAAACAGGTCACATAGGTAAAAAACCCAAAACTAGGCATGTTTATGACGGTGGCCATAGTTATAGACACCTATAAAGGAGTTACGGGTGGTTTTGGGGAGTTATTTTACTTTATTTTGAAACATAACTCCCTTAAAATTGCTGAGAACTATCTCAACTCCCTTTGACAACGATAAAAGGCATATTTGGGCTCTGACCAAAGGGTTCGAAGTCCCAAGCAAGGATTCAAGGTTCCAAGCAAAATCACAAGGCTTCTCAAGCATTACACCTTCAAGTTCCTCCTCTGTTCTTTCTTCCTTTCACCAAAACTTAAGGTGATAAATAGTTCAGAGGAGGAATATACATATGTTTGCCCCTTAGAGATGATGAGTTCCAAGGCCATCAAGCCTATCAATGGATGAATGCATTCCTTTGGTTCTCTTACCAGAAGAGGCTTTAAGCCATTTTTAAGGTTGTAAACAAGACTCTTTCAGCTTCATTCTATTCCTTGAAAACTATATGGTCAGAATGATAGAACTTTGCCCTCGGTTACTTGCACAAAAGCACCCTTTTGTAGATTTGCACAAAAGTGATCTACAACAAAGAAGTGGTGATTACCAAAGGTTGTAAGCAATTCTACAGTCATATTCTGCACTCTTGGAAATCATTAAAAACTCCCAAAGTCAGAAAACATAGATTTCAATATGTCGGAAGCACCACAGAAACAAACAGAGGTGAAAACAAGGACAAACAATGGCCCAAACGGCCACTGCCTGTTAGTGACTGTGGACCACGGTCACCATCCCCAGTCCTCTCATTTTCTGCATTTGTCTCCATTTTTCATGTAATTTCTTGCATTTTTTTAGTTTGTATCACATCTGAGACCAAAGAGAGGGGTTGTAATTTTACAAACTTGTAAACAACCTGCATCCTCGAGATTAGAACATTAAACCCATGTAATTAAAGGGAATTTAAAGATGAACAATAGTTATTTTGCCATTCTTCTTTTCACTTGAATATGTGAGTGTTAGACACAATTCCACTTCATTTCACATGATTTTTGAGCACAATCAACTTCTTCAGGTCATAATACGTCTTGGTACTACCAAGGTGGATAAAACACCTTATATGATGTGCCTTTATCATGATCTCATCCCTTAAATCTAGAAAATTATGTACACATATTCTGCCCCCACAGTAGAAGACACCATAAAAAATCCTAAAATCTAGCCTCTCATCTACAAGCTTGATGATTTTAATCACCTTGGGGTTTAATTTCTGATGCTCATTGATCCTTTAAAGCAACTCTAGTTCCCAAGTAATTATACTTGCTAACACTACCCACTCAGCAATCGGCTAAAAATACACATTCATATCCTCCAAACATCTCACCCAAAAATACTCTGCAATCAACCCATTAGTAAACGTCGCCTTCCTACTCAATGCATCTGGCACAACGTTTGCTTTTCTTAGATGATACTTGAGCCCAAAATCATAATTTTTAATATATTCCATCAATCTCCTCTTTCTCATGTTAATCTCACTCTGAGTGAAGAGATATTATAAGCTCTTATGATTTGAATACACCTCAAAAGTAGCTCCATAAAAATAATGCTTCAACATCTTTAAGGTAAAAACTATAGCTGCTAACTCCAAGTCCTATGTGGCATATTTCCATTCATGTTCCTTTAGTTGTCTTGAACCATAAACTACCACCTTCCCATTCTATATGAGAACACAACCAAGTCCAACTCCCGACGCATCCGTGAATATAAAAAAACCTTCACTACCCATAGGTAAGGTCAATATAAGGGTTGTAGTCAATCTCCTTTTAAATTCCTGAAAACTCTGCTCACTCCTTGTTTCACGCAAAAGGGACTTCCTTACAAGTCAATTTTAATGGGGTTGCTATGGAGGAAAATCCCTATACAAATCTACGGTAGTAGCCAGCTAGGCCTAGGAAACTCCAAATCTCGGTCATTGACTTAGGCCTTTCCCAGTTCACCACAGCTTTAATCTTTTCTAGATCCATAGACAATCCCTCCTTAGAAATGAAGTGGCCAAGGAACCCCACTTGTTCCAACCAGAACTCGCACTTACTTAACTTAGCATACAATTGGTGCTCCCTCAAGAGATGCAATGAGTTTTGAAGATGCTGAGCATGTTCTTCCTGACTTTTCAAATATACTAGTACATCATCAATGAACACTAGCACAAACTGGTCCAAGTACTAGGCAAATACTCTATTCATCATGGCCATAAAAGTTGGCAGCGTATTTGTTAATCCAAAAGACATCACCAAAAATTCATAATGGCAATATCTAATTTTGAAATATCCTGCTCTTGTACTCTCAACTGATGATACCCTAATCCAATATCAATCTTGAGAAAATACCGAGCACTCTGCAATCGATCAAATAACTTGTCTATTTTGGGGTAAAGGTTACCTGTTCTTAATGGTCACTTGGTTTAGCCTCCTATAATCAATACACATCCTGAGTGATCCATCATTCTTCTTCACAAATAAAACTGGAGTTGCCCTAAGGAGAGACACTTGATCTAATAAAACCTTATCTAACAACTCCTGTAATTGTTCTATGAGTTCTTTTAACTCGGAGCTATGCCCGACTCAAACTCAATTGTGAAATCAATATCATGGACTAGTGATAAACTGGGAATATCATCAAGAAGAACATCCAGAAATTCAAATACCACCGGTATCTCCTCCACCATTCTAGTCCGTTCATATTCCGTGATAAATGCTAGATACCCCTCATGACCTTTCATCAAACATCTTTGTAAACTTAATAGCTAAAATCATCTAGGTAAATATTTTCTTCCTTGCCCCCCATGAAGTCCACAATGTTACCATCATCAGCCTTTAACTTGATTGTCTTAGAGAAGCAGTCCATAATTACATGGTGAGTGGCAAGCCAATCCATACCCAGGATAGCATTAAAATCTCTCATCAACAATAGTATGAGGTTTGATTTCAAAATGTAGGCACCTATCTTCACCCTGCAATCATGGAAACACTCTTGACAACTCACTTTCTTACCCACCGAGGTAGTAACCATTAACACAAATAGCAGCTCGGCTGCTCTAAAACAACAATGCTCAAGGTAAAATTAGGAGAAATGTACGAATGAGTAGATCCAGGGGTCAAATAAAACCTTAGCATCTTCATTATAGATAGAAATGGTACCTCCAACAATGCTCTCCACAGCGTCTGCCTGCTGAGTCAAAGCATAAACTCTACCTGCTGTTGAGGCTTCAGTTGTTATCGATTAAGGCCCTGAGGTCATTGGGGCCCTCTCTGAGGTTGGGGCTGCTATGGAGGTCGGTATAACTACATCTGCTGCTGTTGGTGTCTGTCATAGTGTTGTTATTTTCTTTGTTGTCGAGCCTACTAAGGAGGCGTTCGTGCTATTTCCCTCAGGGGTTGATCTTGGATAGGAGCTCCTTCCATTGTCGGTTGCCAATACTCCTATTACTAACCTTTCTTCTTAGGGTAATCCTTGATTTGGTGACTGACATCCCAACAATGGAAACATCCTCCTTTCTTCCATCGACAGTTGGATGTGGGGTGATTATTACCACAAATGCCACATGATTCCCTTTTCTATTTCTTGTGCAGCTATGGGACCAAAGGTGGAGCAATTTTCTGCTTGGTCTAACTCAAAGGGACCATGCGCCGTATCATCCCTTCAACCCAATAAGCCTTGTCCAAATACTCCTAATAAGTATTCAGAACTTGCGACTTGGAGTGTAGTGGAATATCTAATCGAAAGCCATCGAGGAAATGCTGAATCCCCTCACTTTTTAGGGTGTTAAACGTCGATGCGAAGCAGGAGATGTGTATGAATTGTAGCTCATATTTATGGACAAATAGGTTTTCTTGCTTCAACCATTCAAACTCTATTCATTTCTAAACAAACATATGCTGATACAGACTTCTCATAGAATTGATCTCGGAAGGTGGTCCAACTACATCATCCGCGACCTGCTCATAGGCTGCCTTGATAATGGTCCACCACCTATCAACTACTTCCTAGAACATTGAAGAAGCCAACTTTAATTTCTACATCCCTGTGCATACCCCAAGTTTTCAAATATCTTCTTAGGTTGAATCAGAAACTCTTCTGTGACCATCAGGTCCTCACCCTAGGTAAATTCTGGTGGTCCCCCCTTCTTGAACTTTTCAAAGATATCATTGGCATCATGTTCTCAAGGAGCAATAATGACTTAAGGCTGTCCAATCCTCTATAAGGCTTCAAGTACACCGGCTTGAAATGCTACCTAATCTACCAGCTAAGGCGATACTAAATGAGTACCATGTGGCTAGACGACTTGTAGTTGCACCACCTGAGGTCGAACAACCTACAGCTGAACCACTGAATTTGCTGCACCACTTGTGGATGAATTACTAGTTCTGGTTACACCACTTATGGCCAAACCATCAATTCTGGTTATACTATTTGTGGTTGGTTCACTTTCTGAAGGTCATTTGTTGGTCCTGATGCTGCTAGTGGGTCAGCATATCTTATAGTAAAACTGCATTGGGTCATTCGATATGCCACTTGGCCCATGCAATTCATTAAAAGACAGGTTACCCTTACTTCACCTTGACTTAAGTGCCATAATTTGTAAAATAACTAGTTGTTAGAAACCAACAACTTCTAAGTGCAAAAGCTAAACACATCCATGCAGTTTATAAACACTACTACAATTCATATCTGAAAAGCTAAGCACATCTACACCTGATGCTTTCTAGTCGTAAATCCCAACCTCACATCGAACCTACGTTCCTAGCATCTTTTAGAACTTCTAGAAACTTGACCGGCTCCAATATCATATGTCACACCCCTAAAACTAGGCCGAATCCAAGCCCAATCCTAAGGGTATGAAAAGTGGGGGCGAAATAAAATTTTTCCAAAAAAGAGATCACAAGCCCCAAATTCGGTTGGATTGAAGTCGAACATGAAGTTATGTTTGTTGATCATACATCATAAACACATGGGAAACAAACGATACCATACACTTGCAGCTGGTCAATTATAAATCATTAACTCAATTAAAAAGGTTATATTCAATGGTCAATTAATTTGAAGCATATCATTAAAGTTCCAATTCCAACAAAAGGAATAAATCCAAATCCTTATAGTAATGGCCTCCAAACATGGCCTTATTTAATTACAACTAAAAGTACTAAGTGTCCAGTACTAATAACGGCTAAGATATCTCAAACAATGTCGTTAGCACTCCACTCAACAACTCTGCCATCCAGCGGAATCTCCTGACGCTCCAACTCGACATACGCATCGGTACCTAAACACCAAATGTAGAGGACTTAGATTGACAAAATTTGGAAAATGGGTAAACTACAATTAATGGATACACCAGTTCATGTTAAGCATAATTTTGGTCATTAAAAGAGAACGGAGATTATACCACCAGTATAACAAAAGCATATATACCAACAATTATTTATAGTTCAATAGAGATGATGCACAAAAAGGGATAATCCTGCTATACAATAAGATATGGAAAAATGGGTAATCCTATAATACCAAATACGATATTAATTGCAGTCAAAGGTGATGTGAAATACAACAGATTCAAGCGCAAAGAAGAATGGGAAAATAACTATTGTTAATTATTAAATTTTCCTTTAATTTACTTAGGTTCAATGCTTTGACCACGGGGATGTAGGTTGTTTACAAGTTTAGAAAATTACAACCCCCCCTATGGTCTTAGGTGTGATCCAAACTCAAAAAGTATAAAAAATTACATGAAAAAATGAAAAAATGCAAGAAGAAAAAAAGGAAGACAGGGGGAGTGGCTGTGGCCCACGATCATTGACAAACGGTGGCCATTTTGACCACAGTTTGTCCTGATTTTGCTTCGTTTCATATCATAGTGCCTTCAAAGTGCTGGAATTCATATTTTATGACTTTGGAAGTGTTGGATGATCACCAAGAGCACTTAATTCGACCATAGAATCGCACATGACCTTTGGTAATTATCACTTTTTTATTACGGATTGTTTTTGTACAAAGCCAGAAAGGATGCTTTGTACAAGCAAACCGAAGAAAAAGTTGTGTCATTATGGTCCTATAATTTTCAAGGAACGGAATGAAGCCTACAGAGGCTTGTCCACAACCTTAAAAATGGCCTAGAATCCCTTTAAGTGAGAGAACCAAAGGAGTGTACTTTCATTATTGCTATGCTTGATGGCCTTGGAATTCGTCTTTTCTAAGTGATAGCCATGTATCTCCTCCTCCATTAAACTATTTCTCACCTTAAGTTAGTGAGAAGGAGAAGAAAAATGAACTTGGATGCTTGTGGTGCCTTGAGAACTTGAAGATTTTTGTTTGGAACTTGTTGGAACCTTTTTAATTTTTTGAAACTTGCTTGAGCTCTTCGAACATTTCCCAAGTGCCAAAACTTGCTTTTTATATACTTCACAAGCAGTTAAGGGAGTTTTGGGAAGTTTTAGTTTAAAATAAAATGGAGAAAACCACTAAAAATTGCTGGGAACCACTTTATAGGCATCCGTGACCCTGGCCGTAATGATGAATAAGCCCAATTTTGGGGATTGCATGTGACTCATTTTCATCATTTTGGAGTCCAAACGATGTGCGATCTTCACAAAACTAGGAGAGATGTTTTCTAACACTATTTTAAGTGTGTCATAGAAATGTCAACATATTTGGACCTTTTGAAGTTGGTTAACTCTCCCTTTGACTTTTCATAAAAATGGGCCCTTGCTGCAGCTGTTTGAAACCCAAATGACCTCATATTGACTTGAAACTTGGAGGGATTAATGTCAGGAGCATCTTGAAGTGTCCATAAAAATTTGAGCTGATTTGGATTTGTGAAAGTATGATTTTGACCAATGGCCCACTTATTGCATGTTCTAAGTCAATGTCCTCTTGCATTGGAAGCAGTTAGCTTGTTTTTTATCCAAATGATGTCCGATTAATTTGAAACTTTGAGGAGTTGATTTTGAGCATATTTTGAGTCTCTAATCGAAATTTCATTGGGCCTTGTAGAAGTAAGATTTTGATCAGTGAACCCAAGGTTGGGTGGGGTTGATGACCCCTGAGTTGACTTGTAGCTGAAGTAGGGTCAGATGAAGTTCTCTTAGCTTGAAAATTTGTAAAATCACTTATGATCATGATTTGAATTTTATGTCTGAATTTCATCAACTTTGGTCACCTAGAAGCAGGACTTTGGTTAGTGACCCCATAGTTCGGGACTTTGGGCTAAATAACATCCACTTGACTTGAAATTTTGTAAAGTCATTACTCAATATAATTGAGCTTCCTCTGTGAGTTGTAGTTAATTTTGACATGTAAAAGTGTTAGTTGTCACAGTGATCCTAAGGAGCTGGTGGACAATTACTGAAGCTTGAGTTGAGCCGAAATGAAGTCCAAAAGCTTTGAAATTTTAAAGCATCATTCCTAACCATGCTTTGGAGTTGTCATGTGATTTTAGCAATTTGGGTAACCTATAAGCTTGAGTGTAGTCAATGACCCCTAGAATTTGTGCTAGTGAATGTTGAATTTGATGTTTGGTGAATTGAGTGACCCAATGAAGTTCACCACCTTTCAAATTTGAATCACTGCACTCTCAGCTCATCTGAAGTCTTCTGAGTGAGTTACATCAGTTCTAAACATCTGGATGTAATATTTGATCTGGCATTTCACAATCCTAGGATTTATGTGCCCTTGGTTTGGAATTTGCTTGCAATGCCTTCACTGCAGCATTTGTGATTTTTTATAGGTCAACAAGTGCCCCCTTGAGGTGCAATGATTAAAGTATGACGATCATTGTGCCTTGAAATTGCCAATTTGTGGGAATGACGAATAGCTTAATGAAAATGTGGTTTTGTCAAGAATGGTTGTAAGACTTGAAATTTTTTGAAATTTTGATAAAAAAAACCATGAAGGGTTTGATGATGGATTTTGGTAAAACCATAAGAGTTCTGATTTTCTTTGCCCTATTTTCACAGATATCAAAAGTAGCATCTCTATGGGAATGGTGAGGAACACCCACAAAAAGAAATCCCTAAGGTATTAGAAATTTTATGAACTTAGCTTGAGATTTTGGAAGTAGTTTTGATTTTCTCATGATCTATTTGTTATAGATATCCAGAGTGGCATCTCTATGGGGACTATGGGAAACACTCACCTAATGAATCCCTGAAGTTTTAAGAAAAATCAAAGTTTGGATTTGAAATGGATTTGGGTTTGGATTTTCATAGATTTTTGGTTTATTTTCAAAAAAATCAAGTTCTAAGTTTTGAGTTGGCTTGAAATGAGTCAAAATGAGGTGGAATTTTGAAAAAGATTGGCTTATGAATTTTGATCAAAAAAACAATTTGAGATGAAAATTCTTGCTCAAATTGGGTTCGACCCAATATGAATTTGAAGTTTGGATTGGTGTTGATAGAAAACCCCTTCTTTTTTTTCCTTTTTTTTTTCTGTGAAAAAAATACTTGAAGTGGGATCACCAAGTTGTGGGAAATCATTGTTTTGTAAAATGCCCAAAGTGGGCCCACCATTTGCTATAGGAATGTGAATGATCACATTTGAGAGAGTGGTCCACTAAGTAGTGGGTCTCACTGCTCAAAACCATAGTGACCGTGGGTAAGGAAGACAATGTCTATATGAACTTGGCCAAGGTATGGATCCCACTGCTAAAACACGTTGTGTCTATGGGAAAGAGAGTGAAGCATTAGCAACTGTAGGTTCGAATGATCACAATGGCATGGGTCACTAGGCCATGGATCCTATTTTTGAGTCACATTGTGACAGTGGGCAAAGGAATCAACAGCAGTGACCGTGGGGACTTGAGTGAGCACACTTGAGAGAATGGCCCGTTAAGCAATGGGTCCCCAATGCTTGAAACAATAGTGGTGACCATGGATTTTCACATGATGGAGAGTAGTACATCAGGCCAAGGACCCCATTGCTCAACACAGCAATGTCCGTGAACAAGAGAACAATGGTGACTGTAAGCAACTAGTTTATATGAAACCCCGGCTTCCAACCCTCTGCACTTGTTCTTTTGAAAACACAAAGTGTAGCAAAGGGAGGGAACGATTTGGACTCCTTTTTTTCTTCAATCCTTGACAAGAATTTGTGCTTTCTTCGTTGCCCAAGCTCCTTCCATGGCCGGTACGATTCTAACTTCATTCCCCACTTTTCTGCTTTTTTTTTTATGCCTGCAACCGAATTCATGTCTGGAGTTTTCTTAATTCCTTTTCTTTTCATCTCACTTCTTCTTTCTTTTGGTTTTTATTTGATTGAAGCACAACCTATCTATACTCCTTATGTTTCTTTCTCCAAGGACTTCTACATTATTCTCAGTTTAGGATCTTGTACATGAGGGGCTCAGTTTGGTCTTAAACCCTTCTTGCCCTGACCTTCCTCCCTTGTTTTGGCTTGCTTTGAAAGCCACGATTGAGGTCTTTGCGTGGTGCTTTGGCCAAACTAAGCGTTGTTTAGGCACATCATTGTCACCACCGACGCAGTCCGTAGGGAGTTCACGTGACAACCCTTCGGCGAATTGCCTAAATGATTTTTTTTTCCTTTGTTTATTTGCTTCTGTGCTTTCATACTTTGGCTTGTTAATCTCTTTCATGCACAATATTTTATCTATCCCATGAATTTGTGCAAACCCAGCTCATAGTTCTGAGGGCCTTTTCACACACAGCAAAGTGACCACCACCATCACTGCTTGGGGAAATTCCACGATCACAACTAGTTTGTTGATTTTTTTTTATTCTGGATTTAGTGCTTGATTCAATTAACTCTTTTTAGCACAAAGTGGCCCCTTGGACTCCATTCTTGTGTAAGATGTGGAGATGCTCACCAAGCTCAAGTAATATCCAAACCATCCATAGTTGCAGTCGAATGAATGAATCTGACATGAAATTTTGTGACATCCTGGAGTCCCACATCGACTATAGAGAGGAAAGTGAATGAGTTTATTTATAAAGCTTGCACCCTTACCATGCATGAGGCCTTTTGGTGGGTTGAGGCCCACAAGAAACAAAACCGTGAGGCCCATGGGCCAAAGTGGACAATATCATGCATGAGTGAAGGGTGGGGCATTACAAATGGTATCAAAGCTGACTCTCAATGTTCAAAGTTGATGTAATCCACTCGAAAGACTTCAGATGAGCTCAAAGTACAGTAGTTCAAATTTCACAGCTAGTGGATTTCATTTGGTCACTTGACTCATCAAACTTCAAATTCAAGGTTCATTGAACACACTCAAGTTTTTGAGTTACCAAAGTAGCTAAAAATCTCATGACAGCTCCAAAGTATGCTTAGCAATGATGCTTCAAAATTTCAAAGCATTTGGAGTTCATTTTAGTTCAAATTCAAACTTTAGCAATTATCTTCCAGCTCCTTGGGGTCATTGTGACAATAGGCACTTCTACGATTAGAACTGGCTGAAACTCTTTGAGGAAGCTCAAATTATATTCAGGAGGGGCTCTGCAAAATTTTAGGTCAATTGGATGTCATTTGACCTAAAGTCAACAAAGATGTCACCTTTGAGTCAATGACCCCCAAGACACGGGGTCATTGACCAAAGTCCTGCTTCCAGGTGACCGAAGTTGATGAGATTTGGATACAAAGCTTAAGTCATACTCAGAAGTAGTTCTGCAAATTTTCAAGCCAAAAGGATTCTGTCTGACCCTACTTCAATGATATGTTATCTAGGAGTCCGTGACCAACAAGTTATAGGGGTCACTAATTAAAAACCCTACTTCTAAGAGGTTAAAGCTGATGAAATTCAGGTCAAAGACTCAAAATATGTTCAAAGTGAATTCCTTAAAGTTTCAAATCAATTGAACACAATTCGTGTAGAAAACATGCTGACTGCCCGCAACACAAGAGAACATTAACTTAGAATATGCAATAAGTGGGTCACTGTTCGAAACACTACTTCCACAAATCCAAACAATATGAAAACTTTATGGACACCTCAAAATGCCCCTGACATTAGTCTCTCCAAGTTTCAAGTCAATCTGAGGTCATATGGGCTTCAAACAACTAAAATAAGGGACCATTTTCATGAAAAGTCAACAGTGGGGTTGACCAACTTCAGAACATCAAAAGGGGCTGAAATTTCCATGACACACTCAAAATTATTTTAGAAAGTATCTCTCCATGTTTCATGAAGATTGAACATCATTTGTTCCCCAAACAGGTGAAAACAAATCACATATGCAAACAGCCCGAAATTGGATCTGTCAGTAGCTGCGGCAACGGTCACTAACACCTGTTAAACGGCTCCTGGCAATTTTTAGATGTTTTCCCCACTTTATTTTGAAGTCTAACCTTCTATAACTCCCTAAACTACCTCTAGAGTCTATAAAAGGAAGGCTTGGCACTTAGGAGAGAGTTCCACGCTAGTTCTAAGCAAATTCAAGGAAGTTCAACAAGATTCAAGACATTAACAAGTAAGTTCCCAACAATTCACAAGGCTTCCAAGGCACTTCAAGCAGTCCAAGTCTATTTTTTCTTCTCCTTCTCACAAACTTAAGCTGAGAAATGGCTCAGAGAAGGAGGAGAAACATACATATTACTCAGAGAAGATGGGTACAAGGGTAACGAGACATAAAAAGGATGAAGACTATTTCCTTTGTTTTCTCACTTAGGAGGGTTTTGGGCCATCTTGGATGTTGTGAACAAGCCTCTTTAGGCTTCATTCTATTCTTTGAAAATCATAGGTTCAAAATGTCACAACTTTGGCTCCATTTTGTTTGTATAAAACACCTTTTTTAGATTTGTACAAAAATAGCCCATAACCAAAAAGTGATGATTACCAAAGGTTTTAGTCAATTCCATGGCCAAATTAAGCACTATTGGTGGATATTCAACATTCCAAAAGTCGAAGAACACAAACTCCAACATCTGAAGGCATCACAAAAGCAAAACAAAGAAGAAACAGGGCAAACAATAGCCATTTTGGCCATTGTCTATCGTGACCATGGGCCACGGTAACAATTTCCCTTTTTTTTTTTTTTTGTAGTTTTTCCCTTTTTCATGTATTTCTTGTAGTTTCCAAGTTTAGATCACATCTGAAGTAGAGGGAGGAGTCATAAATTTTCAAAACTTATAAACAACCTGCATCCCCACAATCAGAGCGTTTAAACCCATATAAACAAAGGGAGATTAATCATGAACTGTAATTAGTGTTTTCGATTCTTCTTAACACTTAAAGTGTATGAATATTGGACTCGAATATGTTGTATTTCATAGCACATTTTGAGCATGATCATAACGGAGTTGAAAATGATGGTCCACTTGATTCTCAATAGTCATAGTGTAAGGTACAAGCTAGGTTGGGGCCTCTGTGGGAATTCTTTCACAGTAAAAAAATCTCATGAATATGAGTGGCCAGTTAGAGAAACCAATGAGATAGGATTAACCTCCAGTCAAGTGACCACATGTAGTTTGAGTAAGACCACCAATGAGCTTTTTACAATGCCTTTCTCAACCACAACTTCCAAGGCTAATTCACCATTCCTTGTCTTTTGCAGTTCCAACTTGAGGTGTACTCTCCGAGTCAATTTGAGCGATGCCGACCATCTTTGTGGGAAGCTAATAAACACAATATCGCCTTCTGATCATTGATGACAGTTGATGATGTTATTTTGAAATTAACTTTCCATAGCAATATTTCCTTCATTAGCTTCATAGTCACTAAGAAGAGTACGTAACCACAAGAATGTCTAATAGTTCTATCATAGCAAATCATCATAGGGAATTCTATATGCCAAGATTTGCTAGAGATAGGGATTTTTTACAGACGCCATCTTGGGAATCTTGAAACCCTTTGGTTGGCTTCAAATTTGAGTGTGGAGAGTAAAACAGTCTCCAATAATTGCAAGTAAGTCTAATGAAACCACGGAAAATGACTGGAGGTGGTTGCCATTAGACTAATAGCATTTACTTTTGTCTTTGGTGCTTTAAATTGATGTTTCTTTCTATTGAAAACAAGTTTCTTTTTGTCAAAAACATGCCATATACCTTCACGTAACATGGTAAGCTTGTTCATGCTTTGTGCTATATGTAGCTGCTGTTATGCTTTGCTTGTGTTGTGCATCCATTTCTTGCATTGGATATTGCATCTTTTGTGCCAGAGTGCACATCAAATTGTCCCTTAAAAGGTCTTAAGATACATGAACATCTATTTGGATCGAGAGCCTCAGTTCTAGGACTTAAGTGTGCCTTGATGCCAATTCTTGGTCTTAGAACTAAGTATTATTTTCTCCTTTTGGCCTTTTTGCTAAAGGGAGATGCTGTTGAAATTTCGGTAGAATTTCATGCGTTAGCCATTTTTGTTGCTATTAACATTTTTTTTGGCTTTCAGAGAGAAGAGGCAAAGCACCTGCAACTTCAACTTCTGGTGCATCAAAGAGCCTTTTGAATGGTAAGGCTACAAGTAATCCTGATCCAAAAGACCCAAATAAAGTGTTTACCTTTACTTTGAGAAATCAAATAACCAAAGCCCTTGCAGTGAGGTATTGGTACACTTATTGGTGTCTAGCTAATAACACTATTTGGGAGAATAATGACAAATTAAGCCTTGACAAACCTCGTTACATATTTGAAGATGCTACGAGGGAGTCCATGAAACAACCAACTGAGAGCGTACAACACCGTTATGCAAACACGGTGGGAGTTTCCCATGAGGTGACCACTATGCGATCTGTCAAGAGATATCCAAGGATAATGACAACGACCATGACCACCTTAGCAAGGAACGACCTCTTTAAATGGTTAAAGCATCATGACCATTTCAAGATGGGTAAATTTATGCGCCAACACCCATACTATTTCATGGAGATTCAAAGATCTGAAATAGAAGCCACGGAACTATGTACCCTAAATCTTATTGTGGGTATCGTGATCTCACAATTGAGAATAGAACAGTTGGGCTTCGCATCTACACTGAAGATGGAAGTGCTTGGATTAGTGAAAGGCACCAGTCTTGTGGGTGGTTCAACTACATCGGGGAATGGCAGAACTGAGCAACTTTGATCAAACACCATTACGGAGACAATTTAAAAGCAGTTGGGATCTTTAAAGCTGTAAGTGCCACTACACAGAGAGTGCCTTGTGGAAATAATAACATATGTAGGGCTATTCTTGAATTAATTTGCCACGCCACTAGCACTTTCATTACTCTGAACATGGAGTTAGAATTTTCTTTATGGGAAATGAAGAAAATCCTTGGTTTAGCACCAAATGGCGAGCTTTATGATAAGACTATTCCACCAAATAGAGAATTGGACACCATGGATGATGAGTTTTAGGCCACGTATTATCTTCTCTTTGCTTTTGAAGATTCAACGAGTAGCTGACTCGAGGTAAAGTTGCCCTATGGATGAATCGGGTGGAAACCACCACTAGCCCTTTTTTTAAATGAGGAATATTGTAACTGGAGAGAGATTATCTACCATGAAGATCCCAAGAAACAGCCGATGATTGTTTATCATGATAAGCCTGACTTCATGCCTTACATTTTTGCCAAATGCCTAAATTTGAAGAGGAAGTGCAACCTTGCTACATTTATAACGGCATGGTTATCGGATGTTCTCTTTCCAAGTGCTAGGGGCAAAATCAGCCCTAGTTGTATATATCGTACACTCATAATTGGATTTGGACATAGGCTTGCTGTAAAGTCCAAACCTGAACTAATCTCAATTTATAATAATTAATCTTGTTTAATCTTACTTAATGCTTATTTAGGCTAATTCAACTCAAATACACTTGGGTTTGGGTTATGGATAGGTAGTTGGATCAGGTTTGAACCTCACTTCGGTAGTCAAAGATCTTCATCTAATTTAGAGCTACATGATTAGCATTATTTTGGCATCATATTATTTGTAACATGTATATTTTATTTGGTGGATCAACTTTCATTTTTGGCCTAGCTCAGTTCAAATCAATCTTGGCCCAATTTAAGTCCAATTGACTCAAACTGTAAAATCTATAAAAATAGTGGACTTGCATGCAAATTCTAGGAAAATTTGAGTTAAAGAGGAACAACCATCATTCCCTCTTCATTTTCCTCTAATTTCTCTACTGTTGGAGCTCCATCTTCACCTCCTCTCTCACACTCCTTCTATCTTTTCTTCAAGGTTGGAGCTATGTATGTTGGAGCTAAGGCTCCCCTTTATCTGTCCTATCATGTTCCTGCTTGTCTTCTTCATTGGAATCCTTCAATTCCATCTCCTTTTCTCCTCTACAACTCTCTAAGAAGAGAATTCCAACACCATTTCATTTCTTTGAGTTCAAGTGAGTCAAGAAGACTCAAATAAGCAACATACATGCATTTCCTACTCAATTCACCCATTGCATGCCTTTGCATGTAATAGGATCATCTTCTATTGAGGCGCCTTCTCCATCATCAAACCAAGGGAAAAGGTGGTTTGGGTGACACACTTTATTAGAGGCAAGTATAAGAGTATAAATTACTACATACATGTCTTCTTATGTTGATTCTTGGAGAATTCTCTTTTAAATGCCAAATTAAAGCTCTTGTACTCTTTAATTGAAGAATAAATGATAGTTTGAGTGATAATGAATAAGTTTATGAATAAATGATGAAATGTGGGATTTGAATTGTAAAATGATAGTGGAATGGAGTAAACCAAAATGGGACCAATTTGTAAGTTTCTATGTAGAAGTGAACTTCTATCTCAGAAACAACAGAAATTCTGAAACTTACGACCAAGCCGTAAGTTGTACTACAGCTAGGAACGGTTAACAATCCAGAGACCAAAAATTTACACTTTCTTCTACGGCTAACCCTTGCCAAGCTGTGAAATGAACTATGGCCAAACCATAGCAAAACCATTGCCAAGCCTTAGGCTATTTATGGCTAAGATTCCAAAAAAAACAAACCAGACATATCCCTTTGATTAACCTATAGCTAAGCAGTGGAGTACACTATGGCTAAGCCGTAGCTAAGCTGTGGCCTAGCTGTAGGCTTCATACGGTCAAACCGTAGGCCAACAAACGGCTAAGCCGTAACTGCAAAGGAATTTAGTTAACCACCTTGTACATACGGCGAAGCCGTAACCTATACACCGTTAAGCTGTAGGAACACAAAACCTTAAAGGAATTAGGGACCTTCAGAGACTTGGTAGGGCTTTAAATATGGCACCTTTACCTTAACTAAAATAGCCCAACGGTGACCAAATAATAAGAAAGAAAAGCGTAAAACTATCACTCATCCTCTTCGATTTTCCAATTGTTCCCCGATATCACATCATGAGTGTTGACATAAGAAGAGGTATTTAATGCCTACACAATGTAACACCAAGATCTTCAGTAACACAATGACACCAGATGTTTTATGAATATACTATATTAAATGACAATGGAAATACGGATTATCTAACATAGGGTTGACTAGTAAATATCCTTATAATCACTCGATCCAAATGCATTCATATTGTTAAATAAACCTTGCCCTCAACATGATCTAATCATGAACCCAATCTTCCCGATGAACCTTGAAGTATGATCAATGACAAAGCTTCTACTGAGTGTGAGCCTGTGAGCCAAGATAGCATTAACGAGGGTTGAGAGGGTTCGAGCCTTAATAGCTCATTTAGGTATACATTGTTTGAATGGCATTTGTTTCGTTTCAATTTTGATTCTTATGACTAAATACGAACTCAAGACCGGCATATGTTTCTGTATAAAAATGAGTCTATCACTACATATGATAAGTAAGAAAATAAGAATTCTGATAAGTCTTGATACATTGAGTAGGCACTACTTAACTTGTACCTATAGGATGTTCGACGGGATAAAATGCAGGTATTATATATGTTTCCTACTGCAGCAATTATATGAAGAGTTAGTCGGCGCTCTTAGGATAGCTAGATGGTCTTGGCCCGACCGATAGTGATTTCCCACAATATGATATACTCTCCATACAGAGAAGATAAGAATATAGATGCTAACTAGTATGTTATTGTATTTCTATTTATGATTTGTTACTCATGCTCATTTCATGCACCACATGCGTAGCTTATGATTATCGCTCTCTTTGAATCTATATATTCTAATTCAATTGATACATCATGATAGTCTTATGCACTCTCTATTTGCTTAACCGTCATATTGACAATGCTACCCTTGGTATTACGGGTATAGAACTCGATGCTAGTGCGGCAGTCAACGCAGCCCTGGAAGGAGCCCCAATGGTACCTCAGGGTGTAGATGAGTAGAATGAGGATGCTGTACTCTATTAATCATCCGACGTAGTGCATTACAGGGCTTGTTTGGGTTTCCTATGCTCGGTCATTATTGGCCTATAGAGGAGTCATGCCGTCGTTATCGTTTTGGTTTAGATTTACTGTTGATAGACATGTTATTGTAGATTATGTATATGTTTAAGTATTTTAGTATTAGATGTGTGTGGATGGTTTTAAAAACTAAAGGATTTTTGTTTACGGTTATGAATCAATGCTGTTATTATTATTGCATATGATGAGTTACAAGTAAATTCTCCTGGTTTCCACTTAATTGTTCACTACGATTGATACGTGTATATGGATCTTCCTCACACGTACCTATAGAATCTCCCTTGTAGCAGTTCATACTTATCTTGGCATAGCACGAACTACTATGGATTACATGTGCCATGCCTCAAAATCCACCCTAACTCCAAATTTTCGAGTTTGGGGTGTGACATACATAAGTAATGGTATCAGAAAAATATTAAGTTAATTAAAAAACTTAGTAACCCTAGAAAACGTGGTGAGGATACGATAGGTTCGATTAGGGAGTAGATTTTTTTATAAAGACTTATAACCTACCTTACACATTAAGGTGTTATTTGTGATTAACCACTGTTATAATTGCAAGTAAATGGCTTTCGGATCAAGATTTGGTAATAACTTAGGAGACAACGAACATGATGACATCATATTAGAGGACATGAATCCACGGCCACCCCCTCATCCTACGTACGATCCAAATGAACGATTCATGATGATGATACATCAGTTGGCGGCAAGCAATGCCAATCAAGCAATAATGCAGATCCAACTAGCAGTATTGTTTGAAAAGCAGAATCAAGCTAGAGATCCTAACTTCCTGTATGATAAGTTCAAGAAAAGAGGGGCTACAAAATTTATATTAAAAGAAGATCTGTTGCGAGCAAATGAATGGTTTGTGTAGACGGAAAATATCTTTGATTTGTTAACTTGTACAAGGAACAAGAAGTGATCTTGGCTGCTTCTATGTTCAGAGATATGGCAGATGTATGGTGGAAGAGTATCCGTGATCATATAAAAGCTATGACAAAAGCTACTATTTGGGTAAATAAATTGGATAACTGCACTATGTGTATGGTGTATATTAGTTTATTAATGGAATCCACGTCCCATAATAGGGATTGATGATATCCCATTAGTGAAGCTTATAAGTTTTTATTATATCAAACCTTAGAAGTAGATTTTTTATCTGACATATCAAATAAGTTAAGTATAAGGTTTCAAGAAATTATAAAGATATCGATTAAATATAGTTGTCAATAATTATTTAATTGATAGATATCTGAAATCTTAATGTGGGGAGATTAATAAGCATTTAATAATAAAAAGCTCGAAATATAAGTTTAACAATAAGGATAGGAGTGCAATTACTATTCTCTAGTGGACTGAATTACAATTTATCAAATTAGGATTCTAATTTAGGTTAAATTAGGCTTTCCTATTATCATAAGAAGCCTATTCCTTGTTTCCTTCTTAAGTTATCTATTGTAGTATATAAATATGCGCTATTGCTCTTTAGGAAATATATAAAAGAGAAATCTCGCTTTTAAGAGCAAAGAGAATTCGCAGAAGAGGCCCACACCCCATTGCAAGTTTCAGCATAGAGGAATACAGTAGAAGGTCTTGAGATATTCGGATTGCTGTAAGACCGTAATCAAATCAAAGAGATCTCAAAGGCATGGTCCTTGAAACATTATCGTCTAAAGTTATTTCAACAATAATATGTATGTAATATCTAGGGATCCTGGCGGGTGCCTCCCAACAATGGAATCAGAGACAATCTTGATACTGTGTATGGATTGAATAGAACATAGTAAGATTATAGGTTGCTATAAAAAACATGAAGATTGCGTTTGCAGTGAACTATCTAACATATCTTTTGCAGTAATTGATCTGGCTATCATGGCCACCATGTGTGTATGTTATTTGACTAGATCCTACGAATCAAATTCGTAGTTACTATTTTACATTTTTTTTCAATGTTTCATGGTAACGTAATTGTAACACTCTGGCCAAGCTTAACTCAGTTTTGTGGTTATTTTTCAATGGATTAGTTTTGTGAATGTTGTTTTATCATTTTGAATTCTGTTTCAGGTCATGGATAGGCAGTTGGGTTGAGTTTGACTTAGTATAGATAGACATGAGTCATTTTTCATAATTTTAGATTTTGTGGGATTTCGCCTTTCATGCATCATCTTGCTGTCAACATGTATATCTCGTCAAGCTCGTTAACTTCCGTAGCTGACACATCTGTCAACGACTTCGTTTACTTCTGTTGGACAGTTATTCGACTTGAATTGTAATTCTCCTAAACCTCTGGACTTTCTTTTAAACCCACATATATATATCTCACCTACCCTTTCTCAGTGATCCTTATCAGTTACGTGAGTTTCCTTTCTTCTTCAGTCATCATCAATGACTTCCCCTCTTTTGTTTCTTTTTCTACTTCTCTTCTCCTTCTTCATGATCAATTGAAGCCAAGGGGAGAATTTTGTGAGCTTGAAGATAAGGGTTTGAGTCATGACACTTTTGATCTAAGTATTTTGCATTCTTCTTCTTTTTTACTGCATGCACTCAACATCTCTCTCTTTTCTTGTATGCATGACTGTTAGTCTCGTGTCTAAATGGCAAATTTGAGCCCAAGGACGACTGTTCACGTGTTAGAACCCATTTAAGGCAAGTATAAGCACAATATGGATCAACACTTGTTGATAATGATTTGATTGTTTTATTCTCATCACTCTTGCATGATTTGGTGTCTTACAGCTCTTTAGGATCAGATTCTATATGTTATCACATTTGCTTTCATTTTTGTTCAATTTCAGTTTGTTCTGTAACATATCTGAAACGTGACTTCCTGAATGCTTACGGCTAAGCCGCACCTATCTACGGCTCACTTTCTAGAGAGTTAAAATTTTGACTTTACTCTAAGGTAAGGCTACGGCTAAGCCATAAATTGCACTACGGCTAAGTCATAGGCTAACCGTGACCTAGCCGTAAGTCAGTTTACGACTGGATCTCCAGGGAGTCGAAATTTCAGACGACCTTCTACGGTCCAGCCATGGCTAAACCGTGTAATGTTTTATGGCGAAGCTGTACCTTAACCGAGGCTAAGCCGTAGAACAAAACAGGGCAGAGCCGTAGAACAAAATAGGGCTAAGTCATAAATGCGGATGAACAATAAGGGGAACCACGACTGAGCCACAATGCATATTACGGCTAAGCCGTGAGATGCCTATGGCTAAGCCGTAAGTTACCCACAACTAAGCCGTGAGACTACTGACAATAGAGGAAAAGATAGGATAATGATGAGACCTTGTAGGGCTTTCACATGGATTTCCCAGATCTCTTAACTTGCCCAATGGATTACCTGAATAGCATGAATGGTCTTGAGGGCTATGACTCATTCATGTGTGTTGTCCAGTTGTGAAGCACCTCCCCATGGGTGTTGGTTTAAGGGACTTCAATATACGCTTGTCGATACATTGCAACACTCAAAAGCTGAACAACTGTGTATCGAATAACTTAAAACTACATCATCATGCATGGTTAGAAACAATGGACAACTAGCTTAGGGATGGCTAGTAAACAACCGTTATTCACAGTAATAGCTTGACTTGAAGTGCATATTGATCTCGATTATTCCCTTTCATCCTCTTATTCTTATTTCGACTTGTAATTATTCATCTTGTATTGGTATTGAATAAATTGATTCAGGTGTTTAACCTTAGCGTAATGCACGTCCTGTATTGCCTGATTGTGTTATGACATGCTACATGCACCGTATTACCTGACTGTGACATTGTATTGACGTGCATTATTGACATGACTGATATGGTCTGGCTCTACTCAGCCTAGGCATCAAGATACCCGACGAGGTTGACTTTGGAGTAGCTTGTTTATCGCCTCTGCAATGTGCTCCTATTTTAGGATTTCGGACCCCGGGAACCAGAGACCCATGCGTACCCTGGCCCGATCAATGGTGCTCTTGTCCTGCCTGCTCTCAATAAGGAGGATATGACAAATGTAGTAGCCATAATAAGTATATCTATTTCATGACTCTGATAGCATGCTTATTTCTATGCACGACTTACCTAGTATACGAACATGACCTCTATGCATTGTTATCTATTAATTATTCTGATAGACACAATATGTGTTACCTTATTAATGCTTATGCTTTGCTGAATCATTGTATTCATTAGTTGTTCTTGGTGTTGCAGGCTCAGATCCCTCTACCAACCCCTCGTTGGTCAGCCAGACTCCAGGAGAGACTCAAGAGGCCCAGTCAGGGCTAGAAGAGTGGATGTGATCCCTCCAAGGGAGAGCGGCTTTGTATTTGCATTTGCTCCTTGTCTTGTTGAGTGGGGTCTGAAATGGTTTCTGTACCAGGAATTGGGATTACCATGTCCATCTTGTATTTTGACACTAAAAACTCTTCCTTATTTTAATTGTTCAAAATGTAATTAATGTCAGGTTTGTTAATCCTGTATTGTTGTGTATCCTTTTCTTTTCATGCAATGATATGTATAGCTTCCGTGTACACTATGATTGCACTTGTGAATATCCCTTGTGTGCGTACACTTAGATAAGGTCTAGGTGTGTATGCACGGGAGTGCGTGTGTCACTGGTTAGGTTTTAACTAACCCTGATTTCTGAGCTCTAGTTGAGACATACGTATTATATGGTACCAGAGCATTGCTTGTTCTAGTTGATAGGCATGTAGGCATATAGGAACGTGGTGAGATTACGTGTTCAAATATTTGACTTCTAGCCTAATATTTGATTTATTTGGGTTATATAGTGGGGTACGTTTTGTGTTTGTAGATTAACTTTTCAGTTTTGCAAGCTATGGCATCCGGATCTGGTACCAACAATAACAATCATGGAGACAACAATAGTAGCTTGGCAACTCCACAACAGCCTCCTAATCTGGATAATCGTTTCCTCGCGATGTTGCAGGTGATCATTCTCTAAAAGCACAAGTCGTCTCCCTTGTAGACAGGCAAAGTCAAGCTTTAGTTCCACCGCATGTAGAGCAACGGGTGGTCTTCAAACCTAAAGAAAGCAATCCTAATGCATTATATGACAAATTCCAGAAACGCAGAGCTGCTGAATTTTATAGGAACGAAGATGCGTTGAAAGCCGAGAAATAGTTAGAGCATACCGGGGATCTCTTTGACAAGTCTACACTAACAGATAGTCGTACTTATAACTTCGATGTTCAGGGATGTGACCAAGACATGGTGGAAGAGTGTGAGTGACTCATATAAGGACATGTCCAATGTGACTGTGTGGGAGACTTTTAAGAGACAGTTCAGAAGAAAGTTTATTTCGGCCCATGTGTAAGGGCAAAGGAAGTTGAGTTCTTGTCCCTACAACAGCAGCAGATGATGGTAGTAGAACATGTGTATAAGTTTACGCAGCTGTCACACTTTGCAGAGGATATGGTGAATACAGAGGAGAAGAAGGTCAATTGATTCATCAATGGCCTGAATCCCAAATACAAGAACCATGTGATAGCGTTCCAATGGCCAGCAACATTTGATGATGCCGTGGACAAGGCCTATTCTACAGAGGCCAATATTCAGGAAGAAAGAGTTGTGGACTCAAAAAGAAATGCATCATTTGGGACAAAGGGACAGGCACAGAAGAGGCTGAAAAGCAAGTAAAGTACTTCAAGTTTAGCGGGCATGGTATGTGGGCGCTATGATAAACCACATAAGGTAGAGCTATGCTGGCAAAAAATGGGCGCCTGTTTGGGGTGTGGTTCAATGGAGCATATGGTGGCTCAATGTTCGAAGTCTAAGTTTGCCCAACAATCCAGACCTGTTGCTTCCACAACGGTAGGCAAACCCCAGCAACCTTATCAAAGCTAGAAGTCGCAACGCCAGACCGCACGTGCTTATGACGCCACCCACGAAAGTGCGGAGGATCGAATGTAGTGGAAGGTACTATTCTGATTTGTCAAGTGGAAACTCCCGCATTGTTTGATTCAGGGTCAACTTGCTCATACGTAGCACCTCATTTTGTTGTGCAACTGTGGCAGCCGCCTAAGCTGCTATCGTACATGTTGGTGGTGTCCACTCCCATTGGCAAGAAAGTGGAGTGTAGTGTATACTACCCCCAATGTAATGTGCGAATAAAAGGGCGTCAACTTCCAATTGACCTGATCTTGTTGTCGATGTTGGATTTCGACGTGATCCTTGGTATGGATTGGTTAGTGAGGTATCATGCTTGTGTGAATTGTTACAGTAGGACGAGCTATTTCAATCTCAGGAACGGGTTTCGTCTCGAGTGCAATTAGAAGAAATGCCCTGGCGTGTTATCTCCGCATGCAAGGCGGATCGACTAATACGCAAGGGGTGTGATGGCTTTATTGCCTTTGTTTCGGAGAAGAAGAGTTCAATGCAACTTGGAGAGATTCCAGTCGTACGTGACTTTTTAGATGTGTTTACAAATGACGTGCCTGAGCTACCACCTGTTCGAGAGGTGGAATTCGCGATTGAGCTTGTACCAAGTACAGCACTGATTAGTAAAGCTGCATATCATATGGCCCCAGCATAGTTGTTGGAATTGAAAATGCAACTACATGACCTTTTGGATAAGGGTTTTATACACCCGAGTATGTCATCGTGGGGAGCTCCAGTGTTGTTTGTCAAGAACAAAGATGGCACTTTTTGGATGTGCATAGATTACCGGCAGTTGAATAAGGTCACAATCAAGAATAAGTATCCGCTGCCGCGTATTGATGAGATGTTTGATCAACTTCAAGGTGCCGCATATTTTTCTAAAATTGATTTGAGGTTTGGGTATCACCAGCTAAGGGTAAAGAAAGATGACATTCCAAAAACTGCCTTTAGGACACTGTATGGTCATTATGAATTCCTCGTGATACCTTTTAGATTAACTAATGCACCTGCTGCTTTTATGGCTTTGATGAATTGGATTTTCGCCCCTTTCTTGGATCAGTTTGTTGTTGTTTTCATTGATGACATTTTGGTCTACTCGAAGACTATTGAGGAGCATACAGAGCATTTAAAAAAAGCCTTACGATTGTTAAGAGAACATCGACTTTATGTCAAGCTGGCAAAATTTGATTTCTGGCTAGAGCAGGTAACATTTCTCAGTCATATTATTTCATGAGACGGCATAGCAATTGATCCTGCGAAGGTTGAGGCAGTTGTTAATTGGCCCAGTCTTAAGTCTGTAACAGAGATTAGGAGTTTTCTTGGACTTACGGGGTATTACTGACGATTTGTTCAAGACTTTGCTAAGATATTTGCTCCGCGGACCAAGCTAACTTAGAAGAATGTTCCTTTTATTTGGACTATGCATGTGAGACTAGTTTTCGAACGTCAAAGGAAAAGCTCACGACTGCATCGGCACCGACTCTACCTGATGGAAGAGAAGGGTTTATGATATATTCAGACGCTTCTCAAGTCGGTTTAGGATGTGTCTGGATGTAGCACAGTAAGGTTATCGCTTATGAGTCTAGACAACTCAAGGAGCATGAAAAGAACTATGCCACACATGACTTTGAACTGGCAGCCATCGTGTTTGCTTTGAAATTGTGGTGACATTATCTATACGGCATGAAGTTTGAGGTTCACTTAGATCACCATAGTTTACAATATTTGTTCACGCAGCATGAGTTAAATATGAGGCAACGTAGATGGCCCAAATTTATTAAAGATTATGATTTTCCCATCAAATACCATCCAGGGAAGGGAAATGTTGTAGCAGATGCTCTCAGTAGGAAGTCAGAGACTCTCCATGCCTTAAACGGTCTCCATTTCGTTATGCACGATAAGCCTGTCGAAGTGAGGCTAGTAGATAATTATATGATGCTAGCAAGTACTCTTGTTTTTCAGCCTGAGGTGATTCAGCAAATAAAGGACTGGCAATTTAAAGATTCAACATTGAAGCGAATTTGAGACACTATCGGAGAGCAACTGGGCTTTCGATTGGAAGATGGCGTGCTTTATTTTCAGAATAAGTTGTGCGTACCAGCGACAGACAGCTTAAAGGAGAAGTTAATGATAGAAGCACATTATGTGCGATATGCGATGCACCTAAGAAGTACGAAGATGTACCGAGCCTTAAAGGACCAGTTTTGGTGGAACAACATGAAGAGAGAAATCGCAGGGTTTGTTGCTAAGTGCTTGACTTGTCAGAAGGTGAAAGTAAACCATCAGAGACCTCCAGGTTCATTACACCCATTGTATATACCCCAATGGAAATGGGAACACATTATCATGGATTTTGTTTCTGGCTTACCTCTGATGAGTAAGAAGAATAACACTATTTTGGTGGTTGTGGACAGATTAACAAAGTCAGCCCATTTTATTCCGTTCGGGAAGGGCATGACATTTTTAAAGATGGTGAAGAAGTTCATTGATGAGATTGTCAGGTTACATGGTACGCCCATGTCTATCGTGTCTGATCGGGATAATCATTTTGTATCACCCTTTTGGAAGGCATTTCAAGAAGCTATGGGAACCAAGTTGAGTTTCAGCATGACGTATCACCCGCAGATAGATGGGAAGTCAAAATGAACAATTCTGATGTTGGAAGATATGCTAGGGTCAGCGTTCTAAGTTTTGAGAAGGAGTGGGATTTACATCTCTCGTTGTGTGAATTCGCCTATAATAACAGTTTCCATGAGAGTATTGGTATGGCACCATATGAAGCTTTGTATGGGCACAAATGTAGAAGTCCTATGTGCTGGGAAGAAGTTGGAATGAGAAGTTTCCATGGACCAACTATCATCGTTGAAACGACGGAGAAAGTACAGAAGGCAGTCGAGAATTTGAAGGTTGCTTGGTTGAGACAGAAAAGTTATGCAGATACTCATAGAAGAGCTTTGGAATATCAGGTTGGAGATTGGGTATTTCTAAAAGTCTCGCCGATGAAGGGTACAATACGTTTCGGTCAAAAAGGTAAGTTGGCTCTGAGATACGTTGGGCCATTTGAGATCAAAAGCCGAATCAGCGATTTAGCATACAGATTAGTTCTTCTAGTTGAGTTTTCCGGAGTACATGATGTATTCCATGTGTTGATGCTTCGCAAATACATTCATGACCCTACCCACATCATTCGATACAACGATGTGCAAATCCAATCGAATGCATCGTACGTCGAGCATCCACTCCATATCGTGGGAACCAGAGAACAAATATTGCGTACCAGAACAATCTAATGGGTTAAAGTACTTTGGGAACATCATGGACCTAATGAAGCCATGTGGGAATTGGAGGAGTAGATGGCACGACAGTATTCCCATCTCTTCACGCAAGTATGTATTCATTCTAAGGACATAATGAGTCTTAAACGAGGGAGGATGCAACACTCCGGCCCAGCTTAACTTGGTTTTGTGGTCATTTTTCAGTGGATTAGTTTCGTGAATGTTGATTTATCATTTTAAATTCTATTTTAGGTCATAGATAGATAGTTAGGTTGAGTTTGAGCTGGTTTAGGTAGACATGAGTCCTTTTTCATAATTTTAGATTTTGTGGGATTTCGCCTTTCATGCATCATCTTGGTGTCAACATGTGTATCTCATCAAGCTCGTTAACTTCCGTAACTAACACATCTGTCAACGACTTCGTTTACTTCTGTTGCACAGTTATTCAACTTGAATTGTAATTTTCCTAATCCTCTAGACTTTCTTTTAAACCCACATATATATATCTCAGTGATCCTTATTAGTTACGCGAGTTTCCTTTTTTCTTCGGTCATCATCAATGACTTCCCCTCTTTCGTTTCTTTTTCTACTTCTCTTCTCCTTCACAATCAATCAAAGCCAAGTGGAGAATTTTGTGAGCTTGAAGATAAGGGTTTGAGTCATGATACTTTCGATCTAAGTATATTGCATTCTTCTTCTTTTTTACTGCATGCACTAAACGTCTCTCTCTTTTCTTGCATGCATGACAGTTAGTCTCGTGTCTAAATGGCAAATTTGAGCCCAAGGACGACTGTTCACGTGTTATGTAACAACCCGCCCTGCACCATCGAGGTTTTGTCCTCAAAAGGCGCCTCGACAGTTTAGGACGGATTATTACTTATATTCTTTCATTCACAAGTACTTTTTGGGACTGGGTCGTTACATGTTAGAACCCCATTGAGGCAAGTATAAGCACAATATGAATGAACACTTGTTGATAATGATTTGATTGTTTTATTCTCATCACTCATGCATGATTTGGTGTCTTACAGCTCTTTAGGATCAGATTATATATGTTGTCACCTTTGGTTTCATTTTTGTTCAATTTTAGTTTGTTCTGTAACAGACCTAAAACGTGACTTCCTGAATACTTACGCCTAAGCCATACCTATTGTTGACCCATAGAAAATTTGCAAATAATGCAGTGAAGATATTACAAGCTTTGGATTGTAAATTTCCAAAATCTTCAAAGCACTTAAACCTCATCTCAGCTCAAATCAGTTTCAGAAACTCTTTGCCAACTCTTTGGGAATCACTGTGGGGCATGACACTTCCACATGTTGAAGTAAGCTCCTATTCAATGGAATGTTTTCAAGTACATTTAAAGACTACTCCTCAAGGATTCAGAGCATTTGGATATCATTTGGATCCAAACTTGGTCCAGATGACCATATACCATGCTCTGTGGGTCCCTATGCAGAATGACATCCCATGAAGATCAAATTAGCTGGAACTCTTAGAGGAAGTTCAAATGATGCCCAAGACAGGTTCTACAAAATTCCGAGTTCAACAAACATCATCAAACCCAAAAGCTACAAGCATGTCAACTTGGGGTCAATTCACCCTCAAGCCATCGGTTCACTGACCAAAGTCCTGCTTCCCAATGCTCAAAATTGATGAAATTTGGGTGCGAAGCTTTAGTCATGCTCAGAAGATACTCTGCAAATTTTCAAGTCGAAAGAACTCTGTTTGGTCCAAATTCCATTACATGTCAGCTTAGAGGACCGTAATCCCGAGTTATGGGGGTCACTGGCTAAGATCTTACTTACAGAAGGCCAAAGCTGATAAAATTTGGAACAAATGCTCAAAGCATGTCCCAAGTTACTCTCCTAAAGTTTTGAGTCAAGTGGATGTTGTTCAGATAGAAAACAAGCTAACTACCTCAATGTAGGGTGAATAGTGACCTAACATATGCAATGAATAGGACATTGTTTGAAATCATGCTTACCCAAATCCAGAGCTGATGAAATATGGAGGAATACTCCAAGATGTTCCTGATGTCAGTCCCTCCAAGTTTCAAACCAAACCGAGGTCATTTGGGCTTCAAACAGTTAAAACAAGGGCCCATTTCCATAAAAAGTCAACTGGAGCTTTGACCAATTTTAGAAGATCAAAACAAGTTAAAACTTCTATGACATACTCAAAATAGTGTTAAAAAGCATCTCTCCAAGTTTTGTGAAGATTGAACTTCATTCGGACCCCAAACAGGTTAAAATAGATCAAAAATGCAAAAGTCCGAAATCGGGCCTTGTCCGTGACCGTGGCCTGTTCATCAAGAGAGTTGACCAACTTCAGATGGTCAAAAAGATCTGAAACTTTTATGACATGGTCAAAATAGTGTCAAGAACCATCTCTACAAGTTTCGTGGCAAGTGGACTTCATTTGGGCCGCAAACAGCTGAAAACGGGCCGCAACTGCAAAAAACCAAAATTAGGCCTTGTCCGTGACCGCGGAAGCGGTCATGGACGCCCAAAGGACATTTCCTGCGGTTTTGGGCGGTTTTTCTCCACTCCCTTTCGAAATCAAACTTCCAGCAACTCCCCTCAACTCCCAAGAACCACCAAAAACCACTTGGGACCTCTATAAAAAGAAGATTGTTTGAAGGGGAAAAGGGGGAAGAGACACAGGAGAGAAAAAAAGAGAATCGAACGAACGCAAGGGCATTCAAGCAAGAAAAGCAGCATCCCACGACCATTCCCTTCCTTCTTTAGTCACCAAGGTGAGCAAAAATATTCAGAGGAAGAGGAGAAGGGTGGGGTAATTACAGAACGCACTATGTACATGCAGTAACGACCATTCGAAGGATGACGTTGTCATCTTTGTTATTCTCATTCAAGGGGGATTTCTTGGCCATTACAGAGGTTATGAATGAGCCCCTTGGGCCTCATTCTGTTCCTTGAAAATCATAGGTCCAAAATGACACAACTTTGGCTTCCTATGATGCCCTCTTCGGACTTGAACAAAAGATAGTCCGTAAACAAGAATGATGAATTACAAAGTTTTCAATCGATTCCATAGTCGAATTCGATCGTTTCAATGGTCATTCAACACCACAAGATGCCATAAAAGGGAGTTTCAACACTTGGAAAAGTTGGAAGAAGAACTAGCACAAACAACACAAAAAACGGAGGCAAACGTGACCTCACGGTCACTGGCCTGGGGCAATGACCGTGGGTCACGGTCACCCCCCTTTTCTGCTTCTTTTTTTTCACATTTTTTACATTCTGTGTACATTTTCTTGTAATTTCCAAATTAAGATCACATCTAAGACTTGAGGGAGGAGTTGTAAACTTTGTAAACTTGTGTAAACAACCTGCATCCCTGTGGTTAGGGCATTAGAACCCATGTAAACAAAGGGAAATTAATGATGAACCGTAATTAATTCCCATTCTTCTTAACGCTTGAAGTGCATGAATGTTGGACACTGAATCCATTACACATTTCCACATCATATTTTAAGCGCGATCAGAAGATTGGCGCCGTCTGTGGGAAATTATCTTACCCTAATTTGTGATCAAATTTGGTTAAAAAAGCATGAAAAGTGCTGAAAATTGCTGAAAAGTGCTGCTGTTGCACTGAAACTGCTGCTGTTGTGCTGAAAACTGCTGCTGTTGTGCTAAAAAGTTCTGTTGTTGTGCTGAAAAGTGCTGTGACCGCGAGAATCATTGGAAAATTAGCAGTGACCGTGGGTCACGGTCACTGACCTGTTTTTTTTGCTAAAAATGGCTTATTTGGCCTTTGAAGACACCCATGCAAGACCGTGATGTCTACGATGGGTTTGGAAACATTAATGAAGAAATTTTACACCTTGAAGTGCATCCTTTTTATCAATCAAATGAAAGCATTAGGCACCTCAAAGTGCATACTTTTGCCATTTAATTGGAAGATTTAGTTGAGGGAACTTGCACCTTGATGTGCATGGACCAAATCACACCCTTTCATGCTTTACAAAAGTGATAATTCAGTCCATGGGGCTTTGACCCGATTAAATGTTTTATTAAATTAGTGATAAGCCAACAACATTGCAGTTATGCACTGTTCGGCGTCAAGCACTAATGGATCCTGTTTGATCAATGTGGTAGTGGTACAGGCTCGATCCTGTAGGCCCTATCCCTATGATTAGATCCAACCCTCTCTTGCTTATAAGATTGACTCAGATGGCCCTGACATGCTGCCAAAATCGTGATAGTCAGGTTTAGTCAGCTTAGCATGCTTTTAAGCCTGACTATATGGTCCCGAAATGCTGCCAAAATTCTGACAGTTAGGACAGTCAGCATAGCACAAGGAGATGGGATTGTTAGATTTTGTGGACTCAATCCATCAGTTGATGTAATAAATTGATTAATTTCTTTTTATATCAATAAAATCATGTTTTACTTTCATGAGATGAATGTTATTTTACTACTTCATGCACATGACCAATACATATGACATAATGGTTCATGAGTTGAACCGGGTCCCATTAGTATATTAGATGTGATATATGTGCATGGATGAGATCCACACGCGGGAGATATATGTCACAAATCTTATACTTAAATAGCTTCACAACCAGTAATGAGACTAGGCACCTCATTTGATAAGGTTGCAGCACTTTGATCACTATGAGATAGTGTGATTTGTCTCGATCATCAGAATGTAAGATTCTGGATCACGGTGCTGGTACATTGGATGTATTGAAAGACCATGAGATGCACCTTATGGAATTATGTTTCAATAATAAGGTATGCTCTCATAATTCTCTAGCAATAGGCTCTCAATCCTAAGACATTGATGAACTCAAGTTTCTATCTATTCATTTTCTTTGAGTCACCAATGAGTGAGGCCGACTGTAGGTTAACACCTCGGTGTCTTGGGTATGTGGTAGTAGAACTGTGGGAACGTTAAATGATCAAGATGGAATCTATCTCTATTATCCCCTTGTGCCAATTAATGGATTTGTCATTAGTAAGTGCGCACCCATCTCAATTAAGAGTTAATTGGATGGTACTGATGATTACTATGATTAATTAGGGCTCAAGGATAATAAGATGTGGAACTTATATTGGAAGAGACAGATTTATTCCAATTGATCCACGAATATTAATAGAGGGGCCTACTTGTGGTAATTGGAACGTTTAGGGTCTTCATTGTAATTTATTCCTAAGACTGGAGTGCAATTGCATTTATATAGTGGTGTTATTTGCAATTAATTGTGGGCCCGAATTGCACATGAGATGTGGGGTCGCGGTGTTCCAGTTGAAGCCAGCTTTCTAAGGAATCCCTAGTGGTCCCCACGCTAGCCCAAGTGATTGGAAAATACTAATTCAACTTGAACTCTAGAAAGAAGAGAGTAGAAAGAAGAAAGTTGCTAATTTCTTTGGAAGTAAGACTTCTAATTCAATTAAGCAAGGAAGAAATTTAAAAATACATAAAAATCTCTTGGACGTCTAATAAGATACTCTCTCGCGTCCAAAACCCTGTTCGTGCAAGAGTTGTACGAGTTTCTCTCTCCTTCTCTCTTCTAATTCCTTGGAGTTTCAAGTTGGGATTTCTTCTGGAGATTCCACCAATCTTCTTGAGAAAAGAAATCCAATTCGGGTCATAGCGTGGAAGGCTAAGAGGTGTTGAAGATTCTCATCATCAAGTAAAGTCGCAACTTCTCCATTAAAGCACTACGAATCTTCAAAGGTATGATCTACTTCTTGCAGGTCGTAGATTATTATGGATGCTTAGTGCTGTTTGATTCTGTCTTTTAGATAGAATATTTACTGTACATGGTCACGAGATTGAGGGTAATGCATCCTGGATTTGGTTTTTGGTCTTATGGATAGTTGATCCTTGTGTCAAGTGGGTCAAAAGTTTTGAAAATCTATCCACGAGACCCACCTACTTCCATCAGGGATTTACGCCTATATCTAACCATTCCGGTTCAAAACCATGTTGGTTCAAATGGCATCTGTAAACCATTCCGGCTAGCCTAAGAGGCAGCCATATTGGTTATACCACTAATATAGTCCATTGGGCTTACTTTTTGCAAAAGAATATCATGGGTTCTTTAATCATCACCTTCGACGAAGCCAAGGAGAGACTTTTCAGGATCTCCATGGCACAGAACAAACCACATGCAAGATCACAAAAAAGGGCTCGAACAAATACTATTACTCCTCTGTCGAGAGTTTCAGTTTTCCAAAGGCTCTCTACTCCAATGGGCTCCACCACCTTAGCTCAAACTGGGTCATCAGTGACCCCAAAGATCATTAGGAGAATAGAAACTCCTCAGTTACGGGTTTCCAAATATGCTTAAAACCCATTTGGAGTTTTTCATAAGGGTCAAAATGACCCAGAATGTAAACCAAAGTCAGGGGGCAGTAGCATCCGTTTCATCAAGCCTCGACTAGGGGCAAGGCAAGTTTGTTATACAGATCACAAACCAAGGGCGCTTAACAAGTTGCCTCGAGTGGCCACCCAAGCTCCAGGAGCACCCTCGGTTCGGTCCAAACAAGGGCTGTGACAAGGGACTCTTGACAAATCCCCAGAAAAGCGCAAAATATGTTGCCATCCCAAGCTGTAACACGTGGTCGCCACAACCACGCATGCGAAGTTACAAGAAGGCTAAAAGCAAATCTTTGGCGTCACTTAAAGAGAACATCTTTTACCCTTTGACTCAAAAAGAGGGGCGGAAGTTCGGAAGGAAATGTCTGCCTTCAGTCATTGTAGCACCACAACATTCATTACATGGTGCTAAGAACTCACTTCAACAGAAGAAAGGCAAAGAGAAGAATAATAAAAGAAGTACCGTCGACATTCTTTCATTCCCTACTTCCAGCCCTATGGACTAGAATCAACTCACTAGTACTTCTAAGCCATTGGTTGCCAGATTTAAAGATCAAACTTTAACGGCCAGAGTGGTCAATCAAATTAGGGGGAAGGCTTTGGCTTGCACTCGGAAGCAATCTTGGCATACAATCACTTCAAAATGGGTAGTCAAAGAAGATGAGTTAGAACTGACTTCCTCATGCATGGTTGGACTAGGCCCGACTAGAAGGGTTACTCGGAGTATGGCTCGAACTCAGTCACAAGAATTTGACTCCAATTCTCATTCAGGCAAAACCTCTGAAGCACATGTTGAAACAGATTCCGACAAAGACTCGATTACTCTCCCAGACATGGAAGATAGTCAGTCTACTCTTCCTACGTCTTCTTACCCTCGTCAATATATTGTATTCATGGCTGAAGAAAGCGAAACAAGAAACGATGGAAACGAAGATGCTAGTGAAAGTAAAAACACCAGCGAAGGAAATGCTGATGAAAATCAAGAAGATGACGTCAGTGATGTCGTCAAACAACAAGGAGTTAGAATTAATCACCTAACTGCCCAATTAAAAATTTTGATAGATAAGTTGGGTGGTCCTGTTGAAGCTCCAACCAATCCTTGATTTGCTGACAAGAGAGAGCAGGTTATGATCAGGAGGAACGCCACCAAAATTGACCTGCTTAGGCTCAAATTAAATCATTAACAAATAAAGTAATGGCTACAAGTTCCGCTGCGGGTGACCATTCATCAATCCTTGGACTACATGCGGATCCTGAAAAGCATGTAACTTTCAAGGAAATCGAAGAAATATTAACCAAATCAAAGGTGGAAAATAAGATGAAAAAAAATGGTATTACATCCAAATACCCTCCGGAATTTGATCTGGTTCCATTCACGCCAGATTATAAACTTTCGACTTTCCAGCCTTATATGGGAAAAGGATCAGCCTACTAACATATAGTACATTTCAAATCACTCATGGGGAGCTTACCGGAGTTGGATGCACTAAAAATAAGATTGTTCATAGGCACTTTGAAAGGAGTTGCTTTTGATTGGTATAAGCAATTACCAGAGCTCTCTTTCATAACATGGCCAGTCACAGAAGAGAAATTTTTACTTCATTTTCAAGAAGAAGATCAGACAGTTACCTTTGCCATGCTCAACAGCGCAAAGCAAGGAGAAAATGAAACTGCACAAGCCTTTATTAACAAATGGAGGGCATTGTCTTACAGATGCTTAGAACAACCATCCCAGAGGGCTACCATTGAAATATGCAAAACGAACCTGTGGCCAGAAATCAAAGCTATCATACTTAGTTACAAAACTAAGTAAAGCGGAATCATCATCGTCTTCGGCTCCAAAATCAACTGCTCCGAATTTGAAGAAAAAACAAGAGGTATTCAATGTGCAAACCTCTAAGTCAGCTCCTCCAAAACCACAGAATGTCAAGACGGAGCAAACTAAAAGGGAGGAATATGAAAAGAGAAAAAGAGCTAAATATCCCTTCGATGGGGATATTGAAATAATCTTCCAAACATTGATGGAAAATAACAAACTTGAACTTCCACCAATGAAAAAACCGGAGTAGGCAGGCCGCGTTAATGACCCAAATTACTACGCATATCATCGGATGGTGTCTCATCCTTTTAAAGACTGTTTCATCCTGAAAGAAAAGGTCAACGAAATGTGGAAAAATGGAGTGATAACATTTGATCTAAAATATGATGTTGCCCCAGTTAACATGATTTATTTTGGACAATTTGCACCCATAGTAGTATCCGCTCCATCAAAACCACCTACTATTGAATTCTGGGTCATTAATGCAGTACACAATGAGCAGGGGTTAATACCAGTCAAAACCTCTTCAGGAGAAGAAATGTGGGTTCACCCGGACTTGGTAAATGACAAAGGCTAGGAGAAAGTGAAAACTAAACCTACACCTGCAGAAAGAAGAAAGGCTAAAAAGCAACTCAAGAATCTTCAAAAAACTGCCTAAAATCCCTTGGTTAAGCAAGAAACACAAGCTAAGTGGAAGGAGGAAAAGATAGTTGAAACTCCAACTTCCAAAGAATCTCCCAAATCAGCTAAAGGTCACTTTACTTTAGCTGACTACATTGTACCAACCCCAAAAGGTGAGGAAGAACCATTGATATCCAGTTGTAATCGGATATCATAGGATGGCACACCCCCAAACTTAGAGGATGAAGAGGATTGGTCTGATTACTCGAACTTCGAGGATGATCGGTGGGTTGATGACTGCTTTGATGAGTATCCTTCCGACGAAGATGAAGGTTTTGAACAAACCTTTGATCTGAAACCAGTACAATCAATATCAAGCATGGTTACAACACACTCTTAGTGGCCCTTTATGATATACACATACCAAGCTCGAGTGGCTGGTCGAGTGACCCTCCTCCTTTTCCATTACCCCTAGAGATTCATCCAGACCCTTTACCACTGATTGATCCTAGGAAGGCACAACAACAACAGGTGATTCCTCCTTTTCCATGCACAATAGCCTCTACATCAGATGTTCCTTCCCAATCAAACTCAAAGATGACTTCTCCAGATGCGGATTCCAAACCAAGCATTCAGTTGGTTATGTTTGACTCGACTAATGAACCCGGATTTCCGAAGGAACATGATGATTTTAATACTGACATTGTTGCACCACAAGACATCTCGTAAGTTCAAGATGATGGTTCCGACTCTGAAGAAGAGATGCTAGCGGCTCCCACTCTGGTAATTTTCAGTATTGCTAATGAGCCCCAAGCATCTCAAGCCATTCCTGATAACACAGGGCAAGAGTCAAGCTTAGAGGAAATTAGCCAGCTTTTTTAGTCGAAAGAAGTTAATGCTGTAAGAAGGGACACTCGTCCAGAAATTAACCGAAGTAATATGGTTAATGACGGCACTCGGTCCTGTCACAATTACAAGTTCAACTATCATGGACCCTCTTCTGCTTCCTCTTCCTATGTAAACTCTTCAAGGGACAATGTTAATGTAAATGTAGCTTCTTCAGAGGCAAATGCTAATGCAAGGCCACCAGAGCTATTCACGTATGATGTTGTTCAGCACCTCAAGCACATACCTGCACAACTTCACATTTTTAATCTCTTGCAGATGTCCAAGGAGACTTGTAATAATTTCATACGAGCTCTACAAGCTCTGAATACAGACAATCAAACTCATGTAATGCAAGTTCATTAGATAGAAAAGAATTACCTGAAAGCAAAATCAAAAAGGCCTCAAAAGCAATGCATGGAATGTCTTTCAATTTACAATGCCTCTAAAGCTACTATATCTTTCACTAAAGATGATCTCCTCTTAGGTGATATGAAACACGCAAGGCCACTCTATTTCACAGTCTACATCAAAGACATTCCTATCCCGAGAGTTCAGGTCGACCCAGGGTCAGCTCTGAATCTTATCACAATTACAGCTCTTCAAAAACTCGACATCCCATTAAGCAAGTTATCTGCTACAAAGACTTCTATCCAAGGATATGACGGGGAAGTTCAGAATCCGATTGGCAAGATTTGAATCCGGTTCCAGTTAGGAGAATTAACTTCAGAAGCTACTCTGCACGTAGTTAAGACTCGTGCTTGCTACAATGTCCTTTTAGGAAGAAAATGGCTTCATGATTATGCCATAGTACCCTCCACTCTCCATTAATGTCTCAAATATATTGATGACGAGGGAAAAGTGCATCGGGTCTTTGTGGATGAAAAACCTTTCAAAGGAAAAGAAGTCTACTTCACTGATGCAGCCATGTATCAAGAAAGACCCACCAAGTCTAAAATGGGCACAAAAGGCGCTCCAGTAGATAATAATCCTGCGGAACCTTTTACTATTTTAGTAGAAAAAGGAACCTACTCAGGAATTGATGAGCAATCCGGTCCTCTCGAAACGTTGCAACCAACGAAGGAGCCTGTGGCAAAATGTATAGAAACCAAAGCTCCTTTGGTGATCAAGGTCAAAACTGAAATCAAATAATCAGATCGACCTCTGATCATATTCACAAAATCACCAAGAAAAAGAGAAGCAGAACGTCAAAAGCCCTCACATTCAGCAAATGCAGTTTCCTCAGCAAACAGTTCAGATGCTGGTCAGGAAAATAATAATGTACCTCCTCCTACCAGAGGGATGTCACCTATAAGGTTTGATTCTCCTATTACTTTTCGTCGGCTCGTGCTAACATCGCAATGAAGGGGAGAACTATCCTACAGATATATAGACAGATGGCTCCGTTTGGCTGAAAGATGTGAAGATCCTCCACACTTCTCTACTTGGATTCATTTATGCTGGATAGGCTTCCGACCAGCTCTCCGTCGCTTAACTATGACCATGGAATTTCAAACCTTCGATGAAATGTCTCGAATAGTTTCATCTCTTGAAGTAGCGCTCTATCGTCTGCGCAGGAGGTCTAGACGGATACGTTCAATACATGTTGTTTCAATAATTAGAAGTTCAGATTATGAGTCGGACTCTAAAGACGTCGGGATGAAGAACGCTTTTGTACATTCCACAGTAGACTGGGAACCGCCACTATTACCATGGCCCACTCCATCTCATATTTATGATTTCGAAGAATCTTGCTTTTTAGTGCCTCCATCGAAGCAGTATGATCAAACAATTATTTTCCATCAGGCTGAAGATGTTTCTCCTCCAAATCCTATCAACAAAATCACTAATGATGGGAAAATACGGTTTGATAACTACAACCCTGTGGTCTGTAACATGATGAAGAATATGGGGTACAATCTTAAGAAGCCTACAGGTCTTGGATTAAATACAAATGGGATACAGATTCCTTTGGATGTCTTCACTCCAGAGATGAAGGAAGATCTCAAAATGGGATGCAAAATTGAACAGCTACGTTATTGCATAGGATATGTTCCCTACAGTAGCATTCCTAAATTGAATCAAGATGTCAGAGTAAGACCCGTGGTCTTTACCAAAGAGTATGAAGCTGATAACTCTTATGAAACTCTTGTTGCTCAAGAACCTGCTGATTGGGCTACTTTTCAACATCTTGAGGGGGCAAGTGATAACAATGATGCTATGTCACAAATCACTGAACACTGGCCGCCTGAACTCAATGAAGAAATAAGCCCGTCACAACATGTTCGTTGGGAATGCTTAACCCTTGATGTAAAAGCTAAAGAGCCCAAAAAATTGAATCCATGGAAAGGGATCAGACCTTGGCTTAAACCCCCAAATGAAACTCCAGAAGGCTTTACGAAGTTGGAAACTTCCGATTATGTTGTGGAAGTGCCTCCTCCTGAGCCTCCAACTAGGACCAAGTACAAGAAATAACCTTAAGGACCTCAAAAAATCCTTGACCTACTTTTGTAAGTTCTCAAATCAAAGAAAACGAACTTGATATGTACGTGAGATTCTTACAAGAGCTCATGGATTGTTTTGCATGGCCCTACGCGGGAATGCCTGGTCTAGACCCAGAGATTTCGGTACATAAGTTGAACATAACAGATGATACTAAACCCATAAAGCAAGACCAGCGAAGGACAAAGCCAGAAATCATGGATAAAATAGAAAAAGAAGTTCAGAAGCTTGGAGATGTAGGTTTCATCCTTGAAGAACAGCACCCAGACTGGTTGGCTAATATAGTACCAGTCACCAAAAAGAATGGACAGATTAGAGTCTGTATTGATTTCAGGGACTGGAATAAAGCCTACCCTAAAGATAACTTCCCATTGCTTATACTAGAAATCATGATTGACAATACTTTTGGGTACGAAAGGATGTCATTCATGGACGGATTCTCAGGGTACAATCAAGTCAAAATGTTCAAGGAAGACGAAAAACATACTTCATTCAGGACTCCCTTTGGCATATACTGTTATACCGTCATGCCTTTTAGCCTAAAAAATGCTGGGGACACATACCAAAGAGCAATGATAAAAATCTTCAAGGACCTACAGCATAAATCTGTTGAATGTTACGTCGATGACTTGGCAGTCAAGAGCAAGCAGAAATCAGATCATTTAGATGATCTCCGCACAGTTTTTGAAAGATTACGGAAGTTCAGACTTCGGATGAACCCTTTGAAATGTTTCTTCGGAGTTTCTTCCGAAAAGCTTCTAGGATTTGTGGTTCGAAAAAGCGGTATTGAAATAGATCCAATGAAAATCAAAGCCATTTTGGAAATGCCTTCTCCAAGAACTCTAAAAGAGTTAAAAGGATTACAAGGAAGACTCGCCTATATTCGTTAATTCATTTCAAATTCATCTGGAAAATGCAGACCCTTCTCCAAACTGATGAAAAAAGGAGTAAATTTTTTCTGGGACAAATCTTGCAAAGATGCTTTCCAAGACATCAAGCAATATCTCACTAATCCGCCGGTTTTTTCAGCTCCAATGCCGGGCAAACCCTTCATCTATATATTCAAGCTCTCGATCACTCCCTAGGAGCAGTATTAGCTCAAAAGAACGATAAAGGAAAAGAGGTGGCTCTTTGCTACCTGTTAAGAATGTTGGTTGGTGCTGAACACAACTATCATCCAGTAGAAAAAGAATGTCTTGCACTGATGTTTGCAATTCAAAAGCTACGTCATTACATACTCTCCAATGTAGTATACCTAGTTTCTAACATCAATCCATTAAAAGTACTGGTAACAAAAGCTAGAGCCCTAAGCGAACGCTTGGCTAGATGGTCGATTCTCCTCTCTCAATATGATATCAGATATGCCCCCGCAAAAGCTATAAAAGGGCAAGCTCTTGCTGACTTTCTGGCGGAACATCCGCTCCCAGAGAGATTCTGAATTCATAGATAACCTCCCTAATGAACCAGTCTTTTTTGTTGAGCAGCGGCAGAAGTCCACTATCGACCCAAACCAGCATTGGATCATGCATTTTGATGGAGCTTCCAGAACTAATGAATAAAGAGAACCGGTTTCAGAAGTTGGAATTATTTTCTGTAGCCCGAAAAAATTCTACATCCCTCACTCCTTCTCATTAATTAAGTTATGCTCAAACAATGTGGCGAAGTATACTGCATTAATCATGGGCCTTGAGCTAGCCATAACATCAAGTATCAATATACTTGGAGTCTATGGAGATTCACAACTCGTAATCAAACAAATGAATCGTGAGTATGAAGTGAAGAAACCTGATCTGGTTCCTTTCTTCAACAAAGCCTGTGAACTCAAGAAAAAATTTGATCTGATTGAGTTTCATCATGTTCCGAGACATCAGAATGTCAAGGCGGACGCATTAGCAAGTTTGGCGGCTTCGATGTCGATCCCTGAAAATGATAAGATGGCATTAAAAGTGGTTGAAAGAAGACTTCTACCTCCACTTGACACCCACAAGGCAGTGACCGATAGTTTTACTGTAATTAATAATCGGATTTCATCTTTCCACAATTCATTCAAAGATTGGAGAAATCCTTTTATTGATTATATTCTTCATGGAATATTACCAGAGGATAATAAAAACAGAACTAGTATTCAAAGACGAGCTCTAGAATTCCATTTTGATTTGCCTTCAAAGACTCTTTTATCGTAAATCATATGATGGGATTCTTCTTCATTGCTTATCACCAAAAGAGGTAGAGCAAGTCCTCAAAGAAGTCCATTCTGGTCTATGTGGCGCTCATCAAGCTGGGCCAAAGCTTCATGATCAAATTCAAAGGCTAGGATACTATTGGCCTCCTATGATATCTGGTGCCATCAATTTTGCTAAAAGATGCAACGAATGCCAAATTCATGGTGATTACATTCATCAACCTCCTGAGTATTTTCACCCTACGTCCACCTCTTCGCCATTTGAATCTTGGGGAATGGACATAGTTGGGAAGATCAGCCCACCATCAAAACGTGGCCATCAGTTCATCTTGGCTGCAACGGATTACTTCTCCAAATGGGCAGAAGCAATACCTCTTGCAGAAGTCAAGACAAATATGGTCCTCCATTTCTTGAGGACTCACATCATTTGTCGTTTCGAGGTGCCCAGACGTTTATATCATGACAATGGTCCCCAATTCAATAGTGATAAATTTTACAGATTTTGTGACAAGTACGGAATCCAATGTTGTCCGTCTACGGCATATAATCCTTTAGCTAATGGACTTGCTAATGCTTTTAACAAGACTATTTGCAAAATTTTGAAGAAAATGGTCTCTGACAACAAAAAAGGGTGGAGTACCAAGCTTCCTGAGGCATTATGGGCTTATAAAACTACAGTTCGGGGCCCAACAAAATTAACACCATATTCCTTGGTTTATGGCTGTGAGGCTGTAATACCCCTGGAAATACAACTTCCTTCTATTCAGGTAGCTGTGATAAACAAATATACTGAAAAGAAGAATGCTGGACTTCGACTCTAAGAGCTAGAGGGCCTTGATGAGAAAAGGCTTGTCACTCGATAAAGCATTGAATTGTATCAAGCTCGTATGGTCGGATCCTTTAACAAAAAGGTCAAATATAGAGCCTACAAGAAAGGAGACTTAGTCCTTACAGCTAAGAGGCCCATGTTCTCCACACACTTGTCGAAAGGTAAATTTGAACCTAAATGGGAAGGGCCACTTGTCATTGACAAAGTTTACTCCAACAGCACCTATGCACTTCTCACGCTTGAAGGGGATAGATGCATGATGCCTATCAATGGAAAACTTCTCAAGAAATACTATTCTTGAATGTCATTGGTGTACCCAAATCATGTACAGTGTACATTTTCACTCCTAACCAAAATCAAAATCCTCTGGTTTCGAGCCTCACAACCTATGACTCATAACCAAAATCACTCAGATTTGTATCAAATGACTGTGAGGATTAAGTCTTTCGACCCCTCTAGTCAAACTTTCGTTACTTGGATAACGTCTTTACAAGACCACTTGTAACATCCTGCTATATAGATTAAGTCTTTTTGCATACCCTATATAGTAAAACTCAGCTAGTGGAATAAGTCTTTTTGCAGACCCCATATAGCTAATCCTTAATTGTATAGAACAAGTCTTTTTGCAGACCTTATATGACTACCTTCGGCTATATAGAACAAGTCTTTTTGCAGACCCTGTATAACCAAAATCTAAGCAAAAACCAAAACCAAATCTTTGTCCTAAGGAATAAGTCAAGGACCTGGGGAAAGCCTCACACATGGGCACCGGATAACATCCACTTTGTTTGACCCCTTTCGACACCAAAAGGATCAAGTCATAGAACCTGGAGAAAGCCTCACACATGGGCACCGGACAACGTCCACCTATATGACTCCCTTATTTTCAATTTGTGGATTCAAAAAATCGCAAATCACACCCTCATACAAGTGTGAGAAAATCAAACTAAACAAACCATCCATATAAACCACCTCAAACATCCACACAAAATCAAACCAAACACCTATACCAATGACAAAAATAGAAAGAAAAACCTTTTCCATTGATATCCATTTTAAAGTTCGAATACAAGCAGTGAAGTCAATGTACATATAGTCCTCAAGACTAATCAGAATAAAAAAAAAAGAAAGAAACCATCAAATGGGAGTTGCAGTAGAGAATCTCAGTCCAGGAACTTCTCCAGTTGCCCCTTTGCATTCAGTACTTCTGCCATGAGGATACACTCTTTGTAGCTTGCATAAGCTAGAATAGCAGTATTAATGTCAATCTCGTCTAACTTAATATTCAATTCAATCTCCAAGGACTGAACGAAGTCATTCAGGGCGGTACGTTTCGCTTCTATATGCGTGAAAAGATTATCTCGGTGATGAATTCTCTCTGAGACAGACTTCTGCAAATTTTCAATGGTATTTTCCACAGAAGATAATTGATGTTGCAATATGACAATCTGCTGTTGAATATGTGCATGTTGGTCCACATGCACAGCCAATTCCAGTAGCAGCTTGGCCTCTTCCGCATTTATTACCTGTATCTCCACCTCATCACTTTCAATCTCTGCAGCCAGTTGAATTTTGTTCCTTAAGACCTCATCTTGGAAAGCTTTGGCATGATCAATACTTTTATCCCATGAGTTTTTTTCTTCGAGTTTATTAAAAAGGAGGACAAGGGCATCGCGAAGACCACTCAAGTCGATACCAGAAAATATCAACATATCAGTTAAAGCCTTGGCACCTTGAATCTTCTCCAAAGAAAGCACTCATTGAAAAACAGTAGCTAAAATGCTGCAAATGGTTATCTTTGTGGCAAAATTAATAGCAGATTGAGGCTTTGGGGTGTCCCCAAAGAAGCTAAGTTCTTTAGGGATAGAAACGTTTGATTCTCGCTCTTGCGAATTTGACTAGATTTGAGAACTTGAGCGATTGTCCCTTTCTCTCTCGACATCTACTCTGCCCTCGGGAATCACCAATGCTTCTTCACGAACAGATGGTGAATCATGTGACGCTTGTGAAGACAAAATAGTTGAAGGATCCCTAATGGCATGAGGTGTAACTGTCACATGCAGTAAGGCTTTTCGGAGCCCTCCACCTTCAGCAGCAGAAGCCTCGTCCGATATCTTCTGAACAACAGGGTCTTCAATAACTTTTATAGGTGATGACTGATCTGCCCTAAAATGGACTCTTAGAGGTGTCACGGCCTTGGGAGGTGTAAGACTGCCAGCAACCGGAGGCACGCTACTAGTGACAGGTGTTACAGGAGTATCCTACACCGGGAGACTTGCACTATCTAAAACCAATGCCTATTGAACAGAAAAGCCTGCTCTGATCACAATAGTATCCGCTACAGGGGTTTCTGTAACTGGAACCATGACACTGTCCGCTTTTTTTTCTGCATCACCAATGGGTTCAATATGTTGTTCCATTTGAACATCCTCAGCCTCATCAGCCCTTGGCTTATTACTAACGGGCAAGGTAGTACCGGTTGGCGACAATCCCGCACCATCATTCATACTTTGGGTTAGCGAACCCAATGATAAACTTTCTACAAAGAGTTGCAAATCACTCCCCAGAGGGCTGCCTGGTGATGTCTCTAAGTATCCACTATGAAGTGAGATATCATCCAGGTCAATTGAAGCTTCGGCATGCTCCTTCTCCGCTTGCTCCTCATAAGGGATCTGAAAGATCTCCTAGGAATGGTAAGAAGTGTCTTAGCAAGTGTATCAGAAACACCCTCTTCCGCCTGACCACCTGAAAAAGAGGAATAAGCAAAATCAGAGCACGAATGTTGAAATGCTAACCAGGCTAATGTGGGGTTTACCTTCAGCGACAACTGGAGTTTCTTCGATATCCCTTGAGACTCTGGCCGTAGATTCCTCGACAATCTCAGAAGGACGCTTCTATTGTTCAGCCTAGAAAGCAGCCCCCGTAATAGCAGCAGTACCAACATCATCGATAGATTTCTCTGTAATGATGGATTCTGTCGGTACATCTGCTGCCACTTCTCTCTCAAATTCAGGCATCTGTGCTTAATTAAATATATCTTTTTCAAAATCAAACTCGATGTGAATATCACTATCAGTTTGCTCTGCGGTCATAGGAGTATCAAAACTGCTTTCTCCTCCACTCCTCTCATCAGAGGCATAATCTTCAAGAACTCTGGCCACTTGCCTCGCAGACTCTCCAGCAATTGAGGGTTGAGCTAGTAAAATCGCCAAAAAAAAATATCAATGTTAAGACAAGAGAGACAGAATCAAGGAAGATATGATTATAAACAGCTATATGTATGTTACCATTTTTCAGCCTCTGAGAACGACGTGCTGGAGGACTTTTAGCTTTTCTCTTCTTGGAAGGTGTCTCTTTGCTAGCTGAGGCTCGAACTCGAGTTACCAATTTTGAACAAGTGGCTCTGATTTTCTTATGCAAACCCAGATCCGTCGGAGGGTTCACCGGCATTATGATAGATGGCCTTACCCTTGTAACCACTTCCGCAGATTGGACCCTCTATTGGACCTTGACTGACATGTGTCTCTGTCAATACAGGAGTATCAGCAGCAGTTTTTAATCACTGAGCAAACTCTGCCTCAGCAGCTGCCTGCATAGCAGACCGCTTTTCTTTAAATTGTCTAGTTTGTTCTCCTACTAATACCTTGGTTATGACAGAACGGGAAGTAGATCCAAAATCCAAAGCAACCATGCCCATCTCCCTGATTTCAGCAAGGCTAATGCTCTCCTGTAAATTTTCTTCTATGGCTCGTCGCATTCTCGTGCGGGTACATTGGGCGGAGTCGTGTAACTTTCATCTTCCTTACCTCTTAAACCACGATGAGCTCGACAGATTTCAGATCCGACAGTCAAACCAATTTGCCATTGGTCCCCATCATGTAACCAACTTTCGAAATTCTCTGGGATGAAATGATCTTTTTCTCCTTTTTCTCCTTTTTCCTTCTTTTTAGAAGCAGGCAAAGCACGACATTTAGCTCGAGGATTGCTTATGTATGCTGCAGAATAGCAAGGGTGCTTTTAGCAAACCACTGGGCGAAGCCACTCTATAGCCAGGATTCGGAAAATGAGGATATCCAAAACAGACCTCAGTGTCAAGTGCCTGGTAGAATTCCCAAGCATTACAAGCATCTTGCAAGGAGCCGATAGTGCCTCGAATTCTGCCCGATGCTCCCACCACGACCTGATAGAAATCGAATTGTCTGCAGAATCTGGCAGGTATATAAGGTTGAATATTGATGTATGTATTTTTCCTATACACCAGATCTACAGGCCTTAAACTCAAAAACCAGCTCTTTTCTTCATCTGACAAGCCGATATCCCGGCCACCCTCCCCAACCTTGTCTATTGATGGCTCCACAGCATTCCTCATCTGAGTTGGAACTTCAATATTCGATATAGCGTCACAGGAAGTAACATAATTGTTAAAGCTTCATAAATGTTGGCGCAAATCAGTTATGGAATAGTTGTTAATTAGACAACTACCACCAACCACACCCTCCATGAAAATGTTCCCCGGTGCACCGCTGTGTAAATGAAGATCATTGCAATGGTAGGTGAACTAGGTGTACAACAGATATTCAGCAAAAAATCGGTTAAACAGTTTTCCTTCTTTGACGGTGAATTCTGAAAGCTTCAACTCTGTCAGCATATAAGATACAAAAGCAGGACCCAAAGCGAGGCTATGTCCAAAGGCCATCTTAAGGGCTGGATATATGCAGCCAGGCCTAAGATCGTTTCCAGAGCTCGGAAAGAGAACCATGGACAACCATGCTATCAAGAATGAAGCAAGCCAACATTTCCTTTTCAAATCTGGATACTTTGCAAAAATATAAGGCTGAAAGTCTGTATCTTCGTGAAAGACAATTGTCGGACCTTTCTTGGGATCTTCGCTTGGGATTACCCTTTTCCACTTAAAGAACCCTCCTCCATTAGCGAAGAAAGGATCAGTGATTCTCTTCAATTGACTCATCCATTGAATGACTTTGCCTCGACTTCTGCTAGTTGTCTGAATAGAATCTTCAAGTGCAAAAAGGAGGTAATATGCAGCCTAGAATTCGTCATCCATAGTGACTAATTCTTCATCGGGCAAAACAGTCTCATCATAGATTTCGCCGTAAGGTGCCAAACCAAAAATTTTCTTTATTTCCCATAGAGAAAATCCCAACTCCATGTTCAGAGTAATGAAAGTACTAGTCGCTAGGCAAAATAACTCCAGAATGGCCCTGCAGACATTCTTGTTCTCACACGGGACTTTTTGTGTGGTAGCATTTACAGCATCAAAAATCCCGACCGCTTTCAAATCTTCCGCATAATGATGCTTGATTGCAGTCACCCAGCCTGGCCAATCCCCGATGCAATTAAACCACCCGCGAGATTGATGCCTCTCACCGAGCCAAGCACTCCCGTCGCCTGAATAAATACCAAGACCGACAGTTCTGAGCTGTGAAATTACAGTGCCTACTTCCAAAATTTAGAGTACACGGTTCAAGGGTCTCTATTTCAGACCTTGGGTGTTCTATGAAGTAGTATGGAGGCGGACGAATGAATTTTCCAGTCTTAAAATGGACATGATGTCTTATCCATGAAAAAGGATCATGCCTTGCTAGGATTGTTGGAGATAGCAACATGATAGTTGGATGCCGTCGAATAGATCGAACAGTGGTTAATTCACACACGACCCCTACCGGATTTGTGTAACGGTACCGCATATGGTTAGTAGGTTGCTTTGCAGTCTCCTTTGTGGCATCTCCAAATATATATCGTGGTTTTGGGAAAACCACCTTGTCATTATTCTCCCAATTGGTATTATTTGCCAAGCACCAATACGAATACCAATTTCTCATTGATAAAGCTTTACTTCTCTGGAGCCACAGGTTGATGTCAGATGCTTCATTTGAATCTTTTGAATCAAACTCCCTAGCGGTTTTACCTTTGGCACAACTTTTAGATGATCCAGCAATTGCAGTTACAAGTGCTTTACCTTTTCTATCTGCAAAACAAATCAAAAGAAGGAAAAGATGGGTATCAGTACCAATGTTCCCAAAAAAAAAAAAAAATTTCAGCAGCATCTCCCCTTAGTATAAGGCCAAAAGGAGAAAGCAATACTTAGTTCTGAGACCAAAAATCGGCATCAAAGGTACACTTAAGTCCCAAAACCGAGGCTTCCGATCTAAATAGATATTCAAGCACCTTAAGACCTTTTCAGGGGGCAACAGGTTCGTGTTCAAGCACGAAAATGGCATTTGTGAATAGCATATAAGGCATGAACAAATTCAAGCATGTATGAAAGAACAATATTTAAAAGTGCATAACATGTTTTCAGCCACATCGACAAAGCATAACATCCATTTCAAGATTGAAGGATTTTCACATTCCTAATCTTAGCAAACGAGGCCCCGAGCGATGATCTGCTATGATGGGACCATTAGACATTCTTGGGAAATCTACAGTTACTTGGCAAAGCTAATCTTAACAATTTTCAACTGTCATCAATAATTGGAAGTGTTAGAAGAAAGCAGGGAAGAACAGATCATCTTTGGAAGTTGTAGTAGAAAAAGACAATGTAAAACGTCTTACTCAAAGCTACATTTAACCATATGATCAGTGATTTTTCATCTTTCGGAGTTGTAGTAGAAAAATTCAATGTAAAACATCTTACTCAAAGCTACATTCAACCGTGTGATCGGTGGCTCTTCATGTTTGGAAGTTGTAGTAGAAAAAGACAATGTAAAACGTCTTACTCAAAGCTACGTTCAACCGTATGATCGGTGATTCTTCATCTTTGGAAGTTGTAGTAGAAAATGACAATGTAAAATGTCTTATTCAAAACTACATTTGACCGTATGATCAGTAGGTCTTCAAGGTCACATTCAACCAGGTATTTGGTGATTCTTCATGTTTGGAAGTTGTAGTAGAAAAAGATAATGTAAAACGTCTTACTCAAAGCTACATTCAACCGTATGATCAGTGATTCTTCATCTTTGGAAGTTGTAGTAGAAAAAGACAATGTAAAACGTCTTACTCAAAGCTACATTCAACCGTGTGATCAGTGGTTCTTCATGCTTGGAAGTTGTAGTAGAAAAAGACAATGTAAAACGTCTTACTTAAAGCTACATTCAAACGTGTGATCAGTGGTTCTTCATGCTTGGAAGTTGTGATAGAAAAAGACAATGTAAAATAGTTTATTCAAGACTACATTCAATTTTGGGATCGATGTGAGGATCTGCCCTATTTTCGTCAGCCTCCTTCATTAACCATTCATATTCAATGTGGTTTATACTTCTCATGCTTATGGATACTTAAAGGGAGTAACCTTTTCATCAAAGGCAAAAGGACTGCGCCTTGTGGTCATTCGGTTACTTCCATCGATCCCCTGCCAGGTTTTCATCGTCAACTACTCATATTCAAAGTGGTCTATGCTTCTCATGCTTATGGAGGCTTATAGGGAGTAACCTTCTCATCAAAGGCAGAAGGACTGCACCTTGTGGTCATTCGGTTATTTCCATCGATCCCATGTCCGTTTTCATCGTCAACCGTTCATACCCGGGGTGATTTATGTTTTTCATGTTTATTGAGATTTAAGGGGAATAACTTTCTCATCAAAAGCAAGAAGAATGCCCCTAACAGTTGCCTTGTCTAATAATTCAAACTACAATTTCTACAAAGACTATGGTGGTCAAGTTTGTATGGATTCATGTCGGTAACTGAGCAAACCACCACCATCTAATCCCCTATAATTTCCACCGAGGCTATGATGACTCAACATGTACTTACACGGCACTAAGAAATAAGCAAAGCCACATCCATTTATCTTTTACACTTCCCACAGATGACAGAGGCTAAGTGCGTGCTCAATGGTGTTGGTATTCAGACAAAACGGGTGGATGTTCCTTCACTACACTCAAAAGTGAAGAATGAAGCTTGACCAAAGTGGTAATGGACTTTATCACGCTATGAACAAAAAGTGGAGCTTAGAGCATCATAATGCATCAAAAGGTGTTCAGCAAGTCAGGCATTCCAGAACAAAAAAAAAATGATGAAATGATGATTAGCAGTGACTGTTGGCATTAACAGTGGATTTGCACTAGTGTTCTAACATGGAATATTTCCATGGATTTGCAATTTTAGCCTCTGTAAATCACTATAAAATAGAACCCTCAAGAGGCAGCGGGCATAAACAGTCCTCAAACAGTCAGTGACTGTGAGCATGATTGGACAATGCTTTACTAATAGTAGAAACTCCATGTCTTGCTACAAATTTGGAATCCATTATGGTGCGTGACCATTATTGAAATCAGGCATTGGAGACCAAGATCCACAGTAAACACATATGTTAAGTGACCATGGTACTTCACGGACACTGTTGACAGTGAGCACTATCCAGATATGGCAAGGCTTCATTGTATTTTGCAAAGAGGGTGAAACTCAGAACGTCATCTTACATCGAAAAGAATTCATTAAATCAAAATCAGAATAATAATAAAAAAAACTGGTCTTGACTGTGGGTTCCTTACGGCCTGTGCAATCGAACACAGTGGCTGCTTGGTTCAAAGCACCCCCCGTTAATGACAATTCCAACTCATGTCAGCCATCCTGAAGAAAGTTACAACATTTCTCAGTTGTACCAAGTTGCACATGAAAATTTGAACATTGGGTTTACCATGAACCAATGTCCAACTCTGTGAGCTACCCCCAACACCTAGGATTCATCCTTCAACATTTGGAATTCATGGAATGCATACAAGTTTAAAAAATAGGCGAGTTGTAGCAAATAGTAATACTCATCAAACAAAAGAATGGTTGTGAATGTGCTTATATTAACAGAAAAAAAAGAAGAAAAGGGTCTCGGCAATGACTGTGGGTCCCCCATGGCATACACACTTAGATACAGAGGTTGTCTAGTTTAAGCCTCCCCAATGTTTGGTTTGAAGCATACAAAACCATTATAATTCCAAGCATATCAGTTACCACGAAAGGAGATAAAATCATATGAATGGCTTGTGACAGGGAGTACAACCAATAGTTGCGCCATGGTTGTATTTAGATAATGCCTAGGCTAAGCCTGAACACAAACATCAAAAGGGAAAAAGGAACTGCAGCCTCACTTCAATTCAGTGTACATGAACGACTTGTGACATGGTTTGTGACCGTGGGATTAGCCAAAACAATGGTCACGACTGGGGGTGCTCTGCCAGTATGGGATCAACCAAGCCAAGACAGCAATGGTTGTGAACAAGAATGCATTTGGGCAATCCCAAATCTAATAAGACAGCACTATAATAGACAAAAGGAAGCGAATTCAGCAAAAAAATTTTCAATTGGGCATTCCATCAAACAGGTGGTGACCGAGGGCTCCTACAGATAATGCAGGTTGTAATTCAAACTGAAACATGGGCTCTGGTGTAGTAATAATAAAAACAAAGAGAGAGGAAAAAAAGAAAGAAGAAAGGAGAAAGGAGGAATAGATCCTAGACTCAATTCTATCTTGCCACTGGCTGTGACCATGGGTGTGCTCACACGGTCAGTCACAAGCTAACCGTGACCGTGGTGTTCGGCCAGACTGTACTGCAATTTGAAGATACTCATCGTGCAAAATCAGATAGTGTCACGACCCCCCAATATTAACCTGGGGTTTCGCGAGATTAGGGCCAATATTTTTTTTTTCCTGTAATCATCATGACACATGGCTCCTAATCAATTTACCACAGGATCTTTAGTCCGCGGTGAGTTTAACATTTCATACCAACACAAATACCTGCAGAAGCAATATCTAGCAGTTGGCATTATCAAAATAATCAGAGTATTGCACATAAACAGGGGTGTAAAGTTTAGAGTTTGAGTTCAAAGTTTAAAAGTTTATACCAAATATGTTAAATGCAAGCCCACCAAAAACTTAGGCTGCCAAAAGACTAATAATGAAAAGTATTAAGATCTCAAAATATGTTAGTCACTCGCGTGCAGGTCTAGATGGATCCATATCCATCATTTGCACCCCACTCGGACTCAGCACCTGGCTCAAGCGCTTGTAGCGCTTCACCCTCCTCCGTCGCCTCGGCGTGGTAGGACTCGGTACCTATGCACCAAATACTACAACATCAGTCTACAACAGTAGATGGCAAGTGAATAAACATAAACCACAATAATATACAATGTCAAAATGGAATAAAGACATATATGATCATAAGAGTGATGAACAATAAAGGCATAAGAAAGAACAGAATCCTAATCCATAGCTACACAATTATGCATAACCACATAAGCTAATATCCGAGTAAAAACCCGGCCCAGAATACAGTGGCCCAAATCGTCTTCGGATGCTAGGCATCCTGTCCAGAACGGTGGATCAGTCTGCCATAGGGTGCATCACACCCAGTCCAGAGTCATAGAGCACAAGGCCCCGTCCAGAACGGTTGGTCAAGCCGCCATAGGGTGCATCACACCCAGTCCAGAATCAGAAGGTACATCTGTATCATACCAATATCGATCTGCAGTCGTCCAGAAAACCCCGATCCAACACAACCCACATATAGGCCGACTCAGTGGTGCGCGGGCAAAGGTTCCTAAGTCAAATGTGAAGGGCTGGCTAAATCCAAACATACCATACAAATATTGAGGAACTACTCCACAACATAATTCGGTCCACAACCATAAATCCATACCCACAATGAGTAATCCTCCCATATCCCAAACACCAAGCCAAGCCTCAACACGGTCCATACAATACCAATACAGGATACAGTCGCTAAAAATCATAAACAATGTAATAACAATGCGAAGTATGCAAACCCGAAGGCCAAGGAAGATTTACAAGCCATGCCTAGGTCAATGATGGCAACTTGTGTACCTAACAACTCTACTCGAACTCCAGGTGATGTATGGTTGGGTAATTAATTTCATTTAAGTCAAAAGGATGCATAGCCCAGGTCCAACATCAACCGGATTCGGTTAGTTTGTACATTGTACACAAATCATACCATCTATGAGAGGTACATTTGCTCTCCAATGACCCTCATAATAAGTCCTCAAATTACCCTCCAATATGCATGTAGAATATCCCTACAATCAGTCCCACAATTAGCCCACACCCGGGCCTCCATCACCATAAAACAATCCCATTAAAATGGGGTTTTAAGCCCTTAATTCTTCTCACACGTCTTAACCTGCAGAAAATGTGTATCCCACCCCTTCATTTAGCACATTTCAATCACTTCCAACATACCATCAAGCCCTTAATTCTTCTCACACATCTTAACCTGCAGAAAATGGGTATCCCACCCCTTCATTTAGCACATTTAAATCACCTCCAACATACCAATCCATCACACACATTACCACACCTAAATCTAGCATTTTTAACATAAAACCCAAAATGAGCAAAAGGGTGTACAATTGACAAATAGAATGCTAGAATCAATCAAATATACATGCACATCATTATTGAAATATGTTAATCCACTTGCCTTAGATGAAGAGGGTAAAATAGGGTATGCCTTGCTCACCAAAGAAACCCCAAAGAAGCTCAAACTCAAGAAAATCCAAACCCAACTCAAATCAAACCTACAAAAATGATTAAGAGAAGCTAATGAGCATGCCAAAAATCTATTTTAGTTAAAACTCTAATGACCTAGTTTATGGGGGAGGAAAACCTTACCTAGGGTTATTTGGTTTGGGGGAAAACTTGGAAAATGGGTTCCTTGGGAAGATGACAGCTTGAGGAGGAAGATGGAAGGAGAAGGAGAAGCTCTGGTGGCGGCGGTAGGCGTGGATCCCGGCGGTGGCAGCAAGAAGGAAGGAAATGGGAAAAAGGGGAAATAAGGAAAATAGAAAAAGAAGGAAAGAAAGGAAGAGGGAGTGGGTGGCGGTGGTGGTTGCCGGACAAGGGGGAGTCCGGATCTTGGGTGGGTGATCGAGATCGAGAGTGGAGAGGGGAGATGAGCTTGTTATTTGGTGAGAGGGAGTGAGAGATGAGAAATGAGAGTGAAGAGAGAAAGCAGAATGAAAAGAAAAGAAAGAAAAGAGATGGGGAGGAGAGAGATTCGTCTCTGGATGGGGGGGGAGTGAAACGAGTGAGGGAGTGAAGTGAGAAAGGAAATGGGTTGGGAATTTAAGTAAAATTACAAAACTGCCACTCATATTAATAACTTGGCTAAAACTTGTTTTGTCCATAACTTGTGAACCATAAGTCGGATTGAGTCACTGTCAGCGCCGCTGTTCATGAAATAAAATTAGCTTTCCAATGACTATACTATTGGCATGGTTTCAAGGAAGAGAAATTTTGTCCTATTTTAATGGGTTTTTGGGTATTTTTCCATAAAAAGGCTTAATTTTAGAAAATGAGGTATTTGGTAAATAAGATGGGTCTAAATCGGTTCAGATAAAAGGATAAGGCTAATGGAATTAGGAGAGCTACCCCATGAGCCCAAACCTCACAATTTGCAAAAGCTACGAAAAAGGCCTCTACACTTCCTAAAATTACTAACTACCCCCTACGAAGTTTAGACAAACTCGAAACCCAATAAAACTACGCACACACGATCCTAATGCTAAAACAGACACGCTTAGACTCTAACAGCTTATTTAGCTATAATACAACTTAATCTATAATAATAGTATAATTAAGGTGCGGAACGTTACATTCCTTCCCCCTTAGGACATTTGGTCCTCCAAATGCCTAACGTACCTCAGGAAAAAGATCCGGGTACTGCCTCTTAACTTGGTCTCTAAGCTCCCAAGTGGCTTCCCTTGGACTGTGGTGTTCCCATTGAACCTTCACCCAGTGAATCGTCCGCGTCCTCAAAATCTGCTCTTTCGTATCTATGATCTGCAAAGGTCGCTCCACATAAGTAGCATCTGGCTGAAGTTCTAGTGGCTCATACTGAAGAACATGCAAAGGATCTGCTACATATTTCTTCAACATCGAGATATGGAAGACATTGTGAACCCCTGCCAACTCTGCTGGAAGAGCCAATCTGTAGGCAACTTCCCCCACTCTCTCTAAAATCTCAAAAGGGCCGACGAATCTACGAGACAATTTGCCCTTCTGTCCAGATCTCAACGTTCCTCTAATAGGTGACACCTTTAGAAATACATGGTCACCGACCTCAAACTCAAGATCTCTTCTTTTCAAATCAGCAAAACTCTTCTGTCTACTCCTGGCCACTTTCAATCTATCATGAATTTGCTTCACTTTCTCACTGGTATCGCTGACAATGGAAGGACCGTGGAAACTCCTGACACCAACCTCTTCCCAACATATTGGAGTCCTGCATCTATGCCCGTACAAAGCTTCGAAAGGTGCCACGCCAATGCTGGAGTGATAGCTATTGTTATAAGCAAATTCACATAAGAGAAGACTTTTCGGCCAATCTTTCCCAAAATCCAATACACAAGCTCGTAACATATCCTCCAATGTCTGATTGGTCCTCTCTATCTGTCCATCTGTCTGAGGATGATATGCAGTGCTGAAGCTCAAAGTAGTACCCAAAGCATTCTGAAGCCTAGTCCAAAACTTGCCTAGAAACCTCGGATCTCTGTCTGAGACAATTGAGACCGGAACACCGTGCAACCTGACGATTTCATCCATATACATCTTAGCCAACTCGTCCCTTGGTGTTTTTAGGCTCATAGGAAGAAAGTGAGCAACTTTGGTCAATCTATCAACTATGACCCAAATACTGTCCTTATTATGCATCGGTGGCAATCCTGAGATAAAGTCCATCGTAATATGCTCCCATTTCCAATCCGGAACTGCCAACTGTTTCAAAAGTCCTGGGGGTCTCTTGTGCTCTGCCTTGACCTGCTGGCATACTAAACACCTTGAAACAAACCCTGCAATTTCCTTTTTCATGTTGTTCCACCAATAATAGCTACGCAGATTCTGATACATCTTCGTGCTACCTGGGTGAATGGTGAAACGAGAATGATGCGCCTCTGTCAATATCTCATTCTTTAGCTCTTCTATGTTTGGCACACACAATCTATCCTGAAAATACAAAACACCCTCTATCAATCTGAAGTCTGGCCTGCTATTAATCTGTTTAATCACTCTAACTAACTCTGGATCCTCTGACTGCCTGTTCTTAATCCTGCTCAAAATTTCTGGTTCCCAAACAAACATGCTGGCCAATAGAACCTTATCACCGGATGGCTGCAAATCTACTCCCATATCCAAGAAAATCTCTACCCATGACCACTCAGCTCTCATGCATGCATTGGTCGCTGCTCTTCTGCTTAGTGCATCAGCCACTACATTTGCTTTCCCGGGGTGATATTTGATCGGAAAGTCAAAATCTTTTATGTATTCCATCCACCGAGTTTGCCTCATGTTAAGCTCTGGCTGCGTAAACAAGTACTGGAGACTGCGGTGATCCGAGTGAACCTCAAACTTCTCCCCGTACAAGTAGTGTCGCCACATCTTCAGAGCAAAAACCACTGCTACAAGCTCAAGATCATGAGTAGCATACTTTTTCTCATGTTCCTTAAGTTGTCTGGACCCATAGGCCACCACTTTTTCATCTTGCATAAGTACACAACCCAATCCAACTCCTGAAGCATCTGTGTAGATCACAAATTTGCCATCCTTTGTAGGAAATGTTAGCACTGGAGCTGTAGTTAGTTTGCTCTTCAACTCCTGAAAGCTAGCCTCGCACTCCTCAGTCCATACAAAAGGTACATCTTTTCGTGTCAACTTAGTCAGTGGTGCTGCAATCGTAGAAAATCCTTTCACGAACCTCCTGTAGTAACCAGCCAAACCCAAGAAACTACGGATCTCAGACACTGACGTTGGACTTTTCCACTTAACCACGGCATCTATCTTTGTGGGATCCACTGCTAAGCCTTCCTTGCTGATAATATGACCCAAGAAAACCACTTGCTCCAACCAAAATTCACACTTGCTTAGTTTGGCATAAAGTTGATGATTCCTCAATGTTTGCAATGCTGTCCTCAAATGTTGCTTATGCTCCTCTCGAGACTTGGAATAAACCAACACATCATCTATAAACACAACCGTAAACTGATCAAGAAATGGAGCGAAGATCTTGTTCATCAATGCCATGAAGACTCCAGGAGCATTCGTCAATCCAAAAGGCATCACTAGAAACTCATAGTGGCCATATCTAGTCCTAAATGTTGTCTTCTGAATGTCCTGCTCTCTAACCCTGACCTGATGATAGCCTGATCTCAAGTCAATCTTCGAAAAGAATTCAGCTCCCTGAAGCTGATCAAACAACTCATCGATCCTTGGGAGTGGATATTTATTCTTGATCGTGACCTGATTCAGTTGCCTGTAATCAATGCACATCCTCATAGAACCGTCTTTCTTCTTCACAAAGAGTACTGGTGCTCCCCATGGTGACACACTAGGCCTTATAAAGCCTTTATCCAACAAGTCTTGCAACTGAATTTTCAATTCCCTCAGTTCTGCTGGTGCCATTCTGTATGGAGCTTTCGAGATCGGCGCTGTCCCCAGAATTAGCTTGATCGTGAAGTCAACCTCTCTGATCGGTGGTAAGCCTGGAATCTCCTCTGGAAATACATCCGGGAACTCACGAACTACCGGTATCTAGGATATATCCTCCACCTCTTTGGACTGTTTATCCTCCGTGATAAACGCCAAGTATCCTCCACAACCACTCCTCAACAAACTATCTGCCCTCAAGGCTGATATTCTACTTGCATGCATTTGTTTGCGCTGCCCAACAAACTCAACAATATCTGAATTAACCTGCAACTTCACTGTCTTGGAATAACAATTCATTATCGCTCTATAGGTAGATAACCAATCCATGCCCAATATGACGTCAAAGTCATTCATCATGAGGATAATAAGGTCTGCGGGTAAAACAAATTCTCCAATTTAAACTCGGGTACCTGGAAAATATTGGTGACACTTGACTTGTCCACCCACAGGTGTACTAACCACAAGGTTAAAATCTAACCGAGCTACCTCTCCTTGCAAACATTTAGCGAATGCATGAGATACAAAAGAATGAGTGGAGCCAGGATCAAATATAACTTTAGCCTCTACGTTGGAGATGAGAAGTATACCTTCCACCACGTCTACGGAGGCATCTGCATCCTCATGCGTCAGTGCATAAACTCGACCCGTCTGTTGTGGCCTGGATTACTGAACTTGTGCTGTCTTTTGAGGTCGCTGCTGATTCTTTTGTTGTTGCTAGCTTTGCTGGCCCCTAAACTATCCCTGACCATGCTATATTGTTGGCTTGAACTGCTGATGTTGAGGGGCTAATCCCCTAAACTGCGATCCCTGTGGTGCAGGTGGTCGATATTGCTGTTGCTGCGGGGCCCGAGGTGGCTGCTGGTAGGGCTGTTGTGCTGGCCTCCAAGGTTGCTGCTGCACGGGAGCTCGAGGTGCTGCAGACTGTGCTGTTGAAAGCGCACTACTGTTAGTGGTGGGGCACTCACGAGCTCTATGCCTGGTATGCCCACATTTGAAGCAACTCCCTGTCTCCCAATGGCATTTCTCCGTCTGGTGATTGTTCCCGCATCTCTCACACTGATATCTTTGACTGCTGAAACTATGGCTATTGGAACTCTAAGATTGAAATTTCTGTTTCTTATGCTGACTCTGCCCTGAAGGTTGCTTAGATTGATATTGCGGCTGCCCTGGCCAACGTTGGCCCAAAAGAGCCAATTCTACTATTCTCTTTTTAAGTTGTCCTTTTGCCCAATATGCATCCTTCACTGTTTCTGCAAAAACTTCCCTCTGTTGGCGCCCCATCATCATTGTAAGGTCTCCTGACAAGCCATCAACAAACCTCCTGATCTTCTCCGCTGTTGGTGTGATAAGCGTGGGAGCATAACGAGATAGCTTAATAAACTGGTACTCATATTCTTGAACTGTCATGGTGCCCTGCGTTAGGTTCTGAAAATCTTTCCTCCACTGATCTCTTAAGTACTCTAGAACAAACTTGTCGAGGAACTCCTTCGAGAAAGTTCCCCATGCCTCAGCCTCTACCACTGTGTCTGCATGAATTACAGCTTTCTCAGTATCCCACCATTGGCGAGCAATCCCACTAAGCCTGTAGGCAGCTAACTCAACTTGTTGCTTTTGAGTACACCTGAAAACAGCAAAGATTTTCTCTAATTGTGCTATGAATTCGTCAGCATACATTGGGTCCCCTGAACCATCAAACTCAGGTGGGAACCTCTTGCAGAATTTTTCAAACAAGTCATTTGGATCAACTTCCTTGGGTGGTAGAATGACCTGAATTGGCTCTCTGGCTCTTTCAGCGGCGACTAGTAATTGAGCTTGAAAAACAACCCTATCTTCATCAGCTCTAGCCTGATCAGCGGCTCTTTCCTCTCTAGCTTGTTGTTTTTCTGCAGCCCTTTCTGCCTCTAAGGCTCTCATCTGTGCGGTATGAGCATTCTAAGCTTGGACAAGAGATTGGAGTAATTGATTAAAGCATGGATCTAAGGAATTAAAATCATCCACATTGTTATCCTGGGACCGGCGCCCCTGATGAGCCATAGTCTACAAAAGAACTGGGAAGGTTAGATACCTATCAAACCTATGCTAGAAAGCAACTCTATAGACTTTATACACAAAGCAGGTAAAATCCATCTAACGAAAAATCGAAATCCTCACACGCGACCTATTGTTTCTATCCATTTTTATTTCCTAGAAACATGCAAGGCTCTGATACCAACTGTCACGACCCCCCAATATTAACCTGGGGTTTCGCGAGATTAGGGCCAATATTTTTTTTTTCCTATAATCATCATGACACATGGCTCCTAATCAATTTACCACAGGATCTTTAGTCCGCGGTGAGTTTAACATTTCATACCAACACAAATACATGCGGAAGCAATATCTAGCAGTTGGCATTATCAAAATAATCAGAGTATTGCACATAAACAGGGGTGTAAAGTTTAGAGTTTGAGTTCAAAGTTTAAAAGTTTATACCAAATATGTTAAATGCAAGCCCACCAAAAACTTAGGCTGCCAAAAGAATAATAATGAAAAGCATTAAGATCTCAAAATATGTTAGTCACTCGCGTGCAGGTCTAGATGGATCCATATCCATCATTTGCACCCCACTCGGACTCAGCACCTGGCTCAAGCGCTTGTAGCGCTTCACCCTCCTCCGTCACCTCGGGGTGGTAGGACTCGGTACCTATGCACCAAATACTACAACATCAGTCTACAACAGTAGATGGCAAGTGAATAAACATAAACCACAATAATATACAATGTCAAAATGGAATAAAGACATATATGATCATAAGAGTGATGAACAATAAAGGCATAAGAAAGAATGGAATCCTAATCCATAGCTACACAATTATGCACAACCACATAAGCTAATATCCGAGTAAAAACCCGGCCCAGAATACAGCGGCCCAAATCGTCTTCGGATGCTAGGCATCCTGTCCAGAACGGTGGATCAGTCCGCCATAGGGTGCATCACACCCAGTCCAGAGTCATAGAGCACAAGGCCCCGTCCAGAACGGTTGGTCAAGCCGCCATAGGGTGCATCACACCCAGTCCAGAATCAGAAGGTACATCTGTACCATACCAATATCGATCTACAATCGTCCAGAAAACCCCGATCCAACACAACCCACACATAGGCCGACTCAGTGGTGCGCGGACAAAGGTTCCTAAGTCAAATGTGAAGGGCTGGCTAAATCCAAACATACCATACAAATATTGAGGAACTACTGCACAACATAATTCGGTCCACAACCATAAATCCATACCCACAATGAGTAATCCTCCCATATCCCAAACACCAAGCCAAGCCTCAACACGGTCCATACAATACCAATACAGGATACAGTCGCTAAAAATCATAAACAATGTAATAACAATGCGAAGTATGCAAACCCGAAGGCCAAGGAAGATTTACAAGCCATGCCTAGGTCAATGATGGCAACTTGTGTACCTAACAACTCTACTCGAACTCCAGGTGATGTATGGTTGGGTAATTAATTTCATTTAAGTCAAAAGGATGCATAGCCCAGGTCCAACATCAACCGGATTCGGTTAGTTTGTACATTGTACACAAATCATACCATCTATGAGAGGTACATTTGCTCTCCAATGACCCTCATAATAAGTCCTCAAATTACCCTCCAATATGCATGTAGAATGTCCCTACAATCAGTCCCACAATTAGCCCACACCCGGGCCTCCATCACCATAGAACAATCCCATTAAAATGGGGTTTCAAGCCCTTAATTCTTCTCACACGTCTTAACCTGCAGAAAATGTGTATCCCACCCCTTCATTTAGCACATTTCAATCACTTCCAACATACCATCAAGCCCTTAATTCTTCTCACACATCTTAACCTGCAGAAAATGGGTATCCCACCCCTTCATTTAGCACATTTAAATCACCTCCAACATACCAATCCATCACACACATTACCACACCTAAATCTAGCATTTTTTACATAAAACCCAAAATGAGCAAAAGGGTGTACAATTGACAAATAGAATGCTAGAATCAATCAAATATACATGCACATCATTATTGAAATATGTTAATCCACTTGCCTTAGATGAAGAGGGTAAAATAGGGTATGCCTTGCTCACCAAAGAAACCCCAAAGAAGCTCAAACTCAAGAAAATCCAAACCCAACTCAAATCAAACCTACAAAAATGATTAAGAGAAGCTAATGAGCATGCCAAAAATCTATTTTAATTAAAACTCTAATGACCTAGTTTATGGGGGAGGAAAACCTTACCTAGGGTTGTTTGATTTGGGGGAAAACTTGGAAAATGGGTTCCTTGGGAAGATGACAGCTTGAGGAGGAAGATGGAAGGAGAAGGAGAAGCTCCGGTGGCGGCGGTAGGCGTGGATCCCGGCGGTGGCAGCAAGAAGGAAGGAAATGGGAAAAAGGGGAAATAAGGAAAATAGAAAAAGAAGGAAAGAAAGGAAGAGGGAGTGGGTGGCGGTGGTGGTTGCCGGACAAGGGGGAGTCCGGATCTTGGGTGGGTGATCGAGATCGAGAGTGGAGAGGGGAGATGAGCTTGCTGTTTGGTGAGAGGGAGTGAGAGATGAGAAATGAGAGTGAAGAGAGAAAGCAGAATGAAAAGAAAAGAAAGAAAAGAGATGGGGAGGAGAGAGATTCGTCTCTGGATGGGGGGGGAGTGAAACGAGTGAGGGAGTGAAGTGAGAAAGGAAATGGGTTGGGAATTTAAGTAAAATTACAAAACTGCCACTCATATTAATAACTTGGCTAAAACTTGTTTTGTCCATAACTTGTGAACCATAAGTCGGATTGAGTCACTGTCAGCGCCGCTGTTCATGAAATAAAATTAGCTTTCCAATGACTATACTATTGGCATGGTTTCAAGGAAGAGAAATTTTGTCCTATTTTAATGGGTTTTTGGGTATTTTTCCATAAAAAGGCTTAATTTTAGAAAATGAGGTATTTGGTAGACAAGATGGGTCTAAATCGGTTCAGATAAAAGGATAAGGCTAATGGAATTAGGAGAGCTACCCCATGAGCCCAAACCTCACAATTTGCAAAAGCAACGAAAAAGGCCTCTACACTTCCTAAAATTACTAACTACCCCCTACGAAGTTTAGACAAACTCGAAACCCAATAAAACTGCGCACACACGATCCTAATGCTAAAACGGACACGCTTAGACTCTAACAGCTTATTTAGCTATAATACAGCTTAATCTATAATAATAGTATAATTAAGGTGCGGAACGTTACAGATAGTGTCATGCATCTAAAAAAAATAAAATATAATAAATATAATAAGAGAAGAAGGAAGAAGTCCCGGGCAAAACTCAGGTCGTCTATTCGGCCATGACAGAGTTTAAAGAAGCTGAGATGTAAAAACTTACCAACCATAACTATTAGTTGCAACCGATGAATCCACAAGATGGAAGATCGAAGAAGAAAGCTGAGAGGATAGATGCCCCTGAATTCTTGGAGTCTCGGCCTGTCTCGCTTTCTCAATCGGTTTAACTTGAAGTCCCGGTTTCTCTCCCTCTCCCAGTTGGTGCTATTTCTCCTGCTTCCACTCGGCTTGTCCTTCCTTCTCCCAGTCAGTTCAGTCTTCCCCTTTTCCAGTTGGTGTTGCTTATTCTTCCCCAGTCGGTCCGGTCTCTCTCTTTCTCTCTCGGTCGACTCGGTCTCCCTCTCTCTTTGCTAGTTTGAACAACAGAAGGAAAAAAAAAAAGAGAAGGACAGCCCGCAGTCTCTCCCTCTCTTAATCCTTTGCTCACAGTCATGACATACTAGAGTATTAGGACCCACTGCTTAAAAAGCCAAGTTGTGCCTCTCAAAATAGCCAAGTTATGTCTTTTCATCCACGGTCATGGGACTATCAATAGGGTCCAAGATCTGGAGATCCACCCTATTTTGATAATTCACTTCATCTCATATGACATGATGGCCACCCTCAGTCATGATTCTTTCACCCTTTTTCCCACAAACATAAAATCAACCAAAATATCAGAGTTTCTTTAGAGTCAAAGCTTGATTTTAAACAACAGATTTTTCAAAACCCACAAAAGCCAAGCTTATTCAAGATTCAATTTTAACTTCATGTCAAGTCAAGATCAAACAAAAACTTTGAATTTTTGAAAACTCATGTAGATCTAAGTCCAAATTCATTTTAAACCCTTTGATTTTCTTAATCTTAGGGATTCTTTTTGTGGGAGTTCCCCACGTCCCCACAGAGATGCCACTTTGGATATCTGTGATAAATAGGTCAAAAGAAAATCAAATTCATTTCCAAACAAATTCATAAACTTCTGAATTTCTAAATACCCTGGGAATCCTTTTGTGGGTGTTCCTCATAGTCCCCACAGAGATACCACTTTGGATATCTGTGAAATTGGGTAAAGAAATTCAGAAGTCATATGTTTTTGCCAAATTCCATCATCAAATCCTTCATGGTTTTCCATCAAAATTTTCAAAATCCCAAGTTTGGACTTAAGACATATCTTGACATACTGTGTTTTCATTGAATCATTCATCATTCCCACAGATTGATTATTTCGAGGCACAATGATTATTACACTAATCATTGCACCTCAAGGGGGCACTTATTGACCCATTAAAAATTTGCAAATAATGCAGTGAAGATATTACAAGCTTTGGATTGTAAATTTCCAAAATTTTCAAAGCACTTGAACCTCATCTCAGCTCATATCAATTTCAGAAACTCTTTGTCAGCTCTTTGGGAATCACTGTGGGGCCTAACACTTCCACATGTTGAAACAAGCTCCTATTCAACGGAATGTTTTAAAGTACATTTAAAGACTACTCCTCAAGGATTCAGAGCATTTGGATATCATTTGGATCTAAACTTGGTCCAGATGATCATATACCATGCTCTATGGGTCCCTGTGCAGACTGACATCCCATAAAGATCAAATTAGCTGAAACTCTTAGAAGAAATTCAAATGATGCCCAAGACAGGTTCTACAGAATTCCGAGTTCAACAAACATCATCGAACCCAAAAGCTACAAGCATGTCAACTTGGGGTCAATTCCCCCTCAAGCCATTGGGTCACTGACCAAAGTCCTGCTTCCCGATGTTCAAAATTGATGAAATTTGGGTATGAAGCTTCAGTCATGCTCAGAAGATACTCTGCAAATTTTCAAGTCGAAAGAACTCCGTTTGGTCCAAATTCCATTACATGTCAGCTTAGAGGACTGTAATCCTGAGTTATGGGGGTCACCAGCTAAGATCTTACTTCCAGAAGGCCAAAGTTGATAAAATTTGAAAAAATTAATCAAAGAATGCCCCAAGTTACTCTCCTAAAGTTTCGAGTAAGTGGATGATGTTCGGATAGAAAACAAGCTAATTACCTCAATGTAGGGTGAATAGTGACTTAACACATGCAATGAATAGGCCACTGTTTGAAATCCTGTTTCCCCAAATCCAAAGCTGATGAAATTTGGAGGAATACTCCAAGATGTTCCTGATGTCAGTCCCTCCATGTTTCAAACCAAACCGAGGTCATTTAGGCTTCAAACAGTTGAAACAAGGGCCCACTTTCATGAAAGTCAACTGGAGGGTTGACCAATTTTAGAAGATCAAAATAGGTTGAAACTTCTATGCATCTCTCCAATTTTCATGAAGATTGGACTTCGTTCAGACCCCAAATAGGTGAAAACGGATCAAAAATACAAAAGTCCGAAATCGGGCCTTATCCGTGACCATGGCCTGTTCATTAAGGGAGTTGACCAACTTCAGACAGTCAAGACGATCTGAAACTTTTATGACATGGTCCAAATAGTGTCAAGAAGCATCTCTCCAAGTTTCGTGGTGATTGGACTTCGTGAAAACGGCTGCAACTGCAAAAAACCGAAATTGGGCCTTGTCCGTGACCGCCACTGCGGTCACAGACCCCCCAAAGGACATTTCCTATGGTTTTGGGCGATTTTTCTCCACTCCCTTTCGAAATCAAATTTCCCACAACTCCCCTCAACTCCCAATAACCACCAAAAACCACCTGGGACCTCTATAAAAAGAAGAATGTTAGAAGGGGAAAAGGGGGAAAAGACACAAAAGAGAAAAAGAGAGAATCGAACGAACGCAAGGGCATTCAAGCAAGAAAAGCAGCGTCCCATGACCACTCCCTTCCTTCTTTAGTCACCAAGGTGAGCAAAAAGATTCAGAGGAAGAGGAGAAAGGTGGGGTAATTACAGGACGCACTATGTACATGCAGTAACGACCATTCAAAGGATGACGTTATCATCTTTGTTTTTCTCATTCGGGGGGGATTTCTTGGCCATTACAGAGGTTATGAACGAGCCCCTTGGGCCTCATTCTATTCCTTGAAAATCATAGGTCCAGAATGACACAACTTTGGCTTCCTGTGATGCCCTCTTCGGACTTGAACAAAAGATAGTCTGTAAACAAGAATGATGAATTCCAAAGTTTTCAATCGATTCCATAGTCGAATTCGATCTTCTCAATAGTCATTTAACACCCCAAGATGCCATAAAAGGGATTTTCAACACTTAGAAAAAGTTGGAAGAAGAACCAGCACAAACAGCACGAAAAACAGAAGCAAACAATGATTTCACGGTCACTATCTGCCAGTCACGGTCACTGGCCTGGGGCAGTGACCGTGGGCCACGGTCACCCCCCCCCCTTTTCTCTTTCTTTTTTTCGCATTTTTTATATTCTGTGTACATTTTCCTATAATTTCCAAATTGAGATCACATCTAAGACTTGAGGGAGGGGTTGTAAACTTGTGTAAACAACCTGCATCCCTGCGGTCAGGGCATTAGAACCAATGTAAACAAAAGGAATTAATGATGAACCATAATTAATTCCCATTCTTCTTAACGCTTGAAGTGCGTGAATATTGGACACTGAATCCATTACACATTTCCATGTCACATTTTAAGCGCGATTACCTATCTACGGCTCACTTTCCAGAGAGTTGAAAATTTGAGTTTACTCTAGGTAAGGCTATAGTTAAGCCATAAATTGCACTACGGCTAAGCCGTAGGCTAGCCGTGACCCAGCCGTAGGTCAATTTACGGCCGGATCTCCATAGAGTTGAAATTTCAGACGACCTTCTACAGTCTAGCCATGGCTAAACCATGTAATGTGTTGAGGCTAAGCCGGGCCCTAACCAACGCTAAGCTCTAGAACAAAACAGGGCTGAGCCGTAGAACAAAATAGGGCTAAGCCGTAAATGCGAATGAACAGTAAGGGGAACTACGGCTGAGCCGCAATGCATATTAGGGCTAAGTCGTGAGATGCCTTTGGCTAAGCCGTAAGTTACCCACGGCTAAGCTGTGAGACTACTGACAATGGAGGAAAAGATAGGATAATGATGAGACCTTGTATGGCCTTCACATGGATTTCCCAAATCTCTTAACCTGCCCAATGGATTACCTGAATAGCATGAATCGTCTTGAGGGTTGTGACTCATTCATGTGTATTATCCAGTTGTGAAGCACCTCCCCATGGGTGTTGGTTTACAGGACTTCAATATACGCTTATCAATACATTGCAACACTCAAAAGCTTAACAACTGTGTATAGAATAACTTAAAATTACATCATCATGCCCGGTTAGAAACAATGGACAACTAACTTAGGGTTGGCTAGTAAACAACCGTGATTCACAGTAATAACTTAACTTACAGTGCATATTGATTTCAATTATTGCCTTTCATGCTCTTATTCTTGTTTTGACTTATAATTATTCATCTTGTATTAGTGTTGAATAAATTGATTCGGGTGTTTAACCTTAGCGTAATGCACGTCCTGTATTGCCTGATTATGTTATGACATGCTACATGCACCGTATTGCCTGACTGTGACATTGTATTGGCGTGCATTATTCGACATGACTGATATGGTTTGGCTCTACTTAGCCTCAACCTCAAGAAACCCGATGAGGTTGACTTTGGCGTAGCCTGTTTGTCACCTCTACAGTGTGCTCCTGTCCTGGGATTCCGGACCTCGAGAACCAGAGACCCATGCGTACCCTGGCCCGATCAATGGTGCTCTTGTCCTGCCTGCTCTCAATAAGGAGGATATGGCAAATGTAATAGCCACCTAGTAAGTATATCTATTTCATGACTCTGATAGCATTCTTATTTCTATGCACGACTTGCCTAGTATACGAACATGACCTCTATGCATTGTTATCTGTTAATTATTCTAATAGACAAAAATGTATTACCTTATTGATGCTTATGCTTTGCTGAATCATTGTATTCATCAGTTGTTCTTGGTGTTGCAGGCTCAGATCCCTCTACCGACCCCTCGTTGGTCAGTTAGACTCTAAGAGAGACTCGAGAGGCCAAGTCAGGACTAAAGGAGTGGATGTGATCCCTCCAATGGAGAGCGGCTTTGCATTTGCATTTGTTCCTCGTCTTGTTGTGTGGGGTCTGAAATGGTTTCTGTACTAGGATTTGGGATCACCATGTCCATCTTGTATTTTGACAATAGAAACTCTTCCTTATTTTGATTGTACACAATATAATTAATGTCAAGTTTGTTAATCCTGTATTGTTGTGTATCCTTTTCTTTTCATGCAATGATACGTACAGCTTCCGCGTACACTATGATTGCACGTGTGAATATCCCTTGTGTGTGTACACGTAGACAAGGTTTAGGTGTGCGTGCATGGGACTACGTGTGTCACTAGTTAGGTTTTAACTAACTCCGATTTCTGGGCTCAGGTTGTGACAGTAATTATATTGATATAGCATGTGAACTTGATTCATCAAGAGTGTCACAACCCGAGCCCAGGGTTCGGGGGTTAGCAAAAGCCAAACCTAATGACACACGTACTCCCGTGCCTGTACACGTAGACCGGGTCTAAATGCACACGCACAAGGGAACAAGCACACGTGCCAAGCAAGTATGCGGAAGCTGTAAATATCAGAAACATAAAACTGCAAAGCAAGAAGAGGATAATACAAGAAAGGACTGACATAATTACATATGAAAGTTTTACAAAATGAACAAAAGATATAGACAATAGTGACATGTCATGACATATACAAGTCTGAAAATCCCCAAAACATGACTCCAACATGATGCATGCCATGTACGCTCTCCCGTGGAGTGATCACATCCACTCCTCTAGGCCTGATGGGGCCCCGGGGATCTCATCTGGAGCCTGGCCGACCGGCGAGGGTTCGGCAGGGGGATCTGGGCCTGCAACACCAAAAACAACTGTGAATACGAAGATTCAGCAAAGTATAAACCATAGCAAGTTAACACACGCTGTGTCTAATAGAATAAAGAACATCATGTTATTAAAGAAAGCATTTTCGTATACTAGGCTATCATGCAAGAAAGAAAGATGCTGTGTGAATCAAGGATAACATGCTGTGTACATGACTAGTGGCTACTACATTACCATATGCTCCCAAAAGAGGGATCTTGTAACATGCAAAGAACACCATTGTCCGGGCCAGGGTACAATGGGTCTCGGTTTCCTGGGGTCCGGTTCCCCAAGACAAAATCCATACTGCAGCAGGTCCTTATAACTATACCAAATTCACCCCGTCGGGATCCTAAGGCTGAGGCTAAGTAGAGCCTGACCATACGGAGTCAATCAAGAAAATCCTGAGTAGATCGTGATCATATATCATGCGTGCATATATCATGCGTGCATATCTGGAAGTGAACATATCATACATGTATACTCAGGGTAAATAATCGCAATGTGAAAGTAAAGTAACGGGATACAAGTAATCATGTCAGAGTGTGAGATCAATGATCGAATGCAATATGGTATGCAACAAATCATGTGAAATTGAATCATCTTAAGTTACAAACCAATTCTAATCTAATTATCCGGTGTTTCTAACCGTGCATGATGATGTAGTTTTAAGTTATTCGATGCACCGTTGTCTAGTGTTGCATTGAATCGAGCGGTGCACGAAGTCTCTTAAACCAACACCCATGGGGAGGTGCTTAACATCCGGATAACGAACATGAATGATTCGCAGCCCTCGAGATCATTCACGCGTAATATCACATCCGTTGGGCAAGTCTAGGTGCTCTACATTCTATCATGAAGGTCATAAAGGTCTTATCTTTACACCTAGCCTTATTCTTCATGTGTGGTTACGGCTTAGCCGTGTGTGTGATACGGCTTAGCCGTGTGTGGTCTACGGCTTAGCCGTGGCTGAACCGTAGAAGGTCTGTCATTTGCTGACTCTCAGTTATTCCAGAAATTGCACCCTGTATTGTTCTACGGCTGGGCCACAGCTGAGCTACGGCTTAGCCGTAGGGCATTCCACGGCTTAGCCGTGCCCTAGCCGTAGAGGAAAACTGGGTTTTTCTCCTCTCTGGATTGTGAGCCGTAGGTGTTATACGGCTTAGCCGTACCTGCACGAATTCAGAAATCTGAAACATGTACAGAATGTCTGGAAATGCATCAGAAATGCAATCTATCAATGGGAATACACAAGTACTGAACCAATAAGTATCAAATGGGCTGTAAACACATGTTTTCCACACACATCAATGTGAGCTAGCCAAAATCAAAGCATACCAACATGGGTTCTCAATGTTATGGTTATACTTGCCTCAAATTTGGAAATCAAATGCACAATGGTAGCCCTTGGATCCAAACACAACCTAACACACAAACAAAACCACATGTATGCATGAGGGATGGAGAGAAATCAAAACACAGACACACCAAGCACGATGGAGACAAGAGGGAGAAGAGATGGAGAAAGGAGATGAGAGAGTGGAAAGGTTTCCAACTCACCTTTCATGCAAGAACCTCACAGTAGAGCTTGATCGATGGAGGTTGGAGAAGAGAATGCAAGGAAGCAAGGAAGTCTCCACGTGCACAGTGAGGGGAAAGAGAGAAAACGAGAGAAGGAAATGAGAGTGGGTCGATGGTGAAGCTTATATAATCAAATGGGTTGTCCAAATTTACAATGAAAGCCAAGTGAAAAGTGCTAATTTCAGTTTGAGTCAAACGCGGGTCCAATCGAATCACACGACCTCGGTTGCAAATGACGTAGTTACGAAAGTTAACGGGCTCAACGAAAGACACGTGTTGACCTCAAGATGATGCAAAAATGACCATGTCTAAGAAAAGCTAAAATTACGAAAAAGGGCTTGGTCTACTTAATCCAGGTCAAACTCAACCCAACTACCTATCCATGACCCGTAACGAAAACAAAACACAAACAAAACACAATTAACAACAAAAACAAGATTAACTAACCGCTAAACGGGGTCAAGCTGGGTCGGAGTGTTACATCCTCCCCTACTTGAGAATCATTCCGTCCTCGGAATGAACACTAACTCACTCATACCTGGGAAAACAAATCGGGGTACTGACGTGCCATCTGCTCTTCTAACTCCCAAGTAGCCTCATCGGGACTGTGATGCTCCCAAAGCACTTTGACCCATCGAATCGTTCTGGTACGGAGTATCTGCTCTCGGGTTCCCACGATACGGAGCGGTCGCTCAACGTATGCAGCACTCGGCTGAATCTGAACCTCGTCGTAGCGAATGACATGGGAGGGATCATGAACATATTTCCGAAGCATCGAAACGTGGAAAACGTTGTGCACTCCTGCAAACATCTCGGGAAGCTCTAATCGATAAGCTAAATCACCAATCCGACTCTTGATCTCAAACGGTCCGACATAGCGTGGAGCTAACTTGCCTTTCTGGCCGAAACGGATCGTACCCTTCATCGGAGAGACCTTCAGAAAAACCCACTCGCCAACCTGAAACTCTAAGGGTCGTCTGCGGGTGTCTGCATAACTCTTCTGTCTCGACCGAGCAACTTTCAAGTTCTCAATTACTTTCTGTACCTTCTCCGTAGTCTCGGCAATGATCGTCGGTCCGTGAAAACTTCGAGTTCCAACTTCTTCCCAACAAACCGGACTTCTACACTTCTTCCCGTACAATGCTTCATATGGTGCCATCCCAATGCTCTCGTGGAAACTGTTGTTGTAGGCGAACTCGCACAACGATAGATGAAGATCCCATTCTTTCTCGTAGCTCAACACACTGGCTCGCAACATATCCTCCAAAGTCTGAATCGTCCGCTCTGATTGTCCATCCGTCTGTGGGTGGTATGCCGTGCTGAAACTCAACTTCGTACCCAAAGCCTCTTGGAAAGCTCTCCAGAAAGAGGAAACAAAACGGCTGTCACGATCGGATACAATCGACACGGGGGTACCATGGAGCCTGACGATCTCATCCACGAACTTCCTAGCCATCTCTGAAAATGTCATACCCTTCCGAAAAGGAATGAAATGGGCTGTCTTCGTCAATCGATCTACAATCACCCAAATGGCGTTGTTCTTCCTGCTCGTCGGTGGTAACCCTGAAACGAAGTCCATGGTGATGTGTTCCCACTTCCACTGCGGTATATGCAAAGGATGCAACGAGCCTGGCGGTCTCTGATGATCTGCCTTCACCTTCTGGCATGTCAAACAGCGAGCAACAAATCCTGCCACTTCTCTCTTCATGTTGTTCCACCAGAAGCGATCTTTGAGATTCCGAAACATCTTCGTGCTGCCTGGATGCATCGCGTAGCGAGCGTAATGCGCTTCGTTCATCAGCTTCTCCTTGAACTCATCAACTGCTGGCACGCACAACCTACTCCGAAAGTAGAGTACACCATCCTCGAGTCTGAAATCGGGTCTGTCTCCAATGTGGTCTCGAATGCGCTTCAAAGTTAGATCTTCAAACTGCCTGTCCTTAATCTACTGAATCAACTCAGGCTGAAACACTAGCGTACTAGCCAACATCACGCACTCATCCACTAGTTTAACCTCAACAGGGAGACCACGAAACTCTAAGAGGAAACTGCTCAATAGCTGCACTGACTCTGCTTTCCGACTGAGCGCATCTGCCACCACATTCCCCTTGCCTGGCTGATATTTGATCGGGAAGTCATAATCCTTAATAAGCTCAAGCCATCTCCGCTGTCTCATGTTCAGCTCCTGCTGTGTGAATAAATACTGTAAACTGTGGTGGTCAGAACGAACCTCAAACTGCACACCATATAGATAATGTCTCCACAGCTTCAACGCAAACACGATGGCTGCCAATTCTAAATCATGGGTGGCGTAATTCTTCTCATGATCTCGCAACTGTCTCGATCCATAGGCAATAACCTTCCCATGCTGCATCAACACACAACCTAGGCCAACTCGAGAAGCGTCTGAATAAACCACGAATCCTTCACTACCATCTGGCAAGGCTAACACTGGGACCGTAGTCAACTTCTCTTTCAAAATCCTGAAACGGGCTTCACACTCCTCAGTCCAATCAAATGGTACATTCTTCCTGGTCAACTTCGTCAAAGGAGAAGAGATCTTAGCAAAGTCCTGGACAAATCGACGGTAGTAACCTGCTAGACCAAGGAAACTGCGAATCTCTGTCACTGTCTTGGGGCTAGGCCAATTCACCACTGCCTCCACTTTAGATGGATCAACTGCCAATCCCTCTCGTGAAATGATATGACCTAAAAATGCAACCTGCTCAAGCCAAAAATCACACTTCGACAACTTAGCAAACAATCGATGTTCTCTCAACAACGACAAGGCTTTTCTCAAATGCTCCCTATGCTCCTCTGCTGACTTAGAATATATCAAGATATCATCAATAAACACAACTACGAATTGGTCCAAGAAAAGAGCAAAAATCTGATTCATCAATGCCATAAAAGCTGCAGGTGCGTTGGTTAGTCCAAAAGGCATCACGAGGAATTCATAGTGTCCATAACGAGTCCTGAAGGCAGTCTTGGGAATGTCATCTTCTTTGATCCTCAACTGGTGATAACCAGACCTCAAATCAATCTTCGAAAAGTATGCTGCGCCCTGAAGTTGGTCAAACAATTCATCGATCCTGGGTAAGGGGTACTTGTTCTTGATCGTCACTTTGTTCAGCTGGCGGTAGTCTATGCACATCCGAAAAGTACCATCCTTCTTTTTGACAAACAAGACTGGTGCTCCCCAAGGTGAAACGCTCGGGCGAATGAAACCCTTATCCAAAAGTTCCTGCAATTGCTTCTTCAATTCTGACAACTCTGCTGGGGCCATGCGATACGGAGCCTTGCTGATCGGTGCCGTGCCGGGAACAAGCTCAATGGCGAACTCCACATCTCGAACCGGGGGTAAGTCTGGCACATCGTCTGGAAAGACATCTGGAAAGTTACAGACCACCTGAATATCGCCTAGCTGCTTCGGCTCCTTCTTCGCTGAGATAAAGGCAATGAAGCCTTCGCACCCTCGGCGGATCAAGCGATCTGCCTTACACGCCGAAATCACACGCCTGGGGCATCTCTGCTGACTGCCCTCGAAACGGAAGCCCTTGCCTAAATCGAAGAAGATCGTCCTGTTGTAACAGTTAACACAGGCACGATATCGAGCGAGCCAATCCATACCAAGGATCACGTCGAAGTCCAGCATCGACAACAGGATCAAATCAACAGGTAACTGATGACCTGCAATCTGCACGTCGCAATGGGGGTAGTACATACTACACTCCACTCGCTTGCCAACTGGGGTGGATACAACCAACACATATGGCAACGGCTCAGACGGCTGAGGTAACCGCTCGGCAAAATGAGGTGCTACATAAGATCGTGTAGACCCCGAATCGAACAAAGCTAAAGCCTCGACGCGCGAAATCAAAACAGTACCTTCAACCACCTGTGGATCCTCGGCACTCTCGTGGGTAGCAGCGTAAGCACGGGCTGTCTGGCGAGGCTGTCTCGAGCCTGGACGAGCTGACTGCGGCTTGCTCGGAGCTGTAGGTGCACTAGGCCTGCTAGGGACTGTGCCGGAAGTAGGACCAGATGGAGCTGCACCGGAGGCTCTATGTCGAGGACAATTGGCGATCATATGCTCCCTTGAACCACAAATGAAACAAGCACCGGCCTTCCTCCAACAAGCTTCAGTCGTGTGGTTCCTACCACAATATCCACAAGTCACTCCACTAGAACTAGAAGTACTCTGCTGGCCTTTGGTCTTCTTCTGTACTTGTCCTCGTGCACTGAAAGGCGGCTGTCTCTTAGGCTCAACGGCTCTAGCAGCTTGGTGGATGGCCTCAGCGGAATAGGCTCTGTCCACTGCATCGTCAAACGTAGCCGGACGCTGAAACGCAGTCACGTGATGCATGTACCGGGGATGCAAACCTTCGACAAACCTGTTCACCTTCCTTTCCTCGGTGCTGATCATGTCCGGAGCAAAAAGCGACAACTGCATAAACTTGTTCACATATTCTGCTACTGTCATCTGCTGCTGACGGAGGGCCAAGAACTCAACCTCCTTGGCTCGAAACACATGAGCCGGGATGAACTTTCTCCTGAACTGCTGCTTGAACATCTCCCACACTGTCGCGCTAGGAATGTCTCTGTACGAATCTTTCACGCTCTTCCACCAAGTCTTTGCGACATCTCTAAACATGGAAGTTGCTAGCCCGACCTTCTGTCGGTTCGTGCACACGACGGTCTCAAAGACATCCTCTGTCTGTTCTAACCACTGTTCTGCCTTCAATGGCTCTTCGGTTCCATAGAACTCAATAGCTCCTCGCTTGCGAAACTTCCCGTAGAGGGCATTCGGGTCACTCTCTCGAGGCTGCAAGATCACCTGCTGATCCACGTGCGACTGAACTGGGGCTTGACTTTGTCGGTCTAACATAGTGGTCACTTGGGCTTGCAAGTTCTGCATCGATTGCGATTGTGCCTGAAGGGACTGGAATAGCATGAGAATACGTTCATCTGTATTCGGTGTCTGCGGTGACGGGGCAGATCCGCTCTCGTTATTGCCGGCATTCTGCTGCGAACCCGAACCTGATGCCATCCTGTAAAAATGGAAAGAGTCAGACACAAACACAAAACAATTGCGCCCAACAAACCCCAAAAATCCAGGAAGATCACAAAGAAATAATCGTATCCTCACCACGATCCTATACATGCCTACATGCTTATCATCTAGAACAAGGAAGGAGTAAGGAATTCTCTGATACCATACAATACGTATGTCACAACCCGAGCCCAGGGTTCGGGGGTTAGCAAAAGCCAAACCTAATGACACACGTACTCCCGTGCCTGTACACGTAGACCGGGTCTAAATGCACACGCACAAGGGAACAAGCACACGTGCCAAGCAAGTATGCGGAAGCTGTAAATATCAGAAACATAAAACTGCAAAGCAAGAAGAGGATAATACAAGAAAGGACTGACATAATTACATATGAAAGTTTTACAAAATGAACAAAAGATATAGACAATAGTGACATGTCATGACATATACAAGTCTGAAAATCCCCAAAACATGACTCCAACATGATGCATGCCATGTACGCTCTCCCGTGGAGTGATCACATCCACTCCTCTAGGCCTGATGGGGCCCCGGGGATCTCATCTGGAGCCTGGCCGACCGGCGAGGGTTCGGCAGGGGGATCTGGGCCTGCAACACCAAAAACAACTGTGAATACGAAGATTCAGCAAAGTATAAACCATAGCAAGTTAACACACGCTGTGTCTAATAGAATAAAGAACATCATGTTATTAAAGAAAGCATTTTCGTATACTAGGCTATCATGCAAGAAAGAAAGATGCTGTGTGAATCAAGGATAACATGCTGTGTACATGACTAGTGGCTACTACATTACCATATGCTCCCAAAAGAGGGATCTTGTAACATGCAAAGAACACCATTGTCCGGGCCAGGGTACAATGGGTCTCGGTTTCCTGGGGTCCGGTTCCCCAAGACAAAATCCATACTGCAGCAGGTCCTTATAACTATACCAAATTCACCCCGTCGGGATCCTAAGGCTGAGGCTAAGTAGAGCCTGACCATACGGAGTCAATCAAGAAAATCCTGAGTAGATCGTGATCATATATCATGCGTGCATATATCATGCGTGCATATCTGGAAGTGAACATATCATACATGTATACTCAGGGTAAATAATCGCAATGTGAAAGTAAAGTAACGGGATACAAGTAATCATGTCAGAGTGTGAGATCAATGATCGAATGCAATATGGTATGCAACAAATCATGCGAAATTGAATCATCTTAAGTTACAAACCAATTCTAATCTAATTATCCGGTGTTTCTAACCGTGCATGATGATGTAGTTTTAAGTTATTCGATGCACCGTTGTCTAGTGTTGCATTGAATCGAGCGGTGCACGAAGTCTCTTAAACCAACACCCATGGGGAGGTGCTTAACATCCGGATAACGAACATGAATGATTCGCAGCCCTCGAGATCATTCACGCGTAATATCACATCCGTTGGGCAAGTCTAGGTGCTCTACATTCTATCATGAAGGTCATAAAGGTCTTATCTTTACACCTAGCCTTATTCTTCATGTGTGGTTACGGCTTAGCCGTGTGTGTGATACGGCTTAGCCGTGTGTGGTCTACGGCTTAGCCGTGGCTGAACCGTAGAAGGTCTGTCATTTGCTGACTCTCAGTTATTCCAGAAATTGCACCCTGTATTGTTCTACGGCTGGGCCACAGCTGAGCTACGGCTTAGCCGTAGGGCATTCCACGGCTTAGCCGTGCCCTAGCCGTAGAGGAAAACTGGGTTTTTCTCCTCTCTGGATTGTGAGCCGTAGGTGTTATACGGCTTAGCCGTACCTGCACGAATTCAGAAATCTGAAACATGTACAGAATGTCTGGAAATGCATCAGAAATGCAATCTATCAATGGGAATACACAAGTACTGAACCAATAAGTATCAAATGGGCTGTAAACACATGTTTTCCACACACATCAATGTGAGCTAGCCAAAATCAAAGCATACCAACATGGGTTCTCAATGTTATGGTTATACTTGCCTCAAATTTGGAAATCAAATGCACAATGGTAGCCCTTGGATCCAAACACAACCTAACACACAAACAAAACCACATGTATGCATGAGGGATGGAGAGAAATCAAAACACAGACACACCAAGCACGATGGAGACAAGAGGGAGAAGAGATGGAGAAAGGAGATGAGAGAGTGGAAAGGTTTCCAACTCACCTTTCATGCAAGAACCTCACAGTAGAGCTTGATCGATGGAGGTTGGAGAAGAGAATGCAAGGAAGCAAGGAAGTCTCCACGTGCACAGTGAGGGGAAAGAGAGAAAACGAGAGAAGGAAATGAGAGTGGGTCGATGGTGAAGCTTATATAATCAAATGGGTTGTCCAAATTTACAATGAAAGCCAAGTGAAAAGTGCTAATTTCAGTTTGAGTCAAACGCGGGTCCAATCGAATCACACGACCTCGGTTGCAAATGACGTAGTTACGAAAGTTAACGGGCTCAACGAAAGACACGTGTTGACCTCAAGATGATGCAAAAATGACCATGTCTAAGAAAAGCTAAAATTACGAAAAAGGGCTTGGTCTACTTAATCCAGGTCAAACTCAACCCAACTACCTATCCATGACCCGTAACGAAAACAAAACACAAACAAAACACAATTAACAACAAAAACAAGATTAACTAACCGCTAAACGGGGTCAAGCTGGGTCGGAGTGTTACAAAGAGGCTTAAGGTCATTGTAATTTTTTTTTTAAGAAGGGACACAGGTTTTTAAGATAGTAATTTGATTTCGGAGGGCACAGCTCCATCCCAGCGGGGGACACCCCTGAACCCCCTTTGTGAAGCGCATGTTTTAACAAAGTGGCAATCATGAAGACAAAGGATCTTATTTGACCATGATAGCTAAAACTTTTTTACTAGTTGTCCTTCCTTTTTTTTTTTTTTTTTGTACTGGGATGTTTATTATTATCATAACTTGCTAAATATGATATTAGACCTACTTAATAATATTTGGAATGGTGAAGTAGTAAAGATAGGGTAACTTAGATATCTTCATAATGTATTACTTCAAGATTCTAAACTAATATTAATTAGACTATTATAAAAGAGCCCTCATTGTTAAATAACTAAGTAGGAGAGTGAATCTTTTAGCTCCCACAATCTCCATCATTATTTTGTAGGAAAGGTAATTGATTTATTGGTTGACCTTGGAGTCTTCCTCCTCATCGGATGAACTAATTTTGAAATCTCCAGTGCAAACTCCCATATCAATGATTTATTCTAATTATTAGTATAAGTCACTTCTCCATCTGACAGGACCGATTATAGAATAATGGACCTTGAATTAAATGATGGTGTTCACTTAGTTATAAATAATAGTATGCTCTCCATCTGAGCCAATGCTATTATTTATAGGACCAAAGTCATGGCAATTGTTTAGTTTTACTTGGCACAGTTTGTTGCCTTGACAATTAAACTAATAGGTTATGTCCTATCTAAGCAAAATAAGTATGGTAGAAGTCCTCTCATCGCGGCATACTATGCATTGGTGTTTTAGATTGCTATTAATTGGCAGAAGGAGCCTTTTTCCTTTTACTTAAATCTAAAGTTTATTTGCCCATCATATTTTGTTGATTATGTAATTGTTATGATTTAAGATGGGTTCTTTCAATCCACTTGCTGTTATTCTCGAAGAACATAAACTCACTGACCTAATTACATTGATTGGAAAAGAAATTTGGATATTAAGCTAACTATTGAAAAGTACAAATATATGCTCACTGAGGTGTGCCTAGAGAAACCTGTGGATAGTTGTACCGATGAGGTGGTTGTCCAGGTATACAGAAAATGGATTAAGGCTGATGAGATGGCGTGATGTTACATGTTAGCATCTATGTCAAATGTTTTGCAACATCAGTATCAATCTTCTCCTACTGCCATGACATCATATACAATCTCAAAGAGATGTTTGGTGATCAGGATTGGGTGCTAGGCAGGTTGCTGTGAAAGAACTATTTAACACTAAGATGGCTGAAGGTACCTTTGTGAGGGACCATGTTCTGAAAATGATGGGACACCTCAATGAGCTAGAGGTCCTTGGAGCTGAAATTCATGGGGAGACCCAGATCGATATCATTCTCCAGTCCTTGACTAATTCCTTTAAGAATTTTTGCCTAAATTACAACATGAACAACTCAATTTTTCCCTGGCGAAATTACTCAAGGAACTTCAGGCTACTAAGGGCCTTTTAAAAAAGCCACCTAGTGTTCACGTTACTAAAAAAAGGTTCTATTTTTAAGCCATAAAGCAAGAAGAAACAGAAAAAGGGTCAGAATCATAATGCAGTTCCTTAAAGGGCCAACGAACCTCAAGGAGGAGTGAAAGAGTACAAGGGCAAGTTTTTTCATTGCAAGCAAGCAGGGTACTGGAAAAAACAATGTCTAACTTATCTCAACAAAGTAAACAAAAAAGGCAAATTTCATTCACTAGTTGTTCAATCATGTTCGGCGATTATATCTACCAGTACTTGGTGTGTAGATATGGGAGCCACTACTCATGTTTGCAATTCCTTGGAGAAGTTCCTGGAAACCAAACAGCTAAGTGATGGAGAGATTTATTTGCATATGGGTGATGCTACGAGAGTAGCAGCAGTTGCAGTAGGAGATGTTTCTCTAAGTTTTTTAATAGAGATAGGACTTTAATTTTAAAAGATTGTCTTTATGTTCCTTCCATTATGAGGAATTTAGTTTCTGTTTCCAAGTTGGTTAAAGATGGATATTTTGTTTATTTAATAAATTTGTGGTTGTTAAGTACAACAAGCGTTTTATATGTTCAGGTTCATTGGTGGATGATCTTTATATTGTTGATTCTATCTCTCCTAAACTACAACTGACTGAATCAAATAACAAATTACCCTACCATGTAAGAGAAATCAACTTTACAATTAAACCAAATGTATCTTTGGGATTTGTGCATGGGTCAAATTAATCTAAACTGGATTTCAAGAATGGTTACAAATGGACCATTAGATTTATTGGAAGCGAAGGCACTTCCAGTCTATGAATCTTATTTAAAAGGAAAATAACCAAGTGCCCTTTTTCAACAAAAGTCTATTAGGCCAAAGAACCATTGGAATTGGTTCACTCTGACTTGTGTGGACCTATGAATGTCTAGGCAAGAGGTGGCTTTGATTATTTTCACTTTCATTGATGACTACTCAAAGTATAGGTACATTTACTTAATGCACTATAAGTCTGAATACTTTGAGAAATTCAAGGAGTATAGGGTAGAAACGTAGAAGTGTCTAAGTAAGAGTATTAGGATGCTATGATTTGATCGTGGCGACGAGTACCTCTTTGGAGAATTTAGGAATTACTTAGCACAAGGGGGGATTACATCCCAATTGTTTGCTCCAGGTACACCTTAACAAAATGGTGTATCAAAAAGAAGGAATACGACTCTTATGGATATGGTGAGGTCAATGATGAGATATTCAGATTTGCCTAATTCATTTTGGGGGCATGCTTTAGAAATGGCTACATACATTCTAAACTTAGTTCCATCTAAATCAATACTTACTACATCTACAGAATTATGGACTGGGCGCAAACCCAGTTTAAAGCATGTTCGGATTTGGAGTAGTCCAGTAAGCATGCTGAAAAGGAATAAAAATAAGTTGGAACCAAGAACGGAAGTTTGTATTTTCATTGGATATCCCATAAGAACAAAAGTTGGTTTGTTTTATAATCCTATAGAATGGAAGGTCATCGTTAGTGCCAATGCCCAGTTCTTAAAAAAGGGTTATGTACTGAATAATAAACCCAAAAGTAGAATTGTTCTAGAGGGATTGAGAGGAACGAGACCTACCCAAGATTTTCCATTACCAGTAGCACAGGAAAAGACATCACAATATGGAAAATTTGGCGTTCCATTTCCTCGTCATAGTGGGAGGATTGGAGAGTCTCAAGCTAATGATACTCTAGGTGATCCCACCAATAAGCTAGGTGATGAACTAGATCAACATGTAGATGATGGTACACCAGAATTAGTTTTAGCATAGCGTGACATTACTCATACACAAACATAGGATGTGTCTCGTCGTAGTGGGAGGGTTGTTCATCAACCCTAACGGTATATATTCTTTGGAGAGTCATTCAACAGAGCCCCTGATGAGTTGATATCAAACCCTATAACTATAATGAAGCACTCCAAAACAAAGATGCAGAACTATGGCAAAAAGCTATTAAATCAAAAATGGATTTTATGTACTTTAATCAAGTCTGGGATCTTGTAAAACCACTAAAGGGGATAAAACCTATTGGTTATAAGTGGGTTTTGTAAGAAGAAAAGAAGGGTGGATGGAAAGGTTGAAACCTTCAAAGCTAGGTTGTTGAGACAAGTTTGACTCTAAAAGAAGGAATTGATTATGAGGAGACCTTCTCGCCAGTAGCTATGCTGAAATCCATCCGGATTCTTTTATCCATTGCGGTTCATTGCAATTATGACATTTGGCAAACGGATGTCGAGACAGCTTTCATTAATGAAAATCTTGACAAATGTATCTATATTATGTAACCAGATGGATTCGTAGCTTCTAGATCATGGAAAATTCATTTTGATCAAGCAATTAAATCTTATAGTTTCAAGCAGAACCCTGATGAATCATGTGTGTATAAGAGATGCAATTGCAGTGTGGCGGTTTTCTTAATACTTTATGTAGATAACATCCTACTCAATAAAAATGATGTCAGGGTGTTGTCTTCGGTTAAAGTATGGTTGAGCAGTTAGTTCGATATAAAGGACTTAGGAGAAGCCAGTCAAATTCTAGGGATCAAGCTCCTATGAGATCAGAAACAAAGAATGTTAGGCTTATTTTAAGCGGTTTATATTGATGAAATCCTTGCCCATTTTAGCGTGCAAGATTCCAAGAAAGAATTTCTTCCTTTTAAACATGGAATTATTTTATCTAAGGATCAGTGTCTTAAGACACCTGATGAGATAGAAAAGATGAAGAAAGTACCTTATGCTTCGGTGGTCGGAAGCCTCATTTATGCAATGCTATGTTCTAGACTTGATATTTGTTTTGTCATTGACATAGTTAGTAGATATCAGTCTAATCTAGGGAGAGAACATTGGACTGCAGTAAAGTATATACTTAAGCACCTTAAGAGGATTAGAAATTTTATGCTGATTTACCAAGCTAAGAGTTTAATACCCATTAGGTACACAAACTCGGACTTCCAATCAGATAATGATGCCAGAAAGTTGACCTCAGGATTTGTATTTTCGTTGGGAGGTGGAGCCATAAGTTGGAGGAGTATTAACCAATCATGTACTGCTGACACTACCATGGAAGTTGAATATGTGGCAGCTTCTGAAATAACCAAGGAGGTAGTTTAACTCAAAAACTTCTTAGTGGATCTAGAAGTGGTACCTTTGCTAACATCACTTATAATACCTTATTTTCATAATACCAGTGTGGTTGCACATGCAAAGGAACATCTAGCATAAGTATCATGTCAGATGAGAAATCGTACAAAGGGTTGATATAATTATAACCAAGGTTTCATCGACGGACAACCTGGCGGATTCTTTTACAAAGAGCTTACCAGCAAAGACCTTTGATAGCCATGTAGATGTAATGGGGTTGAAATACATGTTAGCATGATTTTGAGTCTAAGTGGGAGCTTATTGGAAATTTATACTAAAAGCATACTTTTATGTATTTTTCTTTGACTGATTTATTTATTAGTAAAGTTTATCTTTTCATCTTAAAGAGAATTTATATGAGTAAATAATTGCATCGTTATTTGTTATACATGTGTGTGCTTTTATTCTATAAAGTAAACAAGTTGGTGTGCAAAGTTTAGTTTACACATAGAAGACTGATTTATTGGTTCTTATAGAATATAAGTTATTGTTATTCACAATCTAAATGGAGTTGGACACACCATCGGTACCATTGTAGTATGATGTTTTAGCAGACTTGTCTTAGTTACAGGAAATAGTATAGTTTTGACTTGTTATGCTAGAACGCGTTACGTGTATTGAACAGAACCAACCAATTTTGGGTTTATTATCTTTATACTCACTATATACGAGGATTAACATCCAAATGGTTGTCATGGGTGCTTGTACTTTTAATCCTAATATTAATAATAGACACATACACTCAGTATTTTGCATTTTGATGTACAAATGAGTGTGAAATCTTTTGGGTCAATAATCTCAATAAATTGGATGACTGCACTATGTGTATGGTAGATATTAGTATATTGACAGAATTTACGTCCCATAATAGGGATTGATGATATCCCCATGGTGAAATTTTTAAGTTTTTATCATGTCAAACCCTGCATGTGAACTTTGTATCTGACATATCAAATAAGTTAAGTGTAAGGTCTCAAAGAATTATAAAAATATTGATTAAATATAGATATTAATAATTATTTAATCGATGGATATCTGAAATCTTAATGTGGGGAGATTAATAAGCATTTAATAAAAAGAAAATCGAAATATAATTTTGAGAATAAGGATAGGAGTACAATTATAATTCTCAAGTAGACTGAATTATAATTTATAGAACTAGGATTCTAATTTGAGTTGAATTAGGGCTTCCTATTTCCATAAAAAGCATATTCCTTGTTTCCTTTTTAAGGTCCTTATTGCATCCTATAGATATACACTATTGCTCTCTAGGAAATACATGAAAGAGAAATCTCATTTTTTAGACCAAAGAGATTTTGCAGAAAAGGCCCACACCTTGATACGAGTTTGGCCATAAAAGAAAACAGTAGAAAGTTTTGAGATTTTCGAGCTACTATAGGACCAAGATCAGATCAAATAGATCTTAAAGGTATGGTTCTTGAATCATTGTCTAAAGTTATTTCCATAGTAATTTGTATGCAATATCTAGGGAACCTGGCTGGTGCCTCCCAACAGTTTGGTCAATACCTACACCATGACTGATCTACACCAACAATTGCATAATTTCAGCAATTATGTCACCTCTCGCACCTCTATGACAAACATTGAAGTTCCAACTCATACAAGGAATGCAGTGGAACCACCAATTGACAAAGTCAAAGAAGGTGGTCGAGAGGTTGGCTTATTAGATTAAGAAAAGAGTTGGTTATTCAGCTTAAGACCTACGAACTTGGTGTATAGGAAGAATTCATACATTAACATTCAACCTTATAGACCCGCCAGTTTTTACAAGTAATTTGACTTCCATCAAGCTGTTGTAGGAGCACCTAGCCATATCCGAGGCACACTTGGCTCTTTGGAAGATGCTAGAAATGCTTGGGAATTCTATCATACACTTGTCACTATGCCCGTTTCGACTATCCTCGTTTTCCACAAACTAGATACACAAGTGGCTTTACACAATGGTATGCGAAAAGCACGACTGCTATTATAGAGATGTATGTAAGTAACCCTCTCTTCAAATGGCGTGTTTCATCTATTCCCAAGAAGGGAGACAAGATGGAGAAGGAACACTTTGTCCAGGCCAACTTTGAGAATTGGTTATATGATGAAAGTGAGTGGCGAATTGGCTTAGTGATCGGATTTGATATCTGCAAAGCTCACTACTCCTTGAATGGTGAAGAAGATGAGGAATATTTGCCTCCTCCCAATGTGACTGTAGCAAGGATCAGCAACCTATCAATGAAAACCTTTAGGAGAGGGAGAGTCTTGTTGAGGCCTCGTGAGCTGGTATAGCTATGCTGGACTTCAGCTCTGTTTCACATTCTACTAGAACCAAGCTTTTGGTCAGCAAGTAGACAAGAAAATTACAAAAGGAGCAAGCCATCATGCGTGTAACCACAAAGGTAGACTTTGCTCATAAAAATTTCCCAGAGACTATTGCTGCTGCTTCATTGCTAACGAAGGCTCATACAATTCCAAGTCCAGCAAAGGCAGTACAGGCGACAGAGGCAACTACCACATCAAGGCCACCAGTTACATTGTTGACAAAAACTCCAGCGGGTCCAGCTCCTCGTAGGAAACTTCGTGTGATATGTCCAAAAATGTAACTAGAGGTCCTAGTAGCAAAGGATTTCTTCAAAAAAGAGGAAACCTGAAAGCCATAGAACTCGTCGTTCCCAAAAACTAAAAGCTAGTAAATATCTCTGCAATTCTTTATATAACATCATCATTTGCTCTCTTTTTTCTTTTGTTTTAAAGTTTTTGCTTTGTCTTGTAGCCTCATCAACAAAAACTTCGGCCATTGGAGAGGTCTCGTAAAAGGTGGTTGAAATTGTGGAAAAATATGCCTTCGACGATGCCGACGAGAGGGGAAGTTGTTTTGACACCCCCCACTACTGAAGAACGAACCAATAGTGATATCAATATCGAGTTTGATTTTGAGAAAGACATGTTTGACTAGGCAATGACGCCGAGTCTAGGAGAAAAACTGCAATGGATATGCCAGCAGAGCCCATTGCCATGAAAAAGTCTAGCAATGATGTGCATGTTGCTACTACCATTGATACAATAACTGGAGCGATGTACCCATGGAGCCAATTTGGTACAAGTTAGCAATGGCAAAGTACAGATTGGTACTGCTACTACTTCTCAAAGAGATGTTCTCCCTCAGACTAAACAGCAAGAGGTTCCACCAAAAGCCTCTGAGGGACCAATGGCCAATGTCTCGATGGAAGAAGGAGAAATTCCCGATGATTTTGAGGGAATTACTACAGAATCCAACTCCTGAGGATAAGTTTTGATTTGAATATTTTGAGGTTGAAATTTTTACTCCAACATTGTAATTTGATCTCCCTTTTTTTAGTTCCTTCTTACGTACCAAGTGAACAAGAACGCTCCTATTGCACCTTCCACATCATTGAGAAATCCTTTTGGGTTGCCAATTGAAGAACCGAAAAGGAAAGAGGATCTCGAAGCTCCAATCAATTTGGACAACATTTCTATCCATAGTAGATACTTCAAGGCATCTATAACCAGTACCTTGAAGAGTGACTTGTGAAAGATAATGCAAGATCTTTCCTATGTGGATTCACCAACCAAAAGCTCAATAACAATCCAAAGTTATTATTAGCAATCATTCTACCGCCCATCTGCACTAAACCCGCAGTAGTGCCAGGTGTGATTATGTTGGTGACTCTTGATTCAAAGTCAGGATCACATGCAAGCAAATCTCCTATGGCTTCTGATGTGCCAAGGGCTGATGAAGTGCCAAGGACCGATGCAGCTTTAGATGCTCAAATAGAGCCAAGCACCAAACCTGTTGGCATAATGGAAAAGGAAGTTGATGCTAAGATGGTCCCAGCTGAGGAGGTTGCTGTGGCAAAGCTGACCATAGCGAAGACTGGCCCTCCTACTCAGAGGAAGCTAGTTCTTGAATATGAAGTTGCGAATCTTATGGAAGATGATGTTCTTGCTACACTTATCACCCGCAGTTTCACACCACCCAGAGCTATGATGCCTTCAAGAGTACATTTTAGGGCTTAGTAATTAACTCTTACAAAAAGTTCAGAAGGTCCAGCTGCGCCAAAGATATCAAAAGAAGCTTCAGCTGCTAAGGATGGAGGTTTCTAGAAACTATTAGTGAACATTACAGTAACACCACATGCAACCCGGGATCCGTTCACTACTTTGTCTTCACAAGGCTCACATGAATCACCCTTTGTCCCTGAAAAAGGATTAACTATCCATGGAGTGAATGTACGAATGTCGAAAAGGGAGAAAATGACCGTTTTGGTTTACAGACTCAATCAAATTCATAAGAGCGTGAGTCGAGCCCCTCCACACGTCGAGTTAAATTTATTTGGCAATGCCTGCAGACCCAATTTTGCTATCAAGGGAGCCATGAGGATGATGCTTTGCAGTATCTTAGATGCAGTTTCACAAGAGGATCTTACAACGAGAAGGTGTTGACTTGTAAAGCTTCGGTTAAGATACTGGTATGATGTACTCCTGAGGCTGATTTAGGCAATCTCCAAGATGCTTTTGTGGTCTTTTTTAGTAAACTTAAAGAAAAAGTTAACTAGGATAGTAGTGTGGACTATGCCAGGGCTTTCTAAGATGAGGTTTTGATGCAAAGAGTCCAGTTAGTGACTAAAATTGAAAGTATTACAGAAGCAGCCAAAGTGGTAGATGAAGCAAATGTCCAACTAGCACAAGAAATAGATATGCACCAGGAAAAGTATGATTGCTTCCAACAATAGGCAACCTTATTGTAGCAACAGCTTTTTGACTTAGAGGACAATGTTCCGAAGCTTCAAAGTACCTTAGATAGTTTGAGGAAGTCTAGTTCAAAGAATCAAGCCCACAAAGATAGCATTCTCACCAAAATTGAGATGAAACAGATAGCCTTGAACGATTTTGTGTAATCCTTAGAGAGCGAGATGAACATCAACCTAGACGAGATTAACATCGATGCTACTGTTCTGACTTATGCAAGCCACAAATGGTGCATCCTCAAAGAAGAAATCATCAATGCGAGGAGACGACTTAAGAAGTGTAACAACCCGCCCCGCACCATCGAGGTATTGTCCGCTTTGGACTTCCCAGGAGGTCACCCATCCTGAAATTGCTCTGACTTGAGCACGCTTAACTTTATAGTTTTTGTGGAAGTCCTCACGGTTTTGTCCCCAAAAGGCGCCTCCACAGGTAGACCCTGTGCGAGGTATTGTTCCACCTAACTGGACTATCAGAGTACGCAGCGGGGATTTTGTCCCTGGGGGGGACTCGAACCTGGACAAGGCCGTACGGCTTCGCCGCTCCTGCTCCTTGCCAGTGAGCCACGCCAAGGCGCCTCGACAGTTTAGGACGGATTATTACTTATATTCTTTCATTCACATGTACTTTTTGGGACTGGGTCGTTACAGGCCCACCAGCTTCCGCCGGATATGTCCCCATATCCACATATCTAGCACAATGTCGGACCGAAGACGGCCTCATAAGCGATGTGGGACTTCGTTCCTCCTCCTTCGTTCCCCCCCCTATTTGTGGAGGGCAGGATTCGAGAGGGAAGCAGGATTCGAGCGGTCCCCAAGGGGTCCGGCCTAACGGCCTCACCCTCCACCACTCAGAGGAGAGCCATCCCCTGCTCTGATACCATCTGTAACAACCCGCCCCGCACCATCGAGGTATTGTCCGCTTTGGACTTCCCAGGAGGTCACCCATCCTGAAATTGCTCTGACTTGAGCACGCTTAACTTTATAGTTTTTATGGAAGTCCTCACGGTTTTGTCCCCAAAAGGCGCCTCCACAGGTAGACCCTGTGCGAGGTATTGTTCCACCTAACTGGACTATCAGAGTACGCAGCGGGGATTTTGTCCCTGGGGGGACTCGAACCTGGACAAGGCCGTACGGCTTCGCCGCTCCTGCTCCTTGCCAGTGAGCCACGCCAAGGCGCCTCGACAGTTTAGGACGGATTATTACTTATATTCTTTCATTCACATGTACTTTTTGGGACTGGGCGGAATTTGGGGATTTGAGTGGGCCCCCAGGGCGTGGATACGTAATCCCGTAGAAATCCGTGCCCTAAAGAATTTTGCACGAATTCCTACAAGGGAGATTCCACAGGAACGTGTGAGGTAAGCTGACACACGTACAACATAAACTATCATAATCGAGAACCTGTGAAATACTCAATAATCATCAAGAGCACATAAAGTTCATAGTCTATTAAAGCATAATTACATACAATAGTGTTATAGTCCTTAAAAATACGTTCCCAAAATCAGTCCTTAAGGTGATACACAAGTCTTCAACATAATATTCCCCGAAGAGACGCTCTCCGTAGGATGGCTAGTAGTAAACGTCGCCATCCATCCATTCACCTACACCCCGAGGTACCGTTGGGGTATCTTCCGGGGCCGCGTCAGTATTCGTGTCGGGAGCGGGTGCTGAATCTGCAATACCGAGGGTAACACTGTTAACACGACGGTTAAGCAAGTACTAAGCATAGGAATTAATATAACAAAAATACATTAGCAAGAACAATCACTAAACATGATGCATGAGTGAAACTTAATGTTATACATACTGATTGGCAACCACGATGCTCTATTCTCCCAAAAGGGAGCATACATAACGTATGGGTCGCTAGGGGATCAAGCTAGCTTCCCGAGGAGCGTCGACAACCCCTCCGTAAACCTACTGCAGTGGTGACATATAATACCCAAAAAGGGCAAAAGCCAAGTGGTGCCGACTCGGAGTCAATCATACAAATCATAACATATATAAGGAATAGATAACCATGAAACAACGAAAACGAAACACATGCAGATAGGCTACCAGGCCCGAGCCTCCGCTACACCCTTGGCTAGCAAGCACACACTCAATAGAAGCTCTGGCTTGTCAGACACGCACTCATTAGAAGCTCAGGTCTGAATTGCCTCGGGGCTTGTTAGAGGAAGTGAATGCGATAACAGTCATGTCAAAGGTAGTGTTATGTATCAATATGATATGATTGCATTTAGATGAAGCAGTCTCCTAATTCCCCAAGGACATTCAGTACGAGGTACACATGAGATGTTCGGTGTCGCTGTGTTACCGCGTCCGGGTATTACATTGTGTATACGGAACACCCTTCTCATGCCAACATCCATGACTTACCATTGGGGAATCCTTCATTCATTCCAACGTATAATTACCAATGGCCAAAGGGGGAGGTATGGAGGGTACCATGACTAAAGCCCTACGACATCATCGAGACTCCTAACATCTTACGTTCACTGGGTTCTTACGGCTTAGCCGTATACAGGGTTACGGCTTAGCCGAGAGGGGGTCACAGTCATCCGGATTTTTCCGTGGGGTTACGGTTCAACCGTATATTGGCCTACGGCTTAGCCGTGCTAAGCCTACGGCTGGGTCACGGGGAGGTTACGGCTTAGCCGTAGGGTATTTCACGGTGCAGCCGTATGCAGGCCGTAGAAGGAACTGGTTCTGTGAGCTCTCTGGAAAGTTCGCCGTAGAAAGACCTACGGCTAGGCTACGGGCTGGGTACGGCTTAGCCGTAGTGGATTTCACGGCTTAGCCGTAAGTGAGCCGTAGTACAAAACCTCATTTTACTGCTCTCTGGACATTGAGCCGTAAGAGCTCACGGCTTAGCCGTATCTTCGCCGTAAGCTTCAGAAAATCTCAAGACAGTTCTGTAGCGCACTTTTCTGTACGAGCTCACTACAGCACTAGCTTATACGGGAATTCTGAAGCTCAACTGAAGTACTCCTGAGAGTGAGAGTATCCCATCTCCATATCTTCATTCCTACTTGATTCACACCTCATTTGTATCAATTAAAACAATAGCATTGAAGTGGCTGGGAATTGGAAATGCAAGAACTAACTCAAATCATCCACATTCAACCATGCATGCAGTACCTATAACTTAATACTTGCCTTGTTACCGTGTTAAGGCCTTCCTAGATCCTTCTTGCTGTATGCTCAGAGGAAGCTCCCAGTACTGTAATGGGTTCTCTAATGGGTTCTCTACACATAGGCCCAAAATGTGGAAGAATCCACATGCATGTCAATAACGAAGTCCCTATGATCCTAACAAACCCAAGAAGACGAAATGGAACCTATTCCTTACCTTGTATTGCTGTAACTTGGAGGAGAAATCACTTTACACTAGAATGTAATGGAACATGGTCAATGGGGAAGAAGAACGTGGGTGGATGCCATCCCTTGTGCATGCACACCCTCAAAGGCCCACCATGCTTGATTGAAGTCAAGGTGAGAAGAAGACACCCAGCAGACCAGATTCCAGCCAAGAAAAAGAGAGAGGAAGAAGGAGAGTGCACGTTAGTTTCCCCTTTTTAAAGATGTTTTTCCTGAAGTTGCACACTAGCCCACTTGTTTCTAGAATTTTCAGTTTAGTCCGGAAGGGCTCCAATTGGCTTAAGATGAGTCCGGATCAACTCGGGCTCATCACAAAAGATGATCTACGCGATGAATCACACGTAAGGAGATGGACGGGTTAACCTAGAGGCATAAGAAAAATTTACTAAAATGCCCTTAACTACCTAGGTGGGGTCCAAACCCAATAATTCACACTGAATTAACCCTCAACAAGTCTTAATCAATGTAAAACAAGATTAATTAACGTAACTAAGATTAGTGGGGGTTCGGGTCCTTACATCCTCCCCCACTTAAGATCATTCGGTCCTCCGAATGCACGTACCTTAGGTAGTAGCTCTGGATATTTAGCCCGGATTTGATCTTCAAGTTCCCAAGTGGCCTCTTCCTGTCCATGGTGATTCCATAACACCTTGACCCATTTGATCGTTCGTGTACGCAGCACCTGTTCCTTAGTGTCAACGATACGAAGGGGTCTCTCTTCGTAGCTCACATTAGGCCGTACCTGTACATCATCCAACTCAAGAACATGTGACGGATCTGGGAGGTATTTCCGGAGCATTGACACATGGAACACATTATGGACTCCTGCAAGCGAGGGTGGCAACTCTAACCGATAAGCTAAGTCTCCCACTCTACTCTGTATCTCAAAAGGCCCGACGAACCGAGGAGCAAGCTTACCCTTCTGGCCAAACCTGATAGTACCCTTCATTGGGGAAACTTTTAGGAAAACTCTGTCCCCCACTTGGAACTCGAGGGGCCGGCGGCGGTTATCTGCATAACTCTTCTGGCGCGATCGTGCAGTTCTCAGTCTATCTTGTACTTTTTGTACTTTCTCTGCTGTATCCGCTACCAGAGTGGGTCCATGGAAACTCCTAACCCCAACTTCTTCCCAGCAAACTGGCGTACGGCACCTTCGTCCGTACAAGGCTTCAAATGGGGCCATACCGATGCTCGCGTGAAAGCTGTTATTATATGCAAACTCGCACAAGGAGAGGTGCTCATCCCACTCCTTTCCGAAATCCATTACGCTAGCTCGTAGCATATCTTCCAGGGTCTGTATCGTTCGTTCCGATTGCCCATCTGTTTGAGGATGGTAAGCCGTGCTAAAACTGAGTTTGGTGCCTAAAGACGTCTGGAAAGACTGCCAAAAAGAGGACACGAACCTACTATCTCGGTCGGATACAATTGAGACCGGGGTACCATGTAGCCGTACAACCTCATCAATGAAGATCTTGGCCATTTCCTGAAATTTCATCCCTTTCTTGATGGGAATAAAGTGGGCTGATTTTGTTAGTCGGTCGACAATCACCCACACTACATCATGGTGTCTACTTGTTCGAGGTAGTCCGGAAACAAAATCCATCGTCAAATTCTCCCATTTCCATTTAGGGATCTGTAGAGGGTGTAACAAACCGGGAGGCTTCCTGTGCTCAGCCTTCACTCGTTGGCAGGTAAGGCATTTGACCACAAAGCCCGCTATGTCCCTCTTCATGTTATTCCACCAAAACCTGCCATGTAGATTCCGGTACATTTTTGTACTCCCTGGGTGCATGGAATACCGAGCATGGTGTGCTTCAGTCATAATTGCCCTCTTTAGGTTATGATTTTGAACTCCTGGAACACAAAGCCGATCTCGGAAGTACAACACACCATCTACAATCCTGAAGTCCGGTTTCTCAGAAATATGATCACGAATCTTGACAAGCTCCGGGTCTTCAAACTGTCTCTCCTTGATCTGCTGAATCAAGGTGGGTTCGAAGACTGACATAGCCACTAACATGACCTTATCATCTACGAATTCAACTTCCGCGTCCAGATCTCGGAATTCCTCCACTAGGGACCATTCACCACACAAGGCTGCCAACTCGGTGGTGGATTTCCTGCTTAAAGCATCAGCTACTACATTCCCTTTTCCAGGGAAGTATCTAATCGGAAAGTCATAATCCTTTATGAATTCCAACCACCTGCGCTGTCTCATGTTAAGATCATGCTGCGAAAACAGATACTGGAGACTACGGTGATCACTATGGACTTCAAATTTCTCTCCATATAAGTAATGTCTCCACATCTTCAGCGCGAAGATTACTGCAGCCAATTCCAAGTCATGTACGGCATAGTTTTTCTCATGTTCCTTCAATTGGCGAGATCCGTATGCTATTACTTTTCCATTCTGCATGAGTACACACCCTAGCCCAATCCCTGAAGCATCTGTATAGATAACAAATCCGCCACTCCCTTCTGGCAGGGATAAGATCGGGGCTGAGGTTAACTTCTCCTTAAGCAGTTGGAAACTCGACTCACACTCAGCGGACCACACAAATGGTTCGTTCTTTCGTGTCAACTTAGTCAAAGGGGCGACTATTTTGGAAAAGTCCTTCACGAACCTTCTATAATAACCGGCCAAGCCAACAAAACTTCTAATTTCTGCAACGGTTTTGGGACTCTGCCAAGTAGTTATAGCCTCAATCTTAGCCGGATCTACTGCCAGCCCATCCTTAGAAATTATATGCCCTAAAAAGGCAACTTGTTCCAGCCAAAATTCACATTTGTCCAGTTTGGCATACAGTCGGTGGTCCCTTAGCAATTGTAGAGAGGTCCTCAGATGCTCCGCATGCTCGCCTTTGGTCTTGGAGTACACCAAAACATCATCGATGAAAATTACTACGAACTGATCAAGATAGGATGAGAAGATCTTGTTCATTAAGGCCATAAACACTGCGGGGGCATTTGTCAATCCAAAAGGCATAACCAAGAATTCGTAATGCCCATATCTCGTCCTGAAAGCTGTCTTTGATGCATCTTGGTCCCTAACTCGCAGTTGATGATATCCAGACCTAAGATCGATCTTCGAAAAATGTGTTGCGCCCTGTAGCTGATCAAACAATTCATCAATTCTAGGCAGTGGATATTTATTTTTAATTGTCACCTGATTCAACTGCCGGTAATCAATACACATTCTAAGGGTGCCATCCTTCTTCTTCACAAATAAAACTGGGGCTCCCCAAGGAGATGTGCTAGGGCGAATAAACCCTTTATCCAATAATTCTTGTAACTGCAGTTTCAGTTCACGTAGCTCTGCCGGGGCCATTCTATATGGGGCCTTAGATATGGGAGCGGTACCGGCTACCAGCTCTATAGTAAAATCCACTTCTCTGATTGGTGGAAGGCCGGGTACTTCATCCGGGAATACGTCCGAAAATTCGCAAACCACAGGTATTTCTTCTAACTTCTTAGGTGATTTCTTTTCCACGATGAAGGCAATATAGCCCTCACAACCACTATGTATCAATCGTTCCGCTCGAAGTGCTGAAATCAATCTGGTGTTCGAACTCTTCTTGTCACCTTGGAACACCGCACTTGGACCATCTTCACTCACCCTTACGGTGACGGTCTTACGGTAGCAATCCAAACAGGCCATATATTTGGTCAGCCAGTCCATGCCTAGGATTACATCGAAGTCGTGCATGGGTAGCACAATAAGTTCCGCTGGGAGAAGAACTTCTCCGACGAGAACTCGACAACCAGGGTAGTAGTCATCACAGGTTACCCGTTTACCAACCGGAGTGATAACGCTCAGCACATATGGCAACTGTGCTGGCGATTCCTGTATCCTACTAGAGAACCGAGGTGAGATGAAGGAGTGTGAAGATCCCGAATCAAACAACACTTTAGCTTCAATACCACAAACAGAAACCTTACCTACAACCGCATGTTCTGCCGCTTCTGCCTCTTCTTGTGTCAATGCATAAGCGCGGCCTTGCCTTTGGGGTCGGTGTTGCTGTCCTTGTCTCTGTTGTCCCTGGCCTTGTCGTGTCTGCCCTTGGCCTTGTCGTGTCTGCCCTTGGCCTTGTCTCACTTGCTGTTGCTGTCGGTTAGGCGCAGGAGGGGGCTGCTGATACTGCTGCTGTTGATAGCCTTGGCTAAATTCCTTCCTTCTCGGGCACTCGGACAAGCGATGGTCCAGGGAGCCACAGCCAAAACAGGCTCCCATAGCCCTCCAACATTTACTAGTCTCGTGGCCCTTCCCACATGCACCACAAACTGGTCGGGACGTGCTGCCAGCAACTCCCTTCTGTTTCTTAGAGTACTGCTGACCTTTCCCCGAAGGTGGAGCACTCTTCTTAGACTCCCCCAAGAATAGGCTCTTCTCAATTTCTTCCGCTGCATAAGCCCTGGCCACTGCATCGTCATATTGAACGGGACGCTGAAAGGCAGTGGCATGTCCCTTGATAGCAGGCCTTAACCCTTCCAGAAATCTTTCCACCCTCTTTTCCTCAGTATCAATTAAGTCTAGAGCAAACCGAGAAAGCTGACTGAATACATGCACGTATTCTGCAACGGTCATGAGGTTCTGCTGCAGGGAAAGGAACTCTGCCTTCTTTTTGCGAGTAACGTGGTCAGGGATGAACTTCTTCCGAAACTGCCTCTTAAAGGCTTCCCAAACAGTAGCGTCCGGCATAGTCCTCATGTGGTCCCGGATACTCTTCCACCATGTATCCGCGACGTCTCTAAACATGGATGCTGCGAGGACCACTTGCTGTCTAGATGTGCAAGTCAAGGTATCGAAAACATTTTCCGTGTGGACAAACCATTCATCTGCTTGTAACGGATCCTCATGTCCAGTAAACTCTGTTGCTCCCCTTTTTCGAAACTTCTCATACAAGGAGTTGGGATCTCCTGGCTGATCCTGTCGGTTCAACATGGCGGCCATCTGCAACTGCATGGCGGCCTGATTGGCGTTACTAGCCGCCAATTGATGCATTAACATCATAAACCGCTCCTCTGTATTGTAGGTGGGTTGAGGAGGAGGTTGTGGCGGAGGATCTGCGCCGTCCAACTCAATATTATTACGGTTATTATCACCGGAGCTGTTGTTCGTACCGGATCCAGACGCCATGGTTCTGCAGTCACAATGGTCATTAATCATATATGTTTAAATAGATGCACATACATACATACTACAGTCATACCATAATTATCATTATAATAGAAACCCACTTAAACGGATCTATCGGAACCTCACCACGCTTCCTAATGTTGCTAAGTCTTTTAAGTGACTTCTTGGAACTGCTTTGATACCATTACTTACGTATGTCACGCCCCAATCCCGGGAATTTGGGGATTTGAGTGGGCCCCCAGGGCGTGGATACGTAATCCCGTAGAAATCCGTGCCCTAAAGAATTTTGCACGAATTCCTACAAGGGAGATTCCACAGGAACGTGTGAGGTAAGCTGACACACGTACAACATAAACTATCATAATCGAGAACCTGTGAAATACTCAATAATCATCAAGAGCACATAAAGTTCATAGTCTATTAAAGCATAATTACATACAATAGTGTTATAGTCCTTAAAAATACGTTCCCAAAATCAGTCCTTAAGGTGATACACAAGTCTTCAACATAATATTCCCCGAAGAGACGCTCTCCGTAGGATGGCTAGTAGTAAACGTCGCCATCCATCCATTCACCTACACCCCGAGGTACCGTTGGGGTATCTTCCGGGGCCGCGTCAGTATTCGTGTCGGGAGCGGGTGCTGAATCTGCAATACCGAGGGTAACACTGTTAACACGACGGTTAAGCAAGTACTAAGCATAGGAATTAATATAACAAAAATACATTAGCAAGAACAATCACTAAACATGATGCATGAGTGAAACTTAATGTTATACATACTGATTGGCAACCACGATGCTCTATTCTCCCAAAAGGGAGCATACATAACGTATGGGTCGCTAGGGGATCAAGCTAGCTTCCCGAGGAGCGTCGACAACCCCTCCGTAAACCTACTGCAGTGGTGACATATAATACCCAAAAAGGGCAAAAGCCAAGTGGTGCCGACTCGGAGTCAATCATACAAATCATAACATATATAAGGAATAGATAACCATGAAACAACGAAAACGAAACACATGCAGATAGGCTACCAGGCCCGAGCCTCCGCTACACCCTTGGCTAGCAAGCACACACTCAATAGAAGCTCTGGCTTGTCAGACACGCACTCATTAGAAGCTCAGGTCTGAATTGCCTCGGGGCTTGTTAGAGGAAGTGAATGCGATAACAGTCATGTCAAAGGTAGTGTTATGTATCAATATGATATGATTGCATTTAGATGAAGCAGTCTCCTAATTCCCCAAGGACATTCAGTACGAGGTACACATGAGATGTTCGGTGTCGCTGTGTTACCGCGTCCGGGTATTACATTGTGTATACGGAACACCCTTCTCATGCCAACATCCATGACTTACCATTGGGGAATCCTTCATTCATTCCAACGTATAATTACCAATGGCCAAAGGGGGAGGTATGGAGGGTACCATGACTAAAGCCCTACGACATCATCGAGACTCCTAACATCTTACGTTCACTGGGTTCTTACGGCTTAGCCGTATACAGGGTTACGGCTTAGCCGAGAGGGGGTCACAGTCATCCGGATTTTTCCGTGGGGTTACGGTTCAACCGTATATTGGCCTACGGCTTAGCCGTGCTAAGCCTACGGCTGGGTCACGGGGAGGTTACGGCTTAGCCGTAGGGTATTTCACGGTGCAGCCGTATGCAGGCCGTAGAAGGAACTGGTTCTGTGAGCTCTCTGGAAAGTTCGCCGTAGAAAGACCTACGGCTAGGCTACGGGCTGGGTACGGCTTAGCCGTAGTGGATTTCACGGCTTAGCCGTAAGTGAGCCGTAGTACAAAACCTCATTTTACTGCTCTCTGGACATTGAGCCGTAAGAGCTCACGGCTTAGCCGTATCTTCGCCGTAAGCTTCAGAAAATCTCAAGACAGTTCTGTAGCGCACTTTTCTGTACGAGCTCACTACAGCACTAGCTTATACGGGAATTCTGAAGCTCAACTGAAGTACTCCTGAGAGTGAGAGTATCCCATCTCCATATCTTCATTCCTACTTGATTCACACCTCATTTGTATCAATTAAAACAATAGCATTGAAGTGGCTGGGAATTGGAAATGCAAGAACTAACTCAAATCATCCACATTCAACCATGCATGCAGTACCTATAACTTAATACTTGCCTTGTTACCGTGTTAAGGCCTTCCTAGATCCTTCTTGCTGTATGCTCAGAGGAAGCTCCCAGTACTGTAATGGGTTCTCTAATGGGTTCTCTACACATAGGCCCAAAATGTGGAAGAATCCACATGCATGTCAATAACGAAGTCCCTATGATCCTAACAAACCCAAGAAGACGAAATGGAACCTATTCCTTACCTTGTATTGCTGTAACTTGGAGGAGAAATCACTTTACACTAGAATGTAATGGAACATGGTCAATGGGGAAGAAGAACGTGGGTGGATGCCATCCCTTGTGCATGCACACCCTCAAAGGCCCACCATGCTTGATTGAAGTCAAGGTGAGAAGAAGACACCCAGCAGACCAGATTCCAGCCAAGAAAAAGAGAGAGGAAGAAGGAGAGTGCACGTTAGTTTCCCCTTTTTAAAGATGTTTTTCCTGAAGTTGCACACTAGCCCACTTGTTTCTAGAATTTTCAGTTTAGTCCGGAAGGGCTCCAATTGGCTTAAGATGAGTCCGGATCAACTCGGGCTCATCACAAAAGATGATCTACGCGATGAATCACACGTAAGGAGATGGACGGGTTAACCTAGAGGCATAAGAAAAATTTACTAAAATGCCCTTAACTACCTAGGTGGGGTCCAAACCCAATAATTCACACTGAATTAACCCTCAACAAGTCTTAATCAATGTAAAACAAGATTAATTAACGTAACTAAGATTAGTGGGGGTTCGGGTCCTTACAAGAAGTTCTTGGACTATATCTCTTTGTTGCAAGTCTTGTTTAGCCCTTTTTATTTTGATTAGTCTTCGTGGCCGTGTAGTTTTATTTAATTCTTTGTATTAAACTCCAAATGAATATCAATGAAAGGACTTTTATTTTGATCCATTTTGTCATTAGTATGGAATGTATGCTTTGATTTAGTGTGGATGTTTGATGTGGTTTATATGGATGGTTTGATTGGTATGGTTTGTATGGTTTGTTTTGTTTGGTATGGTTTTCTTAGAATTATATTAAGGTGTAACTTGCAATCTTTTGTATCCACAAACCAAAAGCAAAGGAGTCATATAGGCGAACATTAACCGGTGTCCATGTGTGAGGCTTCCTCGAAGGTCGATGAGTTGATCCTTTCAGATAGAAATTTGTTTTTTTGTTTAGGTTTTGGTTCTGCGAGGTCCACAAAAAGACTTATTTCATGTAATCTATGGTAGCCACATAGGGTATGCAAAAATACTTGTTCTATACAGCTAAGTTTTGCTATACAGGTTCCGTAAAAGGACTTGATCTATACAGCAGGATGTTACAAGGGGTCTTGCAAAGTCCTTATCCAAGTAACAAAATTTGACTAAAGGTGTCAAAGGACATTATCCTCGTAGTTATTTTGTACAAGTCTATGCAATTTGAGTTAGGAGTCATAAGTTGTGAGTCTTGAAACCAAAGGGTTTTAAGAGTGAGAATATACACTGTATATGTTTGGATATTCCAATGACATTCAAGTATAGTAATTCTTTTGAAATTTTCCATTGATAGACATCATGCATCTGTCTCCTTCAAGTGCGAGAAGTGCGTAAGTACTGTTAGAATAGACCTTGTTGACAATGAAAGGTCCTTCCCATTTGGATTCAAAATTTTCTTTTGACATATGTGTGAAGAACATGGACCTCTTAATTATAAAGACTAAGTCTCCCTTCTTGTAAGCTCTATATTTGACCTTTCTGTCGAAAGACCCGACCATACAAGCTTGATATAACTTGATGCTTTGTCGAGCAGCAGGCCTCTTTTCATTGAGACTTTCTAACTCCTGAAGTTTAAGTTTGGCATTCTTTTCTTCAATGTATTTGTCTGTCACAGCTACACGAAGAGAAAGAAATTGAATTTCCAAAGATATCACAGCTTTACAACTGTAAACCAAGGAATATGGAGTTGATTTTGTTAAACCTTGAACTGAAGTTTTGTAAGCCTACAAAGCTTCAAGAATTTTGGTACTCCAACTCTTTTTGTTGTCAAAGACCATTTTCTTCAGGATTTTGCAATTACTCTTGTTGAAGGTTTCAACAAGTCCATTAACTACATGGTTTTATGATGTAGAAGGACAGCATTGTATTCCACACTTCTCACAGAATTTGTAGAATTTTTCATTGTTGACTTGAGGACCATTGCCATGATATAGACGTTTAGGTACCCCAAAACGACAAATGGTATGAGTCTTCAACAAGCTGAGGACCGTATCTGTTTTGACTTCTGTAAAAGGCACAGCCTTCGCCCATTTGGAGAAGTAATCTATTGTAACCAAAATGAATTAATGACCATATTCTGATGACGAATTGATTTTTCCAACTATGTCCATTTCCTAAGACTCAAATGGCCAAGAGGTTGACATACAATGTAGATATTCAGGTGGTTGATGAATGTAATTACCATGGATTTGGCATTCATCACATTTTTTTTGCAAAGCTGATGGCATCAAACACCATGATAGGCCAGTAGTAGCCTAACCTTCAAATCTGATCATGAAGCTTTGGTTTAGCCTGGTAAGCACTGCATAGGCCAGAATGAACTTTTTTGAATACTTGATTTGCTTCTTTGTGTGACAAGTGTAAAGTCTCAACCTAACTTAATTGTAATTTATGTTAATTAAACTTGATTTCCTTTTAATTAATATATTTTTTACCTTAATTTATATTGTTCTAAATTCTTAGTGGGTTTTAGTTGGGTGGATAGTTAGGTTTGAACTTTACCTAGGTAGTTAAGGGCCTTTTCCTAATTTAGACTCTCATGGTTTGCATCATATCGGCATCTCATTAGTTGTATCTTGTGAAATTTATCGTGTCTACCATCTTTCATGTTGGACCAACTTAATTCGGACTCATCTTAGCCTAATTGAGGTCCATTGACCTAAACTATAATTCTCCCAAAGATATTGGACTTGCATGTAAAAACTCTAGGAAAATTAAGTTAAAAGGGAGGACCCAACGCTCACCTTCATTTCTCTTCTTCTGAATTACTGGAGCTACTTCTCTTCTCCACCCTTCTTCACCTCCACTTCACTTTGGAGCTAGAAACAAGGACTTCAAGCCTTGCATGTAAGAAGAATACCCTCTATTCATCTTCTTCTTCTAGTTTTTGTGCACGTCTTTCATTAGAACCACTACATTCACCATCTTCTTCAAGCTACAGTTCCATAAAGTGAATCTCTACCTCCATTTCAATTCTTTTGGGTTTAATGGAGTCAAGGAGGCTAAAAAATACTACAATGCATGTATTCTATATGAGAAGCATTACATGTCTTTCATGTAGAGAACCCATTTTCTATTGAGGCTTTCTCTAACTACAAACCAAAGTAGAGGCTAGTTTTGGGTAAAGCACTAATATAAGGCAAGTATTAAAGTATCTATTACCATATATATGTTTAAATTTTGTTGATTCTTGAAGTGATCCTTTTAAATGTAAGTTACAGCGCATTCTCCCTTGATTAAGCACACATATTTGTTGAATTAGGTGATAATGAGTATATATATGCAACATTAAAGATATTAGGCAATGTAAGACCTGTTATGGAAGTTTGGAAGCATAAGGAACACCATTGGAACCAAGAGCTAGGAGTTTTGTATTGAACTCGTGCTCCAGAACCGTTTTCAGAAATTCTGAAGCTCACGATGAATCCCACGGCTAAGCCGTAAGTCTTTACGGCTTATAATCCAAAGAGCACAAAAATTGTTTTTGAACTACAGCTGACCCTTAGTTAAGCCATGGAATCAGCTACTACTAAGCCGTAACCCTCCCATGACCAAGCCATAAGCCACTCTATAGTGAACTTTCTAGAGAGCCCCAAAACCAAGAATTACTCTACAGCTCACCCACGGCTAAGCCGTAGATTGTTCTACGGCAAAGCCATAGCCCAACCATAGCGTAGCTGTAGGCTAATATATAGTTAAGCCGTAAATGTGTATAACCTTAAAGGAAAAACTGAGCCACTCGGCTAAGCCGTAAGAACACTATGAACTTAGGATATTAGAGATTTCAAATGACTTTTTAAGATTTTAGATATGGCACATTTTCCCCAATTAAATTAGCCCAATGGTGATCAAATGATAAGATGGACAAGTGTAGAGCTATCACTTATCCCCTTCGATTTTCTAAATGAATTTCCAATGTCACATTATGGGTGTTGGTATAAGAAAAGGTGTCCTTATATACATAATGTAACACCGAGATCTTGGTAACACAATGACACTGGACGTTTTATGAATACATTGGATCACAGATTATCTCAAATAAAGTTGGCTAGTAATTATCCTTGATGCTTACGCAATCTAAATGCATTTATATTGTTAAAAAACCATGCCCTGAACATGATGTAACTCAATTAAATATGCATTAATAGATTATCATATACTTGTTAATTCTGATTTTATGAATGAATGTGATCTCAAAACCGAAACTCCAATATGTATGATATGATAAGTATGATTGAAATGTATGAAAGATATGAATTTGACTCAGTCTTAATATATTGAGTTGGCACCACTTAGCTTACCCTTATTAGGTTCGACGGGACCAATTTGGGTATCTTTTATGTCGTTACTACACTAGTCCATGGAGGAGTTGTCGGCGCTCCTCGGCAAGCTAGCCTGATCACCTAGCATCCCATATGCACGCTCTCTCTAGATGATATGCTCTCTTTTGGGAGAATATAGTCTCGTGGATGCCATCTAATATGTTTTGATATATTGTTTATGATTCGTTACTCATGTTTACTCATGCACAACATGCTTAGTTGCCGATCATCGCATTTTTTAATCTATATATATTTCTTAATTCTTTTGATACAGCGCATAATGGTCTTTTATATCTCTCTATACTTACTTAACCGTCATATTAACAGTGTTACCCTTGGTGTTACAGGTACTAACCCAACCCAGTAAGGCGAACGATGCACCCCCTGCAAGAACCTCGGGGAGTATCAGTAATAAAGACGACGTCTTCTACTAGTCATCCTATGAAAAGCATCAATGGGTTGTCTTGTTAGGTTGTTTAACTAGGACTATAGTTGTTCTTGCACCTCGCATTTTGATAGATGTATATATGATTTTGGATCTTGGATATGCTAAAGTAATTGTTGTCATGTAAATGTGAATGGTTCAGTATAACTTCAGACTTGTTTATTAAATGAATGATGTTTCTTTATTATTGCTTATGATCATTACAAATGCATTACATAAGCTTCCGCTTATTGTTAAACGTAATTTACGTATTAGAGAAACTTCTCTACACATTCCTGTGGAATCTCCCTTGTAGTAATTTGTGTGTATTTTCATATGCACAGATTGCTACGGGATTACATATACACACCCCGTGGGGCCCATTCTAACCCCATTTCCCTGGATCGGGGCGTGACAACAAGCAACGGAGAAGAACTCTATCATATGACTTGTAGTAGAAAGTCTTCAAAGGCAAGTCAAAGTGAAATTTTAGAGCTCACTTTTGAGTACTAGTTCTATCTTTAACATTCTTTGGTAAGACTCTATGGAGAATATAATCAATGAAAGGATCTATCCAATCTCTAAATGAGTTTTGGAAAGATAAAATCCGATTCTTCATCATGTCAAAGCAATTTGCCAATACTTTGTAAGTGTCAAGTGGAGGTAGAAGCCTTTTTTCTACTATTTCTAAAGTCATTTTTTCATTTTTAGGGATCGACATTGATGCCACTAATCCTACGAGTGCATCTGCCTTGACATTTTGATGTCTTGGGATGTGATAAAATTCAATCAACACGAACCTCTTTTTGGGTTCACAAGCTTTATTTAAGAAGGGAAGAAAATCTAGTTTCTTAACTTGGTATTCAAGATTCATTTGTTTGACTACGAGTTGCGAATCTCCAGATTCCAAGCATATTGATGCCTGATTGCATGTCTAACTCAAGACCCATAATCAATGCTATGTATTCCACCACATTATTTGAACATGGCTTGATCAATGAGAAGGAGTGAGGGACATAAAATCTTTCCGGGCTACAGAAAATGATTCAAACCCTACAAACTAGATTCTCTAACTTATTTGTTCTGGAAGCTCCATCAAAATGCATGATCCAATGTAAGTCTGGATGAATGGTGAGTTTCCATATTTACCTAACAATTAAGACCAGCTTGTCAGGATGATTGTCCTTGAATTCAGAATCTTACGAAAGTGGATATTCTACTAAAAAATCAGCAAGAGCTTGTCCTTTTACTGCCTTTGTAGGGTATATCTGTTGTCATATTGAGAGAAAAGAATAGAGCATTTGGCGAGACGATCACTCAATGCACCAGCTTTTGTTACAAGAGTTTTCAATGAGTTGATGTTAGAAACCAAGTACACCACATTAGAGAGGATGTAGTAATGTAGTTTTTGTATTGCAAATATCAATACAAGATATTCTTTTTCCATCGGATGGTAGTTATGTTTAGCACCAACCAACATTTATGATAGGTAATAAAGAGTCACCTATTTACCCTCTTCATTCTTTTGAGCTAATACTGCCCCCAAGGAATGATCAGGAGGTTGAGTATAGAGGATGAAAGGTTTGCCTAGAATTGGAGCTGAAAGAACCGATAGATTTGTGAGATACCATTTGATATCTTGAAAGGCATCCTCATAAGCTCTATCCTACACAAATTCAACTCGTTTCTTCATGAGTCTAGAGAATACTCTCCATTTTCCTGATAAGTTTAAGATGAATTGGCGAATGTAGGCGAGTCTACCTTATAATCCTTTGAGCTCTTTAAGAGTTCTTGGAGAAGGAGTCTCCAATATGGCTTTAACTTTGACCAGATCTAGTTCGATTCCACCTTTTCAAATGACAAATCCCAAGAAATTTTCGGAGGAGACTCTTAAAAAGCACTTCAAAGGATTCATTCAAAGGTTGAATTTTCACAACCTTTTGAAGACTATGTGAATATCAACTAGATGGTCTTTTTGCTTTTAATTGCCAAGTCGTCGACATAGCATCCGATAGACTTATGCTGCATATCTTTGAAGATTTTCATCACCACCCTTTGATACGTGGCTCCAGCATTCTTGAGGACAAAGGGCATGACAGTGTAATATAGCATACACCAAAAGGGGTTCGGAATGATCTGTGCTCGTCTTTCTTGTGCATCTTGATTTGTTTGTATCCCAAAAAGCCACTCACATTATTTCAAATCCAAAAGTATTGTCAATCATGATTTCTGGTATGGGTAATGGAAAATCATCTTTGGGAAAGGCTTTGTTCAGATCTCTGAAATCAATGTAAACTCTGATTTGCCCATTTTTCTTGGTGACTAGCACTATGTTAGCCAACCAATCGGGATGCTGCTCTTCACGAATGAAGTTAACATCCCTGAGCTTTTGGACCTCTTTTTCTATCTTGTCCATGACTTCTGGCTTTGTCCCTCTTTGTTCCTTCTTCAAAGGTCTAGCATCATTTGCTATGTTCAATTTCTGCACACAAACTTTTGGATCTAGTCCCAACATTTCTGCATAGATCCATATAAAGCAATCCATAAATTCTCACAAGAAGCTCACATCCACATCAAGTTTTTTCCCTTTGATTTGAAAACTTCCAAAAGTAGGATGAGAATTTTCTGGGGTACCCAAGTTTATTTCTTGCATTAGGTCCACAGTTGAAGGTTCAGGAGGAGGTTCTTCCACAGTATCTTCAGAAGCTTCCAGCTCCGTGAAACCTTCTGGGGTTTCATTTGGGGGTTTAAGCCAAGGCTAATTTCTTTCCATGGATTCAGTTTTGTAGGCCTTTTAGCTTTGATATCAAGGGTTAGACACTCTCAACAAGTGTTCTGAGATGGATCTATTTCTTCATTTAGTTCAAGTGGCCAATATTCTGTGATTTGTGAAATTGTGTCATCTTCATCACTTACCCCTTCAGGATGTAGAAAAGCAGCCCAATCAACATGATCTTGGAAGACACTAGTCTCCTGAGAGTCATCAAAGTTATACCTCTCGGTGAAATTCACAGATCTTGCTCTAAAAGCTTGATTTAGCTTAGGAATGTTACTATAAGGAATGTATCCTATGCAGTGTCACGGCTGTTCAATTCTACATCCTTTTTGGAGATCTTCTTTTATTTCTGGAGTAAAGACATCAAAAGGGACTTGAACCCCATTTGCACTCGTTCCAAGGCTTGTGGGCTTTTTAAGATTATGCCCCCATGTTCTTCATCATGTTGTAGACCACATGGTTGTAGATGTCAAGTTTATTCTCCCATCATTGGTGATCTTGTTGATAGGATATGAAATAGAAGCATCTTCGGCTCGATGGAAAACTATCGAGTGATTATGTTGCTTGGATGGAGGCACAAAAAAGCAAGAACCTCCAAAATCATAAACTTAGGATGGAGTGGGCCATGGCAAGAGTAAAGGATCCCAATTTGCAAGAGAGTACACAGAGGTGCCATCTTCTTAATATCCTCAAAATCTGACTCAAAATCTGAATCTCTGACCACTGAGACAACATGCACCATGCGCATCCATCTAGACCTTCTGTGTAAACGATAGAGTGCCACTTCAATGGATGAAGCAATTTGAGACATTTCATCAAAGGTTTGAAACTCCATAGCCATTGTCAAGTTACGAAAGGCCGGCCGTAAGCCTATCCAACACAGATGGATCCATGCTGAGTAATGTAGAGGATTTTCACATCTTCAACCAAATGAAGCCATCTATTGATATATCTATAAGATGACTTACCCCTGTATTGTGATGTCAGCACAAGTTGACTGAAAGTGATAAGAGAATCAAGCCTCATTGGTGACATTTCCCTGACTGGGGGAGGTACATCATTACTTTCTTAGTCAAAATCTGAGTTACCAACCAAGGAAATCACATTTGTTGAATATAAGAGCCTCCGCTGTCTTGCAATAGGTATTTCGCCATTCCCCATTAGCATTGAAGAGTACTCAATTGATGGCGTTACAAAGTTCCGAGCGGATGTTGTATACATAACTGGACTGCATCTCCTGCTTATATGAATAACAATGCCTGCTTGCTTTACCCTGGATGGTTTTGTGGATATGACCAAAGGTTGATCTAACTATTTGATTTCAGATTTGACCTTGATCACCAAAGGAGCTTTGGTATCCACAAACCTGACCGCTAGCTTCTTTGTAGACTCCAACTTCTTAGCGAGTTCAGCTATTTTGCCGAGCCCTAGATAGATTTTCTTTTCTACTGAGATGGTGAAGGGTTTTGCAGGATCATCATCCATGGGAGAATTAATTGTATCTAGCTTAGACTTTACAAGTCTTTCCTGATACATGGCCGCATCGGTGAAGTAAATCTCCTTGCCTTTGAATGGCTTTTCATTTGCAAAAACTCGATACACCTTACCCTCATCATCAATGTATTTGAGGCATTGATGGAGAGTGGAAGGTACTATGGAATAATCATGAAGCCATCGCCTTCCTAAGAGGATGTTGTAGCAAGCACGCGTCTTTAACGCGTGCAAAATGGCTTCTAAAGTTAGGTCACCCAACTAGAACCGAATCCGAATCTTACCAATCGGATCCTGGACTTCCCCATCATAGCCCGAGATCGATGGTTTGGTAGCAGATAGCTTGCTCACTGGGATGCCAAGTTCCTGAAGAACTGTAATTGTAATGAGGTTTAGAGCTGATCATGGGTCAACTTGTACTCTTTGAACAGGTACGTCCTCGATGTAGGCCATGAAATAAAGTGGCCATGTGTACTTCATGTCGCCTAAGAGGATATCATCTTTGGTGAATGAAATGATGGCCTTAGAGGTATTGTCAATGGAAAGACATTCCATACATCACTTTTTAGGCATTTTGGACTTTGCTTTAAGATAGTTCTTTTCTATTTGATGGACTTGCGTCACATGAGTTTGGTTGTTGGAATTTCAAGCCTATAGAGCTCGTATGAAGTTGTTGCAAGTCTCCTTAGACATATTTGGATTATTCCCCAAAGGGTAGAAGGTCTATCATAGTTAACTCTAAAGTTGTGACAGGAACATGTGCCGTCATTGAGTATGTTGTTTCGGTTAACCTCTAGACGAGTATCTCATCCTATGGCATTGCTTCTTCAAGTTCAACAAAGAGCTGGCTAACTTCTTTCAAGCCTGCCTCTTGATTTGTATTCTTAGAAATGGCTTGAGATGTTGGAACTTCATCAGGAAAAGTGCTAATGACTACCAAAGTAGGCGCCAGTGGCATCTTTTCTTCTGATCAGAGAGGTTATCCTGAATTTAGAAGACTTTCTGAGGTACAGCAGGACTGCCAATGTTGAGTTCATTATGCTCTTTTTGTGACTTAAGCTCACCATTTGCTTTGGGAACAATGAGTTGAGTGCTTAGTTTAGAGTCTACCTTTGAAAAAGTTGGCTCAACACTTGGTTCAGGAGAAATATTTTCCATAGAGGTTACTGCCTATGAACTAGAAGATGATGCTTGTTGTTATTGTGTCTCATCAGATTCAACTAATGGCAAAGGATCCAGATGAACTTTTGGAAATAGTGGAAAGGGAGGAGGATCACTCAACCAACCACTTGCACTCTGTCTATGTAGATCGTAAAGAGCCAGTAACAGTGTGTTGAGACCATGTTTAATGATGAGGGTACCCATTTCAGGATTGAAAGTTTGTTCAAAATTCTCATCCTCGTCAAAGGGATATTCATCAGGGAAGTAATCCTCAATCCATTGATCATCTTCAAAGTCAGAGTAGTCTCACCAATCTTCCTCATCATCTGAGTTAGGAGGTGTCCTATCCCATGATATCTTGTTGCAACTAGATATCATTGGTTCTTCCTCATCCTTTGATATTGGAATGATAAAGTCAGCTAAAGTAAATTACCTCTAACTAGCTTGGGAGGTTCTTCTAAAATAGAAGCTTTTGTTGATTTTTCCTTTTTCTTTCTAACCATTTATTCTTGCTTGATCAAGAGGTTCTGGGTGGCTTTTTGAAGGTTCTTAAGTTGCCTTTTAACCTTCTTTTTTTCTACAGGTGTGGGTTTGGTTTTAACCTTTTCCCAACCTTCATCATTCATTAGGTCTGGGTGGACCCACATTCCTTCTTTTGAAGAGGTTTTGACCGGTATCAAACCTCGTTCATCATGCATTACATTGATAACCTGGAATTCAACTGTCATTGGTTTCGATGGAGAAGATACAGCCACAGATGCAAACTGTCCAAAGAAAATCATGTTGACTGGAGCAGGATCATACTTCCGATCAAAGGTTATTCCTCCAGTTTTCTAGTTCTCATTGACCTTTTCTTTTAGAATGAAGCAGTCTTTGAGAAGATGTGACACCATCCGATGATATGATAGTCATTCGGATCATTGACACGACCTGCTTGTTCAGGTTTCTTCATTGGTGGAAATTCAATATTCTTGTTATCCATCAATGACCGGAAAATCACTTCAATATCTCCATCAAAGGGATACTTAGTTTTTTTTCTTTTATTATATTCCTCTTTCGTTGTTTGATCAGTCTTTATATTTTGAGACTTCTGAGGAGGTTTGGAGGTTCGCACATTAAACACCTCCTGTTTCTTCTTTAGTTTTAGAGCAGAAGATGAAGATGGCTCTATTTTTCAAGAGCTTGCCTTCTTTTGACTAATCTCTTTGAGGGTTAGTTCTAAATCACTAGCAATCTCAACCAATCGGGCCAGAGACTTAGATTGGTGACTAAATATGACAGCCTTGATCTCTGGTCGCAAATTGGTCTTGCACATTTCAATGGTTACCCTTTGAGATGGTTGCTCAAGGATTTGTAAGATAATGCTCTCTATCCGTTGATAGAGGACTGTGCAGTTTCATTGTCTCCCTACCTTGTACTACTAAGCATGGCAAAGGTGACTATTTGATCCTCCTCCTGGAATGGAGTAAAACCTTCTCTTCCATAATAGGCCATGTCATGCAAGTGAGTTCTGGTAACTACTTGTACCAATCAAAGGTAACTCCTTTCAACATACTGACAAATAACCTTATCTTTAATTCATCCAATTCTGGCAAACTTCCAAGAAGTGATTTGAAATGCACAATGTGATGATAAGTTGACCCTTTCCCAAGGTATGGTTGGAAAGTTGAAAGCTTATAATCTGGAGGGAATGGAACAAGATCGAACTCCGGAGGGTACTTTAGTGTGATACCCTTCTTTTTCATCCTGGTCTCTACCTTTGTTTTTGTTAATATTTCTTCAACTTCCTTGACGGTGACGTGCTTTTTGCGAACTATGTGAAGATCCAGGACTGGCGAAGGATCACTAGAGGAACCTGCAGCTATCACTTTATCTGTCAAAGATTTGATTTGAGCCATGAGGAAATCAATTTTAGTTGCATTCCTCCTAATCATCACTTGTTCTCTTCTGTCAGCAAATAAAGGATTTACTTGAGCTTCAACCGGACCACCTAACTTATCTATTAAGATTTTCAATTGGGTATTCAAGTGGTCAATCTTAGCTCCTTGTTGTTTTTGTTGTTTGACAGCATCACTGACATTATCATCTTGATTTTCACCAGCATCTTCTTCGTTAGCATCTTTATTTCTACTAGCATCGTCATTTCCATCCTTGCTAGTTCCACTCCCCTCAACCATAAACACATGTAATGATGTGGATAGGATGATGTTAATGCCTGAGGTGTGGACTAACTATCTTCTGTATCTAAGATAGTGACAAGATCATTGTCAGAGTGTATTTCAACATAACCTTCAAAAGTCCTGCTTGAATGAGAGTTTGAATCAGACCCTTGTGATTGAGTCCAAGCCATACTTTGAGTAACTCTTCAATTGGAAACTGGCTCGACCACGCAAGACAAGGTCAAGTCAGGATCATCTTCTTTAATCATCTATTTTTTAATGATCTTGCGCTATGACAACTTGCGAGTCCGTTCCCTATATCGAGCCAAAGCTTTCTTCTTGATTTGATTGGCCAGCCAGGTTGCTAAGGTTTGATCTTTAAACCTAGCGACCAGTGGCCGAGAAGTACCCTTGTTCCCACCCTATTCCCCAACTGACAACAAAATTTGATTTCCCACTATTAAAAGGTTGTCAAAACTTCCAACTAAAACTCCCAAATAATAATAAGAGTAATAATAACACCACCACCTTGAAATCCCAAATTAAATTCCCTACTTTTGCAATGTTTCTATTAAGATCAAACAGCCCACTATGTAAGGATTTTTGTAATTGGCTAATTCATGAGTTGGACAAAACTTAGGCTATTAAGTTGTATTTTATATTTCCTTTTTGATAGACTGTAGTTCACGTCGCCAAAAAACCTGAAGAGAAGAAATCATGGAAATATAGGTGAAATCCGAGTTTGATACCAAGACAGAATAGGGACCCGATTGATCGGATTGGTACCCTATCAATTAGATAATGTATCCAATCGATCGAACGACATACAAAAACCAACTGACCTGGGGGATTTTTATTCCTTTTTGAAGTGGGAGTCTCTTGTTTTGTGCTAATTCTTATTCTGGTTAAATTACTATTATGAGACACAAAATTGGATCTATTTAAAGGGATTCTCTCTCAACTTTAATGTAAAGATCTCATTATCTGAATTGAATTGAAATTTCACATTGGAGATTCCTTTCTCTAAACCTTTTATTGGAGAGTTGAGGTTTTGAAGCTTTGTTCTAGAGAGTTGTTGCTTCTACATCTCTTAAAGAAGATTGAAGCCATCTTGACTAATCAAGGTGTGAGTTGATCAAGTGAAGAGCAGTGCACGTCAAAGGAGTGTCTGTGAACAAAAGGTTGCAACAAGAAAAACTCAGTCCTTAGAGTGCGAAAAGGGTGTAAGTATATCTTACTGTTAGACATTGCTTGATAGTTGATCCTTGCTGGATTCGTGGCATTTTACCCGTTGGGGTTTTCTACATTAAAAATCTATGTGCTTTTTTGTGGTGTGTGCTTATGTTTGATTTGCTTTTAATTTTCACTATGTATACATATTTTCAAATTGTTTGCAATATAGAAATCACATACATACTTGGGAACACAACACCACCCCCCCCCCCCCCCCCCCCACTCCCCAACCCCCAACCACCCAAAAAAAAAAAAAAAAACCCTTCTCACTACCAAGATAATTTTATTGATTCATGATCATAAGGAGAAACCAACCAAAGGACTTGCGACAAGATGATTTCACTTCCCACTGAGTTTTATTTCCCTAGAAAAGAGGAATTCTACATTCTTATCTCTCTCATTGGAAGTTGAGATCCATTTTATCGTTAAAAATCAGTTTAATTATTCCTTTTTCTCTAAGGAAGATATGTTGTATAAACAATGAAATAGTAGAAATCATAACAATTTCTTCTATTATGAAATCCTGTTATCGCAAAAATGAACTCTAACAAAGGAGATAGTGCCCATAACATGGGAAATAAGCTATTACAGTTCTAAATAATTATATGACTTAATTTGATGTGTGCAATTAGTCCTGGGGTTTTTGGCATATTAGTTAGGTCCATAACATTTGATATCAAAACCGGCATCAACGTCTTAGATTTGAGTCATACAAGGGGCTACGTGAAGTAGAGTGAGCCGTCTAAAAAAAATTGGGAAAAGGGCTACCTACTACTACAGTGAGAGCCATTGGCGAGAGCTACTTGGAGCAAAGTATTAGCCATCCCAAAAGGAAGAAAGGACTACTTGTCGCCGAGGATGGCGGCTAAGAAAACATGCTAGTATGTTACCGTCCTAAAAAGTTATAAGACTTATTTTGATGTGTTCTATCAGACTTTGGGCTTTTGGCATATTTGTTAGATCCATAATGTTGAGAACGTGTTCCATTGGCTTCCTTTCATTTAGAGTGTGATGTTTAATTGTAACTTCCAATTTTAAAGACATAGGGTGATGACTTGGCTACTTTGGGCTTTTGGCATATTTGTCATATCCATAATATTGAGAACGTGTTCCATTGGTTTCCTTTCATTTAGAGTTTGATGTTTAATTGTAACTTCCAATTTTAAAGACATAGGGTGATGACTTGGCTAATTTAACTCTAAAAAAGAATCATACAATGGTTAAATGGAAAAACAGACGGTGAAAGTTCTCATACAATGGCAATAAATAAATGTTGAAGACACCATCCGGGTCACATTTCAAGCTTTTGAGGAATCTTACCCATATTTCAACCTTGAGAACAAGTTTGGTCCAAGGGCGAAGGAATAATGTTGTCTTGCATTACACAGGCATGATCATTACTATGTGAGGGCCATATGCAGTACGAGAGTTATGGGCAGTAACCCCAGATGTGTATTGTTTTGCATGAGTCAAGGGGAACGTAACGAGGCATGGGGAGAAAGTTGATTTGCCCAAGTATGAGTAGCTTTCATATTTCTATGAGTGTAAGTATTGGGTGAAGTTGTGGAATGCTTATATTAGGTGGAAGTATTAGTTATAGAGAGTGAGTCTAATTGTAGTAGTTACAGGTGCATAGATTAATGAAAGAGATAAAACTCTCGTTTTGGAAACGTGGAGTTTCTGAAAATTTTTCTCATATATATATATTTACTCTTTAAAAAATTAGGATAAAAGGAGAAGTGCGCACATAAAATAACCAATATCTTAACACAGGAGAACTGATTAGGTGCTGAAATCAGGACCAAATTAACCCACGTCAACCACTTATTTTACAGGAGTGGGGCCTACATTTTCCCGATTCAACTAATTCAACCTTATTTGGACAATGACCCATTTATAATTTTATATAATCCCAACAGCATGAAATTTCACTACAAATCTTTCTTCCCCACAATTATAGCTCTGCGTCGTTTACTTGAGGCTGGAAAGCAGCGGCCTACTCCCCATCTTCGTCAAAAAGAACGTGTGTGATATGGGAGAAGATTCAAAGTGTGCTGATACAACCCTTGTGCGTTTTTACTGTAGTTTTAATGGAGCCAACCTTTACCTTCAGAGGCAGACCTACGTGTTAGCACGCAGGTGAGATCGCACCCACATGATTTGATAAATTTTAAAATTTAAATATTAAAAATTTTATTTTAGTAATTGACCTCTTCACCCTGCCATTCCCCCACACCATCCAAATGAAAATCCTAAATCCGCTATTGCTTACCTTAAAAGCATCAGAATCAATATAATAGCTACCTCTTCGAATAAAAGAGCAAGCAATCCTTAGTTTCCATCACTCCCCACAAGACAATTGGATGTCCTAAATCCTACCTTTCGGGCACCATTGGTAACATAAAAGAAATCAATGATTTGAAGGATTTCTTGCATTCCCCTGAACCAAGCTATCCTCACCACGAATTTTTTGAATGAAGGAATCAACACCAGAATCACACGATTTACACCATAACATCCAAAACTTCACCGCTTTTCTCAATTTTCTCAAATTCCATTAGAAATCAAGACATGAAATCTGACATAGCCATTGTTTAACCTTTTAAATAAGATAACACTACCACAACAGCCCCTGCTTAGCACGGTACATCCATGTATTAAAAATATTATTAGTGGAGTACCTCTTTTTCATTGGACAAGTTGCTAAAAGGGAAGTACGAAGTGATGAGGTAGAATCAAAGAATTTACAAAAAAAAAAAAAAAAAGTGTAGTAAAGTGGAAAGTGGGTGGTTTGCTGATATAAAGATAAGTAGGTAATTATGGAGAGAGAATGTAAAACACTCCATAATCCTTTGCTTTAGAGGGTACAAAATTCCAAAAAAGGTCATCTAAAGGAATGGAGTTTATCGCAATTTTCTCTAACCCCGTGATTAATGCACATCTGCAATTTGGCATTATTAATGGTTTTAGGCCTTCTGCAGACGATGAATAATTCTTATCGTGACTTAAGGGTCCACACGTGGGAAAAAATGCCTATAAATATTCAAGAGTTTTCCACAATTTTCTGAAGATACACAATGAATCAAGATGTACCCGTTGGCCATTTTCACCCTTTCCAAGAAGATGACCAGCTCAGATCTTGATTTAGTGGCCCACAAAAGTCCATAAATGCCCATATAATAGTATGGAGTCGTTTTTTTTTTTCCTCTAAAAATCCATGATGAATCAGCCATTGGATTTTGAACCCCTAGCCATGTTTCGTATTTTGAACGGTGCAGATCAAAATGTCGGGGCTCACAAAAAGGGGAAAAAAATGAAGCTGATGACCCCAAAAATGATGCATATTTCCATTGCAGCACCACTATTTTTTAATTTTTTGCTGCGTGGGTGGATGCGGTCGGTCATTTGTTTGAGAGAGAAGGGTTCGAAGACATAGGAGGATATTACTATCTGGGGAATCCGCAAGCTGCACCAATCAAAGAAACTAAAACCATTAGAAAATGAAAATTTTCATTTTCTTTATCATAAGAAAATGAGAACCACTATACAAATAAAATGCCATTGTAAGCAGTTGACACAAATATGCCCACAAATCCATGAAATGAGGACTGATTGTGCCATGAAATTGTAAAACGAATTCCATGGAAACATCATGTTCGCAGCTTATTGGGGTAGTACTGCTGTCCTCATGGAAGGTGTTAATACTCATATCCGCAAACACCAGGATCCCATTGCCTCCACGGATCTACCTTTAAGCCCTGCATATAATCTTCTAAATTGTATTTCCCCTTAGCCATATATTGCATTATTTATTTATTCATTTATTTAATCTTGGCCATCAACTCCATTATCATACCACTTATAATATAGACAAATAAATGCTATAGAACTTCATGTAAGGTTAGCCAGCCTCTGTTAATACAGCCGTTCATCGTTGCTCTTCGATAGATATCAGTCTTAGCCATTCTGACATGACCAAAACACCACACCAGTCAAGACTCCAAACTTAAAAGGCTGACAACTGCAGACGATGAGTTAATGAAACTTTTAAAATTCTTCCTCCAAAAAACCAAAAATAAACAGTTATATTGGCATACACTGATTTTGGCATGCACTGTACCTCAATAACAAACTAGGGGCCTCAATGGGGGTGTCATCACAGCAAACAGGATTTGAAGCCCTTCTCCAAAGCATCTCTATCCAAGTTCTTCCCTATAAATACGATCTTGTTGATTCGCTGTTCATCTGGTCCCCACAATCTATCAGGTGAACCCTGAAATAAGTCATGAACTCCCTGTTGCAAAGGAAACAAAATAGGTGATTGAAGCTTCCCACTGAGCATACATTAAACACGAGCAATTGCACAATAAAAATGGAAACTTTTACTGTAATCACAATGGTTAAGAACAGATATGAGAGGTGATTATATATTGGCAATGTATCCAATTGTTATTGTTGAGCATTTCAAATAGATGGAGCCAACCTTCTGCCGAGGCAAACAGTTAAATGCCAACCTCATGTCTCATTCACTGTTGGACCATGCCATTGGGGATGGTGATTCACTCTTTATGTTTGGCAGTAAAGCACATCCACTGTTATAAAATCTATATGATATTACGATTAGAGTAATGATTCAGGTACACAACCTAGGGTGGCAAAGGAGGCATGTTCAGTGTAGCATTTTGCCTGCAGCCTTGTGAGAATCAGTTGGCCATGTCATTCGTAGAACAGAAACAACACTCGCATCCCAAGCCCCCAGCAACTACACACACACCAAACTACCACCACTACTAAAAAAGACATATGAAAGAAGTAATGATATCGTATAGGAAGCTGCCTAAGAATTTCTCTAAGATTACTCACCATTTCTAATCACAAGGGATGGGTTCTTCTAAGAAGGTTTTTCAAGCATAAAAAATAGCCGGTTACACTAGAATCTCCACCTGCTCAGATGTTGTTGAAGTATATGAACGAAATTTCAAGAGTTAAATTCTCTACATTTCCTAATTAGGACCCAGACAAGGGTACAAATGTGGTCCCAAGAGAAATTCTTTCCTTACAAAAAAAGAAAAAAGGGGGGCAGCCCGTCTCTCAATTGTGGAAAATGGTATTATGGACTGCTAAGCTATGATAACCAAGGTACTAAAATTTGGCAATGTAATCTGTCTAGTATTGTATCAACATCATTAAAAATAAAGAAAAAAGTATTGTATCTGTAGAAAACCAAAATAGATTAGTTCTTTTTACTCTACTTTGGACTGTTCTGAAATTATTAAAAACATTAGGGGCTTCTTTGTTATGCTGATTAATTCACTTAATATACAATAGAATGGTTTACCAAACCTATGTGGTACGACCTCATATCCTCCTCCTCCTTCACTAAACCCGAACCATCTATAAAACATATCATCACACCATCTTTCATCATAACAATTCCCATCAGTGCAAGGTAGGCTGACATTGTAACTGATTTATTTTTGTTGTGAAACATGCGCTTCCATCATATCCATTTCATATTATTGTTGGTGATGATGGTGAGGCGCCTCCCTTCCACAGAAACAACAATCAAGTACCAATCCCTAGTTGTAGCTCTAATGATAAGAGACCTGGGCAAGAGTGTGTGGGTGGATATTCACCAGAGCAAAAGGAAAAAAGAAACATGTGTTTCCGCCATATCCATGGTATATTATAGTTGTAAGTTGTAATGGCATATTATCCATTCCATGTAGAAAAGGAATTATCTTTCATCGGGAGGGTGGATTTCTTTGATTAAGGTATCGATGTCTAACTTGCCACTGTTTCTCTAGGTTGTTTATGGCTACGAAGGTAAAGAAAAAGTTGGATTGGTTGATAAGGAATTTCCAATTGGAGAGGTGCAGTGATAAAATAAAGTTGCACCTGATGAAGTGGGACACCGTCATTAACCAAAGCTGTTGGAGGTTTGCGTCTTGGAAATTTGGGGTTAAAAATTGGGGTCTCTTGGATAAATGGTGGTGGAGGTTAACGAAGAAAAGGAAGGCGCTTCTTCGGAGATATTGTAGCAAACTATGCAGTGGATGATTGGGGTTGGACTCCTTCTGAAGGGGGGGGTGGGTTGACCGCTATGGTGTGGTTCCCTTTATCTTTTTCTTCTTTTTGGAATGGTGTGGGTCTTTTTTCTTTTCCCAGGTTGTTTAGAGTGGCTGTCAAAAAGTTGTCCTCAATTAAGGACTATTATTTGGATGAGGGAGGTTTTGTGCCTTGGGTAGTGTCTTTTAGAAGAAGGTTGCTTCAATGGGAGGAGTTGGAGTATGAGTCCCTTTTAGACCTAGCCAATGCCATTTTATGCTTAGGACAAGCCAGATATTCACATTTAGAAGCCTTGCCCATCAAATGTTTTCTCTTGGAGAGAGAGACGATCAATCATTCATTCTTGCATAGTGAGTTTTCCCCATTCTTGTGGTGCCATGTGATTTGCCAGTGGTGTTCAATGGTGCTCTCCAGAGTCTGTCCGAGGTATGGCATTGGCATGGAGGATGGCTCCTTTCTCGCGGTGTGGCGTGACTCTTCTGAGGATTACCACCTTCGCCATTTTATGGTCTCTTTGGAAAGAAAGAATGCTAGTCTTCAGAGGGTCTTTGATGCCTGAGGATATGCTTTCTTTGGAGCATGTGAATACGGCAAAGTGGGTTACTGTTAGGGATTTTGGCAGTCTTTAGGATTGATGGCAGTTTCCATAACTGGGAAGACACTCTTCTTAGTGATATCTTTAAGGTGAGGAAGATGGCAGTTTGGATTCCACTTACAGGGGCTGCTTTGAAGTTTAACGTTGAAGGGGCCGAGAGGGAAACCCAGGGTGACATTGGTCTGTTCTCTAAAAATTCTGGGTCCATGGAGTCTAATGAGGCTTAAATCATGGCTAGTTTAGAAGCCCTAAGGATTTAATCTTCGGCTTCTTTCCAAGCTTCTCTTATTATGGAAAGTGACTCTCTTAATCCTATTTCTTGGGAATCTTCTTTTGTTATAATGCCTTGGATGTTTCAATTTCACTTCAACGAGATTAAGTCTATTTTGTCTTCTCTCCAAGTTAAGTTTCAGCATGTAGGGTGGGAGGCCAATAGTTTCGTAGATGCTCTAGCTAAACTAGGGGTGGATAGGTCCTTTGATTTGCTTGTTTTTACTAATGCAACCTTTTTTTCTTTTTCCTTGTTCTTTTTGTCCCTTTGGTGTATTTCTTCTATACCATTGTTTCTTCCCTATTTCTAGTGAAAGGTGCCTTGCTTCAGCTGTATTTCTTCACGTTTAAATATAGTTTATCATTACCCCAAAAAAAAAAAATCACACCATTTCTCTCATCATAGCTGCTTACTTCAGCATCTGATCTTTAATGCCCGTCAGATGCAAAATATGAAAAATGTATTCTTTTTTTTTTCTAGTGATAAAAATGAAATTTGCCAATACGCCACGAGTGCCTAATAAGAAATTACAATTTACTGAAACTGGAAATATAAGGATGTAACTGATGATAGGACTCCTGTTTTCCCGATACTACCTAGGGATCAGGTAGTTTAGGTATTCCCCCATGGCCACTAGAGCAAGCAAGCCAAAAATAGAGCTATTCAGGTAGAACACTTCAAGCACCACATTAAGACAGCACATAGATAGAGCTATTTTAACAATGTATGACTATAGTCTCCCATTGCATCTTAGTAGTTCAACCTTTTAAGCCCAAGAGGCAGGAAGAGCAGCCTCACTCGTTCAACCGCAGTTAGAATGAAACATGCGTTAGCGTAGACCATAACGACAGTTTTAAGTCATTATTACATGCACCCTCATTGTGCCATACTCATGAAAATCTTCTTAGACCTCAAAATTAGGGGATTAATTAAGGGTTGTAATTGGCCAATTAAGGGCTTGCAATTATTCATACTGCCATAGAATACAAAAGATCTATATAAAAGAATGAATATACATACTGAGATCATCCAGTTTACATATCAATTTCTCTTGTTACTACATTTATTAAGTCATGTGATAATGTAAAAATGATTGCCAATTAATTAATGCAGCAATTTGATAATAGAGTCATGTAAAGCCACAATTGAAAAAAATATGCTTCTTAGATATGGTACAAACCTGAAAGACAAATCTCTCATTCATACCCACAACAGAAAGAAGGCCCTTCATACGATATATGTCATCACTCCTTTCTAACAATAATGTGCCTAACCAAATATTGGCCTGCAGTAGAAATTGGATTGACTGAGAAATCATGATATAAACGCATGCAACAGTTACAACAGAAAGATAAACAGTTAGTGGGACATGCAAGAAGAGTGCACAAAAGAGCAACAATAAACAATGATGCTCAGCTCAAAGACATGTAGAGAATACTAAATAAGAACAACGAAGCAGCTATCAGTACATCTAAGAAACAGATGATATCCAAGAGCTTAAGAAATAACCTTCTCAAGATCCAAGCTTCCTTCACAAACAATGCTGACAGAAGAAACCCCGGGATCATGAGTATGCTCATGGGCATGGCCAACAGCATGATGATCTACAAAACCAGAAATGTGGATAGCTAGTTAGAGCTCTTATTAACTTGGCAGCTATTTTATAGATACAGAATTAGCTTATGGTCAGCTGAACATGCACCAAAGTACTAGAAATAATGTCAATAATATTTTGAATGGACAAATAACACAAGACAAATTAACGATGGAAGCTTAACAGACTCACATGGACAGTAAGAAGCTAAAATGCCAAACATTTGTTGAGAAGGTATCAACATTCATCAAGAATGTTACCAATCAACTGCATTAATTACATGTGTCACCTTCTCTCCTTACATGTATAGATATGACCAGCATAAACACTACGATATCCATCAGTATGTACGATGAATGATGTGCACATCAAAAACAATAAAAACTGAATATTAAAAATCTATACAACTGGCCCAAGATAGGTCAGAATGGAGAAACAGAATTCATGTAGCAGACCCTAACATAGTTAGGACAAGAATTTGATGAAGATGATGATAATGAAGATGATGATAATGATTAAAATACTATACAACCCAATGTTATTAGACTTACCCTTGGGCGAGGCATTCCAAAATGCCTCAGGACTCAAAACTGAGCTATCGATGAATTCGGCGTCAATGCCACATTAAATGAGGCCAAACTTGAGGCAGACACCCAAAATGAAAGTGTGCCCATCAATCACATTCCGTATCACTGCTCTCTGCCCCATTAACACGTCTGGTGTTTAAGAAAAAGAAGGGGTAGTTCATACTTCACAAACTTAATATTTCTTTAATTTGAAACTGTTGTAACTATTTATGTCACACCTAGTTAAACTCAATGGGAGGATTAAACAGACATACCACAATTGTCTTTATCATTTATAAATATGTAGTCTTTATTTAAAGTAACTATTAATTTATTTAAGAAGACTTGCAAGACTTATGCCCAATGTGTTGAGGCTTACACTTCATGCTTTGGACAGTTAAACACCATTCCTTAAGCCTCAGTGTTGTAAAAAGCATTGATCATGCCCTTGTTACATTAACATTGTAACGAACAAAACAAATGCATGCGCAATGAAATCTATAATATTGAAGACTAAAGACTAACCATGTTCGTGCTCATGGTCGTGATGATGGTCATGATCATGATGGTGATGATGATCATGACCATTATCATGATCATCATCAGAGTGGTTATCCTTCGAGCTATCATCATTAACAGCACTCTCAATCCTGAAAATATGTAAAAATGAAGTTGGTTAACATAATATAATGCAGCAATCATAGAAAATAAATGAGAAATCATAGAAAATAAATGAGAAAGAACAGCAAGTCGAACAAAACCAAAATGCATCAGAACTCAAGAAACCGAAAAACAAGAGATGGAAATGAATGAATCCTGCATGTAATATTTTGAGAAGAAAAACCAAATAATTCATAATGCATTTGAGAGAATGTCGTGCAGTGCAGAAGTAAATGAATAAATAGCTTCTGGTTGCTATGGAAGAAGCATTATGAATGATGAATTAGCATTTGCAAGGTCACATACATCCAACTTGTGAGTTGGTGATATCATCCAATAAGGAGTTAATACATTCCAATATCAGATCCTTACCAAAATTCTGAAATGGATGGGGCCTTTGAAAACAGTAAAAGCTATTCTGTTATTAAAGCACCCTTGCAGGGAGTGCAATGTCAGATATCATCTCTCTTTTTTTTCTCTTTTTCTTTTTTTTGCTGACTTCCCCTGAAATGGTTTAATGCACAAGTAATGCAGGACGAGAGAACCTGGGATAGTAGTATTGTCCATAAGATCGAGCCATCACTGGGGACATGTAGACTGAAAGTTGGCTGCAGATTCTGCTTTTGTCGCTAAACAGTAATCTGACTGCTGGTCTTGTTGGGAGAAGAACTCATCTCAGCATTTACGTCAAGTCTGCCTCCATGCTGTAAACAGGGAACTGCCACTGCAGTTCGCTGTCAAGCAGACCTTGTAATACCCCTAAGTCTTATCAGGGATTAGGAATTTTCAATGGATTTAATTATTGTATCTTTATCCTATTTATAAAACTTTCTCATAATGTGATGATTTATTTAATCATGGAACTGTGCGGGGACAATTACTTGTTTTAATTTAGTCCTTTCTTAGTTGTTAGAATTGTGGGACCCTTGAGTTTCATTAGAAACCTTTTAGTACATTAGATGGGACCCAACTTTGGAGTGTCCTAGTGTGTTCGACACCATAGCCTTAAGGAGACTTGACCATTAGGACTGTCTCACGCATCAAGCCTTGGGAAGTAGAGTTCTGCTCAAATAAGAAGTCGACAGAGAGAGGGAGACACCAGGCTGCATATATAGAGGTCACATGGAGAGAGCTAGTATCATATCTCTCCCACTTCACTTTCTCTTTCTTTCCTCTTTTCCAAAGCCTAAAATCCTAGTTCCAACATCAAGAAGTTAGCAAGTTCTAAGGACTAAGGGAGAAATGTAGTAGAGAAGGAAGAACCAGCAGTAGAAGAGCTGCTCTTCCATTGATAGAGGCATCATAGCATAATTGAGGTGAGTAGATTCTATAATTCTACTTGTGTTGCGTATTTCTTTTAGATTTTCGCATATAGAAACCCAAATTTATGGTGGTGCTGACCTTTTATGGCCGGTTGATTGTGGAATAGCTGTATCTCGGATGGTAGCCTGTTGTAATAGTGTATACAGAATGTCAATTACTGGGCTTCCAATTTTGGCTGGCTGATTCTGACTAGGATGAACAAGGGCTGGCTGACTAGTATCTAAGGTCCCAAACACATGGCCAATTTGTTTTTGGGTTACTCAGTGGTGGACAAATGTCATATTTGAAGATTTGGGAGTGGTTGAACCCATTAGGGTCTTTATATGGGATGACGCCATAAGAATCCTATATAATTATGTCACCTGATGTGTGATTCTCTATTGCTGATTGGGGTATGGATTTCTTGATACTTAACTTTTTAATTAATGATGTTAGGTATAGAACCAGTGCATTGCTCTGATTAATGTTTTTTTCTGAAAACATTTTGGAGTTGTAACTAGTCGAATGCCTACACGTAGTCACAATGCCGCCGAATGTTATTATCAGTTGATGCACTTTAGGCGTATGATGATGGTCCCAAATGATAGAACTCAATGGGTCGACCGACCATGGCTTGGGTCCCTACCACTGGGATTTTCATGATGGGTGAAGCCCAACTCAGGATTTAGGAAGGATGAATATATATGGCTGATGTGTTGATTTGGGTAATCTACATTTAAGTTTTAATGGGCTACTTTATGTTACATCATATTTCCTTATTATTGCGGATTCTACTCTCTTGAGCTTAACCTTAGGAGTTTCTAGTGCATAACCATGCAGAACCAAGCCACCATTGTGGTCATGGCTAAACATTTTGCTTCACATTAATTGTGTAGAAGTGATATGATCTAATTTGTATGGTTAATGTCTCTATGTGATTCACATGAAACATGTTATATAAGATGTGCTTCAGTGATTAGTGGATTTTGTGCAATGTGTCATAAAATTAAATTCAAAAAATATTTTAAAATTGGAAAGTCTCAAACATACAATGGGTTCATATGCAATTGCCTTTACACAATGAGATACCAATAGTGAATTGGACCGACCCATTGGGCATCCCTAGACCAGTAGCACGGATATGTTATTCATTGACTCACAGGTCAGATATACCCAATTCCCTGACTCATACGTCATATATGTTATTCCGTGACTCATAGATCACTCCCTGACTCACAGCAGATTAGCCCTTTTTACATTATATGAGGCATCAATGAGGTATTTCATGAGGTGGTACTATCAGGTGGTTGGGGGATTGTTTGGAGGTTAGTTTTAGGAGAACTCAACCCGGGCTCTAATAAATGCATTCCTGTTATTAGTTCATTATCATTCTTGTTTAACATGAAAGTGTGCACGCATGTAGATTAGAGTTCTATTCACTCAGTATTGTTGTTTTGTTGTTTAACATGAAAGTGTGCACCCATGTAGATTAGAGTTCTATTCACCCAGTATTGTTGTTTTGTTGTTTAACATGAAAGTGTGCACACATGTAGATTAGAGTTCTATTCAATCAGTATTGTTGTTTTGTTGTTTAACATGAAAGTGTGCACCCATGTAGATTAGAGTTCTATTCACTCAGGATTGTTGTTTTGTTGCCCCAATCCAGGTAACCAAGATTTAGAATCTAAGGATCTCCATGATCATTGGGAGATAGGATGTGGCATGCGTTCCTGAGCAACGGATTCACATAGAAGCAAGAGAAGCACTAGTTTCATTATTTCAATTAGTTTGCTACAATTAAACTTCCAAGACTCTGTAGTTTTACACTTTCACTTTAGGATTTGGAAAAGAGAAAACACAACATAAGTAGAATTATAGAATCTACTCACCTCGATTATGCTATGATGCCTCTATCAATGGAAGAGAAGCTCTTCTACTGTTGGTTCTTCCTTCTCTGCTACAGATCTCCCTTAAAACTTGCTAACTTCATGATTTTGTAACTAGGGTTTTAGGATTTGGAAAAGAGGAAAGCAAGAGAAAGTGAAGTGGGAGAGATGACACCGGTTCTCTAACAATGACTTCTAGTTGCATATTTCCATCAATATCACCACAAAGAAAAGTAGGTTGTTCCACAGCAATAGCTTCAAGTTCATCAACAGTATCCACCATCAGCGGGGCACAACAACAGGCCATATCATGCAAGTCGACCCTCTCACCATCACTTGAAAATTTTTCATCCTCAGTATTGCCATCACCCATCTTCTAACTACAGCTTTCAAATTCAAAGCACGATCAGATTCATTTTGTGCCCCAAATCTGCCATTACCCCCATATTCAATTCTTCTTCCAACAGATTATGAATAGCTGTACCCACTAGGTCCCCAGTTAGACTCATAGAATCACACAGTTTACTCAACCGAGAAACCTCACCATGTGCTGACTTATTTTGGAAAATGGATCTTTGAAAATTATCATGGTAAGCAGGGATACAAAACGTCCATTTTCAGTTTCCCAAACACACCTCATAAAGTTGGGCAACTAGAGATATCCCGAAGCTTACCTGTCATGTGATGAAAGAAATGCGACGCATTACTCGGCAGCAAAATTTCCAGCACTTCAATAAATTCATTATGATCTCCTTGCCAAGCTCACACAACATGATGCAAGCCCTAGGGTTAGGGCTTGTGTAGAGTGCCGAAGCACGTGTCCGACGACACTTCGAATCGTCAAGAAGACTTAAACACACAGAGAACGCACCTCTAGGGATAAAATCCACAATTCTATTCAATAATCAAATTCTAAGAATTTCTTTTCCACAATACCATATATATAATAAAAGTAAACTAAATGCTTAAGCAAACTTAATACTGCAATTAGAAAGCTACTAACATAATAACATAATCCTAATTAGATTTGAATGGGACCACTTGCAGGGCCCAGACTGCATCTAAGTTAAAAGAAGAGTTCATCCACGAACTCGAGTATTCTTCAAAGTGCCTCTGTAAATGTGGTGACTATGAAGGACTTTGTTTGTTGCAACTACCCGAAAACTCTTCTTCAGCAGCACTGGCTTTTCAAGATTTAGTATAACTTGCTTTCCACCACGCAAGAAAGAGTATGTGTTATCGCACATTCCATGAGTCTCACTTTTATCATACATCCATGGGCGTCTCAACAAGATATCACCATTATCCATAGGCAATACATCACACCAAATTATATCTTTGTAATTATCACCAATAGCAAATATAACCTTGCATGTGTGACGTATGTACGCTTGATCACCTGTCATCAGCCATTTGACAAAACAAGGTCGATTGTGCTTATAAACCTTCAACTTGAGGCGATCAACAAGAAATTGAGAGATGATGTTTTCTTCACTTTGCCATCCATTACAACTGTGCATTTCTGTCCATGAACAGCATTCGTGAAACGGAAAATATTTTTCCGCAACCATTTCTTTTCAGCAGTAGGTGGAGCCTCTTTGATGACCATGAGAGTTTCACCATCTTTGTCCGCTTCATATTCTATTGTTTTCTTTATTTTTCCTTTGTCCGAAGGATCATCCTATACGGTTGGTTCTTCATGTACGCCTTCCATTAGGTTCACTCATTTGGGATATTCAAAGGAATAATGTCCTTTTTGTTTGTAATGAAAACATGTGACCTTGTTATGATCCTCAGGCTTGAAAACAAATTTTCCTAGAGAACCATAGGATTTAACATCTTGGAAAGATGAATTCTTTGGTGGAGTCCATTTGGATGTATTAATTGTTTGTGCTTGATAATTGACAATACCCTCGGATTTGATGGCATGTTGGATGAGCTCATCTGCATTATCAAATTATTAAAATGCTAGGATGTGCTAAACAGTGTTTAAAAAGGGTGCGCACCTAAGCACCAGACGCAGCAAAGCACAGGTGTTGCACCTCACCTCATGTGAGTTAAGGAGACTTCATTGAGTTGAGGCTTAAGCACATGAGGCGTGCACCTGGGTACCAGGCGAGAGGCGCTTCAGGCGTGCGCTCATTTTAGTTTGCTATAAGTCTTGAAATTAGAATTTAAAAAAAAGGAAGGTTGTAAATTTAAAATATATAAAGTTAAGTCGTCGTCGTCATCATCAAAGCCTTATCCCAACCATGTTGTGGTCGATTACATGAATTATGTTTCTCCATTCCGTTCTATTTTGAGCCAAATCCTTAGATAAGTTAAATTTCTTCAAATCTGATTTAATTACCTCCATCAATGTTTTCTTCTACCTACCCCTACCTCTTGATAGGCCATCTACCTGAATAGCCAAACTTTTCCTTATCAGTGCCATAACCAGCCTACGCTCAACATACCCAAACCATCTTAAACGGGTTTCTCTAATCTTATCCTCTATTGGTTCTACCACTAACTGCTCTCGAAAGAGTTCATTTTTAACTTTATCTTTCCTAGTTTTATTACACATCCACCTAAGCATTCTCATCTCCACCACATTCATCTTATGTATATGCGTCTTCTGAATTAGCCAACATTCTACTCCATATGTCATAACTGGTATAACCACTGTCCTGTAAAATATGTAAAGTTAAGTAATGAAATTAAAATGGCAGAAGCCCTAATCTCTCAGAAAAAAAAAAAAGGAAGAGGATTGCCATTTCTCACAAGAAGAAGAGCTTAGCTCCATCACGTTTGGCAAAGAAAAAAACAAAACACAATAAGAAGAGGATCGTCGTTTCTCACAAGAAGAAGCTCACAAGATGATCCATCATGTCCGGCGAAGGAGGAAAGAAAGCACAAGGAAGAAGCTCACATCCGGCGGACCATGTCCGAGTGTCTGCAGCCCACGTCCAGCAGAACCAGCCTGCTGCTCACATCCGGCAAGGTACATTTTCACTTTTCTTTTTTTTTTGTGTGTGCTGCTACTCACTTTTTCTTCTGTTTTGCTGCTGCTTTCTATTTTCTTTTTCTTTTCTACTGCTGCATTTTCTTTTTTCTTTTTCTTTTTTTCTTCTATTTTGCTGCTGCTCACCTTTTTTCTGTTTCTGCTGGTTTTTTTTTTCCTCATCTCCAGCTTCTGCTACCTTTTCTTTCGCTTTTCTGTTTCTGTTTTTTTTTCTTTTTTTTTTTTCTTTTCAACTGCTACATTTTTTTCTGCTGTGTTTTTTTTTCATGTTCTTTTGCTGCTGCTACTGTCCACATTTTTTTTCTATTTCACTGCTGCTCACTTTTTTTTGTTTCAGCCTTTTTTTTTCCTATTGTTTGTTTTTTTTTCTTTTTTTCTCATCTGCAGCTGTAGCTGCTTTTTCTTTCGCTTTTCTGTTCTGTTTTTTCTTTTCTTTTATTTTATACTGCAGCATTTTTTTTTTCATGTTTTTTCTGCTTCTACTATCTGCATTTTTTTTTATTTTAGATGTTTTTTGCTACTACTCACCTTTTTTTTTACCACCTGCTGCTGTTTCTGTTTCCGTCGGTCCTTTTTTTTTTTTCTGCTGCTGTTTGTTTTTTTTTTTTTTTCCTTCATCTCCAGCTGCTGCTGCCTTTTGTTTTGTTTTTTCCTCTTGTTGTTGATAATGCATTCTCTCTTCTTCTTACTTTGCCTGTGCATACCAACTGCCATGTTGATTATTGCCTTTTTGGTATCAAAATATGGTTGCTAGCCGCTGGATTAATTGTTTATCCCTTTTTTAATTTGCATGCTTGCTATTTTTAATTTTTTTTTTTTTCAATTGTCTATTCTATATAGATGTCCAAAATGTCCACCTAGGGTTAGAGAAGAGATTAAAGAATACATGACAAGGAAAAAGGTAGAAAAACAACAACTGAATATGTTGCCCCATTTTGATGAGTTGGCTAATGAGTTGGAAGATGATAAAAATATTGTAAAGGTCAATAAACGTGGTAAAAGACCTTTGGCTCATCATAGTTAAGTTTCTAGTAATCTTTCCACTGCCTCCATTTCCAAACCTAAAAAGCCAAAGCAAAAAGGGCCTATTGATGTATTATTCACTCCCAATCCAGATGATGTGCAAAATCGAAAAGCCCAAGGAAGGCAGCCAAGAATTGATAAAAATAACCCATATAGAAAAGAATTAAGAGAGCAAGCATGTCAAAGATTTGCAAGGTGGATGTATGATGCTAGGATTCCTTTGAATGTTGTTAATTATGACAGTTTTAGAACAATAATTGAAGCTATAGGGCAATATGGTCCTAACATGAAACCACCAACTTACTATGAAATGCGAATTCCTTTTCTTAAAAAAGGATAGTGCATACAAATAATTTGATGAAGGATCACCGAGAGGACTGGGTAAAGAATGAATGTTCTATAATGGTTGATGGGTGGGCTAACAAGGAAAGGAGGGCATTGCTTAATTTTTTTAGTGACTTGTCCAAAAGGAACCATGTTTGTGGAGTCCATTAACACTTCTAGCTACTCCAAGGATGCAGAAAAAATGTTTCAACTAATAGACAAGTTTGAGAAGCATATTGGAGAAACTAATGTGGTCTAAGATGTCACAAACAATGCTGCAATTAATGTATTGGCGCGTACGAAACTAAGAATCTTCTCTCTTGAAAAAAAATATATTAGTTATCTAAAACTCTTGTTTTCTCTTTCTTGGTTTGGTTCTAATAGGAAAGTTTTTGGAGGCAAAGTATCAAAACTTGTATTGGACACCATGTGCTGCCTATTGCTTGGACTTGATGTTGGAAGACATTTTTAAGATACCAACTCTCAAGAGAACATTTGAAAGGAATATTGAAATACATGGGATCATTTATAACCGCCCTACTTCACTAAACATGAAGAGTCACTTTACACAATTGAAAGACTTAATCAAGCCTGCAAAAACTCGATTTGCGACTGCCTTTCTCACTTTAGGAAGGATTCATCAACAAAATAACAACATGAAGAAGATGTTCACTTCAAAGAGATGGACAACAAGCAAATGGGCACAGGAGCAACTGGGTAAAAGGGCTGCACAAATTATGTTAATGCCTTCATTTTGGAATAGTGTTGTCTATGCCCTTAAGGTCTTGGGTCCTTTTCTTCGTGTTCTTAGATTAGTTGATGGTGAGAAAAAGCCTCCCATGGGATATATTTATGAGGCTATGGATAAGGCTAAAGAAGCAATTGCAAATACTTTTGGTGTAAAGGAAGAAAGAAATAATAATATCTTTGAAATTATTGACCAAATGTGGGATGTTCAATTGCATCATCCTTTGCATGCAGCTGGGTATTTTTTGAACCTAGAGTTCTTTTATTCAAATTGAAATGTTAAGCAAGATAATGAAGTCATGACTGGGTTGAATAATTCAATAGCAAAGCTGGTCCCAAATATTGACATACAAGATAAGATTGGTCAAGAGTTGTCTATTTATACGAAAGCTAAAGGTTTATTTGGGATACCTATGGCAATCAGGCAAAGGACGACAAGGTCACAAGGTAAACAATTTCATCACATAAGTTTATTCCATTATATTACAAAATTAGTTTTTTAAAATTATTAGTCAATACTTAGTAAAATTTATGCTAGTTACATATAATTAACAGCTGATTGGTGGAGTGCATATGGTTTCAAAACACCAAATTTGCAAAATTTTGCAATAAAAGTTCTTAGCCTGATGTGTAGTTCATTTGGTTGTGAGCGGAATTGGATTGTATATGAGTATCTCAAGTGTAGTGAATTCAAAATATTTTCAATTTATAGATATAAATTTTAATATCGTTTTTAATTGTTGTAGATTCATAGCAAAAAAAAAAAAACAAAAACAAAAACAAAAACAAAAAAAGAAATAGGTTGGATCAAAAACAACTCAATGATTTGGTATTTGTTAAATACAACAAAGCACTGCAACACTGATATGATATGCGTGACATATTTGATCCCATTTTTTTGAAGGATATTGATGAAAGCAATGAGTGGTAGCTTGGGAGGATGGATAGAGAATTGGATCATGATAAGTCTGTGTTTGATGATGATATTTTGACATGGGATGATGTTACTACTTACTACAGCTTTTGGAGTTGGAGAAAGTAGTCAAAGAACTAAAGCAACATCAACTTCAAAAGTAACACCAAGAGGTTCTAAATCTTCAAATGTTCTTCAATTGGTAGATGAGGAAGAGCCAAGTTCAGATGAGACTGATGAGGAAGACGTGGATGGATATAAATCCAATGATGATGATGAAGATTACGATTTACTTGGTATAGATGTTGATGATGACCGTTACCTCCTCCTTAGGACCATATGTATTATTGGTTTGACTTTGGACTTCGGAGTTGTATTGGCTTTTGATGGTTTTTTGCACTATGTGATGGATGTTTTTATGACTTTCATAATCTTCTCTAATATTTATTGCCTTTTTTGTTATAATTTGTGAATTAATTTCACTTTGCCAATGTTAATTTTAAATTATTTATCTATGACAAAATATCTATTTTTTTATCTATAGTGTGCGCCTCGCTTCAATGAAGCTAGCGCCTCGCCTTGCGCCTTGCGCTTAGGCCCAAGATACCATTGGCGCCTCGATGCCCCTCACACCTTAAAAAACACTGGTGCTGAATGTCTAGTCTCAATCTAATAAAAAATCTATCAACCAACACATCATCATCTTCATTCAATCCACAACGAGCTTGCAAATTCAAAAATTCTTCAGAGTATTCAACAACCGTCTTAGAGTTTTGTTTCAAGTTCTGAAAATATGCATGCAAATCTCATGAATAATTGATGGGGAGGAATTTTTGCTTCAAAATAGTTTTCATCTCAATACAAGTTTCAACAAGATCCATATTTTCATTCCTCCTTGCTCGTTGCAATTCAGCCCACCATGTTGCAGCATAATTATGAAAACTAGTAGCAAACAGTGTAACTTTATGGCCCTTCGTCATTGGCTTTTGTGCAAAAATATTCTCCACAGTCACTAACCAATTCATGAATTTAGCGGGCTGCAATTTTCCATCATATTCGCGACTCAAGAGTTTAATTCCCAAATCTCAATCAGGATTATTAACTAGTGGATCTTTTTTATTCCAAATATTTGCACCATCATCTCTGTCATTATCCACACGTTAAGCATTTTCCAAATTTGTTACCCTTGTTTCGAGTCTTGCCAAAATGGTTCGCATTTGATTAACTATTGCGGATAATTCTCTAAAGGCACCAGTCAATTCTTCCATTGAAGAAGAGGAAGAGTCACCTTCAACTTACTTCTTAGGAGGCTTTTTTTTTTTTTTTGTAAATTTAAATTTGACGGACCTTATGTGTGGATCTGCTCATTGTTGACTCCAAAAAATTGCTTAACACAAAAATTCTTATTTATGGATTTGGGCCCAATTACTATTGGCCAGGATCACCAAATCTTGTTAAATGTACATTTTTTTCAAAAAGTAAATATACAAATAAGTATGGTAAAGTGGGTAGAGGTGTTGTATCCCAACTTGGAGGTCTATGGTTCAATACCCTATAATACGCTTTTTATTCCACAAAGTCCAAAGGTGGACCCCACAGATTGATCAAACAAAAAGGGCCACAAGACCAATTCAACAACATATGGGATGTGAAAGGTTTGAAACTTCCCAAACGATTCCTCCACTAATTCTACACGATCATTACATCCCACGAGCAGTTTCATAAAAATGTGTTATAAAAGTAGAAATATTGCAAAAAAAGACAATCAGTTGGAGTAGAAAAAAAGTCTAAAAAGAGAAAGGAAAGAGATCACAAAAACAATAGTGACAAGAAACAAAAGAAAGAGAAGTAGAAAGAAGAAAAAGAACGAAGGGAAGAAAAAGAAAATATGAAGGTAAAAAAAATGGGGGAGGGTCTTTTGCATCTTCTTCACAACTCCTTCAACTATTTTCTTTTTCTTTTACTGCATCTCCATTAAAACGGAAAGGAGATTCGGATCCTTATTTGAAAGAATCTGCCCTTCAATCCACTTTTCATCATCATCTCCATTAAATGGAAAGGAGATCCAAATCCTTATTTGAAGGAATCTACTCTCCAATCCAATGCATTTTCATTAAAAGAGAAAGGAGATTCGGACCCCTTATCAAAGAAGGGATCCACCCTCCAATCCACACCATCGCATCTTGCATCTCTCTTTTTTTTTTTATCTCCACCATTTCTTTTAATTAAAATGGAGATTTGGGTCCTGAATTAAAGAGGAATCTGCCCTCCAATAAAAAAAATGGAGATTCGGGTCCTTATCGAGGAATCCGCCCTCCAATCTAAACAAAGATTGGATCCTTACTTTGTAAGGATTTCACTCTTCATGAGCTCCCCATTGAAAACCGTGACTTATAAGGTTTGAAATGGTTATATGAGCTTCGCAAGAACCCTTGTCAGAAATTCCCCCATATGTGATAAAAATTATTCAAACTTCCTACTTCAACTGAATGATTTACAGTAAAATTCACCAAAACTAGAGATGAAAAGAAGACCAATGGAAATTCCAAAGGGCCACCAATAACATATAAGACGGCGACTATCAACATCTGTCGCACTAAAAAAAAAAAATTGGTTTTGTTGCATCTGAATATTGATACATCTGAAACCATTAGATTGGTAAGCCATCTATTCAGAATGATGCAATGCGTCATGCCATGCCTTCATAAGGCTAAGTCAGTTCTTTATCCATTAGAAATAGGAAATTTCTGGTTTTTTTCAAAAAAAAAAGAAAGAAAAAGAAAGAAAAAGGAGCATGCAAATACTATCCGAACAGTGTGAAATTTAAGTTTCATGCTTGTATGCTAAAATTCAACATGTAACAGTCAATATATATCTGGATTCCCGACACCTAGCCACTATTTATCTTCTCGAAGGCAGGAGATAAGATTGGCACACTGAATTTTTCTTTAAAGAATAAGAGAGTCAAAGTGGTACACAGGAACTGCAAGATTGAAATTCACTGCTACGAAGTTTACCCAATGTAATCTGGAAATTTACATCAAACTTCGATGAATATGACTAGACAGTTAGAAAGCCAGACAATGGGCTTGGCCACGTTCACTGATGGACCCATTCAAATTGCCAACTTAATAGGAAATCGGTTGTTAACGTCATCACTAGCAACTTCTAAATATGACAGTTTGAACTCAAATACAATAACCATGAAAATTTCATTGGAAAAAACTGTAGCCGGGTCCCATCAAAGCCTAATGTGTAAAGTGAAAGACATGTCTATGAAAACATAGGCTGGGAACCTGGATCCAAAACCAAATAAATGGTTTAAAACTTGGCCCAAATACTATTTAGAATTGGGTATAAAATCAACCCAAATAAATTATGAAATTGGGGACAGAATCAGGCCAAATACAGTCTGAAACTGGGCACAAAATCAGCCCAAATAAATTCTGAAATTGGGCTCAAAATACAGCCCAAACAAAGGGTAAAATTGGGCCAAAAGATAAGCCAAGCACTATTCAAATTGGGTTGCAATATAGCCTAATTTATCTCTCAAGAGATGGGTTAAAATTATTCCAAGGCAAGCTGATTTTTCAGAATGGATAAGAAGCAAACCCAACCTAATTTTTCTAAGGGGTTAAAATTGACTAAATGGGCTGAAACTCACACATTGGACCCACATTGGAGTTTAAGGTTGCTACCAGAAGTGAATAACTCAGTACTCAACATGATAGTATTGATAACCAAACTTCTTTTAATTGAAGTGACCCTCAGATGTGATGATCATCGTATGTACTATTACATCTGAACCCACTTCCGACATTGCTAAACATGCCAGATTGAGGTTTCAAAATTTAACCCAAATTTGTTTAGTTGAATGGGTTAATTCTTAACTCAAAACTAATTTCAATGATTGGATTAAAATCTGACAAAAAATTATTTTATTTGGATGAGCCCAAATACTGCTTGAAATTTGGCTGAAATACAGCTCTAAAAGAGTCTTATATCAGGTTAAAAGGCATCCCAAATACTGTTCGGATTGAGCTAAGACAGTCCAGACAAATGGCTGCAAATGGGTTGAAAACCCTGCCCGTTTTATCTTCCAAAAAAAAAAAAAAAAAAGGTTTAAAACCTAACCCAACTCAACCTAAATTTTTTTTATAAATGAGTCAAACTAAACAAAAGGCATAATTACATCCCTAAACTTATCCAAATGGATAAAAAATTAACCAAAACGATGGGTAAAAATCGACCCAAGATTATGAATTTTCAGGCCTAATCCTTAAACTGATTGGATTTCAAGATAGTTAAACCTGCTATCAAATATGATCCAAATCAGGCCAGAATATAAACCAGGCCAGAACTATAGGTTAGAATTAACCTTGAATTACGGGTTAAAATCCAGCCCAAGTATCATTTGAAATTGAGTCCAAAATGTAGCCCAAATGAAAACTAAAAGTGGGCAAGGTTTGGCCTAAGTATTATTAGACTTGGGCTGAAATTCTCCTAAACAAACATCATAGATCATGTCTTATATATGGGCCAACTGTAACACCCCATCCCACATCGCTTATGAATGAAATATGAGTCTAGTATATAATGAACCATGTAGGTTACTACTAATAACTTGGGCTAAAGCATTTGGGCCATGTGACAAGCTCATCAAGTTATTGGGCCAATGACTAGGCTACTCAGGTCGTTACAAATGGTATCAAAGCCTATCACCAGCCGAAAATGTAGGGCCCCTAATCCCGCTGAAAAAACCCTTGAGGGAAGATCAGGACAGAGCCAGGGTGCGCGAGCCTGTGAGTCAAATAGGGGAATTCACAGGGGACATGGGTGTGGAATGCTTCAGTTCCACATCGTCTGGTGAAGTTAGATGGATCCACACACGGACATGTGGCCTCAAGGGGGATAGATTATAACACCCCATCTCACATCGCTTATGAATGAAATATGAGTCTAATATACAATGAACCATATAGGTTACTATTAAAACTTGAGCTTAAGCATTTTTGGCCATATAACAGGCTCACCAAATTATTGGGCCAGTGGGCTACTCAAGTCGTTACACCAACCCATTGAGTCCAACCCATTTAGTGAGGTCTATATCTCATACATCTTTTATGGATAATGGCCCACTTAGAAAAAGAAAACGGGTCATCAGTGGTCCAAACCAGAAAATGCAATGTTCATAAAGATCCAAGTGAATACAAATGACAACTTTCTAGAGGCGAAGGTGAGGAGCAAAAGAATTTTCTTTTAAATTTTCATGCATTTTCCATGTAAATTTTATTTGAGTTATATTTCCTTGTAATCAGAGGTTTTCCTTCAATGATGTAATTAATGGTTGATGAAATTCTCACGATCGGGAGTATGATGTACACATACAAATTAGATGTAAAACCTCCCATTAAATGGAGGGAAATTTGTATCCAATGAATTTTAGTGCATTTATTTTGTTTATGCATGAATTTATTGTGTACACTCACCATAATAACGTAGGAGAAAAAGAATTTGAAATCGGATTTCAGATGGTTCCGCAATCGCAAAAAAAAAATTCTGGACATTGATTGCCTTTTTTTTATGGTCATTGATAATGTCAGCAGAGATGATTTGTGTCTTGTCGCTGGACTTCTTGCTTAAATGGGTCAAATCCAAACCCAGCTTGTAATCGAAGCATTGAACCCAACCAACCAAAGACAAGGTAGTCTCACAGGTGTCAAAGGAAATACACGTGAGCCCCCTTGCCTACGACCTCGTTCTCTGTGTCAAAACAAAGGGAAAGGATCTTGCCTTGTGCTTCACCGATCAAGTGAAGAGACAGACTCTGGGAATGTCGAGGAAGACTGGCGACGGCAAGCAGCAAGCAGAACAGCTCAGCGACGCACGGTCGGCGACGACGGAGAGGCAGCAAGCTTGTGGCTGCGGGGGTGTTGCTGGCGGAGATTGCTTCAGGCGAAGACAAAGGTAGGTGGCTCACGCCAATAGGAGTACATCCAATGATGACGATGAGCAGCGTCGCTAGCAGTCAAAGCTCAAACACCAAGATACGCATCTCCTGTTGTTGTCGTTGTTGTTGTTGTTCTTCTTCTTCTTCTTCTTCTTCGTTGTTTCTTTTTTCTTTTTCTTTTTCTTTTTCTTTTCTACAAGGATGATGGAATGGATACAACGGAAGGTAGTGCGTGATTCAAGAGACATTATGATGGAGTTCTATTGGTAAAAAGAGATGGAGAGGGTTCTGGTGGGGAGAGATGTAGGGATTTGGGATTGGTAATGTTCACAGGCTGATTGGTGGAAGGATCTGACGAAGATAGGGATAGTGTGGTATTCATGCTGACAACCGTGATGGACCGTTCGTCTCTAATATCAAACTAATGCAAGCTCTAGGATTAGGGCCTACGTAGAGTGCTAAAGCATGTATCCAAGGACACTTCAAATCGTCAAGAAGACTTGAACACACACGAGGACGCACCTCTAAGGATAAAATCTACAATTCTATTCAATAATCAAAGTCCAAGAATTTCTTCTCTTCAATACCGCATATATAATAAAATGCAAACTTAATGCCTAAGCAAACCTAATCTATTAATAGAAACTTCCCTAATAATGCAATTAGAAAGCTTCTAATAAAATAACATAGTTCTAATCTAATTAGATTTGAATGGGACCACTTGCGGGGCACAGACTGCATCACAAGCACTAGAGTTGTTTCCACATCACCTACAGTAAATGGTCCTTGGGTAAGGATTTGAGATTTGAATCCAAAATCCCAAATTTTTAGCAACCTGACTTTGGAATTTCCTCCACAATGAGCGCCCTTTGGTCATCAACACAGAACTCTCCAGTCGATGCAACTCCGGCCTTCTAACACCCCCAAAACTGGTATCTCCTCCTCCCTCGTTCATGGCGACAGAGAAGCGAACCCCTACAACATCCCAAGTAATAGATTTGCGCAGACATTGTTTTGGATCCCACAAGATAGGTAAACATACCCTATCAACCCTCTTTTAATTTTGCTTCTTCCCCTATCAGCATCACCACTCCTAAACACTGTCCCAAACAATAGAAACCCCTTCAGTCCAGCGCATGCAAGAGAATCCCTTCCATTTGAACCCACATCACATCGGCTGCAACACTAGTCCCAAAACCTCTGTCCACCGATCCAGTCGCCAAATCAAAGAATTATTCGGATAAGGTCCCAAATCAGCCAACTTTGAAAAATCAATCTGTGTAATAGGCTAAATCCAAACCAAAAATCAATTAAGCCTTTTCACCTCAGCTTGAATGTTCTTACCCGAAAACAGCCAGTTTTGAATTTCACCGTCGCTAACATCTAGCCAACTCACTGTAGCTAGAAAAGAATCACTCACCTCCTTTCTCAAAGATGATTGTACTACCCTGGACCCGGCATTAGCGGCCAGAATATTTAATAATTATTATGTTTTTTAATTGCTGTTTTATCTATAATATTTAATCTCTGTGGGACTATTACATAAATTGTAAGTGAGATAGTGTTGGATATTAATATGTGATAGGTTAGCTTCTGCCCCATAATTATTTTATTGAATTAGTTTAGTGGGACCCCTTTTATTTTGTAGAGACCTATTGTTTTGGTACTAGTAAGGGGTAGGATCCGATCCTTTCAAATGATGTTCGAAACCCAACTGGTGCAAGCCCCATTTAGGATTGTTTTACAATTAGAAAGAGACTTCTTACACTAATATGAAGTTGGCTCCTACAAGGAAAGGAGACCCAAGTTATATGTTCATGTTGCTTCCCTTGAAACCAACACACGACATCCTCTTTTTCTCTCCTCTCTGCATACCCCTTGGACAACCCAAATCTCTAGCTTAGCAACTAGAAGAGAGAATAACTAGAATAGGAGTGCTTCTTGTAGGATCTATCTCCCACCACAAGTGAATCGAGCAAACTGTTTTCTACCAAAGGTGACTAGATTTTCAAAATCTATTTATGTGCATAATTTTAACTGATGTTTTCTCTAAACTGGTAACTCTACCTATCTCAAATATTATGGAATATGGTGTTAATCCTTCTCTATAAACTGGATTTGGTTTTTTTTTAGATGAATGAATACAATATTAGTCATAGTTAATGTAAAAGTACATCCCTGTCCACATGTAGGTTGTCTTTGGGAGAGGGAAATCCGTATCTATAGCCCTAGAATTCACACCAATGTATTCCTCATTGTTGGTTTCGTGGTACAACTAGGAAGCTATTACTACTCAAATCAGCAATAAACCTGTGAAGAATCCCATCAGAAACCAGAAAATTCAGAACCCAGGTCGTTTCTGCTGTAATTCACGAAATTGGTTGCCGGGCCCAGGTGGGCCATCGGATGAGGGATCTGATCTGAACGTTTGAACCCTAACAAATGGGTGATCCTAGAGGCACAGAACCAATGTGCATGGGGCCCAGTTTGGCCTGTCATCCAATTTACCCAAAATACCTCCACGTTAGGTGTATGTGTTGCCTGGAACACGTTTCTGGGTTGCAGAATTTTAAGAGAAATTGCATTATCATCCGTGTTTTCTTCCTTATTATTATTTTCAAACTGTATTTGGTTCAGAATTATGAAATTTATAGATTGAACTGGGACCTTCCTATTTTTATAGTTAAATCTAACTAGTTATCCACTCAGTACAAGTACTGGAAAATTGCAATACAAGCCCTGTTTTCCTTCTTATTTTTTAAACTTTTTTTGAGTTGTCCTTTTATTCCTAGACTTTTGAAGGCCGAAATTTAGACCCATGGAATAAGTTTTTTTCAACTAAAGCACTGATGATCGTTTTCTTCTAACTCTTCAGGTTTTGAAATTATAAATAAGCTCTGTTAAGGACTGTTTTGCATCCATAGGTACATACTCACCCTGACCTTTATTTTCTTGTGTTTATAACCCCATGAAGAGTTTCATCTTGGTCCTTTTAATTTGCTGTTTTAGTATTTTAATGAACCTGAAATCTGAGTTGTGAATAATCACAATATAAACATGCTGAGTTTTGAGTTTTCCTCATATCACTAATGGTTATGATTGGAGATCATTTGTACTTGATTATACACATGGCATATGATACGGATATTAATTAAGTGACGTTTATGGATTTAGATGCTATGATGTGTGATGCAGGCAGGACAAACCCATGGGGACCTACCAATGGGCCAAGCCAATCCATCTCGACAAGTCTTTTGGGCCCAACCATGGATTAAAAACTAGGCCGAGTCCGAGTCGACTCAGCCAAGCCCGACTCAGGTTAGCCCGAGTCAGCCAAGTCCGCACAATGATGGACTTGGCCGACATATATACCGGTGGAGGGAGCCCTAAACACTTATTTTTCATGTTCTAAAACAGAGGAGCGGCTTGACGAGGCTAGGAGAAGACTCCTTGTGAAGAGATCTTGGCTCAAATTTGTATTTTTTTTTAGAGAATTATGCTTCCAAAAATCAAGATTACTATTCATTCAAAAGAGGGGTTTTGAAATTTTGGTGTTTGAGGAACTTATTTTCATTATTTTTTTTTTTTTCCTTACATGGGTGAGAGAGGATCATACTACGTTGGTTGTGGTTTCATGTTGAAATTTTTACTTATGATTGCCATGGAAAATACATTTTTTTTTTGTATTTTTTGGCTCGGATTTTTTTAAAAAAATAGAAAAATTAAATTTTTTTTTATGATTTACTTTTTTTTTTTTTGTAGATTCTCACTCTTTTTGGTATGTACTACATAGATCTACGGTTTTTTTTATAGATCTATGCATGTATGATCTAAAGTTGTAATTTTTATAATATTTCGCATAAAATAAATAGAAAATTATATTTATTGATTTGTACATGCTTATATAGCTTGGAAAAGATGATAAAGTATGCACGTAGGTTTGTGGGTGGATTTTTCACTCAAAACTTTTTGGATGGATCCAGGTATGTTATATTCTTAATAATCTTTAGTGGATTAATATTCAGTTATAGTTTTCTCATGGGAAATGACTTAATTTAAATTTTAATTACAGCTGAATGGTGGAATAACTTTGGCGATGCTGCTCCTGAACTTAGAGATCTTGCAAGAAAAATTCTGAGCCAAACAGCATCATCCTGCTGTGAACGAAATTGGAGTATATTTAGCTTGATCGACACAAAAACCAAGAATCGCCTCAATATGAGGAAATTGGGTAAGTTGGTTTTTGTCAATTATAATAACGGAGAGTATAATCCAATTAATTTGGATCATATATTTGAAGAAGATGATCCAATAGCAGACTAGTTGGCTGAAAGAGATGCTGCAATTTTATCAAATACAAATTTCATAGATGAATGCATATATGATCCTGATGAAACTGAGGCCCCAAACAGAAATTGGAACCCCCACCCCCACCTCCCATTCGCAGATCTACTACCACACGGGAAAAGGGGAAGAGTGTGGCAGAGGGGCCCTCACAAGGCTCACAACGTGAGCCAGAGTTGACACGATCTAGTTCAGAACATGTTAACCTCTCCAAAGCCAAACAACTTCTTAAAGATTCAACGCTCCAATATAAGAGGAAAACAAAAGGTAAGGGTCAGGCAAACAAGTATTTAGCCACTCATGAAGAAGAAGAAGAAGAAGAACACAATACATCATCTTCAAGCAAAAGTGGCTCACCACAAGGGGATCAAGATTGTTATGCACAACAACTAGATCGTGGTGATAATAAAAAATTTCAGGATAATATCACTATCCATGACATAGGGGGTGAACCTGAGCCTGCTAGTGGACAAGAAAGAGAGCAATCAGAACAAGTTTATGAAGAACCACATCAACTAGCATCAAGTACATATGGAGGATAGCAATATGGTGACTATGAGCAATCACAATTTGATCCCTCAATTGGGGAATATGGTGCGTACGGTGGTATTTTACATGAATATAGCGGGCAAGAGCAGTATGGAGTAATTATGATACCTATGCATTAAGTACCACTACCAACTCACTATCCTTATGGTCATGAACAATTCAATAAAGGACAAAGAGGACAAGAGTTCTTCAATTTTGATATTACTCAATACTATCGTCAACAACAAGGCGATGATGATGACAACGACATCCAACCAGCAAGGCATTCAACATGATATAAAATTCTATAAAGAACATGCTAAGGACTAAAGTATGACCCTATGACCATATGTTTGCCAGTGGACATTTGTTATTTCATACTTCATAGTGTTAGATTTTGTGGACTCAATCCATCAGTTGATGTAATAAATTGACTAATTTCTTTATTTATCAATAAAATCATGCTTTACTTTCATGGGATGAATATTATTTTACCACTTCATGCATATAACCAATACATATGACATAATGGTTCATGAGTTGAACCGGGTCCCATTAGTATATTAGATGTGATATATGTGCATGGATGAGATCTACACATGGGAGATATATGTCACAAATCTTATACTTAAATAGCTTCACAACTAGTAATGAGACTGGGCATCTCATTTGATAAGGTTGCAGCACTTTAATCACTATGAGATAGTGTGATTTGTCTTGATCATCAGAATGTAAGATTCTGGATCACGGTGCTGGTACATTGAATGTATTAAAGGACCATGAGATGCACCTTATGGAATTTCGTCTCAATAATAAGGTATGCTCTCATAATTCCTTAGCAATAGGCTCTCAATCCTGAGACATTGATGAACTCAAATTTCTATCTATTCATTTGCTTTGAGTCACCAATGAGTGAGGCCGACTATAGGTTAACACCTCGGTGTCTTGGGTATGCGGCAGTAGAACTGTGGGAACATTGAATGATCAAAATGGAATCTATCTCTATTATCCCCTTGTGCCAATTAATGGGTTTGTCATTAGTAAGTGCGCACCCATCTCAATTAAGAGTTAATTGGATGGTACTGATGATTACTGTGATTAATTGAGGCTCAAGGATAATAAGATGTGGAACTTACATTGGAAGAGACAGATTTACTCCAATTGATCCACGGATATTGATAGAGGGGCCTACTTGTGGTAATTGGAAAGTTTAGGGTCTTCATTGTAATTTATTCCTAAGACTGGAGTGCAATTGCATTTATATAGTGGTGTTATTTGCAATTAACTGTGGACCCGGATTGCACATGAGATGTGGGGTCCGGTGTTCCAGTTGGAGCCAGCTTTCTAAGGAATCCCTAGTGGTCCCCACGCTAGCCCAAGTTATTGGAAAATACTAATCCGACTTGAACTCTAGAAAGAAGAGTTTGGAAAGGAGAAAGTTGCTAATTGCTTTAGAAGTAAAACTTTTATTTCAATTAGACAAGGGAGAGATTTGAAAGTCTATAAAATCTCTTGGACGTCCAATAAGACTCTCTCACGCCCAAAACCCTATTCGTGCAAGAGTTGCACGAGTTTCTCTCTCCTTCTCTCTTCTAGTTCCTTGGAGTTTCGATTTGGGATTTCTCCTGAAGATTCCACCAATCTTCTTGAGAAAAGAAATCCAATTCGGGTCATAGCGTGGAAGGCTAAGAGGTGTTGAAGATTCTCATCATCAAGTAGAGTCGCAACTTCTCCATTAGAGCACTGCGGATCTCCAAATGTATGATCTACTTCTTTCATGTCGTAGATTATTGTGGATATTTAGTGCTATTTGATTCTATCTTTTAGATAGAATATTTACTGTACATGGTCACGAGATTGAGGGTAATGCATCCTGGATTGGGTTTTTGGTCTTATGGATAATTGATCCCTATGTCAAGTGGGTCAAAAGTTTTGAAAATCTATCCACAAGACCCACCTACTTCAAACACATAGTTGATAATTGATACTTCAATTCTTAGTTGATACTCCATACTTAAGAGTTCAGTTTGATTTTAATTGATTTTCATTTAATAGTCCATAGTTCATAATTCACATTATACTTCAATTTTCACAAATCACAATATAATGTTCGTTATATAAATAGTTGAGGAATTATAAAGGCGTGCTCGGAAGTTTTGGAGGGGCCCCTAAGATTATTTTTCAGTTTTTTACAACTTTTCAGAATTTTTAATCATTTTAATAAATTGTTTTAACTAAAAAAAACAAAAAACAAACAAAAAAAGGGACCCAGCCAGGCCCAAGTCGGGCCCCGAGTCTGGGTCTTCGAACCATGGTCCCAACCCACCTATCTTAATTTATTTAGGATTTTATTTGCTTATTTATGTTCTAAGTTGTGTTTAGTGGATGTTTTAATCTTGGCCATCAATGTGATTGGATGGTTTAGATTAGCCCTTGCGTTATTTCTTTCTTTATATAATGATGTAAAGAATCTTTGGTTAATGCTTAGTAAGTTGTTGACTATTAATAAGATCTAAGTGTTTTGGGATCTTTCCCAAGTTTTCTTCGAGTTGTCCTTGAAGTCTCTAATGCCGCCAGTTCGAAGTTTGGCAAAAGCCCAATATTTGCCCTGCATCTGGTTCGTTGTTTGGTGAGAGCCCAATTTTTCCCTCTATCCTCATCATCTACCTTACCCAATTTTTCCCTCTATCCTCATCATCTACCTTGCCCTCCCCGCATTATCCCCTCCATTCCGCATTATTTAATGTCAGAGCAAAAGATCAATCCGTCTCGGATTAGAGATTCCGCAACCCATCATCATTGCCGAACCATCACCATCACCAATCAACAGTCCCAAATCCATAGGTAATCCGTTCTATCCTTTCCATTCCATCATCGTACATCACCCCAAATCAAGTTAACCTAACACCCATAGACCAAAACCACATCCAGATCCAATCTTGCAGGCCCCATCCATTAGATTTGACATGTCCGACACCTCTCTAGCCCCTTCACTGCCAAGACCCTTCACCGCCAAATTCCAATTGCCTAAACCCAAGATTTCCCAAATCCAAACCCAAAAAATCCCAATTTCAAAACCCCAAGGTTCCAATTGCCCTTTTCAGCCAAAAATCTTCCCAGATCCTTAAATCCCAAAAGTCCTAAGAGCCGCACCCACCACCAACATCCTCTCCAAAACCCAACCTTAAAACCACCAAAACCCAACCACAGTTAAAAAAATGAGATATATAGAGAGAGAGAGAGGAAAGAAGAAATGAACAATAAGAAAAAATAATAATAAAGGAGGAGAATACGAGTAGGAAAAAAGAAAAAGAGAAGAATCAGAGAAGAGAGAAGAAAGAGGCAAAAGACGTACCTAGCATCTAAGAGCAAGGGCACTGCACTACCACCTCACAATCGTCGCTGTCTTCTCCTTCACCGTCAAGCATCAACGGTGCCATCGCACTTCATCGCCGCCACCATCTTCAATGTGTAGCAACGTCACCTCCATCCCATCGTTGAGCATCATCATCATCGTCAACACCTTCATCGCCTTGCCACTTCTCCAATTGAAGCAAGCCGCAAAGTAGCCCAATCGTCTTCACCATCTTCTTCATGCCACCATCCCAATGTAAGCCCTCTGACCAAGAACCACAATGAAAGGGTCTACACCTTTTTGCTTTTGTCTCGCGCATCACAACCAAGACAGAGGTGAGACTCCCTTGGTCGAACATCCCACTCCCACGTGAGACCTGTTTGTGAGCCTAAGTTCAAGTTTGGTCTAACTTTAGTTCGGCCCAAATCTGAACGGCAAACACTTTTGGTTGTTTTGACAATTCGACCCCAAAACAAGTGAAGAGGCCATCATGTCACATGGACTCAGACCATTCTTCTCATCAATTGGGTATACAGCACAACTTTGTTGGGCCAGAGTTCGGATTTGACCCGACCTGTAAGGGATCCATTAAAAGCCCAACATCATAACAAGTCAAGTCTGACCCGGTCAGTGGGCTTGAGCTCAGGTTCGACCCAACCCATATCAGCCCACATCAAGTTAGAATTGTTGGAAATTTATACTAAAAGCATATTTTTATGTATTTATCTTTGACTAATTTATTTATTAGTAAAGTTTTTCTTTTCATTTTAATGAGAATTTGTATGGCCAAATGGTTGCATTGTTATTTATTATGCATGTGTGTCTTTTATTATATAAAGTAGACAATCTGGTATGTAGAGTTCAGCTTACACACGGAAGACTTGTTTCTTAGTTCATATAGAATACAAGTTATTATTATTCACAATCTAAATGGAGTTGGACACACCATCAGTACGATTGTAACATGATATTTTAACAGGCTTGTATTGGCTGCGGGAAACGATTTAGTTTCGACTCGTTATGCTAGTACACTTTGTGTGCATTGAATAGAACCTCTTTTGAGTTTATTGTCTTTATACTGACTATAAAAGACAATTAACATCGAAATAACTATTGAGTGCGTGTACTCTTAATCCCAATATAAATAATAGACACATACATTTAGTGTTTAGCATTTTGATTTACAAAGGAATGAAACCTTTTATGAGTCAATAATCTCAATAAATTAGATGAATGCACTACGTGTATGGTGGATATTAGTTTATTGACGGAATCCACGTCCCGTAATAAGGATTAATAATATCCCCTTGATGAAGCTTATAAGTTTTGATTATATCAAACCCTGCAGGTGGACTAAGTCTGACATATCAAATAAGTGTAAGGTCTCAAGGAATTATAAAGATATCGATTAAATATCGATATGTCAATAATTACTTAATCAATGGATATCTGAAATCTTAATGTAGAGAAATTAATAAGCATTTAATAACAAGAAACTCGAAATATAATTTGAAAATGAGGACAGGAGTGCAATTATAGTTCTCTAGTGAATTGAATTGTAATTTATGAAACTAGGATTCTAATTTGGGTCGAATTAGGGTTTCCTATTTCCATAAGAAGCCTATTCCTTGTTTCCTTCCTAAGGTCGCTATTGTAACCTATAAATATGCACTATTGCTCTTTAGGAGATACATGAAAGAGAATTTTCATTTTTTAGAGCAAAGAGAATTTGCAAAAAAGGCCCACACCCCGGTGCGAGTTCAAGCATAGAGGAATACAGTTCAAGATCTTGAGATTTTCGGATTGCTGTAAGATCAAGATCACATCAAAGAGATCTCGCATGTATGGTTCTTGAATCATCATCATCATCTAAAATTATTTCCATAATAATCTGTATGCAATATCTAGGGATCCTGGCAGCTGTCTCTTACAAGAATCCCTCACAGAACATAACAATAGCGACAAAAGTGAGAGTGTGTGCTTCATATTCAAGCAAGATTCAATTGTTGATCTTTAATTAGTGATATATTCACCATCTGAAATCCAATCAACGATCCATCTTCATCTGCAAAATCCAATTTGAAAGATCTACACAATCGGTCAGGTTGATTTATTTATACAAGCATTGATTTTCAAATCCATTTTGCATCAAATCAATATGAAATTGCAACAAGATGACTCCAATAATCAACTTCAAAGGGTTTTGTATAATAAATATGGCTCATGAGGTATTATGAGAACGAAACTTTTTTTAAGCAATTCCTTAATCTAAGGCAAGGAAATTTCACAGTTGATGAATATTTCGAGCGATTTTCATGGATACAATTGACAAAGATCATGAAAATTAAAGGAGAATGAGAAACACTATTTAGTTAGATTTCTTAGAGGTTTGAAGCGAAGCATATTGGAAAACATGGAAGACTAACTGACCTAGTATGAAGTGCATAAAGAAGCAATTCGTGTTGAGTATGTTAAGTCGGTATTGTTAATGATACTAGATCCGTCAAGCCAAAGCCACTTGTATACTAAAGCCCAGCCCACTGGTGTAGTCAAATACTAACATTATGTACAAATATTACTTAACATATTAGGACAATGTTGCCTGTATTCTAACCATGTAATTGCTTATTTGTAGCCCATGACGGGGCACTTGTAACACTATATAATCTAAATGAATGTTGGGATTGGATCATCCCATTCCAAACCATTTATTCTTAGTATTGAATACCGTGACATAGTATCAGAGCTTAAAGGACTAGTTCACCATCATTGTGTATTCCAGCAGTAACACCATCTTTCTCTGTCATCTTTCTTGGCTATCAATCGAAATAGCACTTTCTGCTACACTGGATCAAAACAATCACCTTCAGATCTTGTCTTGATAAAAGGTGGCCCACCTAAGATCACCTTGACTCCAGCAGAAGATTCAACCTTCTTGGTTGCCAAGCGATCCTCGATTTTAAAAAGATTTTTTCAGGATTTTTCCTCACCATCGAGGTAGTTTTTTTTGGCTAATCTCTAGTTTTCAATATTTGATGGATGGTCTTCATCATAGCCATCCTGATTTGCCTTTCCCAACCGAAGAAACAGCCAGTGCTAAAAAAGTTGAAAAGGCCAATGCTGAAAAAGTTGTGCAACTCATTGATGTCCCTCACACTGATTTCATCTTTGAAGACAGACTATTGACAATAAAAGATTGCAATCTACTTGTACCAAGCCAGCAATTGCTACATTCAACAGCTAGATCACAAGCCAATGTTGGATTCAGACATTAGAAGCCATGCCTCCATTTTCCTTCTAATTGGATGAAAAGAATGATTCCATCCTCCACGTCATCCCAAGACGATGAGGACCAAGCAGCACATCAAAGATTTTTGCAATTGATATTTGATCCTAAAGCACTTCTATAAAACTCAAGGTTGAGTTCTCTCCAAGAAGTGGAGCGATGATGTAGGACAAACCCAAGGGGATGGGCCCAACCAATACATCTCAACAAGTCTTTTGGACTCAGCCCACCTATCTTAGTCTATTTAGAATTGTATTTGATTATTTATATTTTAAGTTGTGTTTAGTGGGTGTTTAAATCTTGGCCGTCAATGTAATTGGATGGTTTAGATTAGTCCTAGGGTTATTTCTTTCTCTACATAATGATGAAAAGCCTCTTTAGCTAATGGTTAGTAAGTTGTTGATGATTAATGAAATCTAAGTATTTTGAGATCTTTATCAAGTTTTCTTCAAGTTGTCCTCGAAATCTCTAATGCGTCCGGTTCGGAGTTTGGTAAGAGCCCAATTTTTCCATCTATCTTCATCTTCTACCTCGCCCACCCCACATCATCACCTCCGTTCCGCATTAATGTGTTTGCTATGTAATCTTCTAATTGTGAATAAATCTCAAACTAACAAAAGGTGAGTCAGGTAATTGACCCATCACACATCGGATACCAATTTTGATACAAATAGGGGCAGTTTAAATTCACATAATGTGAGAAGAGTTGGTTATGGAACTTAACCATTATAGATGTTGAGGACATGTTGAATATCAGGTTTCAAAGAGATATTTTCTTGGATTTTGGGAAACCGAGGAACTAGGATGACTAAGTTTGTTTGGAGGAACCCTTTGGACACCACAAGACCACTGGCACCATATGGGTTGACGTCCCCATACATATGGCCAATTTTGGAAGAGTTGTTTGCTGGCTCAGATAATTTTGGAAGGATTGATTCTATGATACCATTTTGATAATCTTGCACCTTATGGTCAATCTTGTTCGGACAGAAGAATAATTTTAGGCTTTGAGGCCACTTTTGCTCTGTCATACCCAAGGCCTTAACAAACCTTTTGGTGTAATTAGGTTCATAATTAAGGAATTCTAGACTTATCTTTGAGACCTACTTTAGATGATTTAGATTGGTGGGTCCTATGTTTATTTAGATTGAGACCTCGTGAGGAAATACCCTAATATAAATATGACAATTTGGAGATCGAAAGGACTCTAACATTGCTCGACACTTCCTTTCCAAAAGAAAAGGGACTTTGGAGAAAAGGAAGTCTTGTTGTATAGGACTGATGAAGGGAAGGAGTCTTGTACGTGACCTCTACTAGGAAAGGAGGGGGATGGGCCATATATATATGGAGAGTCTCTTATTCACCTTACCTTACTTTTTCTAAAACCTTAGGGGAGAATCTGAGAGAGAGGGAAACCTAAGAAGAGCACTCAGAGCAGAAAGAAAGAAAGAAAGAAAGAAACTAAGAAGAAAAAGGAGACAAGCAATCAAGCAACAATGGACGTCTTGCTCTCGACCTGAGATAGCCAACATCACAAAAGTCTACAAGAGGTGAGTGATTCTCCTGTGTCTATTCCTTAAAATTGGAGTGTGATTCGTTTATAAGTTGGAAAGCCCGATGCCAAGAATGAACCAGGAACTAGATCGTTCCTGTGAGTTGTTCATATATGGACTGTGGGCCCCACATGGATCGTGTGGTAGTCGATCAGATCCGATGATCTGAAAGAGAATCCTTGGTCGACCTTAGTAGGCATGTTCAATGGGGGAGCAACTCAGAAAAGTTTAACAAATTGGGGTTTTTGGAAGCCAGTCACATTACTGGCGACCTCTGTCTGGGCTAGATGATGAGTAAAAACCTAAGAAATTGATCTAAAACAAGAAGATAATGATTTCTTTGTGATGGTATACTGTTGAATGATGAGTGAAGCAACAAAGATGGATGATATTGACGAAATTCAAACCAGAAAGGGGATTTTCAAATTTCTGGCCGTTAAAAGACGTCTAATGTCGACATGGGTTGTGGGTCCACATGGACCACCGGGTGTCAAATCTGGTCCACAGATCTTATAGTGGACCCTTGGGCAAACTTTGGGGTGGTGGTCCTAATTGATTTGGACCATTGGGTCCCACCATCTGATGACCTAACCAAGACAGGGCGTGAGAGAGCTTCCAACCAACTGGGTTCTGACGATAACCCATGTTCTTTATAAATATGTCAGGAATATGTTTTACTGGAAGTTTATAACAGAGTCCCTAATGTAATCATAATTTCATAAAAAGTCCATTCACATCCTAATAATTAATGATTAAAGGAAAGGGCGTACTGTGATGATAATATGTTATATAGTCTGTATTTGAATAAGGCTATGTCATAACAATTTGATATGTGAGAATGAAATTGTGGCATATACAAATTAATAAACAAGAAAATATTTTGAATTATAAATTCTATTGTGCATAATTTTATTGAGATAGGGCATAATCTGAACTACTAGCACGATATCATTTATTGTGTGATTCTAGACCACTAGGTTCAATTTGAAGTTTGGTTATGTTGTCTATGGAAGTAGATAATAAGACACTGAGGTCCTAATGCGGTGGGTCCTATGGGATGTCGGGTGAGGAGATGTATGAGTGGCATCTCGACAAATGTGATATATCATGATAGTGCAGGGATGTAAACTGGGTGCAAGAATGTAGTTCAGAGAGGTGTCATGGAATATGCTATATTCATTAATTGAATAATTTATGGTATGTTAATAATTATTTTTAATGATGCTATTCTATTACTTGTGAATATATATTAGATTAGGAAATTCATTCACCAGTTTATGCTGATGTTGGGTTGTTCCCTTCAAGTAACCGAGTTGCGGATGGATCAGAGAATGATGAAGATCAGCCCATAGTGTTTGGCGTACATGGTTGAGGAGCTAAGAAGCACGGACACTTCTAAGAAAGTGACGTGTCCGTGTCGGACACGTGTCGGACACCGACACTCCTCAGACACTCTCGGATACGTGTCCGATACTATTTAGCCGTGTCCATAATTAAGAATTAAAAATCTTAATTTCAGACACTTATTTAACACTCTTTTTGAAACGTGTCCCACAATTCTTAGCCCGTGTCTATGACTAAAAAATAAACATGTGACTAATATCTCTTGGATACTTTGTTAACATGTGGTTATTAAAACTTGTAAACTTAATATATGACAATTTTATAACATGGAAAAATATATGATTGTAAATATCAATCATATCACAAGCAAAAGACAAATAAATATTTCACTAAATACTAGGCCTCAAGATTAGCTTCTTTTTTGCTTTTTGTTTTGTTTTGTTTTTTTATTTTTTTTAAAGGAGAGGAAAGAGATGATCCGCCCTTTTCTTTATATGAATTTTATGAAACTATGGATATTTCATGTTTACTGATTATGAATTATGTTTTAGTGTTGTATTGATATTTGATAATTTGATATGTTTGTTAGTTGGTACTTGAATTTTTATTTTCTGATTGCTAAATTGATTAAAAAAGTTAAAATGATATTATTCTTTTAGTAAATGATTATATATATAAATATATATATTATTAACGTGTCCCCGACGTGTCCGTGTCCTACTTTTTTGAAAAATGCCGTGTCGGCGTGTCCGTGTCGTATCGTATCTGTGTCCCGTGTCCGTGTCCATGCTTCTTAGTTGAGGAGAGGGTTATCTCAATATTCAGTAGTTTAGGGAAATAGATAGTATTGAGTATTTAATTGTTTCGATGAATTTTATTATGGGCATTGTTTAGACACTAGAAATATAATTAGTTGGTCATTTAATTTGCTTGAGTAATAGAAAGACAAATTTTAATGATGCTCATGCCTTATATGTTCATTTGATTTAAGTATGTAAATTGTATGCTAATGCATTATAACTAAGACTCCGACAGGGCCCCGAACTTTGGGTTGTGACATGCTTGAGACCCTAGACAGTCATTTTGTAACACACCCTTACAGGTTTTGAAGATAATTTTGAAGGTACCTTTTTGTTCTTTTGGCATCCTTTGTGGTGCGTGATTTTGGGCCACTGCTACCAAGTGGATGGGGGAGCTTTCATTAGATTTGACCCAATTCACATTACCCTTACTTTGAGCAAGACCTTTGGACTTTGGATGTTAATTAAATTTTATCATGTAATCCTGTTTAATTTGTTGTCTTATGCATGATTAAATTAGACTTTTTCTACTCACTCAGTTGTACTGATATTTTATAGATTTGCTCCAATAACCAGAACTTAGAGACTCAAGAAAATTTTGATGACCAAGAAATAGACTTCAGGATGTGCGCTAGAGCGTCAAACTCAAATAGAAGAATAAAACAAGAATTTTTTTTTTCTTTTATTCAGTTGGACTTCCAAGACTTTGTAGTAGTGTTTTGGTTTTCATTTTATTTAATTATGTTCAAATTGACATTGTTATTCAAATTTTAATCTTAAAAGTAGAGTTCTTGTTACTTAGGTAACTGCTTGGAATTTTATGCAAATGGATTTTTACACGTGTAATGAGATACTTTTATAAATTGCTATGTGGAATTCGAAGGGCTGTAGGTTCTGGGCCGTGACAATGATGCCAAAGAATTTGCTATATGGACCACCTTTATTATCTCCTCATCTTCCATCCAAACCTGATCTTCTATCTTTTTCTCCACATTCCCATTAGCAAGCAAGAAATTCGACCCACCTTTCTCGACTGGAGCAATAGTTCGCTTCACAACATTTGCACGACTTTGACCATTCAGTTTTGAATTTCTATCAGAAAATTATCTTCTGAACTGTGATCCTCCTAGCTCTTAACAGCTCTTCCATCCAACCTTTGCATTGCCTGATTCTCATCCCAATCAGTTTAAAGCGAACAAATCCAAAGCCTCTATCTTTCCCAGATCAGTCTAGTAAAAAATTTCAAAGTTCCTTAAAAAGATGGCTGTGATCATTAACTCAAAGTGGATCTAAGCCCCATGTAGTCTGAAGTGTGCCTTTCGCATTCAACAATAAAAAAGCGCATCTAAGTGGATGAAAGAATAGGTGTTCTACTAAAATTTCCCAGACTAGATCCATTTAAAGTTTTCTTAGAGATAAGGAAAGTCCAGTAAGTGGTATATCTATTGTACGAGGGGTCACTTTATCCACATATGGCCAACAAAGTTAAGATAAAAAGGGCTTCTCATAGTTTGTATATAGCCTAAAGATCACTTTGATTTATGATTAAAACTATAAAACATGGGCTCTAAAGTAGAGGCCAGAAAAAGATTGCACCTATACAAGATGAAATAACAATTTTCATGCACTCCTTGTGCATCATGGTGAACCGGGATAATGATTTATATTTAAGTAAATGATAATTTTCAATTCTTGAAAAGTTTAAATTTGACTTATATAATCATTGTCATATCGCAAATTGTTGAAAGGAATTCATCAAATCATATCACGAATTGTAGGTTTTTTTATTCATATAAAAATGAAAAATATTTTTAAAAAATAAAAAGGAAAAATAGGTATTCATAATTCATCCATTTTTCATTCGTGGCAACATAAATGAAATGAAAATAAGACTATGATATGACCACATAAAGAACATGACATATATTAATATATCATAAATGATATACATAAAAATGTAAATATATTTATGATATCAATGTTCTATAAAAAATAAAAAAGTTGCAATATTTTTTTATTGCCATCTTCCAATTTCAATAATAAAATAAAATTCAAATCATCAATCTTACATGTCTGGATGTCCCCTGAAGTTCAAAAAGTGTTCATGAAGAAAAAGACGAAAATAATTATAATAAAGATGTGAGACAAAAACCCCCGTATGGTCAAATGCTTGTTTCTTATTCATCTTTAAAACCTCCCCAAAACCACAAGAATTCATAAAAGCTTTCATTAACTACTAAAAAGCCTTTTAAAAATAGAAATTCTATACAATAAAAAAAATAGGTGATTGTTAATATTAACATCTTGGCTATGGGTATTCTTACTCAATTGAACCACTTAAATTGTAAGTTCTGATGACACAAGTGTCAAATTATAAGATTCACACTTGAGTCCTAAGCTTCACCTGTAAATGGGACATGCAAAAATACAAATTGTGTTCCTCAGGTCTCAAAATGAATAGTAGGATTCTAGCTATAGCGTGTATAATATTGGAAATTGAGATTTTGACCATACAAGTTTCCTAAGACTTCGTTTTTCTTCACAGTTTGGCATTTAAAATATCCTTGCAGAATGGTTCATCTAACAAAGTATAGTGAGAACTTGAAAATTTTGGACTTTTTTTTTTTTTTGGTATCCTATCTTTGTAGGATATCACAAAAAATCATGCCTTTTTAACCTGGCTACAGAACCTAAGGGGTTGTAAAAAATGATTTTATTGCAACTTTTCTACTTGCTTGGAATTATTAGCATTGTATAATTCTGTAAATAACAAGAGGAAAAAATAAACACATCCTCCTATGGGATTTCACAAGGTGTAAGGACCATATTATTCTTATGAGATTTTATATCTTCCATCCATTAATAAAAAAACGAATGATTTTTTTTATGCTACATAAAAATCCCTTTTCTATGTCTTCAAAGGATGAGATAGGCCCACATACGTTTTGAGTGAGATGGATGAAATGGAGAATAGGAGAATATCACTCCAGGTGTTTTGGTTGAGGATTTTCACAGAAAACAAACAATGCAGAGAAAATGGAGTTTCCATATTTTGGGGAAAAGGAGAATATGTGTGATATCCTATAGACATCGGATATTGCAAACATATTTATTTGTGCAATATCCTACACCTGTAGGAAATTGCTCAAAGAAAGGACAAAATTTTTATTTTTGCACAATATTTTGTTGTACAAATCATTAAAGGATTTTTAAAATGTAAAACCGTTGCAAGGCAAAAGTCAACCCTTAAGGCACCTATAAGATCAAGACCCCTTGGAAATTTTATGAGACTTATAACATGTATGTTTTATGGATGTATAAATATTTTACTATCTATTAAATTCAAGAACATTGTCAAACATGATCCCACTAATTTCGCTTCTTCGGAATAGTTCTGACAGAACAGTCCCAAGCAAGTTCGGTACAGCTCATTCAAAATAAAATTGTTCTCAGCACAACCCATTCAGAGAATAAAAATATTTTCAACTTAGAAATGGTGCCTAACGGGCCCTCATCCTCTCATCCAGCTGTTTATGTAGATCCATCTAGACCCACATGGGCCAATCACATAAGCCCAGACCCGCTTACTAAATTCTCATTATCACATGTGGTCAAACATGCAATCATGTAAAGTTGTATAAATTCCTCATTATGAGATTTATTATATAGTCATTAATTGTAATTACCCTATCAAAGGGATTGTAATTGTCAAACTTTTCCTATTTGTATTTAGAGATAGACTACTCTACTATGATGACTCCTACTATGCCATCTTCTTGGTTTTAAAGTAATGACGTGGATGTTTTTCCACACTATTCACCCTTTTTCCTCCCTCATCCACACTTCAATTGGACCAGTGTTGCAATTTTCAGGTGAAACATGACAGTTCTCATAGCATCATAGTGGAAAATTAGCTTGGGGACATTAAAAGAAATCAAAATAAGAATTGGAGCTATAGTATGCAAAAGGAAAACTAATCAAAGTAAAGTCCATCAAAAATATGTACCCAACAAAAATAAATAAACAACCAACAATAAAACTAGGCCATATTTAATACTAACACGGCTATTGCTAGAAAAGAATGGAAGAAGTAAACCTTTCCAAATCAAAGCCTCCGATGCCAAGAACATAATCTAAATCAACCTTTCCAAATGAAGTCCGTTTGAGATTAGCCATGCGATTAATGTTCTGTATTCAGTGGAAACCTCATGACAACCAAAGATGATATAAAAAAAAATTCCAAAGAACTTAATTAGCAACTTCAAAATAGGGCAAGCTTGTCTTACCTTTATCCGCTGTACTAAGGAAGCAAGTTCCCACTCACCAACAAGGTCAGTCTAGTTGAAAAACAAAGTTGTCATTATAGCTAGTCACAGTTCATAGAAACCAATTTAACTTTCCCAGGAAAAACTATTGAGTATATTACTGTTAGCTTACAGTTGACGATCAATTACAATTAATGAGACAAAATAAGGGGAAAAATACGCACAGAAAAATTCAGAAGTGGTCTCAACTCTCAAATAAAACAAGAATTAGATAATAAAAAAAAAGTATCACATCCAACTTAAGCTAAGAAATAGGTATGAACAGGTTGAGTAGCACATGAACCTTCTAATGTAGTAAGGGAAAAGTGATGACACTATCTTTACAAAGGCCTCACAGACTTGAGGCCTCATTGACAGAGATCCAATGATTTCATTCCCAAAGGAATAAAAGGATCCAACACTAAACTCATGAATAAGAACTAGTGTTCATTATGTCTAAAGCCTTGAGAATGCAACCATGTACGAAGGGAGACTACAACATTATGTGCTTTTTACCTTTGAGCCATACCCTTCTCACATTCTAAAACAAAATCCTACTAAGACACTCGATTTCTTATTTTCTAAAATTCTTATTTTGATAACTCTTTTTTTTATTTTTTCAGATGACATGGGTGTCCCAGGGGTCTTTGACCCAACAAGATTGTTCCCGTAGGCGACGCCCACTAAACCCACACAAACACACACAGGGCAAATCTAGGGTGGGTTTCGAACACAATACGTGGGGAGCAAGGCCACTCCACCAAACATTAAGTGACTAACACTCTACAATATAGCTTGGAAATAGAAACATCCTATCTACCTCTTAGACATATGATGAAAGGATGAACTAGTCCTGCTAATTTTCATTTGACTTAAGCAATCCTCTTGACATATGGAATCATTGGGTCTACTTTTGTACATCCTCAGCCAAGGACTGGACTGATTCTCCCCAACTTGAACTGCCTTGACCCCGCAAGTTTAGGGATTGATAACGCCCATGCAGAACTAACTTAATGCCCATGCTTGAAATCCATATACTGCAAAGAGAGGCAATCGTTTCCATAGAAAAGCTTTTGGCATCCACCAGTGCATGCCAATACTAATTGGTTATAAATGACATCTTCCACCTCTTCTGGTTGTTTTCATCACCTTCAACTTAATGATGCCCCCAACATATGATCAAGTCTTCTTGTTGAAAGTGGAACTAATGTTCAATTCTTCATGCACATCCAAAACAAATACATCTGATCTTCTTGCCTTCTCTTGTAGGACCCCGGCACTTCTGGGATGCAGCCTCTTTAATGTCCCTTCGAGAAATGTTTCCGACCTAACCCAAATCATGACCATGTCATCATAATTAGATTCTAAAAATCTCAGACTAGTGTCAACTTGAAGCTTTGTAACATTCATTGATAGAGGGAATGTTTATTCAAAATACTTCATGAACATCATCATGCATTGCTTGTACAAATCCTTCAGCTTCGTCGCTCAAGCGCGATTCAACAGGTTGTGGTAGCCAGTTAACAAATTAACTCAGCTTAATCCCATAGTTCTTAGTTTCGGTTTGCCCTTTCAGGCCTATTTGGTACTTTGTAAAGTGAGGGGAAACCTCAAATCAAGAGAAAATAAAATATTATTAGATCTAATCATAATGTGATGATTTTTTGTCTTTAATGACTTGAGAAGGAATCTTTTTGACTTTTTGTGCAAAAAGTAAATGGTTCTTTGTTATTTAGTGGCTTAAGAATGTTGCCTTTTGATGTAGGACAGACCCATGGTTGATGCAAGACAGACCCATGGTCCCCCATAGGTCGACCCGTCTTTGGGCCCAGCCCACTGATCCTAGTTTATTTAGCGTTTTATTTCCTTTAAGTTGTTTTAACGCCTCCAGTCGGAGGAGGCGTTAGAAAATTGAGCTCTCACCAAACTCCAGTTACAGGAAGCGTTAGAGATTTCGAGGAGAACTCGAAGAAACTTAGGGAAGATCCCAAAACTTTTTCCTTAATCATCACTCATTAACTAAGCCAAAAAGGCTTTACAATGCTTAAATAGAAAAAAGAAATAACCTAGGACTAATATGGACCATCCAATCAAGTTGACGGCCACGATTAAAACATCTTATTAAAACAACTTAAAGCAAATAAAACCCTAAATAAACTAGAATCGGTGGGCAGGGCCCAAAGACGGGTCGACCCATGGGGAACCATGGCTCTGTCCTGCATCAATTATAGGATGCGAGTCAAAGGGGTTCTCACAGATATTAGTGTCCAAAAAGGGGTATTCAACAAGGAGGTTCTTTATCTCCATACTTATACCTGATAGCAGTAGAAATTTTTACAGCAAATTTAAATCTACCCCACAAATCCATTTTCCCAGAGCTTAGGCCATAAGATGAATGTGTAAGGTAATGTATAAAAGAAATTTTGGGTCCAAAACAACACCCAAGAAACCAAAAACTTGGGAATTGGGACAAATCCCAGATCTAGAAACTTATTCACGAGCGGACTCTTAGTTCTTCAGAAAGTGGAACACAAACTGGACGGATGGAAAGTTCCAGTTCTATCACATGCTGCGCACCATATTTTAATAAAATCAGCAACATCAACTGTTCCTCATTATTGAGCAGGCCACCAAATTTTCAAAGAGTCGTTCATTCATTAGATTGAATCAGACCCAAACTAGATTTCTATGTGCAAGTAGCTGGAGACGAAAATCTTGTGTCCCAGTTGCATGGAACAAGGTTAAGCTCAAAGGAAGTTGGTGGATTGGGTGTTAGATGTCCTCTTAAAATGGGAATGGAAGTCTTCACTAAAACAGTTTGGAGGTTCCTCACAAATCCGACAGCCCTATAGTCAGAATTCTTACCCAGAAATATCTCCAAGACACAAACTTAGTTGAATGTAATGTTGAAATGGGAGATTGGGCCTTCTGGAGGTTCCTGCTTAAATACAAATCCACCATCTTGGATAATAAAATATGGACAGTGGGCACAGGTGATAAGATAAGAATTTACCACAATAAATGGTTCTAGGGTGGAACCAAAAGAGCTTGCTTCAAGGCAAAAGCAGGGCTCATATCAAAATTTAATAATGGTTGCAAAGCTAATACAACACAGTGAAGGGCACCTGACTTCGAATAAAAATCTTTGGGAGTCTCTATGGGGCCCAAATATAAAAAATCTCGGATGCTCCAACTCCCACTAGGGGGATCCAATATGCAACGTTGGGGAAAGGAACCTGCTGGTACATGCTCTATCAAAGCCAATCACTTGGATCAAAGGGAGATGGACCCCATTTCCCTTGGAACAGATTATGGAAATTACCACTTCCATCAAAGCTTAAGATACTCATCTGGCGCCTTCTTCAAAATAAACTGCCACAAGAACAAAAATTCACTGGTTTGATAATTAGATTTCATTTGTCTGTCCAATGTGCTGCCAAGAAGAGAAATCAGTAGACCATTTATTTGCACACGGCCCTCTTACTAAAACTATTTGGAAGAGACTCCCCAGATTCATTCAAAACCCATACTCAAGCAAATCATTCTTATCCTGAGTCTGGTATGAGGCCAATCCTTCCAATAGGCCACTAGCGACCTATATATGCTATACGAAAACAATTATATTTTTCGATACCATTCTATATTTCCATTCTCGATTTATCAAAAATCCATGAAAGCTATCATGGAAAGGAATGTGTCTAACACTACCTCTGTGGCAGCCATTACCCCAGATCTTCGTCCAGAAATATAGCTTCCACCTTCAGGTAATCAGTTTAAGCTTAATTTTGACAGATCATTTAAACCGCTTGCTAAGACTGCGGGAATAGGAGGGATAGTGCGTACAGCAGCTGGAACAATGACTGCCTACTGGGGCAAAATCCAAGCTGCCCATTCTCTAGAAGTGAAGCTCAGAGGCCTGTAAAGGTGATATAAGCCCTCAAGTTAGGGCTACATACGGTGCCAAAACACGTATCTGAGGACACTTCTAGTCATCAAAAAGACTTCAAAGTATGAAGACATACCTCCAAGGATAAAACCCACAATTCTATTCAATAATCAAATCTTTAAATAATCCTTTATTACAATGCCATATAAATAGTAAACTTAGGGTCTAAGAAATCTAATGAAACTAGGAAACTACATAATATAAGAAACTAAATCTTAATTACAACTCATTAAATAAAATTAACAAGCTAATGACATATAATTACTTAACAAAAATCCTAAATCTAATTTAGCCCTACACATGTGGCTATTGAGGTCAATACTACATCATTCTCCCCGGCTTGAAAAGAAATCAACCTCGGGTTCAGTAAATGTCCACCTAGATCAAATATAAATCAAACGAGCTTTCGATCTATTGGCTGAGCTAGAGATTGTGCACACACTTCGAAAATTTCGAGCATGATGCATCCTTTGACTTGACAAACAAAATGTGTGTGGATGTGTGGCCGAACTAGTGGATACATCACATGTCACACGATCAAATCACAATTTTTGACTAGTCATTCTTCATCTCCCAGTTTCCATTGTTGATCCCCGAAGACAAAATCAATGTGAGAATTTATGTTTGGGGGGGAGCGCAACAACTCATTCTTCTTGCCGTGGTGTTTGCATTTCTTGATCATTACTACTCATGGGGGAAATGTCGAGGCCATATGTAAATATGGTATCTTCTAATTTTTACACTGGCTTTTCAGTCTGTATATCCTCTGTCACAGGTTCCTCAACATGGTCTTCGATAATTTGTGCCGACTCTTTTACCTGAGGCGTTAACTTTCATCAGACAATACCCTTTAAGCATCAGTTTCACACGAATCGCTTCCCAATATGCTTCATGGACGTTCTTGCAATCATTCATTTTTCTTTAAAGTATGTTGAAGATTATGTTATCACAGAATTTCATCGTGGATTAAAGAATGGACGAACCTGATGTGTGGATCTATACTCCACAAACACGCTAGTGAAGGCGGATCTAAAATCTGACTTCAAATGGGCTCACAATTACAAAAATAATTTTCGGCCTTTGATTTGGCCAAATTTGCTATTTGATTGCTCAACTGTTGATGGAATGATGATTGCAGCAATACAACCGGATGGGCTTTTCTATTATGCAAATGGGTGGTCAGCACTAACCCGGCCCGACCTTTAATTCTGCTAACTACAGCTGGGGTAGATTCTTCAAAAATAGTTGGGCTTTAGATGGCATATGGTACAAAAGATTTCATCCGGCTCCAAACCAGGCCCAATTAACCAAAAAGGCAATGGGCTACACGTGTCACGCGGAAGTTGAGGATCTTCCAAAAGAAAAGGCTTTCGAACCCTTCTTTCCTTTCTGGCTCTGCACAGCAAAGGAGGGTGGAGGTGAGGGAACCAACGGCGATTGGCATGCGGCGATGGCAGGCTACGCGCAGCGACGGCAGGTGACTCATCTTCTTCACTGCAACTACAACGTCTCCTCCTCTCTAGCCGAAATAGAGGATGACTGAAAGAACCTGTACAATGACGAGGGCAATGGGGATGTTGCGCAATGGTGAACGACAATGACGATGGGCTTGCAGCAATGATGGAGGTGGCTTTTCTTCTTGATGGAGAAGTGGATGACGCCTACGAAGGGGCGCTGGCGATGGCGATCACGCACTAGTAGCACTGCTTGCTTGCCAGCGACGAAGCACGAAGATGCAAGGTGCCAAGTACGCCTTCTGAGCACAAATCCTTCTTTATTTGCTTCTTCTTCTTCCCTCCTCTTTTTTTTTTTTTTTTTTTTTTTTTTTTTTTTTTTTTTTTTTTTTTGCCAATGGAGAGGAGCGGGGGAACGGTGGTGTCCTGGGCAGAATATGGTGGGATTAGGATTTCAATTGACAAAGGGGATTAAAGGTTGGAGTAAAGTAACGTGGGATAGAGAGTTTTGAGAGTTATGAGGATGATGGTTTTGGCTAGAAGGTTTTGGGCAACAGCGAATCAATAGTAGATGGGGCGACTAGTATTTGGGGGCTGCCACAGTGGGTCTGGAAACGAGGGAAGGAAACGGCAGCAGTGAAGGATACAAAGATGGAAAAGCAAGGAAGGGATAGATAGAGATGCTCCGATTAGTGACTAGAAGGTGAGTGATCAAAGTGACGTGGATCTTTGCTCTGATACCAAACTAATGCAGGCCATTAGGTTAGGGCTATGTAGGGTGCCGAAGCACATGTCCGAGACACTTTGAATCATGAAGAAGACTTCAAAATACATTGACACACCTCTAGGGATAAAACCCACAATTCTATTCAATAATCAAATCTCTAAATAATCCTTCATTATAATGCCATATAAATAGTAAAATAACGAGGGGCCTAAGAAATCTAATGAAACTAAGAAACTACATAATATAGGAAACTAAATCCTAATTACAACTCATTAAATAAAATTAACAAGCTAATCACATATAATTGCTACATAAAAATCCTAAATCTAATTCGGCCCTACACATGTGGCCATTGAGGTCAATACTGCACCATAAGGGCATAGAATTATGTCTCCACAGAGGCCTGATGGTTGTCATTGTTGAGGGATACTATCTAACTCTCATTTAAAGGGAAAGAATTATGTCCCTACAGAGGCCTGATGGATGCAATTGTTGAGGGATACTATATAACTCAATGGGTCATTGCAAAAGTGTAAAACCCTGTCCTGGAAAATCAGGACGATTTGGCATAATCTGCTAGTTCTTTTGTCCAGGCTACATTGGTGGGAAGCAAAGTTCTGTCGACATTCCATTAACTGGGTTGCTGATGCTCTTGAAAAATGGAATTCCCTACAGTTATGACATTCCACACATTCCTCCCTTTTGGAATCCAGGAGCTGTACCATGAAGATCCACAAATAGCAGCTCAGTACACTAGGGACTTCATACCAAATGCAAAAGAAGATCCTCCATTTCCTTCACAGCATTGATGTCATGCCAGTGACATGACCCTCCAGCAGCACCCAGGATGAACCTTGGAATTAACCTCCTTGAACAGCATTTTCTGTAATCCTTTGTCAGGAAACTCTGCTCTTCCGTTTTTTTTTTTTTTTTTGGTGTGCGTGTGTGTGTGTTTCTCTTTTGGTCTTCTGTTGTGTACCGTATCTCATTATGCCAGCAAAATGATAATGATGATGATGGATAAACTTCATAGTACTTCAATTCAACCATTTCACTCAGAACACCATTATATTCCTAAAGAGTGCACAGAAACCCAATATTCACTCAAAATCTATGCATCATAAGCATCAAAAGAAAAAAGGTGTAGGCAAAGGTGCACCATCAGTATATATTGAAGTCAAATACTAAACTGGGGAACCAATCCAACGCACATATAGTGAGAATTTCTTGCAGACATCACAAACTTTGGCCTAAATTAGTAAAAAGCCCTATCAATCACATCAACATCATAACTCTGTCTTTTTTTCTGTTTCCTTTTTTTTTTTTGGTGGGGGTTTAAGAATTTGTACTATTGATCGATGAAGCATTTCAAGCAATCAAATGATAAACTATACCTTGTTTACTATTATCCGATCTGCATATGCAATTTGTTCAACTGCCTCATTAACTACTCCTTTAGGTTTAACCTCATCCAGGTGAAGACCCGCATGTTTTGCATCAACCAAAGTAACAACGCCGTCCAGCTTGACATCATTGAAAACTTTGTCCTCAGCATAAAATGTTTGGATAATTGGCGCTGGATTTGCTAAGCCTGCAGAGAAGAAAAGGGGAAATAATGTAAGAATACAACAGGAATTTAACTCCAATAAAAAACAGTAATAACACTGATCCCAAAAGAAAAGAAAGTTAGTCAGATAAGCCCATATAAGCACTTAAGTCTTGATCACCAAAAACTCAGTAAGCGGCATTTGATTTTTTTGAAAAAAAAAACAGAAAAAAAAGGGCAAAAGAAGAAAGCAATAATTTATGTTATAATAGCAAATAACGAACATATTAACATATACCCACGTATCTTCCCTTACCAAGACAAAAAGGGAAAAAAACATAAACTTACGAAAATAAAACACGAGAATAGAAAAAGAGGATTCCATTCCAACATGTGCCCACATAAATATCCAATATGAACAGCTTTGTGCCCTTTTTTTCTCTTTTTCTATTCAAATGAAGTCGTCGTCATCATCATCATCAAAGCCTTATCCCAACCATGTTGAGGTCGGCTACATGAATTCTGTTTCTCCATTCCGTTCTATTTATTCAAATGAAGTATTATCTTATAATAAAAACGGGTAACTTAAAAGAGAGCAAATATTAAAGCCAACAAAGGAAATTAATATTAATATGTACCTGTGGTCTCTATTACAATATGATCAAATCTTCCTTTCTTCTTATCAACTAATTCTGATATCATCCTGACCAGATCACCTCTCACAGTACAGCAAAGACAGCCATTATTGAGCATCACTATGTCCTCAGCTCCAGTAGTTTGTGCAGCAACCAGTGAACCATCAATATCAACTTCACCATACTGCAAATTGAAAGGGGGGCAAAAGTGTCAAATGGTACTATGCTTATGAGAGTTGGCAATTGAAATGCAAAAAATGCAATTAAAAGTTCACAACAGCCTCATCAGAGAAATTAGAATATAATCATCATCTTACCCTTATCCCATCGGGTAGGAGCTGGCTAGAGAAGTTAGAATTTCATATGCAGACAGTTATATGAATCCCGTCTATGATGAATATAAATGAAAACCATCAACATAAAAACTAAGAAAAATTAAAAGGCTTGGTATACTTCGATGTTCTTTCTCCTACATTTTGGAAGCAGTCTAGCAGAGTTTGAAGATCTGACTGAAGTATCCAGCTTAAACACAGTATGTCAGCTGGGTCAATTATCCTCTAAACTTTAACAAGTCAAACTAGCAAACTTTTTCAAGTTTATAATCGTAGAAACTAAAACATTACAGGAAGAGAGAGTTATCAAAAAAATTACAGGAACAGAGACAGAGAGAGAGAGAGAGAGAGAGAGAGAGAGAGAGAGAGAGAGAGATCACTATTAATAGTATTGTTTCATTCCCATGATCCCATCTCAATGTTTCCAACTGATGAAAAAGCACTTATAGGAGGCCCCATGTTGTAATGTTGATATAGATTGTTACATCATTCTCTATCAACTTAAGCTTTTAGAGTAAGTGGTTGTCAACATGGTATCAGAGCGGGAGGTCGAGTGTTCGAATCCCGGGTATGTTCTGCTTTGTATTCTCCCACGGAGGGTGTGATTCCGGTGCAGAGCCCCTGTATTCTCCCATGAAGGATGTAATTCCCATGAAGGAGCCCGCACGTGTGGGGGGTGTTGTAATGTTGATATACATTGTTACACCATTCTCTATCAACTTAAGCTTTTAGAGTAAGTGGTTGTCAAGGTCCCACATGGACTCCATGGGCCCACTTTGCATGAGAACAAACATCATAGCAAGACTAGTGAATCCAATGATGTTTCATTTCTACAGGGTTCATTTTCCTTAATGACAATTGAAGGTTAAAAAAATCAGCCAAGTCCAAGTTGGCACTTACCGCGTCAGGTCCAATGGGACTCGGATTCGACCGACTCTGCCTTAGTCATGAAGGGGAAAAAACGGAAAAAAAAAAGAAAAGATAGGAGGAAAAGGACAAAAAATGAAAAAGAAAAAGGCAGACAGCTGTTTTTTGCTCCACAGAGAGAGAGAGAGTCATTGAAAAAGGGTAAAAAGCAATCATTCAGCTGTTGTTTCTGTCTCTTGGCAACATGGATCAAAAAAAAAGGCTGCTATGCTAAATGGAATTTAGCAATGCCCTCATCCGTAGCAGCCGTTACAGCCTCTATAGGCCGCCACAGGGCTGCTACAAAGTGTGACTGATAGCTACTTTTCAATTTTTTTTAAAATATATAATAAGCCTTATTGTTATCTCAGAATTCATGTTTGGGTTGTGACAAAGTTTTAAGCTGGCTATCAACCTACCTAACGCAACCTTCCTCCTTTAGCCGGGCTTAGGACCGGCAGCAAAAATTGGCGGAGTTTTGAAGAGAAAGCCTATGATAGGGTACCGAGGGATTTAATTTGATGGGTTTTGAAGAAAAGAAATGTCCCCAGCGGTTATATTGAAATTTTTAAGGATATGTAAGAAAGCAGTAACAAATGTAAGAACCATATGTGGAGAAACAGGTGGATTCCCTATGACTATAGGTTTGCATCAGGGATCAGCCTTAAGCCCTTACCCCTTTGCATTGATTATTGATGAGTTAACTACGCATATTCAAGAAGAAGTACCATGGTATATGTTGTTTACAGATAATATAGTATTGGTGGATGAATCAAGAGATGGTGTAAATGCAAAACTCGAGAAATGGTAGGAGCATTAGAATCTAGAGGCTTTAAAATAAATCGTACGAAGACAAAATATATGGATTACAACTTTAGTGGACATATACAAAGTGATGAAATCACTATCAATATTGAAACCCATAATATACTACGTAGAGATTTTTTTCGGCATCTGGGCTTGATGATTAGTAAGGATGAGAGATTGACGAAAATGTTGAACATAGGATAAAAGCTGGATGACTAAAATGAAGACTAGCTTCTGAAGTGTTTTGTGACAAATGAATGCCAATGAAATTGAAGGGCAAATTTTACAGGATAGTGGTTAGACCAACTATGACATGTGGAGCAGAATATTAGCTAATTAAAAAGACGCATATACATAAGATAGATGTGGCGGAGATGAGAATGCTTAGGTGGATGTGCAGTAAAACTAGGAAAAATAAAATTAGAAATAAGCACTTTTAAGAGCATTTAGGGGTAGCACCAATAGGGGATAAGATTAGAAAAACCCGTTTAAGATGATTTGGGCATATTGAGCGTAAGCCGGTTATGGCACCGGTGAGGAAAATTTTAGCTATCCAGGCAGGCATGCCATTAAAAGGTAGGGGTAGGTAGAAGAAAACATTAATAAAGGTCATTAAATCATATTTGAAGAAATTTAACTTATCTAAGTATTTGGCTCAAAATAGAATGGAATGGAAAAACAAAATTCATGTAGCCGACCCCAACATGGTTGAGATAAGGCTTTGATGATGATGATGATGATATACTAAGCCTTATTTCTTTCCTTCTTCTCTCTAAATAATAAAACTACACAACTCTTCTACCATTCTATACTTAAAAGAACACTAAAACACATAGGATATTGCTAAATTGAAACCAACGCAAACAGTTACTCCCAAGGGCCCTTTTCTAGGTGATGTCCCAAGCAATACTTTATAATTTATAAATCCTTTGTTATGTTCAGTTGTGCTAAATTACTTATTTGAATTACAAATTTGGAAATGCATAATGGGTAGTAACTTAGTATAGTTAACCAACATAAATGTATGTAAAAGAAAAAGATCAATACTCTTATAACTTCCATGCACTAAAGGCACCTCTAGATCCTCCTATCTTAGTTATTATAGGAAAAAGGCATCAAATTCTAACATTTCCAATATTTTTGGATTTTTTTGATACATTTTCAAAAAAAAATTGACAAGATTTTTTATCGACCCCGCTCCAAAGCACCTCTATTTTGATTTTTGCCTAGCAGTGAAGGACAGAGAGAGGAGAGAGAGGCAGTTGTTTCTGGGTTTCGGCTGTGGCTGCAGCTGCAACTACTGGAGGAGATGACGTTGTGCTTGCTAGTAATGGTGCTTCGACGGGTGCTTGTTGGTGCTAGGGAATGGTGCTCGGCTGGTGCTGGGAGTCTAGTGTGCTACTCTTTTTCTTCTCTACTTTGACTTTTTTTTCTTTCCCTACTTCACTAAACAGTGGGGCCTGGGAGTGAGTTATCAGTAGGCTAGGACTGGTGCCCGAGAGTGGGGTTCTTCTGATATTTTCCCTATATTTTTATATTTTTTGGGCAGCGCAATGGACTGAACCTGACTGTGCCAAGTCCCATTCAACTTGACCGAGTCAGTCCCGACTCAAGACTCTGCCATGGGCAAGTAGAGTTTGAGTTGGTTCTTTAAACCACGTTACAATTCTTTATTATTTTCACTCAATTACTAAGTTAAAAAATCATAAGATTGGTAGGATTTTAATTGCTTTTTATATGGAAGAAGATGGTTGGAATTAGATATTTGTTTTCATCAAGGGTAAAAAAATCCTAAAATTGGTAGGATTTTAATTGCTTTTTATATGAAAGATGGTTGGAATTAGATATTTGTTTTCATCAAGGGTAAGATCAATTTGTGACTGTTGGTTCATTTATGTTAAATAATATCATTTGTGAAGGTTCCATTTTCTGTAGGAGACCACGAGAAGAGCACAGAGTCACAGACAAAAAATATGTCTTACAATAGCCAAGATGAGCCCACACATTAAAAATTAATTGGGAAATTAAAAGCTAAGATAAATTATAAACTAAAATAGGCTTCTGATTCATTCTAAATAAAATGACTAATCCAAGTTATTCTGAATAAAATAAAATATGATAAAAGAAGACCACAAAAATCCTATACAAGGACGGAGCAAGGAGTTTTCACTTGGGGGGACTGACATTAATGTAGTAAAAATTTACAAAGACTTACTTAGAAATGAAGAAAGTATTTAAGAAGGCTGTGTCTGGCTTTCTTTTGTTGATTTGAATCATCAATTATTGTTTTTGTATTAAAAATTTTGTAGTTTTCTTATTAATTAATACACGTAACCAATTGATAAAAATTCATCTCTATTTTATAAATAAGTTTTTAAGTTATTTATTACAAAGAATGTATATATTTTGTTGGTTCCTTATACTTAATTCTTCTATGTATCTTTTATGAGAATCCAAAGAATTTATTATATACTAGGCTAAAGGATCTTCGGCAATTCTAGGATTTTTCAAAAAATGAAAATTATATATATTTAAAGACTAATATGAAGAAGAAGAAGTGATCTAGTCCAACCAGCCACCTTTACAGGCCTGCTTCACACAACCTACAAAAATGGTGAATACGAAGACCCCTACATTAAAATTATTCATGCTCTGAATTCAATCATAATCATGCAATCATGGACATGCAAAAATGAAATTGGACCCAATTGTTCCAGCCATCTACTTTCGTAGCCCCAAGTTTTGATGGTTGTGATCGTCAAATCAATATGATTTTTAAGCCATATGCAAACTATGAAAGCTCCTCTTTTCTCAACTATCTCTGTAGGCCATATGTGACAACGTGGCCCAAAAGTGAGTTTTACAATAGATATATGGCTAATTGAACTTGATTATATCTTTAAGAAAACTTTAATAAATGGATATAGTCCAGAAGAATTGTAGTAGGAAAACTTTGAAATCTCTAACAAAGTGACTCATGTTATACTTAACCCAAATCCACATAAAAAGGAAGGGAAAAAAAAGAAAGAAAGAAAATATCCAACCTCTGCATGCTTTTCATTATCAGCACCACCCAAACAAAAAAATGATTAAAAGAAGACAAGGAGAAGGGAGAAACAAGAAAGAAAGCAAGGGAATGATAGAGAGAAGGGAGAGCCAAGGAGGCAAGGAGAAGACTCAAGGTAGATGTAGGAGGAATACAGAGAGAGGGGAGGGATGACATGAAGACAATGAAAGTGAGGCAAAGAGGCATAGAATGAAGGAGAGAAACGAAGAGATAAAGAGATATAGCAAGCAAGAGAGAGACTAAAGACTAAGGGAGAGAGACAAAGAGCAAGGAATAGCAAAATAGCAAAAAGAGAGTGACGAAGTCATAGAAAAGTGTCATACCCAAGGCCTTAACAGACCTTTTGGTGTAATTAGGTTCATAAGGAGTTCTAGACCTATCTTTGAGTCCTAATTTAGATGATTTAGATTGGTGGGTCCTATGTTTAATTAGATTAATATCTCTTGAGGAAATATCCTAGTATAAATATAATAGTCTGGAGATCAAGGACTCTAACATTGCTCGACACGTCCTTTCCAAAAATAAAAGGGACTTTGGAAGGAAAGGAAATCTGGTTGTACAGAACTTATAAAGGGAAGGAGTCTAGTATGTGACCTCCACTAGGAAAGGAGGGGGATGGGCTATATATATATGGAGAGTCTCTTATTTACCTCACCTTACTTTTTCTAAAAACTTAGGGGAGAATCAGAGAGAGAGGGAAACCTAAGAAAAGCACTCAGAGCAAAAAGAAAGAAAGAAACTAAGAAGAAGAAGAAGACAAGCAAGTAAGCAACAGTTGATGTCTTGCTCTCGACCTCAGATAGCCAACATCAGATAAGTCTACAAGAGGTGAGTGATTTTCCTATGTCTATTCGTTAAGACTGGGTGTGATTCATGCATAAATTGGAAAGTCTGATGCCAAGAATGAACCAAGAACTAGGTCTTTCCTGTGAGTTGTTCATATTTGGATTGTGGGCCCCACCTGGATCGTGTGGTAGCCAATCAGATCCGATGATCTGAAAGAGAACCCTTGGTCGACCTTAGTAGGAATGTCCAATGGACGGAGCAACTCAGGGTTTTTAGGAAGCCAGTCTCGGTAAAACAGTGTCTGACGACCTCTGTTTGGGCAAGATGATGAGTGCAGACCTAAGAAACTGATCTAAAACAAGAAGATAACGATATCCTTGTGATTGTATACTTTTGAATGTTAATTTAAGCAACAAAGAGAGATAATATTGAAGAAATTCAAAACTAGAAAAGGGATTTTCAAATTTCTCACTGTTAAAAACCCTTTGGAGTCGACATGGGTTGTGAGCCCAAGTGGGCCATCGGATGAGAGATCAACACCATGGATCTTAGAGAAGACCCATGGGCAACCCCAGCCACGATGGACCCAACGAGAGGGGGTCCCAGATGGCCAATCATCTGATGACCTAGATTGAGCTTGGCGTGAGGCGTGTTTGAACAGGAGTCGACTCTATGATGGCTAGGGATTTCAACCCTGGGTCAAGCGTATATTGTTTAAGAGTTTATAAAAAGGCCCCTATTGATATTATAATTACATAAGAGCCCTTTCATGTCTTAATAATTAATGTTTAAAGGAAAGGGTGTACTGTGATGATAGTTATAATATATAGTCCGTATTTGAGTAAGTTATGTTATATAAAAATTTGAAATTTGGGAATGGAATTATGGCAAGTACAAATTAATAAACAAGAATATATTATGCATTATAAATTATGTCATGCATGATTTTATTAGAAGGGGGCATGATCTGAACTACTAGCATGGTACAATTTATTATGATTGTGTGACTTTGGACCATTGGGGTCGATTTAAAGTTTGGTTATACTATGTATGGGAATGGATAATAGGACATTGAGCTCCTGAAGCAGTGGATCCTATGGGACACTGGATGAGATGCATGCGTGGCATCCTGATAGTTGTGATATATTAAGATGACACAATGATGAAGGCTGGGTGCGAAGATGTAGTTCAGAGAAGTGTCATAGCGTGAATTTTATTCATTGATTGAATTATTTTTTGTTTATTATTTAATTGTTCTAATGATGTTTTTATATTAACTGTAGATGTATGTTAGAGTAGGAATTCATTCACCAGTTTATATTGATGTTAGGTTGCCCCTTCAGGTAACCGAGTTGCGAGTGAAGAATGGCGCATATCAGCCCGTAGTGTTTGGCATGCGTGGCTAAGGAGAGCATTACAACAATATCCAGTAGATTAGGAGAATTTATAGTATTAAGTATTTTATTTAGTTGAAGAATTTTACTATGAGAATTGATAAACAATGGAGATATTATTAGTCGGTTATTTTAAGTTGTTAGATTGTATGAAAAGACGAATTTTTAATAAATGATGTTTATGCCCTATGTATTCATTTGACTTAAGCTTGTGAATTGTATGCCAATGTGTTATAACTTAGATTCCGACAGGGCCCTGGAATTTGGGTCGTGACAAAAAGAGAGAGAAAGCAGCAAGCCTAAGAGACTACGAGGGAGGGAGGCAGATAAAGACAGATAGTATGGAAGAGAATTACAAAGGGTTAGAGAGACGTACATAGAGTGAGAAATAGAAAAAGGGTGTGATAGCAAGAGTAAGGGAGTTATAGGGAGTTACAGAGAGTTACAGAAATAATAAGATAAGACTTCCTGAGAGTGAGACAGAGATGTGAGAGAGAGAGAGAGAGAGACAAAAAAAATGGTGTGACAGAAAGAGTGAGAGTTGCAAAAGGAGAGGAAGCAACAAGAGGGAGGCCCAGATAGAGGGAGAGACATGTATAGAGATGGAAAGAGGGAGCAAAAAAAGCGTGCATATAAATGTAAAGGAATAGAAAGAGAGATGTATAAAGAGAGCTCCAAAAGGAGAGTAAGAGAGATGCATAAGAGAGGGAAAGGAAGAGGTACAAACGAAGCGGCAAATTGAGGGAGAGATGTGCAGAGAGATAAGTCAAAGAGGAGAGATTGAGAGAAGGACAAGCAAAATAGGGTGTGTGTAAGATAAATAAAGTGAGAGGTAGAAAGAGATTGAGAGACATAAGGACGGATAGGGTGAAGAGGAGAAACAGAGAAGGGTAGAGATGGATGCCTTGCTTGGGGACCAAGGAGAGAGAAAGGGAAAGAGACGAGGGGGGAGAGAGTGATGCAGGCCCTAGGATCAAGGCTTGCGTAGGGTGTCGAAACATAATCAGGTGTCTGAAGACACTTCACACGTCTGCAAAGAGACAATAAACAAGGACACACCTCAACGAAAAAACCCACAATTCTATTAATCAACCCTCCATAATTCTTCATTACAATGCCATATAAATAAGAAAAGATAACTTCGAACCTAAGAAACCTAATTAAACTAGGAAACTAAATAATAAAGAAAACTAAATCCTTATTACAACCCATAAAATAAAATAAAATCTAAAGATATATAATTACTAAATAAAAGCCTAAATCTAGTTGGGACCTACATATGTGGCCATTGAGGTCTAATCTTGTATCATTATCCCCGGCTTGGAAAGAATTCGACCTCAAGTTTGGTAAATGTCCGCCTCGGTCGAAGATCAATCGGACGAACTATTGTATCGTAGGCTAAGCTTGAGCTTGTGCACACATCTTGAAAACTCTATGCAATATTCTTCCCCAATTTGAAGAAATCTTGATGCATCGTTTGTCTTGAAAGTCGAATTCTATGTGAACGTGCGATCGAACCATTTAATACACCATAGGTGGGATTCGCACCATCGGATCACAATTTCTAACTAATCATTCTTCATCTCCAAAGATGAAGTCAACATGGGGAATGTCAATGGATAAATCTTGTGAATGCATAGGAGCAAGTGCTTTCTATTGACCTTCATTTGACGGTTCCTTTAAATTGAGTGTTGCAGGCAATTTTTCAACAGATCAATCTTCTTCTATGCCTTCGTGTGCAATTGGATTGACTTTGGAATGCAGTGTAAACTTCTCTGGAATTTGAGATTTTATCAAGTAGGAACCAGTGTCAATCATGTGTCCAGCAGATCACCCATGATCATTATTTTCTAAATTGGTATGCTTAGTTTCCATCCTTATATAAGTGGCATGGAGTTGATTGACTTGAGCAGATAACTTAGCAACAGCAGTGCGAAATTTTTCCATGGATGTAGACACCATAATTTAAAATGTGACTACCTGATTTGTAGATCTGTTCTTCACGAATACGTCGGAGAAAACAGATCTAAAATTTGATGTCAGATGGTTCCGAAATCGCGAAAATAATTTCTGGCCCTTGAATTTCTAGTGTATAATGCTTCTGCTGAGAAGGCGATGATGTCAACTTTGTAAGGCAAGCTTGCTGCTATTGGACTTTCTATGTGGGCTTTGGATAACAGCTAAGTCAATACAACTTGGGCCCTACCAAACTCGGGTCTAATAGGAAGGTCTAGCCCAACACAATAAGAAAAAAAATCTTCGTTTCAGCCTTAACTCTGTGCAAAGAAGTAATGAAGAAAGAAAAGAAGTAAAACGTCTATTGCTCTCTAGATTGGCTCTCTGTAACAAGATGGTGACAAAGCTAGCAAGTGTGTCACGATGATGGTTCTGGGGCAATGATGGCAAGCTCAAAGCACGCGTTGTTGACAATAACTACAGCATGGTGGAAGATATGGGGCGGTTGCTGCTATGGTGTAACAACGAGGAGACAATGTTGCCTAGCAAATGACGACAAAGACCTGTGTGGTGGATGCGTAGAGCCAAGTACACTTCTTTCTCACCAATCTTCATCACTTGCTTCTTCTTGTTCTTCTTTTTATTTTCACTTGCTGGTTGGGTGTTTTGGGTAGAGGTCAACAGGCTCTGGGTTCACACAGAGCGAATGGAAGGGATTCGACAAGGGTTCATGAGGATGGGGTGGTTTCAATGGATGGAGGGGCTGGCTATTCGGCAAAGAGGGTGTGGGCTGTGGCAGGGGAACAAATTGGGTCAGGTATGGCACAAAATGGTGGTTTCGGTAGGGCTACGCGAGGATGGGAGGCAATGCTGATAGTTTTTTTTTTTTTTTTGGTTTGATTTGGTGATGGGAGCTGTCAGGGACAAGGAATTTGGAGGTCGGGCTCCGGGCGAAGGTGGGATGGGATTTCGATTAAGGGTTGGGGATGGTGGGGTTGTCCGATGGTGGTGAGGGAAGGTTTGTGAGAGATGGATTCGAGTACGGGTATCGTCCGATAGGTTAGGGATTCAGCAGGGAAGAAAGGAGAACGAAGGTGGTGATGGAGATAGAAGGTAACATGCCGGATGACCCTGAGAATCATTCAGCTCTGATATCAATTGATGCAGGCCATAGGGTCATGGCTTGTATAGGGTGCCGAAGCACAATCGGATGTCCAAAAACACTTCAAACGTCTCTAAAGAGACAACAAATGAGAATGCACCTCAATGGGAAAACCCACAATTCTATTAATCAACTCTCCATAATTCTTCATTACAATGCCATATAAATAAGAAAAGATAACTTAGAGCCTAAGAAATCTAATTAAATTAGGAAACTAAATCATAACTACAACCCATAAAATAAAATGTATTCTAATGACATAAAATTACTAAATAAAATCCTAAATCTATTTGGGCCCCACACATGTGGCCATTGAGGTCTAATCTTGCATGAGAGAGAGAGAAAGGAGTTTCCTACTTCCTAGGGGCAACGAGAGATAGGACTTGCTTGGGAAGATGAACAAGAGACGTGGCTTCTTATATAGAAGGAAGAGAGAGAGGAGATAAGTTGACATATGTTTTTTTTTTTATGATCCTCATTGTTCCTCCTTAAAAAAAAAAAAAAAACTTTCAATCATTTTGAAACTTTTATTTCCATTGAGTAGGATTCCATGTAGAAATTTCTTAGAACCACGCAAAATGTTGCAACGTAACATAACCCTTCATTTTTCATTCCTTAGGAAAGCAAAAAAATTCTCAAAAAATAACTCAGCCAGATCCTAATGCGACTCAGCCGAGTCCCATGCGACTCGGCTGAGTCAACTCAGACTCAGTCATGATCGAATTGGGTCCCGAGTCTGATATTTTAAACCTTGTGCCAAACAGGCCAACACCCTTTTAGTTTCCTCCAAAAGAAATCAATTAGCGGACTACAAACCCCAATCCAACCAGCTAAGTACTGTGAATTGGTTTCATCAGCTGAACACACATTTGAAGGAACCTGTGAAGGCCCACTTTGACTACATTTTGAAAACATGAGTTGGAATCCTTCTTTAAATTTAAAGTTGAATGATGTATGTTTGTTCCCTCTACAATTTCCTCTTTATCACACTTCCTCTGAATAGAAGATATCTCTGCATGATACTTGGCTACAGATGATCACATCAGTGTTTTATAATTAGAGGACCAGCAAGTAACTATGACATAGAAAATAAAAAAATCTACTAAACTGGAGTTCAATTATATCTGAATAGTTGCCACTAAATAAAGAGAAGATTTAGTGAGGTCCATTGATTGGAATGATCGACACTAGGGTGCAAAGGGAGATAGTAATAAAATTCAAAAAACATATATATAAATGTCACCACAAGTACCTCGTTCTCAATCACAGCAATACGCTTTCCATGATTAGCAGTCAAAATGTAGTTTAATAAAGTTGTCTGCCAATCAAACAAAGTTAGCATCAATATCTGTTGGAGTTGACTTGAGGTAAGAAATAAAATGTATTCAAAATGAGAGATCACATGAATAGTGGGAAGAAAAATATCCATAAGGCACAACATAAAATAATGCATCATTTAACGTGAATAGTTAAGAAGGAAAAAAAATCCATAAGGCATTTAAAATAGTGCAGCATTTAACATGCATTGCAATTAAGTTACATTTCAAACAAGCCCCATAACATCAATACAATATTTTATTACATGATGAAGTTCTAGAAATTAGCGCTTACTAAAATGAATGGTTAGGATTACAACATTTCAAGGAGGTAAAGATTAGATTTCACTTGTTTATATTGGAATAAAGTAGAAATAATTCTAAGAGGCATTCTTTTTATTTTTGATGAATGTAGGACTTCAGTTTATTGCTTTAGAATAACTTCCTTACACAAAGGCGTTATCCTCAATTTCTGAAGGCTGATACTCAGTCAGTTTGTGTGCTGACAAGCATATTGAGTTATAAATGGGAAGTCTACAATTTTAAGTCATAAAATTGTTTCTTTCCATCTGATGCAATATCAACCACATGAAGTAGGTACTGAAACCGAATCAACATAATTGAAGCAACCAAATGAACTAGTACTTTAAAAAAAAAAAATCATTTTCCATCATCTACAATGAATTTTTCAGAAGATATGGCAGCAAAAGTTGTAGTCACTTGATTAAAAAACAAGCATTTTCCATCATTTAGACTGAGTTTTTCCAAAGAAATGGCAGTAAAATATGTAGCTGCATGATGTGATATGAGTGTATATTTCAGCAAAGAAACTAGAGTATATCTAACAAAGATAGATTTAAGGATGTCACAAAATTGACAAAAAAATTCATGTGAAGAACATCCAAACCAGCATTATCTTATATTCTTACGATCATACTCCATCAAGAATATTATTTTGATGGTTTTTGGTTGATTTTCACTCCTGTGATTCATTGCACACTATCTTTAGAAGTTTTAGATAATTTAAATGGAAAGCTGGCAAGAGCATACAGGATATTTAATCGAGGAAGATGGAAAGAAGATCACAAAAGCAACTTGCACACATATACAAGCAAGGCATGAATAGAATGAATGCAAATAGGTACAATTATATCACATCAAGTAGCTCTTTATTTCCATATTCCAGCAATGTCCCATATGTAATTCAATTGTACCATGTCTGGTATGATATTTTCAATCTTGTATCATATCTAGGATAATCTTTGTGATTTTATCCCTCCATGTTAGAGATTTCCATGGTGTTTTACATTTTTATTTTCTCTTAGAAAACATATAAGAAGAAGAAGAAGAAAGAGAGAGAGAGAAACAGTAATCATACTAAAGGAGGCGAAGCGAAGCCTAAACATGGAAACAGATAATTGACTTGGTATTCCTGTTTTCCTAAAGCATGGCACCAAGCATACCATTGATCAATCAGATTGCAGCAAGGGACTTAACAAAAGGTAAAGCAGTATACTAAAGGAAATTTAGTGGTTTTTTTTTTCTTTTTGCTCCTTCAACAAATGAATGGGCATCACTCATAGACTGGGCCAAAAACTTTAATTTCCATGATTATTTACAATTATTGAAAATGTAAAAGATTTACAAAAGTAATGAATTGGTGGAGAAACAATGTAATTTATAATACATAACAGTACGCATGAAATTAGTAATAACAAATGAACATACTAAATCTAAATAATATCAGCATTCATTACGCACCATTCAAATGCAAATGTAATCAATCTATATGTATTAGATTAGTAAGTGCATTTCACTTCAAACAAACATGCCCTGTTACATGCAGTGGAATTCTTACAAATTCAAAGACTTTGAATTTCTAATACTAGTTAAAATTGAAAAGACAAAAGCGAATATCTAAAAGCAGCCATCAAATAATGCCCCTTTAATTGGAAATGAATAACGGAAAGATGAGATATGACTACCCAGCCATCATCCTACTAATTCAAATCCTAGAAAAGACAAGGTCACATCCACAACTACACATTATATGTTTCACCCCTACCCTCTCTAGCAAAATTGACACGAATTCCAAAGCATTCAATTCCATTGTTATGGACCTAACCAATACACCAAAAGCCCGAGGACTGATGCAATGTGTCAAATTAAGCATTATAACCATTTAGGATCATAACAGACCACCATGCTTCTGCAGCCAACATCCTCAGCGGCTTTCATTCCGGCAACAGATAGCCCTTTCCCCCCTTGGGATGGCTCACACTCTGTTCCAGGCAGCCCTCTCCGCGGCAGCTCTCACCCTCACGGTAGGTAGCTCTTTTCTATTTTATTTTAGACAACTCTCACTGTACTCCACGTAGCCGTTTCCGTGACTCGGGAGGTCAGGTCTCATACCAAATGTCATGGACGGACCTAACAAATAACCCCAAAAGCCCCAAGGTCTGATGGAACTTGTCAAATTAAGTCTTAAAACTATTCAGCACCGTTAAATCCATCCAAACAAACAAGCCCTTAGATTTTCGCGCCCTTGCTCCCACAGCTGTTACCGCTACTCAACAAAATCGTATCGAACAGAGATGATGAATAAATAGTTCAAGCAACATAACAATTTGAAACGGCATGCATAAACCGGAAACTGAAAAAACCCCACTTCATATTTTCCCTAGAGAGGAGGAAGCATGACCTTTCCGGACCCCAGAAAGCCAGTAATAATCGTGGCAGGAATGCGATTGTCGGGAGGAATCTTGGTCAGAACATCGGCGCTCTCGCTCTGAGTCGCAGCAGCCGATACTGTGAATGGACGAATCCCGTGTCCCCTCTTGGACGACTTCAAGAGCCTCCTGCTGCTGTTTGGAATCTGAAACGGTCTGGCTGCAGCAGCGGACAGGGAAGCTGTTCGACGAAATGTCTGACAAGAGAGGTTGGGTCTCCACGGAAGCGGGAGAAGCGTGTGAACCTTGAGTGGGTTTGCGTGCCTCTTCGCCAGGCCGAAGAAGGCCGTGGCAAAATCAATGGAGGCTGCAGACATGGCTTTTGCGTTGCGTTGAGAAAACAAGACTGCGAAACGAAAGGGGAGAAGAAACGGACACACAAACGAGGGCGAAGGTTCTGGAGTGTGGGGCGTGAGAGTGGTCTTATCCGATATTTTTTGGGTTCGGGTTGCGGTCTGGTGAATGGTCTTTCACTACCGGCTAAATGGACAAAGGGGTACGGTGGATGGTTTGGGAGTGTGTTTGCATCTCCAGGGATCAACACATAGGCTTTTTGGATTAGATTATATTTTGTGTATGAGAAAATTAAAAAAATAAATTAATTTTCTTGATGAAGAGAATTTTCATTTTCAATGGAAAGGGTAGGAACTGTGTAATTCCTCTCTACCTCAAAACTCTCTCGGAGAATGAAAATCTATACATGGAGCAGAGAATTCTCTCATTACACAATCACACTTTATGCAACATTTGTCTCCATAGAAAAGCTCTTAAATGTTTTGCTCAGGCCTGTTGTTTTCTATGTTTTAGAGAAAACTAGCAACAAAAGCGACTAATTGCCTATAATATTGCAGAAAGTATATTTTTCATGGACAATTATTTTCTAAACCTAGCTAAGGGGGGCTGAGACCCAGTAAAAAAAACCTACATACGCAAGAAAAAAGCACACAAAAAAGGAAAAAAAAGCAAGAAAGAGAGTCCACAAGGTGGGAAGGCTGCCTCTACATGTGAAAAAAAAAGTGGCTTACCCAAGGTTTAAAACCTAAATAGCAAGGTAACAACTGTCACTCCTTATTAAAAGGGTAAGGAGCCGTTCTTCCGTAAGTCATCGATGATAGCAATGCTGATAATAATGAGACATGACAACAAATGTGCCTTTAAATTAGTCGACTGTATGAGACACTTAATGGAACTCATTGAAACAAATGTGCCTTTAATTTGGTCATTTGGATGATACACTCAGGACACGTTTCGTGAACAGAGACAATCTTCTATCTCGAGGATTCCTTTTACATTCTTGGAACCATGCTATCCACTCTAAGATTTTTTAGGGAGACAACTGTAATCCCCTTTTGGTAAACAAAAGGGATTTGTGCATTTACATAAATGAGATCCAATGGTCACAAGTTTTTTGAAACTTTTTACACAATCCGTAATGAAACAAGCTTTACAACTTAAACCCTTAGTAGTTTTTGGCCCACTGCAGATGATGGACGGCTTGGATTTTCATTGTGGGTTCCACCAAAATTAAAAAACTATTTTATAGTGTGGACTTTTTTATAAATATCTTAAAATATACGATGAATCAACGGCTAAAAGTTCACCTAATTTTCATTTTGAACCTTCTAAACGAGATTAACGGTTCAGATTGTGATTATGGGATCCATAAGTTACGTTTTCAAAGAAAAAAAATGTTACCTCTCACATGACACATTTGACACTAATCATCGGAAACCATTACTGTTCATTCAGAATTTTGCATTGTAGATAATAAGCGGTCATAAATTTCTTTGCCGATTTTTCACTATCCATAATGAATTAGTCTGCCAAATTTTACCCCATTTCTGTTTTAGGAATTTTGAAGAGACTAAATGGTGTGGAATTTACAAAGTGGCCCACAAAAATCCAGAAATTATGATCAATGGTCTAGGTTTTTTTCTTTTAAGTGGGAAGAAAAAGAAAATCCTAAAAAGTCATGGATTAATTGGGTAAAAAAGGGCTTGGTAAAAGCCATTGGTTCTTTTTTTTTTTTTTTTACCTATCTTGAGGAGTGCTCAAAAGGTTAAGTACCTTGTTCAAAGGTTTTGGGAGGTTTTTGTTGAGTCTAGTAGAGTTCTACCTTTTTAGAAGCTAGTTATAGGAAGTTAGGAGAGGTGTTTGGCTTGATGAATCCTTAGAGTAACAGAGGTGTTTTTCTTGGATACTTGATTCTCTCTTGGTGTTGGTGATTCCTCATAAAATTCATTCTCAAGGGACCGCCTATTTATAGGCCTTTGAAGTGGTTGATGTTAAGGATATTGTGTTGTTGCAATTTGATTGGATGTGCCTTCATGTTTTAGGCTTGATTTTAATTCATATATGTTTTTAACTTTCAATTTGAATTTCTCATGTATTTTCATGACTTCATTTTCATATCATTTTAGGCATATTTGAATCATATTTTGAAAAAAATTGTTATCTTCATTTAATTTTAAAAAACGTTTGAATTTCATTGATGTAGCTCTTTTTGGTCAATCATTTAAAAAAACATGACTTTTAAACAATGGTGCTAAAGTAAATTTGATATGGTGTTTTTGCTACAGTATGTTGCTACAATGACCGTTGCAATGGCAACTTTGAAATGTTTTTATAAATTCAAAACTAGTTTCAAAGCTTGTGTGAGATGAACTTAAAAATAAAAAATAAAAAAAAAGATCAAGCCAAGGGTTCTAAGGTGGGGGATTCTAGAGATGAAGGAAGAAAGAAAAAGTTAAAGTAAGGATTTTCAAATGATCCACATTAAGTTAGTTTAAACTTTTTTTCCTAAAGTTTTCATGCTTTGTTAAAACATTTGTTTTATTTTCATAGCATGATTTCTATACTTAGCTGAGTCTATGTTAATTTATTTCATTATATGAAAATCATTTTCAATTTATTTCATGTTTTGGTTTCAACAATTCTTATATATAACTTTTGATTTCCTTCATAGAATCTTACTTGGTTTAATTTCATATTCTTTGCCCCATCACGTGAAAATCATCTTCGAACTTTTATATGTTTTGGATTCAACATGCTCCATCATCACATGCCATGCTTTTAATACTTTGATAAACTTATAGTGCTTTGATTTTTTCAATATTTCATTAAGGTGACACTTATGCATGCCATGTATTTGACATATCGCTTCAATCAAATCATTTTTTAATTTCATGTCTTTTGAAAGTCAAATCAAGCTCTTGTTTATTTTCAATCTATTTGGCTTATTTTTTTCATGAACTATCATTTTCACTTTGATTGAAGGTAGTTTTTATACACATTCACATTCAACTATAATCTTTGCATATATCTTGTATGTGTATATTTACTGAATTATATTTTCAGAGTAGCCTATTTTGGAGGTATCCTATTGTACTTTAATGTATCTGTATGTCTCAACCTGACTTAGTTGTAATTTATATTAATAAAACTTGATTTCATATTAATTAATATATTTTAGTCTTAATTTATTTTGTTCTTAGTTTTAATCGGGTCATGGAGAGGTAGTTGGATTGGAATTTACCAAACCCGGTAGTTAGGGACCTCTTTATAATTGCTAATTTAGTGGGTTTGCATCATTTCCATGACATTTTGGTCACATCATACTCATCTCATCATGTGCACCAATTTTCATATTGAACCCAAACCCATATGATCTCATATGGACTCACATAGGGCCCATTTGACCCAAATTGTAAATACCATAACCAAATTGAATCAATTTGTACATTCAAATAACTATATAAACAAAATACAGCTGAACCCATTCGATTGTTATTTTCTTCTCTTTCTGTTTGTTGCTAGAGCTCATCTTTTCCTTCCATCTTTTTCATTGTTGCTCCAATCAAGCTAAGGACTCCTTGCATGTGGGATTAGAAGCTATTAGTCTCTAACCCATCCTCATCCTCATCATCTTAAGGGCTTGGAATTACCAATCTTAGCTTCATCTCTTTTTTTTTTTTTTTTTTTGCTGGAACTCTCTCCCTCTTTCTCCTTCTTATTAGAAGCACGAATAGGCGAGAAAGCTTGCATATAGCTTTATAGCAACCATCATCATACCCATCACCATTTCTATCCTCTCCAAGTATTAGGTCTCTCATAGCCGTCCTCTCTTTCCTTTTACTAATTTCTATAGGTAAGGGCCTCATTTTCATGCCATTTCTTAGGTTTTAAATGAGTCAAGGTGTAAGGTCTAAATCCGAACTAATCTTGATTTACTATAATTAATCTTGTTTTATTCTAATTAATACTTGTTTAGGCTAATTCAGCACAAATTTCCTTTGGTTTAGGTCATGGATAGGTAGTTGTGTCGGATTTGAACTTTATTTATGTAGTTAAAGACCTTCTTGTAATTTTGAGTTGCATGGTTTTACATTTATTAGCTTTATATTAATTGTATCATGTGCACTTAATCTTGTGGATCATCTCTCATGTTTGGCCTACCTCAATTCGGATCCATCTTGGCCTAATTAGAGTCAATTTGACTTTATATATAAATTCTTCAAGCAAACTAGACTTACTTACAATTCCCAAGAGATTTGATTTAGAAACAGTCAAAACTGATTCATCCCTCCTAATCCTCTCAAGAGCTGATTTTGGAGCCTCTCAAGAGCTGATTCTGGAGCCTCTCATCTTCTTTTATTCTCCTTTACTTCTTTTTTCAGTAAAATCCAAGAGTAGAAGGGGGCTGCATGTGTGTTGGAATAACTCCATCTTCTTCCACCTCGTATTCTTGCTTGTCTTCTCCATTGGAATTTCTCAATTCTATCTCCTCTTCTCCTCTACAGCTCTCCAAGGTGAGGATCCCATCACCATTCTAGTTCTTTGGGTTCAAAAGAGTCAATGAGACTAAATTATGCAGGATGCATTCATCCTATACTAATTTCTTCTTTTACATGCAGTAGCATTATCTTCTACTGAGGCTTTCTCTACTATCAAACCAAGGGGAAACTTGACTTGGGTAAAGCACTGAAATTAGAGGCAAGTATAAGTGTATAATTACCACATGCATGGTTTATTATGTTGATTCTTGATGAATTCTCTACTAATGCCAAGTTACAGCTCTTCTACCTTCTAATTTAAGAATATAAAATGGTTTATGTGCCAATGAATGTAATTAAGAATAAATGACGGGAATGGGTGAAGGAGAAACCCAATTGTGGAGCAGAATGGGTTAGAGGAGTGTTGAAGGGCTAAAATAATTCATTGAAGTGGAAAGAGCTCAGAGAAAGAGAGAAGAATCAGTTTTGAAACTAATTCTACTCGAGGCAATGGTTACAGGGCCGATCGATTAGGCACATGCCTGATCGATTAAATTTTAGTTCTAGGAGGTGTTCAATCAATCAGACCTCCTAGTTGATTGATCGACTACCTGAAAACTGGGTTTAAAACTTTATTTAAGTTTGGTTCAAATGACTGACCATGGACCTTCCATAATCCATCATAGGGCATAAGGAGAGGCTACTCTTTTGATCTTTTGGTGTAGCCTAGGTGTTCAAAAATTGATCATTAGATCATACAAATTTTCCTAAAAAAAATACTTTCCAAAATTGTCAGAACACGGGGCCTTACCGAAGCTCTGGTAAGTGCTAATATGTAGAGAAAAATGAATATTAATTTAGGCTACTTTATTAGATATGAAAGGGATGAATCGTATTATTTGGACTTTTTTAACATTTTAGGGCCCAAAATGCTCTACGGAATCCACTCACAATGCTTTGTAAGTCTGACTTTACATGAGTACAAATCTTTTGTGGAAATGGAAACTATTTTATGGAGATGTTTTGGGGGACCTTGTATGAGAGTCGCTGGGGAGCAATGTACCCCCAGTTTTAGTGAAACTTTATTTTATTTTTTTTAATGGGGATTAAATTGGGAGTTATCCTAACTTTATTTTAAGACTTTAGAGGTATGATATAAGCCATTCTGACCCATATGATATTAAATATAATAAAAAACAATTTAGAGCCTTAAAAATGGTACTTTCACCTCAAACAAAATAGCTTAATGGTAAACAAATACTAAGAAGGAAGAGTGTAAAGCTATCACTTATTCCCTCTTGATTTTCTGATTGTTTTTTTCCTAACGTCACATGAGGGGTGTTGGAAGAAACAATGGTGTCCATTGCCAATATAATGTAACACTATGATTTTGGTAACACATTGACACCGGATGTTTTATTAATACACCATATTAAATGATTAAGGAAACATGAATTATCTTAGCTAGGGTTAGCCAATAAATATCCTTATTCATTTCTCTATTTAAATGCATTGACATTATTTAAGCAATCCTTGCCATCAACATAATTAAATTATGTACCCATTTTTTCTAGCAAACCATGAGACGAAGGCGGAGCTTCTACTGAGCATGGGCCCGCGAGCCAAAATGGGAGTAGCTAAGGTTGAGAGGGTTTGTCACAACCCGAGCCCAAGAGATCAGCGGTTAGTAAAAACATAACCAATGACACATGTACTCCTGTGCCTACACACTTAGACCTGATCTAAATGCACACGCACAAGGGAAGGTTCACACATACTATACATGTACGCGGAACCTGTAGGTATCCACATAACAAATTTAAACATAACTATACATTGGGATTACATTAACATCAGAGTTTTACAAAATGAATCAAACATACAGATATACAAACATAAATACATCAAAATCCCAAAACTCCGAAAAGATCCCAAAAAGGAGGAGACCAATATGCATGCATGAATTCTTCGCGCTCCGGCGGATGGATCACATCCACTCCTCTAGCCCTGATGGGGCGTCGTGGATCTCCCTAGGAGTCGGCCTGACAGACAAGGGGTCAGAGGACCGATATGAGCTTCCAACACCAAGGATAACGCACAAATACAACGATTCAGCAAAGTATAAGCGGTGACAAGTTAACGCATGTTTTATCTATTAAAATAGGTGATCATGCATAAATCATAGAGTTCCATTTCATATACTATGCAGGTGTGCATCCAATTAAAGCATGCTATCAAAATCAATGTCTACGGGACGTGTACATAACTAGGTGGCTACTACATTTGCTATGTGCTCCCAAAAGGGATCTTACATACATACTGAGAACACCATCGACTGGGCCAGGGTACGAATGGGTCTCGGGTTCCTAGGGTCCGAAAACCCCAAAACATATACTCACTGCAGCGAGGCCATGTAAACTAAGCCAAATTCAACCCCGTCGGGTATCCTAAGGCTGAAGCTGAGTAGTGCTTGACCATATAAAGTCAATCATAAACTAGACTTTGAGTGGATCATGCGGATCAAGTTATATTGAGCATATCGTACATGCATACATACATGCGTACCATACTCCAACAAAGAAGTCATACGGATAAGCATACTTACCGAAACAGATGGGATAACAGGTAATAGACAAATCCTATCGACAGATAGCAGTCGATAGTCACCTGTGTAAAATTACCAAGTCTAACATTAAGCATGGAAGACCGCTGCTTTCGCCCGGGATTAACCATGGACAGAGCCTAAAGGGATATCCAATCGTTTGCCCCAGCACAGAACTCGTAGAGGGCAAAACCAAAGTCGATATGCAGTTGCAAATCTGATTATTTTGTAGGAATCACAATCCTTTACTAGCCAATCCTATTTTAGTTAGCCAACGTTTTTAGCTGTGCATGATGATGTAGTTTTAAGTTATCCGATACACCGTTATCTAGCGTTACATTGTATTGTCACTGTGCATTGAAGTCCCTTAAACCAATACCCATGGAGAGGTGCTTAACAACTGGATAACGAATATAAATGATTCTCAGCCCTCGAGATCATTCATGCAAGGCTCAGATTCCAGTGGGCAAGTCAAGTGTCAAAGTCAAGGTCATCATCCAATGTGAAGGCCCTATTCGGTCCAGTACATACCTACCCTTTTTATTGGAGGTCTTGGGAAGACTTCCTTATAGAATTCACGAGCCACGGGGCCCGAGAATATAGCCTCAAGGTGCCTTGGTTGGAGTGGAAGATAGAAGTAAACACAAGGTTCCAAGTATACAGGTTGAATTTCAAGAAGCAAAGTGTTCCAAGACCGATCGGTCGGATGAAGTGCTCGACTTTTCAAATTTCGGTTCTGGGAGTGCCTGACCGGTCGGCTCTGAAGCCCGATTGGTCGGACAAACGGTTCTGATGCAGAACGGCTGTGCTGTCTTCAACATTCATGAGCATGAGAACAACCAATTTAAAGACAATAACAGGGCAAGGGCTATCATTCACGCTACACACATGCACACGCAACAAAAACTAGGAATAATCATATAATACCAACATGACTTCAATCCACATCATGCTTATACTTGCCTTAAAAGAATTCAAACACGTAGGTTGTTGTCGTTGGGCTCAAATGCGAAGTCCAAACATGATTCAAAGCTATCATACATGAAAGAGAGGGAGAGACATAGTGAGCACAAGCCATGGCCGATGAGAAGAAGATGGGGAAGGAGAAAACCCAAACCCTAAACGTACCTAAGTCATACGAGAAGAAGTGAAGACGAAGTGCGCTAGTTCCCCTTCTTGCTTGGCTTGATCAAGGAGAGAACAAGAAGAATCGAGAGAGAGAAACTTCAATGTGAGAGAGGAGAAGAGAATGGAGAAGAAAGGCGGTGGTTTGAGTCTTATATAAGATAAGAATGAGGGGAAAAGTGCAAGAAAGTCCAAATGTTCACACTAATTGCAATTCAAGTCAAATCAGGGTCCAACGTAGACAAATGACATCTTTAGCAAATGGGTTAGTTACGAAAGTTAACAGGCTCAACGAAATACACGTGTTGACGCCAAGATGCTGCATATCTGACGACGTCTAACAAAATCTAAAATTACGAAAAAGGGCTTATGTCTACCTAATCGAGGTTAACTCAACCCAACTACTTATCCATGACTCGGAACAAAACTAAAACAAAAGCAAAACACAATTAACAACTAAAGTGTCATTAATTAGGCGCTAAACCGGATTTAGCTGGGTCGGAGTATTACAGGGTTTGAGCTCTACTAGCTCATTTAATTTTACATTGTTTGATTATTAATTACTCTGTTTAATTTTGACTTTTATTGATTGAATATGATTTCTAGACCAATATATGTGTCACACTTCGATCTAGGGAATTAGGGATTAGAATGGGCCCACAGGATATAAATACGTAATGCCATAGTAATCCGTGCCATGTGAAGATACGCACGAATCACTACAATGGAGATTCTAATAGGAACAAGTGAGGAATATCCACCAGCACGTAGATTCAATTTCAAACATAAAGTGGAAGCCTATAAAATACACCTGTAATGATCATAAGTGTTGTGTGGAAGAAAAATCATACAATCATACATAAACTTTAAGTCTATTACTTGACCATTCCTAACACATAAACCACATACGATCCACAATTCACTTAACCATGTTCAGTTATACAAACTCTTGAAGACATGCTTCAAGCTAGCGTGATAGACTTTGGGAAAAAGTGGGATGAACACCTTTCCTTATGTGAATTTGCGTATCACAATAGTTATCATGCGAGCATTAGAATGGCTCCATTCGAAGCTTTGTATGTGGTTGCTCCGTAAGATAAGTATGAAAATATGAATTCTGATCAGTCTTGAGACCATTGAGTCGGCATCACTTAAATTGTACCTATAGGAGGTTCGACGGGACCAAATGAGAGTATTTAATATATTACCTACTGCAGTGGTTATAAGAAGAGTTGGTTTGTGCTCTTAAAGTAACTAAATGGTCTTGGTCCCACCATTAGTGATTTCCCACCATTTAGTGATTTCCTACCATACGATATGCTCTTTTTCTAGAAAGAAAATAATCATGTGGATGCCAACTAGTATGTTTTCTAAAGAGGAGATAACTATATGAATACCAACGAGTATGTTATTGTATTTCTATTTATGATTCACTTCTTGCTTATTCACATGCACAATATGCCTAATTTCCATTATTGCTTTCTTTTAATCACTATGTTTTTAAATTCAACTGATGCATCATGATAGTCTTATATGTTCTTATATTTGCTTAACCGTTGTGTTAACAGTGCTACCCTTGTATTACATATATTATGAAGATGATAATGATATATCTTGTGTTGTAGTGGGTGATTTGTTTATTATTATTATTATTTTTATATTAAATGCTTCATTGAATGGTTGATGTTTATCATTATTGTTTCCGCTTCAATATTATCTATAAACATCATATGTGCTTTAAATTGTTGTAAGAAGTAAAATTAGACTTTAATTTGTCATAACTAGATCAGTTTTACACTCACCCTATTCACCCCCTCTAAGGGTTTGGATCCCAAACTTTCAGTTGGAGCAGTTTGGAAGGATTTGAGTTCAAACTAGTCGTCAACATGTGCTTTTTAGACGCAAAGCCTATTGCTTTAATCTAATTGGCTATGGACTAGTGGTATTTTTGTCAGTTTTTGTGGACTCAATCCATCAGTTGATGTAATAAATTGATTAATTTCTTTATTTATCAATAAAATCATGCTTTACTTTCATGAGATGAATGTTATTTTACTACTTCATGCACATGACCAATACGTATGACATAATGGTTCATGAGTTGAACCGGATCCCATTAGTATATTAGATGTGATATATGTGCATGGATGAGATCCACACGCGGGAGATATATGTTACAAATCTTATACTTAAAATAGCTTCACAACCAGTAATGAGATTGGGCATCTCATTTGATAAGGTTGCAGCACTTTGATCACTATGAGATAGTGTGATTTGTCTCGATCATCAGAATGTAAGATTTTGGATCACGGTGCTGGTACATTGGATGTCTTGAAGGACCATGAGATGCACCGTATGGAATTCCATCTCAATAATAAGGTATGCTCTCATAATTCTCTAGCAATAGGCTCTCAATCCTGAGACATTGACGAACTCAAGTTTCTATCTATTCATTTGCTTTGAGTCACCAATGAGTGAGGCCGACTATAGGTTAACACCTCGGTGTCTTGGGTATGTGGTAGTAGAACTGTGGGAATGTTGAATGATCAAGATGGAATCTATCTCTATTATCCCCTTGTGCCAATTAATGGATTTGTCATTAGTAAGTGTGCACCCATCTCAATTAAGAGTTAATTGGATGGTACTGATGATTACTGTGATTAATTGGGGCTCAAGGATAATAAGATGTGGAACTTAGATTGGACGAGATGGATTTATTCCAATTGATCCATGGATATTGATAGAGGGGCCTACTTGTGGTAATTGGGAAGTTTAGGGTCTTTATTGTAATTTATTCCTAAGACTGGAGTGCAATTGCATTTATATAGTGGTGTTATTTGCAATTAACTGTGGGCCCGGATTGCACATGAGATGTGGGGTCGCGGTGTTCCAGTTGGAGCCAGCTTTCTAAGGAATCCCTAGTGGTCCCCACGCTAGCCCAAGATATTGGAAAACACTAATCCGACTTGAACTCTAGAAATAAGAGTTTGGAAAGGAGAAAGCTGCTAATTGCTTTAAAAGTAAGACTTCTATTTCAATTAGACAAGGGAGAGATTTGAAAGTCTATAAAATCTCTTGGACGTCCAATATGACTCCCCCTCACGCCCAAAACCCTTTCGTGCAAGAGTTGCACGAGTTACTCTCTTTCTTTCTTCTAGTTCCTTGGAGTTTCGAGTTGGGATTTCTCCTGAAGATTCCACCACTCTTCTTGAGAAAAGAAATTCAATTCGGGTCATAGCGTGGAAGGCTAAGAGGTGTTGAGGAAATCCATTAGAGCACTGCGGATCTCCAAAGGTATGATCTACTTCTTGCATGTTGTAGATTATTATGGATGTTTAGTGCTGGTAGAATATTTACTGTACATGGTCACGAGATTGAGGGTTATGCATCCTGGATTGGGTTTTGGTTTTATGGATAGTTGATCCCTGTGTCAAGTGGTTTAAAAGTTTTGAAATCTATCCACGAGACCCACCTACTTCCCACAATTGGTATCAGAGACATACCTCATCTCTAATCATGTTAGATCAGTAATCTTGCTTTAATCTTTACATGAGATGTGAAAAGGATAGAGCAGGAGCTATGATAAGATCAGTGTTTTTTGGGTTTGCTTGCTTTTGTAGTAGATACATGTTTGGAAAGTCACAAAAGGTTTTAATCATGATAGGAGGATGATAAGATGCTATTAGAAGCATACTGAGATCATTAAAGGTGATTGGGGACAGCAGGAGCCGAATCTGAAAAGGAACCCAGATTTCTGGGTTCGTCAGGTCGGTTAATCAAATGGACCACTATGGCTGTAGAGGTCTGTTGGCTAACCATAGGGACTAGATCGGCTAGCCGAACCCAGGTAGAATCATCTTGTTCTTGGTCTAAGTTGTTGTTTTTTTTTTTTTCGGGGGCGCTGCCCCTTGGAATCCCGCGAGCTGACCGGGCAGCTCGAACCCCGCTAGGGGCGCTGCCCCCGGACCCCCGCTACATAGGGGATCTTATATCGTGGTGGCAAAAAATTCGGCATCTTGTTTTTCCATTGTGGTTTGGCAACCTGGTTTTGTTGGATGCTTTGTTGTATGAGATACTAATTTGCAGGTGATAATGTCCTCTCCATATGGCCCACATATTTTTCTTTCCTTTTAATTATTGGTTTATTTGTGGCTAAGTTTAAAGGGCATCATGGTTTCCTTGGTTTCCCGTGAAAGGGCAAGGCATGGTGAATTTCCCTATAGCCCTTTTATTTCCATGTTTAGACTACCATGTAAGTCTCATTATAGAGACATAGGAATTTATGTATTTTTAAAATTTGTAAATTCTGGAGATGTTCGAAACAAAGAAGGAAAGAGAAATTGGACTCCTTATCAAAGAGTTTGAAGATTACCAAAAGGTGTTTTGGAGATGCCCAAAGAGTTTGAGGAATCCCAAAGTTTTGGAAAGTCTAGAAGTCCAAGAAGTCTTTTCTGCCTGGGCCATGTGGGGGAGAGGACTAGTCTTTTATTACAGCACTTTCTATTTATGGATGAATGCTTATTTTAGCGTATTTCCATATCTGATCCAAATATAGCAAATTCCAAAATTGGTCAAATCAAATTAATTTTTGGAAAGAGTTCTAATTAGAGTTGGTAGGCCCATGAGATGGATCTATTGGTAACACTAATTTTAGAAACTGGACTTTCCTTAAAATAACTTGACTCGGAACCAATCATTGGTCTTATCATGAGATGAATATATACCTATATTTGATGGACCCATACACCTATAAGGAAATCCTCAACTCTAAAATATTAAGTGGGAGCGGGGCATTTCTATAAATATAAAAATCCCCATGGTTTTCCACCATAGGTCCATTGTAAGGAAAGTATTAGCCTCACGCCATTTTGAGAATGGCCATTCCCTACGGAGGGCTTGTATTTATCTGGATACTGGATATGGATCTCCTATAGATAGTGTTGATGAGACGGGGTGGAAGCCCACTCCCCAAGGAGGAGCTACCCGCAACGGTTGTCATGCAATGCTAGTTGGTGGGTCACACTTAACTAAAATAATGATGTAGTATCCCCAAGGATTTGCCTCATGTATTTTAGAAACCGAAGCTAATCGGGAGTCATACATTATTTGGTATGAGATACCTAGATTGTAATAAATGAAGGGGATCATGGATAGTTAGTCTTAATCTAAATTTTGACCAACTTTGATCCGCACCAGTCTAAGAGGTATTTGCACTCCCCAAGGAGGCATACCCCGCAGGATTAGGATTCCGATGTATTCTGAATTTTGTGGTTATGAGGATTCCCACATAAATTTGGTAGAATACTAAACCCTAATGTCATTTAAATCTATTAATTGAATGTATGGTTATGTGTTACAGTATTTGTCACAACCTGAGCCCAGGGTTCGGGGGTTAGCAAAAGCCAAACCTAATGACACACGTACTCCCGTGCATGCACACGTAGACCGAGTCTAAATGCACACGCACAAGGGAACATTCACACGTGCCAAACATGTACGCGGAAGCTGTAAATATCAGAACATCAAACTAACAATGCAAGAAGAGGATACCAAGAACGAACTGACATAATTACATATGAAAGTCTTACAAAAAGGACAAAAGAATATATACAATCTGACATATAAACAAGTCTGAAATCCTCAAAACAAAATAACAAGAACAAGACTCCAATGCAATGCATGCCAGGAACGCTCTCCCGTGGAGTGATCACATCCACTCCTCTAGGCCTGATGGGGCCCCGGGGGTCTCATCTGGAGTCTGGCCGACCTGCGAGGGTTCGGCAGGGGTATCTGGGCCTGCAACACCAAAAACAACTGTGAATACGAAGATTCAGCAAAGTATAAACCATAGCAAGTTAACACACGCTATGTCTAACAGAATAAAAACATCATGTGATTAAAGAAGGCAATTTCGTATACTAGGCTGTCATGCAAGAAAGAAATATGCTAAGTGAATCAATGAGTACATGCTGTGTACATAACTAGTGGCTACTACATTACCATATGCTCCCAAAAGAGGGATCTTATAACATGCAAAGAACACCATTGTCCGGGCCAGGGTACAATGGGTCTCTGTTTCCTGGGGTCCGGTTCCCCAAGACATATCCATACTGCAGCAGGCCATAAAAACTATACCGAATTCACCCCGTCGGGATCCTAAGGCTGAGGCTAAGTAGTGCCTGACCATACAGAGTCAATCATGGAAACCCTGAGTAGATCGTGACAGCATATCATACGTGCATATCTGAGAACATATTATGCATGCATATTCAAGGTAAAGAACCACAATGTGAAAGTAACGAAACATACGTAATCATGTCAGAGCGTTGAGATCAATGATCGAATGCAATATGTTATGCAACAAATCATGCGAAATCGAATCATCTTTATTTACAAACCAATTCTAATCTAATTATCCGGTGTTTCTAACCGTGCATGATGATGTAGTTTTAAGTTATTCGATGCACCGTTGTCTAGTGTTGCATTGAATCTAGCAGTGCACGAAGTCCCTTAAACCAACACCCATGGGGAGGTGCTTAACATCCGGATAACGAACATGAATGATTCGCAGCCCTCGAGATCATTCACGCGTTGTGTCACATTCCTTTGGGCAGGTCTAGGTTCTCTACATTCTATCATGAAGGCCATATCGGTCTTTTCCTTACACCTATCCTTGTTTTTCTTTCATTAGTCTAGTGTGGTTACGGCTTAGCCGTGTGTGTGCTACGGCTTAGCCGTGTGTGGTCTACGGCTTAGCCGTGGCTGGGCCGTGGAAGGTCTGTCAGTTGCTGACTCTCAGTTATTCCAGAAAATGCACCCTGTATTGATCTACGGCTGGGCCACGGCTGAGCGTCGGCTTAGCCGTAGGGCAATCCACGGCTTAGCCGTGCCCTAGCCGTAGAGGAAAACTGGGTTTTTCTCCTCTCTGGACTTTGAGCCGTAAGTGCCATACGGCTTAGCCGTACTTGCACGAATTCAAATTTCTGAAACACATACAGAATGTCTGGGAAGCATCAGAATTGCAATTTATCAATGGAAATAGACAAGTACTGACTCAATGAGTATCAAATGGGCTGTAAACACATGTTTCCATATCAAACTCAAGTAAATTAACCAAAATCAAAAGCATACCAACATGGGTTCTCAAAGTTATGGTTATACTTGCCTCAATTTGGAATTCAATGACACACTTGTTGTCCTAAAGCCCAACACAACCTAACACACATCAAACCACATGCATGCATGAGAATTGGGATCATAGACCCACCATGCAAATGAGAAACAAGAAGGAGAAGAGATAGAGAAAGGAGATGAGAGGAATGGAAAGACTTCCACTCACCTCACATGCAAGAACCTTCTTCCTCTATTGGAACTTGATCGATGGAAGAGAGAGAATTCAAGTGAGAGAATTCAAGAGAAGGAGAGACTCCACGTACACAGTGCAGGAAATGGGAGAGATGACGTGTGTTGATCGATGGATGAGTGTATATATAAGTTAATGGGTATTCAAATTGCAAGAGGGTCCAAGTTAGAAGTGAAATTTCAGTTTGAGTCAAAACCGGGTCCAATCGAATCACACGACATCGGTTACAAACGACGTAGTTACGAAAGTTAACGAGCTCAACGAAAGACACGTGTTGACATCAAGATGATGCAAAAATGACCATGTCTAAGAAAAGCTAAAATTACGAAAAACGGGCTTGGTCTACTTAATCCAGGTCAAACTCAACCCAACTACCTATCCATGACCCGTAATGAAAAATAAAACATAAACAAAACACGATTGGCAACGAAAACAAGATTAACTAGCCGCTAAACGAGGTCAAGCTGGGTCGGAGTGTTACATCCTCCTCTACTTGAGAATCATTCCGTCCTTGGAATGCACACTAACTCACTCATACCTGGGAAAACAAATCGGGGTACTGTCGTGCCATCTGCTCTTCTAACTCCCATGTAGCCTCATCGGGACTGTGATGCTCCCAAAGCACTTTGACCCATCGAATTGTCCTGGTGCGGAGTATCTGCTCTCGGGTTCCCACGATACGGAGCGGTCGCTCAACGTATGCAGCACTCGGCTGAATCTGAACCTCGTCGTAACGAATGACATGGGAGGGATCATGAACATATTTCCGAAGCATCGAAACGTGGAAAACGTTGTGCACTCCTGAAAACATCTCGGGAAGCTCTAATCGATAGAGGGAGAGAAACCGAGAGAAAAACAGAGAGACTAGGAGAGAGAGAGAAAGAGAAATTGAGAGAGAGGGAAAACTGAGAAAAAGAGAGAGAGACCGAGAGAGAGAAACCGTGAGAGAGAGATCGAGAGAGAGAGAAATTGGGGGAGAGAGAAGAAAAGGAGAAAGAGGGAGAGAGACCGAGGGAAAAAACAGAGAGACTGGGAGAGAGAGAGAAGAGAGAGACCGGGAGAGAGAGAAAAAACTGAGAGAGAGGGAGAGAGACCGAGAGAAATAGAGAGAGACCGGGAGAGAGAGAAAAGAGAAAGAGAGACCGGGAGAGAGAGAGAAAACTGACTGGGTGCTTTTTTTTTTTAGGAACTGATGTAAGATGATTTGTGAAATCATCTCAAGCTCACAAGTCTAGTGATCAATCGATCCCATAGTGGTTTATCATGGCCACCACCTGTTTGAGGAAATGCCCAATTGAAAATTTCCTGCTGAACTTGCTTTTCGACCCACTGTCATGGCCTTGGCTTTGGCTAAGCCCACTGTTACGGTCTAAGCAAACCGAAGGGGGTTAATGGTTATGACCGAACTGTCCATGGCTTGGGAAGATTTTTTTTTTTTTGATGCAAAACCTGTGAATGAATTCTGGTATTGATCTCCCAGACTTGAAATACAGCCAATCTTAATGAACCCATGGTGATGGCCACGGTCACACCCTGTTGAGAGCAATATTTGAGAGAAAATGGAATTCCATTATCTCTGTTGCTCCTCTCTCTTCTAAAGAAATCTGTTCCCCATTGCCAGTAGTACAGTCAAGGGATTTACAGCCACCATTATCTGATGCAAATTCATTGTCATTGCGAAAGATAACTATTCGTATGTAGTCCATATCAGTGTCCATTTAAGGTGTGATGAAATTCTTGCCATATCAAAGCAATGAATAGGCTTACTGGTACTGCCAATGTTGTCTGCGAGAAGCCCGCAATCACTGCCAACCTGTGACGATTTTCATGGAATTCTTGTGTCTTGAACACTGCCCAAATTTTTTCATGGTCACTGTCAATCCTGACTGTCTAATACTTGTTGCTATTGACACAGTGACTGGCACAAACTGAACTTTGCAATTCATGGTGACTGATATGAGTTGGAATTATCATTGGTGAAAGTGCTTCATACCGAATAGTGTGGAAGTTTAAAACCAGGGAGGTTTAAAACTAAATAGTCATTGTATCTAAGTGTACAAATTTCACTTCTTGTTCACAGTATGACAGAATCCATTACCACTTCGTTTAAGTGTTAACCCTCACTATTAAACTTAGTGAAAGGACATCCACCTATGTTTGAGTAGTAACATACACACCACTGAACACGCGTCTAACTTTCTGTGATCAGAGCCTCTGTGGGAATTATAGAATGCCATTTTCGTGCTTGAACACGAACCTGCTGCCCCCCTGAAAAGGTCTTAAGGTGCTTGAACATCTGTTTGGACCGGGAGCTTCGGTTTTGAGACTTAAGTGTGCCTTTGATGCCAATTCTTGGTCTCAGAACTGAGTATTGCCTTCTCCTTTTGGCCTTATACTAAGGGGAGATGCTGCCCTTTTTTTTTTTTTTTTTGAAAAGTTCCATATCATTGTTACTGATACCCATCTTTCCTTTCTTTTGATTTGTTTTGCAGATAGAAGGGGTAAAGCACCTGCAACTGCCACTGCCGCGGCACCTAAAAGTCGTGCCAAGGGTAAGACCACAAGAGAGCCTGATCCGAAAGACCCAAATGAAGCATCTGATGTCAATTTGTGGCTCCAGAGAGCTAAGGCTTTGTCATCAAGAAACTGGTATTCGTATTGGTGTAAGCTGGACGAGATTGACATTAGTACTGTTATCCCAGCTTATGCAAGCTACAAAGGGCGCATCTTCATGGCAGAAGTACTGAATGCTAAGGGGAAACTGGAGAAATTCCTGGACTGAGATTCTCTGCTGCACTTTCCATTTGATGGTTTTGCTTTTTCTGATTAGCCTTGGAGGCCATGTGTACATTGACTTCACCGCTTGTATTCGAACTTTAAAATGGATATCAATGGAAAATGTTTTTCTTTCTATTTTTGTCATTGGTATGGGTGTTTGGGTTGATTTTTTGTGGAGGTTTGGTGTGGTTTATGTGGATGGTTTGTTTGGTTTGTATGGATGGTTTATTTGGTTTGGTTTTCTCAGATTTGTATGAGGGTGTGATTTGCGATCGTTTGGATCCAAAAATCGAAAATAGGGAAGTCATATAGGTGGACGTTATCCGGTGCCCATGTGTGAAGCTTTCTCTAGGGTCCATGACTTGATCCTTTTGGTGTCGAAAGGGGTCAAACAAAGTGGATGTTATCCGGTGCCCATGTGTGAGGCTTTCCCCGGGATCCTTGACTTATTCCTTAGGACAAAGATTTGGTTTTGGTTTTTGTTTAGATTTTGGTTATACAGGGTCTACAAAGAGACTTGTTCTATATAACCGAAGGCAGTCATATAGGGTCTACAAAAAGACTTGTTCTATACAACTAAGGATTAGCTCTATGGGGTCTGCAAAAAAACTTATTCTACATAGCTGAGTTTTGCTATACAGGGTCTGCAAAAAGACTTAATCTATATAGCTGGATGTTACAAGGGGTCTTGTAAGGACGTTATCCAAGTAACAAAAGTTTGACTAGAGGGGTCGTGGGACTTGATCCTCGCAATCATTTTATACAAATCTGAGGGATTTTAGTTATGAGTCATAGGTTGTAAGGCTCGAAACCAAAGGATTGCAATTTTGGTTGGGAGTCATAGGTTGTGAGGCTCGAAACCAGAGGATTTTGATTTTGGTGAGGAGTGAGAATGTACACTGTACATGATTTGGGTACATTGTACATGGTTTGGGTGTACCAATGACATTCAGGTATAGTATTTCTTGAGAAGTTTTCTATTCATAGGCATCATGCACCTGTCCCCTTCAAGTGTAAGGAGCGCATATGCGCCATTGGAGTAAACCTTGTCGACAACAAAAGGTCCTTCCCATTTAGGTTCGAACTTGCCTCCCGACAAGTGCGTGGAAAACATAGGTCTTCTAACTGCAAGTATTAGATCTCCCTTCTTGTAAGCTTTATACTTGACCTTTTTGTTGAAAGATGCAGCCATACGAGCTTGATACAACTCAATACTTTGTCGAGCGGCAAGTCTTTTCTCATCAAGGTTTTCTAGCTCTTGCAATCTGAGTTTGGCATTCTTTTCTTCAGTATATTTGTTTATCACAGCCACCCGAAAAGAGGGAAGTTGAATTTCCAAAGGTATTACAGCTTCACAACCATAGACCAAGGAGTACGGTGTTGATTTGGTAGGACCACGAACTGTAGTTCTGTAAGCCCATAATGCTTCAGGAAGCCTGGTACTCCAACTCTTTTTGTTGTCAGAAACCATTTTCTTCAAAATCTTGCAAATGGTTTTGTTAAAAGCCTCAGCAAGTCCGTTGGCCGCGGGGTTATACGCTGTAGATGGACAACACTGGATTTCGTATTTGTCACAGAATCTGTAAAATTTATTATTATTGAATTGCGGGCCATTGTCATGATACAGACGTTTGGGCACCCCAAAACGGCAAATGACATGAGTTTTTAGGAAGCTAAGGACTGTATCAGTTTTAACTTCTGTGAGAGGCACTGCTTCTGCCCATTTGGAGAAGTAATCAGTTGCAGCCAAAATGAATTGATGTCCACGTTCTGAAGGTGGACTGATCTTCCCTACTATATCCATTCCCCAAGATTCAAACGGCCAAGAAGTGGTCGTAGGGTGCAAATGTTCAGGAGGCTGGTGAATGTAATCACCATGAATTTGGCACTCATTGCATCTTTTAGCAAAATTATTAGCGTCGGACACCATGGTAGGCCAATAGTAGCCTAATCTTCGAATTTGATCATGAAGTTTTGGTCCAGCTTGGTGAGCACCACATAGGCCCGCATGAACTTCTCTGAGAACTTGTTCAGCTTCTTTCGGGGACAAACATCGAAGTAGAACTCGATCATATGATTTGCGATAAAGAGTTTTTGAGGGCAAATCAAAATGGAATTTGAGAGCTCGCCTTTGAATACTGGTTCTATCTTTAGGATTCTCTGGTAATACTCCATGCAGAATATAATCAATAAAAGGATCTCTCCAATCCCTGAAAGAGTTTTGGAAATATGAAATTCGATTTTTGATTACAGTGAAGCTATCTTCTACTGCCTTGTAAGTATCGAGTGGGGGTAGAAGTCTTCTCTCAACAACTTCCAATATCATCTTGTCATTCTCAGGGATTGCCATTGAAGCTGCCAAGCTTGCTAAGGCGTCTGCTTTGACATTCTGGCATCTCGGAACATGATGAAACGTAATCAATTTAAACCTTTGTTTGAGTTCATATGCCCTATTGAAAAGGGGGATTAGGTCTGGCTTCTTTACTTCATACTCGTGATTCATTTGCTTAATCACAAGTTGTGAATCTCCATAGACCCCTAGCATGTTAATGCCAGCATCTAAAGCTAACTCAAGCCCCATAATTAATGCCGTATATTCTGCCACATTGTTCGAGCATGGCTTGATCAATGAAAAGGAGTGAGGAACATAAAATCTTCCTGGACTGCAGAAAATAATTCCAACCCCTGATACTGGCTTTCCTCGTTCATTTGTCCTGGAAGCTCCATCAAAATGCATGGTCCAATGTAGATCTGAATCAATGGTGGATTTCCGTGTTTGTTCAGTGAAGAAGACTGACTCATCAGGGAGATTGTCTGTGAACTCAGAATCTTCTGACAGTGGATGTTCTGCTAGAAAATCTGCAAGAGCTTGTCCTTTTACTGCTTTCGCAGGAGTGTATCTGATGTCATATTGAGAAAGAAGGATGGACCATTTGGCTAGACGTTCGCTCAACGCCCCGGCTTTTGTCACTAATACCTTTAATGGATTAATATTGGAAATCAGATACACCACATTAGAGAGGATGTAATGTCGCAGCTTTTGTATTGCAAACATAAGCGCTAGACATTCTTTTTCTATTGGGTGATAATTGTGCTCATCACCAACTAGCATCCTTGACAGGTAATAGAGTGCCACCTCCTTTCCTTCATCATTCTTTTGAGCTAACAATGCTCCCAAGGAATGATCAAGAGCCCTTGTATAAAGAATGAAAGGCTTGCCAGGAATTGGAGCTGAAAGAACTGGCGGGTTTGTAAGATATTGTTTGATATCCTGAAAAGCATTCTCACAAGCTTTGTCCTATACAAAGTCTACTCCTTTCTTCATCAATTTGGAGAATGGTCTGCACTTTCCGGACAAGTTGGAAATGAACCGTCGGATGTAGGCGAGTCTTCCCTGCAATCCTTTCAATTCTCTCAAATTTCTCGGCGAAGGCATTTCCAATATGGCTTTGATTTTGACGGGATCTATTTCAATGCCCCCTTTTCGCACCACAAACCCTAGAAACTTTCCGGAAGAAACTCTGAAAAAACATTTCAGGGGATTCATTCGAAGATTGAATTTTCGTAATCTCTCAAAGACAGTGCGAAGATCGGCGAGATGGTCTGATTTATGCTTGCTCTTGACTGCCAAATCATCAACATAACATTCAACAGATTTATGTTGTAAGTCCTTGAATATTTTCATCATTGCTCTTTGGTACGTGGCTCCGGCATTTTTGAGACCAAATGGCATGACAGTATAGCAGTATATGCCGAATGGAGTTCTAAAGGAAGTGTGTTTCTCATCCTCTTTAAACATTTTGATCTGATTATACCCCGAGAAGCCATCCATGAATGACATTCTTTCGAACCCAAAAGTATTGTCAATCATTATTTCTGGTATAGGTAATGGAAAATCATCTTTGGGGCAGGCTTTATTCAGATCTCTGAAGTCAATACAGATTCTGATTTGTCCATTCTTTTTAGTAACTGGGACTATATTAGCCAACCAGTCTGGATACTGTTCTTCACGGATGAAATTAACACCTTTAAGTTTCTGAACTTCTGCTTCTATCTTCTCCATGATTTCAGGCTTAGTCCTCCTTTGGTCCTGTTTTACAGGTTTAGCATCATCTGCTATATTTAATTTGTGTATGGAGATTTCTGGATCTAAACCCGGCATTTCTGTATAAGTCCATGCAAAGCAATCTATGAACTCTCACAAGAATCCCACATACAAATCAAGTTCACTTCCTTTAATTTGAGAGCTTACAAAGGTAGGTCGGGGGTTTTCTGGGGTTCCCAAGTTTATTTCTTGTACTTGGTCCTCAGTTGGAGGATTAGGAGGAAGTGTTTCTACATTGTTATTGGAAGTTTCTAATTCTGTGAAACCCTCTGGGGTTTCAGTTGGGGGTTTTAGCCAAGGCCTGATCCCTTTCCAAGGATTTGGTTTTTTAGGCTCTTTGGCTTTTACATCAAGGGCTAAGCATTCCCAGCGGACATGTTGGGACGGGCTTATTTCCTCGTTGAGTTCAGGTGGCCAATAGTCAGTGATTTGTGATACAGCATCATCTTCATCACTTGCCCCCTCAGGATGCTGAAAAGTGGCCCAATCAACGGGATCTTGAAGCACCGGAATTTCATGAGAGTCATCCGAGTCATATTCTTCAGTGAAGACTACCGATCTGGCTTTAACACCTTGTTTAAATTTAGGAATGTTACTGTAAGGAACATATCCTATGCAATGACGCAGCTGCTCAATTCTGCCCCCTGTCTGGAGATCTTCTTTCATCTCTGGAGTAAAGACATCCAAAGGAGCCCGTATGCCATTTGCAGTTAATCCAAGACCCATAGGTTTCTTGAGATTGTACCCCATATTTTTCATCATGTTACAGACCACAGGATTATAAATATCAAGCTGGATTTTTCCCTCATTACTGATTTTGTCAATGATATCTGGTGGAGAAGTATCTTCAGCCTAATGAAAAATAATCGGATGATTATACTGCTTAGATGAAGGTACCAAAAAGCAAGAACCTTCGAATTCATAAATGTGAGAGGGAGTAGGCCATGGCATAAGCGGAAGATTGCAGTCTACCATAGAATGCACGAAGGTGCTCATTTCTTCAGCGTCTTCAGAATCCAACTCAGAATCTGTATCTCTGATCATTGAAATGACATGTATTGGACGCATTCTTCTAGACCTCCTGCGCAGCCGGTGGAGTGCCACTTCGAGAGATGATACAATTCGAGACATCTCATCAAAGGTTTGAAATTCCATCGCCATGGTTAAGCTGCGAAGAGCTGGCCGAAAACCTACCCAGCATAAGTGAATCCATGCGGAGTAGTGTGGAGGATTTTCACATCTTTCAGCCAAACGGAGCCATCTATCAATGTACCTGTCGGCTAATTCTCCCCTCTGCTGTGATGTCAATATCAATTGACTAAAAGTGATAGGAGAATCAGGCTTTATAGGCGATATTCCCCTAGTAGGGGGAGGTATATCATTGCTTTCTTGATTAGAGCTCGAGGATACCATGTTGGCCGAAAATGAAAACTTCTGATGTTCAGCATCTTTTACTTTTGATAGCTTTGTGGATATGATTAAAGGTGGATCTGGCTTTTTGATTTCAGATTTCACCTTAATTATCAAAGGAGTTTTGATATCCACGCATTTTGCCGCAGATTTTCCTGCACATTCCAACTTTATGGAGAGATTAGATTTTTGACCAACTTTCTTTGCTGAAATAGTGAAAGGTTCTGCAGGATTATCATTCACAGGAGCATTCTTTGTATCTGAGTTGGATTTTGTAGGCTTTTCTTGATACATTGCTGCGTCTGTGAAATAAACCTCCTTTCCTTTGAATGGCTTTTCCTCTGCAAAGACTCGATGTACCTTCCCCTCATTGTCGATGTATTTAAGGCATTGATGAAGAGTAGAAGGTACTATGGCATAATCATGAAGCCATCGTCTCCCCAAGAGGATGTTATAGCAAGCACGAGTTTTTACTACATGCAGAGTGGCCTTTGAGACTAAATCTCCCAACTGGAATCGAATTCGGATTTTACCAATCGGATCCTGGACTTCCCCATCATAACCTTGAATAGAAGTCTTTGTAGCAGACAGCTTGCTCACTGGAATACCGAGCTCTTGAAGGGCCGTGATTGTGATGAGATTTAGAGCTGACCCTGGGTCAACTTGAACTCTTGGGACAGGCATATCTTTGATGTAGGCCGTGAAATAAAGTGGCCTCGTATGCTTCATATTTCCCAAGAGGAGATCTTCTTTGGTGAAAGAGATAGTAGCTTTAGAAGCATTGTGAGTTAAGAGGCACTCCTTGCATTGCTTTTGAGGCTTCTTGGATTTCGCCTTCAAATAATTCTTTTCTATTTGATGCACTTGTGCTATATGAGTATAATTCTCAATATTCAAAGCCTGTAGTGCTCGTATGAAGTTGTCACGAGTCTTCTTGGACATCTGCAAGAGATCAAAAATGTGGAGTCGTGCAGGTATGTGCTTAAGGTGTTCAACAACATCATACGTGAATGACTCTGGTGGCCTTGCATTATCATTTACTTCTGGAGAAGTTACATTTACATTGGTATTGCCTCCCGAAGGGTTTACATAAGAAGAGGAAGGAACAGAGGATTTATCATAGTTGACCCTGTAGTTACGACCAGAGCTAGTGCCATCATTAAGCATGTTGCTTCGGTCAATTTCTGGTCGTGCGTCTCTTCTTATGGCATTGACTTCTTCTGGTTCGATGAAAAGCTGATTGACCTCTTCCAAGCCTACTTCTTGGTTTACACCATTAGGAATAGCTTGCAATGTTTGGGGTTCTATGGCAGCATTCAAAACCACCAGGGAAGGAGCCGTTGACAGTTCCTCTTCAAAGTCAGAGATATTTTTGACAATATTACTCATACTAGGGTTATTATGTCTCCTCGGTAACCCAAGTTCCCTGACTGAGTTAAAGTCAACAAACTGATTACTTAATTCAGAATTTTCATTTGAAAAGATCAACTCTGAATTAGGTGTGGAAGAAGCATCTGGCATGGAAGGAGGAAAAACCGTCTGCTGATCCTGAACTTCATTGTGCCCGACTAATGGTAGTGGATCCGGATGAACTTCTGGAGGTAGTGGAAAAAGAGGAGGATCATTCGACCAGCCACTTGGCCTGTGTATGTCATACAAGGTCACTGATAGTGTATTTAGACCGTGGTTGATATTAAGCGTTCCCGTCTCGGGGTCAAAGGCTTGTTCAAAATCCTCATCCTCATCAGAAGGGTATTCATCAGCAAAATAATCATCGATCCATTGATCGTCTTCAAGATCAGAGTAATCCGACCATTGATTTTCATCATCGGAGTTAGGGTGTGTACCATCCCATGATATCCGATTGCAGCTGGATATTGCTGGTTCTTCCTCATCTTTTGGAATTGGAATGATGTAATCGGCTAGAGTAAAATAACCTCTAGCTGATCTAGGAGGATTTTCTAAGACTGGGGCCTCGACTGCCTTGTCTTTCTTCTGCTTAAACTGTTGTTCTTGTTGCTTTTGAGCAGTTTTCTGGAGACCTTTAATTTGCCTTTTGATCTTTCTTCTTTCCACAGGTGTGGGTTTAGTTTTCACTTTTTCCCATCCTTTATCATTTATTAAGTCTGGGTGAACCCACATTTCCTGCCCTGAAGAATCTTTGATAAGTATCAACCCCTGTTCGTTATGTAGTGCATTGATGACCCGGAATTCGACCATTGGTGGCCTTGATGGAGCGGGTATTGCCACAGGTGCAAATTGTCCGAAGGAAATCATATTGACTGGGGCCGTATCATATTTTCGGTCAAATGTTATTACTCCATTTTTCCACATCTCATTGACCTTTTCTTTTAGGATAAAGCAGTCTTTCAAAGGATGAGATACCATCCGATGGTATGTACAATAGTTTGGATCATTAACACGACCCGCTTGCTCTGGCTTTTTCATGGGTGGAAGCTCGAGCCTGTTGTTCTCCATCAATGCTTGGAAAATGACTTCAATGTCCCCATCAAAAGGGTACTTAGTTTGCTTCCTCTTTTCATATTCTTCCTTTTTATTTTGCTCCGTCTTACCATTCTGTGGTTTTTGAGGAACTGGTTTGGAGGTTTGTACATTGAATACCTCCTGCTTCTTTTGGGGTTTTGGCACAGTTGGTTTTGGAGCAGAAGATGATGATGATTCCATTTTTCGGGAACTTGCTTTCTTCTGGCTAATTTCTTTCAGGGTTAACTCCGCATCAGTGGCTACTTCAACCAATCTGGCCAAAGACTTAGTTTTATGACTAAGTATGATAGCCTTAATTTCTGGCCGTAAATTGGTTTTGCACATTTCAATTGTCGCCTTTGGAGATGGTTGTTCTAGGCATCTGTAAGACAATGCTCTCCATCTATTGATAAAGGCTTGTGCAGTTTCATTATCCCCTTGCTTTGTACTACTGAGCATAGCGAAGGTGACCGTTTGATCTTCTTCCTGAAAGTGAAGTAGAAACTTTTCTTTTGTAACTGGCCATGTAGTGAAGGAGAGTTCTGGCAATTGTTTGTACCAATCGAAAGCAACTCCCTTCAGTGTACCAACAAACAGCCTTATTTTTAGTACATCCAATTCGGGTAAACTGCCAAGGAGCGACTTAAAATGCACTATATGCTGATAGGCTGACCCTTTTCCAAGGTAAGGCTGGAAAGTCGGAAGTTTGTAATCTGGCGGAAATGGAACCAAATCAAACTCCGGAGGGTATTCAGATGTAATACCCTTTTTCTTCATCCTGGTTTCCATTTTTGATTTGTTTAAAATTTCCTCCACTTCTTTAAAAGTTACAGGTTTTTCAGGATCTGCGTGGAAACCAAGGATTGAGGAGTGATCACCTCGAGTTGAACCTAAGGCGATTACTTTATCTGTTAGTGCCTTGATTTGTGCTGTAAGTAGGTCAATTTTGGTGGCATTCCTCCTGATCATTGCCTGTTCTCTTCTATCAGCAAATAAAGAGTTAACAGGAGCTTCAGCTGGACTACCCATTTTGTCTGCTAAGATTTTCAATTGAGCCGTCAGGTGGTCAATTTTAGCTCCTTGTTGCTTGACAACATCACTGACGTCATTCTCTTGATTTTCGTCAGCATTTTCTTCGCTAACATCTTTGCCTCTACCGGTATCCTCTTCATTACCGGTCCCACTCCCTTCAGCCATAAATACGGTGTACTGACGGGGGTAAGAGGATGTAGGAAGAGTGGATTGACTATCTTCGGTATCCAGGAGAGTTATTGAGTCCTTATCAGAACCATGATCGTCAGAGGTCCTATCTGAATGAGAGTTCGAATCAGAATCTTGGGACTGAGTTCGAGCCATACTCCGAGTAACTCTCCTGGTTGAGCCAGGTCCGACCATACATGAGGAGGTTAGATTTGGCTCATCTTCTTTAATCACCCATTTTTGAGTGATTCTATGCTGTGACTGCTTCCGAGCATGTCTCTTGGAGCGAGCCAAAGCCCTCTTCTTTATTTGCTGGGCCAATCTGGTTGCTAGAGTTTGATCTCTGAATCTAGCAACTAATGGCCTAGAAGTGCTAGCAACTTGCTCCCAATCTATAGGGTCGGAAGTGGGAAGTGAAAGGATGTTAACATCATTTCTTTCAATTTTCTTCTTCTGCTCCTTCTTCTGTTGAAGCAAAATTTTAAATTGAATGAGATCGGTCGAATTTTTGATGACCAATCGTTCAGCATTTTTCTTGTTTTTAGTGCCATATGACAGGCACTGGGTTGAAAGTGATGGTGATGGTGCCACAATAACAGAAGGTAAGCGCCTCCTGCCGAACCTCCGTCCCTCCTTCTGGGTCAAAGGGTAAAAGACATTCTTTTCAAGTGGGGCCAAGGGTTTCTCCTCAGCTTTTCTAGACTTCTGCATACGTGGCTGTGGTGACCACATACGGCAATTTGGAATAACAACATCCTTCTGACCCTTTTCATGGGCTAGGGCTTGCTTGCGAGTGGTTTGCTTTTTGAGATGTACCCTTTGTTCAGGATGCATAAATGAGGACTTAGTAGTCTGCAAAGCCTCCTGCTGTGAACCAACAGGTATTTCTGTTTTGTTGTTCGTAAACCGAACCTGCCTTGCCCCCAGTCGAGGCTTGGTGATCTGAAAATTACTGCCTTCCAACCTCACTTTGTGTTTTAAGTCATTGTGACCTTTGTGAAAGACTCTAAAGGGGTTTTGGGCATATTTGGAGACCCAAGTTTGAGGAATCTTTGCCTTCTTGATGGGCTTCAAGGTTTCTGATGACCCATCGTGGGTTGAGGTCATGTAGCTTGAAGGAGTAGAAAGCCTTTGAAAGACCGAGACCCTTGATGCAGGAGCATTGGTGTTCATTCGGCCCCTTTTGGGTGCCTTTGTGGTCTGAGCCATGGAGATTTTGAACAATCTCTCTTTAGTTTCGTCAAAAGTGATGATAAAAAAACCCATGCTGTTTCCTGCAAAAAGTTAGCTGATGAGACTATATTAGTAGTATAACCAACATGGCTGCCTCTTGGGCTAGCCGGAATGGTTTATAGATGGCATCTAGACCAACATGGTTTTTGAGCCGAAATGGTTAGATATAGGCATAAATCCCATCTCATTATGCTATGCTGACTATCCCTACTGTCAGAATTTCTGCAGTATTTCGGGTTTATCGAGTCAGGCTTAAAAGCACGCTATGCTGACTAGTCCTGGCTACCAAAATTTCAGCAGCATATCTGGACTATCTGTGTCAGACTTATAAGCAAGAGAGGGTTGGATCAATCAAAGGGATAGGGCCCACAGGATCAAGCCTGCACCACCATCACAATGACCACACAAGATCCATCAGTGGTTGACGCCGGACAATGCATAATTACAATGTCGTTGGTCTTATCACTGATTTAATAAACATTTTATATGGGTCAGAAGCCCTTTGAACTGAATCATCACTCTTCTAAAGTGAAAAGGGTGATGATTTGGTTCATGCACATCAAGGTGCAAATTCTTCCAATCAAATGGCAAATGTACGCACATCAAGGTGCGAATTCTTCCAATTAAATGGCAAATGTACGCACATCAAGGTGCGAATTCTTCCAACTAAATGGCAAATGTATGCACATGAAGGTGCCCAATGCTTTCATTTGTATGAACAATATGCACTTCAAAGTGCAAAAGTCATTTAATGATATTTTCAAACCCATTGCAGACATCAAAGGTCTTGTATGGGTGTAATTGGAGGTTAACTAAGCTTTTGTCATCATAAAAATGGATAAGTGACCGTGTGCCCCGGTCACAGGCTTTTAGCAGCAGTTTTCAGTGAAACAGCGGCAGTTTCCAGTGCAATAGCAGCAGTTACAGTACAATAGCAGCAGTTTCAGTGAAACAGCAGCACTCTTTAACACAACAGCAGCACTTTCAGTGAAATAGCAACAGTTACAGTGCAACAGCGGCACTTTCAGTGCAACAGCAACACTTCAGTACAATAGCAGCAGTTTTCAGGGCAACAGCAGCACTTTCAGTGCAACAGCAGCAGTCACAGTGCAACAGCGGCACTTTCAGTGCAACAGCAGCTGTTACAGTGCAACAGCGGCAGTTTTCAGGGCAACAGCAGCACTTTTAGTGCAACAGCAGCAGTTACAGTGCAACAGCGGCACTTTCAGTGCAACAGCGGCAGTTTTCAGGGCAACAGCAGCACTTTCAGTGCAACAGCAGCAGTCACAGTGCAACAGCGGCACTTTCAGTGCAACAGCAGCAGTGCAACAGCGGCAGTTTTCAGGGCAACAACAGCACTTTCAGTGCAACAGCAGCAGTTACAGTGCAACAGCGGCACTTTCAGTGCAACAGCAGCAGTTACAGTGCAATAGCGGCAGTTTTCAGGGCAACAGCAGCACTTTTCAGCAATTTTCAGCACTTTCATGCATTTTTCATCAAATTTGATCACAAATTAGGGCATATAAATTCCCACAGACGGCGCCAATCTTCTGATCGCGCTTAAAAATGTAGGCGTGGAAATGAATTACGGAATCAAGGTCCGACATTCACGCACTTTAAGCGTTAAGAAGAATGGGAAATAATTACAGTTCATCATTAATTTCCCTTTTGTTTACATGGGTTCAAGTGCCCTGACCGCGGAGATGCAAGTTGTTTACATACATTTTGAAAGTTTACAACCCCTCCCTCAAGTCTCAGATGTGATCTTAATTTGGAAAATACAAGAAAATGTACATAAGGTGGAAGAAAATGTGGAAAAAGGGGAAAAAATGGGGGGTGACCGTGACCCGCGGTCACTGCCCCGTTCCAGTGACAGTGACTCACCCGCGGTCACCAGGGCCTTCCAGTGACCGTGACTCACTCGCGGTCACTGGGGCCTTCCAGTGACCGTGACTCACCCGCGGTCACTGGAACCTGCCAGTGACCGGGGATCACGGTCACTGACAGACAATGGCCCTGTGCCTCCGTTTTTTGTGCTGTTCGCGCTGGTTCTTTCTTGGAACTTCTTTCAAGTGTTGGAACTCCATTCTCATGACTTTAGAGCGGTGGACAACCATCAAGAAGATCACATTTTATCATGGAATCAATTGAAACCGCTGTAACTCATCATTCGTGCTTACGGACTGCATTTTTGTTTCAAGTCCAAAATGGGCAAATTTGAAGCCTGAGTTATGTCATTTGAACCTATCATTTTCAAGGAACAAAATGAGGCCTAGAGAGGCTTCTTTCACAACTCTTGTAATGGCTAAGAAGCCCTACGAATGAGAGAAACAGAGGTGACAATGTCATCCTCTCAAAAATTGGCGTTGTACGAACATGGTATGGACTTTGGCCATTTCCCTTCCTTCTCTCCTTCTAAATTTTCTTGCTCACCTTTAAAATTAAGAAAAGAAGGTGGGAATGGTCGTGGAAGTGCTGCTGGAGCTTGCTTCTTGTTGCCTTAGGTAGTGACTTTCTTCAATTTCTTCACTTTTCTTCCTTATGTGTGTGTGTTCTCTTTGTTTCTCCCAAATTTTCTCTTTTTATAGACTCCCAATCAGTTTTGTGCAGTTTTGGGGAGTTAATAGCAGTTGTGGGGAGTTTGATTTCGAAGAGGAGTGGAGGGAAACCACCCAAAATCGTGGGAAACATCCTTTGAAGGTCCGTGACCGCAGACTGGGCCACGGATGAGGCCCAATTTCAGGTTTTTCGCGTATGTGGCCCATTTTCATCTATTTTGGGCTCAAACGAAGTCCAATTGCCACCAAACTTGGAGGGATGCTTCTTAACACTATTTTCTACATGTCATAAAAATTTCAGCCCATTTTGACTTCAGGAAGTTGGTCAACTTTTTCATTAATTGGGCCCCGGTCACGGACAAGGCCCACTTTTGGAACATTGCATATGCGGTCTATTTTCCATTGTTTGAGGCCCGAATGATGTCCAATCATCACGAAACTTGGAGAGATGTTGCTTGACACCATCTTAAGTGTTTCATAGAAATTTCAACTCTGTTTGACCACCTGAACTTGGTCAACTCCTTTTGTTTGTGGGCCCCAGTCACTCCCAAGGCCCATTCTTGGATTTTTGCATATGTGGCTTGTTTCCGCCTGTTCGGGGCCCAAACGGTGTCCAATCACCACGAAACTTGGAGGGCTGCTTCTTGACACTATTTTGAGTGTGTCATAGAAGTTTCAGCTCTGTTTGACCACCTAAACATGGTCAACTCCTTTTGTTTGTGGGCCCCGGTCACTCCCAAGGCCCATTCTTGGAATTTTGCATATGTGGCTTGTTTCCGCCTGTTCGGGGCCCAAACGGTGTCCAATCGCCACGAAACTTGGAGGGATGCTTCTTGACACTATTTTGAGTGTGTCACAGAAGTTTCAGCTCTGTTTGACCATCTGAACTTGGTCAACTCTTCAGTTGACTTTTTTATGACAGTGGGCCCTTGTTTCAGCTGTTTGAAGCCCAAATGACCCCGGTTTGATTTGAAACTTGGAGGGACTGACATCAAGAACATCTTGGAGTATTCATCCAAATTTCATGCAGTTTGGATTTGAGGAAGTAGGATTTCGAACAGTAACCTATTCATTGCATGCGTTAGGTCACTATTCACTCCACATTGAGATAGTTAGCTTGTTTTCTATCTGAACAGGCTCCCCTTGACTTGAAACTTTGGGAGAATAACTTGGGGCATTCTTTGAGCATTTGTTCCAAATTTTATCTGCTTTGGCCTTCTAGAAGTAAGATTTTAGCCGATGACCCCCAAATTCGGGATTACTGTCCTCTAAGTTGACATGTAATGAAATTTAGGCCAAACAGAGTCTTTTCATCTTGAAAATCTGCAAAGTATCTTCTGAGCATGACTGAAGCTTCGTGTCTAAATTTCATTAATTTTGGACATTGGGAAGCAGGACTTTGGTCAGTGACCCCTTGGCTTGGGGGGGGAACTGACTTCAGGCTGACATGTTTGTGGCTTTTGAGTTCGATGATGTCTGTTTAACCCGAAATTTGAACTTCCTCTGAGAGTTTCAGCTACCTTGATCTTCATGGAATGCCGGTTCTCACAGTGTTTCCCCAGGATCTGCAAATAACCTCTGTAGTCTAAATTAAGCTGAGATGAGGCGTCTTCGCTGCAGTATTTGCAATTTTTATAGGTCAACAATGGGCCAAAGACGATGAGATGGCCCGATGTTACATTTTGGCATCCATGTCTAGTGTGCTGCAACATCAACATCAATCTTATAAGACTGCATATGATATGATATCGAATTTAAAGGAGATGTTTGTAGAACAAGGTAGACTTGCTAGGCAGGCAGCCATGAGGGTGCTCATTAGCACCAAGATGGCTGAAGGTACATCAGCACAGGAACACATGTTGAAGATGATGGACTATTAAATGAGTTAGATGTACTGGGAGCTACAATTGATGCAGAATCGCAGATTGACATAATCCTTGTGTCACTACCAGAGTCATTCAACAATTTCAAGGTCAATTATAATACGAATAAAATGAATCTGACTCTGGCTGAGCTATCTAGTCAGCTGGTAGCAACTGAAGGGATTATGAAGAAAAAACCAACTGCCTTAATGACAGAAAAGTTAGATGCCAAGTCTAAGCCGAAAGGCAAAGGGCGGAAAGGCAAAAAGAAATCAGTTCCAAAAGGTCATAAGGTGGAGAATGGTCCAACTGGTGGCGTGGCTAAAGCTAAGGGTTCAGGGACAAAAGGAAAGTGTTTCCATTGTGGTAAGACAGGACATTGGAAGAGGAATTGTCCAGAATATCTGTCTAAGAAAAAGACCCCAGGTATGATTGAGTCACTTATATCTGAAGTTAGTTTTGCAACTGGTACTTCAGAATCCTGATGTGTGGATTCTGGGGCAACTAATCACATATGTAATACGTTGCAGGGGTTCAGGGAAACCAGGAGGCTAAGTGATGGAGAAATCATTGTCAACCTAGGATCTGACGCTAAGGCGGAGGCTGTTTTAGTGGGAGTCATTACTTTATGTTTTTCAAATAATAAATTGGTTTTGTCAAAAACATTATATGTACCGTCTTTAAGGCGGAATTTAATTTCAGTTTCTAGTTTGGTGAATAAAGGTTATTCTATTACTTTTGGTACTGAAGTTGTCATAAAGAGGAATGTTACTTTCATATGTTCTGGCAAGGTAACCAATGGACTTTATTTGTTAACTCCCACGATGTATGAGATACATGATACTGAAACAATTAATAGACCATCATTAAAGAGAAAGTCACCTTCATCTAATCCAACAAAACTTTGGCACCTAAGGCTAGGTCATATAAACCTTAACAGGATTGAGAGGCTAGTGAAAGATGGTATCTTACCTTCATTGGTGGTAGAACCAATGCCTGTCTGTGAGTCCTGTTTGGAAGGTAAAATGACTAAAAGACCCTTTTCAGCTAGGGGTAATAGGGCCAAAGATTTATTGGAATTAGTGCATACTGATGTCTGCGGACCCATTAATGTCAGGGCCAGAGGAGGATATGAGTACTTCATCACTTTCACAGATGATTACTCAAGATATGGTTACATATACCTTATGCACCACAAGTTCGAAGCTTTTGAAAAGTTCAAAGACTTTCGAGCGGAAGTGGAAAAGCAATTAGGTAAGAGTATCAAGACTCTTCGATCAGATCGAGGAGGGAAATATCTCTCTGCTGATTTTATGGGTTACTTATCAGAAAATGGGATTCTATCCCAATTGTCTGCTCCTGGTATGCCTCAACAGAATGGAGTAGCAGAAAGAAGGAACCGGACTCTTTTAGATATGATTAGGTCTATGCTGAGTTTCTCGAGATTACCTATATCCTTTTGGGGATATGCTTTGGATACTGCAATGTACATACTAAACCTCGTACCATCTAAGTCTATACCTAAGATTCCCCAGGAATTGTGGTCTGGGCGAAAGCCTAGTCTACAACATTTACACATTTGGGGTTGTCCAGCACACGTGCTCAAGGTTAAGACGGATAAGTTGAAAACGAAGTCGGAAGTATGCACATTTGTAGGATATCCTAAAGGAACTAAAGGTTGGTTATTCTATAATCCGAGAGAGCAGACAGTGCTGGTTAGCACCAATGCGGTTTTTCTGGAGGAAGATTATATGATGGACCGGAAATTTTTAGAAAAGGTGATCTTGGAAGAGATTCAAGAGCAATCAATTCCAAATCCAAGTATGACCGGACTTGAGGAAGAACCGTCCTTACCAGACCCAGTAGTTACACCAGTACCTCGTCGTAGTGGGAGGATTGTCAGACCCCCTGACAGGTTCTCATTCTTGGGAGAGTCTTATGAAGCAATCCCAAAAGAGCCGGAACAAGATCCCTCTAACTATGATGAAGCAATTAATGACTTAGACTCGGGACGCTGGCAAGATGCTATGAAAGCTGAGATTTAGTCTATGTACTCAAATCAGGTCTGGACACTTATGGACTTGCCTGCCAATATTAAACCTATTGGGTGCAAGTGGATCTACAAGAGAAAAAGAGGACCAGATGGAAGAGTGGAGACCTATAAGGCTAGGCTTGTTGCGAAAGGATATACTCAGAAAGAGGGGATCGATTATGAGGAAACCTTCTCGCCAGTAGCCATGCTCAAATCCATCCGGATACTCTTATCCATTGCGGCTCATCTCGATTACGAGATTTGGCAAATGGATGTCAAAACGGCATTTCTCAATGGCCATCTTGAGGAAAACATCTATATGGTGCAGCCAGACGGTTTTGTAGCTAAAAACCAGGAGCAAAAAGTTTGCAAGCTACAGAAGTCTATTTATGGACTGAAGCAGGCATCCCGAAGCTGGAATATCTGTTTTGACCAGGCAATCAAGTCATTTGGTTTTTGTCAAAATCCGGATGAGTCATGTGTGTACATGAAAAGTGAAGGTGACAGGGTAGTTTTTCTGGTTTTATATGTCGATGACATCCTTCTCCTCGGGAAAGAATAGGAATGTTGTCAACGGTAAAAGTTTGGTTAGCCAAGACTTTTGATATGAAGGACTTGGGAGAAGCTAGCTACATCCTAGGGATCAAACTCTATCGAGACCGGAAAAATAGGATGATTGGCTTATCCCAAGCTGCATACATAGATAAGGTGCTAGTACGGTTTGCAATGTAAGACTCTAAGAAGGGTATCACACCTTTCAGGCATGGAGTGCACCTTTCTAAGGATCAGTGTCCTAAGACACCCGAGGAAACGGAGCAGTTGAGGTCGATACCATACGCTTCGGCTGTTAGTAGCCTCATGTATGCTATGTTATGAACTAGACCAGATATCTGTTATGTAGTGGGCCTAGTCAGCAGATATCAATCTAATCCAGGACCTGAACATTGGACTGCTGTAAAATGTATTCTCAAATACTTGAGAAGGACTAGAGCTTACATGTTGATTTATAGCAGTGATGAGTTGATTCCAGTCGGATACACAGATTCTGACTTTATGTCAGATAAGGATTCTAAGAAATCCACCTCTGGTTATGTATTTATGCTTGGAGGCGGAGCTATCAGCTGGAGGAGTATAAAACAAGAATGTACCGCTGATTCAACCTCGGAGGCTGAATATGTAGCAGCTTGTGAAGCAGCTAAGGAAACAGTATGGCTTAAAAGATTCCTTTTGGAACTTGGGGTGGTACCTTTGGCACGACAGCCACTCACAGTTTACTGTGATAGCAGCGGGGCAGTCGCTCAGTCAAAGGAACCCAGAAGCCATAAAAGCCAAAAGCATGTACAGAGGAAGTATCACTTAGTCAGAGAGATTGTGTAGAGAGGTGATATTGCTTTTACCAAGATAGCCTCTGCAGACAATTTGGCAGATCCCTTTACTAAGCCTTTGACTACCAAAGTCTTTGAGCAACACGTAGAAGGGATGGGCATGAGATGCAACCCTGACTGGCATTGAGCCCAAGTGGGAGATTGTTAGTTTTTGTGGACTCAATCCATCAGTTGATGTAATAAATTGATTAATTTCTTTATTTATCAATAAAATCATGCTTTACTTTCATGAGATGAATGTTATTTTACTACTTCATGCACATGACCAATACGTATGACATAATGGTTCATGAGTTGAACCGGGTCCCATTAGTATATTAGATGTGATATATGTGCATGGATGAGATCCACACACGGGAGATATATGTTACAAATCTTATACTTAAAATAGCTTCACAACCAGTAATGAGATTGGGCATCTCATTTGATAAGGTTGCAGCACTTTGATCACTATGAGATAGTGTGATTTGTCTCGATCATCAGAATGTAAGATTCTGGATCACGGTGCTGGTACATTGGATGTATTGAAGGACCATGAGATGCACCGTATGGAATTCCATCTCAATAATAAGGTATGCTCTCATAATTCCCTAGCAATAGGCTCTCAATCCTGAGACATTGACGAACTCAAGTTTCTATCTATTCATTTGCTTTGAGTCACCAATGAGTGAGGCCGACTATAGGTTAACACCTCGGTGTCTTGGGTATGTGGTAGTAGAACTGTGGGAACGTTGAATGATCAAGATGGAATCTATCTCTATTATCCCCTTGTGCCAATTAATGGATTTGTCATTAGTAAGTGCGCACCCATCTCAATTAAGAGTTAATTTGATGGTACTGATGATTACTGTGATTAATTGGGGCTCAAGGATAATAAGATGTGGAACTTAGATTGGAAAAGACAGATTTATTCCAATTGATCCACGGATATTGATAGAGGGGCTTACTTGTGGTAATTGGGAAGTTTAGGGTCTTCATTGTAATTTATTCCTAAAACTGGAGTGCAATTGCATTTATATAGTGGTGTTATTTGCAATTAACTGTGGGCCCGGATTGCACATGAGATGTGGGGTCGCGGTGTTCCAGTTGGAGCTAGCTTTCTAAGGAATCCCTAGTGGTCCCCACGCTAGCCCAAGATATTGGAAAACACTAATCCGACTTGAACTCTAGAAATAAGAGTTTGGAAAGGAGAAAGCTGCTAATTGCTTTGGAAGTAAGACTTCTATTTCAATTAGACAAGGGAGAGATTTGAAAGTCTATAAAATCTCTTGGACGTCCAATATGACTCTCCCTCACGCCCAAAACCCTTTCGTGCAAGAGTTGCACGAGTTACTCTCTTTCTTTCTTCTAGTTCCTTGGAGTTTCGAGTTGGGATTTCTCCTGAAGATTCCACCACTCTTCTTGAGAAAAGAAATTCAATTCGGGTCATAGCGTGGAAGGCTAAGAGGTGTTGAGGAAATCCATTAGAGCACTGCGGATCTCCAAAGGTATGATCTACTTCTTGCATGTTGTAGATTATTATGGTGTCACGACCCGAGCCCAGAATTCGGGGGTTAGCGAAAAGCTAAACCTGTGACACACGTACTCCCGTGCACGTGCACCCAAACCCAGTCCAGATGCACGCACACAAGGGATCTAACACGTGCGAACTAAGCGTACGCGGAAGCTGTACATATCATAGCAAGCAACAAAGAAAATAGCGGAAGTCAAATCAAATACAAAACGGAAACGACAAAGACAAATACACTGATATGAAATCGAATACACACCAAAAACAATATATATAAAATACACAGAATACAAGTCCAAAGTCCAAATACAATCTCTCAAAATCCCAAAATGAAAAGCCACTGGAAGTATGCATGAACGCGCTTGGCAGAGATGATCAGGCCCACTCTGCCAAACCTGAGGGTGCCTCTACACTCGCCCCTGCAGCCTCCTTGACCGCCGGGGAGCTGGGCAAGGTATCTGTGCCTGCAACACCACAGACAACACAAATGAATACAACGATCCAGCAAATATAAGTAACAGGGATGAAACACGCATAGTATCAAAGTGAATAAGTACAGCATAGTAATCTCAGAGTTCCATATTAGAAAGCTACGCCAATCGAGCATAGAAGTAAAACATGATATTGAATCAAACATAGAAATACTGACTAAGTGGCTACTACGTTAACCATGTTCTCTCCAATAGAGAGCAGAGCAGAGCAGAGGAGAACACCGCTGTCCAGGCCAAAGGTACAAGCGGGTCTCGGTTTCCTGGGTTCCCGGGTCCCAAGACAAAGCAACACTGCAGTTATACAGAGATACAGAGATCTAAGCCAAAGGTAACCCCGTCGGGCATCCTAGGGCTGAGGCTGAGTAGAGCCAGACTAACACCAATCAAATCAAATCCAAAGAAGGGAGATTATCCGCTTTGGACTCACCGATGACAAGGACCGGATCTTATCCTCACGTATTAATCTCTGGGCAGAGCCACCAGGGAATACCCAAACTCAGAGATAAACAAAGCCAGCAGAGCATAGATATAAATCCAAAGCACAGCATAGATCAAAGCATAGTGCGGAACGAAGCATAAAACAGATATACAGGACGAAAACAAAAATGACTACGGAATGCATAACATAGATTAACAGAACAGAGGGCAAAAACCATAAACAATATGCAATGCATCTCAGATTAATACGGAGTCAAGGTTCATTACAAGCCAATCCTAAGCTAGTTGTTCACTGTTACTAACCGTGCATGCTGATGTAGTTTTAAGTTAGTCAATGCACCGTTGCCATCAAAGTGTTGCAATGAAATCTGTGCGTGCACCGACGTCCCTTAAACCAACACCCATGGGGAGGTGCCTAACAGTGATCAATGCTCACATGAATAAGTCACAGCCTAACAGACTATTCATGCGATCCAAAGAAATCCATTGGGCCGGTTTACACGGGTGGTTAACCTGTATTTGAGCCCTATAAGTCTCACCATCATCCTAAGTTATAATTCTGAGGGACCTATGGTTGAGCCGGAGACATCTTACGCTCTCGACGTATTATGCACTACAGCTTAACCATGGTTCCATTCAAAACACAGCTAAACTGGTCATCTTTCACCTCTGATCTGATGCCTCTTTCGGCTGAGCTACAGTCAGTATACGGCTTAGCCGTAGCCCAATCCACGGCTTGGCCGTAGCATTTCACGGCTTAGCCGTAGTCCACACCGTAGGAGTCCTGTGTTGGAAAAGTTTCGACTGATCAGAGATTTAATTCACGGCTGGGGTACGGTTTGGGTCACGGCTAGCTTACGGCTCAGCCGTAGAACAAATTACGGCTTAGCCGTAGCCTAGCCGTAGAACAAAAGTGAAATTTCGAGGCTCTGGAATGTGAGCCGTAGAAACTTACGGCTTAGCCATACAATACAGAACACGAATTCGGGATAGTTACAGAAACTGAAATGTGGTACAGAAAAGTCTCAAAACAAGTCACAGATGTTCCAAATTCACAAAAATTGGCTGTAAACATCAGATACACTAAAGAAGATGGAAATTAAAGCATTCAAACAGAGCACCCATGTGTGTTATCAAAGCCTGTACTTATACTTGCCTCAAATCTGGAAATCCACTGAAGCAAGCTCCAAATCCACTAAAATCAAGACAAATCAAAGAGATACACCATGCATGAGATGAAGACTTAGCAATCAGAGAATGAGAGATCCAAATTGGAGAAGAAGCACAAGAACCCACTTACCTCAAGCAATAGACAGAGATGAGAGAAAAGAGGAAACCCAAATCAAGATGGGTGCAAGCTCCCAACACCAAACAAGAACGAGAAGAAGAGAGAGGGAAGACCGAAGTGAAGAGGGAGAGAGAGAGAACGTGGCTTCTCTTGGAGTCTTCTCCTGGAATTGCATGCAGTCGATGAAGACAAATGGGCAAGGAATTGGACATCTGGAACATGACTCATTTATATATGTTTGGAAGTTTAAAACAAGATCCAATGGGTTTAAGCTATTTACAGTTCAAGTCACACGAAGGTCCAACTTCTCCAATTGACCCCAAACGGATCTGACACAGTTATGGAATATAACGAGCTCAACAAAATACGCGTGCTGACACCAAGATGATGCAAAGATGATATGAGCAAAACAAAAGCAAAATTACGAAAAAGGGCTTAGAACTAACTATCTCAGGTCAAAGGTCACTCAACTACCTATCCAAGGCCCAAAACCAAGCCCAAAAGAATAAAATAAAACAAAACACGCACTAATGAGCCACTAATCCGGCTCAAAGGGGATCGGAGTGTTACATATGGATGTTTAGTGCTGGTAGAATATTTACTGTACATGGTCACGAGATTGAGGGTTATGCATCCTGGATTGGGTTTTGGTTTTATGGATAGTTGATCCCTGTGTCAAGTGGGTCAAAAGTTTTGAAAATCTATCCACGAGACCCACCTACTTCCAACAGTTTTGCAATTGTCTACTTTATTCAACATTCAATCAGTTATTGCTTGGATTTTAGTCCAAATGGCTTCAATTTTCCTTAAATATGGGAGGGATCTTTTGACATTTGTTTTGAAAGATTTGAAGGCTTAAAACTTGCCTTTTATCCAATAGCTATATCGTTCTGCTATTACAAATACTAACAGTTGGCCTTTTGGACTTGTTTCTTGACCTTGAAAAACTCTTGTATTCTACTCTTATGACGTCTAATTACTTTGGAATCAAATATCATCTTTGACACTCATCCGAATGGACTAAACCATTGTGTCGATTGTATATTTGTTTTAGATTATGAAAACTTGTTAACTATTGATCAAGCGGTTGGAATGATCATTTGAGCCTCTGTCAACATGAACTTTTTTTTTCTTAAGAGGAGGAGGTCCCTTTTACAATGGGAAAGACCTTATCTGAGCACCGTGTGCCTAAATAACTAGTGGCGCCCACTTGGTGACTCATTCGAGTGGACCATAAAACAAAAAAGCCCTATGATAGTCAGGGGTCCTAAGTTTGACACTTATCTGAATGGACTAAATCGTTGGATTGATCGTATACTCATTTTAGATGGTGAAAACTTATTAGTATTTATCAAGTGGTTGGAATCATTGTTCAAAATTGCAGTATTGCATGGATAAAAAATATTGATACAATATCGATATCGGTCATAGTCGTCGTTGTATGACGTTTTTTGAGTAAAAAAGGTGAAAATGAATCTTTATAAATTCAGAATATTATGAAATGCTGAAAAATAATATTTTTTTCTTTAGTTACAACTATAAATCAAATTATCGGTCTTCTTAAGTCATGACATCCTATGTCACTGTCTTATCCAAAATTGTATTTACAATTAAATGGATTTAGATGTATATACCAAAATAAGTTTATGCGCAGGAAGTTAACTATAGAAACTATCTTCTTACTTATTTAATTAATGAAAAAATATTAAACAAAGAGGAAAAATCTGCATATTATTAGTGCCATAGTTAGATTTGCACTATCTCTTATTTGTCAATTCTATGTCAAAGTCCCAAGAAGCTCATTCAAGGAAGACCATCTTCAAGATTGAGAGGTCAAGCTTAGAATGACATGAAGTTCATCAAATGGAAGACTTCCAAGAGTGCCAAAAGGTAAATTGACCCTTAGAAACACCTAGAAAGGCCCTTAGAGCTCCAAAAGTTTTTATTTTATTTTATTTTTTTATTTTTATGGAAAACACTTTGTTTTGAAGCTGGTTTTTGGGGCTTCTTGGTGAGCCAGGCATAGAGCCTTAGCCAGCCGAAGTAGAGTCACTTGGCGTCTTTTTTAGAAAGAGTGGATTTTCCCAGAATGTTCTTCGGTAGCCTTCTCAGAGAGCCCATGGCTAACCGAGAATCCTTCTCAGTGAGCCCTCGACTAGCCAAAGAAAAATCCTCGACTCACCAAGAGCTCATCGAAGGCCAAATTTAGATTTGAATTTCCAGTTAACCTAACCATTGCATTTGACCATTTTATGGTCAAGGAGCTGAGGGGGCCCTCTAGGCAGGCTGAGAAACTATCTGTTGGGGCTTGTTCTATATATGTTTGAAGCTTTCTTTTGAACCTAATCTTTTGGAAAATTCTTAGAGCTCTCTCACATCTTTTGGCCTTCACTAGGGAAATCTTTTAAAAGGTTCAACTCCATTTTCCACTCACAATTAGCATCACTTAGGTACATTCACAAGCTCTTTGAGCAAGAGGAGTGTGCTTTGTAGAAACCTTGTTCTAAGGAAATCTTGAGCCACAAGTAAGATTTAAACCATTCCTTAGTCCCAAACCTTTTCTCCACTTGGTTGTGCACTCATTGAAAGATCAACTTCACCAAGGAGCATTTGCAGAGGTTAAAGCTTGGAGGTCTTCTTTCAAGCTTCAAAGACACCCTTAAGACTTAGGCAATTGTCTATAGGTTTAGTGTTTTTATATATATTCGATTCTCTTATTGCATATTGGTGCATGTAGAATTATATATTCGAACCACCTTATCAAAAAATTGTGAATTGATGGATGTAGATTTGGAGATCGAATCACCACATCAAAAAATTGGTTGTAAAGGGTTAGAGGTGCACCTATTTGAAAACCTCATTATATGAAAAGATAAGAAATCACTGGATTGTGATGTGCTTGGGAGCAAATGTAGATCCAAGACCAAACCACTATAAATTAATTGTGTTGTGGTGGATGCTCTTCTCTTATTACTTAGATTGTTAAATCTTTATTTATAATTCAGCTCACATGTGCTAGTTTAACTTGTATAAATTGGAATATTTCTTAATTACTAGCACACACGGCTTGTACATCTCTCACTTGATCATGTAATTGACTTCTGCCTTTAAGTTATATTTTGTGCATAATTAAGTGATAATTGCACTTGTGGTTGATTGGTCAAATTTGACTCAATACTAGGGAAAATTTTAAATTTGTTCTATTCCCTCCTCCCCTTGCCTAGGACTTGCATTGGTCTAGACTTATACTTTTACATATGGTCGTCATCAATTTAGAAAAATCTTACAACAAGGTACTAAAACATTGTGAGTTTTTGAAGAAAAGGAATGGTTTAAGATATTATATTAAAATTATTAAATGAATATTCCAAGAGGTTATAATAAAATTATTAAAGAAATGTATGAAGTGGTAATGAGTGTGAGAACTACTTGTGGAAAGATAGGTGATTTCTCAGTAACTACAGATTTGTATCAAGGGTCAGCCTTAATGTCTTATCTCTTTGTAGTGATTATAGATGAATTAAATACTCATATTCAAGAAGAGGTATCTTGGTATACGTTATTTGTAGATAATATAGTATTGGTAGATGAATCAAGAGATAATGCAAAACTCAAGAGATGGCAGGAGGCCTTAAAATCTAAGAGGTTTGAAATTAGTCATATGAAGACAAAACATATAAATCAGAACTTTAATGAGTATACATAAAGATTGAAACTACTATAAGAATCGAAGTCCAGGAGATATAAACTCGCTTGTGATATGATAAGGTGAGGTTATATTTGTTGGGAGGCAACCGCCAGGGTCCCTTGACATTGCGTAAAGATTACTGCGGAAATAACTTTAGATAATGATGATTTAAGAATCACACCTACGAGATCTCTTTGATTTGATTTATGTTTTACAGCAACCCGAAAATCTTAAGACCTACTACTGTATTACTTTATGATCGAACTTGTATCGAGGCGTGTGCCTCTTCTACGAATTCTCTTAGCTCTCAAAAACAAAATTTCTCTTGTTATGTTTCATAGAGAGCAACAGCACATATTTATACGCTACAATAGGTACCTTAAAAAAAAAAAGGAATATGCTTCTTATGGAAATAGGAAACCCTAATTCTATCCAAATTATAATCTTAGTTTTATAAATTACAATTTAGTCCACTAGAGAATTATAATTACACTCATGTCCTTATTCTCAAAATAATATTTCGAACCACTTGTTATTAAATGCTTACTAATCTCTTCATGTTAAGATTTCAGATATCTATAGATTAAATAATTATTAACATCTATATTTAATCGATATCTTTGTAATTCCTCAAGACCTTACACTTAACTTATTTGATATGTCGAACACAAAGTCCATCTACATGGTTTAACATAATCAAAATTTATAAGCTTCATCAAGGAGATATCATCAATTCCTATTACGGGACGTGGATTCCTTCAATAAACAAATATCTACCATACATGTAGTGTAGTCATTCAATTTATTGAGATTATTGACCCGTAAATATCTCGCTTCTTTGTAAATCATAATACCTAACACTAAATGCATGTGTCTATTATTTATATCGAGATTAAGAGTATAAATACTCATAATAACCATGTGTATGTTAGTCGTCTTATATAGCCAATATAAAGACAATAAACCCAAAAGTGGTCTTATTTAATACACATAAAGCATACTAATATCATAAGTTAAAACTAAGTCGTTTTTTGCAGCCAAGACAAGTTTGCTAAAACATCATGCTACAATCGTACCAATAGTGTGTCCAACTCCATGTATATTGTAAACAACAATAACTTATATTCTATAAGAACCGTTAAATAAGTATTCCGTGTGTAAACTGAACACTACATACTAAATTATCTGCTTTATAGAATAAAAGACACAAACATGCATAATAAATAGCAATAATAATTATCTGCTCAACCATAGTTTAATCGAAGACAACACCCCGACATCGTTTCCAACAAGTAGGATGTCATCTACATAAAGTATTAAAAAACTACCACACTTCCGTTGAACCTCTTATACACATAGGATTCATCAAGGTTCTGCACGAAACCATAAGATTTAATAGCATGATCAAAATGAATGTTCTAAGATCTAGATGCCATTACATAGATATCAATTCAATATAGATGTTAGTAATTATTTAATCAATGAATATCTGAAATCTTAACATAGGGAGATTAATAAGCATTTAATAACAAGAAGCTTGAAATATTATTTTGAGAATAAGGACATAAGTACAATTATAATTCTCTAGTGGACTGAATTGTAATTTATAGAACTAGAATTCTAATTTGGTTCAAATTAAGGTTTTCTATTTCCATAAAAAGCCTATTCCTTATTAGTGGGAGGCAGCCACTAAAAACCCTTGATATTGTGTTTAGATTACTATGAAAATAACTTTAGATGATAATGATTCAATAACCATACCTGCGAGATCTCTCTGATTTGGCTTCAATTTTAAAGCAACCCAAAAATCACAAGACCTTCTACTGTATTCATCTGTGCTTGAATTCACACAAGGGTGTGGGCCTCTTATTCGAATTCTCTTTACTTTAAAAAACAAGATTTCTCTTGTTATATTTTCTAAAGAGCAATAGCGCATGTTTATAGGCTATAATAAGGACCTTAAGAAGAAAATAAGAAATAGGCTTCTTATGAAAATTTGAGACCCTAATTCGACCGAAATTAGAATCTAAGTTCCATAAATTATAATTCGATCCACTAGAGAATTATAATTACACTCTTGTCCTTATTCTCAAAAAAGTATTTTGAGCTCCTTGTTATATAATGCTTATTAATCTCCCCATATTATGATTTCAGATATTCATCGATTAAATAATTACTGACATCTATATTTAATTGATACCTTTGTACTACCTCGCGACTTTACATTTAACTTATTTGATATGTAGGATGCAAAGTCTACCTATCGGGTTTGACATAACCAAAACTTATAGGTTTCATCAAAGAGATATCATCAATCCTTATTACAGGACATGGGTTTCGTCAATAAATTAATATCCGCCATACATGTAGTGTAGTCATCCAATTTACTGAAATTATTGACCCATAAAAGGTCTCACTCCTTTGTAAAGCAAAATGCCAAACACTAAATATATGTGTCTATTATTTATATCAGGATTAAGTGTACAAGCATTCATAATAATCATTTGAATGTTAATCATCTTATATAGTCGGTATAAAGATAATAAACCCAAAAGCGGTCATATTCAATACAAACAAAGCGTACTAGCATAACGAGTCGCAACTATACTATTTTCTGCAACCAAAATAAGCTTGCTAAAACATCATGTTACAATCATACCAATGGTTGTCCAACTGCATATAGATTGTGAATAACAACTTATATTTTATAAGAACCAACAAACAAGTCTTCCGCGTGTAAGCCGAACTCTACACACCAGCTTGCCTACTTTATATAATAAAAGACATACACATGCAGAATTAAAAACAATCCAACCATTTACGCATATAAATTCTCATTAAGATGACAAGACAAACTTTACTAATTAATAAATCAATTAAAGATAAATATATAAAATGATACTTTTAGTATAAATTTTCAATACTTATTTCTTTCTTAAGGTCCCTATTGTAGCCTATAAAGATGTATTATTGCTCTTTATGAGACATATCAAGAAAAATCTCATTTTGAGAGCAAAGAGAATTCGCAAAAGAGGTCCACACCTTGGTGCAAGTTCGAATATAGAGGAATACAGTAGAAGATATTTAAGACTTTCATGTTGTTGTTAGACCAAGATCAAATCAAAGATGTCACAACCTGAGCCCAGGAGATCGGGGGTCAAGATTAAACCTAATCAATGACACATGTACTCCCGTGCATATACACTTAAACCCTGTCTAAATGCCTATGCACAAGGAAAATTCAAATGTGCCATAACATGTACGCGGAAGCTGTAAGTATCAAACCACAATAAGGAAAGAAATACGAAAACAAAATGATAGATATACAAAAGATTACAAATGATTACACAAAGTTCAGAGTTAAACAAAATGAGCCAGAATATAACTTATACAAATCACACATCAACACCCAAAATCGAAATGAATCCCTCAGCCAAAAAGACTCATATGCACGTAAATGTCGCGCTCTGGCAGAGTGATTACATCCACTCCTCTAGCCCTAATGGGGCATCTGGGTTCTCCCCTCGAGTCTAATTGACCGACGAGGAGTCGGCTGAGGGATTTGAGCCTGCAACACCAAGGACAACTCATGAATATAACGATTCAGCAAAGTATAAGCAACATCATGTTAACGCATATTGTATCTAGTAGAATAATTAACAACAGGTAAATTATAGAGTTCTAAATTCGTATACTAGGCAATTGTGCGAACAAGAAAACATGCTATCAGAGTCAATGTATACATGATATGTACATAACTAGGTGGCGACTACATGTCACAACTCGAGCCTAGGAGACTGGGGGCTAGTAAAAACCTAACCGATGACATATGTACTCCCGTGCCTGTACATTTAGAGCTGGCCTAAATGCACATGCACAAAGGAAGGTTCACAGGTACCATACATGTACGTGGAAGTTGTAAGTATCAAACACATAAGAAAAGACATGTAAACACACTGATATACTGAGAATACAAAAGATCAGAGTTATACAAAATGAATCAAATACATGATCGCGCTTAAAAAGCAGGCGTGGAAAATGAATTACGGAATCAAGGTCCGACATTCACGCACTTCAAGCGTTAAGAAGAATGGGAAATAATTACAGTTCATCATTAATTTCCCTTTGTTTACATGGGTTCAAGTGCCCTGACCACGGGGATGCAGGTTGTTTACATGAGTTTACAAAATTTACAACCCCTCTCTCAAGTCTTAGATGTGATCTTAATTTGGAAATTACAAGAAAATATACACAAAGTAGGAAAAAATGCGAAAAAAGATGGAAAAATGGGGTGACCGTGACCCGCGGTCACTGCCCCATTCTAGTGACCATGATCCAGTGACCGTGGGTGAGTCACGGTCACTGGAACCTGCCAGTGACCCTGGGTCACCGTCACTGGCAGACAGAAGCCGTGAAGCCACTGTTTGCCTTCGTTTTTTGTGCTGTTCGCACTGGTTCTTTCTTAGAACTTCTTTCAAGTGTTGGAACTTTATTTTCATGACTTTGGAGTGGTGGACAACCATCAAGAAGATCACATTTAACCATGAAATCAATCGAAACCTCTGTAACTCATCATTCGTGCTTACGGACTGCGTTTTTGTTTCAAGTCCGAAATGGGCAAATATAAAGTCGGAGTTGTGTCATTTTGAACCTATCATTTTCAATGAACAAAATGAGGCCTAGAGAGACTTCTTTCACAAATCTTGCGATGGCTAAGAGGCCCTACGAATAAGAGAAACAGAGGTGACGATGTCATCCTCTCAGAAATTGCCGACGTATGAACATAGCATGAACTTTGGCCATTCCACTTCCTTCTCTTCTTCTGAATTTTCTTCCTAACCTTTAAAACTGAGAAAAGAAGGTGGGAATGGTCGTGGAAGTACTGCTGGAGTTTGCTTCTTTGTTGCTTTAAGTGTTTCTTTCCTTGATTTCTTCTCTTTTCTTCTTTGTGTATGTGTTCCTCCCTTTTTCCTTCAAAATTTTGAACCTTTTATAGACTCCCAATCAGTTTTGTGCAGTTTTGGGGAGTTAATAGTAGTTATGAGGAGTTGGATTTCGAAGAGGAGTGGAGGGAAACTGCCCAAAATCGTGGGAAACATCTTTTGAAGGTCCGTGACCGCAGGCTGGGTCACGGACGAGGTCCAGTTTCGGGTTTTCATGTATGTGGCCCATTTTCATCTATTTTGGGCCCAAACGAAGTCCGAATCCCATGAAACTTGGAGGGATGCTTCTTGACACTATTTTATGCATGTCATAAAAATTTCAGCCCGTTTTGACTTCAGGAAGTTGGTCAACTTTTTCATTAATTGGGCCCCGGTCACGGACAAGGCCCACTTTTGGAACATTGCATATGAGATCTATTTTCCATTGTTTGAGGCCCGAATGATGTCCAATCACCACGAAACTTGGAGGAACACTTCTTGACACTGTTTTGAGTGTGTCACAGAAGTTTTAGCTCTGTTTGACCACCTGAACTTGGTCAACTCCTTTTGTTTGTGGGCCCCAGTCACTCCCAAGGCCCATTCTTGGATTTTTGCATATGTGGCTTGTTTCCGCCTGTTCGGGGCCCAAACGGTGTCCAATCACCACGAAACTTGGAGGAATGCTTCTTGACACTATTTTATGTGTGTCACAGAAGTTTCAACTCTGTTTGACCACCTCAACTTGGTCAAATCCTTTTGTTTGTGGGCCCCGGTCACTCCCAAGGCCCATTCTTGAACTTTTGCATATGTGGCTTGTTTCCGCTTATTCGGGGCCCAAACGGTGTCCAATCACCACGAAACTTAGAGGAATGCTTCTTGACACTATTTTGAGTGTGTCAAAGAAGTTTCAGCTCTATTTGACCAGCTGAACTTGGTCAACTCTCTAGTTGACTTTTTTATGACAGTGGGCCCTTGTTTCAGCTGTTTGAAGCCCAAATGACCTCGGTTTGATTTGAAACTTGGAGGGACTGACTTCAAGAACATCTTGGAGTATTCATCCAAATTTCATGTAGTTTGGATTTGAGGAAGTAGGATTTCGAACAGTGGCCTATTCATTGCATGCGTTAGGTCACTATTCACTCCACATTGAGATAGTTAGCCTGTTTTCTATCCGAACAGCCTCCAGTTGACTCGAAACTTTGGGAGAATAACTTGGGGTATTCTTTGAGCATTCGTTCCAAAGTTTATTTGCTTTGGCTTTCTGGAAGTAAGATCTTAGCTGGCAACCCCCAAATTCGGGATTACTGTCCTCTAAGCTGACATGTAATGAAATTTAGACCAAACGGAGTCTTTTCGACTTGAAAATTTGCAAAGTATCTTCTGAGCATGACTGAAGTTTTGTGCCCAAATTTCATCAATTTTGGACATCGGGAAGCAGGACTTTGGTCAGTGACCCCCTGGCATGTTCTGTGCTTTTTCTGGTCGAATGATGCCTTTTTGTCTTGAAATTTTACAGAGCTTCTCTCAATCATAACTGGTTTAGTCTTCATGAGATGTCACTCTACACAGAGACTCACAGAGCATAGTTTATCATCACTTCGACATGTAGGAATACCGGGCCTCACAGTGATTCCCCAGGATCTGGCAAATAACCTCTGTAGCCTAAATTAAGCTGAGATCAGGTGTCTTCGCTGCAGTATTTGCAATTTTGTATGAGTCAACAATACAAATATACAACTTGAACACATCAAAATCTCAAGTCCCAAAAGGAAGGAGACCAAGATACATGCATGAAATCTTCGCGCTCCGGCGGAGGGATTATATCCACTCTTCTAGCCCTGATGGGGCGTCCGGGGTCTCCCCTAGAGTGTGGTTGACCGACGAGAGGTCGGTCGGGGTATCTGAGCCTGCAACATCAAGGACAACTCGTGAATACAACGATTCAGCAAAGTATAAGCAATAACAAGTTAACGCATGTTGTATCTAATGGAATAGAGTAGCATGATATAAATTATAGCATGTCAAATTAGTATAATAGGCAGTTGCGCATGAAGGTAAAGCATGCTACCAGAATCAAGATATACGTGATATAGACATAACTAGGTGGCTGCTACATTGGCCATATGCTCCCAAGATAGGAATCTTATAACATTCTAAGAACACCATTGATCAGGCCAGGGTACGAATGGGTCTCGGGTTCTTGGAGTCCGAAATCCCCAAGACATAAACTTACTGCAGAGAGGCCATATAAACTACGCCAAAGTCACCCCGTCGGGCATACTAAGGCTGAGGCTGAGTAGTGCCTGATAATGTAGAGTCAATCATGTACTAGATCATAAATGGATCATGCATATCAGATCATATCATATCGAGCATATCATGTGTGCATACGATTTACTCATACATACGTGCATACATACTCCAAGAAAGTAAGCCATACGACATTTAGACTGACCAAATCAATTGGTAACCAAGTACCAGACGAAATATACCGAAGAATGAATGTCAGACGTGAACGTTGTCTCGCCCGGGATTATCCATGGACAGAGCTGCGATGGGTATCCAATCGTTTGCCCCAGCACTGAACGCGTACAGGGCAAGACCGAAATCAATATGTAAATGCAAATTATTATGCAAGAATTACGGTCTTTTACTAGCCAACCCTATTCTAGTTTTTCAGTGTTTCTAACCATGCATGATGATATAGTTTTAAGTTATCCGATACACTGTTATTTAGTGTTACAGTGTAAAGCACATGTGTATCGAAGTCCCTTAAATCAACACCCATAGGAAGGTGCTTAACACTGAACAACTCACACATGAATGTGTCACGACCCTCAAGACCATTCATGCGATGTTCGTAGTCCATTGGGCAAGTCAAGGGTCGCGGTCAGCCTCTAATGTGAAGGCCGTACTAGGTCAAATACATACCTACCCTTTTATTGGAGGTCTTGGAATGACTTCCTCATAGAATTCAGAAGCCACAGGGCCCGCGTAAATAGCCTAAAAGGTTCCTCGGTTGTTTGGAAGATAGAAGAATAGGACTGAATACCTGGTTCCAAGTGTACAGACCAATTCGTAGAAAACAGGGCGTTACAGAATCGATCGGTCGGATAAATGCCCGACCGGTCGAATTTCGCTTCTGTTATAGCAATTCAAGCTGTCCGATCGGTTGATTCTGAAGCCCGACCAGTCGGATAGTCTGTTCTGATACAAAATGAATCCGCTGTTGACACATTTGCGATCGCGAAAACAACCAATATCAAGACCATCTCAAGGTAAAGGGCTGTAATTCTCATTACACACATGCATAAGCACACGAGACTAAGAAGAATTATATAATACCAACATGTGCTCAATCAAATCATGCGTATACTTGCCTTATTTGTGTTCAAACAAGTGAATCGTTGTCCTTGAGCTCGAATTCCACGTCTAAACATGACGCAAAACTATCATGCATGAGAAAGAGAGAGAATACTTGTGCGCACAGCCATGGAGAATGAGAAAAAGAAGAAAGGAAAGAAGAGAACCAAGCGTACCTTAGTCACATGAAAGATATGAAGACGAAGTACTCTAATTTCCTCTTCTAGGTTAGCTTGCTTCAGGAGAAGAAGTGAGGAAAAATCGAGAGAAAGAAAGAAAGGGAAAAAGCCAACGTGAGGAAGAAGAGAGTGAGGGAGAAGGTCGGTGGTAGTTGGCTTTTATAAGATAAAGATAATGAAAAATTGCAAAAAGGTCCAAAAGTTCACACAATTTGCAATTCAAAGCAAATGACAGTCCAACGGAAGCAAATGGCATTTCTAGCACACGAGTCAGTTACGAAAGTTAAAGAGCTCAATAAAATACACGTGTTGACACTAAGATGATGCATAACTGTTGACGTCTTAGAAAATCTAAAATTACGAAAAAGGGCTTATGTCTACCTAACTAAGGTGAAATTCAACCCAACTACCTATCCATGACCCGAAACAAAATCAAAACGACGTCAAAACACAATTAACAACCAACATGTCACTAATTGTTGCTAAACTAGATTGAGTTGGGTCGGAGTGTTACACTACATTTACCATATGCTCCATTTTGGGATCTTACATACTGAGAACATCATCGACTGGGCCAAAGTACGAATGGGTCTCGGGTTCTTAGGGTCCCGAAGCCCCAAGACATAAACTCACTGTAGTGGTGCCATGCATACTACGCCAAATTCAACCCCGTCGAGTATCCTAAAGCTGAGGCTGAGTAGTGCCTAACCATATGAAGTCAATCATATACTAAAACTTGAGTAAACCATGCATATCATATCGAGCATATATCATATGTTCCAATCATACATACAATACTCGAGTAAACCGATCGAACATATCAGACGAATCGAACTGACCATATCAAAGGGCAAAACAACGACTATATAAACCGTACAGAAGAGTGGATGTCAATAAACGTTAGTTAAGATGTCATGCAACTCATTTTGCTCTTATCCAGTGTTTCTAATCGTGCATGATTATGCAGTTTTAAATTATCCAATACACAGTTGTCTTTCGCAAGTGTTGCATTGTATTAGAGAAGTGTATTGAAGTCCCTTAAATCAACACCCATAGGGAGGTGCTTAACACTGAACAACACACATCAACACACATGAATGCATCATAGCCCTCAAGACCATTCATGCGATTCTCGTGTTCCATTAGGCAAGTTAAGGGTTACTACCATTTTAATATGAGAGCACTATAAGATCTATTTCATACCTACCTTTTATTAATGGTCCCTAATTGTGAGCCACGGGGCCCGGGAATATAGCCTAAAAAGTTTCTTAGTTGGTGTGAAAGGTAAAAGGATAGAAATGAATAGATAGGGGTTTAGTGTACAAACTTAATCTCCTAAAACAGAGTGTTTCAGGGCCGATAGGTCGGTCTTGGAGCCCGATCGATCGGATTTCGGTTCTGGAAGTGTCCGATCGGTTGGTCCTGAAGCATGATCGGTTGGGTAGCAGGGATCTGCACAGAATGACTGAGAACTGAATATCTTCACTCACGAAGATAACAAGTATCAAGACTATACAATGACAAAGGGCTGTAATTCACATAACACACTTGCACAAGTGAAAAAGAGACTAATAACAATCACCGTATACTAACATGTGTTCAACCAAATCATGCTTATACTTGCCTCAAACAAGCTTTTTCCGTAAATCCGTTGTCCTTTGGATCAAATTACCCGTCAAAATGAAATCCTAACACCATGCACGTGAGGAAAGAGAGAGACGGGTTGAGTTCGAGTAGTAACAAATGAGAAGAAGAAGAGGAAAATGATTAAGAACCCCAAATCTTACCAAGAACCACACAAGGAAGGAGTGAAGACTGAGTGCACAAAGATCTCCCTTTTTTCCTCTTGATCGTGTATAAAAAGAAGAAACCGAAAAAAAGAAACAAAGAAGGAAAAGAAGACGTTGAAGAGGAGAGAAGGTCGGTGGTGCAGCCTTTTATATAAGAGAAGGGTGGGCTGAATTTAGATATAAGTTCACGAGTTGAATAGATTTACAGTTTGAGTCAATTAACAGTCAAATGGAAACAAATGACGTCGTTCACATACGAGTCAGTTACAGAAATTCACGGGCTTGGCGAAACACACGTGTTTACGCCAAAATGATGCATGAATGACAACGTCTTAAAAGATCCAAAATTATGAAAAAGGGCTCATGTCTACCTAATATAGGTTAAACTCAACTCAACTACCAATCCCTGACTCGAAACGAAACCGAAACAAAGGCAAAATACAAACAACAACTAATTCGTCATTAATTAGTCACTAAACCCGATTAAGTTGGGTCGGAGTGTTAGAAAAGATATTTCACGGTATGATTCTTGAATCATCATCTAAAGTTATTTTCGTAGGAATTTGTACACAACATTTAGAGATCCTGACGGCTACCTCCTAACAGCCATCATGATCATATCATAGTGTCTTGATATTCTTACTTAGACGCTTCTCCTTTTCCGATCTATACTCCTTAAATTTCTCAAAGAATTCGGATTTATGGCACATTAAATAAATGTACCCATACTTTGAGTAGTGACCAATAAATGTGGTTAAATACTCAAAGCCACATCTTCTTATACATTCATGGGTCCACATAAGTTAGAATGAACCAATTCGAATAGTTCTTTAGCCCTATAGCCTTTTGCAGAAAAAGAGAGCTTGGTCATTTTCCCCTTTAAACAAGATTCGTGATTGGAAGTGCCTCTACTTCTAATGAATCTAATGGTCCATTTGCAACCAGTCTTAAAATTCAGTTTAGATTAATATGATTCAGGCGTAAATGCCAAAGATACGTTTGGTTCAATTGTGAAGGTTTCTTTCTCTTACATGGCGGAGTAATTGTGTTATTCGATTTAGTCAGTTGTAGTTTAGGAGAGATATGATCAATAATATAAAGATCATCCACTAATGAACCAGAACAGATAAAATGCTTATTGTATTTAATAACCACAAATTTATTAAAATAAACGAACTTGGAAACAAAAATTAAATTCCTCCTAATTGAGGGAACATAAAGACAATCTTTTAAAATTAAAGTCCTATCTCTATTAAAACTTAGACAAACATCTCCTACTGTAACTGCTACCACTCTTATAGCATCACGTATAAATAAAAAAATCTCCCAGTAACTTCGCTACCTAGTTTCCTGGAACTTTTGCAAAGAATTGCAAACTTGATTAATAGCTTTCGTATCTACACACCATGTAGATATAACCGCCAAACATGATTTAACAACTAGTGAATGAAATTTACCTTTATTATTCATTTTGTTGAGATAAGTTGGACATTACTTTTTCCAGTACCCTACTTACTTGTAATGAAAACATTTGCCTTTAGGCTTTTTCATTCCTTCTTGAGGTCCATTGCCCCCTTGAGGATCTACATAACGATTCTAACCCTTTTTGTTTCTTCTTGCCTTTTGGATTAGAAATAGAACATTTTTTTAGCAACATAAACACTAGGTGGCTTTTTCAGAAGGCCCTCATTATTAATAATTGGGAGGCAGCCACCAGCATCCCTTGGTATTGCATATAGATTACTGCGGAAATAACTTTAGATGATGATGTTTCAAGAACCACACCTATGAGATCTCTCTGATTTGATCTCAGTCTTATAGCAACCCATCTCAAGACCTTTTACCATATTCCTCTATGCTCGAACTTGCATTGGGGTGTGAGCCTCTTCTTTGAATTCTCTTTGCTCTAAAAAATACGATTTCTTTTATTATGTTTGCTAGAAAGCAATGGCGTGTATTTATAGGCAACAATGGGGACCTTAAGAAGGAAATAAGGGATATGCTTTTTATGTAAATAGGAAACCCAAATTTGACCCAAATTTGAATTCTAGTTTTATAAATTATAATAAAGTCCACTAGAGAAGTATAATTGTACTTCTTCCTTATTCTCAAAATAATATTTCGAGCTTCTTATTATTAAATGCTTATTAATCTCTTGCCGTTAAAATTTCAAACATCCATCAATTAAATAATTGCTGATATTTATATTTAATCGATATCTTCGTAATTCCTAGAGACTTTACACTTAACTTATTTGATATGTCGGACACAAAGTCCACTTGCAGGATTTGACATAATCAAAACTTATAGGCTTCATCAAGGGGATATCATCAATCTTTATTACAGAACATAGATTTTATCAATAAAATCAGTAGTGTAGTCATTTAATTTACTGAGATTATTGACCTATAAATGTCTCACTCTTTTGTAAATTAAAATGCTAAACACTAAATGTATGTGTTTATTATTTATAATGGGATTAATAATACAAGCGCTCATAATGACTATTTGTACATTAATTGTCTTATATAGTAAATATAAAGATAATAAATCCAAAAGTGGTTCTGTTCAATACACACAAAGCTTACTAGCATCATCATCAAAGCCTTATCCCAACCATGTTGGGGTCGGCTACATGAATTCTATTTCTCTATTCCGTTCTATTTTGAGCTAAATCTTTCGATAAGTACAACTTCTTCAAATCTGAATTAATGACTTCCATCCATGTTTTCTTCTGCCTACCCCTACCTCTTGATGGACCCTCCACCTGTATATCCAAACTTTTTCTCACCGGTGCCATTACTGGCCTACGCTCAACATGCCCAAACCATCTTAAACGAGTTTCTCTAATCTTATCTCCAATTGGTGCTACCCCTAAATGTTCTCGAAAGCGCTCATTTCTAATTTTATTTTTCCTAGTTTTACAACACATCCACCTAAGCATTCTCATTTCCGCTACATCCATCTTATGAATATGTGTCTTCTTAATTGGCCAACATTCTGCTCCATATGTCATAGCTGGTCTAACCACTGTCCTGTAAAATTTTCCCTTCAATTTTGTTGGCATTTGTCTATCACAAAGTACTCCTGAATCTAGTCTCCACTTCAGCGATCCAGCTCTTATCCTATGCTCCACATCTTCGTCAATCTCCCCATCCTTACTAATCATAGAGCCTAGGTACCGAAAAGAATCTTTACGTGGTATCTCATGGGTTTCAATTTTGACAGTGGTTTCGACACTTTGTATATGTCCACTGAAATTGCAATCCATATATTCTGTCTTTGTACGACTTATTTTAAAGACTCTAGATTATAATGCCCTCCGCCATCTCTCAAGCTTTGCATTTACACCCTCTCTTGATTCATCCACCAATACTATATCATCTGCGAACAACATACACCATGGGACTTTTCTTGAATATGCACAGTTAACTCATCCATAATTAATGCAAATATATAAGGGCTTAAGGATGATCCCTGATGTAAGCCTATAGTCACGGGAAATCCGCCCGTTTCTCCACATATGGTTTTCACATTTGTTATTGCACCGTCGTACATATCCTTTAAAATTTCAATGTAACCTCTTGGGACATTCCTTTTCTTTAAGACCCACCAAATTAAATTCCGCGGTACCCTATCATAGGCTTTTTCCAAATCGATAAAGACCATATGTAGATTTTTCCTCTTTGCTCGGTATGTTTCCCGTAGTCAAACAAGCCTGCTAAAATGTCATGCTATAATCATACTAATGGTGTGTCCAACTTCATCTAGACTGTGAACAACAATAACTTATATTCTATAAGAACCGACAAATAAGTATTTTGTGTAAACTGAACTCTACACACTAACTTATTTATTTTATAGAATAAAAGACACACACATGCATAATAAATAGCAATGCAACCATTGGCTCATATAAATTCTCATTAAGATGAAAAGACAAACTTTACTAATAAATAAATTAGTCAACACCAAATATATTAAGAAAACTAATGCTCACCTGAGGTTTTTCCCAATGTAATGGAGATGCAGACTCGCTTATGATATGATAATGTCTTTTAAGTTTATCTTTAATTTACATTTTCTGAAAGAGATATTAGGAGTCACTGATGATTTGTCCCAAATGCTACAACTTAAGTTTTAAAATATTTTAAATGTTATGCAATTAATATCTACCATAAAGGCAATCATTTGAGAATTAAGGGAGGTCAGTTGCAATAAACAATTTGACAAAAAAATATTGCTTTGTAAACAATATCAAAGGATATCCCTGATATGGACGCTCAATATATTATAAGTAAAACCAGAGTTCATTGTCAATAATGTCCAATGACAATTGAGCATCATTTTGAATGGACGAATTTAATGCTGCGGTGGACTCCCAATTATAAGAGTTAAATAGTAGGTTCAATGCGCATATTATGAAAGTTCTCATTCTTAGCATAGGTCCTAAGGATGGTTGCATATCATTTAAAATAGGTGATATTTGTAATCCTATAAATCAACTTTATCTCCAAGATTTTAGTGATGAAGAAAGTATTCATTTGCGGTTTCAACCAAATATTATGAGTGTGAGGCACCTTCTTATCTACATTTGGAAGAAATGAAAATCATAATTGAACTTTGTTGAGGATTACTAAAAAGGGAAAAGTCGGATATCTATCCTCTTATATATCAATTGATAAACCTTATACTAACGCTTTCAATTTCAACAAAAGCAACAAAACGATTATTCTTAGCCATGAAAATTATTGAGATTGCACTCCGCGACAAATTGGAAGATGAATTTCTTATCGATTAATTAAGTTCATATATTAAAAAAGACAATGCAAAAAAAAAAAAAATCAATCTTCAATAATAATCAATAATTTCAACTCGCTTTAAGGAGACATTGACTCCATTAAAAAAAAACCTTGAGCACAACTTTAATAATTTTTTATTGTATCTTTTATTATTAAATTTTACAAATTTGTTTAAGTTTTCCTTCCTTCTTCCTTTTTTGTTTTCAATTGGTCCCCAAACAAAAATTTCCTATTTTAGCCCCTGTCTACATTCATATTCTCATTACCATCATCATCACCATCAGCTTCATCATCATCACCACCATCATCGTTATAATAATAATAATTATTATTATTATTTAAGTGCTTAGTACCATTGACAATGTAAGTTTAAAGCAATCATTCAAATCAAGTAAAATTTACAAGTAGTACTAATGCTACAAGCCATGTTCGAAACAAATTTATACATAAAGAAGGTGTAGACAACAACTGGCAAATGCTAGAATCAATAACCCTTATAAAAGAGGCGAAGCGTCCAGCTTCTTTCTCTAACCCATGTATCACGAATAACCAGTTAACATGTGTCTTCAAAACAAAAAAAGAGGGAAACTTGGTGGCCTCCAAAAAGTAGCATTTGGGGATTTCTAGTTTGTGAGAATTATCTATCTTTCCGATGGCTCCCTATCTTCACCTCCCAATATCAGTAACACCATTTCCCCCTTGTTTTCTAACATTTATGCAACAATTTCATCTATTTTTGTCATCTCCAAATACTGGTAAGATCTCTTTCCGTTCTTCTCCAACATCTCTCCACTAATTTCATCCTTTTTGTTTCATTTTCATTTTCCATTTCTTGTGTTCTTTTGCAGCGTTTTTTTTTTCTATGCTTCCATCATTATTATTATTATTATTTTTGTACTCTCCAATGGAATCAATCCATAATATATCAACCTTTGAAATTTCACCCTATAATCGTGTTCAGCCTTCTAAAGAGATTTAACAGTTTGGATCTTGTGTTTAGAGCCCACAAAATTCAGGAAATAGTATCAAATGACTCTTTTTGCAAATATCTCGATATTGGTGATGATCCAATGATTGAAATTTGGTCTCATAACCCTATTTGGTCTTATGAACATTTACAACTGTTTGGATCATGATTTATACTCTCAAATTTTAAAAAAACTAGAGTAGGTGTTTTGGACCCTAGTGCACTTTTCATCTACCTTTTTTGCTTCCTTAACTTTTCAATTGCCATGAGAAGGGGTTGTGGTTTTAAGAGGCATTGCATCTACTTCTCTAAAGTGGGCAGAGGGTAAAAATAGATGTCAAACGCTTATAGGGTGCATTTGACATCGTGTCATTCAGATGTTTCCCTGTCCCTGCGATATAAGACCATAGAAAACAAGTTGGCTATGTGCAAATCAAACTTTCAAATTTTGATTAAGCTGGAAGGAATATTCTTTGCAGAGTATTTTAATATAATATTACCAAATAAGTTTTGTAGAGTATAGTCTTGACACAATCCAATCTTAGTACAACTTGATCTACAAATAAAATTGGGAACAACACAAGAACAATGCCAAACAAGCCCTTACTTTCCAAACCTCTGCCCGCTTTAGAGAAATAGACGGTGGAAATACAGATGCCAAACAGGTACTTAATTTGAACCTTCAAATCACTTTACAAGTGAACTACCCAACTAGCCTATTAACACACTCATGGTTGAGTGGCATTGTTACATTCCTGGGAATGAATCATTGGGACTCTAATTGAAAGTACTAACTCTTGACTAATAGCCCAACTTAGCAATAACAATAACAACAACAATAATATAATATTAATATAACATTTCAATATAATAATACATTCATTCATAGAGAAATGAGGATTTTATCTAAAAATCACCTTAGGTGGGCACTAAGCCAAAAAGGCCCCCCTAGTTTGATAGGCACCGAAGTGGTCACCTTGGATCACTTTGTAGTTTTTTTTTAATTCGACTAGGAATAATTCGACACTCGTCTCTATTATCCTTTATATCTTGAAAAGCCTTCATTTTTTTTTCTTTTTCCACCTTTCAACGACAAATCCAACCGTCTTGTTTCCCTAACTCTCAAATCTTCATAGTAGGGCATCCAATGTGCTTCTCTATTGCTTTGTTTGGTCCCAGAAGCATTTTTATTTCATTTTTGAAGTGTTGTTAAAGGTGATGTTTTTTTCCCATTCATCATCTTCTCTACCCGCTCATCTTTGGGTTTCTTTGGTTGTGTTTTTTTCTTTCTCATCAACTTTCTTTCAATATCGCATGAAGTGTTTTTTTTTTTAATTTCTTTGCTATGCTATTTCTTTATTAGATATTTTCACATTATTTTGTTAGTGGTTCTTTCCTCTTCTTTATTGTACTTTATTTGTTTGTTTGGTTAGTGGGTTCTTCTAGATTGGTGATTTTACTATAAATGTCATAAATTTGTTGAGAAGCTCTTTGGGAATGCTCCATGGATGAGATGTATTCTTTGCAAATCGAGATGTGTAGGGTATTGCACGTCATGCGTTGGAAGAACAAGTGTAAATAATTTGTTAAAACTAGTGTTACATGGAGAATGTAAGAATGTTAGTTGGTTCTTCTCATTTGTCTATATTTAACGTGTACAATACAATAATTTATAACTTTTCCATAAATATAATAATTTTCATAAGAAGCTCAATTTCAATATTTTTGGACCATGGATGAATGTATAGTATATGAAGGTCATACAATGCATTATACATAATTTAAATAATTTTCATTTCTCTAACATTGTAGAAGAACAGTTGATTATGGGAGTGTTTAACCAACCATTATGGTCAATATTGAGTGCTTTACATATATTCTAACATTATTAGGTAAAATCATCTATTCTGTTGTTGCTACTACAACATTGATGACTTTGTATGGGTAGCAACAGCATGTTAGACAGTGAGATCTTTATCATCTTGCACTATGATCGTGAGTTTGAATTTGATATGACTTGTCATCAAAACAAGGGTGGGAAGTAGAAGTTGAAGTATATGTCAAATGACATAACATATAAGTCATTGGCGAACATTGCGTTTGAAGCATCAAAGTGGGACACAAGAGTTAATGACCTAAGGTAGTGTTTGGTTCGCTGTAATGAAGGCCGGAATGGAATGGCCATTCCATTGGAATGACCATTCCCACGTTTGGTTCGTGAAAAAACGGCGGAATGACCATTACTTCAGGAATCATCATTCCTTTATACAAGGGAATCACCATTCCTTTATACAAGGGAATCACCATTCCGCCGGGGGGGCAGAGGAATGGCCATTCCATTCCTTTCCCAATTTTATTTTTGACGAATTTTATTTTAAAAAGCTAAATTTATTATTTTTTTAATATTTTAATAAAATATAAATAAATATTATTATATAAATCATAAAATAAACATAGTTGAAATTAAATTTAAAATATCAAAATTTTAAGAATAAAATTATATACAATGTTTGGTCACATAAAAAAATTAAAATTTATTTTAAAAAGCTAAATTTATTAATTTTTTAATATTTTAATAAAATATAAGTAATATTATTATATAAATCATAAAATAAACATAGTTGAAATTAAATTTAAAATATCAAAATTTTAAGAATAAAATTAAATACAATGTTTGGTCACATAAAAAAATTAAATTTTATTTGAAAAAGCTAAATTTATTAATTTTTTAATATTTTAATAAAATATAAATAATATTATTATATAAATCATAAAATAAACATAGTTGAAATTAAATTTAAAATATCAAAATTTTAAGAATAAAATTAAATACAATGTTTGGTCACATAAAAAAATTAAATTTTATTTGAAAAAGCTAAATTTATTAATTTTTTAATATTTTAATAAAATATAAATAAATATTATTATATAAATCATAAAATAAACATAGTTGAAATTAAATTTAAAATATCAAAATTTTAAGAATAAAATTATATACAATGTTTGGTCACATAAAAAAATTAAATTTTATTTTAAAAAGCTAAATTTATTAATTTTTTAATATTTTAATAAAATATAAATTTTATATAAATTTTATATTTGGTCGGTTTAATATAAATTTTATTCCATTCCTGGTATCATTCCATCATACCAAACACAGGAATCGGAATGAGAGTCCTATTACTGGAATGATTCCTCTGTCTAACCAAACGTTGGAATAAGAATTACCATTCCTGCCTCATTCCATTCCAGGCTCATTCCAACCTCCATTCCATTCCTCCCAGCAATCATTCCAGCGAACCAAACACTACCTAAGAGTTAGGACATTGCCGCAATCCCCTGGTGTAAGTTTGAATCATTTGAGTTTATTCAATTGAAGATGATGTATTTTTTTGGAATTGTATATGAGATTTGCTACTATTCAGATGTATTGCAGATATGGATTTTGCGAAATTACATTTATGTTTTTAAGGTGCATGTTGTTTATCTCAACCATTTTTGTCATTCACCAATGAATTGAAATGCTTTATGTTGAACTCGAATGGTATTCTATGGAATAACTAGAATATTAAAATGGAATATTGTAATCAATTGAAATAGTCAACAATCCTTTTGGATCAGTGCACAATCGATCTAATGGTCCAATAAATTTGAATTAACTAAAATTGGTGGACATGTAGAATTCAGGGAAGGTCGTTTGTTTGGTCGATTTGGATGGACCAAGGTTGTGCCTTAAGGGCTTAGGCTTACGAAATTTTTTATATAAGTTCGAGCTTAAGAAAACTTTTCCTATATATATATATATATATACACACAAGACACTTCCTTTTTAGACCTATCAAGGTTAAAAAGGTATATAAGGTATGATAGTTTTGTCCTTTTGCACAATATCTTCCAAAAAAGGAGTGTCCTTCACCAAAATGGTGAGGGACATATGCACATGAATATTCTCCATATATATATTTATGTTTAATGGTTGTAAATGGAAAGAATTGGCATGTTGTTTACATGGAATGAAATGTTATGCCTTTTCTAGTAGTCACTAACGTCGAATTCAATGCAGATTTTTTGCCAATGTCTAACACTAACATCGAATTCGACACTCGTCTAGTATAAATGAGCATCAAATTCAACACTCGTCTAAATATACATGCGTATTGAATTTGATGCTCAGTCCCACTAAGCTTAAAAAACCAAAAAACCCAAAGTGATCCTATGAAAACTAAGAGGCCTTTTTAGTTTAGTGCCCACCTCTAGAAAAATTATATTCTAAATATAGAACTGATCCGAAAGAAGCCATAAATATGAATTCTTAGAAATTCAATACCCACCATAGATGTGGGCCATAAAAAACTGCCATTGTATTAAACGTCACCCTAAGAATGGAGTAGAGCATCTGTCCCACCATAGGAACATCAAAGAAACCGCTGAAGAAATACCGCTTTCAGATAAAAATTAAAAAAGAAATGAGAGGGAGAAGAAGAAAAAAGAAGGGAGTACTACTTGATCTTCAGCCAAAAGGCCGAGAAAAGCATGGGAAGAGAGCAAGGCGAAGGAGAAAGCGAGCGAGAGCAATGGTGAGAACTTTGGGGAGCCCCAATAGAGATCCTATTATGATGAATTTGGACCTCCATCCACGAATAAAGAGATGGGGAATTGGGCGAAGAAGAGAGCAAGCGAGAGAGACCAGTAGTGAGAATTTTGGGGAGTCCAAGGAGAGATCCTATAATGACGAATTTGGACCTCCATCCACGAATAAAGAGATTGGGAATTACAGATTAGGAGATTTTAGTTCCTAATACAACTCATTGTACTTAGTGGCAAATAAATCCAGCTGGTCAAACCTAAATATCTTAAATAAACGAATAAATATAAGATAGCATCATATTGGGTTGTTCAGAGATCATTCTACAAATAACGAAGAAGTCCCTATAAGTTGACTCTCAGGCTGCTATCCATCCATGGTAGGGCACCGACTGAATGCCACAAACAAACCCCACCATAAAGACGGGCCCGGAAAACACTGTGTGAAGTGTTATGAAGTCCGTTGGATCATATTGCTGATCCAACGGTGCATTTGCAGCCTATATAAGGGGCCCAAAAGTTGAAAGCCCACCCAGACCAACCATTCTTGCACACCGGGCACGCTGGAAAGCCAGTGTGTGTGCCCCCGAGTGTGTAAAAAAGATTGTGTCAGTAGGGGGCGGGACAGTGGTGATGGATGTTGTCTGATGGAAAATTTGCATTTATTCTCAAGTGGAGATTCTAATTTCTAAGGTCTACTTTTACATCCATAAAATCAAAATCAGAATTTTATTAAACTTTTGGCTATATCACCAAGAGCAAAATTAAAGAGTGCAATAATAATCAAGAGAAATTAAACAAGGTAGCAGAGTTCCTATATTCGTATCACCAAAACCCCCAAAAGTGATAACAGCAACCGTTTCTTTCTTTCATTTTGCCTGGGGGTGAGACGCAATGAAGTCCACAGCAAGGCCGATGGAATTGATCTTGTCTGCCTCATTGTCAGGGATCTCAAACCCAAACTCTTCTTCCAGAGCCATGACAACCTCCACGGCGTCCAAACTGTCGAGACCAAGGTCATTCTGGAAATGAGCATTGGGTGTGACCTGCATACAATCACAAAATCAATCACCAGAAAATATCTTTTTATTTTGTTTCATTTTTTACTTCATGGTAGCTGAATTTATCAAGAAAACGAAGAAGACACATAGGCATGATGGTCCAAAAACACTAAACTGCCACGAAATCTACACCCACCAGCAGGAAATGTACACCTATAATAGTACAAAAGTAGACAACTACAGAAGAACAGGAAATACATATTCCAGAATGACCCAGTAGGGTGATACGATAATCAGCCGTATGGCTAGAAAATCAGACTCCCTATTTTAAGTTTTGCACACATCAAGACATTGATGAAACTCAAGTACAATGTCAGTGAGCTCATCAACCATAGTGTTCAGCTGCAATGGAGATGCATTCCTCCACTCAGGCCACCCAATAACACATGAAACCTTTGAAGAGAAGCGGACAGATTCAGCCCCATAGATCTGTTAATGACAATCAACATCACCTACAGCTCTGCCCATGCCTGACAAACATCTCATTAAATTGCATTCATGTTTTGAAACCAATCCCCAAAACTGGCCAACCCAAGTAACCCTCCACACTAACTACCAAGTTTAAGCTTGAATGAACCCATCCATGAAGGAGCTCACTGCAGGATAGCTTGAATGGACCCATTCATAGGATCACTGCAGGATAGTGGGATAGAAAGTCATGAAAATTGTCTACCACTTCATGCATCTATCCTAACGAGTCAACTAAAAACTCAGGGAAAGGTCTGGCAGTTGCACATGAGACACGTGGTGGTGGAGATGCAAAATGAGAGCAGAAACACTAATCACTGTTTCAAAGCATCTCCCAATGTGCTATATCCAGGCAACCAATTAGCAGCCACAAATAACCCTCCATAGGATTTGATCCACAAGCACCGACAATTAATTAACAGTTAATAGTGCAAACGGCCCCTGCAGCTCAACATTGCAGAAGCACGTGGTTCACACTGCATTTCAGTTCAGGCATTGACAATAATTCGCTGCATGCTGCATAAGTGATCCATAGGAAACTATGATAGACCAAATGTAAACTAGTGGCTGGCAAATCTCTGTTACGCATTTGGTGCCACAGATACTTCACCAGAACACCCATTCATGGATGCGGACCAAATCATTCTACTGCAAGCCCAAGAAGGTATACCCAGTGCCCAGTGCAAAAACAGCAGGACAAAGGTCAGGTGATAAGTCTCCTAATCAACCCATTTTCCCTCAGTCATAGGTTGGTTCAAAGAACAAGTCGACCTTATTAAGGAAGTTCTTCCTTATTAGCCCAGTCCTTTTTAACCACGCTTCCTTATTAAGGTAGTGTGGTTGGCTGTTAATTGACTGGTCATAGGTTCAAATCCTACTTGGGAAGATTTAATAACTATCACTTCTCTGACCCTATTGAACGCCATCACCATTTTCTAAACTAGCAGCTGAAATTCATTCCAGAAACTGCACTTCGCGCATTCCCTCATTATATCACCCAAGGCTGACTTGTCCACCACTAGCCAGTGAAAGGTTGCACAAAGAGGTTAAATATCACACTCAAATATCCAACCAAAAACAATCTCTTATCAATATACCAATTTTACATCAGATGCAACACAAAATCAATCACCATTAAGAATATAATATTGCAAGAAAATGAAATATAACATTAGTTTTGAGAAGAAATATAAATATATTATGCAGGAATGCGGGACCAAAGTTGTCACATTATGCTTGGGCTTGTCACCTGCTGTTGCTGCCATGATATTTTTATGGAACCCCGTGTTAGAAAAAGAAATCAGCCTCTGGATTGCCACCAGGCCTATTTAGGTATTTAACTAGTAGAGTGGAGTGAAGCCTCCCTCTAAGAAACATGAAATGATAGGGGGACATACCAAAAGTACAAAGATTTAAAATACCCCCCTTCTTTTAAAAAAAAAAAAAAAAGTCAAAGAGCATCCATCTCAACCAACTAATTGACAAAAAAAGCCATCTACTTAAAAAAAAAAGGTCAAAAAGATTCCTTATCAACCCACTAAACACAAAAGCCATCACATTATGATTAGAACCCGTCATATTTTATTCTTTCTTGGTTTGATACTTCACTTCACTTTGTTTTACAATACTATTAAGCAAACATGCCCTAATAGAATGGAAAATAAGAAATACAGGCGATCAAGGGCAAAGAATTACCTTATTTATAAGATCCTCTGTCAAAACCTTCATATTATCCAGACTTAGCCATCATTTGGCTTTTCTATTTTCAGCCTTTACTACTCTAAATGTATAAAGCGGGTAGAGGTTTGAAAAAGTAAAATATTTGGCACACATATCTAGCATCTACCCACTTTAGAGAAGTAGAGTAAAAACCTCTAAAAGCCAGTGGCTCCAAATCTTGGCAGTTGAAAATAGGAGGAAAAAAAAAAAGAGGACGAACAGTGCTTTGGGCGTCCACAATGCCCAGTCCCTTTTTTTTTTTTTTAATCTGATAATGCAAATCAAGGTTTAAACCATTGGAAATGTTCACAAGATCAAACAAGGCTAAACATCACCAATCTCAAGATATTTGCAAGAAAAATGTGAGCCATTTGATACTATTTTCTGGATCCTGTCGACTCCAAGCACAAGATCCAAACAATTAAATTTCTCTGGAAGGTTAAACACAGCTACGGGGTCAAATTTCAAAGTTTGATAGCTTGTATCTTGAGAAATTTGCAAACAAATATCAACCATTGATGTACCATTCTCGGTTCTAGATTGGTCCATAGGAAATCCGGCCTCTCTCTCTCTCTCTCCCCCTTTGGGATAGTAAATCACAATCCAAACCGTTAAAATCGCTCATTAGGTCAAAACATTACTCTGGGTCCAAATTTCAACTGCTAGATCATCACCAATCCCTCTCTCCCTTTAGGATAGTAAATCACAATCCAAACAGTTAAAATCGCTCATTAGGTCAAAACATTACTCTGGGTCCAAATTTCAACTGCTGGATCATCACCTATCTCCAGATAACCAAAAAAAAAAAATTGTGAACCATTTAATATTATTTGGATTCTGTGGGCTCCGAACACAAGATTCAAACCATTAAGTCTCTTCGGAAGGTTGAACACAACCATAGGGTCAAATTTCTAATAACTCATGAATAGAGAAATTTGTGAAAAATTCTCAACAATTGATTTTAAAAAATCTATTTAAAATAGATCCTTGTATTACCAAACACTTTTTTTCTAGCCTCTTTTCTTTAAATATTTTTATAGCTTTTTTTTTAATGGCTCCATTTTGATGGGTCTATCAAAAAAGGAGTAAAGATACCACTGTCGTAAAAGGCACACCGAGGTGTGCGCCTAAGTATGAGGTGCAATGAGGCAAACCTTATATGGCTCAGCCACATAAAGGCAAGGCACCTTCAGTGAAGCATAGCTGAAGCACACGAGGCGCGCGCCTCTCCACTTTTGTTGTTTCCATTTTTTTTTTTTGGTATTGCTGCTGCTATTGCCTCCCATTCTTCTTCCATTTGCTGTTGCTTCTTTTTTTTTTTTTTTTTTCAGACTGTACTGCTATTGCTGCCGCTCTCCTTTTTTTTTTTTTTTTTTTGTATTGCGGCTACTACTGCCTCCCCTTCTTCCATCATGCTGCCACAGCTGTATGCTTTCAATTTTTCTTTCAAAATGATGTATTGATTCAAAATTATTGTATGCTTTCAATTTTTCTTTCAAAATGATGTACTGATTCAATCATTAATTTGATTGATTCCTTGATGAGTGTCAAATTATTGTTAGATTAATGTGTTAGTTAAATGAGAATGGTAATGACTTATTTTATGGGATTTTTGTATTTTTGTTGAATGTTTAGCATTTGGAGTGATGGATGCTTTTATCACTTTTAGAATTCTTTTATCATTCCTTGCCTTTATAATTTGTGAATTATTTTCACTTTGCCTATGTTGAATTTTAAATTATTTGTCTATGATAAAATATTTATTTTTTATCTACAATGTGCGCCTTGCTTCAATGAAGCCCGAGCCCGCCTAGGCCCTAGGAGACCTTGGCGCCTTAATGCGCCTTTCGCCTTTGACAATTGAGAGATACCAAACAAGGCTTTAGCCCATTCAGAGGCATAGTTGGAATCTCCTAATATTTACTGTACCTCCACATTCCTTCACCATAGTAATCCATTAAAGAAGAGCCCTAAGTATTGTAATTGACAATCCCTCCTTCCCACCTCCCACGCACACTCACACTACCCAAGTCCCTATCCAATCGACCCAGGGCTTGATCCCCAGTTGTTATATGTGGATAGGGAGATGCCTCACCACTTGAGCTACAAGTGGATTGTGATTCTGTTGTATGATCAGTTCAGTCTTTGATCCTAATTCAAATTCCAGCCCTCATCCACCATCTGACTGAAAGGCAACATGATGAATTTTTCGTGTAAAAATTACAATTCATCTAAAGAGCCCTCAGGCAGTCCAACAGCAGACTACCCCATGTAAATTCTCATATCCTTAAGATTCTGCCACTATTGGGTTGAGTTTTTTCAGTACTAAACTCTTAATTCTTAGACTGGTGTAAATCTAAATAGAATCCCTCCTTGTTCTTTTTCATTTTATCTTTTCACTTGCATCAATTTTGGTATTAGAGCAAGTTCTGACTACTGGCAGTCGTTTTGAAGTTGAAATGATGCTTCCAATGTCAGCATCACAAGAGGGGACAATCATCTTCATGACACTGTCAAAAATCTGATGCAGCCCAAGGCCATCATGGGCCTATTGTTTAAACTAGGAGGTCCAATGGGCCTGCTAGTCGAGCAACACAAACTGTGGGCCCTCCTACACTTAAGTGACCACTTAGTCACACAAAAATATGACCCAGTATTAAGACTTTTATCTTATTATTTCTTAATTGAAAGTTGTCAAGAGTCAAAATTATGGTCATAATAGTAGATTATTTGCTTGAGTCCTAAAAAGAGTAAAAAGTCCTACTTTGAACTAGTTTGGGTACTAGAAATTGGGCTGGACAACCACTCCCCATTGTATTTGCCTGCAGGTCTACTACTACTCCATTTACATAATTTGAATTGAGGATTTCTTCCATATTAGAAGCTCGGTGGTGCCATAGGGGATGACTCCTTGGGGTCATTTATCTTTATGCTTTGGCTTGGGATTTTTTTTTTTTTTTTTTTTTTGGGCTTGGGAGTTGAAGTTTCTTTAATTCCGAATCTACCACATCAAAATCCATATTAGATAGCTGACAAGATTTCAAGTGTAGGCAATGTCACACTTTTTTGAAAAACACGAAGTGGTTTCCAGAAGGAGCAGACAATGTCTAGCAAGACATCACGTAAGTCACATGACTGCTCGTGCACCAAAAGTGGAATGAAGTACTTGGAATTGGACACGAAGACTGACACTGGTAAAGAATGTCCCAGTCTTCAATACCAATAACAGGTTGCTTAGATAGATATTATAGAAAGATTTGCTTGTCTTTTAAAAGGAATCCAATATCCTGGAGTTCTAGTAAAAAACTCAGCCTAACAATATCCAAATTGGATTGGCAAAGCTGAGCAGGTCTTCAAATTGAAAGACGTTCCTAATAACAAGGTGAGAATTGTTGTAGCAAAGTCATCAGGCCTAATGCTTGCATGGTAGGACATTAAAATGATCATTTTCAACAAGGACAAAACAAGATACAAGATCCGGATTAGATGAAAGGAAAAGATGACAGAGAATTTCCTAGCCATTAAAAAAAATCCTGCCCTTGCACTACACCAGGATCTATGTAGAAGAAGCAAAGCTCCGGCAATGAAGCAAATCAATAACGGTAACACACCAAGGAGTTCCATTACTAGACTCTACAAGACATATTGCTTAAAGAATTTAAGCAAAAGATCTCAAGATGCATCAATGGCCAAAACATCCTAATACAAACTGCTTTGAGTTCCTAAGAAGTACAAAAACTTGATTATTCCTATTCTTATGACTCATGGGCTGAAGAGATTCCCCAAATGAGTCAAAATAGATTACCTAGATTCGCATTTTAGGCAGGACAACAGGATATCCTCCACGACACTCTACAGCAACAGCAGTTTCCATAAGGCCAAACCGTGGTTTTAAATTTCAGATGCAACCGGCTTGACTTAGGCAAGTCAACCTGGTGCCGCAGCGAACTGGAACAAAACTTGGCCAGGAATCCCGCTTTACATATATATAAGAAATTTTATAGTAAATATATTAAATTTTGTGTTATTGCTTACAAACTTGCTGGTTGCTTGGCTCCTTAGTATGTCCTATTTGTGCATTACAGATCATGGGTTTGAGACCTTAAGTCCACCTTTGAATACAAATATTTTATAATATTTTTAATTTTTACAACTATGTCCTTACATTTTTATTTAATTAACCTTAAAGATGCCCCCAATTGCGTGTATGAACTAAAATATGTATCTCAAAAAGACACTATAAGTGAAAAAACATATCTTCTCTTTTTCAATTTTATTTACAAATAGGCACATATATTTTGGAGTAACTATAAGATGGCTCTTATATTTTGTATATGCAGTAAAATCTCCCTTAACTAAAAGTGAAACTGGATAGAACTTAACTAGAGCTTCTTTTTTTTTTTTTTTTTCCTACGCATTTACCTCTAAGAAAATTACTTCTCCTTTGAATTAAAAGATAAAAAATAACTTCGCCTCTTAAAAATTATTAGTTAAATATTATATCACCATCGACTTAGTGCTCAACCACACTAAGTATTACTATATTTGAATTAGACACTTGCTAGATAGGTTAATTTTCACAGTTTTATATTATTTTCTATTTTTAAAATTCTATTAGATTTCTTTGATGATTTTTAGGACTGGTGTGTCCGTATTGATCTAGTACGGGTGGCACTGTAGGCATGGACTCGTCCCAGTCCAGACCTGCACAAAGACTGGTGCCAAAATTTACAACCATGGCCCAAACCCTATTCCGAAACAGCTGTGGGAAGACGTACCCCTCCACCTAAGCGAAAGACCAGATAAGGACGTATTTGTTACGATTGAAGGTAAGTTTGACCTCTCCTTCCAATGCCCAAATTGTACATTGCATCAACCATAAAGCAAAGAAACAACCGCAAGAGATAGAAGTTACGTGGAGAAAGTAGTGACAACCGACAGCTGTGTTGAGAAATTCACTTCGGTCGCTGTTTTGGTTTTGCCTCTAAATCAAACTAATTCAGCTGTTCGGGATATACACATATAGAAAAATATATGAATAATATTAAATTTTATAAATAGTGGGGCAACCAGCTTGTAGGGGAAAGAAGACAGCCAGCTTGTAAAGGGGAGGGGGAGTTGTTTGTTTAGCAGCTGGCTTGTAAAAAAGAAACAGCAGCTGAGCTGACCAAGCACAGCACAGCAGCAAAACCACAGTTGCATTGGCCTGGCCTAGCCCAGCCCAGCCCAGCCATGCTGACAGCAAAAAGCATCGAAATGGGGGAAAAGCCAGCAGCTAAAAAGCAGCAGCTGCTGACTCTGGAAAAAAACAAAGGAAAAAGGAAATGAAAAGGCAGCAGATAAAAAGGCATCAGCGCTCAGCAGGTGTTGACTTCACTTCGAGTCGAAGAACAAAGGGGAAAAAGAAAGAGTAAAAAAAAAAAAAAAAAGCAGGCATCGACTGCACGACTTCAACAGCAGGTGGAAGATGAAAGGAAAAAATAAAAAAAATAAAAAAGGAAGAAAAGCAGCAGGTCGAAGAAGCAGTTCCTGGTTCGAGCGGCAGCAGCACCATGGTCGAGCGGCAGCAGGTATTTCTTCTTCTTCTTCTTCTTCTGTCTTTTCTTTTCTCAGTTGGACAAAATGAGCAACAGCATCAAATTGGGATGCTGCCCTGCTTCCTCTTCTACTATTTCTTCTCTTGTCGAACGAATGGTTTGGTACTTTTTACTTCAGCACAAATGAGATGGTAGGTTAGTATTTTTCTACTTTTACATTTAAGATAATGGTGTATTAGATAAACCAACATGACCATCATTTTTCCTCCCATCAGATAAAGAGGATTGGTGTGTTGACTCTGGAGGATGTTATAAAAGCGAAGAAGATTTGGAAGAGATCTTTGGTGGGATATTTTGTGGGTCGCCGGCCAAACTACTTCACCGTCTACAATGCACTTGGTAGAGCATGGCGTGGAATGGATTTATGGATTTTCCAGAATCATTCTATGGAAGATTTATTGTTTAAATTTTCTTCTAATGATGATAGCCAGAAGGTCCTTGAGGAGGGCCCATGTAATAACCCAACCTACCTTCAGTGGGCCAACCTTTACAAGGTGGGCCATACTAGTCCAAATCATGTTTGGAGTCAGATTGGGAGTCTTGGCAACATTATTGTCTTAGTCCAGTTGGAAATTTAATTAGTGGAACCCTTAATTTGATCAGAATATCTACAAGTCATGGATCAGGACTCTTAGTGAGTCCATAGTTAGGCTAGAACAAGGTTATTAGGAGAATAAAAGTCTCAAACAGACCTCTCTCTCTCAAGAATGCTTTTCCAATAGGACTTCTCTTTTAGTTTCTAAATAGGACTCCCATCCAAGCACTAAATATATTAGAGAATAGGCTCACCTTATCTTTTACACATCAACGATAGAAATTATGAGAGAGAGAGAAAGTGAAAGACTAATTGCAGTTGTGAAATTGATAGAAGAAGAAGAAGATAGTGAAGGATGCGAGGAAGATCAACAGCGGGATGCGTAGCGGATGTCTAACATGAGACCGATCACTACTCGAGCAACGAATTTCTATACCAGGTGCGTAGAACCTAAGTTAGATGTTGGTGTATCTGAATTGGGTAGAAAATTAGAGCTACTTGATCCTCAGATGAATTATTGCTATTATATACTCGTGCTACAGTGATCGTTGGCATACTGTATCAGCCGGATTTGATTTTTGAGCCCAGATCGATCATCAAATCAACAATAAGATCTGATGATATGGAGTGGGACTGCTGGTCGACCCCTTTGGCCCTGTTCTGGATGGGAAATCAACCCATCTGGACCTATGAGTGAAGGTTTAAGATTTGGTCTAGATTTGTTGACCCTGTAATGGTGGAAACTACAAAAAAAAAAAAAAAAAAGCCTATTTCTTGATGGGAACGTGGCAAATTAGAATTCTATGATCTACATACCTTTGGAACTTTGATTTAGGCTGAAAGGATGACTGATTAACTTGAGGATTCAGAATCGAACTGAAACTTCTAGTTCTCAAGCCATCAAAGGGTTGTTTTGGTCTACTTGGGTTGTGGGCCACATGAGGCCACCTGATCAAAGATCAGGGACACCCATCTTGCAAAGGACTCATGGGCGATCCTAACGTTAGGTCCCTTTGTGATTTGGACAGTTAGGTCCCACCATCCTAAGATCCCAAGACACCGAAGCAAGAGTGATGCAGCCCAAAGGTTAGGACTTGCGTAGAGGTGCCTAAGCACGTGTCCAAGGACACTTTAAATCGTCAAGATGACTTCAACACACACGAGGATACGCCTCTCTAGGAAAACCCAATTCTATTAATCAACCAAATCTGATAATTTCTTCTCTACAATGCCATATATATAGTAAAAGCAAACTTAATGTGTAAGAAAACCCTACGCTAATAATGGAAACTTTCCTAATAACAAATTAATTAAAAATCTACTAATAATAATCCTAATCTAATTTGAAGAGGGGCTGCTGGGGCCTAGACTGCATCATCCTCCCCGGGTTGAAAGAAGAGTTCGTCCTCGAACTCAATTCTGCTTCGGATTGCCTCTGTAAATATGGTAAACATAAAGGACTTCCGTTGTGGTAGCTTTCCAGGAATTCTTCTTTGGCGGTTGTGGTTTTTCGGGATGAAGAGTAATATATTGTCCACCATGCATGAATGTATAGGTGTTGTCGCGCATACCATGAGTTCCATTTTTGTCATACATTCAAGCGCGGCCCAATAAGATATCACCACTATCCATAGGTAGTACATCACACAAGATTGTATCTTTGTAAGTCTCACCAATGGCAAAGGTAATTTTGCAAGTATATCGAACATGTGCTTGATCACCATTCATTAGCCACTTGACAAAATAAGGACGGTTATGCTTATAAACTTTCAATTGGAGGCGATCAACAAGAGCTTAAGAGATGAGATTTTCACAACTTCCGCCATCAATAACAACTGTGCAATTTTGTCCCTGAATTGTACCTGCAGAACGGAAAATATTTTTTCGCAACCACTTATGCTCAATAGTTGGTGGAGCGTTCTTAAGGACAATAAGAGCTTCACCTGTGGTATCTGCATCTATTATTTCAAGCTCCTCATTGTCAATATTCTTAGGATCAGTGTCAGTACCCTTAATATCATCCAGGATATTTTTATCAGCACCTTCAATCTCAATCAGATGTAGTCGCTTTGGATAATCTGCTGCGCGATGGCCGTGCAGTTGACAATGAAAATAAACCATCTTATTTGACCTTCAGCCCTAGCAAAAATCTGTCTATTGGATTTAGCTACTTGTAGAGGGGAATTCTTTGGCGGAACCCATTTGGATTTTTGTATTTGATGATTTGCAATTCCCTCAGCTTTAATAGCATGTTGGATGAGTTCATCGACATTATCAAAATGTTGGAAGACAATGATATGCTGAATGTCTATTCTCAATCCATTGAAAAATCTATCAACTACCACATCATCATCTTCATTCAAGCCACAACGCACTTGCTGAGTCAAAAATTCCTTAGAATATTCAACAACTGTCTTAGACCTTTGTTTCAAGTTTTGAAAGTTGGAACGTAGATCTCTTGCATAGTTGATAGGGAGGAATTTTTGCTTCAAAATATTCTTCATCTTAGTCCATGTATCAACTAGGTCCATGTTTTGATTCCTCCGTTTTCTTTGCAATTCAGCCCACCAAGTTACAGCATAATTACGAAATCTAGTAGCAATTAGTGTGACTTTATGATGCTTAGTCATTGGCTTATGTACGAAAATATTTTCCACACACACTAACCAATCCATAAATTCCGTGGGCTGGAATTTTCCTTCATATTCAGGAATCACAATTTTAATCTCTAATTCTCGATCAGGATTATGGACTGGTGGATCGCGTTGATTTCGAATAGTTGCACCATCATCACGGTGGTGATGCACACACTGATTATTTTCCAAAGTTGTCACTCTAATGTCCAATTGTTGCAGAGTGGTGTGCATGCCATCAACTTTTGCAGATAATTCTCTAATGGCACTAGCCAAATCTTCAAGTGAAGAAGATGAAGATTTAGCATCCACTTGCTTCTTAGGAGGCATTTTTTTTAATGCAAAATTTAAATTTGACTAACCTGATTTGTAAATCTACTCTGCAAGAACACGTTGGTGAAGACGGAGGTGAGATCAGATGTCAGATGGCTTCCTGCTACAATTGGGCCGAGATGAAACTGTCAGGACCCAACAAGAATCGAAAGTGAAGTCAAGCCCAAAGGAGTGGTCACGCACGTGTTGAAAGGCACGTGTGACAATATATTTGAAACCACAGAGAAAATGATGAAGAGGGTTTAGAAACCCTTTCTGTCGTTGCGTTCTACGTCTCGTTTGCAAAGAGATGCCGAGGAGGAAGAGCTGCGTCTCAACTGACGACGACTGCAAGCGGTAGCAATGAAGGGGTGGAGTCCCGATGCAGGTGGCGACAGGCAGCGTCAGGCAGAGACGGGAGGCGGCCCAGGTATGTTGTCTTCTCTCTCTCGGCTGCAGATCCTCTCTTTGCTGCTTCTTTCCTTTTCTTCACTCCAAGGAGGGGGGGATTGAGGGTGTCGCTCTGCTGTCGAGGCTTGGGAGGGACCGATGGGTTGATTAGGGTTTCGGCGAATGGGTTGTCGTAGTGGTGTTGTTAGGGAAGGGAACGTGTGGGATGATGGGGTAATGTGTAGATCTAGGGTGGGGGACTGTGTTGGGATTTCAGTGTTATGAGTCATAGCAGGGAGATGGGGTCTGGTGCTGAGGAATAGGGTTGGACCCAGTCGTGGACGATTAGGGTTTGGGATGGGACAAATTTCTAAGATGGTATCTAGGTTTTCGGAAGTGGCGATGGCTGGCGCTTAACAAAAAAGGGGGTGGGGTTTGGGTTCGGGCAGTTTTTTTTTTTTTTTTTTAATGGTCGTCTGGGCTATGGGATTCGGTGACGGTGACAGTGGAGATCGGGGGGTCTGTGACGAGGATAGTTAGGCATGTTAGATTTTGTGGACTCAATCCATCAGTTGATGTAATAAATTGATTAATTTATTTATTTATCAATAAAATCATGCTTTACTTTCATGAGATGAATGTTATTTTACTACTTCATGCACATGACCAATACATATGACATAATGGTTCATGAGTTGAACCGGGTCCCATTAGTATATTAGATGTGATATATGTGCATGGATGAGATCCACATGTGGGAGATATATGTCACAAATCTTATACTTACATAGCTTCACAACCAGTAATGAGATTGGGCATCTCATTTGATAAGGTTGCAGCACTTTGATCACTATGAGATAGTGTGATTTGTCTCAATCATCAGAACGTAAGATTCTGGATCACGGTGCTCGTACATTGGATGTATTGAAGGACCATGAGATGCACCTTATGGAATTCTGTCTCAATAATAAGGTATGCTCTCATAATTCCCTAGCAATAGGCTCTCAATCTTGAAACATTGATGAACTCAAGTTTCTATCTATTCATTTGCTTTGAGTTACCAATGAATGAGGTCTACTGTAGGTTAACACCTCGGTGTCTTGGGTATGTGGTAGTAGAACTATGGGAACGTTGAATGATCAAGATGAAATCTATCTCTATTATCCCCTTGTGCCAATTAATGGATTTTTCATTAGTAAATGCGCGCCCATCTCAATTAAGAGTTAATTGGATGGTACTGATGATTACTGTGATTAATTGGGGCTCAAGGATAATAAGATGTGGAACTTATATTGGAAGAGACAGATTTATTCCAATTGATCCACGGATATTGATAGAGGGGCCGACTTGTGGTAATTGGGAAGTTTAAGGTCTTCATTGTAATTTATTCCTAAGACTGGAATGCAATTGCATTTATATAGTGGTGTTATTTGCAATTAACTGTGGGCCCGGATTGCACATGAGATGTGGGGTCGCAGTGTTCCAGTTGGAGCCAGCTTTCTAAGGAATTCCTAGTGGTCCCCACGCTAGCCCAAATTATTGGAAAATACTAATCCGACTTGAACTTTAGAAAGAAGGGTTAAAAAAGGAGAAAGTTGTTAATTGCTTTGGAAGTAAGACTTCTATTTCAATTAAGCAAGCAAGAGATTTAAAAGTATATAAAAATCTCTTGGACGTCCAATAAGGACCTCTCTCACGCCCAAAACCCTATGTGTGCAAGAGTTGCACGAGTTTCTCTCTCCTTCTCTCTTCTAATTCATTGGAGTTTTAAGTTGGGATTTCTCCTGAAAATTCCACCAATCTTCTTGAGAAAAGAAATCCAATTCGGGTCATAGCGTGGAAGGCTAAGAGGTGTTGAAGATTCTCATCATCAAAGTAGAGTCGCAACTTCTCCATTAAAGCACTACGAATCTCCAAAGGTATGATCTACTTCTTGCATGTCGTAGATTATTATGGATGTTTAGTGCTGTTTGATTTTGTCTTTTAGATAGAATATTTACTGTACATGGTCACGAGATTGAGGGTAATGCATCCTGGATTGGGTTTTTGGTCTTATGGATAGTTGATCCCTGTGTCAAGTGGGTCAAAAGTTTTGAACATCTATCCACGAGACCCACCTACTTCCAACAGGGGATGACAATGGGACTGTATTGATAGGATGGATGGCAGGGGTGAATCGGTGAAGGGTGGATGGGACAGTGGATGGGGGTATTGTTGGGAGAGTAGGTAACACGCCGACGATGGGGTATCGTGTGGCTCTGATACCAAACTGATGCAGCCCAAGGGTTAGGGCTTGTGTGGAGGTGCCTAAGCACATGTCCAAGGACACTTCGAATCATTAAGATGACTTCAACACACACGAGGACACGCCTCTCTAGGAAAATCCAATTCTATTAATCAACCAAATCTGAGAATTTCTTCTCTACAATGCCATATATATAGTAAAAGCAAACTTAATGTGTAAGAAAACCCTACGCTAGTAATGGAAACTTTCCTAATAACAAGTTAATTAAAAATCTACTAATAATAATCCTAATCTAATTTGAAGAAGGGCTGCTGGGGCCTAGATTGCATCAGAGAACCTCTTTCTACCGAGCATGAAGTCTGGGTTTTCAAATATGAAGATGGGTTTTGTCGACTTGCATAAATTATAACTTAGTTTCTATAAATTACAGATTGGTCCCTGCTAGATACAATTATATTTAATAAAACCTTTTACTATTATTCTTGTAGGGATATGTAAGGAACAGTAACTATGGGCTATTACTAGAATGAAATCAACATGATATCTATTGTAATAAATACTGAATTTTTATCATCACATCTGAATTGGAGATAAAATAAGATGTAAATTAACATGGAACGTTTACTGAATATTCAAATATATAGGAAGATATGTCAATCTGAATTCATTAATTATGTCTTGATTCCCATGGTCAATTTTACGATGAACCATTAATTTCCTCAATAAGATATGGGCAATGCCACAACCTAGTACCAACTCCAACTTGGAGTGGAGCAAGGACTAACCAGCGTTATGTGATATTGGCTAAGAAAAAGAGTAAAGTGATGTTACCAATTATGATGGAAATGAATCTCTAATAAACTTAATAAATTTGAACTTGATATTGATGTTTGAAATAGAGTAACACAAACAGCTAGCAGTGAGTATAGAACTTCTCTCATGGGTGTTGGTCGAGGGAAATAGGTTCAACAATCATCGTGGTAAGATAGGCCATGTTGTTGACAGAAATGTAAATATTCCAATGTAGAAGTATTGGAACAGGCTTAATAATCATGGTGGATGACAAACCATGTTGACAGAAACGTAGATACACCCGTATGGGGTATCGGAACCATTTGATGCTTACGGTAAAAAAATACTCGAGAAAGAATTGATTAAAATGTTATTTTAACATCAATATTGAATATATAAATATTCATATGAATGATTGAACATATGTTATACCTTAATATTTACTTATTCTACTCACCAGTGTTATTGACCGGTGGTTCACCACACTTCAAGTAATGCATTCGTAGAGGTTACAGGGAATGACAGAGATCAGCCGGTGGTGGATTTTGGCATATGTGGATGATCCAGAGCGCGATGAACAATGATTAGATTTGCAGATGGGATTAGCCCAATGTTTAAATATTTTTTCTACTCATTTTAGAGACTTGTCTTTTCCTCAATAGCTTTTATTAGGACTTCTAATACATTTAATGATTTAAGTATAATTGAATATGAATGTTGTGGGACATTTATGCTCATTCAAACTTGATTTATGTTGTGTTATTATAAATTTGTGTGCGTCTTGAGAATTTGAAGAGCTCCAGATTCTTGGGTCGTTACAATCCATAGGTTGTTCAAGGCCATCCATTGGTACTTAAGAGATGGAGTATCAGGATAGCTATGCAAAAACAGGATTTTGCTTTAGGTCGAGATCAGGATTGAAAAAAATTGCAAGTTTGATTGGCAAACCGTTATAATGTGGACAAGGTGACTGCGAATGGAACCCATCTTGCTTTTGCAAGAGTTTGTGTGGAGGTGAATATAAACTCTACCCTGCCAACAGAGATCACTATTGAATACAACAATGTCTCCTTTGTTCAAAGAGCGGAGTATGGTTGGAGGCTAGTGCTTTGCAAGACTTGCAGGACCTTTAATCATAGTGATGGAGCATGTCCTATGAAACAGACGTAGAAAACAGGTTTGGATACCAAAAAAGAATCAGGAGGCCAATTGATGCAAGCCCTACGATTAGGGCTACGTATGGGTGCTAAAGCCCGTGTCCAAAGACACTTCGAATCGTCAAAAAGACTTCACACATGATGACGCACCTCCAGGATCCGATCAACAAATCTATTAATCAATCAAAGTCTGAAAATCTCTTTTCTACAATGACAAACCCTAAGCTATGAATAAAAACTTCCCTAATAACAACATAATTAGAAATCTACTAATAAAAATATTATAATCCTAATCTAACTTGAAGAGGGACCACTTGTGGGGCCTAGACTGCATCAGTAATGGGAGCTGGAATATTGATACTACTGCTCATTGAGATACTACTGTTGTTGATAAGGAAGCGTTTGTCCAGGCTGGTAAAGAGAAGAATAGAAAACCTAGTCCAGCGAATAGAAGTGTTGATCATTGAACAGAACATGCACCACAACCAAAAAGATTTGAATCTTTGTCATATCTGGAAGGCGACCCAACAGCTCTTCCTGATGAAATTGCACATACTACAACTCTTGTGACCAATGCAGGTAACTCTTCATCCCTCTTATCTTTGGCTTTTCTAGATCTATCTCGCATTCCATCTTCATTGTCCGGACAACCATCAGGTCTAGTAGAGGTGTTGTTATCCAGGGGGACACCCCATCTCCACGGATAGTTTAGCTACAACATTCTTGTTATGGAATGTGCGTGGTCTTAATAGACCCACTATGTAGGTAAAATCAGAAATAAAATTAGTTCTCTGAAACTTTCTGTTATTGAGTTGGTAGAAATGAAAATAAGAGCTGGTGACGCTTATATTGTTAAGAATAATTTAGCCCCTGCTTGATGGTTGGCTGCTTCAAACATCTCTTGCAGCCCTTCCACTCAGATTTGGTTCCTTTGGGGTCCTAAGGTGGCTTCGGTTCAGGTGGATTTAAATCTGCAGGCTATTCATCGTCAGGTTGTGATTAGACATATGGCATTTGCATTAACAGTATGCTACAGTGAAAATAGCTATCTGGTAAGATGTGAGCTGTGGAGTCATTTATTGAGATATTTGAGAATGATTTCCTCCTCATGGATAGTGGGTGGTGACATTAATATAGTGAAATGGAGCTCTGAAAAAAGGGGGAGTGCTTCCCATAGACCAGTTAGTCTCATGGAATTTAACGAATGCTTGGATGCAGCTAGATTAGCAGATATACCAATGACTGTGCCTTGCTTCACATGGTCAAATTCTAGTGTTGGTGTGGCATGAATTGAATGTAAATTGGACAGAGGACGGGGTGATAGCTACTTCTTTCATGCCAATCAATTCCGTGAAAGAGTACTTCATTCAGGTATTTCCAATCATTCACCTCTTCTATTTACTATGAATCAGACAACCCAAATTAAAGCTCCATTCTGATATTTTAATTCTAGGGAAAACCTCCCTGGATTTTTTGACGTAGTTAGTATGCATGGAATGTAGATGTTCCAGGTGGCTGTAAAACTTTAAAAAGTTAAAAATGCTTTAAAGGAGTGGATTAAGGAACGGCACCCTGTTTCTACTCAAAATTTTCAAGCTCGGCAAAATCTTGAGGAAATACCACGGGCTATGACCTGGGACCCGAGGAATATTCTTACAAAGGACTGGTTTAATGAAGAAGAGGTAGGCTTCATCATACATAGCACGGATTGCTGATTCAGAAGGAGCTTAATACACAGACCCAAAAATTATTGGCCAAATATTTGTCAATCATTTTACTAAGATCCTTGGCTTGAGAATGGAAGAGGTGGATTCAGATTTATCTCACATCACACCATATGCAAAACTCTTGGAGAAGGATGGAAGAGAGTTAAAATTTCCAGTTACTATTGGTGAAATAGAAAATGCTATAAAAATGGCAAATCTGAATAAGGCACCACCAGGTCCAGATGGGTTCAACACCCATTTTTATAAAATATGCTCGCCCATCATTGGTAATGATGTCTGTAGCGCAAGCATGGAAAATTTTAGATCTTCAAGGATGCTGAGTCAGTTGGAAGCTACTTTCATTGTGCTTGTACAGAAAATGGAGAATGCTGCTACACCTGACAAATTTTGGCCTATTTCATAGTGCGATTTGAATTTTTGTCTGCCTTCCACAGATATGTAGCAACGGTTCTGTGTGATAGGATTTTGCCAACCAGACAATGGATCTTGATCCATCCGGAGGGGTTATTGCCCGGCACGTGACACTGTTCGACTGTGGGGTTGGGTTGGATTGCATATCATTTCATCATGCTATATCTGATATACTACGTATTATGACCTTTGCTAGGATTATTCTATTAATTTGTTATTTACTCGATTCTGCTAGCATTTCTATTCTAGCATGACTTGCTTAGGTCCGTTATTATTGTTTCAACATGATCACATGTCTTTCGATTCAGTTATTATACAATCATGATATGCCAGTTATTTTAAGTATTTGACAGGCTGTTGTGTCTGATGTTTATTATGCCTTGGTGAAAATAGGTATTCACCTCCTTGCCTTTACCACAGAGGAGGGTACCACGGAGGAACCGTAGGAACTAGTAAAGTCAACTGCAAATGATGTACTCTAGAGCATCGAATCTGCACTGGAGTTCATAATTACATTCTTGGAGTTATTTTGGGTTTTATCGTACAGTCTTTTGTATGGCCACCTGTTAGGCCTTTATATTTTGGGTTTGTAATTAATATACTTTTGTACTAACAACTGTCATATTCATGGAAATGCCTATCTTTCTCGGAATTTCCGCTTGTTCTGATAATGCTATTGTGTTTCTTTGTACCGTCTAATGATCATGATGCAAATGTAAATGCTTGTATGGCGTGGGGATGAGGGCCGGTCGCACTGCGATTAGCCTTAATCACCGCTGTCATGGCCCCATAAACATAATTACTGCACCGGGGCCGTGACAGATACCGCAAAGGAACTATGAGATCCATTGAAACTGCCTATGCTCAGAAAAGGAACAATGCTAGAATACTTGAATTAATAAAGGACATTGCAGCCTTTAAACAGGGACACTTGCCTATTGGAAACTAATACAACAAATTCTAAGTCTTGTGGCTTGAGTTGCATCAGCAACTTCAACCATGTAGTGCGAAAAAACAAGCAAAGTAGTAAGAAAACCAACACATATTTGAACTTCTAATTGGGGTAAATCCAAAGTATGAAACTGCGTGAGCATAGGTGACTAGTCATGATCCTCTTCCATCATTTGGAAGTTGGAACGGTATTCACCCTCCTTCAAGGAGAGAAGAATCAGAGTGATGTCAATAAAAAAATCTTCCAAATGCCTCTCCTACTCAGTGTGCCCTAGTTAGTAATACTTTGAATGTTGGTATAGGGGTTGTTGTCATGGTGGAGATGGGGGTACCCACACAGGATGTTGTGGACATCATCATGGTGGACAATATAATGCTGATCAGAATAAACTATATTGTACACACAGCAGCAAAAACAAACACCCGTGAAACATGATGAGAACTCGTTGGTGGGCCTCAAGATTTTCACTATGCTACTGCGAGTCTGCGACTGCATCTCCTGTAGAATCAAAGAAAATGGAATGCTAATACTAGTGATCAAGAACACGTAGTGAGCAAAGATGAGTCACAAACTTCAAAGATGAAAAGATAATTTTGTGCCAGAGGCTTCAAACATTAGAAGTAATGCAAGCCCTAGGGTAAGGGCTTGCGAGGATGTGCCGAAGCGCATGTCCACAAACACTATAACATGTCTCTGCAGGACTACACACAAGGGTGCACCTCAAAGGAGAAAAATCCACAAATCTATCAATAATCTACTTCGAGAAATAAATCTCTACAATGTCATATATATAGAAATGAAAACATAATGGCTAAGAATACTAAACAACCTAAGAGACTAAATAATATTGGAAACTACGCTAATTACAAATCATTAAATAAAAATGGAAACAAAATTGGATTCGCATCAAATGGATCCCACATGTGAGTTATGGGCTTGCACTGGATCACTCCAATGACTAGCACTCCCGAAGTGCGCTGAACGGCAAGATAGCCCAGCCAATGAGCTCTAAGAATCTACTGATGTAGTAGTAGTTGCATTAAAAAAAAATCAGGTTAAGTGGGGTCAGTTCGGGTTTACCCACATATGACCCACATTAATGCGCGTTGGGTTACCACTCGCCATGGGTGTGGGTTCAGAAATACTGAGCCATTTGCAAAACAGGACGGTTACAGGTCATGGGTCAAAAAAAATTGACCCAGTGTAGGCCTAACCTGAATTGGCCCAACAGACACATTTGCCACTCCTAGTCTCTTCCTAACCCAAGCACTAAGGGTGGTGCATTTGTGCAGGAGAAGTAACCGCAGACGTGCTGCGGCTCCTGCACAAATGCACCCTAATTAAGAAGGCATTAACACGGAAATATATTTCCTGAGACCTTGTTTGGATCTTCATAAACTAAAAGCAAATCCTCAATTTACTTGTAAATAAGTGTTATGTGTTTACATGACCTGAATTACCCACAAATATGTAGGTTTTCCATGGACAAGGAAACGTTTAATTTGGAACAGCATTCATCTATGGAAATAGAAATAGCCTTTTCAAAATAAAGGTAAGGCTATATACGTCTTGCCCTCCCCAGACCCCGCTATGCGGGAGCCTCGTGCACTAGGCCGCCCTTTTCTATCCATTTATGGAAATAGGGAATTTATATACATAATAGGGATGGAAAATAAAAATCCTCTCCCAAAAATGTGTAGAGAGGAAAATCAAGAAGTTCTCTCATAACTCTTTGAAAATATTACTTCCAAAAGAAACACACTCTATATAAAAGAGAGTATGTCTGCACCAAACATAATATAACATGTCCTTAGAGTTCAACACTTCTTCAATGCTATAGTCCATGGAAAAAGCACATGGAGGTATCCAACACACTCTATATAAAAGAGAGTATGTCTGCACCAAACATAATATAACATGTCCTTAGAGTTCAAAACTTCTTCAATGCTATAGTCCATGGAAAAAGCACATGGAGGTATCCAACACCTTGCACAAGCATGCTTCTTGTCATCAAAACAAAAACATAGAAGCACTTCGTCCTCATTTTCTTCACCCATGGAAACCTCTTTGATGGTGTCTTGATTGGAGGCTGGGGCATAATTCCAGATCTACCATAGGTGGTCTCATTGTACTGGAGGCAGTTTTGCTAAAAACATTTATGCAAGGCTTGACGTAATGGGCGGAACTCATCCTAAATAAGGCATCATCAGACATGCCTATTGCCTAGGCAATTGTTCCCTACATAGACAAACCCTCTCATTCCATTTGATTATGTTATTCAATATGAAAGCAACCCCACTATTTCTATAGCAACATCCAACAACAAACCCAGAAGATCATGACCCCGAAATTAGGGCTAATTTTCTAACTAATAGTATTTTATCCTAATTAATGGTATCTTAGCTTAATTTGATGAGTATTATGCTAATTGGGTTGGTAGGTAGATGGGTTGAACCTTAATCGCGATTAGATGGTTAGATGGACCATGCATGTTAGTTCATGATTTTTGCATCATTCTATCCAGTGTTTTGAAAAGCGCGCCAGCCCAAGGCACAGTGAGGCACACTCATTGTGCCTCACCCTATGTGAGGCAAGGCGAGTTTGTTGAGGCGTGGCTTAAGCGCGCACCTCATGCGCCTTATGGCCAAAAGAAAGGCACACAAGGGAGGGCCTCTTTCAAGTTGCCATGAGTGTTGAAATAAGAATTAAAAAAAAAAAAAAAAAAAGCAAGTGTCTAAATGTAAAAGACGCTACTTATATTTAAACGAGAGCTGCCCTAATTGTCTTGAGTCTTGACAAAATAACAATGAAAAGGAGAAGAAAAACGAAGAAGAAGCAGCAGCCGGCGATGAAGGAGAAGAAAAACGAAGAAGCAGCAAGCGGCAACGAAGAAGAAGTAAAACGAAAATGGGAAGAAGAAGATTTGCAGTTGGCGAAGAAGGATAAAAAAAAAAAAAAAAAAAGTGGAAGAAGAAGATCTGCAGCTGACAAAGGAGGGAAAAAAAAAAACAGAAGAAGAGAGCTCAAGTCCAGCTGGGGAAGGAGGAGGAAGAAGGAGGAGCTCAGCCACTTCCGGCAGAACACTTCCAGCAATCCAACCAATCTGCTGCTCACGTCCGGCGAGGTACGTTTGTTTTCTTTTTCTCCAGCAATCCATTTTGCAGCTTTTTTTCCTTTTTTTTTTTTTTGGTTTTGCTGCCGCAATCTGCATTTTCTGTAGACGGACTGCTATCTGCAATTTTTTTTTTTTTGCTGCTGCAATTTTTTTCTGCTCTGTTTTTTTTTCCATGCTTTTTTGCTGCTGCTGCTATCTGTTTTTTTTTTTTTTCTGTTGCTATCCGCTGTTTTTTTTTCTTCTATTTCTACCCTTTTTTTTGGCTGTCTGCTAGTGCTATCTACTGCTATCTCCAGCTGCTATTGCCGTTTCTGTTTTTGCAGGTTTTTTTTTTTTTTTTTTGGCTGCTGCTCTGGATTTCTGTTTTTCATGCATATTCATTTGGTGTTGATCATGCATTCTCTGTTCTTCTTACTTTGTCTATGCAAACTGACTGCCATGTTGATCATTGCCTTTTTGGTATCAGAATGTCTGCTGGGCTGGAATGGATTAATTGTTTATCCCTTTTGTAATTTATATGCTTGCTGTTTTTAATTAATTTTTTTTTTCAATTGTATATTCTATATAGATGTCAACTGAAGGTAGTAGTAAAAAGGACCCAGCATGGCAATATGCACACTTGGAAAATCCACAAAATAATAAAAGGTTCAAATGCAATTTTTGTGGAAAAGTATCAACTGGAGGTATTTATTGGGTCAAGCAACGTCTTGTTGGGGGTTATAGGAAAGTTACTGATTGTCTAAAATGTCCACCTGAAGTTAGAGAAAAGATTAAAGAATACATGACAAAGAAAAAGACAGAAAAAGAACAAATGAATATGTTGCCCCATTTTGATGAGTTGGCTAATGAGTTGGAAGATGATGAAGATGATGTTGTAGAGGTCAATGAACGTGGTAAAAGTTCTTAGCCTGACATGTATATGGTTCCAAAACACCAAATTTGCAAAAATTTGCAATAAGAGTTCTTAGCTTGACGTGTAGTTCATCTAATTGTGAGCGGAGTTGGATCGTATTTGAGTAGATGAGTATTAATCTCAAGTGTAGTGAATTCAAAATATTTTTAATTTATAGATATAAATTTTAATAACTTTTTTAATTGTTGTAGATTCATAGCAAAAAAAAGAAATAGGTTGGATCAAAAATGTCTTAATGATTTGGTATTTGTTAAATACAATAGAGCACTAAAACGTTGATATGATATGCGTGACAAACTTGATCCCATTTCTTTGAAGGATATTGATGAAAGCAATAAGTGGTTGCTTAGGAGGATGGATAGAGAATTGGATGAAGAAGATGAAGATGATGAGTTTGTGTTTGATGATGACATTTTGACATGGGTGATGTTGCTACAGCTTCTGGAGTTGGAGACAGTAGTCAAATAACTAGAGCAACATCAACTTCATCCATAATGTGTGCCTCGCTTCAATAAAGCCCATGCCTCTCCTTGCCCCTTGCGCTTAGGCCCCAGGATACCCTTGGCACCTCAATGTGCCTCGCACCTTCAAGAACACTGATTCTATCATACCTCATGTCAAAACAAGCATTTCACTAATCCACACTAAAGGCCCCACTAGACTTAAGTCATTTCCTCTAAAGAAACCCTGCTTGACACATTTTGTAATATGTCCAAAGAAATGGACTTGCTTGCAATTTTTAGGGAATCATAAGTATAAAAGTAAACCCTCCTCTTTTGTGCTAAAACCTTAGCCCCCATATCTTTGCCTCCATCTCCTACCTCCACATCCTTGCTTCATTTTCCTCCATTAGAGAGAGAGCTTGCTTTCCTCCATTGAGAGAGAAGAACCCCACCATCCAGTCCCACCATCTTCTTCCCCGTCTCTTCTTTTACTCTCCTTCAAGCTTGTTTGGTTAGGAGACCTTGTTTTATCTCCATCTCCTCCCAACCAAGAAGACCCATTTTCTTGTGCCATTAAAGAGCTCTATCTTCTTCTTCTTCTTCTTCTCCATCACCCATTTCACCATTTTCAAGCTTTGTTGCCTTATTTCTCATCTCTACAACTCTCTAAGGTAAAAACCCTTTTCCTTTCTACTATTTCAAGTTGATTTGAGTGAAAGGAAGCCAAAGGACATTGAAATTACACGAATCTCATCATAATCTTCTTCTTCCTTATGCATTTCATGAATAGTGCATTACTGGAGCTCGAGAAAATTGGGGATTTCACCTCATTTAGCTTGGATTAGTGTAAAGCACCAGTTTAAGGCAAGTATAAGCAAGTTTTAGGCTTGTGTGTATGTCTTTATGCTTGATTCCTCAATTACTTATGTGATTAATATGCAAGTACATCTTATTCCTCTAAATTGTAGAACTATGCTTCCAAGCAAAATCAAGTCTTAAATAATGGGGAAACTAAATAAACATTAATAAACAAAATCCACTCACCGCATACTGGGTGCAATGACTTTAATGGGCACAGCTTTAACCCCATTGGAGTGTCTGGATTATGCTCTCACACAATCCCAGACCATTAGAAATAAAGATCTAATAGTTAAAACACTTTAGTTTTTCAATGAAAACTAATATCACTACAAAAGACTAGTTTTGGTGGTTCCATAATAGTGTACGGTTATACTAGGGGTGAACAGAGGAAACCGTATATAGGTATTCATATGGATACAAAAATAGTTAAACAGAAAAGATCTCAAAACAATAAGCAAACAAAAAGGGCTTAGGTCAATGTAAATGCAATGAATTCTAGAAACAAACATTACAGCTCCTAGGACTCCAATTTTAATAAAGCAAACAAAAAGCCCACGTCAAAATGACTGCACGTAACCCTTGAACTAAGACTAAAGTAGAAAGTAGTGTCCTAATTTTTTAATATGAACTGTAGGGAAATTATTATTAGTGGATTGACATGAAACTAGCATCCATGACTCATTTACAACTTGTAGACAATAAATACAACTCAAAATTGTATGGGCAGACCGCGGTCGACTATGGTACACCGTCTTGACCATGACTGTAACATCCCTACTAGGACTCTTAGTAAAATTATAATTAGACTAACTAAAGGTCATTAGAAGACTAAGAATTTCAAATAGAACTCTCTCAAGAATACACCCCTAGTAGGACTCCTTTGTAGTTCCAGGCAGGACTCCTAGTGCACTCCTAGTGCATGACTGTCCAGGCACTAGTATATATATTAAAAAACAGGCTCTCCTTTTTCTACACATCAATGAACGATAGAGAGAGAGAAAGGGGGAGAGAGAGAGAGAGAGAGAAAAACACTGATCTCATTTGTGAAATTGTTAGAAGAAGAAGAGGATTGCAAAGGCAGCAAGGAAGATCAACAGCGCGATGCGTAACAGATGTCCGGTTCAAGACCACTCACTGCTCAAGCGACGAATTTCTATACCAGGTGATTAGAACTTTTGTACGTAGTGATGTAAGGTCTAAAATTGATGAAACTTAGAGATGTCTGATCATTCGCTGGGCTGTTCTCTGCCCTATACTACTACTACAATGACTGCCGACCCCTGTTGGGGTAGCATCTCTTTTTAACAAAATTACAGTATTCTAGCCAACAATATGGCTTTCGTCAATTTGCAATGTGAGGCCTAGAGGGGCCATCTGATCACCGATATGAACCAGAGATCTGATAATAGACTCATGGTCGACCCTAGTAGATTTATCTTAGTGGGAACTGGGAACCAACTTAGTTGGGCCCACAGATCTGATGCTTGAAGTACCTTGTCCCGCAAGAACAAACCTAATGACCCTGCTGTGTAACAGTTTGGTATCAAAAGGCTTAGTACAAGGATGGAAAAATTGGCAAATTAGAATCTATGATTAACATACCTTTGGAACTTTCATTTAGGAAGCAAAGTTGAATAATTAACTTGAAGATTCAACCTGAATTGGAATTTTTCAGATTTCAGGTCATCAAAAACCTGTTTTGGTCGACTTGAGTTATAAGCCACGTGGGGCCACCTAATCAAAGATCAAGTCTACCCATCTTGTAGAAAGCCCATGGGTGACCTTAGGGGTAGGTCTCCTTTTGATTTGGACCATTGGGTCCTACCATCTAAATATCATCAAAGCAGCTAGGCGAGACCCTTCTTTGACGAACATGAAGTCTGAAGTCTAGGTTCTTCGATATATTCTTTATAAAATAATTACACAGATTTATATATAGGTCCCTGAAGTTTATATTTATATGTCAAATGACCCCTTTTTCTATTATTTTATAAGGACATGTAAGGAACAATAACTATGGACTGTTACTAGAATCTAATAAGCATGGAATCTACTATAATAAGTGCTAAATTTTTATCATCACATCTAAATAGGACCTAATACATGAGTGCATATATATAGATATAGAAAAGGAATCTTGGTGAAGAAATTCCGAAATTAATTATGAATGACTAAACCTAGAATTGGAAAATTATTTGGAACAACCAGTAATATGACATGCTCAACATATATATGATTCAAATCTAGTAATTGTGATTATGACTTGATATCTGTGGTTAATTTTTATGATAGATAAATAACCCCCTCAATAAGATATGGGCAATGCCACAACCTGGTACCAATTTCGACTTGGAGTGCGGCAAGGACTAACCAGTGTTATGTGGTATTGGCCAAGGGAAAGAGTAAGTTAATGTTACTTATTATGATGAAGATGAAACTCTAATAAGCGTTATTGAATTTAATGTTTTCAATTATAGTAATGATAACCGCTAGCACTGAGTATAGAATTTTTCTCGTGGATATTAGTCAAGGGGAATAGGTTCAACAATCATGGTGGAAGGACAAGCCATGTTGTTAACAAAAATGTAGATACTTCACTGTGAAAGTGTCGGAACAGGCTCAACAATCATGGTAGATAACAAGCCATGTTGTTGACAGAAATGTAAATACACCTGTGTGAGGTATCAGAGCCATTTGTTACTTCCAGTGGAAAAATACTTAGGAAAGAAATGGTTAAGATACTGTTTTTAACACCATTATTGAATATATAAATGTTCATATGAATGATTGAAAATATATTATACCTTAGTGTTCACTTATTTTACTCACCAGTATTACTGACCAGTGGTTCGCCCCACTTCAAGTAATGCATTCGTAAATGTTGCGGGGAATGACGGAGATCAACTGGTGGATTATGGTATACGTGGCTAATCTAGAGCGCGAGGAACAATGATTAGATTCATAAATGGGATTAGCCCAATATTTAGATATTTTTTCTACTTGAATTAGAGACTTGTCTTTTACTCAATAACTTTTATTATGACTTCTAATGCACTTAATGATTTAAGTATAATTGAATATGAATGTTGTTGGACTTTATGCTCATTGAAATTTGATTTATGTTATGTTGTTATAAATTTCAGTATGTCTTGAGAATTTGAAGAGCTCCAAATTCTTGAGTCGTTACAATGACCCCCACTTGACCCCACTTTATTTGCCTTTTGAGCCTTACCGTGTGTACTCCAGGTTGACTATGGAGTCAATTGAGACACCTAGGATGATTAAGGGGGATTAGTGGCCTGCATAGAGACCATTGTAATGGGACCCAATATCCTATAATTGTCCAACAGGAAATAATTAGACAACAAGGAAAATGTTAAGTTGTCACTCATCCTTGTTAGATGTACCTGCTAGTTCCAATGCCATGCCATTGTGTGTGGGCATAAGGGACCCGATGTCCGTCTTATACATAATGCAATGCCAAGGTGATGCATGCCAGATCCATGATTGACCAGGCCATTGGACCCAAGATCAATACAGCCTAATAGATTAGAGTAAATTATATTATTAGTAGTTGTTTAGTTGCTTTATTAAAATTTGGCAAGTCCAGTGTATTTGATTTAGGACTTTTTATTTGTTTAGAATTAGTTGTTTCCATTCTTAGATAATGTTTTAGTTATAAATAAGGATGTAATCTCTTCATGAGAGATAGACTCTCATATTAAATAAAGATTTTGAGTTGGTTCTCAGTTGAGAGAGTTTGTTTGTCTTTTGGTGAGGCACCTAGACAACCTATCCCTAAGCCTTTTGGCTTGAATATTAGCCCGTTGGCTAATCTTCTTCCTTGCGCTGCTTCAATTGGTATCAGAGAGAAGATCCAATCTCGGACCACAGTCTGATCGCCGATTCGAGGTACCATATCTCTCCCGGTCGTCTGCTCTCTACCAGTCATCATCCCTCATCGTCAGTCCTCTTCATCTTTATCAAATCCCTCCACAGTCCCCAATTCACGGTCACCCTCTAAATCCCACCACAGAAACCCATCCAGACTTCTGTCAACCCCTTTTTCCCCATTACCGACCCTAAACATCCCTGCCGATCTCTCCCCAACTCTTCTCGGCCTATCACCACACCACCGACCCCACTCCCGAGACCCCTTGCATCTCCTACAACCCCCATCGGAACCCTAATCACCCTTCCGAACCTAGATCTCCAAAGCCAACCCACTCCCTAACCCACTACACACCCTAAACCCTAAATTAAGCCCAACCCCTTCACGGAACCCCTTTCCGAGACTTATTCCTCACCGCCTGCAAAAAAATCCCCAAATCCTCACCGAACCAAGCCTAATTCATTCCCCTTCTCGGCGCCGACCCGTTCCATCACCAACCCAATCCAACCCCGCAGCCCACCGGAAAACCACCACCGACCCCAGCCGAACTGTCATCCATCCCCAAACCCAAAAAAAAAGGGGGGGGGAAAGACCATAGAAGAAGAGAGAAGAAACAGAAGGGAGGAGAAAGATCGACGACATACCTGTGCCGGTCGCCGAACGGCTTCGCCGTCATCAGTCGCTTATCGTTGACCACTGTCGTCGACATTAACAGCGTCGCTTTGCCATCCGCCGCCGCAGAATCCCCTGCAGCATGATCTTCCCCCCGTCGTTCGCAGACAGCCTCTCGTCGGCCAGCAGTTAAGCCTCTTCCTTCCTCTCTTTCCTTTCCGTTTCTGAAACAGAGAGCAGCACTTTCCCTTTTTCATCTATCTTCTCATTACTGTAGCAAGAGAAAAAAAAAGTTGAGCAGTTGGGACGATAACAGTTTGGGCCAAAACTGCTGACCCGAATATCACCTCACTCCAAACCACTCTATTGGTTTCAGTCCGGGCCTGCCCTGACCCAGCCCAGACAGGCCTGACCTGACTCAGCCCAGGCCCACAGCAGCAAATAATAATAATAATAATCAAGTCTTTTTGGATTGATTGATCTCTGCCATTGCTTCTCAAAAGATGATATTTTCGTCCGATTCACGATCTATCTTCACTTGCGTATTTTTGTCAATAAGATCAAGCCATCGGGTCAATCAATTTTGAGCATTCAAAAGATTTTGAATTTCTCGCAGCAAAGTCAATATGCAAATCTTTGGACCATCTAATGAATTTCAAAGTATGTTGTATGAGTATAAATATGGAGATTGGTATTTTGCCAATAAGGTCTACTTTGAGCAGTTCCTCACTCTCAAACAGGCAGATTCGACAGTTTATGAATATTTAAATCAATTTTCAAAACTGCACCAAGTTTGTGGCTTGGAACAAAATGAGCTGCATGATTTAACTCGCTTTATCAGAGGTTTGAAGCCAAACATTCTTGAGAAGATGGAACCATATCAAAGTGTTAATGAAGCATACAAGGAAGCAATTCATATTGAGCACATGCTTCAATGGTCCCACCTGCAACAAGTCAAGCCTAAGCAAGAACATTCTCCACAACGAACGAGCGATCATCTGATGGAAACAAAATTTGAAGGAGAAGATACTCACACCTTTATCATTCGCAGACTTCTCACCACCAATGAACGAGAAGACAAAGAGTGGAAGCAGACTATGATATTCCGGACGCGAGTAAGGTGTAAAGATCGATAAACTAATCTAGTTATTGATCATGACAGTACTATCAATTTTTTGGCACAATATGTAATTGACAAACTCAATTGGCCCACAGAGACTCTTCCAATGCCTTATGAAGTTACATGGTCTAATGCTTCTGTCATTACTGTAACTCACAGATGTCTAGTATCTTTCAAGATTGGTGTATATGAAGATAAAATTTGGTGTGATGTAATTCCCATGAATATCACTCATATTCTTTTGGGACAACCATGGCTTCTTAATCGAAAAGTGTAATATGACAAAGAGAAGAATATTTATTCTTTCTATTGGAAAGTACAATATGTTGACCTTGTTCCATTACAATCAACAACATCTTCATCTACCTCATCACCATCAATTGAAGAGTCACAAGATGAACACAGGGAAGAAACAAATTCCAACGATGATGTTGAAAAGCCCATTCATGGAAAGGAAGATCTTATTGCAACTTCAAGTGAGAAGCAAAAGGTACATCAAACTGACATTGAACATCTAAGAGAATTGATTATTCTGCCTTTTCCAGAAAATCCAATTAGGACACCAACAGTAATTCCTTGTTCCAGTTATCTCACAAGTAGTTCAAGTTATAAAAGTTCCCCACATTATAACAATTCCCCACATTGACTTCATCTTCAGAGATCACATATGGATATCTGACTGCCAACACTTACAGCATCAACTGGTTTGTTCACACATCCAAGCTCCATGTAAAGACCCACAGTCGAAAACATTCCGATCTACTATTATATGGAGGAAAAGACTGCAACAAGCTTTCAAGCCATGTCATGAAAATATGGATCTGATGATAAAACAAGCGTTTGTTCGAGTGACTTTCGACCCCGGTGGATATTTACAGAACTCGAGGACGAGTTCTTCTCCAAGCAGGGGAGAACTGATGCAGGTCAGATCCATGATTGACTAGGCCATTGGACCCAAGATCAATACAGCCTAATAGATTAGAGTAAATTATATTATTAGTAGTTGTTTAGTCGCCTTATTAAAATTTAGCAAGTCCAGTTGTATTTGATTTAGGACTTCTTATTTGTTTAGAATTAGTTGTTTCCTTTCTTAGATAATGTTTTAGTTATAAATAAGGATGTAATCTCTTCATGAGAAATAGACTTTCATATTGAATAAAGATTTTGAGTTGGTTCTCAGTTGAAAGAGTTTATTTGTCTTTTGGTGAGGCACCTAGACAACCTATCCCTAAGCCTTTTGGCTTGGATATTAGCCCGTTGGCTAATCTTCTTCCCTGCGCTACTTCACAAGGGCATGGTAGTACAAAACATTGGCATCTTATCATGATATTATCAGCTGCATTATCTACTATTTATTATATTGTTATTGTTGTTGTATCCATCTCTTGTCACGGACATGTTTCCAAGTTCTAAGGTAACGTCATGAAAGTAAGTATGCTAAGTAAGCAAGTACAAGTACAAGAATGCGAATTATATTATTACTTGATGCATGAAATTGGCTCCATATGAATTATATTATTACTTGATGCATGAAATTACAAATAAATTATGTGGCGGAAATGAGAATGCTTAGGTAGATGTGTAGTAAAACTAAGAAAAATAAAATTAGAAATGAGCTCTTTCGAGAGCATTTAGGGGTAGCACCAATAGGGGATAAGATTAGAGAAACCCGTTTAAGATGGTTTAGTTATGTTAAGCGTAAAACAGTTATGGCACCAGTGAAGAAAAGTTTTGACTATTTAGGTAGATGGCCCATCAAGAGGTAAAGGTAGGCCGAAGAAACCATTGATGGAGGTCATTAAATCATATTTGAATAAGTTCAACTTATCTAAAGATTTGACTCAAAATAGAACAGAATGGTGAAATAAAATTCATGTAGCCAACCCCAACATAGTTTGGCTAAGGCTTTGATGATAATGATACTGCATGAAATTGGCTCCACAAACCTCCAACTCCTATGAAGCTCTACAAGCCAAACATGAGTTTGGGGTACTTGTTACACCAATTCCCTTACTACATTAGTTCTTATTTGATAGGAGTGAGTTGATGCTCCTCGGGGAGATTAGGCGCTTTACCCGATTCCCTAAATGATTCCGCTCTTGATAAAGGCTCCTTATGGAGAGAAATGCTTGATGTGGTATGACAAACTAGCTATTATTATATATCATCATGATTATTATATTGATGCTTTTGTCATGCTAACATGCCTAGATTATGTTCTTCTTCTCTTTAATTATCCTGTCTTTAATTTTGGTTGATACTATATACTATGCACTAACACTCGCTTCTATTTGCTAAACATGATGTTTAAGGTGCTACGCTTGGTATTGCAAGACCCAGCAAGTACTCGGTCCTCAAGTCACCGACAGAGGGTGCCCCGCAGGTATCTCTAGTCGTGGATGAGTGGGCACCAGAAAACGTCTTCTATTAAGCGTCATGGGATTGGTCACTTAGGCCTTGGACTCAGAGTGGTCCTTCCATTTCATTTCATTTCACATTCAGGATTTTGTTCTCATGTTTTATGACTCTTTATTGCATGTATGCTGGTCATAAGACCATTACTTATATTTCTTGCACTTGCACTGGAGCCCCTCATGGGCAAACTATCTTTAGCTTGCAACTTGCATGGTTGGACATCTAGTTATGCATGATCATGGGACTTGAGATTTGGATCTAATTAGGTTCACATATGAAATGTTTAAGTATGTACTTGTTGATGCTCTTTACTATCATACGCTTATGCAACTGTATGTTATACACTTTCCTTCCACACCTTTATTTGAATACTATGTGTGTATAAGGATCTTCCTCACACGCAAATTTAGAGAATTTCCCTTATAGTAGTTCATGTTTGCCTTTTAGTGCAACACAAATTGCTGCAGGATACAGATGCCACTCAAAGGTCTAGCGTTTTTACCCTAATCTTGGGCTAGAGAGTGACAAAACCGGGCCTCCCAGAGTAGGAGTCCTCAAATTCCATCTCCGTCTCATATCATTCTCAATGCCATCCCCTTCTCACAAAAAACCCCATCAAATATATAGAGCTCATAAGCATTCTCCTTATACACAAAATATAATTTGGAAAACAAAACGAGATAGGAATCCCTACACAAAGAAGCCACAGGGGTTTCAGTATGCGCAAGAAATTCATTCTCAATGTCATCTGTTTCACACAAAGAGACCCATCAAACATATAGAGCTAACAAGCGTTCTCCTAGCACAGGGAAAAAAAAAAGAATTTTAAAGAGAGGGAGAGAGATGGGTAGGTAGGTCCCTGCACAAAGAACCCATTAGGGGTTTCACAATGCGAGAATCATGAATAGGAAAAAGCCCGTTCTGAAACCAAACTCTTGAGAAAGAAAAAAAGAAAACTTTCTAAAACCCAAAGAGAGGATAGAGAATCAATCCAACAAGATGTATAAATAGCTGCAGCTTGGAGTAGATTGAGTAAAACGAAGGAAATGCTATGAGAATACCTTGGACGGATCGACTTTGTGGAAGTTCTTGACAACAGAGATTACGCGATCGGCTACCTCTGATTTGTTGAGGAAGGTGCCCCTGGCCTCCTCTGAGGCGAACTGGCGCCTCAGGAGAAGATTCAAAGACACAAAAGGGTTGGGATTTGCAGATGGCAGGGCATGAACTTTCACTCTCAGGTGCTTGAGCAGGGCATTTCTCGCAGCTAAAGCCATTGCAGAGAGACCTCTTTCTGCTCTCCTTCTCGATCCTCGTTTGAGAGATGGGGCGCCTCGAGAGTGGACACTGCTGCTGACCCAAGTGCGTGAGATGGCTTTAGATGAATCCGGGCCTATAAAAGTCATAAGGTAGACTTTGGTTCACCGGAAGGATCGGGAGGAATGGAATGAATGCTGAAATGAACTTGGAATGGAATGGAGGCTGAAATAGTAATTTTTATTCCAACATTTGGTTAGACAAAGGAATCAATTTAGTAATGAGATTTTCATTCCAATTCCTGCGTTTGATTAGTATAATTTAACAAACAAATAGGTCTATCCTTGGATTAAGGTAGGGCAAAAAAAACAAGGGTCTACCTTGGAAACTCTTTGCCGACCCTCAAACATTCGCTGGTGGTCGCCAGTGCAGAGTATTGAAGGAGAGGATTAGAGGTTGAAGGAAAGAGAGAAGAAAATGGGAAAGTAAAAAGAGGGGTATTTTAATTATTTCATGAAAATAAAAAGGGAGATAAGTGGCAAAAATACCACTTAGATTTGGTCAGATGTCTTTAATTAAAAATTTTTCGAAAAATTTAATGCCTAGTTGAAAATGAGATGAGCTGAAGGTTATAAACCCTTTTTTTTTTTTTATAAATAGGCATCCTTCTTGAATTAATGTGTGGGCTGTGAGAAGAGCTTGGAATGGGAGGAATTAAGACATGCCCAATGGATAATTGTTGTAAGAGGATCGTGATTGATGATTGGTTTAATTATTTGGTTTTGTAGGCAGGTTGAATATAAATGTGTGGGCTTTGAAAGGTGAAAACTTTCGAGTTTGGTGCAGGATGTGTAATATGATGGAACGAGAGATGGGTTTATTGGATCCAAATTGATAGTCCTCCTTACGATGGATGGACTGTCCAAGTCTTCCCAACAAATCCTACATCTGAAAAAGTAGGATTGTTGCTTGATTTTTGGCATAAGCCTGGTCCATACTTTGATTCACCAGATGAATGGCTCGGATCTTATGTGCGTAAAGTGAACCGATTTAGTGACAACATGAGGAGAAATTTGAGCAATGTGTAATGTTTTTCCTTTCTTGGTCTATAACTCTTACTTATATTAGCCCCATCAAACCCACACAAAGAGCCACCATGTCACAATTCCAGAAACTTACTTGATAAATTTAGAATTGCAACAAATACTCTGTTTGAACAAATCTTGCTTATTTTCAAAACCTTTCTTTTTTTCCATGGTATTCTTATTAAGAGTGAATTTTATTAACTTTTTAACAAGTTTTGGGTGACTTTTAAAAATGTATAATAAAACATTTGATGTCAACGTTCAATTTGTGAAAGCTGGGCCATCGTCTGGAACCAAGCGTGAGCGTGGTACAAAAGAACATAAGAATACCATGTGGACAGATTATGCAAATGAGTGCCTAACTGATGTGTTATTAGAACAAGTAAATATAGGGAGAAAGGTTGAGTGTCGATTGACTGCAAAAGGGTGGAGGGAAATTGAAAGGAAAATGAAGGGAAAATATGGAGATGCATAAGGTAAAACTAAGATTAGAAATCACCTCAAAACATTAAAGAGTCATTATAATCGTGTAAGGGCTCTGCTTGGACTAAGTGGCTTTGGATGGGATGAAAACAAGAAAAGGGTTACCGCAAGTGAAAAAGTGTGGGAGAACTATATCAAGGTGAGTACCTTATAATGTATTTTTGTATTATATTTATCCATAGTTTACACATTTAACTAATTATGTTGTTTTGTTCCTCTTCGTCAAATTAGGCACACCCTACATTTAAAATTTATCAAAAATAAAATGTTATCAACTATGATAAGTTTGCCATTATATATGGATAATCAACGTCTACCACATCCAAGGGAAGCCTGTAGACACATCATTTTGGCATCCTATAAAGAATTTCAATATCTTTATTATAGATGCCCACATTTTGCCCGATTTGGATAATTTTGAATAAATTAATTAAAATCTACAAGTCAATCCATAAATATGCATTGTTTTGAAAAACTTGCATCATTATAGGCCCTGTTTTTAGAATGGATCTCGCTGGGGTAGTTTTTTCTTAATTGGATCTTTATCCCATCATGATCTACGTGTAGAGTGATTTTCATTAGTATGTTAATTCTAAAGATCCGGAGCTTTTGATTGAGAAATATGCTTTTCCCGAAAATCAAACATACGTGGGAACCTAAAACTTCTAAATATTTTCCTGGCCTTCAAATTACTCAATCGCATATACCATCTTAATCTACTCATAAAGAGCTTTCTGGCAATATATAGAACTCCAAAATCCGACTAGCGAGTCGAAATCTATGAGGCCCCGGGCACACCATTCTTAACCCGAACTTTGAGGGGGCCACTCATAGAAATTCATTTTTTATGAGTTGATCCTTCTCCCAAATGCCAAAATCTAACTCTTTTATCACAAATGAGACATTGGAGGTTTTTTTATTTTTAAACATACATTACATATCTTGTGGTTTCCGGACCTACGGATGACTCACCTTATGAACAGAGGGTCTAGCCTAGAATACACAATGGACCCTACTTCGATGATCCAATGCTTAGGATTCCTCATTCAATCATCATTATTATTACAATCATCATCATCATCATCATCATCATCATTAATCATTTAGATCATCACATTTGAGTCCCCATTGATCATCAATAGATATGAGGCATCGCTGGCCCACTTGGATCCACTAACATGATTGATCCATTCAAGTCCAACCCATCCTTGAACCTCGACCCAACTCAAACCTAACATGGACTCATGACCCATATCCAACCCATGTAACCCTTTGGCCCATTAGCTCACCTAACCATTTAAACGTCAAATTAACAAGGTATGAGCTAATCTAATCCCCACCTCAACTAATCGCATCGTATCATCATCCTATCCTCCAAATCACTTGTCACCATCTCATCGTCAACCCAATCCTAACTATCCAAATCCGATCCAAAATGACTCAACCCAATTCAAATCTAAAAGGAACCTGTGGGTAGTAACATTAAAATAAAGCCCAAGGGTATTGATTTGAATGGTGTTTGGAGCTCAGGGTTCGCCAGGGAGGAGACCATAGGACCTGAGGGTTGAATAGTGCCTTTGGGGAAGCACCGAGGTAGGAGGGGTCTAGCACTGATTCAGGGGTCCAGCTTGGTAAGATCAGGCAACTGCACATGATAGCTGAGCTCTGCCTTGAGCTTAAGTGGATCGAAGCCCGAAAGCTTCGGCTCACGTGGTGCCACTTGTCAAAGCACGACACCTAAAGAATGGGAAATTGTGGGAACAAGAGGGCCTTCACGAACCGTGAGCGCCCCTCATCCTAATAAATCACAATTATCCTAGCGGTTAGGGAAGAAGTGGAAGAGTGAGGGCAAGTGTCAAGCATCCATCCAAAGGTGGATGGATAATGGCCCAACGAATGTGGGAGGATATGCATCAACCTTCCCATTTCTTCCTAGAAAATAGGTCCTTGGCCTATATAAAAAACCTAAATTATTAATGAAGGGGGAGAGACATGATTGGCAATTCAACCAATTCTTTCAATATTGCCTGATATCATTAAACGTCATCTGACTTTGGAGGGCCATTAGTCGGAATCTCTTCGACTGGTCACCTTCACGGTTTAACCTTGTGTAGGAAGCAAATCGACCATCCCATCCAGCTCGGATCAACTTCTTGGTTCGTTAGCAATATGCATTTCACCAAAGAGGAGTCAACATTTACCTCACAAAATTTGACCCTACAATTTTTGGCGGCGTCTATGGGAACGTAAGTTCTAACCCATAAGAACAACCACGCAAGAGAGATGTCTGCAAGAAACAGGAGCTCGGAGCATTCATTCTAAGGTCCACGATCGAGGGAAGAGCAGTGCGATAAAAAATCTGATTACAAAGAAGAGCTCTGGTTGAATTTTCTGAAGATGATGGCCGGGAATATGGACCAGAGCTCAATGCAAATCATGAAGATTCCCGTGAAGACGAACATTGGCATGTGAGGTCAGAGGTGCACCAACATAATGAAGGAAACAGCGAGGGTTCATACTTCTCACTCCCCATTAGCCCACAACAACACACAATCCTGAGCCAAGAGCCACCTTCACTTGGGACTCTCCGCTCACATTTTCATGCAACTGTGTAAGAATGGACGACGAAAGTAAGATGCTAGCAAAGGGAGATTGACCATCTCCAAAAAAAGCTAAGTTTAAAAAGAAATCAAATCGAAAAGAAGGAAAGCTTCTCGTCGTATAGGTCCGAGGAAGAAGGCCCGCAACGGCATCCCGATCGGCACCGGTGTTCCCCAAGCCAAAAGGGCATGGGCTCTGCGTAACAAATATAATGCTAGATCGGGTGTCGACAAGAAGCCTCTGTAGAGGTGATGAGCTGAGCCTCCTGCAATCGACCTCAAGGGAGGTATGGATCAGAAAAAGCTCGCTCCCGGCAAAACAAATGGTCAAGCCATAGCGCTGGAGACAACAGGCATGCATAGCGATTCCCGAGGAAGCACGGGGATGAGAGACATATAGAAAAGACGCTGAAAGAAGGTGTTGTCCAAGCACTGATCGAAAAGGCCCTAGGTGACCGGCTTCTACTTGGCGGAGCGTCTCACAGGGAAACAAGTAAGAAGGTTCCACAACAAAAGTTCACCTCTCCTTTCTCTGAGGAGATCAATAAGGCCGAGCCACCCCTGTGATTTTCGTCCCCAAAAGTAGAAAATTTATGATGGAACCACAGACCCTATGACCATGTGCAACATTACCAACGTTCAATGTCAGTCTGGACAGGAAGTGACCCTTTGCTGGGCAAAGTCTTTCCGTCCAGTTTGGGAGACCTCGCCATCAAGTGGTTCGTCGGCTAGAGCCAGGGTTTGTTTGAAAATTTAGGGAGTTGGCATAATCATTCATCGCCTGATTTGTCACAAACAGCAGACAGCCAAAAAATATGGGAGCTCTACTGGCTCTGAAAAAAGGAGAAAAGGAGAGCCTCAAGGAGTATAGTGTGAGATATTGGCACATCTATAATAGGTTGATGACTCTAGTGAGCAAGGAGCAGTGATGACTTTTAAGCTCGGATTGCCAAAGAAAAGTCAACTACGGCAGTCGTTGACGAAGCGCCTATCACACCCCGATCCCTAGGATTGGGGATTAGAATAGCCCAATTCAACATAAAGCGAAAACCTGTGAAATATATTTGTAATGATCATAAGCAATGCATAAAAAAATATTATGCAATCATAAATAAACTTTAAGTTTTTTATTTAACCATTTCCAAACAAATATCACCACAATTCACTTAACCATGTTCAGTTATATAATATCCATCAAACCAGGCCCAATAAGGCTAAACTTATCAACCCAATGAAAAACCCATTTTTGACGCTATTCGTAAGACGACTAGTAGAAGACATCATCTTCTTTCTCCTCTTCGCTACCCCTAGATACTGTTAAGATACCCTCCGAAGACACATTGACAGTCGTGCTGGGATTGGGTTTCATACCTGTAACACTAAGGTAACGCTATTAACACAACGGTTAAGCAAGTATAGAGATATGTAAGACCATCATAATATATCAAATGAATTAAGGAATGTATTGGTTAAAAGAAAACAATAATCATAAGCTACGCATATTGTGCATTAGTAAACATGAGTAGTGAATCAATAAAGAATATCAAGCATACTAGTTGGCATCCACAAGATTATATTCTCTCAAAAGAAAGCATATCATATAGAAAGAGCATATAACATACAAATGAAAATTATGCTAGGGGATCAAACTAGCTTCCTGATGAGCGCCGACAGCTCCTCCATAAACTACTGCAGTAGGAACATAAAGAATACCTGAATTGATCCCGTCAAACGTAATAATGGTACAAGCTAAGTGGTGCCAACTCGACATATCAAGATCATCTCAAACTCACGTCTTTTATATTTATGATCAATCGTAGTGATGGACTCATATTCATATGCATTCATTCATACTTATCATCATATGATACATAATGAAATATCGGTCTTGAGATCATGTTCAGTCATAAAATTCGAAATTAAACAAGTAAGTAATAATCAGACAATACATACTTAAATGAGCTAATAAAGCTCAAACATTGTCAACCTTAGCTACACCCATTTCGGCTCACGGACACACACTTAGTAAAAGCTCCGAACCGATTGCTTCAAGGTTCGCCAGGAAAAATGGGAACATGAATACAGCATATTGAGGGCAAGGTTTCTTACAATATAAATGCATTTAAATTGAGAAGATATCAAGGAGATTTACTAGCCAACCTATGTTAGATAATCCGTGATCCCGAGGCATTTGATACGATGTATTCATAAGACGTCCGGTGTCATTGTGTGACCAAATCTTGGCATTACATTGTGTATGCAAGGCCACCTCTTTTTATGCTAACACCTATGACATGACGTTGGGACTTCATTTGGTAATTGAAGGGGATAAGTGACGGCTCTACACTTGTCCTTCTTATCATTTAATCACCATTGGGCTAATTTAGTTCAAGAAAAGGTGCATGTATAAAGCCCTACAAAGTCATTTGAAATCCATAATACCCTAAGTTCACAGTGTTTTTACGACTTAGCCGTATACATGTTATGGCTTAGCCAAATGGCTTAGTTTTTTCTCATTTTCATACGCAGTTACGGCTTAGCCTTATATTAGCCTGCGGCTTAGGCTAAGCCTATGGCTGGGCTACGGCTTAACCGTAGTACAATCCATGGCTTAGCCATAGGTGAACTGCAGAGTAAAGCTGGGTTTTTCAGCTCTCGGGAGGGCTCATCGTAAAATGACTTATGGCTTGGTCACGGGATGGTTACGACTTAGCCGTAGTTCATTCCACGGCTTAACTGAGGGTTAGCTGTGGTTCAAAAGTGGGTTGTTATGCTCTCTAGATTTTGACCCATAAAGACTTACAGCTTAGCCATGTGCTTCACTGTAAGTTTCATAATTTTTAAAAAACAGTTCTGGAGCACGAGCTCAATACAAAACTCTTAGCTCTTGATTCCAATGGGATTCCTTATGCTTTCAAATTTCCATAATAGGTCTTACATTGCCCAATATCATTAATATTGCATAATTATTCTCATTATCACCTAATTCAACATATATGTGTGCTTAATCATGGGTAAATGAGTGGTAACTTACATTTAGAGTGATCACTTCAAGAATCAACAAATTTAAATATACACATGGTAATATATACTTTAATACGTGCCTTTAACACAGTGCTTGACCATACCAACTTTTCTTTGGTGTGTATGAGGGTAGAGAAAGCCTCAATAGATGGGTTCTCTATAACATGCAAAGACGTGCAATGTAAATCTAGCATGAGATGCATGCATGTTGTTCTTTTGAGTCTCTTGACTCTATTCAACCCAAAAAATTGAAATGAAGGTAGAGATTCCACCTTAGGGAGCTGTAGCTTGAAAAAGATGGTGATTCCAATTAAAAAGATGCCCAAAGGAAGAAGAAGAAGTAATAGAGGCTATCCTTCTTGCATGCAAGGCTTCAAGACCTTGTTTCCAGCTCTAAGGTGAAATGGAGATGAAAAAGAGTGAAGAGGAGAAGTGGTTCCAGTGAAGATCATAAGAATAGGGGAAGAAAGACGTTGGTTCGTCCTTTTAACTAAATTTTTCCTGAAGTTTTACATGCAAGTCCAAAATTTCTAGAAAAATTGTAGTTTAGGTTATATGGTCTTCAATTGGAACTTGCTTTTAATTCTCTTTGGAACTTGCTTGAACTTGTTTGGAACCCTTTCCTAAGTGTCAAAACTTGCATTTTATAGACTTCAGATGTAGTTTAGAGAGTTATGGGAGGTTTTAATTTGAAATAAAGTGAAAAAAAATCACTGAAAACTGCCAGAAACTGCTTCACAGGTGTTCATGACAGTGGCCGCAGTCACGAACAAGCCCAATTTCAGGTTTTTTGCATATGTGACCCATTTTCATCTGTTTAGCAACCGAACGATGTCTGATCTTCATGAAACTTGGAGGGATACTTTTCAACACTATTTTGAGTGTTTTATAGAAATTTCAACTTGTTTTGACTTCTAAAGTTGGATAACAACCCCCCGGTTGACTTTTCAAGAAAATGGGCTCTTGTTTCAGCTGTTTGAGGCCGAGATGACCTCGAATTGATTTGAAACTTGAAAGGACTAATATTAGGAGTATCTTCAAGCGTCCATCCAAATTTCATTCGGTTTGGACTTGTGGAAGTAGGATTTTGATCAGTGACCGTTGCATGTTCTAAGTCAATATCTTCTTGTATTGTAAGCAGTTAGTTTGTTTTTTACCTGAATGATGTTCAATTGATTTAAAATTTTGGAGAATTGAATTTGATTACATTTTAAGTATATAATCCAAATTTCATTAGCTGTAGCCTCATAGAAGTAGGATTTTTAGTTAGTAACCCCTATAACTTGGGGGTCATAAACTCCAAGCTAATATGTAGTTGAAGTAGAGTCAGATGAAGTCCTCTTGGCTTAAAAATTTGTGGAACTACTTATGAGCATATCTTAAGCTTTATGTCCAAATTACATCAACTTCGTTCATCCAAAAGTAGGACTTTGGTCACTGACGCTAAGCCTTAGGGGCACTAACCTAAAGTTGACATTTTTGTTGACTTTGGGTCGAATGACATCCACTTGACCTGAAATTTTACAGAGTCGCTCCTGAATATAATTTGAGCTCCTCCAAGAGTTTCAGCTGATTTTGACATGTAGAAGTATCAATTATCACAGTGACTCTAAGAAGCTAGCAGATAGCCATGAAGCTTAATTTTGAGTTAAAATAAGTCTCAAATGCTTTGAGACTTTGAAGCATCATTCCTAAGCATATTTTGGAGTTGCTATGTGATTTTCAGCACTTTAGTAACTCAGAAGTTTGAGTGTGTTCAATGACCCCCTACACGTTGAGCCAATGAACCTTGAATTTGAAGTTTGGTAGGTTGAGTGACCAAATGAAGTTTGTCCCCTATGAATTTTGAACTGTTGCACCTTAAGCCCATTTGAAGTCTTCTAGATAAGCTGCATTAGTTTTGAACATTTGGATGCAGCACTTGACCTAGTATTCTATAATCCTAGGGTTTATATGCCCTTGGCTTGGAATTTGCTTGTAATATCTTCATTGCAACATTTGTAATTTTTTATAGGTTAATAGAGAGCCCCTTGTAAGGGCATATTTGTTGTGGCAAATTCTCACCCAGTCTTGAAATTCTCCTCCTGTAAGTACTTCCCACATGTTGCAACCAAACACCATATCTCCTAAAGCTCCCCAATTCCAAGGCATTAGAGGTAAAGTATTGGACACCATTTAATCTTGAGGTTGTTGTTGCTATTGCCCTTCCAACATCATGTGATCATCATCAAGAGGAGGAAAAGGAGGACCATAATTAGAAAACAAAAAATTAAGCTTGGAGCAGGGTCTATAAAACTCAATGGCCTTTTTATCAGAAGCTCAACTAGCTTCCTTAGCTATATCAAATGTCCTAACCCACACCTTTTCTTTCTTCTTTGGAACATGGATCTTGGCCACCCAACTACCATAAGGCTGTTGTCAAACACCCCTATACTTCTTTCTTTTTTACCTTCCTCTTCCTTGTTTTTATATAATGGGGTAAAAAGGTTACAACCTAAGTAGTCTTTAATTCCCCGCCCACATATAGAACAAGGGTATGTCTTTCTCTCTCTCCTCTCTGCAACTTCTCCTATTTGTGTCCTCATCACTGGAGCTGCAGGTTCTTCTCTCTCTCTCTCTTCTTTTCTCTTTCATTTGCTTTTCTAATCACTCCTATGCTTAAAAACACCTTCTCTCTTTCAATGATTTGATCTCTCTTTCAGTAAATGGATTGAACACATGATTTGCGTTAGATCTCAAAGTACGTGTTTAGATCTTGGAGACCATCTCTTGGCCCACCATAATTTCTTGCAGTAGTTCCATACTCTTCCAAAAAATACTAGGCAGTCAGATAAGTACATCAAGTATCGTTTCGAGGATGTGGAGAGTAAGATTAATGGGTTGTTTCAAGGGACATGTGCTTTTATGGGTGGAAGGAAATGATGATAAAGGGAAAGAGCCGGGCTTGTAGTGGTGGAATTGTTGTTGGGCGTTGTTGAATGATGATGTTTTGGGTCGCGCTGGAAATTACGTATAGAAGTGAAGAGTGTTGTTGAATGCTACAATTAAAGGATGTTATGTGTAGATGAGTGTTATATGATCTTTCGGATAAGGTGCAAGGGTGGATAAATCTTAACCATGCCAAAGCTTTTTCCCCCTATTTTCGGAAATGGCACTATTTACCGATATGTGAACTATGGATTGTCACCAAATTTTTCTCACTCGAAGCTGGGTATATCATCAAATTAATTAGCATTTGAATAGAAGTTGGATTGTCCCACCTCTACCTCTCAAGCCCCATATAAGGAAAACCAAAAATGCAAAGGACCCAGATCAGCAAGAGATTGGTAAAAGGTACTGAGAAAAGTTAGAAACTAGAAACACCCCCTTGCTTCATTACAATTAATTTAATTCTTCTTCAAATTCTAATACTTCTAAAAAGGGATTTTCACAAATGCAATTTTATTCTCAAAAGGAACCTGAATATCTCTTCTTACTAAAATTGCAAAAAAAAAAAAAAAAAGCTTCACTCTTTACAATTCTACTCATTTTTCCTCTTCTCACAATAAGTAGGGTGGAGAAGAAGAGAGGAAATTGAGGAAACAATGAGGAAGAATGAGAAAGGAAAATTGAGGAGAAGAAAAGGAAAGGTGGGTAATGGTAGTGTGGTGGAGAAGGAGGTGGCTAGTTGGTGGCTAGGAGGTGATTGGGCGGTGATAGGGAAGAGAAAATGGGAAGACAGAGAGGGAGAAGGAACAAATAAAAAGAGAAAGGGGTGCCGATGTAATTTTGTTAAGGGCAAAGAGGTAAAAGGCCATATTCCATTACTTATGTCCTCGACAACAACTAACAAGGGGTATCAGTGTAATTTCAGAAAAAGGAGGGAGTGTCTTATATTTATAGCGAAATACAGGGGGTATGGATGTAATCTAACAAATCTAAGATCTGCTTTAAAAGAACCTTCAGATTGAAATGACTTGTAGTGTCTCTAAAGTCCTCACATTAAGGGGTCATTTTCCCTTTTACACATATGATAGAAAAATAGGTTTTACATATTTAAATGTCATGTATGCAAAATGTCAAACATGTGAAGCATATTACCTTGTTTGACAAAATCATCATTTTCACATGAGTAAATAAGTGCATCTAACAATTTTAGATGTATCTAGATTTTTTGAATTTTCTTACAAAATATTCAAAATCCATGAATAATTAAGATATAAAACAACATCATATTTATTGTTAATGGAAGAATAATGAATTGCTTGGAGCTAAATAGGGGGGCCACAAAGTACAAAAAAGATTAGATTTATTTTTAGAGTTTTCAAAAATCACTCAAAATCTACGAAGATATAAGAGAACAATGTTCGAGATATTGAAATTTACTAGTTTAATAAACAAATTAAATTGCTTGGATTAATAATTTGGGACCTATAAGATTGAAAACAAACAAGGTACATTGAGGGGATCACGAGAATTCAATCACGACATAAGTGTTGTACTAGCGCCTTTTGCAAGAGGACTTTTTTAACCTTTTTAGTGTGAGATTTTGAAGTACAAATGGCATGATATCACTGGTACACATGTTGTAAATAGTTTAAGAACATTTGCTTACATTTTGCCTTCGTTGTAGGTCTTCTTGGTACCAAGTCATCCTATTCCACATATTGTCAATAAGTGGCAATAGTTTCATCATTCTTGCGCAAAAGGCTAAGAAACCGCATAATAGGATTGAATTCAACATTTCAAAGAAATTGTGACTCCGGATGTAGCCACATGTAAGACAGTAGAGTTGGATTGAGGAGATGATATTTTTGTGGGATATATTGTAAACATACTCTTATTGGATGTTTATGTTGTATTACATTGATATATCTAAATGTAACACTGTAAGTTTATAGTTAATAGTTTAGTTTATTGAAGAATGGCTCATAAAAGAAAGAAACATTAGCATCGCTCATTACGGAAGAGTACAAACATGACAATCCAAACTATTACATTGATCCCATCAAATTCATAGTATATTTCAATTTTACGAGACAATATCCACGGAGATACATAAATCCACACAAGTTAGTTTCCATCCGTCTAAGGCCTACGTTGGTAGCCTAGTGAAGTCATACTGGGGTGTCGGATAGTTTGTTCAACCTCATCAACTGAAAGTCCCCATTAGATGTGGCCTATCTACTAAACATGAGTGTGTAGACCCCACGAGTCTTTAACCACACCTCCTCACCTCGTTTAGTGATGGATTCAATAGTATGTAGTGCATTTGTAACACATCGCAGTTAATAATATTAAAAATGTAGTGCATTAGTGATTAAAAATAAAATAAAAAATGTTTAAGTAACTCGATAAATGTTTAATTGTACGAGCTCATGATCAACGGATGAGCTAGGTTGCGAGTCATGTCCACATGGGCCAAAAATGGAGTAAAAGGTTGAGTTTTGTGGCATCCTCCATGAAATTCGTGTGTAATACTCCATGAATCCAAGTACGCAATTTGAAGGCCTCCTCACCGGTGCACTTCGGTTCAACCTAGATAATAAGTGATTATGCCATCGCTACCCAACTTGATCAATATATTAATACACAATATGGTATTGTTGAGCGGTTGGATCTCATGTAGCACGTTCAGGAGCAAATGGCGGTGGAGGAATAGTCTGCACTGTACCAAATTGCCTGAGTATCCTATCTGGATGATAGGGCCCAATAACGTCAAAAGACTTAATGCACTTACATTAGTAGGCAACCTTGTGGAATGGATGCTTATGCCTATAGTCACGATATGGATCCCATGTGACTTATAAACAAGAAAAAAAATATAACATATTGCGATTGCATTTTATTAGCAATATGTGATTTAGTTGAAGCTAAATAATTTGCATATATAAATACCTCTTAAGTGCCCATGGTCAAGCTTCTCTCGCAATGCTTGCAAAATAGCGCCCGAGTTCCTACGAGGGAACCAATGATGCACTTGGGGCTAGTTGAATTCATAATATATATTGGAAGTAGGAGCCAAGTACTCAAAATGCTCATATACCTACGCGTTTGGGAATATATGTTGGAAGTAGAAGCCAAGTACTCAAAATGCTCATATACCTACGCTTCTAGGAGCATCAAATATCCAACTATCTATTTGACTTCATGCTGACTAATTAATCCCAATTGTTGATACAAGTAATCCAACATCGCGACACCCCATGCATATATATGTATGAACAACCTTTAGATCCTTCAACAACGTAAGATATACCATTGATACTTGTGTGCCACTCTTGTCAGTAAATAGCATACAATCTAATAAATACAATTGCTACACTCTCATTGCACAATCGATCATGTCATCTCCATCTTCTTCAGAAATATTTTCAAATTTCGCAATAAGCCCATAGTTGTGAACTTCGTTTCAGATGCCATTTTAGTTTGATCTCCAAATGAAATTTTTTAGCCAATTCAAAATTTTCAGTGAAACTTTTTGGACTTATATTTATGAAAAATAATAAATATATATGTATATATATACATGTAGAAATTTGATTAAGGATTTATTTTAAGTGGAACTCTTCTTCTATTTCTTATTTATTCTTTTTTTTTCTATTTGAAAAAGGGCTTAGGGTACAGGTTGGGGGTTTTAAGAAAAAAATTTGCAACGAGCCCTTTTTAAATATAATTTGGATGAAAATTTTGAGATCTACTGAAATTTACAAAATTTGTAGAAATTTGTGGACATCAATGAAATTTCCAAAAATTTACCCAAAAAGTTATGGATCCAATTTCATTTCGATATGCAAACTAAAACGAAATTTCTTGGAAATTTAGTCCGAAACGAAACAAATTTCACAACTATGCTTAAGCTATTCCAATCTTACTGATTAACCCTGCACCTGCATAAGCTCCTCGTGTGCCTCCATGGGTTCAACTCCCAATGCTTCAATATGATTGAGCTTCATAATATAATCTCTCATTATATGACACAGATCTACCTGTCACTGGGATTATAAGAAAAGTGGCCACATCATCTAGTGTGATGGTCATCTAACCAAATGGCATGTGGAAGGTGTTAGTCTTGGGATGCCACCTTTCCACAAAATTTGAGACAACTATCTTGTTTATGGAGCAGTATGATGTAGTGACTAGTGGAGCCAATCTTGATGCAGCGATGAGCTCCCTAAACTTATCATTCTTCTTCAATGTATGCTAGGGCACTTTCCGACCATGACTCAAGCATTTCAGTGATCCATGGTCCTGCATTCAAGTAATGATACATTACTGAACATGAGTGTAACAAATATATTAATCTCTATGTAAAACTAACAAAACAAGCCTGTGCATGCCAAATATAAGGAGCTATGTGGGTTTGAAAACTAGTCAATAAAGACTCATCTACTGGCCTTGTAGAGACTTGTCCTTCGTCAGCTGCTACATCTTCATTTTTCTTGTTCTAGTTCATGTTTGAGGACCTCTAATTTTTGTATTCGCTTTTTAATTCATTGATGTCGCCTCTTGTTTAAGGCAATTGGTCGAACTCTAAAGGTGCTTAGCCTATCCATATTTGAAATATTGCATTAATTAAGCATTTGTTCGCAACAATTATGAGATTTCAACAGACACTGTTTGGAATTGACTGTTTGAATAATTGTAAAATGTTTGGCACTGATCGTTTGAACACAATGAGGGTGTTTGAACTTTATATACTAGACACAATGCAAAGCGTTTGAACTTTATATACCAAATACATGGTAGAGTGTTCAAATATTACAAACCAAACATCTACTCTACATTTTGAAGTTTCGAACAGTTCACGGAACTTGAAAAAAAAAATTCTTCCAACTCATGAATGCGAACATAACCATCGTACATTCAATCTATATAATGAAAATCTATGAATACCTATTCCTATAAAAAGTTTTGATGCAAAACAACTAATTTGAGCCATACCTTGAAGAAAAACTAAATGAAATTGTAAAGAAGATAAGATGAGTTGGTGGAGAAGAGAATAACAACATACCTTTAAGAAATTTGTAGATGCCCTTAAAAGAATTTAGTGGAAATAAAAGGAGGACAACAATGGAAGAATAGGAGCTTAGGGCTTGTGTTCAATGGGAAAAAACCGCTTGTGTTTGGTGGTCAGAAGGAGAGAAGGTTAGGTTGTGTGTAAAAAGGAGGGGTAAATAGAAAGGAGTATTTTGGGTGAGTGTAGAAAGTCAAATAGCAAATTTTAAAACTTATGTGATGTGTGTAGAGAGAAATGTGGTGGGAAGGGTAAAATTGCAATGCCAATAGAAGTTTCTTCTCTAAGAATTACCATATTTGTGTAAGACTACAGAAAATTATTTTTGTAGATAACTTTTTTGCAACTTTTACAAATAAATTCTTCCTAAAAATGGATTAGATGATTTGATCATGGAAAACACAAATTTAACGAATTAGGGTATAATACATCATTTTTGGACAAATTTGTCATTATAAAGAATTGTAACAATATCGTTCTCTGAAAATTATATACTTGTAAGGAAAAGAACAAATTTGGGTCAAATTCTAGTGTCATTCCTTGTTCTTATTTACCTTAGTATAAAGATACTATGAATCAGGTGTTGGAAATCAAAATTGGGCTTAGAATCTTTAAAGAATGGTAACGATATCAAAACCTGAAAATTATATACTTGTGATGAAAAAACATTTATAGGACAAATTTTAGTGTCCATTTCGGTGTTAATGTACATCGGTATAAAGATATTGCAGATCGAATGTTGGAGACAAAAAATGGGCATAGAGTTTATAAAGAATTGTAACGACATCGTTACCAAAAAATTATATAGTTATGCGAAAAAAATTTTGGGCTAAATTCTAGTGTCATTCTTAATATTTATGCACCTCACTGATCGTGCTTAAAATGGGGTGGAAAATGTGTAATGGATTCAATGTCCAACATTCACGCATTTCAAGTGTTAAGAAGAATGAGAAATAACTACAGTTCATCATTAATTTCCCTTTGTTTACATGGGTTCTAATGCCTTGACCGCGGAGATGCAGGTTGTTTACATGAATTTGCAAAGTTAAAAACCCCTCCCTCAAGTTTTAGATGTGATCTCAATTTGGAAAGTACAAGAAAATGTACACAAAGTGGGAGAAAATGCAAAAAAAGAAAGAAAAAAATGAGGGTGACCGTAACCCACGGTCACTGGTAGACAGTGACTGTGCGGTCACTGTTTTGCCTCCGCTTTTTGTGCTATTCTTGTTGTTTCTTCTTTCAAACTTTTTTTAGTGCTGGAACTCCTTCTCATGACTCTTGAGTTGTTGAACAACCATCGAGAAGATCGAATTCAACCATGGAATCGATTGAAAACTTTGTAATTCATCATTCATGTTTACGGACTGTCTTTTGTTCAAGTCCGAAGAGGGTATCATAGGAAGCCGAAGTTGTGTCATTCTGGACCTATAGCTTTCATAGAACAAAATGAGGCCCAAGGGGGCTTGTTCACAACATTTGTAAAGACCAAGAAACCCCTAAATGAGAAAAACAAAGACGACAACGTCATCCTTCGAATAGTCGTCAATGCATGAACATGGTTTGTTCTTTGGCCACCTCCTCTTCTCCTCCTCCTCTAAACCTTCTCGCTCACCTTGGTAACTGAGAAAAGGAGAGGGAAAAGTCATGGGATGCTGCCGTCTCTCTTCCTTTGGATGCTTTTTAAGTGTTTTTGTTGTTGAAATTTTCTGTGTGTGTGTCTTTCCACCTCCTTCAAACACTACCCGTTTTATAGAGCCTTTAGGTCGTTTTTGGCGGTTCTAGGAAGTTGAGGCGAGTTGTAGGAAGTTACACTTTGAAAAGAAGTGGAGAAAAACCATCCAAAACCGCATGAAGTGTCCTTTGGGGGTCTGTGTCCGCAGCCGCGGTCACGCACAAGGCCCAATTTCGAGCTTTTGCATTTGTGACCCGTTTTCACCTGTTTGGGGTCCAAACGAAGTCCAATCGCCACGAAACTTGGAGAGATGCTTCTTGACACTGTTTTGCGAATGTCATAGAAGTTTCAGCTCATTTTGACCATCTAAAGTTGGTCAACTCCCTTAATGAACAAGCCGCGGTCACGGGTGAGGCCCATTTTTGGACTTTTGCATATGTGACTCGTTTGCATCCGTTTGAGGTCCGAACAAGTCCAATTTTCACGAAACTTGGAGGGATGCTTCTTGACATTGTTTTGAGAGTGTCATAGAAGTTTTAGCTCATTTTGACCATTTGAAGTTGGTCAACTCCCTTGATGAACAGGCCGCGGTCACGGGCGAGGCCCATTTCGGACTTTTGCATATATGACTCGTTTTCACCTGTTTGAGGTCTGAACGAAGTCCAATCTTCACGAAACTTGGAGGGATGTTTCTTGACATTGTTTTGAGTGTGTCATAGAAGTTTTAGCTTGATTTGATCATCTGAAGTTGGTCAACTCCCTCATTGATCAGGCCACGGTCACGGACAAGGCCCATTTTTGGACTTTTGCATTTGTAAACTATTTTCGCTTGTTTGGGGCCCAAACGATGTCCAATCTTCACGAAACTTGGAGGGATCCTTCTTGAAACTATTTTGAGAGTGTTATAAAAGTTTCAACCCATTTTGAACTCTTGAAGTTGGTCAACTCTCCCATTGATTTTTCATGAAAATATGCCCTTATTTTAGCTGTTTGAGGCCCAAATGACCTTGTTTTGGTTTGAAACTTGAAGGGAGTGATGTTAGAGGCATCTTGGAGTGTTCATCCAAATTTTATACATTTTGGATTTAAGAAAGTAGGATTTCGAATAATAACCCATTTATTGCATGTTTTAAGTCACTATTCGCTTCATACTGCAGGTAGTTAACTTATTTTCTACCCGAACAGTATCCAATAGACTCGACATTTTGGGAGAGTGACTTTGAACATATTTTGAGTATTTGTTCCAAAATTCATCAGCTTTGGCCCCTGGAAGTAGGATTTTGGCTAGTGACCTCCATAGCTTATGGGTCATTATCTTCTAAAAGTTGACATGCAATGGAAGTCAGATCAAACGAAGTCCTTTTGACTTGAAAACTTGGAGAATAGCTTTTAAGCATGACTGAAGCTTTGTGTTCAAGTTTCATCAATTTTGGATATCTAGAAGCAAGACTTTGATTAGAGACTTCATAGCTTGGGGGTCACCGACTCGAAGTTAACATGCTTGTAGACCTTGGGTTAAATGATGTCCGTTTAACCTGAAATTTTGTGAAACATTCCTTGAGCATAATTTAAACCTTCTTTGAGAGTTTCAGCTGATTTGATCTTCATGGGATGTCACTCTGCACAGGGACCAAAAGAGTATAGTATATGATCATCTAGACCAAGTTTGGATCCAAATGATGTCCAAATGCTTTGAATCCTTGAGGAGTAGTCTTTAAATGTACTTGAAAGTATTCCGTTGAATAGGAGCTTGCTTCAACATGTGGACGTGCTAGGTCCCGCAGTGATTCCCAAGGAGCTGGCAAAGAGTCTCTGAAGCTGATTTTGAGCTAAGATGAGGTCCAAGTGCGTTGAAAACTTTGGAACTTTATAATCCAAAGCTTGTAATATCTTCACTGAATTATTTGCAAATTTTTATGGGTCAACAAGTGCCCCCTCGAGGTGTAATGATTATAGTGTAATAATCATTTTGCCTCGAATTAGCCAATTTGTGGGAATGATGGATGACCTGATGAAAGACAATTTGTCAAGGTATGTTATAGGCCTAAACTTGGGATTTTGAAATTTTTGATAAAAATCATGAAGGGTTTGATGATGGAATTTTAAAAAAACATAAAAATTCTGAATTTCTTTGCCCTATTTTCATATATATCAAAGGTAGTATCTCCGTGGGAACTATGGGGAACACCCACAAAAAAATCCCTTAAGTATTTAGAAAATTCAGAAGTTTATGAAATTCTGTTTGGATTTTGGAAATAGATTTGATTATCTTTTGACCTATTTGTCATAGATATCCAGAGTGACATCTCTGTGGGGATGTGGGAAATACCCACAAAAAGAATCCCTAAGGTTTTAAGAAAATCAAAGGTTTTAGTTTAAAATAGATTTGGGTTTGGATTTTCATGGATTTTTGGTTTATTTTCAAAAATCAAAGTTTAGGTTTTGACTTGGCTTGACATTATTCAAAATTAGATACAATTTTGAAATAGATTGGCTTTTGGCTTTTGTAGATTTTGATCCAAAGCAATTTGAAATGACAAATTTGGCTCAAGATTGGTGTTGTCCTAGGATGAACTTAAAATTTGGATTAAGTTGGCTTTCAAGAAAACATACATTTTTGTTTGCGGCAAAATGCCCAAAGTGGGTTCACCATGTTGTGTCTTGAAATAGAGCCAGAACTTTGGCTGTGAGGAACATTGTAACCATAGATCATCACATTATAACAACAGCTTTCATCCTTGAAAGATGATGTTTAGAAGCTTCGAGGCACCATAGATGGCTTATAAAAGTTTAGTTTAAAGAACCAGGCTTACGAAGAGTGCATTTTTACTGAAGTAAAGTTGAAGCAGACAACCTTGAATGACTTTGTACAATCCTTTGAAAGTGAAATGAGTACCAGAATGAATGAACTTGGCATTGATGCTGTTGTCCCAGCTTATCAAGTTATAAAGGGTACGTCCTGGGGGAGACGACTTGAGAAGTTCTTGGACTATATTTCATCACCGCAGCTTCTTGTATGACTCTTTTATCTTGATCAACTTGGGTGGCGATGTATACATTGACTTCGTTCTTTGTACTTAAACTTCAAATGAATATCAATGGCCAAAACTTTTCTTTTCCTCTATTTTGTCATTGGTATAAGTGTTTGGTTTGATTTTGTATGGATGTTGGATGTGGTTTGTATGGATGGTTTGTTTGGTTTGGTTTTCTCAGACGTGTATGAGGGTGTGATTCCCAAGGAGTTGGTAAAGAGTCTCTGAAGTTGATTTGAGCTGAGATGAGGTCCAAGTGCTTTGAAAACTTTAAAACTTTATAATCCAAAGCTTGTAATATTTTTACTGCATTATTTGCAAATTTTTATGGGTCAACACTCACTATAATGATATTATGGATAGGATGTTGGAGGCAAAAAATGGACATAAGATCCGTATATTCAATATGGCCTTTTTGTTTACATTTGTTTTAGGGGACCCATATTCTAAGTGGTCCCTTTTTCGAAATACATGTTTTCTGCTGGGCCCACTTGACCTTAAACTTGAAACCCCATACAAAATCTAGGTCATGTGAAAATATTGTGCTCTTTTGGTTTTGGATGATTGCTAGAAAAATTGTTAGCTTTTCCAAGCAATTACAAAGGTCCATTTCTCTTAATAGTGCCTCAAGAAATCAATGTTGGATAATATATAGGACCCTAACTATCATGCCAGATTTGGTCCCAGGTGTGATCATTGGTGCTATAGTCATTCTAAATGATCCGAGCTACAGGAAATTAACTAATGGTATATATAAAGAAGAAATGGCCTTGAATTCACACTTCCTTAGTTGAGGTTGACTGGTCACTGAAGCTAATTTTTGAATGGGTTCAGTTATCCTAGTTATAGATCATAAGCCACCAAAATTTAGACTCAAGTACTTGCTAAACCAAAAACATCTATAAAAACCTACAAAAAATAAATACCAATTTGCACTACATTTCAACACATTTGCAAGATACGCTATGAAGAATGAGTATCTTAATTAAACCATGTGAATGACAGTTTTATCCGATTTCATGCATAGAAGCACATAGTAAAGGACTAACATTGCCAATTTTCTCTTTCTACATAAAAATCCCTTGCTTTGCAGTATAGTTTTTAAAGAGGTTGTGGATTGGAGTAATCTAACATAGCATTGTGTAAATCCATTATTGTTCCGTTGATGATCAAAGAAGTGTACAAACACTAAAAATGACACTAGAATTTGACTTAGAATTGTTTCCTCACGCAACTAATAATTTTCTAATAATGATGTCATTACGATTCTTTATAAATTCTATGCTCCAACATCCAATTCGTAATATTTTTATACTGATTTGTATAAATACTAAAAATGACACTAAAATTTGACTCATAAAAGTTTTTCCTTGCTAGTATATAATTTTTAGGTAACAATGTAATTACCATTCTTAATAAATTTTATGCTTAATTTTGGTTTTCAACATTTGATTCATAATATCTTTATATTGAGGTAAATAACATATAAAAAGATAATAAAATTTGACCCAGATATATTTTTTCCCACAAGTATATAATTTTCAAGTAACAATACTATTACCATTCTTTACGAGGGCAAATCTAATACTTTTTTACATGTCATTCTTCTTAGGTTAACCACAACCTCCCAAAACCCCAATACTAATTTTCTAGATTTTCATGTAAACAAGAAAAATATGTGGCAAGCTCTCCATCCATACCGTTGCTCTCTCTCCGCTCTCTCCTTATTTTCCTATTTTTTTCTCCTACATTCTATCTTCCTCATCCAAATAACTACCCACTCCATGCTGCCACACATCTCTAATACAAACCTATAACTTCCCATTCCGTTCTCTTTCTCCCTCCCCAAGGCACCCTGTAGCTCTCACCCAAATCCCTCCCGTCTCACTCCCCTCTTGACTCGAAGAAGATAGTGACATCTACAGAAGACAGGAAGGAGTGCGACGTGAAACTTTGAGCTCTGCGTTGACGGCAAACTTCAATCTGTACATGATCACAAACTCTGACATTTTGCATTTTATTTTCTGTCACATGTGCTGAGTTAATTATTTTATGAACTGTTAGCCCCGAAAGGTGCGGCGATGATCTTTCGAAATAAGATAAACACAATCGGATTTTCCCAACTAGCTCAGTCTCCAACTTGATTTCATTGGATTCTAATACCATTTCTGACTTACCCAATTGGAGATTTGGTGATTTTAGCAGAGAAATTGCAAAGTTCTTAGGCAGTGATTTGGGAGTTAGAGAAGAATCAAGTGAATTAATCAGATGGGTCTGACAAGTTGGGATGTTGATCCTCATCTGAGAACCAAGTAGTATATTGCGACCATCAGATAACCCAAAACCTTACCATTTGCTTTGGTCTCATTGTTGAGAGAATCAATAATGCCAAGGCCTACATTTTTGTTGTTGCAGTTGTTGTTGGAATCCCAGTTCTTTTGGGGGCTGCCCCTCAAGCCCTGATCTTGGTGATCTCAGCAAAGGGCTTAGATTGGAGAAAACCTTATGATCAAGAAGAGAAGTAGGGCTCTTGCCAGATTCATAATCTAATAAACCCTTGGCAGTAAATCCTACAAAATGACCAGGGACACTAAAAAATGACCTCCTTTTGGCCTTCTGTGCCAAAACATCAGATGAAAAGTAGGAATCTGGGGGAGAGCCAGGCATCAGATGCCCCTGGCCTGATCTTTATGAACTGGTCTACTCCTCTTCTTTAGCATTCTGAAACTCCTCAGCCACCACTGAAAAAACCTGAAATTTCCTGCATGATGATTAACAGGGATGAGAAAGAGTAAGCAGATTCAGAGAACCCGAGAACGATTTTCAGTCCCTTACTATGATCTCGATCGTAGAAAAGATCTTAATGAGGAGGCTGAGCTGGGGTTTCAGCTGTCACTTGGTATATATATCTCAACCGAAACTTTCTAAGCCCACGATATTTAATACCATTTCCAATCCATGTTCTGTAGAGATTTTTTTTTTTTTTTTTTGTTGGTTGGGGTTGGGGGGGGGGGGGGGGGGGGGGGGGGGGGGGTTTGTGGCTCTTCAAACTTCCTCAATGATCTTACTAGTGGGTCCCATATGGAATCTATATCTAGAACCCCTCCAGCGTTTGAACATATTGACTGCTGGAGGATCTGATCACTCCCTTATCATTTATTTTGATAGCCCTACTAGGCCAAGAGCTCATCGTCCCTTCAGATTCCATAGTATGTGGCTAAGAGATGATCAATGTAAAAATATTATAGCTAATAGGTGGAGTCAATTTAGTAATACTAATGTAAAGAACATAAGCTTGATTTAAATCATGTTAGTAAAACCAGTGTACTTGGAATAAAATTTGTTTTGGTAAGGTTGACCTCCTCATTAACTATTTGAGGACTGAATTGGAATCTATTATATCTAAACCTCTTAAGGATAGTGACATTAATAAGGAGATTGAACTTAATAGTCTGTTGGACGAATGCCTTAAAAAGAGAGGAAGAACTTAGGGGAAAAAAGTCCATAGAGATCTGGCTCAAGGAAGGAGATAGAAACACTAAGTTTTTCGCATTAATATGTTGAATAGAAGGAAATTTAATAGATTTGGTAGAATTAAAAATAAAGAGGGGATCTGGATTGAAAGTAGGGAGGAGATTAGTGAGCATTTTACTAACCATTTTAAATCTTTAATGAATTCTGATGGTGCTAGAGATCTTAGGATTATTAAGGAACTCATCAGACCTATGGTCTCGGTTGAGGATAATAGTTGCTTGGTTTCAATTCCCCAACCAGATGAAATCGCGGAGGCCATTTTTCAGATTGGTCCTTTGAAGTCTCCTGTTCCTGATGGGTTCCCAACCATTTTCTATTAACGAATGTGGAATATTTTAGGCCCTGACATTATTTCTGTTGTTCAAGATTTCTTTATTAATATCCATTCTCTTGGTAAGATTAAAAAAACCTTTATTACTTTAACACCTAAAAAGAAGATTTCTCAGACTGTCAATCATTTTAGGCCAACTAGTTTTTGTAATGTGTCCTATACAATTATTTCCAAGATTCCTGTTAATAGAATTAAGATGGCGTTAGATAAAATTTTTAACCCCTTTCAAAGTGCTTTTATCAAAGGAAGACTAATTTCTGATAATTATATTATTGCCCATGGAATCTTCTATTCTTTCAAGAGAAAAAGGAAATGTAAATTTATGAGCTTTAAACTCGACATAGCTAAAGCCTATGATAGACTTGAATGGGATTTTATCATCTCTTTGTTGGATGCTTTTGGATTCGATAGAAAATTCATTAACCTAATTTTTAATTGTATTTCCTCCATATCATTTGTTATTCTTTTAAATGGATCTTCACTTGAATATTTTAAACCTACTAACGGTATCAAACAAGGGGACACAATGCCCCTTATCTTTTTATTCTTAGGGCAGAAGTCTTAGTTTTGGGCCCAGCTTACTTAAGTAGAGAAATATTTTTTAGGTAAAAATGTCCTTTTATGATGAGTGTTGGGACAGTGATAGAGAGTTATTTACCATTACTATAAAACTTTATTAATTATTAACAATGTCTTTTTTTCCCTTATGTCCCCTGCAATCGTCTTGATACATGGAGTTGTAAAGAGTGAACATGATAATGTTTGATATTGTTTGTGTTTTACTTTGTAAATATTAAAGATTTCAATATCTTAACGTAACAATTTCGATTTCAAGGTTTGTGGTTTTCAATTTGTATAATTCATACAAATGTGCATTTTTTTTGTTGTGATCTATGTTTTTTGAATTTTAATTATTTGCTTTACTCTGCTATTTTACTGTGAATTTTTTATTGTGAATTTTAGACTTGCTCAAACTTCCTCAAACTCAATTTACACTTCATATAAATTACAAAATACCTAAGAAATCACATAAAGAGCGAATCCGCAAAAGAAAGTATGACTCACAAGTTTCAATTACAATCACAAGTTTCGCTAAAATCCTTAATCAAAGAGGGTTCACAAGTTAGATGCTTTTACTGATTTTAGAAATTAGTTTTGGTTTTTTTTTAATATGTGTGTGTGCATTTGGTAGTACTTGGGTTTGTGCAAAGCACAGGGTTCTACTAGTTTGTCGAAGAGAAATGTATTACATCCTAATTAGTTAAATATGTGTCTTTCATATTCAAATTGTCTAATCCATATTTAGGATGCATTTATTCGTAAAAATACCTTTTTTTTTTTTTGCAATTTGTGAAAAATCAAGTTTGACCACATTGAAAATAGTTTTTTTTCCAAAAAATAAAGAATATATATCACTCATTTTCAATTTTCAGTTTTTCTTTAATATTATTAAAGAATGGCTAACCAAATATGAAATAAAAATTATTTCAACATTTTGTACTTTTGGTCTCACAAAAATTACACTGTTGCACATTATACTATATTAAGCTCAAAGGTTTTTCAACCAATTTTGATTGCGAGTTATAACTTTGATGGTAAGTTATGCTTTGGTTTTTCAAAAGTACTCACCTTCGCCCTCTATTTGTCTTACTTTCTTCAAAAAATCATTTCTACCTCACCTCTTTTATTTTTTTTTACCTCAAATTTTCTTTTCTCGTTCTAAGCCATTGGCTCTTGGATCACAAAAACAAATACTTGCACAACCCTTTCAATATATGTACTTTCTTTTTATTTGTAATGAATGATTACCTGTCCTAAGCGGGTTATTGTGCCAGTGCTGCTCACTGGAAAAGGTTAAAAGTAAAACAGAACACAAAACAAAAACTTAACGTGTAAGAAGTAGATGTGATCAAAGAGTGCAGACAAAATGAAATGATAATCGTCTCTCTGCCCTTTTCTTCTGTCGCATCTTCCGCCCATAACAGACATCGGTTCCTCGCTATCTCAAGTACATACCCTCTCAAGTCTCGATTTCCTCCGCATCGTATCGGTCCCGCACCGTAACGTCTTTGCAGTTTGTACCGCTGAAAATATCGGCCATCCATGTCGGACCCAGCGATAGACTTCTTTGGCGTCCTGTCCGAGTCGAGACGCATCCTAACCGCCCATTCCCGCCACTTCCTAGCCCTCTCCGTCCTCTTCCTCCTCCCACTCTCCTTCTTCCTCATCGCCGCTCCCACCTTCCTCACCTTCCTCCGTTCCGATCCGAATCACACCGAAACCCTCCTCCGTTACGCCCCTCCCTCCAAAACCCCCACCCTCTCCCTCTCCCTCGCCTACGCCGCCGCCACCCTCCTCCTGTCCCTCTCCGCCACCGCCGCCGTCACCTCCAGCGTCCGCCACGGCTTCTTCGGCCGCCCTGTCAAGCTCTTCTCCGCCCTCGGTTCCCTCCCTTCCTCTCTCTGGCGCCTCCTCCTCACCTCCGCCGCCACCCTCGCCGCCTTCGCCTCCATCTCCGTCCTCGCCGCTATCGTCCTCTTCATCGCCGTCCGATCATTCTCTATCCTCGATCTCCGGTCGGCGTATGCTGTGGCCCTAGTCCTTATAGGGCTTGGGGCGATGTACCTGCTGGCGAATTGGGCACTGGCGCCGGTTGTCGCCGTAGTGGAATTGAGCTGGGGCGTGGAGCCCCTGCGGCGGAGCGCCTTCCTCATCAAGGGGGCCAGGCACGTGGCGGTTGCTCTCGGGCTTTTTTTCGCCCTTGGGGTAGGTTTGATGCTGCGGCTTTCGTATTTCGGCAACGAGGGGCCTGGATTCGGGTGGAGAAGGGAATTGCCCATCGCTCAGACGGCGTTGGCTTCTGGGGTGATGATGTTGCTGCTGCTATATGCATTGGCCGCAAATGCGGTGTTGTACATGTACTGCAAAGCGGTGAAGGGAGAGCTTGCTGGTGAGATTGCGGCCGAGTTTGAAAGAGAGTATGTAAGATTGCCATTTGATGAGCAGAAGATGCCTCTCATTGTTTCTGTCGCGGAGCAGCAGTATAGTTGAGGGGATGGATAAGGTTATATTTTATTTATCCTCTTGCTTTTGTATATTAGAAGTTCTTGGATGCTATGTTGGAATGCTTGATCTTGTATGTGCTGTTATTTGCTTGTGGATCTTGTGAAGTGTTTTTAGTGTATTGTAATTATATGACTACTTGTGCTGTGGAGGTGAATGTTATTTGTGAGATCTATGTGATCAGTCATTGGATTTAGTGGAGTAGCTTGTGCGCTATGAAATGAGAAAATCAAAGGACCTGTTTGGTTGATTGGTATTAAATTCATAGGGATTATAAGCAATTCCTCCCTATCAAAGGGGATATGATCACAGAGGGCCATCCTTGCTCCCCTTTGGTATTCTCATGTAGATCTCCACCTAATATCCTTCACTCATCACTTCATCAATACTCCTTTGTTAAACTCACTTTACTATGAGTTCATTAAATGCACCAAATGATCGACAATTCTGGGGAGAATGGATTCACAGTTTGCCATGAGTTTGGAAACTCAGTTTGCAAATAGATGACTCCTGGATTTGTTCAAGTGAACTTCTTAATTTTCCCCGATTCTCTAGTTCATGTACATGCAAGGTTGCTTTGACTTTGTGAACTTGCTATTCATGGAGTCAAACTGAAAGTTCTGCCATGTGTTTAAGGAACTTTAGAAGAGCTAAATAGAAGACACACCAAGAGATTAAAATACACTTGTTGAATGAAGAAAATTAAGGTTTGAATCAAAGGCGTTCAAAGGCATTGAGGTCGGTTGATGAACCCACCCCAAGAAGGAAGCTAGGCCCAAATATTTACCCATGAGTCAACCTGGTCTATTGGGTTTAACCATAGGTCCAATTGGCTAAGAGCTACTATTGCACCTTTGGTTCAGCCATATGCTCAATTGGCTGAGAGCTACTATGGCACCTTCTATAATTATCCTACTACTATTATTATTTCTTGCTTAACAGGATTAGAAAGTTCTTTATTTGAATTAGTAAGTCTTACTTGCCAAGAATTATGTTTATTACTCTATAAATAATAGAGACCTCATCGTAGTTGCTTATGCTTATTCGATTAATAAAAATTCTGATTGATTTTCCCTCCAAGTATGGGTTGTTTTATGGTTATGATTGTGCTTTAGGGCTAGAATCCTTTTGGATTCGATCAATCCTTTGGGACATTGTTCTTCATTTCTCAATCATGGATCGTGGCTGCACCAATTTGTATCAAAAAGGAAATCATGCGATCGTCGTCGAAATGTTTGTCTTCTTTGGATCTCAATTCATTGTCATCCATTGCCACTCCCAGCCATCCGATCCCATTCCTGTGCACCAAACCCTAACAAACCTTCATGTCACCATAAAACCCCGCCCAAAACCCATCCGCATAGAAACTCCAACTCCAGAACCCACGTCCTTCCCTCCGTTCATCACCTAGCGCACTCAAACAAACCCTTTGCACCTCCCAGAACCCCACTTGAACCCATAAACTGCATTCGACACCAAACCCTCCCAAAATCATTCCCGAAACCCTCTCCCTAACTCCAAACCTCTCCCAAAATCCATTCCACTTGAGAATCGAATTTACCTAACCTAAATCCCTACGCACTGAAATAACCCCAACCCATCGAAGATCACCAAATACACTCCCGACCTATCCCTAACCCTTGTCTCGTCTCCAACTGCCATCCTCGACCCCCTCAACCTCTTAGCTCATCCTGAACAACCCAGAAGCCCTAAACCACCCATCTATTCCTCAATCGTCAACCCTCACCAACTTCAACCATCTCTCTCTCGTTGTCAATAGGGTCCCACCATCTCTCCCTCTTCACATTCGAACAAAAGAACCTAGATAAGAACCCATCCTTTCCTTTCTTTATTTTCGTTGCACTTCATCAGTCGAATAAGGGAGATAAGCACCCCTCTTCACACGTGCCTCTTTGACCATGATTTGGGCCTAAACTGTTGGCCCTGGTCTGACCCAAATTTGACTTGACCCAAATCTACTTTGAGCAAAAGTCTAGTTGGACCTACATTCTTACTTGATCCTAGTCCTCTTTAAGCCAAGTCCAGTCAGGCTGCCAAGTTTGCGTTTGACCTGACCCATGTCGAGACCCTTCAAAAAAAAAAAAAGAAAAAAAAAAGGAAAAGAAAAAGAAAAACCCATAGCCTAGCAGGTCAGCCCATTTTTTCGAAAGTGCTTACAAATTATTGCCTTTGCATCTGACATCATCATGAAAATATTTGGAAACTCCAATGAAATTCAAGCCATTTGGTATAAATTCACATATGGAGATAAGTATTTTGATAATGACTTCTATTTTGAGCAATTTCTTAATTTAAAGTAAGAACACTTGACAGTTGATGAATATACCCGCCAGTTTTGAGAGTTGCACAATACCTGTGCATTGCAGGAGAATAATATACATGATTTGGTTTGTTATATTAGAGGATTGCAACTGGACATCTTGGAGCATATAAATCATTGCAAAAACAGTTATGAAGCATTCTTAGAAGCCTTTCATGTTGAGGGTATGCTTGGACGGTCTCGTATAAAACAAAGACAATGGGCTCATGTTGTGGAAAGACTTTTAGCCGAAGAAGAAAATTCCATATTTGTTATTTGCATGCTTCTCAATTACAATGAGAAGGAAGAAGAAGAATGGAGACAGTCCAAAAAGTTCCATACGTAGGTACGAGTCAAAGACAAGGTCACCAATCTAATTGTTGATAATTGCAGTGCATTCAATTTTGTTGCGCAAGAGATCATTGATAAGCTTTAATTGCCCATTGAGCCCCTTCGCAAGCTCTACCAAGTTACATGGTCTAATGGTTATGTCATTCCAGTCACTCATAGGAGCTTGGTATCATTCAAGATTGGCAATTATGAAGACAAAATTTGGTGTGATGTGATCTGTATGAATATTGCTCATATTATTTTTGGAAAACCATGGCTTTTTGATCGGAAAGTGCGCAATGATAAAAAGATGAACACATATTCAATTGTGTGGGACGGAAAATGGATTACGCTTATTCCATTGCCATCAACAACCATGTCTTCATCTACATCATCACCTCCAGTCGAAGAAAAAACACGGCAAGCGCAAATAGAAGAAATAAAAGAAATGATTGCACCAGAAGCGCAGACAAAATACATGAAGGATGACATCGAATTGCAAATTAATAACAACATTGTTTTTATGGGTGGAAACACTATTGATCAAGGCAATGTTAATCATGAAGCTCAAAGTGTTGAGAAAGAACATGGACAAGCACCTTTGAAGGCTTTGCTTAGGTTAGCAATGACATTGAACATCTTGGAAATCTGATTGTAACTTCAGTTCCAGCAACTCACATTGGGTCATCAGAAGTCAAATCAATTAATTGTTCCAGTCATTTCAAAAATAGATCAAGTTGTTTAAGTTCCTCACATTGACTTCATCTTTGAGGATCAAATATGGATATTTGACAAATAACAATTGAAGCATCTACTGGTTTATTCACACATTCGAGCTACATTCATACAACCGAATATGAGACACATCCAGCACACTTTTAAGCGGACGAAAAGAATTCAACAAGCGTTCATATCATGTCTTGCAAATGCAGATCAAAAGTTTGTGCGACTGATTTTCAAACTAGAAAAGAGTTTCCTTCCCCTTGCGGTCAATTCTTCTCGGCATTTTCAAGCTGGCAAACTCGTTGAAGTCGAGTTTTTCCAAGCCGGGGAGAGTTGATGCAGTACGAACTCGGCCCAAGAAGGTAGTTGGGCCTAAATATTGACCCACTGGTCAACCTGGTCCATTGGGTTCAGCCATAGGCCCAATTGGCTGAGAGCTATTATGGCACTTTGGGTTTAGCCATATGCCCAATTGGCTGAGAGCTACTTGGGCACCTTCTATAATTATCCTACTGCTATTATTATTTTTTGCGTAATAGGATTAAGAAGTTCCTTGTTTTAATTAAAAAGTCTTGCTTGCCAAGAATTATGTTTACTACTCTATAAATAATAAAGACCTCATTTAGTTGCTTATGCTCATTTGATTAATAAAAATTCAGGGTGGTTTTCCCTCTAAGTATGGATTGTTTCATAGTTATGATTGTGCCTTAGGGCTAGAATCTTTTTGGATTTGATCAATTCTTCGGAAGATTTGTCTATTTTTCTCAATTATTGATCGTGGCTGCGCCATTGGTCATCATCATTATCATCATCATTAAAGCGTTATCCCAACCATGTTGAGGTCGGCTACATGAATTCTGTTTCTTCATTCCGTTCTATTTTGAGTTAAATCCTTAGATAAGTTAAACTTCTTCAAATATGATTTAATGATCTTCATCAATGTTTTCTTCGGCCTACCCTTACCTCTTAATTGGCTATCTACTTGGATAGCCAAACTTTTTCTCATTGGTGCTATAACCGGCCTACGCTCAACATGCCCAAACCATCTTAAACGGTTCTCTAATCTTATCCCCTATTGGTGCTACCCCTAAATGCTCTCGAAAGAGTTTATTTTTAATTTTATTTTTCCTAGTTTTACTACACATCTACCTAAGCATTCTCATCTCTGCCACATCTATCTTATGTATATACGTCTTCTTAATTGGCCAACATTTTGCTCCATATGTCATAGATGGTCTAACAATGGTCCTTTAAAATTTGCCCTTCAATTTCGCTGGCATTCGTCTGTCACAAAGCACTCTAGAAGCTAGTCTCCACTTCAGCTATCCAGCCTTTATCATATGCTCAACATCTTCGCCAATCTCCTCATCCTTACTAATCATCAAGCCTAGATACCGAAAAGAATCTCCACGTGGTATCTCATGGGTTTCAATTTTGACAGTGGTTTCAACATCGTGGCTGCACCATTGGTGAACTTATAAAAATGCATGGTGGGTTATGATATGTACTCCAAATGCCATATATTCCTTTTAGTTCCAACTTCCAAACCCCACTTTGTATATGCCTTAAGGTTTTTCAAATAAATTTTTATTGTGTCACCTTGCTTTCCTTCTTGAGTCAATAAATTAATTAAGCACTGAGAATACCATCCAATTATTATTATTATTTTTTCTATAGATGAAGGAGTTCTCAAAAGGATTAATAATGAGGAGCATTATCTCTTTCAAGAAAACATTGATGGAGGTCATTGAATTAGATTTGAAGAAGTTTGACTTATCTAAGGATTTTGGCTTAAAATAGAATGGAATTGAGAAACAGAATTCATCCAGATCCCAACATGGTTGGGATAAGGCTATGATGATGATGATGATGATCTCTTTCAAGAGGTTACCAAGTACCATCGACAAGAGTTTCTAGGTGCCATCTACCAAGCTAATTTACTTGCAGTGCTCCAAATCCATTAGATTACAAATCTTCAAAATAAATGAAATAAAGCCTTATTGAACAGAAATTATAGGCATCCTGTCCAATAGCTTTACGTTACCATAGAAGTATTCAGAGGAAATTTTTCCTTTTCACTTTTCATGTTCAATGGGGGTTTTAACCACACTGCTTTATCTGGCGCCACAAAGAAGATCAAACCCTTTACTTGATGAAGAAGTCGCTAAAAAGCCCAAACGGTCACCACTGCCTCCTCAGTTTCTTGTGGCTCTATAAACAAGCTCCTGCCTTGTTGATGTGGCTAATTTAATTTGATTTGATCCTCGCATTGTCCATTTGGTAGAAAATTTTAGTTCCCCGTCAACCAGATGTCCTAAATTTTTGGCTCAAAGAAATTCCTCCAAACAATTGGAGTTAAAGAAATGTTTTCTAACTTAAGCACTTGCAATTTCTCTTTGAACCAAGCTGTACAATACTGCAGATATGCGACGTATCCATGTCCGTGGTTTAAATAGTTACTCATATGCTACATATGCTGGTTCTCATGTACTTCTGTATTTTTCTTCTTCTGATCTTATCCAAGCCTTTGGTATTGGCATTTATAATTTTCAAAGCTTCTTGTACAGGCCATTTTGTCAAGGCTTTTTCAGTTGTCCTGTGTGTAGACCTCGTGTGCTCTTGGTCCTTTTATCTCCCAAGCTGGCATGTAATTTTGCGGAGTGTAGCTTATTCTCAGCTTTGCATAGCCCTTTTTCTTACAGAAATATATTTTCTATTTACCACATAAGTACAGAAAGGAGGGGCCTATTTGTATTTCAGTTTGGATTGAATAGGGGCAAGGTCTAGGGCTGCCCAATGGGCTGCAAGTAGCTGGGATTGTAATTTGGGCTGTAAGGGACCCCGGTTGGTACTGATTTGGATTGGATTAGATTTAGCCTTTGCAAAGAAATTAGGTTAGGATTTGAGTATAGTTTAGAAAGTTTTGGGTATAGATTGAAGGATTTAGAACACCTGTACAACTCTGATGGGGCTGCTGTGCAGACTGTGGGTGGGGGTTGTGGTTGGGGGGGGGGGTGGGGGGGGGGGGGGGTGTCGTGGGTGAGATTAAAGCTGAATTAGGGTTATATCAAGTGGGATTCTGCAGGCAATTCAATGGGTAACAGGCTCGTTGATTGCAAAGGAACTTGCCCAGATGAGGGTGTCACTGCAGTTCAAGTTTCAAGAATTGGAATCTGATTAGGAAGTGTGGTCAATGTCTAAGAGAAACAGTGAGTTGACCAGGTAATTTTGTGCTGTGTTTGACCTAAGGTTTAGATCGAGTCTGTTGGGAGATTTAGGGTCCTGTTTCGGTGTTGAATTTAGTTCTGATTAGGGTCTTTTGATGGGTTTCTCCACTAGTTTTGGCTGAAATCTGTGGAGGATTTTTCTTAAAATGGGTTTAGATTGGAGGGAAGAGGCACCTATACAAATCTGCTGATACTGTTGTGCAGATTGTGCAGAGGGTTTGATTCCAAGTGAGGGTTTCTCATACGTTTCCAAATCAGGTGGTAATGCGCTTATATAATTGATGGGATTTAAGGATGATTGGAGTCTTCACACACTCACTATGGATGCCTTGCCTTTGGAGTCATCATCATCAACTTTCGCAAGAGGGACTCAGATAGGATATGTATATATATATTAACGGAACTTTCATTAAAGTGCAAGGAGTACAAGAGGACTATACCAACCTGCTTTCACCAAACAGAGGACCAACACCACAAGGCACAAAGCCACAAACACCACACGAGGAAAAGCACAAGCCAGCCTATAGGGCTTGGACTATGAGTGAACGACCTCCTTCCAATTCCTTATAATTTGGTCCACGAGTACCCTTGAAAGTGATGATTCAACATGACCCAAGACGCAACTGTAAACCAAGGATTAAAAAATTGGACTCGGGACTCGACTTAGCCATGGCCGAGTTCGAGTTTACTTGGTCGACTCGGCAGAGTAGGAGGTAGATCCCACAAAATAAAAATTAAAAAAAAACATAAATAAATTAAGAATAAATGGAAAAAATAAAGGGAAATTAGGAGATATTCCTAGGAGGCCCTCCATCCATGTAGATCTATTGTTTCTTTTTATTCATTTATGTAACAATAGATTTTGGTGAAAATACATAGGATCCTTTATCTTTCCTAATTCCTATAATCTTATTACCTAGGTGGTTTATGTTCCAACCACAAATTATACTGTTCTAAAGCATGCTAGTGCAAATAAATGACAAAATTCATCCATATTCCAATTTCCATATCAATTATCAAGTATCAAGTATCAATTAGAAAATTGTTGCCATACCTTAACTTATTCTTTCTAATATCATGTTGAATGCCTTGCTGATTGGATGTTATCTTCGTCATTGTTCTCTTTTTGATTTTGATGATAGTATTGTCTATATTAAATTCAAAGAAGCCTTGGCCTCCTCCTTGATGACCATGTCCATAATTTGAGGGACCCCGATGACCATAGCCAAATTGACCCATGGGCATGAGATGTACTTGTCCTCCAAATTTACCCAAAGGAAAATGATATGCAGCTGGTGCTGGTTGTTGCGCTTGTTTTAGGCCATAGAGAGTTCTACGCAATCGACAGACAAATGTCTTGGATTGAGAGAAGGTACCTTCTGGGACTCGCATATAGACTACTTCTTTCAAATCACCATTGGAGAAAGTTGTTTTTCACATCCATCTAGTATATTGGCTAAGACTATGAGGCAACAATGGCAAGAAGTAACCGGATAGTGGTCATTTTGCCAACAGTAGAGAACGCCTCCTCATAGTCAATGCTATATTCTTGTCTGTTGCCCAATGCAACACGATGAACTTTGTGTCTATCCAAAGAACCATTTGGCTCAAGTTTGATCAAGTAAATCCACTTATACCCTATTAGTTTTATTGATGATGGACTTTCTACAATATCCCATGTGTGATTCTTCTCTAAAACACCTAATTCTTCTTGCATCGCCTGTTTTTCAAATTTCTTGGTTCTCTGCATATGAATAAGAACGAGGTATAGAAGTAGATGATAGGGTGGCCATCAAGGAAGCATGGGTGAAACCATAACGATAAGGAGGACGAGAAATTTGAGAAGAGCGTCAGAGGGTACCAATTTGATTTGGACCATTTGTCTGGGTTGGGTCTTGAGTTAATTTGACTATCGGGATAGCTCTTTCCCTTCTGTGACACATAATTAGGATTAAACCTAGAAAATGTTCTTTCATTTGAGAAAACCAATAAAAGAACAAGTGACGGAGACTCAGGGGTGTCAAGATGAGTTTGGAAAAATATTGATTTTATAGAAGTCATGGTGCGATGAGCAATAGGATCATAGCAAACAAAGCCCTTTTGATGGGTTGCATAACCTAAAAAGGCACACCAAGCAAATTGAGTAAATTAACTTCATTCTTTCAGTAGGGGGAAGCTGTACAAAAATTATACAGCTGAAAGTATGAAGACGATCAAAGGAAGGATTTTGCTTGTATAATTGAAAATATGGTGTTTGATTATCAATGGTAGGGGATGAGAAACTTTATGACATGTTTTGCAGTTGTGAGAGCTTTAGTCTAAAAATAGATAGGAATTGAAGATTCAATGAGAAGTGTCCATGTGACATCAAGAAGGTGTCTGTTTTTCTGTTCAGCTACTCTATTCTATTGTGGAGTATACTGTTGCCAGGAATAAATTGTGAAAGGCAGATTTTGCAATTATGTTGAACAATCAAGAAGACACGAGAAAGGGAAATTTGGATGTACCACATGATGGCGACTTTATTCCTGTTCTCGAGTTTAATTTTTTACATGGGTTCTTGCCCTCTAACCTTCAGGGTGTTAGTTGCTTACAATATTTTTAATTTATTATTTTTTTGTGCAACTTCCCCATTCGGTCTTGGATGACCTCAAATTGGCAAAAAGGTGTAAAACACATGGAATGAAAAGTGAAAGAAATATATAAGGTGACTGCTGATAGGTAGTCACCGAACCAGGTTTCCTTCTCTGACTCTTTCTTTGTTGAGGGAGTCTTTCTTGTGAACTTTGCCAAAAATGGCATGGGTGTGGGTGAGATGCCTCCTCACATGTTAATCGAGCAATTTTTGTAATCTATCACCTGTTTTCTTGGACGTGTATAGTGCAAATTCCAAGGGAGTTATTGGCTTTTGACTCCAAAGGGAGTATCCAAGTTTGTGCCATTTTGTGGCCATTGTATGGTAAGTCGGAATGATGTTCACAAAGATGTCATGGATCTCCATGACTCTTTTAGTGAAAAAGTTGAAGAAAGTTCCAAAAGACTTGGGATCTAGAGGGTTTTTGTGGGGTGTTTTTTATGATTTCAGAATCTTGCTGCAAGTGTCGCCCATGGCGGGTATCTATAGGCTTAAAGAGGGCTTAATGTCATTTGAGGAAAGGAAGACTTTTGAATCCCTGAAATTATGTTCTGTGATGGACATTGACATTATGCTTTGAATGGTCGGCAATTCGTATAACAGATAATGGATTGATTGCCTGCCAAAAATCTGCCCTTGAATCACGTTGATGTGCTTGAAATTAGCTATTCGGTGATTTGACTGGATCTTCATCTGCTGAGCTGTCTTCATCACACCCCAGATTTGCTCTTTCTGCAGTCTTGCTGCATTTTTCTTCTTTTGGCGGTTGATATCTGGCGGTCTTTTTTGACTTGTTTGTGTCAATTTTGACTTCTATTTTTCTTCAAGCTTTTAGGGAAACTTCCTTAGTCTTGTTATTGACTTGCCTTGAATATTGATTGATATCTTTGGCTCTTATAATTTAATTGTCTTCACCTTTCCAAGTGTCTGGTCGGCAGTTCTTCTACTTATATTGTTTTCTTCCTTGATCCATGTTGTAAAGACCTTGTGCGCCAACATATACATTCTTTGAGAAAAACTTCCTTTTTCCTGAAGGAAAAATTGGAATTCTACAGATACATATTCCCCCCAAAGGCTGATCGCAAGGTTTTGATGCATGTGGAAAATTGATTCTCAACATAAAAGATGAAAAATTTAAATGCATTAAGAAGACTAGATTTAGAATGTAAGAAGTAAATCCACGTAAACCTACTGTAGTCATGAACAAATGTGACACAGTACTTGAAATTACCATGTGAAATGTGACCCTAAACATCACCATGATTCAAGTCAAAACATTTTGTATTCCATGATGTAGAGAAAGGGGAAGATAAAATTTTACCCTTTCCCAATTTACATGCATTGCAATCAAACGAAACACAAGCAACATGTTTATTTAATAAGCCAGAATTAAATAAAGTTGGCATAGTTGCTATATTTAGGTGGCCTGGTCTATGCCACAACTGACAAGTTTGCTAAAATGAAAAACAAAACAATGCACTCATAGGTTTATTCTCGGTAAGTGCAGGTACATAACGAGGAAAAAGTCTTATGTCTAGGCCCTCTCGCAATCACCTTCCCCAACTTATAGTCTTGCACAAGATAACCGGAAGAAGAAAATGAGACATTGCAATTATTCTCAACAAGGTGACCAACTAAAACTAGATTTGCGGTCAAATGAGGCAAAACAAGTTCTTTTGTTAAAGATAAGGGTCTAGAAGCATCACCAATGGTAGTGACGGGAAGATTTTCCCCAGTTGCAGTTTAAATATTCGGAATGCTGTTAAAAGGAATAATGCTGTGTAGAGATGCAAGGGAGGATGTCATATGATTAGTGGCTCCTGAGTCAAAAATACCAAGTAGTAGAGGGTGATGAAATTATACCTAGAAGTCCAAATGCAGATAATGCATTGATGATCATTTGTTGGACTATCTCTAGGGTTAAAGCAACAGAGGATCCGGGCTGAACAGAAGAGGAACCCGGCATTGTAGAGGATCGGGCAATGTAGAGACATCAATAATAGGAGGTGCAGCAATTACAATATAGGCATGGGCGGAAGGATTCTTTGGTCGCTTTTGGCATTTGTCAATGACATGACCAATGGTTTTGCGGTACTCACAAATTTTCCGCTTGCATTGGTTGGCATAGTGGCCATAGTTTTTGCAATTGAAACGCTGCACTTTATTCATATTCCTAGGAGGTGGTTTGCCTTTAGTAACATTATCCGACAGTTTCTGTTCTAGAGTAGCCTTGGTCAACTGACTTTGTTCTTCACAGAGGAGCTCCTAAAGACAATCATCCAGTGGGGGAAGAGGAACTCTACTCATCAAATTTGATCTAACAATCTCAAATTAGGAATGCAGCTTCATTAAAAAACTGATTACGGTGACTGTCTTGTTGTAATTTCAGCAGTTGGGGAAGAAGTGCTTGAGAAGCCTTAGCATATTTAATTTCATCATACTCTGACCGGAAAAGCAAGAAAATCAGACTAGTAATCTTGAATAGATAATGTGCCTTGGGTGTATTGGGCAATTTCAAATTCCAATTGGGATTGGCGAGCAGTATTGCCCTGATGATACTTCTTTTTCAGTTATTCCCACGAGTCTTTAGCTTTTGATTGCCCTGATGGTACATCTTTTTCAGTTATTCCCACAGGTCTTTAGCTTTTGGACAAGGTCTGAGATTCAAAATAAAATGGGGTTCGATGGGTTCGAGTGTCCAAATTTTAATTTTTTCCCTTTGAAGTATAACTGAAATTGGAATGCCCATGAGGTATAATTTTTGCCATTAAAGCATACAAGAAAATTTTCAGATTTTTCCATGTCAACAGAGAAATAAATCCAAGACAATTCCAACTAGTAGATCACACAATCACAGCAAGAGTAACAATGCAGCAAGAATTAACAATCGGGAATAATATAGACCATCAGTTGAGGTGAAAATATGAGAATGAAGGCCACAACACACACAAAGCAACGTATTTGTGATTTGATCACTGGAACTCAAAAAAACAGGCTGGGCGACCCTTTTCTCTGCTCTAGAACTGGTCGTGGGTCCCACTGTTAGATCAGTAGAATGATCAGATCTCTCTAGTTGTTAGGTAGTGTTTTTTTTTTTTTTTTTTGGTTTTTACTTCCAAGTAATCAAGGCTCAACCAATTTGGATGAGAATCCAAGATTTTTTGGATGGTTGAGATGAAAAGTAGTGCTTAAGAAAGGAGATCCACATGAGCAATCAGAAATCCTACCTCGAAGCAGCAGAAAAACCTGCTAAAAAACCACTAGAATTCTTGGAATAATCAGACAAGCAACATACAAATGATTCTAAAGGATGTCTTGATCATCGCAGGTGGGCTGCTGTCAATTTGGGCTGATTGACGGGTTGTTCTTTGTCCCAGATTCTGCACAACTTCCCAAGATGCAGATCTGGATTTGTATCTATCAATCTTGAGTGAGGTACAAGGCTCACTATCACAATAGACAAAGAAATTTTAACTTTGACGAACACCAGAGAAGTTGTCCAAAAAAATACCCAAAGATGATGTCCTTCACCAAGGAACCTATGGCATTAGACTCTGATACCGTCTCATCTTGAATATAAGTTCAAGATGATGAAGAAGATTAAGGAAGAAAAAGAATAGTTTTTTATTCAATTGTCATATCCCTTTGGATCAACTGATTTCTCAACATATTGGGGCTGGAAGCCCATTCTATGTATACAATCTAGCCTTTATTAGGCAAGAGATTTGTTACAATGGATTTAGATCCATAATCCTAGCTAACGTTCCCAAAAGAGGAAAATATAATATATATCAAATCCCCCAAATTATGGTAATGTACAGCAATTGTTTTGACCCAGTCCCACATGAGAAATTCACTATGGGACCTGGACCTAGATTATTGGGCCTCTATTGACAATTAGGGTATGAGGTCCTGAAGAATCGGCCTCACTCCGTCACTCCTCCATACAAGCCTGTTCAACGTTTCACAACTTGCTTGCATTATAATCATCATCATCATCCATCATCAATCCTCTCCATTCTAACAATCCTCTCTTAGTAATTTTTTTTCTTTTATTTTTTATTTTTTGACTTATTTGCTTATTCAATATCCTATCATTGCTTTTCCTACTTTGGTGGAAACGTTTGGATAACCTTTTACATCCCTAATATATGTTTAAATCTATGGATTCCACCGCTCATGATTTTTTTTTTACACCATTTACATTTGTCCTTATAACGGTTCCCACGAACCATCTCTTCCTGTTCCCATGCAGGATCAACTTCCTTCTTTCTCTCTCTCTCATTTTGGTGCCATTATGATCTAAATGGTTGTAATCTGCACAACTAGAGAAATAAATTAATAAATAAGGCTGCTTAGAAGTTAACATAGTAATACTGGTAAGTTAAAATAATGGAATGTCTCAATTTCCTCATGTACGTAACATACGTTACACACTGCATGACTCTAAAATTCTTCCTAATCATAACTCCAATATTCTTCCTAATCATAATTTTAAACAAAAAAAAAATGAAATTAAAATAAATTGGTGGTTTACATGCTTATTATTAAGTGAAAAGATTGATTATTTGCACAATAATGTATAGATGTAGGTTAAGTATCCTTGGTTCTACACTCTATATTACTTATGTCATGCCCTCAGACCAAGAAGACAATATTTGGCATTAGTCCCGATGCGTGGCACGTCTCATGGGAATTCGAGTCCCAGACTCCTATGAAATTATTTCGACGAGGGAATTCCTATAGAATTTCACTTGTGAGCTGACATAAATTTAACCTTCACATTCCTTAATAATTTTAGTGGAAGCGTATGTAACTCCTGTCTAATATGCATTCATTCCACAATTCCATAGCCCATGCATACAATGAGAAAAGCATTGGAGCATCAACATGTTCTTATCATATTAGTTAAGTTCAAGTTCAGTTATGAGTAAAGAAAGGAGAAGGAAAGTAGCGGATGCATAAGTTGAGCTTACAAAACATATTAATAAAGTTTAATAGGGAAAACATGGCTATCCGGACCGATAGAAGTCGTGTGGCGATCACTATCATTTATGTATGTCTAGAAGACATCGTCTCTAGTCCACTCAGCTAGCTCTTGAAGAGTCTCATTGACCGTCTCAGTCTCCTCTGCAGGGGTAGTGGTGTTGTCACCTGTAATCATAGTTATCAATTTCATTCTGATCATCGTTCCGGTTTGACCATGTAGTGAAATGTTTCGGCAATTTTAGTTAATTCCAGTATTTCATTCCGGAGAAGACACGCCTGAAAATTGAATACATATATAGAATAATAACTAAATTTGAATAAATAGTTGAATGCTAAAATACACTAAAAATGCATACTTACAATAGTTAAATTAAATTACACATTACAATTGACCATTTTCTAGTTTTTAACACATATACAAATAGAAGTATGAAACCTTGGCCGAAATGGTGTGGAATTGGTTTAGAATTAGAAACGAATTTGAGATTGGAACGGCTGGAATGGACCAGAATAGCTAGAGCAAGCCGAAATTGGAACTGAAAAGTTTTAGGGTAGCATTTCGTTCTATACCAAGGCCAATTTCAGAACGTTCTGACCAAGTGTATGTTTGACATCACTAATTTTAGGCTCTTATTGTCTAAATGTCTAAATCTAATAGAGTTTGTAAAAATAAGAGCGTTTGGCATGTGCTTTTGTGTTCTATCTAATTTAGATATTAGAGGTTTTACCTCTATTTCCCACAGCCCTCCTCATGATGTATTTCCAAATAAGAGGAAGAAAAAAAGAGGCGCTGCTACAGTAACTTATAAGGATCATGCCCAGTTCGTTTTTTCAAATTTTCTCGAAATCTGAGCCCCTAAATCTAGATCCAAACCGTTGAAAATGTTCACATGATCAAACACGGCTATCCCTCCAAATTGCAGCCGTTAAATCATCATGAATCTCGAGATATGTGCAAGAAAGCGTGAGCCATTGGATATTAGTTTTTGAATTCTGTGGGGCCCAAACACAAGATCCAAACCATTGGAAATGTTGGGAAGACTAAAAATGGCTATGGGGTCAATTTTCAAGGATTGATTCCTTGTGGATCTCAAGATATTTGTCAAAAACTTTCAACCAATGATTTAATATGCTGAATTTTAAACTAGTCCACAGGTAGTCCCTTTTTTTATTTTTTATTATTATTTCTGGGACAATAAATAACAATCCAACCCATTGAAAATGTGTAGAAGGTCAATGACCATTGTGAGACCAAATTTCAGCCGTTGGATCATCGCCAAACTTGAGATATTCATGTAAAAACGTGAATTATTAAATATTTTTTAAAAAAATTAGGGGCCTCAAACACAAGATCCAACCCGTTAGATCTCTTTGGGAGGCCAAACATGGTTATGAAGTAAAATTTCAAGGCTCGATACCTAGTAGATCTTAATATATTTGTGAAAAGCTTTTAACTATTTATTTAAAATGGTCTATTTAAAATAGATGCTTCCATTGCCAAACACATATTTTAATTCTAGCCTCTTTTTTTTATAGCTCTTTTTTTAATGTCTCTATTTTGAATGGTTTATAAAAATAAGATTAGACCTACCAAACAAGCCCCAATTCTGGTAGGATTGAAATAGAATTGACAACTATGCCTGTAACCCCAAGGATAGAATTGTGAGATACGACTATCCAATAAGTAAAATAATTATAAATATAAGAATGTTATATCAAATGATTAAGGACATAATAATCCTACGAGGTCAACAATGGCAAACTAGGCATATATGCGTGAATAAGCATGTACAGTGTGAATCATCAAAGACGGTGTCTAATATCATCCTAACGAATTGGCATACCACATTCTGTGTATTCTCTCCACTCGGCTGAAACCCATGGTATAAGAGGAGAGCACATCAGTAACATGAATGTGATGGTACCACTAGAAGACAGAGGTCCAAAACCTTTCATTGTGGACTCCTATAACATATACTAGATTGTAGCTAGGACATAAGTATACTAAACCCATACTAAAGTCTTGTCAGACCTTATTAAGGTTGAAGCTGAGTGGTGCCAATACGTGAGAATCTTGAATAGGAGTGTGTGAACATGTGCCCAAAATATACATACATAAGCATAACGTGGTCATAAGGAGCATCCCTACAAGTACGGGCTTGAATAACGTGTGACATGGCTATTAAACTTGGGCAATTAGACAAAATGCAAGGTAAGCAAAAACATTAAATAGAATAATACATGAACAATCAGGTAGTGCATGACCAAGTCACGCAGGCACAATGAACATACACAAGATGAATGCACAGTGATTACAATTGAATCAAGGTAATTTACTAGCCGGTTCCTAGGTTTAAGATTATCTATTGGCATCGCCATCCAATATGGTGTAATAGTAGGATTCTCAATGCTAATGTGCTGCCATAACCTTGGTGTTAACTTCATAGACACCTAGTACCCGATGCCAACACCCTTGGCTTAGCATGTTGATTTCCAATAAACTAGGCATCTTCATAGGTAAATGTTAGCTCACACATTACCTATGTAGGTTAAAGAGTCCATTAGGTCTTGTTCAAGGTTTAGGGGTTCCGATTCTAAAGGCCCAAAATAGGTCCAAAACCATCCTAAAATCCTAGGTTTCAAGGTCCTCTTTGGCTAGCAGAAACCTTGCCATCAGCGAGCCATAGAACACATAGGAAGAGTAGAATCTGTTTGTTCTTCGGTGAGCCATTTGGTAACCTATCAGCTAGCCGAGATTGTTCTTCAGTGAGCTCTCGGCTAGCATAGAAGCTCGCCGAAGAACAAATTGCTAGATTTTACCCTTTGTGGAAAGCTCACCAAGAACTCACTCGGGGCTCACCAAGGTTCCAAAATTTCTAAATGGTGAACTTGTTTCAGGTGAGATTTCTTGACCCTTTCAATACCTGATGTAGGAACTTCATTTAACACTAAAAAGGAGCTTCTACTTATTTCAAAATCACCATTACACACCTTAGAATCAACACCATGGGTTGAGAACCAATTGAAATCTCACCTATAAGCTGAAAATGGGTTTCTAGCATGAGTATTCATATGAATCATGAAATTAAACTTACAAAGATTTATTAGTGTTCTACTTGCCTCATAAAGTGCTTAGACACTACTTCACTCAAAATCCGACTTAATTGCTCCTAATCATGCATAATTGGAAGAAATTCCCAATTCTCTTAGCTCAGCCAAGGTCCTACAATGGTGAAAACATGAAAAGGGGTTGAAATCATGCATGCAACCTATACATTCCTATTTAGCTAAATTCTAAAATCAATGGAAGGTAGGGAAGAAAAAAGCCTACCAATTGTTCAAGTGGGAAAGAGATGAAGATGATTGGGGACCTCTAGCTTGTTGGGGAAGATGAAATAGAGGTAGGTGATGAAGTTGGGATCATCCAAACCCATATGTAAGGTCCCTTGGGATCGATTTGAGCAAGAAGACAGAGATGGAGGAGGAAGAGAAATGAAGAAGAAGAAGATCGAATGGGCTGGGGGTTCCATTTTAAAATAGATTTTTTGAAAATTATACTGAATTCCAGTTTTACTTAAAATATTTTCAAAAATAGGGTTTTCGAACTTGGAATGGTCCAGGGTAAAAGGTCAAAACATGAAAAATGATGTACAACTATACCCCTCATTCCCACCTATTTCAAAACATGAAAAATGATGCATCAAAAATCTTTTCAGAATTCCAACTATAGCCCTCATTTCCACCTATTTCAAAATTACAAAAAGGTCTTTGGATGACCTAGTCAAGGTCAAAACCCACCCAATATGCCCAACCAACATCATTAACATACAAAACAACTTATTTAGCATATAAGAAGGATTAATTAGACACTAATCACAATTAAGAAGGTTCGTGGTCTTACAACCTATGTTTCTAAATTGGAAAAAAAAGTTTCCAAATAAAAAAGACTATTTTTAGATTTTTTTTACATAGTTTAAATAATATTTTCTAATTAAGAAATTACAATTTGTGAGTGAACATGCATAGAACTAAGATTAGAACCATAGATCTATGTGGTACATACTCAAAATCTTAAGCTCATACAAAAAACAGATTTATGTGGTACAGACTCAAAATCTTAAGCTCATACAAAAAACGAAGGTAAAAAATAAAAAAGAACCAATTTTTCTTAATTCCAAAAAGAACAAAAGTTAAAGAAAATACATTCTTTCAACAAATCAAGGGTGGAAGAATCATCTATTAAGCAAAACATACTCAAATTCCTATATTTCTAAAGAATCTAAGCATGTTGAAACTAAAAGACATTTTTTATATAATAATTTCAAATAAAAAAATTGTAGAAATTACAATTTTTGGGAGTACATGCATAGATCTAAGATTAGAACCATAGATTTATGTGGTCCACACCCAAAATCTTAAGCTCATACCAAATATAAAAGTAAAAAAATAAAAAAAACTCAATTTTCTTTTTTTTTTAAATGACCAAAAAATAAAAAAATTGGATTTTTTTCAATAAATCATGGGTGAAAAAATCATCTACAAGCAAAACACACTTGCTATGCTATATTCTAAACAACCTAAAATAAATAAATAAATAAAACTTACCTAAAAAATCCAAGAATGGAAAACCGGCTTTTGGTGAATAGTAGCTTTGATCTTTTGTGGGTTTGATCTCTTAAAATAAAAAGATTTGATCTTCCCACTTCGAAGAAATGAAGTTAGCACACTCTCAAACCCTAGGTCCCTGAGTTCCTAACAAGAGAAATGGGGAAAAAAACCCCCATTTTGTGACTTAGATAGTCGGACTTAGCTGAGTCCATTACTATTCGGACTCAGTTGAGTCCATCAATGTGAGGACTCAACCGAGTCCCTATATTCTGAAATCGAGTTAGGTTGACTTGACTTGGTATGTGAAGTGTTTGAGTTGACTCAGCATCGACTCGAACTCAAATGATTTTTTAAACCATGCTATAAACTAAATCTTTTCCACTAAAGCGCCACCCTTCTCAACCCTTCCTTTAAAGATTCTTGAATTTCTTTCCTTTCAAATGATCCAAATGACTACTAGAAAAGAAAGATTCCACATCTCATCCCCCTTCGATGACCATATTGGAGATTTCCTTGATAAAGATCTAATACACCATTCGGAAATACCAAACTACACCCGAACTAGTCTTATCACTCATCTCCAAATAATTTGGGCAAGCTTATAGTTTCGAAGAAGCCAATCCACCTTTTCTCTACACTTGAGCAAATGGGACAACCCTTGACCACTATCCTCCTTTTCCACCTTCAATTATCCATAATGGATAATTTTCTGAAGAGCAAGCTATCCAAAAAATCACTACTCTTGGAGGAGCCTTGATTTTCCATAAAGAAGTCACTAAGCTCCTCATTCTTACCCTTTTCGATAGAGCTAAAAATGAACCATCCTTGGAGGCATTCCATTTCTCTCATTTTCCTCATGCTCCTTTATTTATTGGCTGTAGTGGTTGAGGTGATGCAATATTGACCTCCATGGCCATGTGTGTAGGGCCCCATTAGATTTAGGATTTTTATGTAGTAATTATATGTTATTAGATTACTAATTTTATTTATTGAGTTGTAATTAGGATTTAGTTTCCTATATTATTTAGTTTTCTAGTTTAATTAGGTTTCGTAGGCTTTAAGTTATCTTTTCTTATTTATATGGCATTGTAGAGAATAATTATTTAGATATTTGATTGATTAATAGAATTGTAGGTTTTATCCTTGGAGGTGCATCCTCGTATTTTGAAGTCTTCTTGACGATTCAAAGTGTTCTCGAGCATGTGCTTCAATACTCTACATAGTCTTAATCCTAAGTCCTGCATTAGATTGGTATCAGAGACGAACAATACTCGATCGTCTGATGTAGGCCAACAACTTCTCCGTAAATTACTGCAGTAGTGACATAATAATATCCCAAAGGGCACAAGCTAAGTGGTGCCGACTCGGATTCACCCCTCTCATACTTTAATCATACTTACCATAACATACATAGGGAAGATCAATCTGGAAATATAAGCAATCATGAATACAGACTAACAATTAAACGAGGCATATTTATATGAGCTACAAAGGCTCGAACCTCGGCTATACCCCCTATTTGGCTAGCAAGCACACACTCAATAGAAGCTCTGGCTTGTCAGACGCGCACTCATTAGAAGCTCAGGTCTGAATTACCTCGGGGTTTGGCTAGAGGAAGTGGAACATAAACAATCATGTTAAGGACAAGACATCTTAACAATATGAATGCATTCGGGTTGAGTAAGTATCCAAAAAATCACTATTCACCCTATATTAGGCAACCCATGATCCCCAAGGTCATTCAACTCGATGTACTCATAAAACGCCTGGTGCCATTGTGTTACCGCATCTTGGAATTACCTTGTGTATATAAGGACACCCCTTCTTATGCCAACATCCATGACTTGACATTGGGGGATCATCCGGGAATTTCTCATTCTCTTTAATGTGTACTTACCGTTGGCCAGTGTGGTTGTGAGAATGTACCAATACTGAGGCCTTATAAGGTCATGGAGAATTCCTAATATCCTAAACTCACTGGGTTCTTACGGCTTAGCCGTATATAATGTTACGGCTTAGCCGAGTGGTTCAGGTTTCCTCCAATAGTTCAGGTGCATTTATAGCTTAGCCATATATTAGCCTACGGCTTAGCCGTGCTAAGGCTACAGCTAGGTTACGGTTGGGTTACGGCTGAGCCGTAAGGCATTACACGGTGTAGCCGTATTACACGGTGTAGCCGTGTGCAAGACGTAGAAGAAAACATGTTTTTCAAGCTCTCGAGAAAATTCGCCGTAAGAAGGCTTACGGCTTGGGCACGGGCTGGGTACTGCTTAGCCATAGTTCAGTTCACGGTGTAGCTGTGAGTAAGCCGCAGTACAAAACCAATTTTGTTGCTCTGGGGACTTTGAGCCGTAAACATTTACGGCTTAGCCGTGGCTTCGCCGTACGCTTCAAAAAACCTGAAGTCAGTTCTGTAGCTCAGTTTCAATACGAAATCAATACAGAACCTGAATTGGCGGGGGGGGGGGGGGGGGTTTCTATGGCTTAATCATTGTGTACTTGAAGGTGTTCAATACCCACACACCCTCCTATTCCATTGTTTACATCCTAACTCAGCCCGTGCCACATTTGTACACAGTTAAACAGTGAAAACAGCTAAGATTGGAGAATTTGAAGAACACACCCAAGAATCAATGACTTAATCACGCATGCAGCACATATGAACTCTAATACTTGCCTCTTACCAGTGTTTGTCCTCCCTAAGTCCTTCTTGTTGTGTGGCTAAGGGAAACCTCCAAATGAAAATGGGTTCTCTACAAGTAGAACATACAATTGAAGAATGGGATTTAGATTTGCATGCATGTCATGTAATTGAATTCTTATGACTCTAATAAACCCAAAATGAATGAAATGGAGGTAAGTCTTCACCTTATGCAGCTAATTGCTTGGAGGGGAAAATACTCAAGGAGAGAAATGCACAGAGAAGGAGAAGAGGAAGAAGAAGAAAAGTTTCCACCACTACATGCAAGACTTCTCAAGTCTAGTAGCTCCCTAATCTAGAAGTGAAGATGAGGATTGAGGAGGAGAGAACCACTCTAGCAGCCAACGTGAGAAGGAAGGAAAAGAAAGAAGAAGGAATGTTGAGTTTCATCTTTTAAAAAAGAAATTTCCTATCTTTTAAAAAAGAAATTTCCTATCTTTGCATGCAAACCCATTTCCTTGGGGTATTTACGATTTAAGTCACATGGCTAGAGTTAGCCTGAAATGAATCCAAATCAAGTTGGGTCCAACACGGAAGATGATCTACACGAAAAATTACACAAGAAGTAATTGACGAGGTGCCCATAAGATGCAAGAACAATTTACAAAAAGGTCCTCAACTACTGAGGTAAGGTTCAAACTCCGCTCAACTCCCTGTCCAAGACCCAAACCCAATCATTTTAAACTAGATTAACCTTAACAAAGTTTAATTAACATAGAATGTGATTAATTAACGTAGATTAGGATTAGTGGGATTCGGAACCTTACAATTTTATTCCCATTATTCTATGTGTTTGAATGTGTGAATGTTAGACTTGATTCCTTTGCATTCATCATCATTTCATGCGCATCAATTAGGATTACTTAGTTATTTTATTTTTAATTATTATTAGTACATTAGTTTATTTTTAGATATAAGACAATTTTCTTTTTTATTTTCTTGATAGAACAATTTCTCGGTCGATCGAGACTGTTTTGGGTCGACCGAGCTTGCTCGCTGCATTTTTTATTTTTGGAATTATTGTCAAAAATTTTTTTTCTAAGATTTATCTTTAATTTTGAATTTCACTAGATAATTTTAAAAAAACTAATTTTTTTAGATTAGATGGAATTTCAAATAGATTAGTTTAGATTAACTTTGTCAATTTTAATTTTTAATTTTATCTATTTTTAGATAGATTAGTTTAGATTAGGGAGAGTTTAAATTTTCTTTCCTTAGTTTAATTGATAAGATAGATAGTGTTTTGATCCTTCTTGCTATCTTAGGTGATAAGATCTATTGACTCGATTTTTTTTTGTTAGGTTACTTGCTGGAGGAGATTGCTTAGAATTGTTTTATGTGAAGAAGATTGCTCTCAGAAATTTAAAATAAATAAATAAATAAAAGATAAGCTCTTAGAAGTTCAAAAGAAGTTGGATTGCTTAGAGTGCTATCTGATCGTAAGGTCCTCTAACCCTTACCTATGAATTTTTATCTACAAGTGGGCTTGTTTGATTTAAATTCAGCAAATTGTGTTTAAGTGATTGGCACACATTTAACTGGACCCACACACTTAGTAAGGGTAATCAACCCCAACAAAATAAGGACTAGATTTTATTACCAGATCCTTGCCCACATAGGTCAAGCCATATCTCACATAGACACCTAACCATTAATTAAAGTCAAGTAGAAATTAACCTTAGAATCTTTGAGCTCAATAGGACGAAGACGACTGATGGTTGCACCAATTACGCTCTTTGATCAAAGTTAATGCCTAAGAGAAGCCTTGTCCCACAAGTGGAGATAGTTAATATATTCTAGGAAAGTGACACTTAAAAGGACTGTTGTGTCCTCACCATTTACGTAGGGCCCGATTTGGTCAACTTGGTTTCATAAGACCGAGTTGGAGGCCTACATGTTATCTTCAATAGTTAAGAGTTGTCTAGTGATGTAGGTTAACCCTAATTAGCTTTTTTTAGGCTTATTTATTTCTTGTGCTTAATTGCCTGTGAATCATTTAGGTTAGGACAATTTGGTTTTCTTTTCTCATTCATACTTTTTTTTTAATTTCTCAAAAAGAAAATTGGCCAACCATCCTCTTGATTCCTTATTTGCATTATGAACCAATGGGAATATATGAACAAGGAGCTCATTAATTATGATCATTCATGGAATAACATGGTTGGGTTTTTTGAAAATAATCGGAAATCCAATGGGAAAGAAATTGACAATGATCAACCAATGTTGGTTCCATATGATTACTCATACCCTACACAATCATTCACTCCTAATATGGACTTGTGTGGAGAACATGTGAAATTGAAAGATCTCCAAGAGATGCTAAAAAATGGGTAACATGTATAGCCCAAATTGGGACAATCACTTTATTAACAATTGGCAAAATAGGCCCGTTATTGATCATGAGTACTATCTGATCGCGCTTAAAAATGATGTGGAAATGTGTAATGGATTCAGTGTCCAACATTCATACACTTCAAGCGTTAAGAAGAATGAGAATTAATTACAGTTCATCATTAATTTCCTTTTGTTTACATGGGTTCTAATACCCCGACCGTGGGGATGCAAGTTGTTTACACAAGTTTTCAAAGTTTACAACCCCTCTCTCAAGTCTTAGATGCGATCTTAATTTGGAAATTACAAGAAAAGTATACATAGAGTGAGAAAATGCAAAAAATAGAAAGAAAAAGGGGGGTGACCGTGACCCACGGTCACTGCCCAGGCCAGTGACCGTGGGTCACGGTCACTGTGAGGTCACTGTTTGCCTCCGTTTTTCTTGCTGTTCGTGCTGGTTTTTCTTCCAAACTTCTTCAAGTGTTGAAACTCCCTTTCATGACATCTTGGGGTGTTGGATGACCATTGAGAAGATCGAATTCGACTATAGAATCGATTGAAAACTTTGTAATTCATCATTCTTGTTTACGGACTGTCTTTTGTTCAAGTCCGAAGAGGGCATCACAGGAAGCCAAAGTTGTGTCATTCTGAATCTATGACTTTCAAGGAACAAAATGAGGCTCAAAAGGGCTCGTTCACAACCTCTGTGATGGCCAAGAAATCCCCCCAAATTAGAAAAACAAAGATGACAACGTCATCCTTCGAATAGTCATTACTGCATGTACATAGTGTGTTCTGTAATTACCCCACCCTTCTCCTCTTCCCCTGAATCCTTTTACTCACCTTGGTGACTAAAAAAGAAGGGAATGGTCATGGGATGCTGATTTTCTTGCTTGAATGGTCTTGTGTTCTTTCAATTCTCTCTTTTTCTCTCCTGTGTGTCCTCTCCTTTCTTCCTTTAAATACTGTTCTTTTTATAGAGGCCCCGGTGGTTTTTGGCGGTTCTTGGGAGTTGAGGGGAGTTGTGGGAAGTTGGATTTTGAAAGGGAGTAGAGAAAACCACCTAAAACCGTAGGAAGTGTCCTTTGGGGGTCCTTGACTGCAGCCGCGGTTACGGATAAGGCCCAATTTCAGGTTTTTATAGTTGTGGCCCGCTTTCACCTGTTTGGGGCCCAAACGAAGTCCAATCGCTACGAAACTTGGAGGGATACTTCTTAACACTATTTTAACCATATCATAAAAATTTCAGCTCGTTTTGACCATCTGAAGTTGGTCAACTCCCTTGATAAACAGGCCACGGTCACGGACAAGGCCCGATTTTAGGTTTTTTGCAGTTGCGACCTGTTTTCACCTGTTTGGGGTCCGAATGAAGTCCAATCTTCATGAAACTTGGAGGATTCTTCTTGACACTATTTTGAGTATTTCATAGAAGTTTCAACCTGTTTTGACCTTCTGAAATTGGTCAACCCTCCAGTTGACTTTTCATGAAAGTGGGCCCTTGTTTCAGCTGTTTGAGGCCCAAATGACCTCGGTTTGGTTTGAAACTTGGAGGGACTGACATCAGGAACATCTTGGAGTATTCCCCTGAATTTCATCAGCTTTGGATTTGGGGAAGCATGATTTCAAACAGTGGCCTCTTCATTGCATGTGTTAGGTCATTATTCACCCCACATTGAGGTAGTTAGCTTGTTTTCTATCTGAACAACGTTCAATTGATTTGAAACTTTAGGAGAGTAACTTGGAGCATTCTTTGAGCATTTGTTCCAAATTTTATCAGCTTTAGCCTTCTGGAAGTAAGATCTTAGCCGGTGACCCCCATAACTCGAGATTACTGTCTTCTAAGCTGACATGTAATGAAATTCGGACCAAACAGAGTCATTTCAACTTGAAAATTTGCAAAGTATCTTCTGAGCATGACTGAAGCTTCATGCCCAAATTTCATCAATTTTGGACATCGGAAAGCAGGACTTTGGTCAGTGACCTCATGGCTTAGGGGGGACTGATCCCAAGTTGACGTGTCGTAGCTTTTGGGTTCGATGATGTATGTTGAACTCGAAATTTTGTAGAACCTTTCTTGGGCATCATTTGAGCTTCCCCTGAGAGTTTCAGCTAATTTGATCTTCATGGGATGTCACTCCATGCAGGGCCCACAGAGTATATTATATGATCATCTGGACCAAGTTTGGATCCAAATGATGTCTAAATGCTCTGAATCCTTGAGGAGTAGTCTTTAAATGTACTTGAAAGCATTTCATTGACTAGAATCTTGCTTCAACATGTGGAAGTGCCAGGTCCCGTAGTGATTTCCAAAGAGCTAGCAAAGAGTCTCTGAAACTGATTTGAGCCAAGATGAGGTTCAAGTGCTTTGAAAACTTTAGAACTTTATAATCCAAAGTTTGTAATGCCTTCGTTGTATTACTTGCAAAAATTTCATGGGTCAACACTATCTCCATGAACTTACTCCAAGTGGGTCGTATGAGTATCCCTCTCAAGATATATCATATGCACCCCTATCTTCCCGGTCATATGTATCACATAACCCCCTTCCACCCCGAATGATCCTACAAACCACCACCACCTCTAGAGGAATCTTTAGGGGGTCTTATTTCCAAACTCTTTCAATAGAACACGAAAACCGTAGAAATGCTAACAACTTCAGTTAGTCAAATTATTCTTTAGTTAGAAAAAGAAAATAACACCCATGGAAGTATAGGAAAATTTCAAAAGTGATGATCCAACATTCATTGAATATCCTACATATCTGGGTCACACAAATACAACTTGGATCTCTGTGGGTGGCAATGAGCATATGGATGATGGTATGATGAATGAACCTAACTCTAACCTATACGAGCCTGTGTTCGCCATACTTCTGCAATTTAACCAAATTAATCGGGAGGATCTAGATTTCCTCAATGAGGACAATGAGCCCTTTCAAAATGATGATTTTTTCGATGATTCCTATTTCTTTGAGGAGTCAAAAATTTTAAATTGCCTAAACTATGAGGTTCCAAATGAGCTCCAAATGGATGATTTAATTATGTGCATTCTTCAAAATGAAGCACTTGTATCTATAAAGAATGATGCGGCAATGAATGTGCAACTAGATGAACTCGTTCTTAAAGAATTATCCATCCAAGTCTTGAGTTCTGTAAGATTTCAGTCCCTAACTACCACAACTGACATTAATTAATTATGAATAACAGCTATTGACATGAGATTACCAGTTTCAAGAAGGTTCAAGCCAAGTTTGATACTTGGAAAGGGTTTAGTTCAGCTTTTTTAAGAAATTAGGGGTATTTTGGGAATTCCTAAAGTTTTGTTCTTAGGCCCATTAGTTAGCTCTTGTCATGCCTAGCAACTTTCAAGTTCAGCTCATATCCATTCGAAGTCATCAACCCTATATTCATCTCACCTGGGGTAAAATAATCTTTTCCCTAAAAAGTAGTGTTTTTGCAAATGACCTTAGAAAATTCCCAAACTTTTCAATTTAGGGCAACTTTTGCTCTTGGCTCAAGTCCATCCGAGGTCTGGAAGACCTTCGTTTAGTCATCACATGTTGTGACTTAAGTAATGGCAAACTTGTAATTTTCTAAACCCCATTCTTTTCTTCTCCTACGTTCTCTCCCTTTGCCTAGTAACGGCTAGTATCTCCTTGGTGGTACTAGGCATGGTTCTCCTTCATTTCTCCACCAAATCACGTCAAACCACTTATAATCTTCTTTCTTCATCCTCCTTCTTTCCCCAAGCCTGTCTTCATGATTCTTGGCCCTTGATCAACATCTACAAAGAAGGGCAACCATGTAAATTGTGGGTTTCTCACGGGAAGATTATTTAGAGGTGAAATCTCGAGATGCCCTTTGTCATTTTGTGTTTAGGAGTCCTTCTAACTGCTAGATCTAGGATTGCAAAGGCTCCCTCATTTTCTTATTTGGGTTTTTTATTTTAGTGTTGTTCCATATATATCTATTGGGGATTTGCATGAGAGAGTTTTTAGCCATCTTAGATCTTGTTTGGGTGTGATTTGTGAGCAAAGAAAGCCAAGGCAAGTGCTATTTTTTTATTTCACAGTATGCATGTGTTTATTCATGTTCCTTGTGTTCAATTTCGCTTGCATAAATCACTCATGTCTCCAGTTCAAATTGTGTTCAAACTTGCCTAGATGGTTGTAATAAATTCCTAGGGAGATTATAACAAATTTGGGCTCAAATGGATGCCAAACAAGGGGCTAAAAAGCCTTAAAAATCGTTCCAGTTAGGAATAGCCGATTACAACTTAGTGCAATTGGTGGCTGGCTACAAAAGCCAATCGGCTACCAACCCTAGAGGTAAATTGGCTAGGATACCATACCCATTATTCTGGTCTACGCAACATCTAGTTTGCTATTAGCCCAAACCCATTCAGCTACCAGTCCATGCCCTACAACTCGAGGCCCCATTGTGGAGTTTACTGTACCCCTCGTGGCGATACGCAACATAGATTTTTGGCAGAACCCTAAACCCATAATGTGATCGACACATGTAAAATAACATTTCCAGGTTTGCTCGAAGGCATGTGGAGAGAAATGGGGCTCATTTTATTCCGGACTTAGTGCTTAGGATGTTGTCACAACCCGAGCCCAAGAATTTGGGTATTGGGGTTAAACCTAAATAGTGACATTTGTACTCCCGTGCAATTCACACCCAGACCGGAGTCTGAATGGAATTACATAAGAGATATTCACATGCTTACACGTGTGAGGTGCTGAACTAAACATTTGTCCAAGCATTCAATACACAGAAGCCTGTCAAAATCGCCTATAATTTTTCTTCACTTTTCATTGAATAGTTCAAACATCATTACAACCATGAAACAGTCCAAACTTAACATTTAAAGAACATAAGATCATCATATTAATTCACTCATCATTTGTACAACCTAAACGTGATGCACATGTATACAATGAGATTAAGGATAAAAGTTCTATGTAGAGACAGTAGAACAAAAAAGTGCAAGAAACTAAATGACATTCGTTGAATGATCAAACCATGCAAGTAATGATCTATATGGATGCAAATATATGCAAATATTAAAAGTCCCAAAATACCCAAATATACACATTCTAAAATAATAATGAGTCTCTCTCGGCATATGGATCAGTCAATAGACTTCTGCTGTCCATTCGTTATAGCCTGAAAGAACCACTCAGTTTCCTTCTCTGACTCCTGGGTCTATGCTAGACTGAGTTCAAGATCTAGACCTGTAACACCATTAGACATCTTGTGAATAAGACTATTTAGAAAAGTATAAGCATAATCAAGGTAATACGCATTGTATCTATAAGAATCATTAGTAAGTGATTAAAGAGGTCAACTCTATATACTAGGCATATTATGTAATTGAGTAATCATGCTATCAGAATCAAATAATAGAAATACTTTACTATTTGGATACTATATTTACCATATCCTCCTTGTAGGGATCTATGCATTGAGAACATCATCGACCGGGCCAAGGTACAAATGGGTCTCTCATACATGGAGTTTGAAAGCTCCAAAAATAGTACACTGCAGCAGCAATGTTCATGCTACACCAAAGTCAATCCTGTCGGATATCATAAGGCTGAGGCTGAGTAGAGCTAGACCATTTCGATTCAATCATATCATTGAACTTGAGCAATCATGCAATTTATTCATTGAGTGAAATCAATACTAAATTGTATACATTCAATTTATTCGTGTAATATGTTCGTACTTAATTCAATGTTAATGTAAGACTATCAAGAAACATGTCAAATAGATTCAATGCATACAATGATCATTTCAATTCAAATCATTATTGGAAGAGTAGAAGTCAATACATATGATGATCATTTCGATTCAAATCATAAGAGTAAAAGGCAACAACAGTCATCCAATATGCTATGCAATTCAACTTAATAGAATCAAGGTAGTTTTACTAGCCAACCCAAATCTAATCATCCATTGTTTCTAACCGTACATGATGATGTAGTTTTAAGTTATCCGATACATAGTTGTCTCCATTTGGTGTTACATTATGTGGGGCATGCTAATCGAAGTCCCCAAAACCAACACCCATGGGGAGGTGCTTAACAAATGGACAACAACACATGAATAAGTCTTAGTCCTTAAGACTTTTTATAATCTTTCATTATCCCATTTGGGCCAGTTAATAATGTGAAGTTATCTAGAAACTAAGGCCCTACAAGCTCTCGCACAGTACCTACTTGACCCTAAGTTTCAATGGTTTTACAACTTAGCCATGGGTGACTATAACTTAACTGTGTGCATTTACGGCTTGGCCATAAATTGTACTACGACTTAGTCGTAGTTACATATATTTTCCTCCGCATTTACTGTTTAACCGTATTCTCTTCTACAACTTAGCCATACATACCCTACGGCTGAGCCACAGCTTAGCCGTAGCACATTTTACTGTTTAAGTCTGGCTTAGCCATAGAAGAAAATTGGTATTTTTAGCTCTCTAGACCGTGAGCCGTAACTTCACATCTAAAGCAAATTCCATGCTGGTTTGTTTACAAGGGTATTCCTATTTCATTCAATCATCTAACTCATACTTCATCAGAAATACTGACCTTTATCATACTATAGAGTTTAAAGAAAAATTGAAATAGTAGGGCATCATACAGTAAAATTTAAAGATTTAGAACATTAACGCTGAATGCACATGAGTCAGTAAGATTATAAGAATCATCATATACCAACATGCATTAAACCAAAATTTGCTTATACTTGCCTTGCTTATGAATTCAAATCATTATCCTTCTCTTAGTTCAATTTTGAGAAGGAAAACCCACTGTTCTTAGCCGACAATGACATGCATGGAAGAAAGAATGTAAAATGAGTGCATGCAAGAGAAAAGGAGTCTTCTTGACTCCTTGAACCCAAGAATTCTGAGACTAGGAAAGAGATCTTACCTCAAACAATAGCTAGAGAGTTGTTGGAAGCGATTTGAACCACTGTCTCCTATTTCAGGAGGAAATGAAGGTAGAGGAGGGGTGGTGAGATAAGAGATTACGTGCATGAAACCATGCATGCAGGATTCCTTTTTGCTCTTATGGATGGAGAGAAAAAGAATGGCAGAAGAAAAAGAGAGTTGGGCGGGAAGAGCTATTACAGAAGAATAATCGAATCAGATGGGTATTGGAACCCATTTGAGTACATATGTATATAATTTGAGATTTTATAAGAAAGTCCTTCTAGTTTATTTTATTTTCAGTAAAAGTCAAATGAGGATCCAATTATGTCAATTGAAATTTAATGTGTTCGAGTCAAGTACAAAACATGATGAGCTCAACGAGACATATGTGATGGTGTCAATATGATGCATGAATGACATGAAACCATGAGTTCCAAAACTACAAAAAAGGGCTTCCGTCTACTTAGGTAAGGTCAAACCCGACCTAATTACCTATCCATAACCTGAACTTGACCCACTGGACTTCACAAGACTAAAATAGACTTGTATAATATAAAACCACATTAATTAGCTAGTAATCACAATTAGTTACATGCTAATCATGCTGACCTAAGTACGTATACACTACAACAAAATGCATTATTGGCTACGGCTTTGCCCGCGCAATTCCATTTTGTGTGGCTAAAAGTTATCTTTTGCCTACAAAAATGAATCTATGTAGGCAAAAGCCACAATTATCTCCTATTTTTGGCGACGCAAGATATTTTTCGCAGGCAAAAGTAGTCTGGATTCTCTCCAAACTAAGAGGCAAAGTTTTACCCACGAAGAAATATCATTTGGCGATGTGTCATTTTGTAGGCAAAGTAAAAAACATTTGGCCATGCATATATTTGCATAGGAAAAAACTAAGACTTTTGGCCACGCATAGTCTTTTGTAGGCAATATCTTTTGGCAACACAGTATTTTGTAGGCAATGTGAAAAACCTTTAGCTACACATATATTTGTGTAGAGAAAGGTCAAGACTTTCGGCTACAAATGGTTTTCCGTGGACAATATCCTTTGGCGATGCAATATTTTGTAGGCAAAGTGAAAAACCTTTAGCCACACATATATTTCCATAGGGAAAAGCTAAAACTTTCGGCTACGCATGGTGTTCCGTGGCCAATATCCTTTGGCAACACGGTATTTTGTAGGCAAAGTGAAAAACCTTTGGCCACGAATATATTTTTGTAGGGAAAGGCCAAAACTTTCAGCCATGCATGGTTTGCCGTGGGCAATATCTTTTAGCGACACTGTATTTTGTAGGCAAAGTAAAAAACCTTTGGCCACGATTATTTTTGCATAGGGAAAGGCCAAAACTTTTGACCACACATTGTTTTTAATGGGCGAATCCAAATATTTTCGTTTCCATTCTTTTATTTTTTTTTAATGAAACTATTCCCATGCCCTCCTCTTCTTTTTGTTTTTTTTTTTTTAAATATTATTGGGTTATGTAGATGTTTTTGCTAAAATCGTGCTTTTAAAATCAAAGCCTTGTTTTTTTTTTTTTTTTTTGTGCTGTACTGTTTTATTTAAAAAGTCATTTATATGAGAGAAAGAACTTTGGTGTGAGGATATTTTGGTGCCATGTATTTGGATGGTGTAAACTTGATGGGCTCCTAAGTCCTAAATGAAAACTATTGGAGAAAACTGGACACTTGCATGTCGCTTTAAATACAAATGCCCTATAAAGCAAAAGCCGATATACAAGGTGCAGATGTACAGCAGACCATGGTTAGGTCATGGATAGTTGTCCACCCTCTACAAGAAAGTTGCCTTTTAGCGGCAACTATTTTAGCTGCAGTGTACTTTTCGCAACTAAAAATACATATTTAGTGACAAAAATACGATGTTGCCGCTAAATGTAATATAGTGGCCATATTTAGTGACAATTCATATGTTGTAGTTAAGATTCGCCACTAATTCCATGGCGGGAAATTTTGGCACCATGGGATTTTGGAGGGAGAGAGATGTAATGGTGATTTTTATTTTTTTGCCACTAATGCTTTATTGTTTTAGTGGCAACTTTTTTGTGTCATCGCTAATAACTTATCTATCTTACATTTAGCCGTGGTTTATGTTTTTTTCCACTATATGTGTGCATTTTGTGGCAACTTTATATTGCCACTAAAGATATACCTCAGGAAAGCTGATTTTTAATGGCAATAGTTTTTGCTACAACTTAACTGTCATCACTAAAACTTTACCTTTAGTGGCGAAATCTAATGTTGACACTAAAGGCATCACAGTGGTCACGTTTGGTGGCAACTTATATGTAGCAGGTAAATGTTACTTTTGAGGTAAAAAGATGTAGTGGCAATGTTCAGTTGTTTGCCACTAATTATCCAAGGTTTTGTGGCAATATTTAATTTTCGTGGCTAATTGCCTTAGGTATCTTACATTTAGTCTCGGTAATTTTTTTGCCACTTTATGTGCCACATTTTGTGGCGACTTTTCTATTGTTGCTAAAGACCTACCAAAAAAGTTTGGCTTTTAGTGGTGATAGGTTTAGTCACAATTTCATTTTTGTTTAATTCTGTGTTCATGTTATTCAGATCTTTTTACGTCATTAAGATCTGCTAGTGATCGGTTCATCATTAAATCTGCTGTGTTTTGATCTGTTCATTATTTAACGTTCACGTTATTCAGATCTGGGTCTACGTCTGGTGATCAGTTATGTGTTCATGTTACACGCTATTCAGATCTGGATCTGCGTCTGATTTGTGTCAGTACTGCTAGTGCATCTGGTGATTAGCATTACCATATCATCAGAATATGGGTCCCAGGCCGGGATTTGCACCCCCCATGCGCGTGATAATCACGCAGGATGTGCATCGCGGGCACGCACCCTGTTAAACGTTTTCCGGATCGAGAATCTTGGGCTAAGCCCGGCTCGCGTGCGCGCATAGGGCTCGTAGCAAAAGAATCCAAAAGAGCTTGAAGTATAAAAGACAAGGATATACATATATAGTGCTCAAAGAATTTTCACTTTTCCAATGTGGGACTTTTGAAAAACCACGAAGCTCTTTTTGTAAAGCAAAACTATAAAACTCAATTTTGAAATTAACCCATTAAAACCCAACACCATCTATATATATTAACAAAGTTGAGTTCACCACAATAACTACCACAATCATGTGTTTATCCAGTCTTAACCTCAAATCAATTTTCTAGCCATGCCAATACCATATTCTAATTTAGACTCATTATATTTAGAACCTATAACTAGTTAGTGATAGTATGAATTGAACACGCACATGAACACTTGAAAATTTGAGTGTTGCTTCTATACAAATGAATTGTATTTTTGGAAGTAACTAAAATTAAAGAAAAAAAAAAATATTCATAAGTGTCTAATTAGGAAAAAAAAAGAAATAGAAAAGAGTAAAAATCTATATTGCACCCATTTGTTTGCTTGGAATTGAATGACTTGAATTCCTTTGAAAACATGAAATGTATTTTTAAAAATGACTAAAATTGAAGAAATATGAGTAAAGACTAGCATAAAATATCGTGCTATGTATGGCTAGCATAAAAAAAAAGTGAGTTTGACATTTTTTAAAAATGGAGACTACAATTTATAGTCAAATAAAACCATTTTGAGAAAAAAACTATGCAAAGACTATATGTTTGAATGGAATTGAATGACTTGAATTCTCTTGAATAATAATAATAATAAGGTCGATTTTATTTCTTTATGTTGGTTTGACAAAAAAAAATAATAATAAAACAAATGTCACAATTGTTGTAGAACATTGAGTTAAATTCATCATTGCTAATCGCTTAGGTGCCTTACTTATAGCTACACTTTTGATGGGATGTCGTCAAATTTTGCTTTGAATGGAGTGGGTCCAACGATATTGTTGATCACACATTACCAGAGATACCGACAAAGTCTTCTAGGAGAATCAGTGAGTCTTAAAATCAAGTTGGGTTGAGATTTGAGCTTAAAAAAATAAACTAATCAATGAACTTGGAGGCATCGAGAAACTAGCATGTGATTGAAACACATGTAGAGCTCCATGTCTAAATCCACCATATTTCTTACACTGAGACATAGATGAAAATTATTGGTAGATTCCAAAAACTGATATTGCATGTCACATTCATTGTGGCATGAAAATTTTTTTTACCACAAAAAATTTGGGATAAACATCCAAAATAATCAAGAATCTTGTGAAATGCTAGAGAATAAATTTTGTTCCCATTAGTAATAACTATAACACAAAATATCGGGTCCCAAAGTCATACCATCGTGTATCATTGTTTGACCTTTAGAAATTTCATTTGCTCATATTTTGGTGTTATAAATTGCTCATCTTTTTAATTTACATATTCTTTAATGTAACCCACGATGCCTATAATTGTGATTGAACATTTTCTTTATAATTTATTGTCTTTTAAGGACCAGTATTTTTAAGGACTAGTATTTTTATAAGTAGGGCTATGGGCCCATGGGGTAAAATACTTCAATGAACAAAAGTAACACGTGTCCACTAAAATGAAGGGTGGATTATTTAGCATGGCCCAGTGCGGCAATCACAACTCAAAAAATTTTACATCTCGCGCCCTAAACCATCTCCCGCCATCGCACATCTCTGCACAAATCGTAAAATGGGAGAAAGCCCCCTCTGCCTCGGTCCCTTTTTTTAGCGTTTATCCCTCTCTCTCTCTCTCTCTCTCTCTCTCTCTTTTCTTTGCACAAATTCCATAGGGAGAATCTCAAATCTTTGCTCCGATCCAGAGCTCCGGTCCCTGGCTACCATCCTCTCTCTTTCTTGGTAACGCTTTCTCTCTCTGTTCTTTATTTCGTTAGTTTGAATGGGATGCCCACTGTAATCACCATCGTCCTCTTCATCCCTAATTGTACCAAATCGCCACTCCCATTTCTGTAATCTCCACTGCCGCCTCTGCCCTGCATCTATGTGGTGTAAAGATCTCATATTTAGTTTTCTAGAACTTTCGAATTCAATTCCTTCGTTTCTTTCGATAATTGATTCTAGCATCAGACCTTTTGATTATGAAGAATTACTGTATGTTCATTCATCTCAATCTCCTACAAAACCCCAAATCTCAGAAACCCTAGAATAAAGAACCAATGCAAACAAGGTAGGCTTTCTTCCTGCTTTATTATTATTATTTTTTTTTCATATTCAATCAATAGTGGTGCTTAAGATTGGTTGCTTTTAGGTCACGATTTGTATTTTTTTTTCTTTTTGGTGGGTTTTGTTGTAGAAGGGCAGTTTGGTTTTTTGAGTCAAAATTTTTCTCGTGTGAGGTGTTAGAAATATTGTTCTTTTGATGTCATCGATTGATTGGAAAAGCTGGAATTTGTTTGATATGACCATAGTTTTCCATTTTGGGAAAAAAGAGGATTTCAAGAATGGCTTTGCGAGCAATATTCAGAAGGAAGAAGTTCTTCCTACATCACTTGACTATGCCCATCATTTCTGCTTATTATTATTATTATTATCATCATCATTTTTGTTATGCTGAATATTCCAAGCCAGTTGTGAGTGGTACTACGTGAATGTTGTTGATCGCTCGATTAATTGATTTGGAAATTAGAGTTTTTGTGTTTCTCTGCGTATGCTTCAATTTTGGAATGATAATTGACATATGAATCTTGGGTTCATATTTGATAAATGTCCATTGGGAGTTACTTGGAATATTGTTATTCTACATTACTATTGCTTTCTCTATATGATTCAATTTTGGAAGAAAAGTCATAAATGAATGAATTGTTTGTTTTTTTTTTTTTTGGTTTTTTATAATAAAGACTCTAATTTTCTTTTATAAGTGATGGATAAGTGCAGATTGTGAGTGATGCACTGGGAATTTTGTGTTATTATAGTTGATTGGTGGGGACAGTAAAGGTTATATATACTCTCTGCATATGCTACAAATTTGTAAAGCGTATTGATATTTGAATAAAACAGTTTTTTAATTCTTATAAAAACAAATTTTCTGTTTTTTATTGTTGGATTAGTGCTACCTAGAAGTGATGCACTGCATAAGTTTTTCTCATTTTGATTGATTGTTTAGAAAGTCAGAAGTTAGCTTGCCATCTGTATATGCCAAAATTTTTCGAAGGGAATGGATTCATTGGAAAACCATGGCTTTTTAAATAAAAATGCTGTTTTTTTCCTCCTTTCTAATGTCTGAAAAATGCACATTGCTTGCAATATTCTAACACGACGATTGAGCCAATAATTGGTTCTATACCTGAAGGAAGGCATATATGAATGGGATTGATGTTTTATAAGTGGTTATACTAAATGAAGTCGACCGCCCCTGTAATTATGTTTTATGGAAATTCACATTATGTATGTGACTTCTAAGTTCTCCCTGTTCTTATTAGCATCATTAAAAAAACTTATCTGCTTATAAGCCATAGAATAAATGGAATTGAACAGTAGCAGTTTGACTGTTTTTGAGTTTAATATGAAGCACTGAAATCTTACATTCCATCCTAACTGCCCCTATAATAATGCCGTGTTCATAACTGGTGTCTTCAATTTTGGAGTACACACTGTTTTCATCACTAAAAATTTATGATACTCGTTTTGAGAAGGGTTTCTGTGGTAGTTTGTGTAGTTACTTTTCCTTTTAAGAATTGATAAATTTTTTATGCTGGAATTTAAGAACTGATTAGTACTAACAGCAGTATTCTAAGTTCTAATCACAATTTTTTTTAGCCATTCCCCAGACAACTAAAATGTGAAAGAATGTCTTCATGACTTTCAAAACCTACAATTTTGAGTGTTTTAAATATTGAGGGGGAAGGGTCAGGCTTCAAGACTTTCTGGGAAAATTGTCTCCTCACTCTCTCCTCCCTTTCATGATAGTATTGTATCTAAACTAATTCTACATTTTCCCTCTCCTCCCTCTATCACAATATTGCACCTAAAACAAATTGTATTATAGGGGCAAGATGATCACCGAAAAGAGAAACTGTAAATCTCACAAGCACAAAATTGATGAATGTTTTCAGTTATATATAAGATAAAAGCATTTTATTGTAAAAGTAAGTATACTAAGGAGACTTATTGAGGACAAAAAGTTAAAACTAATTATCAGATGGGCCTAAGTTTTTCTTCTAAAAGGCCTGTGAATGTACTCTATATAAGTTATTGATTTCATTTTACAAGTTCAAGTATTCAACTGATGCTTTCAGAACAGAATGATGAATACAGTTTCATTTGTTTTGTTGTTTTCCAGTGAAATAAATAATTAAAAAAAAACCCATCCATTATTAGTTACTTATAAGACCAATGGCAGAAACAATTTACTTTTGTCAGGGTATGTGAATTGTTTTGGGCTGAACTTTGTCACTTGCATTATGTGAAAGTAATATGAATTGGTCAATGTAAGGGCATTGCTATTATTAAAATACTATAAGAGTGGGTGCCAATATCAAAACTGCTTATGGTACTAACATAGTATATTCCTTGAGCAATCAATAGATATATGCTTTAGTAATTTCTTGTATGATGCTAGTGAAGTACCTTTCGATGATGGTCTCTCACTACTGATTGTTTGAATGTTGCTAAATAAACTCCATGTTTTCTCTATAATGAATTGGTGGAAGTGGGGATTTATGGTATTTGTGAAGGCTCTGTTTAGGATGCATGTGCTCAAATTGAAATTGGAGTAAAAGACAAGTGTTATATCTAAGTTGACTACAACAATAGATGTGGACGTGACTAAACCCGTTTATGGAATGATTGGACCATTGCTGCATCCATCAACAGCTGAGGAAAGAACGGCGTCAACAACTACAAAAATTTGGATGTATAAGAAGATGAATGCTAGAAACAAGAGCCGCCCAAAAATACAATCATATGAGTGGCTCAAGATCATATACATCACGAGCATCTATCGATGTAAGTATGGGATTGTAAATTTTTACTCTTAATAAAATTTCAATATTTAGTTAATCTGACCGAAATATCTAATAAACAATAGGCATCAAAGAATAGCGGTGTTCGACCGTCTATCCCCGATATTTTTGAGCAAACTCACAGACGTGGTTGGCATGGTGGGATATGGATAAAAAACCATGCTGAACAACATCATGTAAGTACTAGCTAATTCATTTGTTTAAATCATCAAATATACATTTTTTACATATACCATGAGTTTACATAATGAAAAATGATAGGCTATATACTAAAAGAGAAGATTCTCGCACAGTCGCAGCCAGGTGTCAAGAATCCACAAACCGAGGTACAAGTTTCCATCGATGTGCTTGGGAAAAGATCATGTTTCTCAAGGGGATTTGGGATCCGTAGCATCGCTTCATCTTCCACACAGTTTCAGGAACCTAATCCTGAGGTGATCGCTCTGCAGCAAAACATAATTGACCAAGATAAGACCTTGGCTGCATGGCGGGGCTTACTACTGGTGATGGCTATAAAAATTGGGATAGGTCCTGCCAGTGTACCTGGCTTAGTTGATCCAACTAGCGTTCCGGAGTTAGTTTTAGAGAATGGTGGTGAAGATGGCACATTGAGTGGAGGGCAAGATGCAGCTTCCCTTGGTTAATAAATTAAAATTTTTTTTTCAATTCTAGAGAGTGGTTTGGACTTAAAGGTTGAGTTTAAGGAGGTATCTAGAATTAAGTAAATAAATTATTTCATTTGTTTAAGCCAAATTTTGTTGTGGCTAACTTTGTAACAATTCATTTTGACAATATGGACACTATGAGGCCCTTAGAATATTGTTGTGGCTTTGAAATATATTTTGGGTAATATTTTTAGGGGGAGATGCTGCTCCTTTATTTTTAGAGGGCATAATTACTTTAATTTGCTAACTTTTGAATTTTTGATCAACTTAAAGAGTGACAATAGCAAAAGTATATAATTAGGTTTGAAGTCAGTTTATTGATAAAATGCTAATAATTTTCTATATTTTTTTGTGCAGGTTGATGATGGAGGATGTCTTCAGCTTGACAACTAAATGGCCTTTTCTCTTATTTTCTCTTTTATCACAAGCATTTAGACTTGTTGAACATTATTTTCTTATTTTTGGATATTTGAATATATTTGAGACTTATTTGGATGGTATGTATTGGATATTTTATAATTTTTAAATATTTTTTCATTGGGATTCATAATTGGCTGGATTTTAATATATTTGGATGTTTATTGAATTAGTTTGGATGAGATTGGTATAAACTGGTTCTGAAAAAAATTAAAAATAAATAATTTTTTTCATTATTTCTTTTGGCTATGCAATGTATGTAAGTAAAGAATAGATGAAGGCTTTGGCTACGTGTATTGCGTCGGCAAAAGTTATGTTTATAATAAAAAAATAATATTCTTTGCTTTTGCCTACAAACTTTTCATGGGCAAAAGTGCTTATTAAAATCAAAAAATATTATATTTGACTTTTAGCTATGCAAACCTTTATAGCTAAAAATTGCAAACCTTTGTAGCCAAAGGCTGTACATTTGCCTACGTAAAATATTCGTAGCAAAAGATTATACATTTGCCTACGCAAAATCTTCGTAGGCAAAGGCTGTACATTTGCCTATGCAAAATCTTCGTAGCCAAAGGCTGTACATTTGCCTACACAAAATCTTTGTAGCCAAAGGTTATACATTTGCCTACACAAAATCTTCGTAGCCAAAAATTGTATATTTGCCTACGCAAAGCTTCATTACCAAAGGTTGTACCTTTGCCAACGACAAGTTGGCGTAGGCAAAAGTACAACCTTTGGCTATGAAAATTTTGCGTAACCAAAAGCAACACACTTACCTTACCAGCAAGCGTAGCCAAAAACTCAATTTTTGCCCACGCACTATTCTATGCGTGGGCAAAGACCTTTTCCCACAACCTTTTGGCTACGATTTGCCTACGCATGTCGTTACGTAGGTAAAGAGTTTTACCTACGCATCTAGTCTTTTGCCTACAAATTTTCTGCATAGGCAAAGGTGCATTTTGTTGTAGTGATAGAAGCGAACGTTGATGCACTTGCATGTCATGAAGCAATTCCTTAGCCAAAGATGCTTGTAATGGATCCTTGACTATTGTTAGGTGATTGATGTTATTTAATCATGTTGATACGTTACTCGCATGCCATGCACATGCTATCTTATATTCCTATTTTTATGTGTACTTGTCATGAACATGGGCTATGCGGCCTTAGATTTATTGGACTTATTGTCTGCTTGGGAATTAGCGCACATTTAATTGCCCAGCTTTTCTCCCTTGGATTAACTAGATCCTTAGTAGTTTCTTGGACGGTTAGTGAGCAATCAATTGCCTTACTCCCACCCGGGTTACCTAGATCACCCTTACTTTTCTACCCTTTTGGGCTACTCATTTCTAGCCAAAATGTTGCCCAATTTTTGTTAGGTTTACGGAGCATTTAGCTTCAATGGACCTAGAATTAAAGACCCATCTTGACTTGCTTTACATATCTATTACTCAGCCTTGCCCAATAATCATGTATTTGTTGATTCCATACATCAAAGACTAATGGTGTGGAATAGCCACCTCCTTATTCCAATTTTGATGTGACTACACTTTCCTTGTTTATTTTTCCTCGTGTTGAACGATTGATGACTGCTTTACAGGGATACTCAGATTTAGCATCACATAGCTTATTTTATGTGGTTACTATGCTACTGCTCCTCGATGCGAGTTAGTATTCTCTTGATATTGCATTCGCTATTGTCCTCGAAATTGGATAGTATGCCCTTGATATTGCACTGCTACCCTTTTTTGTAAGTGCAGTATGCCCTTGTTATTGCATACTTGAAGGGGTGAGATATATTCCCTTGCTATGGCCAGTGACATGTGGTTAAGTAATTGCCATTTTGATAGGATTATACATGTGTAGGTTGATATTCATGATTTTGCTATTATCTATTCAATTCATAACAACATGCCTAGTTTACTTGTTTACTTGACATCATGCAATTATACCTGTCTTTGCTCGCTTTAATCAAGATACTGTGTTACTTGTTTTTGAGCACTTGGCAAGCATTCGTGTCTGATGTTATACTTGGTGATGTAGTTGATTACCGCAGTACCTTTGTATAGGAAAATCCAAAGGTCTAAGAGGATATGCTAGCTCTTGGGGAATAGACAGCCAATGGTGTATAGAGTACCGGAGGCATCAGAGTTCGTCATGACATATTTTGGGTTTATTTTGGGAATAAAATCTTCTAGTTATTTTAATAATTGACTAATACTTTTGTAAGGCCATAGTTGGGATTGTCAATTAACTTACTTTTGTTATCATGCAACTTTAATAAGTAATGGAAACATGTTCCTTTCTTCTATCCAGTCTCATATGCCATGTTATTATGATGTCTATAATTTATGTATTATGAATAGCTCACACAAGCTTTCGCCATAAATCCATCATGGATTGAGGACCTGGTAATTCTCACATAGCAGAATCCTATGGGTAAAATTATGCCCAAAATTTCTCATTATCACTATACGCATGCATCATGGCCCCATAAACACAATTAGCGATTTTGGGGTCATGACAATTTCTTACATTTAACATGGAATAATTGCAATATATTTCTGTTTTAAAAGTGTTCGGCCTACAAAGATTAAATCAACATAATATATTGCCTAGAAATTTTAAAATCAAATACAATGTTGCCAATATAAATAGTTTTTTTTAAAAAAAAACTTTACAACTTGATAGCCCTGAGATCCCATAATTATTAGAAAATTATAATGATAATGCAATCATCAATGGCATACAATTCCAATGAATCTCTAATAAACATAACCAGCCACATTGTCTAAAACAGCATAATAATTAATCTTCAGTATGCAACGAATTGGATTGAAATATACTACTACTTCCAAGTAGCAAGTAAAGCTTAGGACAAAGTAAAAAACACCCAGTCTAAAAAATGAAAATATATTAAAAAATTATATTGTCTTTGAAATCTTATTGAAAAGAATATAAATAAAAAATAACCAAAATAGTATGTATCACTCTTAAAAATTATATATATTATACTTTTTTTGAAAAAATAAAATTATTGCAAATTTAGAAATGCACATAAAATCTTGAAAAAAAAAGCAAATAAATAAGACAAAAAATGGGACCCACTAACTTACCAAGAACATAAAACCATTAAGTTCCTTTGATACTCAATTGCCACTAACCACATAATTAATAAGGAATCAGGAAAAACTTCCTTACTCAAATACAAACCAAAATGAGAGTCCTAGATTCAAAATGTGTAGTGCATTCTAAAAAATCAATGTTATGGCTTGTTTCACATTGTTTTTGTATTATTCCTAATTTTGTGCTCAATTAAGTTATACCGAGATCAGGTTGTGCGTGGATTATATTTTGTAGAACTCATTTGGCAATATTGTATTAAAATACTTTGCTGAGAATATCTCATACATAACTTATTTGGTAACATTATAAAAATTTTTCTCCAATGAATGAAAGCAAGAGAGTCATAAGATTTAATATGTAGGACCCACCTTTTAATGTTTGCGATACTTTATACTTGTCGTTAGGGGACCCACTTTAGAAGTTACAATGTAGTACTCACCTTTAAAAATTAAAGTGTGGGGCCTATATTCATAGGATTTATAAAGTGAGCCTACCTTTATAAGAATTATAATGTGGGCTCATATTTTTGTGAATGTAAATACAAGACCCATCTTTAGAAATTACAGGGTGTTACACACCTTAAGAAATTAGAATACACCCAAATAGGATTTATAATGCGGCTCCACCTTTGTGATTGTGACTATGTGACCCACATTTAAGAATTATAAAGTGGAACCATATTTTTTATGATTTTGTACAAAAGACCGCATTTAGAAATTATAATGTGGTGCCCACCTTTAGACATTAAAATCAATTATATTGTGGGGCCATCTTGTTTGTGATTATGAATATAGGACCCACCTTTAAAAATTACATGGTATCCACTTTTAGAAATTAGAATATGAAGCCACATTCATAGGGTTTACAATGTGGGCCCACATTCATAGGAATTACAATGTGACTCCACCTTTTGTAATTGTGACCATATAACCTACCTTTAGATATTATAAAATGGGGCCCACACTCATAGGATTTATAATGTGATCTCATCATTATAAGAAATTTAAAAAAATATCATGTGAGCTCGCCTTTTGTAATTGTTACCATGTGACACACTTTACAAATTAGAAAGTTGAGTTACTTTCTTCGAAATAAGGCAAGATATAAGTAAAAAATAACTGTGTCAGCAAGTTGTTTTAAAAAAAAAAAAGTTTTGTTGCGACTTTTTGAGAGGACACCACGTGTCGCTCCCTTGTGAAGAGGGTTGCTTTCATTATATATATATATATATATAATGTGGCACTAGTTACTTTTCATTCCTACCCTTGCATATCATTGCCTTGATTGTTTTCACATTGACCTTAAGCATGTGATGATACATGCCTAGGCCCTAGAATTTTTATCAATTTTATTTGTTTTAGTGATTACAACTCCCATGCCTACCCTCAATATGAATGGCTTGGATTGAGTCTAAATGACTACTTGTCTCGACCAAAGTCTATTACGACAAGTTTGCCATGAGTTGAGTATAGATTCGAAGCTTTGACCCAAAGTTGGGTTCAAAGAGGGTTTAAGTTTTGGTTGTACCCAACCCGCTCCTGCTCCCACTCCTTTGTTTGTTTATTTGTTTCATTTATATATTAGGTATTATTATGAATAAATTAATCCTAAATATGGATTAGACAATTCGATTATGAAAAATACATAGTTAACAAATTAGTGTGTGGTACATTTTTTTGACAAATTTGCCCTCATAAAAAATGGTAATTAGTTACTTGAAAATTCTATACTCGCTAGAAAAAAACATATCTAGGTGAGATTCTAGTGTTGTTTCCTATGTTTATTCACCTTAATATAAAGATATTATTAATCAGATGTTGGAAACCCAAGCTAAGCATAGAATCTATAAAGAATTGTAATGATATCATTACCTAAAAATTATGTACTTGCGAGAAAAAGAATTTTTTGGTCAAATTTTTATCATTTTCAGTGTTTATGTACATCAGTATGAAAATATTACGGATTGGATTTTGGAGACCAAAAATGAACATAGAATCTATAAAGAATCATAACGATATCATTATCAGAATTATATAGTTGAGGGGAAAAATAGTTCTGGGTCAAATTCTAGTGTTGTTTCTAGTGTTTTGCAATTCAGTATAATGATATTATAGATCTAATGTTGGAGGCAAAAATGGGACACAAAACCTATTAAGGATAGTAACGAAATTGTTACTTGAAAATAATATAGCTGTAGAGAAAGCACATTACTAGGTCAAATTCTTAAGGTAACTACCATTAATAATTAATATATTATTTAATTATTATATATTCATAGTTATCTTTTGTTATAATCAAATAAACTTGCTTGCTTTTGATGTGAAGAAATAAATAATTTAAGAATTGAACTAACTTGATAACATTTTCAAGAAAAAGCTACCAAAGAACTATTTCCAATAAAACAATGCCATCTTTTATAAAGCTGAACCAAATAAACCCTAATTCAATTGCAATTATGGGCTTTTTCAACCACTGTTCTAATCATGGTAACCCATACTATTGTGTTGCTACCTTGTATCTGAGTCACAGCAATTCAAATAACAATTCAAAGAGTAGGTCAATCTTTATGGCTTGCAATATTAAATAATTTACTTCGATTTGTGTCTGCTTTGAATTTGTAGTGGTTTATGGTCATTTTGGCCCTAGTTTTCACATTCCAATAACTAGATGGATTATGTCTGTCTTCCATGAATTTTTCATGTCTATTGTTCGATTATGTTTAGATTTTACTTTTGATGAATGTCGGCTTAATTGGGATTCAAGTATTATCTAATAGGGTTTGTAATGTCTTTGATATATTATTGTTGTTATCATGTTTAGTCTTCTACCTATTTCTTTGCATTAGAATCATGGTCAAATGGGCTACTTCGAAGGATTTCTCAAGTGAAATGTGAGTGAAGAATTTTCAGGGAATGATATTGTCGTGTGGCTTTATATGGACACAGATGTCGTACTCCCATGTGTTGGGAAGAGGTTGGCGTAAGAAGCTTCCACGAGCCTTTGATAATCACAAATATAACGGAGAAAGTTTAGAAAGTGCAAAAAAGATTGAAGATTGCCCGTTATAGGCAGAAAAAGCTTCACTAATAATGTAGAAGAGACCTCGAGTTTCAAATTGGTGATATGGTTTTCTTGAAGGTTTCTCTGATAAAAGGCACGACTCATTTCGGGCAAAAAGGTAAGCCAGCTTCAAGATATGTGGGACAATTCCAAATTAAGAGAAAAGTTGGTGATATTAATTATAGACTGATCCTTTTGCTAGAGTTCGTAGGAGTTCATGATGTATTTCATGTGTCAATGCTTCGCACGTACATTCCATATCCATTGCATGTCATCAAATATGAAGAGATCCAAATTAGGCCAAATGAGACATATGTAGAGCGATCGTTTCAAATCATTGATGCAAAGGAACAAGTACTACGAGCATGAATGATTTGATGGGTTAAGAAACTTTTGGAACACCATGGTCCTGATGAGGCCACTTGGGAGCTCGAAGAGCAAGTACAGAAGAAGTACCTAGGCTTATCTTCTTAGGTATGTGTCATTCAGAGGACTGAATGATCCTAAGTGGGGGAGGATGTAAGGTCCTAAACCAGTTTAATCGTTATTAGGGTTAATTAATGTGGTTTTATGTTAATTAAGTTCGTTTTATACTAAATAAAATTATTATAGTATAATCTTTCTTCTTTTACTGCACTTGGGTTATGGATAGGAGTTTGGGTTGGATTTAACCAAACCTAGGTAGCTAGAAAAACTTTTTTGTAGTTTCCAGTTTTCTGGTTTAACATCATTTTCATGTCATTTTAATTGTATCATATGCATCTCATCATGTACATCATTTTTCATATTGGGCATAACTTCATTTGAATTAATATGGACCCATTTGGACTTCAATTGACTTAAACAGTAAATATGAGAAGCAAAATGGGCTATGCTGTAATTCCCTAAAAACTGTTGTTAAAATAGGTTAACCCTCTTCAAAACCAACTTATCTTCTCTAACTTTCTATTGGAGTTTCCTCCTCTTGTTGTGTCTTCATCTTCATCTCAATTCTAAGGATTTCAAGTGCTTGCATGTGACCATGGAGCTGAATTTCTTCATCTTCACCATCTTCTTCCTCATTCTTCAACCTTGAATTGTTGGCAATCTCCTTCTCTTCTTTATTCTTAGTATAAAAGGTGAGAACACCTTCTCTTCTCCAATTCCTTGCTTACCAAAAAGTCAAGGGGATTCAATTTCAATGCATACAGTTATCCTCATGCTCATTTCATTCATCTCCATTGCTAAAGTTTGTTAAAGCTTCAGAATTCTTGCATTTGGGTGAGTTAAGGAAGAGGAATTCAGCTCCAGCATTGTAAAAAGGCAACTGTGGACAAATATAATACAAGATGTGTGGTTGATCATTGATTTAGTTGCTTAATTCTTGTTGGTTTGTTAATTTATAGCTCATGTTTCATTTCCTATAATTATGGGCTTAATGTTGTGAATGGAGAATTGGTTTAATTGTTGATATTAGGAAGAGAATGATGGAGATTTTTGATGTTCTGAATGGTGAATGTATCAAGTGGTTATGTAGGTGATAAATGGTCTGAATTATACAAGAACGGGGACCCTTCTAAAGCCAATTCATGCTTTAGAACATTTGGAGCCCATGGCAAGTCGTGGACTTGTTCTACGGCTAACCATAGGTAGTTTTCCAGAATGGTGAGTTTTGAAGAATTATCCTCAGGTGTCCTATGGCGAGCTTCTCGGCTAGTCAAGAAATGCTCCATGGCTAACCAAGTAGCCCATCATGGAAATTTCTAGGTCCTTGTGAATGCGCAAAAGGTTCCTGAACCAAAATGTATATCAGCCAGTGGAGCCCTACCCTACGGCTAGTCGAGGAAGCCCTATAACTTAGGGTTTATTTGGGTGGTTTATAGGGACTGTTTAAGGAACTTTCTATTGGAACCTTCACCCCTTTAACCTAGTCCAATGGTACTTAAATACACAGATGGAAAGTGTTAAGCTGGCACTTATTCCTTTAATTTCCCGAATTGACTCCAACGCTATGCCATGGGTGTTGGCATAAGGAGTTCGATGTACTTCCATACATAATGTAGCACTAAGATTAAGGTAGCACGTTGATATATGAACACCTTATGATTACATCTTGTTGGATGACTAGGAACAACTGGTTATCTTAGATTAGGGGTGGCTAGTAATTTTCCTCAATTTTTTTATTGATTTATATTGCATTTATATTGTAATAAAAGTCGTGCCCTCACATGATTGTAATCATGTTCCTCATAGTTTTGCATTGGTTACATTCAATACATTGTTCAATTGTATACTGTGTAGCTATCAAATTAAAATTGTTATTGCTTCAAGGACTGCATAACTAACTTGTTAGCAATAATATTGATATCATTAATAAAGAATGAAAGTAAACACTAAATTTCTATAGTTAATAACTTCAATTGGTCGGCACCACTTAGCTTTTGCCCTATAAAGCTTAACGAGGCTGAGTGTGGGTATAGTTAAATAGATCCTATGGTAGTTAGGTTATTTTGGAGTTATCGGTACTCCTTAGGTAGCTAGGTGTACCTTAGTCCAGGTCACATAGTGGCATCCCAACGTGATTGATAATGCTCTCTTCCTTAGGACACGCACAATGCAACCGATGGTTGAGAGGATGTGGCTAGTGTCTTTGCAAACTAGAAAGTTTGTATATACTATTTATGATTTTTAAATTCATGCTTATTCTTAAAATGCACAATTGCCTAGATGTGATTATTGATCTCATTTAATAAACATGTTTCTTTAACTTAATTTGATGCAGCATATAATGTTTTATATTTGCTTATTCTTGCTAAATCATTGTATCTACAATGCTACTCTTGGTGTTACAAGCATAAATATCAATGCCCCCGCTACCGACACACCTATAGAGAAGGTCCTAGTGGTTTCTTAGGGACTAGAACGGTGGACGGTAGAGGACATCTTCTAGATGTTTCTTACATGTAAAGCATCACATGGGGTTTTGTTTTGGGGATAGGGTATGAGCGCCATTGGATTGGCTTGTTATGCATCATGCCATCATACTGTATTTGTCATTGCATTATTGTTATTGATGGACACGTATTTTGATTGATGAATTATATATAAATGCTGCATCTTTTGTTATATACTATACTTATGTACAAATTGGGCTATTTATACATGTACATACATTTTGGACACTGTACATATAGACATAGTATTTTGGATATATAGATGCACATGGGTTCATATTTATATAAATAAATGCTGCTATTTATATTGAATGAAATGAATGATTTGATTGTACTTCAAACGATATTCCAGGTTAATGATTATTACAGGTGAACTATATAGGCTTCTGCAAAGTTTGAAAAATCTACACATGTCACTGTAATATCCTCACACATAAATCATGTTCGAATTTCCTTGTGATGATTCGTACGTGTCTTGACATGGCACGAATTGTCACAGGATACATGTTTCACACCTCCGGATTAGCCCTAATAGCGTAATATCGGGCTAGGGGCGTGATAGGAAAGGAGACTAGAATTTAACCTTGATTGTAGAACTTCAAACAAAGAGTTGTTTAATGTAGTAATATCTCAATAAGTATGGGGTCAAATCCATAGGGAGAAAATAAAATTAAGATTACTTTCCAACTTAGACTTGTCCTATTAAATCTAAAATTAGCCTACTTAAAAAACTAACACATATATCCATTCCTACTTTGCAAAAATAAAATTAATTACAAAAATAAAAAAGAAAAAGTAGTCCTAAATCTAAAAGCCTAGATTTAAAAAGATCTAAGTAAAGTTGCTGCAAAATAATACACAAGTTAGAACATCCAAAAATAAGAACATAAAACTACAATTAAAAACTACAACTATGTTAAGTTTCCAAGTCTCAAAGAACTTTCCAATTTTTAAATCTTTACAATCAAACACTTTTAGAAAGATTCTCCAATTTCTCCAATTTGGAAATTACTTAAAACTATCAAAAACAAAAAATTAGTAACAAATCTAAAGTTAGAAAATTAATAAAATCAACACAATCAATGCAATGTATGCTATGTAACTAATGCAAACTTTCCTAATATGACATGTAAAATTTAAATAAAATATGATCTTAATCCAATGCAACCCTAAATTAGATTTAATGGTTGAAAATCATGTTGTATTGAGGCATGGATCTAAAAAAAAATGAAATTGAAAAATAATTTTAAGATGTAAAAACTATGCATGAATGATGGTTGCCACAAAAAAAAAAAAAAAAAAAATTCAGATATGCAATTTGGCAAACAGCCAATGTTTATGCTTTTGGAAATCAATCTTCTCAAAATCTCTTTAATATGAAACTCTGGGATTTTCAAGTTAACTCATCAATGTTTACTTCCACCAATTTTTACAGCAAAATTCATTGAGTTTCTAGGGCTACTAATATCGACCTCTCAAACCATAAACTACACTACTATACACAATATTTTCTTACAAGTGTGTGTTTTATTAATTATAAACTAGACTTCCTGAATTTATTTTACACTAAAATTTTTATAATAGAAAGAAATTTCAACAAACAATAATGCCTCCAATTTTTACGCCAATATAAATTTTCTGTGTCAAGTTTTAAATTGTCAAGATTTAACCAAAAACAATGACTGTTGTTGTCTTTTTCTGCAGTTCTCCTTAATCCGAATTTACCCTTTTAATTTTTAATTAAAAATCACTAAATCCAAATCTAAAAATCTCTTTTCCAGAAACTAAACGAATACCTAATGATACTTCATGCTTCTAAACATTATTTCCAGCCATAAATCATGCAGTATAAAGGCATAGGAACACGAGTAGAAATAAAGTGAAAAGAACATGAAATTTCAATGTAGTATTTTATAGAAATTTAAATGTAGTTTGAGAAGAAATTTAAATGTAGTCAACTGAATTTAAATGTAGTGAACAATAAAAGTAAATGTAGTTTTCAAGAATTTAAATGCGGTTCAAGTAGTTCAAGTAGTATAATACTTTTCTCAAAATCCATCAATCACAAGATTTACCCTTTATTTTAACCATAACATCACAGATTAGGGTTGTTAATCCTACCACAAACATCATAATCAAAACACATGATCAACCATGTAAACGACAAGATTTAAAAGAAAAGCATGATTTTACTAATGCAGTAGAATTCTTTACAAAGAATTTACATGAATTTAAACAAAAAAGAAATACTGCTTACACCAGGATGGAGAACTTCTCTTCTAGTTAAAGGGATGAAAGAAGACTTCAATGGAGGAAGAGATAATGAGAGAGGAGAGTGTGTGGTGCCCAAGAAGGGCCTTCTCCATGGGTTAGGACGTTCAAGGGGGTCCTATTTATGATTTTGGACCTCCCTTGATGTAATGAATCTAAACTCTTTTATTTAGATAGAGTCTTATTCAAATTTTTAGAAATTTGTTGCTTATCCTCCCAAGTTTGAGATGAGATAAGATGCCTTCTCTTGCTGGATTTCTAATGCACCCACCATTTGAATTTTTGCTAAAACTTGCCAAAGGATAGGGCCCACCTTGATGAGACAATCTCAATCGTAGTAGAAAATTTATAGCCACATTCCTGAGGTCAATTCTTTCTCAATTCAGTTCCAAATTATATAATCTTAGGCTTTGCAGATATCTACTCTGAAAAAGCTTTCCAATGGCACCAAGATTGGCCCAATCCAATGTATAGTTTGAGAGATATGATTATTTTAATCCAAACTGTCCTAAAAAATGAGATTGACTTTCCTTCTTCTAATAGGGCTTTTCTTTTCTTTTTTTTTTTCTTCAATTATCACTTTCTCTTTTCTCTTTAATCTCCAAGCTTGATGAGGATAAGATAATTAAGAGTTTTTTTCTAAAAATATCCTTGAATTTGAGCCAAAAGCAATGACAGTAGGGCTCATTCGAAGTAGAATGCAAAAACACATAGAGGGGCTCAGTTTTCTTCAATTTTTCTTCAATTGCAATTGGAGTAGGGTTCACCTCATTGGCTAGACATCCAAGGCAAGAGAGAAACATCCCCTAGATGTGCAAAACACTCTTTGAAAGGATATGAGTCTATCTCCAGTGGTGGCTTATCCTTTTCTAACTAAAATCCTCTTTTCTTTTATGAATTATCTCATTTCTTTCTCAAATTTCGTATAAATAAAAGGGAGATCATTTAAAAAAGTTTAAGTGTGATCCAAATATGAAAATAAAGGAGGCTTGGACATACATGCTTGTGTGCAGGTCCCCTTCTGGCTTTGCAAACTCCTTCTTGCAGTATTTCTTCAATTACTACATCATTATGGTATTTTCTTGAACTTTTCTGAAAAAGGATGTAGGGACAGTTCAAGTGGACTGAGTGGACCCCCTTTGTACTCATTGCACATGTGTGAGCTCTCCACATGTGTACATGTTTGTGGGGTTTGCTGACTTCAATTCTTCTCAATTCTTCTTTAAATCAGCATCTTTTCAGCTCCAATTTTCACTGTAGGACCCAATATGATTTTTTGAGCTATGTATGGGTTTCGGGCCAAAATCCTGATGTCAGTAGGATTCTTCATTCAGGAAGGGTATATGTTCCAATTGACATCCAGTGGGTCTCAGATTTTAAAGTATCTACAACAAAAGTTCAAATGATAAAAATTAGTAGAGTTCTAGTCCAATTGGGATTTTTCATGAATATTCCTGATTTAACTAGGATTCTTCCAAAATTTTGAGAAATGATATGAAACATGAGAAATAATGTAATAAATGATGGTTCCAGTGATTTTCATGCATGAAACTGTGATATTTTATGTGAAATAACAGTTTTACTCCTGAAGTCACAAATGCATGAATGTGAATTCCTTTCCTGTAAAATGATAGCACAAGATGATATCATTGCAAATATTTTGACTTAAATAAACTAATGATGAAGGGATTTCAAATAATTTCATGAAGAATCAAGGTTTGACAAATATTTTGAGAAATTAGGGTTTCAGAAAAGTAGTTTTTATGATTTTGTGTTAAAATAATGATTTTTAAGAGAATTATGCATTAAAACATATCTAATGGATTTCAAGTACACTAATAATGATTTTTCCCTAATAAATGCAGTTTAGAATGATAAGTCCTTAAAATACATGAAAAAGTGAAGTTTTAAGGACTCATTAGACCCATATATGTTTATTTCCCTCAAAGTATATAATTTTCAGGTAATGATATCGATATCATTCTTTATGAGAGAAAATTTGTCCAAAAAATGTACCCAACCCTAATTTGTTAATTGTGTTTTTCATAATTAAATCGTTTAATCCATATTTAAGATGACTTTGTTCATGAAAATTATAAATTACTTAGTGAATTCTCTATGTAAAAATTTACTAGTATCAAGAGGCATTGAGCAGTGATATTCTACCAAACGTCATAGTTGCACAATCCTAGACAATATATCTTCTTTCTTTTGTAGAGTGAATTTAAGTAAAGGTCACTTTAACATACAATAAAAAAAGATGGGTCATTTCAAAAGTAAAAAACTTCCAAACTCCAACTTTTTGACTTATTTTTTTCTCAAGTTTGACTTTAACCTCCTGTGTTATTTGGGTATTATGGATGTGTCTTCAAGGGAATAGTTCTTTCTCGTCAGAATCGAGTAACCTTTAAATCAAATGTCAAAGGTCAGAATGTTGGGCTGGGCGGGTGAAAGATACATTGGGTCATAAAAAAATAGGAACTTTTTTGAGTTTAATGGAAAAAAAAGAAAATACCTTTTATATTTATTTGTGGGATGAGAGATGAACTTTTCAATTTTAAAAGAAAAATGATGTGATTTTTGAAATTTTGTACGTTTTTATAAGACTCCACCCAATTTTTTTCTTCTTTTTTTTTTCCTCAAAGTGGCCCTTCATTTTATAATTGACGCCCTAGGTTTCAAAATAAATCAAACTTACCGTTATGTGAGTGGGTCGGGTAGAGGTCGACATTGACCCGAACCCAATGAAACCGGCGCCCTATCTTATCCTTAACAGTGCGAGAGACCACGTGTCGTTTTCCCAGAGTCGTCAGTCGTCATTCGTCACTCGCGAGGAATCGGAGTAGCTGATTTCAGCGAAACGGACATACCAGCCGGCCAATCTCGTATATCATTATTGTATATACGACTCTAGATAAGCCAAGGGACATATCAATACATCAACGTGCTTATCTACATAGATAACTGCCCGCGCTTATACAATAAGGAGTACGTCTCATCCAATGCAACCTGTCGCCTCTCCCTATAAGACCGCGCCGCTCTTATTCACACTGCACGATGCGTTCTTATTCTCCCGAAAAGGGCAAGGAAGAGAGCGACTGAGACTCGCTGGTTTCTCATCTTCTCCGTGCGATCGATCTTTCCTTCTCTCGTAAGATCTCTCTTTGTTTCTTGGGCTTTCGCTTGAAAGCTTTGATTTTGCTCTTCTTTTCCTTTGTGTTCTCTCTCTCTCTTTTGTTTTTCTGCGTTTCAGATTCTTCTTCAATTTCTAATTTTTTTTTTGGTTTTCCTTCGATTTATCTTAGAAAAACCCTAGGTTGAGATTCTGCGTATATGATTTCAGGCTTATCTGATTTGATTGCTCTGTTTTTCATTTCTCTAATCTATTAATCTGGTGTATGTCCGTCCGATTAAGAGATGATTGATTGAATATGTATATGTATATGTATATGTATATTTTTTTTCTTATGATCTTTGGTTTGGGTATTAGCAGGAGGGAGCTTTTAAGTGAAAGCAAAGATGTCATCTCTCAGTAGAGAGCTGGTGTTCTTGATCTTGCAGTTCTTAGATGAGGAGAAGTTCAAGGAAACTGTTCACAAGTCAGTTCTTTTTTAACTTTTGTTCCTTGGTTTTTTTTTTTTTTTAATCAGTAACAGAGTTTATTTAATCAAGGGAAATCAAATTACAGGAGAGGTGGATTTGTTGACTGTGTGTTTTTCCCTGCATCTATGCATGTATATTTGTGTGTTGTATGGAAGGAGGAGAGGTATATATTGTTAAGAGGAGCAACTCAAAAAGAAATAACTAAAACCAAAAAAAAAAAAACAAGAACTGCTTCCTATTTACACCTGCTCTGGCTAAAACTTCTACTTATTTGTTGATTGATCTACTGGTATGAGTGAAACAGTGGGGTTCAAACACTAGAAAAAAAGAAATGCAATTTTGCTAGTTGCCAAAGCTAGTAGTGGCATGCTTAAAACCACTGTTGATTTCTTCCCCCCCTCTAATCCTGTGTAATCCCTTGAAGACTTCCCTGTCCTAAAACTTTAATTTTCTCTCAACACTAGAATCTTCTTGAATAATTTTTTTTTTCTCTTCTTGAATAATTTGAAGCCAACCCATTCTTCCACTTGAAATTGGGCCTATCCTTATGATATAGGAAGAGAGATAAGATGTGGGGGAGCGAAGGATTAGTTACCTTGAAGGGACATGGGGCCCAATTGATCTTTATATCTAACAGCACCGCTGCTTGACCAGAGAATTGGTTTGGCATCCTTTGTCTGTTTTGCAACTTAAAATGCTTCTCCCATTTACAAAAAGTTAAGGAATAGGTCAAGCATGGTTGTAGTTGGAAAGTTTTAGTTATTTGACTCAGTGAATCTACCCCCACCTAGTGACATGTCAAAAGCTCATTATCATTGATGAGAGAAGGAAACAGATCGTGCCAGCTATTGCCTCCTCCCCTTTTCTCATAGGAATATTGAGTGGTGCAATTTGCTCTCACACACCATGGTAAGTCAATGATTTGAATTGCATGTTTTATTTCATAAAAAAATGGTTCTCTTGTTAGAATTATCATTTGTCTGTATGCATTTGTTAGCATTAAAGTTATGCTTTGACTAGAACACGGTTGAAGGAAAGCATATTGTTGTATTCCTGAGGCTGCTTTAGATGTCAACAATAGTCATAGATTTCTGGTCTTCATCTTTTGTCTCTATTAATTTTGTTCTGATTCTTCTCAAAAGTCTCTTGTATGTATAAGCATCAATGTTTTCTGCTTATACAAATCTGCTGACTATTTTTCTCTTCTCCACTACCCCTTGCTTCTCAACCCTCGAATTTTCCATTTTACTACCTTTGTTCATTTGAGACTTTGCTTCCTACTATCCCTTTTCCTTTTGGCACTCTTATCTTTATTTTTCTTCCCTGATGTAAGCCATGGGACAAAAGTACCTTTGGCAACTTATCAATATTAGCAAAGCCGACAAATCAACTAATTACTAAAAGGGTCAATCACTGAAGTATTTAACTAGCAAATGGTGCCCCTATTAAGAATAGGCAATCAATGCACAAAATTTGCATGGGAAAAATGTTATCAATGTTTAGAACATAAAATTTGCATTATGTATTGTATGATATATCTATCTATGTTTCAATATATTATAGGCAGTGGATAAAATATGAGAGAGAGAGAGAGAGAGAGAGAGAGAGAGAGAGAGAGAATTTCTTTACCAATATCAGAATCATTAATAAAATAACCTAGGTGGACTGTGTAGAGTTGTATCGTAATCAATTGTGCGATTGTTAAACTTAGAGTACATTCCATTAAAATATTTAATGAAGATCCATTTTCTTTAACTAGGTCAGCACTCACGACATTCAATTTCTAATGGTCTTTGACTTTACGAGTTCAAATTCTTTTATCCTTATATATATTAGAATGTATATAATTTAATTTTGTTTGATTTTATAATAAAATGTGGGCTCTATTGAAAGTCAAAATTGACATAAATGGTCAAAATTGAATGTAAAATGTTCTACTATAACATAAAAGAATTGGACTTGCTAAATAAGGGCATTATGGTCACTTTACATTGCTATCTATTCCAATCTTGTTTTTTGAAAAGCTTTTGTTCTGAAACTGCCCTAGATTTGCCTAGTGTGTGTTTGTGTGGGTCTAGCGTGCACCACCCAGGGGATTTTTCCCAGTGGGCCTTTGACCTGAGGGATACCCACATCATTTTAAAAAAAAAAGTAGTATTTTTGGGTAAGATAATTAATTTGATTGTAATATGTTTTAAGTTTTGCGAAAAATAAAAAATAAAATAACATAAAAGAAAAAGAAAAAATTGAACAAAAAATTTATAGGAGCCATACCTGAAAGGTATAGTATCTAATCAGGAGTTAAGAATATTGTCCATCCTAATTACAAGGTATAAAAATTTAATTAGGAGTCAAGATTGTTGCCTACTAGTCTATAGCACAAATCTTGTAAAAGCTCCTGCGTCCCAAACAATTTAATGAATCTATTTCTCTCTTCCTTCCTTGGTGATATACACTCTCTCGTAGCCTTGAGTGAAGACTCCTTGGCATCTCCAATGCATGAGACTCCATTAGTATTGCTTCAAGTTGTCTGAAGAGTCCGTGTCAATTCATCCCCAATTATTTTGGTGGCAAGCTACCAGAGCAAGTTAGATCCTCTTATTTTCCCTTGTTTTGATTCCCTATTCTTAGTTTTATTGTACTGAGTTTATACCAAAGGGGGGAAAAAATGAAATCATTCTAAAGAAGAAAAAAACATTGGTTGAATTTTTAGTTTGGAAATATAGTTGGTTGTTTTTCCCTTTTAGTTCTTTATTTTCTTTTGAGATTATTCAGTTCATTGGCACTGTTTGAACGATTTTCCTGATTAGTGCCATTGCCGTTTTTCCATAAACCTTCTTTCCCATCCCTACCCTGTTAGCCAAACCAAAATACAGAAAAATCCGCTAGTGAAGCCTGTGTAAGTTGTTCTTTTGTTAGGAACAGCAAGCTGTGAACATCAAGGCAGTCCCTTAAACCTCTTCATCTTGAAACATTAAACTCTAATCCAATTAATTACCTTACTGTAAATTCAAAATTCCCTATGTCCTAATCAAACTGTGATACAAATTCTAATCCAAAACCTAACATACTCCCAAACAGTAACAACCTGGTTGCTATCTGTTGAATGAAATGGTCCCCACTCAGTCCCTTGCCCTTTCTAAACATCAACTTAGACTTGCTGTTATAGTCGCTTGACCTGTACAACTTTACCATACCACATCAACCCCCTAAATGGCCCTGAACTTGCCTGCACAGCTCCAAATTCAGCACCAAACTGTACTATACATACAGCAGCATATTATAGCGCTTTTGTGACAGATTCAACTCTATTCAGCACTAAATTCAGTCATTATTCAATTTCGTTCATCTTGTGTCTTACATCATCTCATGAGTTCCATCTAGTTTCACTGACACCATGGCTTGAAGCATCGGTAATGCTCCAACCTTCTTGGTCATAACTTTAAGAGCACCAAACAACTCTAGTGAAAGAGCATAATAATAAGGTTTGATCCAAAGTTCAACAGACTCCTTGCATATCAGGTGCACTAGAAGGGGCAAATTAGAAATCACAATCCCATCTCTTGATAAGCTCTCTTTGTCAAAATCTTTCCAGAAATAGTTGACCAGTATAAGGTCTGCACTTTAGATGGAGTGAGGCCATTTCATGCCGAACGAGCAACTTGGCATTCCTAAGGAAGTTATACAGGAAGCATCACAAAGGACTTAGTACCACTTTCGATCCTTTTACCTTTCTCATCCCTATATAAGAAAGCATTATGAAGTTTAAATTGGACTCCACACTTAAAACACTTACATCCCAATGGCACAGGTGGACCTAAGACCCACTGCATGCTTATGGTTTTTTTTTTTTTTTTTTTGGTCATTCATGTGGGTATGTGTGTACAATCACAGCTTTTAGGTGTGAGGAATTGAGCTAGGCCTTTGGTTTTATCAGGCTTGAGCAGGAATCAGGCTTCTTCTTCAATATGAAGTACTTTGAGGATGAGATGCACAATGGGAATTGGGACGAAGTTGAGCGGTATCTTTCTGGCTTTACCAAAGTTGATGATAACCGCTATTCAATGAAGATCTTCTTTGAAATCCGGAAGCAGAAATACTTGGAGGCATTGGATAAGTAGGTTTCAGCACACTTGTTTTTATTTTTGGTAAAGGCTTGAGGATAATATATATATATATATATATTTGTTATGTGTTTTGTCAAAGTCTTTCTGTATTTTGTGTTAGTCCTAATTTTAGCCTGAATATTTCCAGGCAAGACCGTGCAAAGGCTGTAGAGATCCTTGTAAAAGATTTGAAAGTCTTTGCATCATTTAATGAAGAATTGTTCAAGGAAATTACTCAACTTTTGACACTAGAGAATTTTCGGTATGGAATTTCATTGAGTTTTCCTATGTACTTTTGCTGTGGAATGTTATCAGACCTATTTTTTATGGCATAAACAATCTATATGTTTGTTTAGTGAAAATGAGCAGCTTTCCAAGTACGGAGATACAAAATCTGCAAGAGCGGTAATGGTGGTTGAGCTTAAGAAACTGATTGAAGCAAATCCTCTCTTCCGTGACAAACTGCAGTTTCCTTACCTCAAGAGTTCAAGATTACGTACTCTCATTAATCAGAGGTAATTGCAGTTGTTATATAGTTCCAAGCTTTTATCAATGATGCCAGTTTGTCTAGTTCATGCATTATCATGTCTCAGAATAAATTGTGGTCCACTCCACTGAATCCTTCTTTCCTATATCAGTATTTTGTGTATGATAGCAGTCCTGTGATGAATGATTGTTAAACTATTGTGTCGATGAATTTGATTGTGTTATTAACTAAACTTTTTTCTTGTACAAGATTGAGCCATCAAGGTCATACTTTCATAAGGCTTGATTTGATTTAAATATTTCCTTGTTCCTTAACTTCTATGAAATTTTCTATTCTGAGGATATTTTGGTAGAAGTTATGTTGTCGCTCTCTATGTACTGCAGCTTGAATTGGCAGCATCAGCTTTGTAAAAACCCAAGGCCGAATCCAGATATAAAAACCCTTTTTGTTGATCATTCTTGTGGGCAACCAAATGGTGCACGTGCCCCATCACCTGCGAGCAATCCGCTGCTTGGATCCATACCAAAGCCTGGAGGCTTTCCTTCACTGGGTGCACATGGGGTAAGCAAGCTACCTTCAGTTGGGTATCAACTCTGCCGTTGATTACTCATCTTTCTACAAATAGATGAGATTATTGAACTCTTGTATTGTTTCCATCAGCCTTTCCAAGCTACCCCAGTTCCGGTTCCAACTCCTCTTGCCAGTTGGATGTCAAACACATCTTCAGTAGCCCATTCCGCAGTTTCTGGAGGAGCTATTGGACTTGGTGCTGCTGCAAATCCAGGTGGTTCAAAATTTTCAGTTATTCCTTTTTAAAAACTCCGAGTTCTTCTAATTGATAATATTAATTCCTTGACACAAATATCTAGGTCATCTTTCTATTGTTAATTCTTCAGCTGTTTCAAATTCTGTGACAGCTGCAATTTTGAAGCACCCTAGGACTCCACCAACCAGTAACCCTGCTGTGGATTACCCTTTGACAGATTCTGATCATATTTCTAAAAGAACAAGGCCCATTGGGGTTTCTGATGAGGTAAATTTCATTTGACCATACATCTTAGTGCTTCTTTTTTTTTATATTTATTTATTTTCATTGATATTTGTAAGCTTCTTGCAGGCAAATCTTCCTGTTAATATTTTGCCGGTAACAATCCCTACCCAGAATCACAGTCAGGGCTTGTACTCTCCTGATGATTTGCCCAAGACTGTTGCACGCACACTGAATCAGGGTTCATCTCCCATGAGCATGGATTTTCATCCTGTTCAGCAAACTATACTTCTTGGTCAGCTTTTGTAATACATTATTGTAATTTATTTTTTCTTTCTTGTCTGTTTTCAATATTTGCTGTCTCATCTGTATCGGTAATGGTACTGTTTTTCTCATATCTAGTGTGCAATGAGTTTCTTGTTGTGATGCTTCAGTTGGTACGAATGTCGGTGACATAGGGTTATGGGAAGTCGGTTCTAGAGAGAGGTTGGCTCTGAGAAATTTTAAGGTTTGGGACATTGTTGCTTGCACGACGGCCCTCCAGGTATACATAACCTTTTCAGCTCATAGTGTGAATGTCATTTTTTATGTGCTGAAGTCCATAAATGGTTGTACTGAAAAATCTTGCATTGGAGCTGATTCCAATGGAAATCAGGTAGCTGTAGCAAAAGATCCTGTTGTGTCAGTTAACCGTATCATATGGAGCCCTGATGGCACTTTATTTGGTAAGTTTTTGAGTTTTTCAGAAAGTGTCAACCACAATTTCTGTTACTTTATATGAAAATATTTTCAAAATAAACTAATAAATCACTGAGTAGTGCCTTTATTTTATTGAGCAGGAGTTGCCTATTCAAAGCATGTTGTGCATTTATTTTCTTACCATGGCGGTGGTGACATTCGACAACGCTTAGAGGTTTAAAATACTTAACATTATTTTTACTTTTTCTCTCTTTCACATGGTTTTGCCTTTTTATTTCAGAAAGTGTTTTCATATCTAGAATGATTGTCATCTTGGAGGTGTCGGTGATCTTGCTTTGTCACACCACCATAAGAAACTAGAAAATAATTTTATATTTTGATTTATTCTCCCTTGAGCTTTTTTTCTTGCCTTCTTATTTCTGAAATTATTGTTGTATCTAGATTGATGCTCATGTTGGTGCTGTAAATGATCTCGCTTTCTCACACCCCAATAAGCAACTATGGGTTATAACTTGTGGTGATGACAAGACCATTAAGGTTAGACTGTCATTCATGATAGTAATTTTTGTTCTCTTATTTGTATTATTATTATTATTATTATTATTATTATTATTATTTCTGTTGTTGTTATTTTATTATTATCATTAAAAGTTGGAAGGCCTATGACCAAAGTATTTTTAGTATTATTAGGTGTGGGATGCGACTACTGGTGCCAGGCAGTACACTTTTGAAGGCCACGAGGCTCCTGTTTTTTCTGTTTGCCCTCATCACAAGGAGAATATTCAGGCAATGATTTTATTCTTAGACCTTTTGAACTTTAATTAGATTTTTTATTTAGTTTGACGGATGTCATATTTCTAAAATATTGTGTGACGCTACGCTTTGACAGGCAACAGCTGCTTCTGATGTTCACTTTCTGTTTTTATTATTTAGTTCATCTTTTCAACAGCATTAGATGGAAAGATAAAGGCATGGTTATATGACAACCTAGGATCTAGAGTTGATTATGATGCACCTGGACACTGGTGCACTACTATGGCTTATAGCGCTGATGGTTCAAGGTTTATAACTAAGAAATTTTTATCTCTTGAAATTTGTTCTTCAGTAAATTTCTATTTCTCAATGAAAGATCTGATGTTTTCTTGAGCTCTTTTCAGGCTTTTTTCATGCGGGACCAGTAAAGAAGGAGAATCATACATTGTTGAATGGAACGAAAGTGAAGGGGCTGTGAAAAGGACTTATCAAGGGTTCCGGAAACGCTCTTTGGGTGTTGTGCAATTTGATACCATTAGGGATCGTTTTCTGGCTGCTGGTGATGATTTTGTGATAAAATTTTGGGATATGGATAATGTTAACCTTTTGACAACCGTTGATGCTGATGGTGGTTTGCCAGTAAGTCTTTAGTTATCTTGATGTGAAATGTGATAGTTTAAAGAAAATAAGAACCATCTTGTAAGTAGCTTATCTTCACCCTATCCGCTTCTAGGTAAGCCCGCGTATCCGATTCAACAAGGAGGGCACGTTGTTGGCTGTTTCTTCAAATGATAATGCGATTAAAATCTTGGCAAATGCTGATGGACTTCAGTTGTTGCGTACATCTGAAAATCGGTCTTTCATATCTGAATCTGTAACTAAGGCATGCCTACAGTTCTTGAATCAATTGTGAATCTGTTCATCTGATGAAATATAATTTCTTCTAATGTGCTAATATATCTTGCAGCCTCAGGTGAACTCAGTGACAACAACCACAGATAGAGTTGCACCCGCCGTGGCTATGGCTGGAGTGGTTTGTGTGAGATTCTTATATTTGTAGACATCATTTTGTACAATTGAGTATGACTTCAGTTATCAGTTCAGCACGTTTGGGTGCCATCTTTACATTAGGATTCATGATAGTCACTTTTGGTTACTGGTTGTTATTCTCAGTGTCAGTTGTTCAACTACTAGTATGGATATTCTTTATGCTTGTGTACTGACTTCTGCAATCAATTTTTCCAGAATGGTGATGCCAGAAGTGTGGTAGATGTGAAGTCTAGATTAGCAGATGAATCACTTGACAAGTCGAAGATTTGGAAACTCACAGAAATTAATGAACAAGCACAATGCCGATCCTTGAGACTTCCTGATAACTTAAGAACTACCAAGGTAAGGATCTCCATAATGATTATTTTCAAGGAAAAAAAAACTCTATAATGATAACTTCTGCTAAATTTAGTGTAGCGTTGTATAGGATAGATAGTTGTGTTGGTCAGATGGTCTTTGGACTAAAGTTAAAAAAAAAAGGCTCATATTGGATATTGTGCTGTTACCCATTTGAGCACAATGAGGTCTCTTTGGCATCTACAGCTAATACCATCGGCAGAACTTTTGGAGTATTTATGGTGGAAATTCTACAAATAAGGGGAGTCATCATGGTGATTCCAAGGCTCGAGGATGTAGGATGGATTGCACATGGATGGGTGTCCCACTGAGGTCCTCTATTAGGCCCTTGGTCTAGGCACACCACACTAAGCAGCATCATAGATGATGTATAGGTGCTCAAATGACAAGATGCCCATGCCCTGATGTTTGATCCACTAGTTCTTCTTAAGGACCCTCGCTTCATCATCATCATCATCATCAAAGCCTTATTCCAACCATGTTGGGGTCGGCTACATGAATTCTATTTTTCCATTCTATTCTATTTTGAGCGACTTAAGGACCTTCACTTATTTGATCTATTGGTTTGTTTTTTAATTATATTGATCTCTTATTGAATTCGATACTTCTTTTTAATATCTTCAAGTCTATTACTAGTAATTACTTAAACAATAAGGGCTACGAGTGTCTCTTCCATTATCAGACCTTTGAGTAAAAAGTCTAAATTGATCTTGATGGAGTTTTAGTGGTGTAGACTTTAGATGAGTCTTAGATGTAAAGCATATGGATTTAGAGCGAATTACCAGGTGTGGGCAAATAGAGATGGAGCTGGAAGATGGGAGATGGAGAAGTGCCTGTGCCGATTATTGAATCTAGGTGGATTGATCTTCGGCTCTAATACCAAATGATGCGGAGCAGCATACGAGATGCAGTGCAAGTAGGGATGAAGATAAGAGATGGGGGATAGGTTCAGACCTCATGCTTGAGTTGAACAGTCCTCACACCATACCTTTTAATGGAAAGGGGAAAAGAGAGCCCAAAGCGCTCAAGATTTTCTCTCATTGATGAAAGCCTAAAGCTAACAAGGCATTACATCACTTATATGGGTAAAAGAATAATCCCAAGACTAATCTCAACCATAGAAACAGTTAATGGTCAAGATTAAAGCGCTTAAGTAAAACCTATGGACCCTACTTGCATAAATCAACAAACCCAAAATATTTAAGTAAATAAAGAAAATTAAATTAATGGGCCAATGGACTAGACTGATTGGATCCAAAGGACTGGTTGATCCATGGGGACATTGGTTCTATCTTGCATCACATACATTTACATGTGGGACACTTTTTTGTCTTTTGGGTTTTTGATCAATCTTTAAATATGAAAACCATTAGGAAGTTTACAACTTGTTTCTTATCTTCTTATGCTTGCTTGTGATGACCATTCCTCTTTTTTTTTTTTTTCTTTTTTTCTCCTAGTTCTTTTTCCCCCCCTTTTATTTAATTGATTGGTATTGTGACCTGCATTAATACCAATCATACGGGAGTGTGGTCTAATTCGTGCTTGTCTCAACAAGATTTTCTCCTCTTTGAGTACACTGATGTGTTTTGTCTGTGAGATTGGACTTCCTCTTTTGTTGATAGCCACATTTTTGGTTGTGGTGGTTGCATTTTATTGGGTTGGGGTTTTTAAAGCACTTATTTTTTAGTGAATTTTCTGTTGAAGTGTGAAGTGTCGAACTTCAGATCATCTATTTAGGGTGTGTTTGGTTGGACTTATTCAAAGCCAGCCATGCTTTTATATAAGTAATATCAAGATTGAAGAACTCTTGTCCTCCTTGTCCTTAATTGAATTGCTCATGACCATAAGGATAGTGAGTTGGTGGTGGTACTTGATGCATAAGTATCATAATTACTCCATACTGCTCTTGCTTGCTATATCCATATAAAATACCACCGTATGCACCATATTGCCTGATTGAAGGATCAAATTGTGACTGCTCATAGTCACCATATTGCTGTCTTTCATATGGACTTGATGCTAGTTGATGTGGTTCTTCATAAAATTGTTCTAATTGCTCTCTTCCTTGTCCACCAACAGGCTCAGGTTTACCACCCTTGTCATGGATAGTGATATTATCCTGAAATTCTTCATTATCACCACCATCATCTAGTTGTTGTGCATAACAACTTTGATCCCCTTGTAGTGAGCCACTTTTGCTTGAAGATGATGTATTACGTTCTTCTTCTTCTTCATGAGTAGCTAAATACTTGCTTGCCTGATCCTTACCTTTTGTTTTCCTCTTGTATTGGAGAGTTGGATCTTTAAGAAGTTATTTGGCTTTGGAGAAGGTTGAACTACCACTCAAACCTAACTTATCCTTAGCCCCTTTAACACGTTCTAAACTAGAATGTGTCAACTCTAGCTCACATTATGAGCCCTGTCAGGGCCCCTCTGCCACACTCTTCCCTTTTTCCCATGTGGCAGCAAATCTATGAATGGGGGGTGGGGGTGGGGGACATGCATGCATCTATGAAATTTGGATTTGGTAAAACTGCAGCCTTTCTTTTAGCCAACTAGTCCTCTAATGGGTCATCTTCTTTGAATATATAATCCAAATTAATTTATTATACTCTCTGTTATCCCTTCTTTGGAGATTTCTTGCCCTCAACCTCATATTATAATGGACAAAAACCAACTTATCCAATTTCCCCATATTGAGGCGATTCCTGATTTCATGTGGATCAAGCTAAATGTACTCCAATTTCGTTCACAGCTGGATGATGATGTTGTTTGGCTTAGAATTTTTCTTACAAGATCTTTAAGGTCCGGAGCATCATCACCAAAGTTATTTCACCATTTAACTATAATTAAAATTTAAATTAAGTCATTCCCCATGAGAAAACTATAACTGATTATTAATCCACTAAAGATTATTAAGAATATAACATACCTGGTTCCATCTTTTTACGAGACATTATACAAAGCTCATCTCCAAAACTTCCAAGAGTGCCTTTATAATTTCTTAACTATAAAATTTTCAAGTTCAAATAAATAAATTACAACTGTATTGGTTTACTAGTATCTTGATGTAAACAAAATGTGATATTATGAAATGTTATTTGGTTAAGAATTGCAATTTTCTTCATCTTGTGACTAACCATTGTCTTCAATGTTTTTTTTAAAGCGTCGAAAACTTCCTCATGCTTAGAGAATCCCTTGCTACAGAAGCATGATGGGTTCAAGAAGTATACTGCATTATGCCATAAAGTATTATATTGATTAAATTCTAATAAATAAATCAATGTCTAAAACTTAAAACATAAAATGAAGCAACTGTGTATATCTTAATTTAATTGCGGCGTGTGTATCTTGATGTAATTAGTTGTTCCATCTTTCGTCAATATTTTTCCACAGCGTCTTATAATAAGTCCCATACTTTTCTCTAGATCTTGCCTCAGTGGCAAGTTTCACAAGATCTATTGCATTATAGATATAGCCCATTGTAGGCATTGTATCACCATCTACCACTTTCAACACCTTCACAAGCGGCTCGAGTAAGTATGTAATTCTTTCAGCCTTACGCAAAAAATTTGTACCCAATACAATTCCTTGTACAAGTTGTGGTAATCTCTGTTTTGAAAATGCAGATTTTATATATGATTCACTCGTCGATATCTGTATTATGTTAGCCTTATGACGACAAAGACTTTCCAAAGCCAAAAAATTGGTAGCAAATCTTGTAATATCCGGCCTCAAAATCCCACAACCATTATTGAATTCTCTCATCACATCGGTCAACCACTGATGATTGTATATCAAATTTGTAATACTTTTTCCATCTTCAATAGTGGAGTGAACATCTTCTAATTTTCCAATGTCCTCCAACATAAGATCAATACAATGTGCCGCACACGGCATCCAAATACTATGCGGAAACTTGTCATGTAATAGTTTCCCTGCTGCCTTAAAATTCGCCGCTTTGTCCGTCACAACTTGGACAACATAGTCACTGAATCCCTTAATCATTTTTAGTGTTATATCCATTAAACTAAATAAATATTGTGCATCCAATCGATGTCCTTTCATATCTATTAAGTAAATAAAACATGTTCCCGTTACAGAATAAGCCATAAAATTAATTATATGCTGCTTATTATTGCTTGTCCATCCATCACACATAAGTGTGCACCCATATTCTTTTTAAGTCTCAATATGGTCATATTTGTACTTTGTATAATCTCTATACTCCATATCAAGATATTTGCCGCTAATTTCATAAGCGGTAGGTGGTTTAACTCCGGGACCCGCCTTAGCAATAGTATCCACCATTGCTCGATAGTATGGTGAGGTAACCACATTTGAAGGAATCCGACTATAATGGAAGAACTTTGAAATTGCTCTGCCTATCTTCAAAGCTCTGGTTTTCATATCACCCATCATAGAATTAGAAATCTTGAGTTGCTTCATGCTTTGGGTTCTATGTAAAAATGGATCCAAGGCACCTTTCCTTGCTGTATCCTTAGAAGGGCTCGGAAGTACTCTTGATGGTCCCGCCCCACGTCATTGTTCTTCGAAACGAGCAAGCTCAACTTCATAAGCTTGACGGCTATGCTTCATTGCCCTCCTTATATCGATTGCCTCTTCATCTTCATCATTATCATCATCCTCAGAAGAGTCATCAATCCTCTCCATTCGAGCAACCCTCTCTTGAAATTTTTTTCTCTACTTTTTCGTTCTTTTTTGCAAGTAAAATGCCCCTTATTTCTTTCCTAACTTCAGTGGGGACATTTAGACAACCTTTTGTATATCCTGAAATATGTGCAAGATGCTGTTTAAATCTATGGATTCCACCATGTATGGTTTTTTTCACACCATTTACATTTCACTTTATGACGGTATCTACCAACAATCTCTCCATGGCCCATCCAAGATCACCTTCCCTCTATTTCTTCTATGGTGCCATTCTATTTATATGATTAAAGTAACTAATAATCTGCAGAATTTGTCAATTTAAAAAAATATATTAATACCCCATTATCTTTTTGTCAACCATCTAATCTAACTCTAGAAAATATGTTAGAAAGTTACTCCTAAGTTAGTTGAACTAATAAGATTAAAAAAAACCATAGATCTATCTACTAGCCAACACATCTATTAAGTTTATATGCATAACATAACAAAATGTTGAAAAAATATATATTTTTTATATAATTAATTTTTAAATCTGAGGCAAAAATTAAAAAAATTACATATTTCCAAAAAGTTTTGAGTGGAAAATCCGCCCACAAGCCTACATGCATACTTTATCATCTTTTCCAAACTGTAAAAGCATGTACAAATCAATAAATATAATTTTCTATCTATTTTATATAAAATATCATAAAAATTACAACTTTAGATCATACATGCATAGATCTATGAAAAAAACCATAGATGTATATACTAGACAACACATCCATTAAGTTCATATGCATCACATACCAAAATGTTGAAAAAAAAAATATTTTTTATATAATTAATTTTTAAATCTGAGGCAAAAATTAAAAAAATCACATATTTCCAAAAAGTTTTGAGTGGAAAATCCGCCCACAAGCCTACATGCATACTTTATCATCTTTTCTAAACTGTATAAGCATGTACAAATCAATAAATATAATTTTCTATTTATTTTATGCAAAATATCATAAAAATTATAACTTTAGATCATACATGCATAGATCTATAAAAAAAAACCATAGATGTATATACTAGACAACACATCCATTAAATTCATATACATAATATACCAAAATGTTGAAATTTTTTTTATATAATTAATTTTTAAATCCGAGGCAAAAATTAAAAAAATTACATGTTTCCAAAAAGTTTTGAGTGGAAAATCCACCTACAAGCCTATATGCATACTTTATCATCTTTTCCAAACTATATAAGCTTGTACAAATCAATAAATATAATTTTCTATTTATTTTATGCAAAATATCATAAACATTACAACTTTATATTATACATGTATAGATCTATGACAAAACCATAGATCTATTTAAGTACATACCTAAAAAAAAGAAAAGAAGTAAATCATGAAAAAAAATTGATTTTGTCTATTTTTTTTAAATCCAAGCCAAAAAAATACAAAAAAAAATGTATTTTCAATGGCAATCATAAGTAAAAATTTCAACCTCAACCATAACCAACATAGTATGATCCTTTCTCACCCATGTAAGAAAAAAAAAATGAAAATGCATACCTCAAACACCAAAATTTCAAAAACCCTCTTTTGAATAAATAGTAGCCTGGATTTTTGGAAGCATAAATCTCTCAACAAATACAAATTAAAGCCAAGATCTCTTCACAAAGAGTCTTCTCCTAGCCTCCTCAAGCTTCTTCTCTCTTTTAGAACATGAAAAATAAGTGTTTAGGGCTCCCTCCACCCATATTTATGTCGGTCGAGTCTGTCATTGTGTGGACTCGGCCGACTCGGGCGAGTCCCCGAGTCCCTCTTGGGCGATCCTGAGTCGAGCGGACCCGACTCGGGCTCGGCCGAGTTTTTAATCCCTGATCATACCCATGACTAATCTGAATGGTAGACCCTATACATTGATGGCGCTCTCAACAAGAACGAGAAAGGAATGAGGATTGATTGTGCTTCTATGCCCTGATGGCATCATTATCATCATCAAAGCCTTGTCCCAATTATCCTAAGGCTGCATGAATTTTGTTTCTCCATTCCAATCTATCCTGAGCCAAATCCTTGAATAAGTTAAACTTCCTCAAATTTAATTTTACTACCTCCATCCAAGTCTTCTTCGGCCTGCTTCTTCCCCTTGGTGGGCCATCAACCTCCATTGCAAAACTTTTCCTTTCTGGTGTTATTGTCGGCCTGCATTCGAGATGCCCAAACTATCTCAAATGAATTTCTCTAATCTTATCTCCTATTTTTGCTACCCTTATTGGCATCACAATGTTAAGATCTGCTGATCCTTATATTATCTAAGATGGAGGAAGAAGACACCAAGAGAGAGTTGTGGAATGTTTGCCGTATCCACCAGAAGGGATCGACTGTGATCTTTATATTCACTATGTGCTTTAATCCAAGATACAATTACATCCTAATTATATGTGATTACAAGACAAAATGAAACGTAAGGATATTTGACAATTTCTATAGCTATGTACAATGTTGACCATATCTCGTAGATATCCTCACGTGGAATATCTTTTATGGACCTGGATCATGGGCTTTCCATGATGAGCCTGGATATGGGCCTTTGCCTCTTTACACTCCCCCTCAAATTGATGCCGGGTGGAACAAAACATCAATTTAGAGATGATATAGTCATGTCAATCTTGGGGTAGCCCTTTAGTAAATACATCAGCCAATTGATCGTTGGATGAAACATGGGGTAGATAGTTTTTCAGAGACATAATGCTGATGAATGAAGTGGTAGTCAATTTCTATGTGCTTGGTTTGCTCATGAAAGATAGCATTCTTGGCAATTCGGATGGCACATAGCATTCTTGGCAATTCGGATGGCAATTGTATTATCGGCATAAAGAGGAGTAGGCTCCTTAGTGAAAACACCATACTCATGAAGGAGACGGCAAAACCAGATAATTTCACTACTCGCAAATAACATGGATTGATATTTAGCTTCAATGGTTGATTTGGAAGGATTACTTTGTGGAATAGCCCTGGATCTTTGATCGAATGTTGATCAATTTCCCGAAGGATTGATCGAATTCAAAGATGGATCTTGGCTTGAGGCACACCAAGATTCATGAAAAACACGAAGATAGAGAAAAACTCATGATTAATTAATTGAATAAGCATACCAATTACAATGAAAGCTCCCCTATATATAGGAGTGAAATTTCTAATTAACCCAAACATGCTAAAAATAAATTAGACAACTAATTATAATCCATTATAAAATAGGAAATAAATCTATTAATTATAAGCTATCAAATTATAGAATAGGGATCCCTAATCTTGAACAGATCATGGATCAAGTGGGGCCCATTAATGTCTGCAAGCCTATGATCTAAGTTGGATCTTGGATCAGCTTGCATCGGCTCCTCCCGGCTTAGAAAAACTCAACTTTGATGAGTTTCCTCATTGAAATGCTGGGAAGAATTCGACCGCAAGTTGTGGAAATGTCCTCTTGAGTCAAAAATCAATCGCACAAACTTTTGATGTGTCTTTCGATCTTCATTTTCTGCATACGCTGTAGAAACTTGATGTGTCCATTTCCTCTATGCAGAAGTAGATTGGAGGTGTGACAATTTCTGATGTCTGCATTAAACTTGGCTGTATAATCTCACCATTAGATGCCTTGAGTGTAGCCGTGCAAATATGTCACAATCCTCATATATCCATTGGTGGTCCCCGAAGATGAAGTCAATGTAAGGAACTTCAACAATTTGATCTTCTTGCGAAACCGTTGCATTTGATTTCTGAGGACCAAAGAGAACTTCAACATTGTTCTTTGGTATATCTGGTTAAAGAGAAATGGGTGACTATTTCATAATGCAGCAGTTTCATTGTCTAGTACTGCTCAGCTAGCATGTTCTTTGGTTATATCCTTTTCCTTATTAAGTAGTAAGTTCATATGTTTTTACCTTTTTTATCTTATGGTGATGCAAAACTTTTCTAGCTCTTTGTTTGTGCTTTGATGTAGTTTTGTGGCTGTTACAATTTCAAGAAAGAAGGATTTGTTATGAGATTTGTTTTCATTTGCTTTTGGGTGAAATACATGGAGATCTTTGCATGTGAAGCATTTGGAATGTGTTGATATAGAATGGTAGACCCAGGATTTTCATTTAAGGGCTGTGGATCCTATTAGGTAGTTTTGTTTCGGGGGCAAACTAGGAATTTTCAAGTGGCTTTTGAGAGTGGACCCATGGTTTTTATTGGTGTTTTTTAAAGTAGACCCAGAATTTTCATATTACTTTTTTGGAAGCACCACAGTTTGACAGGTGTGACTGCACCCATGTGCCACTACCTAAGTCCGCTCTTGTTGATATATATTGAAAACTAATTAGATTTTGTGGCCCTAGATGGGTTCAATGTGTTAGATTTACGAGTAACTTTGATGCAGGACAGACTCATGATCCCCATGGGTCGACCCACCTTTGGGCTCAACCCACCTATTCTAATTCATTTAGGGTTTTATTTTATTGTGTTTTTAAGTTATTTTTATAAGATGTTTTAATCTTGACCATCAAAGTGTTTAGATGGTCCAAATTAGTCATAGGGTTATGCCTTTTATCTATTTAAACATTGTAAAGCCTCTTTGGCTGATAGGTAATGATTGATGATTAATGAAAAGTTTTGGGATCTTTCCCAAGTCTTCTTGGAATTCTCCTCCAAATCCCTAATGCCTCTGAACTGGAGTTTGGTGAGAGCCCAATTTCTCTAATGCCTCCGAATTGGAGTTTGGTAAGAGCCCAATTTTTCCCTCTATCTTTATCTCCTACTTGCCCGCCCTGCATATCCATTCTGTTGCGTATTAATTGGTATCAGAGACGAAGAGCGATCCACCCAAGATTTGAGATTCGGCAATCTCCACACCCCCAGATCCTTGCTAGCATTTATCATCTGTGCAGCCAACCACATTCATAATCTTCATTGCCATCCCCAAAGACCAACCCATAATGGCTAACCATCACCATAGGCCTCAAATGTCATCTCTAAGAAGCCACATAACAGGCCCTAGAACCTAGATCTGCCATATCTACGCCCGTTTTGTGCCCACCTCGAATCTGAGATCCGAAAACCCAGTCCCCATTGTCAACCCCAGGACCGCATCACCTTCACCGATATCACCATTAAACCAACCAGCCAATGCGACACCCAAACCCTCCCTCTCAGAGTCACCTTCTTTGCCCATTCAACCAAAAAAGGAAAAAAAAAAAGAAATCACCTGACGACCACTCTGATCCCCATCTCAGTCCTAGAACCTAGGCAAACCAACCCCAGCCCCTACGCTCTCTCTACCATCACCCCCAAACCAAAATCATCTCCAATCTGAACCCATCTTCTACCCAGCCCACCCTGCGTCCCCATTAAACTTGGTTCTTGAAAAATGCAGAAAAAATAAGGAAAGAGCCAGAGGAGCTACCATTCTTATTTTGCTTTTCAAGGTGAGAAACACGAGATTGTAAAGTCTCTCTCATAATGAAAACCACACCTGCCCTTGAAATGTTGCCTCAAAATGGGAATAGTAGATGGGTGGAAATTGAAAAAAATAAAAACAAATATACTAGAACAAGTACTGCACAGTTAATGCACCCAGATATATTTGCTAAAAGTACCATGCATATATTTAGTAGAATAATCTGTGTTTTTAGTACCTCAATAGGAGACAGCATCGAATTTAAGATTTATAAGATCCATGAGGTCCACATACTTATCCAAGTACTCACATGAGTACTTCGAAATTATAATACAACCTGTGTTTTTTTCTCTCAATAGGAGTCGACTTAGTGATTCAGGTCATAGAAGATCTATATGGTCCATGTGTTTAGCCAAGTGGTTTTTGTATGTTTTAGTGAAGGCCATTTTTCTTTTTGTGACCTGTGATGCATTGATACTTCCAAATGGCCAGCATATTGTGTCATATTATATCCGATACTTCACTTTTTGTGTATAAAATCCATGTTCCTATGAAGTCCATGGCTTGTCCCTACCATAGCCATACTGTATATGGGCATCATCGGCTGTGATGTGATGGCCGACTTTGGTTGCATCTGATGGGTTATGTAATTGCTATTTAATGAGCCCACATTTGTTCAATTTTGACATTGATTGGAGAAGTTATAGCCTACTTTTTTAGATGACTTGGTTTGATTTGATTATTTTTTAGTGATCAATATCTTACTCTTGATGAATCACTTTGGTCACTTGTTAGTGTCTATTGATATATAGTTCCCTAGGTCTCAGTTATGTAGGCTTACTTTTTCATTTGTATGTTCCATCTATCAAATCATATCCTTAACCATGTGCATATTATCAAATATCTGTTTCTGTTAGATTGTTGTTTACATCATGATTAAATCAGAATAGATAGTAGGATTCGGTCTATTCCACCACTACCATTTCAAATCCCTAGATTGCTATTCCAAAATAGAAAAGGTGTATAGTAATAGATTTTTACTTGATATTGCAGATATCAAGGTTGATTTATACCAACTCAGGTGTTGGCATTTTGGCATTAGCATCCAATGCAATTCATCTGCTTTGGAAGTGGCAGCGAAATGATCGTAATACAAATATAAAGGTAAATGAGTAAATTAACGCTCTTTTTCCCTGGCTGGTTTGAGTTTTCTTCTTCTTTGCTGGAGAGATTTTTCATGTCCATAATTCTATCATAATACGCTTGTTCTTGTAGGCAACTGCGAGTGTTGTCCCTCAATTATGGCAACCAACAAGTGGCATATTGATGACGAATGACATAACCAACACAAATTCTGAGGAAGCTGTACCCTGCTTTGCTTTGTCAAAGAATGATTCTTATGTCATGTCTGCATCAGGAGGAAAGATATCCCTTTTCAACATGATGACATTCAAGGTTATTTATGCTTAGCTGCTGGGATGTTTGTCTAGGAAAACAAATTATGCTGTTTCTATTTTTTCACTTCATTTTCAGGATAAATGTGGACCTCTATGCACATGCCACATCTCATCTGCATTTGAGACTGGGAAAAATCCCCAAAAGAGAACATGATAGTATTATTATTCCCTAATTGAAATTGAAAAGGCTTTACCTTGTTTGCTGCATTTTAACTCATTCAAATTTGATGACAAGTCCAGACGATGACAACATTCATGCCTCCACCACCTGCTGCAACATTTCTTGCATTCCACCCACAAGATAACAATAAAATTGCTATTGGCATGGATGACTGCTCAATCCAGATATATAATGTCCGTCTCGATGAGGTATGATTACTGGACAACTTACATTCTGCATCGATGAGTAAGATCTATTAATGAAAGGCTGTTGTTACTTCATACAGGTTATATGCAAGCTAAAAGGCCACTCAAAAAGAATCACTGGCCTTGCCTTTTCACAAGTATTGAATGTTCTGGTTTCATCTGGAGCTGATGCTCAGGTTATTATTTAATTTCTTCATTACTTATTAGGAATGCCTTCTACATTGTTCTACAAGTTGCTGCCTCTTTCAAGATTTATTGTCTCTAATTTTTTGGCTTTTATAAGATACTCACATGATGGTTGGTCATCATCTGTTGCTTCAGCTTTATCTGTGGGGCACTGATGGTTGGGAGATGCAGAAGAACAAGTTTTTGCAGATTCCTGCTGGGCAGAAAGTGCCGTCACTTTCAGAGACACGCGTGCAATTTCACCAGGATAACAAACACTTTTTGGCCGTTCATGAGACTCAGATTGCAATATATGAAGCACAGAAGCTAGAGTGTGTGAAGCGGGTATTAGTTTATTATATTAATTTTGGGTCTGTGGTAGCTATACCATTTTAGTTTTGACCTTCTGATCATAGCATCTTCTATCTCTATAGTGGGTCCCACATGAATCTTCTGCTCCAATCTCCCATGCTACATTCTCATGTGACAGCCAGTCGGTATATGCTAGCTTTTTGGATGCAACTGTGTGCGTATTTAGTGCTGCAAATCTTAACCTCCGATGTCGAATAAATCCAGCTGCTTATCTTCCAGCTAACATCAGGTATTCTAACCTTCACTTAAGAAAAATGAAGCAGGCAATATCTACTGGTTGGCTTATGGTTCTAAGAATCTGTTGAAAATGACTCTTATGTCATGATATATAACACTTGATACCATTTTTTATGTCAATAGAGCCAAGGTCTGCTTAATTCCTACTAGATTTCTATAAATTCCTAGGAAAGGGGCTTATATCAAATGGGAAAGGTGTGAATGGGCAGAAGATCTACAGGGTTCTGTCAAGTTCCTAGCATTTATTCTCTTTAGGTGATTGGTTGGTTATCATTTCTGATCAATGTGAAATTTTGATAGTCCATTGTAGATCTCCATCCTTGACATTTCACTATTAAACCTTTGATCCAATGCCCTTTCCATATGGATTCCTGAGAATTCAATAGAAATGTACCATGCGTACCCTAAATTCTGCTAACTCTCGAATATCTTTACTGTTAAGTTATAGTCTAGGGTTCAATGTACATCAAATAGACATAAAACCTGAATGATGTGTCACTTTCAGGCCTCACCAACATGGGGTCTAAACCTGTGTTTAGGACCACATCTGGTCTTTAACTATTCTGGTAGCTAAGCCCGTTTCTAGTTTTGTTGTCTATGCTTTGTCATATGTGTTGCCTCTTTGTCTCCATTTGGTTCAATTGTAATTCACTTGGGCTGATCTCTCACCTTTTGTCCTCCAGCTCAACTGTATATCCACTGGTGATTGCTGCACATCCATCTGAACCAAATCAGTTTGCACTGGGAATGACAGATGGAGGTGTGCATGTTTTGGAACCACTTGAGTCAGAACGGAAATGGGGTGTGCCTCCACCTGCAGAGAATGGGTCATTGAGCAGCATGTCTGCAGCTCCTGCAGCAGGAGCCTCATGTTCAGATCAACATCAGAGGTGATACAGAGGATGAAAGGAGGAGCCTTGGAGTTTTTAGTTTGGCCCTCATAATTTAACAGGCTGCAAATGCTGGTATGTCTCATGACTTTCGTTTTTTTTTTTTTTTTTTTTTTTTGAGTTGGGTTCTCTTACATTTCCTACCTGAATTTTAGGTTAGAATTTGAGACTGGTTATGCATTTTGGTTGCATCTATGCTTCCCCAGAAGTCATCGTTACCCAACCTCTCTCTCTCTCTTCCCCTCGGTGGGGTGTGTGTGCGTGTGTTGTGAAGGTACACGTCTGCAGGCATGTGCATGCATTTGTGTGTGTTTTGCATTCATTTTATTTGCTTTACATTATTATTATTATTTTTTTTTTTGGCAGTGGGGAGCTTTTGAATATATATAACCTCTGGAGAGCACTTGTATGTGTAGTCTAGTAGTAGTGCGCTTTATGTTACATGTAGGTCAAAACATGGTATGGAGCACAGAACGTTTCTTTATTAATGTCTCCTATGTAATAATTATCACTACTGCGAAATTGACATTGCATATTTGTGATGAATGTTCTTTAAGCGAATATCATAATATTATCAATTGCAGCAGTCCATTTGTTGACTATTTGGAAGTCACAGATGGTCCAGAACTGGGGTATTCATGGGATCAGCAAAGGTTGTCCAACCCGGGCCTGGTAGTTATGAGGCATAAAAATATTCTGGACCATATTCTTGCTATGAACTTAGCCTAGCCGGTTTGTAAAATATATCTTCCACTTTGTGCTAAATATTTGGGACCAGGTTGCCTATAGTGGGGCCTTAAGGCTTGATAGGCCAACTCCAATGCAGTATAATTATTTGGCTGGGCTATAGGCTATGGCTCAGACGATGGGCTTGAGAAAAGCCCACATTCACTCCGATGCTGGCCGGTCTTAGATCAGCCAGGCTGCTGCATCTCACGACTACTACCCCTAAGACCAAAATCAGGTTGAAGTCAGTTTTGCATGCATAACCTTGTGGGGCATCTGTTGCTTTTTGTAGGTATGATAATTGCTTTTGTGGTGTGAACAAGTTAGGTTAAATCCAACTACAATGGACAAGGGACTGCAAATCCTCAATCAGTTAACTGTGGCGATGCCCTAATCTTGAGCTGTCTAACATCTCTTATAAGTATAAATGTCAAAACTATATGAGAATTGAGTTCAGATAAATGAAAGATCCAGTTAAGCTTAGTTTAAAGAGAAGAAGAAAAATGGAGGGAAGTTACTGATAGGTAAGAAAGTTTCTGGGAGCTTGATAGTCTTTTACTGTCCTTGATGTCCTCTACTCCCAAGAGTTGATTGATTGGGATGGATAGGAGAAATCTTCCTAGTTGTTAAGCCACGGTATGTGAAAATACGAATGTATGCTGGACGTGCTGATAGAGCAGTGGTCGGGCATCACCCCACGTTTGGGAAAACCTATAGAAAACGATGAAAAACTTGTTAATGAGGCATGCGGCACTTAAGAGTATGGGACTTGCATCAAAAATATATGTAGACGGCTACACACCCATTGTCTGTCTACAAAATTCTCAGATTGGTTTTCTTTTCTTCTTTTTTTTTTTTTTTTGAAAATTGCCCTTTTAATGGAGTCCACTTAGATGCATGGTAATCAAAGGAGACTTGGTGATAGAAACATTTGGACGTAGATGAGGGGAATATGAAATATCAGCGGGATCAAATGATCATGCCCCTGGGTGTTTAAGTCCTCAAGTTTAATGGTAGGCAAGTCCCGGTGCCTTTTTTTTTTACGCAGTCCAATGGTTGTTAATTTTTGGAACAGCGTAAAATATGGACTTGAGCCACTTCAACAGGGGCCTATGGGTTATGAATGGATAGATTGGATTGATCAAAGGTTGGCCTCCCATCAAAAATTGAGGCTATAGGGGGAAAAAAAAAGCCAGGTTCTAAAAGTGGGTTATCTATGGAACCATTTGCATCTATTTCTCCCGTTTTGGATGAGGAGAATTTTCACCTATGGGAACTTTTCATCACGACCATATCTAACTACCAATATTTATCCACGGTAGAATGTGACATTTAAAAGACTGAAGAAAATGTAATAACTAAGGGAACTTAGGGATTTCTTGGTGGTATAAGCACCCACTCCCATAGCTCCCATCAGGGAGCCTTTCCTTCCTACTTCCCAGTCCACTGAGCCAATGAGAAAAACAAATATATGTTAAAAATAGTAATAACAACTACTGGGAGTATTTTTTTCTGTAATTAGGATGGTCTCAATGTGAGTATTCATCCTAAGATATAGATCTTCTTGTATTCTGACTACAACAGCATGAATAATTACAATCTCTTTATTGGGCATTTACTACCCTTAATTTGGTAATCATAATCTCCTAATCTTGGGATCAATTATAAGAATATTTTTATCGAGAATATGGATACATGAGGGTGCATGTAAAAGGGTCGATATGGCATATGTGAACACTCCCTTCATTGAAGTTTGAGAATCAACTTGCAGCAAATTTGCCAACAAGAACCGTCGTGGTTAGGGAAGCCTTTAGTGAAAATCTCAACCAGCTGTAGACCAGTATAGCTACGATGAAGATTTGACGATGCTACACTCATATTCATTCATTTATTTATTCATTTTCAAGAAATAAATCTATTGCCTAGATACAAGCATCTCACCTGATCAATGTCAAAAAAGACGATGAATCTTGATGATGAGAGTAAGGGAAGTACCTTTAGGAAAAAAGTGAGTGACGGGTAGATAGATGGGTCAAGAAGGTGACGAACAACAGCCAAATGAAGATGTCTAGAGACCGCCGTGAATTGACTTGTCAAATTAATTGCATAAGAAATATGTAGATGAAATTTTTTTAATAGATAGGTATACCATACTGCCAAATAAGCGACGGTAAAATATAAAATATAGAATCAGAAAGAAGATTACCATTGTCTTCACGAAACTTGATATTCACTGGGGCATGTCGACTGAGGTTGTATTTAGGAGACCAGCGACATTGATAAGATCTATAGTGTATCTGTGATAATTGATAAACAAAACCTTTGTAGATTGAAGTGGACCAAAACCTAAAAAAATATATGAGAAATGCCAAATCTTTTATATGAATATAAGCATACAATGATGCTTGAAGATGTTGAATCAAAGCATCATCAGTACTAGTAACGTTGATAACATCCATATAAACAAGGAGCACAGTGATTTTCTCCCAATACAGGAAGGAGAAACATAGATAGATCCTATTCAATCCACAAGTTGATGAATCCCCAATAACAGTCTTGAACAGATACATTGCCCGAGTGTATTGACTAATCTCATGTTCTAACTGAAATCTCTGAGTAGATTTTTTTTTTTTTCATACAATAATGCACATATGATAACAGCACTTTTACATGCACCCTCATTGTCCCCTCAGAAAATTTTTGAAAATAATGGCAGAATTCCATTTAACAAAATCTGAAAAATCTAGATCAGGTCTCAGATGAGACTGATCGGAAATTGAAAATAGAAAATGTTGCAAATCAGATCAGACAACCTATATTTTAGAGAATGAATGATCACTGGGGTCCCAGAATAGTCCTTAAAATCACACAAGACCTTGAGCAGACCTTAGATGTTTAAGAACGCTTGGTTTTAAACTTTAAACCAGGTTTTGCACCCAAAAAGAAAAAAAATTACTTATATCCACACTTTTGGACAGATCTGATTAAAGACGGTTCCAAAATTTTTAATGACCACAAATCGTGTCAGATGACCTGCCTCCGATGCTCCAGAAATTCTGAAAAAAAAATTATCCTAAAATGCTAGAGTATTTAGACGATCAAGATGATGCTCCTCTTTCATTTGGGCGCGGGGGGGGGGGGGGGGGGGTGGGGCGGCGGCGGGGCGGGCTTGTGTTTGATCAAGTAGGCCCCACTTGACTATTGTCATCTGTTTACGTGTGAAAAGTATTCTTCCAATATTATCATGACATTGTGAAATATATTGATTGAAAACATCACAAGAAAATCTTTGAATGAGCACGCACTGTTTACTTCCAGCTGGGACCCCATTGGATCAATCATATCCCCTCACAGTCACTTTTCCCTATCCCTCTCAACGGAGAAAGTTTGACACTTACCAATTGTTACTCATCATTGGCTTTAAATCCAAGAAAAAAAAATTGCCTTCTAAAACTTATAAAGTTGGGGGCCATAGATCGAAGGATTAGAACGATATGACACTTACCAATTTTTACTCATCATTGGCTTTAAATACAAGAAAAAAAAATTGCCTTCTAAAACTTTTAAAGTTGGGGGCCATAGATCGAAGGATTAGAACCATATGACGGAATTGATATTTTCTATACTCCTTGGTCTCATTTAGATGTGTTGATCCTCTCCCTTCCATGTGATTGGAATGGCCTTGGTTGGGTCTCACAAGCAGTGCTCACAACGAGGTGATCGCAGGGTTGTTGGCGGTGGGGGTGGGGGCATAAGAAATTTAGATTAAATATGGGAAAAGTAAGATAATCCATAAAAATGTTTTAGTTTTATTATAGGGTAATTTCTTATTCATATTTAGTTTAAACTGTTTAAAAATGATTTATTTTCTATAGCATTTTCGTAATAATAACAAGCCCCTTTCATGAAAAGAAAAAATTGACACATCAACAAAGTCCATGGTAAATGGATACCGTGGAAAAAAAAGTTCATATTTGATGCCATATTTTTTCCTTGATGAATTGGTGCTAATGTTGTTCATACAGATATGGATTTCAGTGAAAACAAAAATTTTTTTTCTATTTGGTGCAATAATTTTACACGGAAAAGGAACAAATTTTTTTTTTTGGTAATTTGCAGCAAAAAAGAAGAAAATTAAGATTTTCTCAGATTTTCAAAATAAGGATGAGAACAAAATTTGTGGGGCCTACACAAGAGGAATCTGAGATCTAACACCAATTAAGTTCCATTGGGTCAAATCTGCATAAAAGCACTATAAAAATACAAACTTAAGAAACAGCCAAGTCCATATATAAAAGTTAAGCTTGAAGAAGACTGCTGCAGCAAGTAGTTCACATCATGCCATAATAAAAACCCGTTTCAGATATGCAAATCAGAAAAAGCATTACTACCTTTTCTGTTTATGCTTCTCCAGGGTGATCATGATTTCTTTTTCTATCTTTCGTTTTTGTTTTTTGTTTTTTTTTTTTAACTAGAAGATGTAATCCATTACACAGCCATAAAGGAGCAACAACAACAAGATGACAAAAATCAAAGACCCAACCACTATAAACAACAAACAGAGTAAACCTAATAGGAGCAAATTAACCTTAACCGAAAGAGTCCCCAGGCCACAAAATGTTTTGACCATCCAGACACCATATAGCCTGGCAGTGAGCCACAATGTTAAAGCGGGAAAAAAAAGCCTCCACAAAAGAGAAAGAATCCCTAATAGCTTGGAGCTCGTTGATGATCTTACATATTTGTCAATCAAACTCCCATATGTAAGCATTAACCACTATTAAAGTACAAAAAAGAGCAGCCTAATGCATGAAGCATTAACCACTATTAAAGTACAAAAAAGAGCAGCCTAGTGCATGAAGCTTTTGCAAATTACAAGGTCTGAAGGTGGGTCAGATGTATGCAACCTTATCCCCATACTCTTTTAAATTGTCTAGACACAATAATCTTGTCATAACCATATCCTCTAATTAAGTGTAGTGCAAAGAAAGCCGACCGTGATTCAACCTCTTTAGCTGGGAGGGCTTTTGGTCCTTTGGATGAACCTACAACTATAAGCACAATTTTAAAATATATACCAAAACCAAAGGCTGATTGGCCAGCTGGGGCATCAAATGCTGCATTAGTAAACAAGATTGTAGCATGCATCGGTTCCAGCTCCTGAAAACCACACAACTCAGAAGGAACTTGAGATTTCTCAGTCATTAGCACTACGGGGTTGAAGGATTATCCTACTAGCAAGAGATAGAGCCATTCGTGGGTTTAGGCTTTTCCTATTGAATAAATATTCATTTCTTATCTTCCAAATTGCCCATCGAAGGTTTTGGAGCTTAAACTAAATTTTTAGGTTGCAGTTCAATGTATTAATTAATATTGCGGAACAAATAGAACTTGCAAGTAAAAGTAATCAACCACAAAAAAGACAAGACATGCAGATTTTTACGTGGAAAACCCAAATTGGAACAAAGCTACAAGTCCAAACTGGACCAACAATCAAAGATTATGAATCTCACAGTTACAAGATGATATACTCACCGCCCTTATTTAGTTCTTGCACAACATAAAGAATATGATTCTTCTTGCACAAATATGCACTGTTATAACTTCTTGCCAATCTTTGCAAATAGATCCAAACATTGCTTGAGTCCTTAGACAATCTTCCACAAAAGATGTAAAAGATAAAAATCTCTAGAACAAAGCATCAACACAAACTCTCCAATAAAAGCTCTAGAGAAAATAGTCTCTAATGAGTATTCCCAATCTTAGAACTAGAGATGGATGGATTATGGGTGAGAGAGGAACCTTTTAAATAACCCACAATTTGTGCCTTAAAAAATATTCTTGTAGAATTAAAACTACCAATTCTGGCACAAATAGGAAACAAATTTGACATAGAAAAGTGGGTTTTCATTTGTTTGGCACTCGAGCAGAGAAGTAGGCGCTTAAGTGGACAAAGCTTGTGTTCGAGCTAAAATCATAGCCTCCACTCAAGCTCACAATCCTTCGCTCAAGCGGCTAAGGCTTCTGTCTCCGATTCTTGAATTCTTTTCTTTTATTCAGTTCAGCTCTTTTGGCAACACGAACCATAGTTCATCTAAAAGAAATATCAAATACAACCCAATGGAACCAGAATTTTGTCCAACCCATGAATTGGGCAACATACAGAAATCCTTACAATCTTCCTCTTTAGCGATTCTTGGACAAAACTCCCTAGAACATATAGATTTTCTACTCAAAACACGTTGAAAATTTTAGAACATATAGAATACTTTCAGCACCTATATATTGATTGTATGCCTATATCTTTACACCAATTTTCAATTGAATACCATGTATCTTCAGCTCCTTGAATCTTTATATCTCCCCTTAAATAACTTATTCTCCTCCTTTTTGTCTATAATTGACAAAGTTATTGATAAACATACAGCATATCTATCAATTAGGATTTAGTATAACTCCTTCTCAATTGTACCTCTCCCTTAAGTGTATCTTCGTGCAACACTAAGGGTGAGAGCTCGATCTTCTTTATTAGAGTTTTTTGCATGTAGCAACCTACACTTGCTTAGTATAATCTTTCAATATAGCATGAGCAAATTAGATTTTCTGACCCATATTGTTGTAGCCTTGGGTGGAGAAAAATGGTTCCGCCATTGCTTGGTCTTTGGTAGACTTCTCAACTTATTACAATGGGGATGAATTTGTCCTTTGATTCCATAATGATTACAAGTGGATGTTCGCATAGAACGTGACACATTCTTCTTCTTTGAACTATTCACAACATTACTAACATGTGTAACTTGTGGAGTAGTAGGTGTCATAGAATTTAAAGCAAAACTTTTAACAAAAGTACTTTTACTTTTAATCTTCAAAGTAGATGCACCTTGATTATAACTGAGACCGCACCTTGATCATAACCGAGACTGCGTGCATCATTAGCCCCTTTTTTCCCACACTAGATATCTTCAAAAATTTTTGAACCAGTGTTCATCTTGTTTAGATAAGCCTTTGTAGAATCTAACTCAGATAACGCCATCTTTAGTTTACCATTAAAATCTTCTTTTTTAGATTGGCAACTCTTCAGTTCTTCCTTCAAGGTCTCAAAATTATCATCCAACAATGCATATTTGTGACTTTTAACTATCAACTTGTAGCCATAGAATTTTTTTAACTTTTCAGTAGACTAACATTTGCAAGTGTTTTTTCTAAATTAGTCTTGAGGGAAACAATTGCTTCTTCAAAAGCATTTAATTTGATTTAGTTCATGTGTTTGAACTTGGTTAGTTTCACATAATTATTATATGTATATTTTTAAGTTTCTTCCCAGTCCTTCTCAAAATCTGACTCTTCATTAATATCTTCATCAGCATCACTATCAAATAGAGTCTATGAAGATCTAGCCATCAAAACTATGAATTTTCCATTCACAATGTCAGATTTCTCATTCTCAGTTTGTTCTTCCTTTTCTCTCTTCTTCAAAAAAATCATCCCAAGTAATATTGAAATCCTTTTTGTTAGCATTCCTTTTTCTATTCACATGTTCACTAGCATGATGACAATAGCCTCTACATTCATAACACTTAATCCCTTTTGAAGACATTTTCTTTTCAGATTTTGAGTTTCTCCATTTAGCTTTCTTGCCCTTCATGTATTTTTTGAATTGCTTCGTGAACTCAACAGTATCAATAACTAAGAAACAGAATCACTTTCAACTTTCTTTTCTAATTCGTCAAAATCTTTTAACAAAGCCTCATCACAAACTCTCCAATAAAAGCTCTAGAGAAAACGATCTTCAATGAGTGTTCCGAATCTCAGAATAGAAGATGGATGGATTAGGGTTGAAAGAGGAACCCTTTAAATAACCTACAATTCGTGCCTTAAAAGTATACTTGTAGAATAAGAACCACCAGTTCTGGCACAATCGGGAAAAAAATTCGAAATAGGAAAGTGGGTTTTCATTCATCAGGTGTTCGAGCGGAGAAGTGGGAGCTCAAGCATACAAAGCTTCTGTCTAGGCTAAAACCCAAGCCTCCACTGGAGCGCACGATCCTTCGCTCCAACGGCTGAGGCTTCTGTCTTTGGTTCTTGAGTTTTCATTTTTTCTTTACTTCAACTCTTCTAGCAACACAAATCATATCCATCTAAAAGAAATATCAAGTACGACCAAGGAATAAAATAGCGGCCGCTATATCGGCCATCGCAGTTGACACCGCCTCGCTGCGGAGGTGTTAAAGCCACTAACACGTGTAACGGGGTGTAGCGGTCGCTACGGGAAAATAGCGGCCGTAGTAGCGGCCACTATTTTCCCGCTATTTTCCTGCTGAGCCTATTTAAATGCCTTGACGCTCATTCTTCTACATTTTTCACTCTTGTCTCCATTTTTTTTCCCTTTCCACTGTTTTTTAGTCCTACCTCCCTCCTTCAAATCAAAGGCAACAAGGGTCCAAAAACACATTAAGACCTAAAAATCTAGATCATTCATCTTCTTTGAAGTTAAAAGGCATCTATCAAAAGGTATTTTTTATGTGATTTTTTTAGATCTATGGCTCTATTTCTCTTTTCTCCTTCATGAATATCTTGGAAATGGCTTGTAAGTGATAGATCTATGTTTCTCATAGATTAACTCCCCTATTTTCTATGGTTTATTTATTTATTATTTATTATTTATTCTCAAATTTTTTTATTTTTTGAAAAAAAAAATTTTTCTTAAAGAAACACCAACCAAATCACTTGAAAATTACTCTCAAGTGTTAGATCTATGAATCCCATGAATGAATCACACTTTCTTTCTTATTTATTTGAATTTATTTAATTTTTTATGTTCATATTAATATGACTTTTGGTGGTAGAAGTAATTCTTTAATCATTTCTCAAATCTCGACTTTATATTAACTCTCATATCTCAACTCTTTAAGTACAATGTATTTATAAAGTTATTATTTATTAAGGCATTTATTGTGTTGACTGTTGATTGTTGAGTCACTGACTCTAGTGATTAATCTCTCTAAATCTTAAATTCTTGACTCTTGAGTCTTGGTTTTGAGTCTTGAATCTTAATTCTTGATATCATGTGAAAACTAAGAATGATATTATTATTTTTTAATTATACAGCAATATAGGACATCATGCATTTAGGGGACCGCTACGCCCCTTTATTTTAGGCTTTTTTGCAAAACAAACGCATATTTTATCTCATTACAATTTTCTGGATTTTTTGAAATTTTTTTGATAATTTTTTTGAATCACACCGCTACGCTGCTACGTAGCCTCGTTACAGCTACATAGGGCCCGCTACATAGCATTTTGGCGACCGACAAAGACGCCATTCGCTACCACTATTTTGATCCTTAAATACAATTCAATTGACCCAAAGTTTTGTCCAACCCATGAATTAACCAACATAAAAAATTCCTTACACCCACCAAATTCCAATGGAACGAACGTGATATCTAGGATCAAGATTTTACCCTGGATCCAATCGGGGGGTCTTAGTCCACTACCTCCACCAATTAGCCAAAGTAATTATTAGAACGAAATGAGATAAAACACCTAACTAGGATCTAAACCAAACTGCGCAGGCAAACACATTGTAACATGATGTATTCTACTGTCTCCTCTTCATTCTAACATAGCAAGAGATAGAAAAGTGTTGGGTCAAGCTGCACATACATATACAAGGTAAACCAAGACTGAGGTGAAACTAGGCTTAATGCGTCAAACCAACAAACTCAAGGGTAAGCAGGACTAACTGGGGCATCATTTGCCTTAAAAATCCTAGGTACAAATGGGCTGCAGTCTAGTTAGAAATGGAGTGTCCAAAATGGGTAAAAAAAGGTATTAAGTGGATTCGAGGAACAAGGGTGGTAGTCTGCATCAAGGCACACTAACTAGTCTATGTAATCCTTAAACATGGATCCTGTCAACTGAAGGTGGAAACGACGATCTAGCACACATCCCATGACTAAGGTACTATTTACATACCCATCAATGATTATGGCAAAGGTCGAGTAGTCCCGGGTGTAGAAACAAATGCAGTTACAAGTGATAAAGAGGTGTAAACACCGTGCTTGCAAACAACGTGTACATAAAATTGAATAGTGTTCCCAAGCTATTAAATAGTTAAGGAACCATTACAAAAGTCATTCCTAGGGTAAATGTTGCTTTCTAAGAGTTAAGCTCAAACCGGTGATGAACATGAGCATCCAAGGTTCCCAATTCCAAGAATACATGTTCTTTGGTAATCTTAGGATATAGGCGTGGATACCATGAATATTCATAATACATACATGATATGACCTCAAACACGCCTTCTGAAAATTCTGGGAGATGAACTCATGTTCTTTGGTAATCTTAGGATATTGGGGTGGGATACCATGAATATTCATAGTACATACATGATATGACCTCAAACACACCTCCCGAAAATGCTAGGAGATGATGATAAGCTCAAACATCACTCCTTCGTGCCCAAATCCAAGTCCTATATAAGTTCAAGTTACAATTCCAAGTCATTTAAGCCAAAGGTATCAATTTTCAAGTCATAAGACATGCATTTTAAGCACACTATCATGATTGATTTGGAGGCGAATTAATGGTCAAAAGTGTATCAAAGCCCCACAAATGATGATTAAGGGTGGTATGGCCCTAAAGCCCCCTTGGAATGGGCCTCAAATCCCTAGAAAAAGGGGCTGGTCGAACATGGGCAGAAAGTCCATGGCCATGTCCAAACAACACTTGACAGTGCTGTTTGGGCTAATGTAAGAGGGTAGTTTCTCCTATTAATTTTTGTTTATTTTTGGGGGAAATTGAGGGGAATCTTAAAGGTCCTTTTCACCATTAAATAGCCTCCAATTTAGCATAAGAAACATCAAATAATTGATCCAAAATGAGGGTATAAATTTTAATATATTTACTTACAAATGAATGCAAACAAGAATGGGTTGAACCAACACCATGTGAAATCAATATCAATCACTTGTCTTGGCTTTGCTAGCTTACAAAACAATTTAAAAATACTTCAGGCAAGTGTTGAAGCCTTCCAATCACCAAATACCCAAGCCTACACCTAAATGGAAGCCTCTGGGATGCTAATCACTTTGCAAAGCTCAAATACACATTTTCTAACCTTTCTCCAAGCATTTCAAGCTCAACTTAGTCGTGCAGGAGAGTGCCTTTAGCGATTTTGACGGGAAAGACATAGAGAGAGAGGGAAGGAGGAGAGGACGAGAGTCATGGTGATTTTTTCACGAATCTAGGACTTCAACCTCCACTTGAAGCAAGAAAGAAAGCAAGAGGAAAGAAGGGAGAGAACTCCGCTACTGCTAGAATGAATTAACCGAGCAAAAAGGGTTGAGCGGTGGCTTTAAAGGCATGCATTTAGTTTTTTTTTTTTTTTCAAATGACGGTTACATCCCGACTTAAATCTTAATTTGGGTCAACGAAATAACTGATTTATGAACCTTGGATCGCTGTGGAACAAGGACAAAAATTGTTGGAAACAAAATCTTCTTTCTAATGAACTGAAAATCAGAATTCTTGAAGGTTATTTGGTTAAAGTCAACTTTTAGAAAAGACAACGATGTCCCCAATAATGCGAAATCAAACTAAACAAAGGGTTTTTGTACATGGAATGGGCACGAGTTAAACATAAAAGTTATTAGGGGTGATAAGATCTAACTTCTGAACCAAAAATTGAAATTTTATGAAATTTCCAAAATACCCCTAATTTTTCAAAGTTCAAACTAGCTCTCATTTAGGCTTGAAATCCGTTCGGAACTGACCAAAATTCTTTGAATCTCCACAAAACCACTCGAACTCTAGTTAGAATATTGAAACTAGTTTGTTAACACATAAACACACTTAATTAACCACTAATCATAATTAATTAGTAGTAAACAAGGGTAATTAGGGATCGGGAACTTACATCCTCCACCCTTAGAACATTTAGTCAGCCAAATGAAATGAACGTGTCTTGGGTAGAAGGTGCAATTACTTATTCTGAACCTGTTCAGGTAGTTCCCACGTTGCTTCTTCCACATTATGATCCTTTCACAAGACTTTAACCCATTGAATGGTCCCCGCCCTCAACACTTGGTCCTCAGTGTCAATAATTTGGACCAGTTCTTCCACAGAGGTAGTGTTTGGCCTAATATCCAAGGGTTCATGCTATAGAATGTGTCTCGGGTCGTGTACATACTTCTTGAGGATTGAAACATGAAAAACATCATGTACTCTCTACAATTTTAGAGGCAAGACTAGTCTATAAGCAACATCATTGATTTGGCTCCTTACTTTAAAGGTCCAATGTACATTCTTGATAGCTTTTCATTCTAATCAAAAGTCAATGTTCCTTTGACAAGTGAGACTTACAAGAACACTCTATCTCCAACTTGTAGTTCAACCTCTTCGTGGTGACTATCAGCATAACTTTTTTGTCAGCTTCAAGCAACTTTTAAATGCTCTTGAGATCTATTTAACCTTGTCACTGGTCTCTCCAACAACAGATAGACCTTGAAGGCTTTTGACTCTAACTTCTTCCCAACAAATCAGAGTTCTAAATCAATATCAATTTAATGCTTCAAACATAGCCATGCCAATGCTAGAGTGGAACTATTATTATAGGAAAATTCACATAGGAGCAAACAATCATCCCACTGTTCTCTGTAGTCAACTGCACATGCCCTCAACATATCTTGCGAAGTCTAACAGGTTTTTTCAATTTGTCCATCCATCTGTAAATGGTAAGCTATGTTGAAATTCAACTTCGTACCCATTGATTCTTGCAAAGTAAACCAAAATCTTGAGAGAAATCAAGTATCTCTATTTGAAGCAATCGATCATAGGGATCCAAGAAGTCTAACCACCACTTTGGTGTACAAATCAGCCATCTTATCCATCTTGATTCCAATCTGAAGGGTATGAAATGGCAGACTTGGTAAATCTATCTACAATCACCCAAATTGCATCACGCTTCTCTTTTTGAGTGAAAAACCATATATGAAATCCATGATTATGTGCCCCGCACTTTATACGTCGTCAAAAGGGGAGGTAAAATTTTATATACAAATGGCCGACGTTTATGCTTGTGTCATTAAAGACATTCCCTGACGCTTCTGCACGTCGGTATATCTATTACAAGTGCACTTTCTACGTCGCCAAAATGTAGGATAACAATTTATAAAAAATTTTATTTTTAAATAGCCGATGCAGTTTGTACATCGTTAAGTACTTTCCCCAACACGGTTAGTGCGTTGTTAAATACTTTCTCCAACGCGGTTAGTGCATCGTTAAATTCTTTTCCCGATGCAGTTAAAGCATTGGGAAACGTATAGCTGACACTTTAATGTGTGGGTAGTGACATTAGGTCGACTACTAGTTTTAGTTATGTGCCGACGCTATTGGCATTACCAACGTTGAGACCAATGTACTATTTGCGTCGTGAATGCCCTTCTTATACCCGACACTAAACATTATTATGTCGGTAATGGTTTTTCCTGCATTTAGTAGCTAATGTGGTGCCGACACATTGTAGTGTGTTAGGAAAACATTTACCTATGCAGTTTTTCAAATGGACATGTTTTTGGTGCATCGGCAAAACCTATTTTTCTTGTAATGTTTACTCATTTTCAAAAAAGTAAATAAATATTTGAAGATTTTTGTAAAAAAAAAGTGTAAAGGCTTTCCCCAATTCTTTCAATCAAGTTCTCTTCATTAAAATTTTTAATAAATAACAAAAATACTCCTCCCTTATGAAGTATCCTTATCCTTTTTTAACCTATTTTGTCCCTAAAACTAGTCATCTTGACTTTGATGATCATAAAGGTTTAATGAAGTCATTGGGATTTTTCTTTTTTTTTTTTTAAACGATCCATACATGAAGGTAGTTAAAGAGGGCTTGTTAGGTCATTTGGGTTGGAGTGGATTATTCTCTTAAAGGATTTATTAAAGGGAAAGTTTGAAAAATGACATAAAGATATTTTTCTTATTTCTTAAAATTCTTTATGGAGAGGACTTGAATAAAAAAGAGAGTGGAAGACTTTTATACTTTTTTGAAATATTCAAATCTAAATGTACTTCTTGTTAAAATGAGACAAAAGTTTTTGGGGTTTAACATATGAAAGCAAAATTGAACTCAGTACACTCACCCAAAAAAAATGCCTAAACTACCCCCACCGTCTTCTCTCTCCACTCACCTTTCCCACCTCTCCCTCCTCTCTCCTCCCCTTCCCCACCTCCCCATCCCGACCATGATCGACGCGCCGGAGCCACTAGATTTCCCTCTTCCTCCCTCTTCCTCTTCCTCCCCTCCCTCTCCCTCTTCCTTTCTCTCCCTCTCCTCCATTTTTCCCTCTCTACTCTCCCTCCCCACCTACAGAGAGACCTCGATCTCCCTATAGGCAGGGAGCTCTCCCCTTCCACCCACCTGTTCGGCCAAGACTAGCCGAACAATCCTATTTTGTTCGGCCTAGCAAGGCCAAAGAAATAGCGTAATGTTCAGCTTTGCAAGGCCGAACAAGGCAGAATCTGGAAAAGGGAGAGGAGAGGAGAGGAAGAGGAGGAGAGGAAAAGAAAAGGGAAACGACAGAAGAGGAGAGGAAAAGGGAAATGATAGAAGAGGAGAGGAAGAGGGAAGCGAGGGAGAGTGAGGGAAAGGAAAAGGGAGAGGAGGAGGGAGAGGGAGAGAAAGGAAAAGGGAGAGGAAGAGGGAGAGAAAGGAAAAGGGAGACGAAGAGAGAGGGGGAGGAAGAGGAGGAAGGAGAAGGAGGGTGATAAGGTAGCTCCGGCGGCCGCCAGACCCATGATTATTTCCAAGATGGGGAGGAGAGAGGAGGGAGAGGTGGGGAAGGTGAGTGGAGAGAGAAGAGAGTGGGGTTGTTTAGGTATTTTTATTTTTAATTTTTTATGTAAGTGTACTGAGTCCATTCTTGCTTTCATGTAGCAAACCCCAAAGTTTTACACCTTTTTCGAAATTTTTTATTTTATTAAAAATTGAAGAGAAATGATGCCATCCTTTCAATTCATTTAATTGTTGGACTCGAGCATGGGCCAAAAGATTGGAACCAAATACTTGGGTTGGAGGCAAGGTTTATGTACTTCTAGACTTGCAAGCCTCATTCATCATCGGAGACAAGACTTACAAGGATTTTTAAGAGAAAATCAATTTCTTATTTTCAAACGAGAATTTATAATAAGGCCCCCCTCTAGTGAGCTCCAACTTCTACATGCAAAGATCTCCTCCTATATACTGATGCTACCAGCTTTATTAACAGTTACAACACTAAATTTAAATAATTGAATTTGAAAAATCAAAAAGAGTCATGCTAGGGAGACAAAGCACCAGTGGAAACGAAAAATTAAGATGTTCAAAATAGTAAAAACAAATATGATTTCTTGATTTTTTTTCAAATTTTATTTATATTGCTTATATGGGGCCCACATGGAGCCCCACTTAGGAGTGAGATCATGGGGATCGAAAGATTTCTTTGGCCCCCTCCTCTCTGCAAAAAATCAGCCTCATCACTCATTAGGATGTGGTGTGCGGTCAATCTAACAGTTCAGTTTATTCGGATGGGACCCAACTCCTGGGAATGGATGCAATTTAAGGGTGTGCGTGTGTGATCCACTTGAATAGACCATTAAGTGGGCCCCAACCCTTTTGTGCGCCAGGCACACTTGATAAGCATTCGGATTTATATGATGGATGATAGAGAAAGTGGGTCCTGATATATAAAATAGGCACACTATCCTTATGTATTATTTATTGTTATACAAACTTAATTTCTTGGTGGAGCCAACTCATTAGAGAAAAAAATTAGGCCACATTTTAATAAAAGAGGACATGGATTAGAGAAGTTCTGGTTGCCAGTAAGTCGTTCCACCATGGATGAAAATCGCAGTATCGGTCGCGGTATCGGTCGGTCCAAAAAACCGATACGGTATTGGTATCGGTCGCGGTTCGCGGTCCGTCGCGGTCGTCGCGGTGTGAATTTTTTTTTTAATCCAAAAAAATTTGAAAAAATATCCAAAAAAATCCAAAATATTAGAAATACTGGAAAACAATGTTTTTTTTCATTAGTAATATATATAAATCAAAATATCAGTCCCCTTAAGTTATGATATCCTGTATCGCTGTCTTGTCTAAAAATGTAATTTTTTTATAAGAACCATAAGTATGACTTATGAAATATGAACTATCAATTAGTATGAAATTTTAGAGAATAAACTTATTGATAATTTACATATAGTGGTTGTACGCTTGTACTTATATCTTGTATAATATATAACTATACCCCTATTATTATTTATCAGTCATCATTCATTATTCAACAACCATCAATTCATCATTCAATTATCAAGCAAGTTGTAAAATTCAAGAACATGAACATTAACATAACATATGACATAATGACAGTAAAATAAATTATAAATCAAATTATTGGACCCCTTAAGTTATGTTCATGTATTGCTATCTAATCTAAAGCTATATAAATTTTATTTATAATTAAATTAATTTAGGTACATATACTAAACAAGTTAAAATATCATAAATTTTATAAAATGCAATGTAATTATGACTTATGGGCTATCTATTAGTATGAAATTTAAGAAAATAAAGCTTGTACTCATCACTCAATCATTAAGTAAGTTCTGCCTTGCGCTTGTAAGATAACATGTTTTATTATGATAGTATAGTAAAATACAAAGCAACTAGATATTTATAATTTACTTAAAATGATGATAAATTTGAGTAATTATTTTACAAAGATCAACAAGATTTTAATAAAAATTCTGAGTTTTAAAACCTTAAATAGTTGATTTAACCTCAATATGTATTGATTTAAAATAATAAAAGGTACTCACAATAAAAAAAAGCATAAAATTATCATTTTTAAGCTATATCTAAATAATTTTTTAAAAAAATACAAAATGCTTACCTCAGTAGAGTTGTATATGATTTTCAAGACTATATTGATAAAAAAAAAGTATTTTTGATACCTTACTAGTGAAATAGGTGTTGAGAAAGAAAAAATGTAGCATATGATATATTTAAAAGGAGAAAGAAAGAAGGAAAATAGGACAAAAGAAAAAAAAAATTTTTAAATAGTGGGCCGATATTTTGACCGATATCGAGCGATATATAGGCCGATATATCGGTTCACACTGATATTTTGAAATATCGGCCGATATTATCCGATATTTTGGGGATATTTTGCCTGGACGATATAAAAAACCGATAATTTCAAAATATCGTACCGGTATGGACCGATACCGGTTCGTATCGGCCGATACGGACCGGTATCGGCTGAGAATTTAAACCATGCGTTCCACTCGTAAAGAGTTTGGAAATAGAGTAAATAAAGGGCCATTTTAAAAAAGTAGTAAGAAAAAGAGAGGACAACTTGCATCTTCAAAAAATCCTCCTCATTGTATCTCGGAAAAGAATGACGTTAGGGTCAATCACATGCACCGTCCCCTTATTTCAAAGCACCCATCATCTCCTTAGCATTTTTAATTAAAAATTTACACTTTTATTTATTTTTTTTATATGACTCAAGTATACCTCACCAGCACAGTATTTAGGTCTTTTGTCTTTTAATCCGGAAATTATTTGATTATTACCAGCAAGAAGTATTCCTTGGAATTTAGACATGGTTTGTTTGCCCGCATACTTCCCATCAATTAAAATCACTCTTTTAAAAGTTAGAACTTTTTAACTTCACTACACTTAGGGGCAAATGATCAATGATTTAATGGCTATTATTTCCAAATCGGTTCGTTTTTCTACTCAGCAAACGAAAAAGTTCCTTAATTCTCACTGGAATATCCTTCTTGAATATTCCAAATGTCTATGAGCATATGCTGCATCTTATATTCTTATCCAATATAATATCCGCTTCCTTTATATTCGATTCGGACCAAAACCCATGATTTCAATGGGTCAGATAATGGTTCGTGGGAATGCGATGGGACTCGCAAGCTTTAATGACATCGTCATTTGTGTGTTGGGAAGCCAGATCGAAAGAGGACCTGATTCTCTGAGAAATTGCTAGTAGCTTCCGGTGGAGCCCACCTAGTAAGATTTAACCGTAGTGAGTAAATGTTACTCCATACGAGTTAGACCTCCCATGGGATTGGCCATGGAAGGTCTTCATATACTCCAATTCTTTGATTTGGAATTTCTAGTGGAGGAGTAAAACTCATAGTGGGGGGACTGTCTATTGTTGATAAGAGCCATTTAAAATGAATGTTTTCCTATATTTTATTGCTTTATCAATAAGACATACGAATCTCATATGCTTTGATAGCATACTTATATTATATTGTAGTAAAATTAAGGGATATCTCACGTGTGCTAAAAATTTCTAATGGAAAGAGGTCATTGGATTATCAATGAGTTAACCCCACTATGTCCAACTAGGGAATTTTGAGTCATAGACTTGGGAGGATCTTGATTCTTCTCTATTAACATGTTCCTATAAGTGATTTGTCTTATGGGAAGCCAACTCCTAATAAAATCAAATTTAGCAGTAGTCCATAAATAATTGGAGCTTTTAATTTTATAGAAGAAGTTTTCCTACAACTAAACTAAAGTCCAGCTCTATGTGCCTACCTACCTTTTGATCAGTGGCACTGTAGCTAATTTGACGCTCATTAAATCATCACTCACTGTTGGACCAAATCACAAAAGAATCTATGCTGAAAACGTCATTAAATTTTAACACCATCTTAGGATAATATAATTGGACTGGTTTTTTGGGCCTTTTTATCCTCCCTCATCTCATGGGAAAATCTCAGTTGCCGGGTAATCCTGTACCCGACCCAAACCCATGCCATTCTTTCTCTTCCCCGGTTTTTACCCAGTTTAGAGAGCTGGGTCAGCATTATTCTTCCTGGTGTTACCACTGGGGTAAGAGTAAGACCGTAAGAGTCCATTGTGGACCCACTGGCATCAGTAATTCCTATATTTTGCATGCGCCGAATACGACGAACAGAATCGTCATCCCTCGCGTTGCGTGTCGAATGAAAATCTCATGTCACTCCTCCTCAGGTCCTCACCCTGTCCATGATGACTCGAAGACTGGTCGTTGAAGGCTTTAACCCTCTCTTTCTCCGAAACTCCTCTCTCTCTCTCTCTCTGAGCAACAAGAGATGACAACCCCAGAAACCAGGTAACCAAATCAACCATGGAAGCAGAAGAATCAACAAAAGCCCAGCATCAAAAGCATCAAAACCAAGTGATGCAAGTCCTCCAAGTCCTAAAAGAAGCCTCTCAAATCCTCCAAGACAAACCCCAACACGACCCTTCCTCATCTTCCTTCATCCAAGCCCTCCTGGACCTGGAAACCGAATCCGACCTCTTCTCCCACGACCCCAACCTCTCCGACCTCTCCCGCCACCTCACCCACCTCAAGTCCCTCCTCCACAACCAGCCCCACCACCCCTCCATCCGCTCCTACCTCCGCCGCCGCGCCGCCCACCACCAGATCTCCCGCGTCGCCGCCTCCGTTGAGTCCGAGATCCAGTCCTGGATCGACCGAGAAACCGTCGACAGCCTCGTCCTCTCCCTCTCTTCCCCCGCCGCCTCCGGCGATGACGAGGAGAAAATCCGCCTCCTCGCCGCCTTCGAGGGCCGAGTCTCCCGAGGCTTCGACCGGGACTTGCAGGACATAGTGCTCAAATCGAAAACCTTCGAGTCCGTCGAGTCGGCGCTCTGCAACCCGGCCGAGTCGAAGCGAGTCCGGCGGCAAGCCGCACTTGCGATCGCTGCGCTCGTCCGATTCAACAAGGACGTGTTCGTGGGTCAGGTTCTGATGGGCCCCACGGTCCGGGCCCTGGTCGCCATGGCCACCGCCGACTCGATCCGCGTCCTCTGCGGCCTGGTCCGCTCGATCAAGTCTCCGCTCGTCGACGACGTCGAGATCCCCAAAATCATCAATCTCTTGAATGTGGAGGATGCAGAGATTCGCACCGCCGCGATCGATCTGGTCATGGAGATTGGGTATTTCGGGCGGAAGGAGGCGATCGAGGCGATGCTCGAGGAGGGGTTGGTGAAGAAGCTGGTGGAGCTGCAGAGATCGGACGGTGGAGGGAGTTTGATTGAGATGGGCGGCGGCGGCGGCGGCGGCGGCGGTTTTGATGAGGAGGGGGAGGAGGAGGAGGAAGAAGATGGTGATGGGGTGAGTGTGGAGAGGATGGGGAAGAGCAAGGAGAGGAGGTGGTTGGAGAGGCATCCATTTGCGAGCTGTGTGGCGAGGTTTGCTATACAGATAGAGGTGGGAGAGGGACTGAGGCAGAGAGAGAAGAGGGCTTTTAAGCAGGAGGTTTTGAACAAGGTGAGAGAAGCTGCGGCCTCCGATGCTGAGGCTGCTACTATTCTGGCTGAGGTCTTGTGGGGTGCTTCACCTTGATCATCATCATCATGTCTTTTTATTTTTCTCCTTGGATCTTCTTTCGAGATGTGGTTCTTGCACATAATACTTTGGTGTTCATTCTTTCTGTAATTTTTTTTTCTTTTTCAAGTGGTTATGAAAATCTGGGTTTTGTTGAAGTGAAGTGATTTTTTAGGTCTATTTTTGGGTTTTCTTTTTTCTTAAGGCTAGGCCTGGGGCTAAAATAATTAATTAGGTAAAATTGCACTTTCTGGTTATGTTTTTAAACCCATTAGGGGATCAGCTTTACTTATTGGTATAAAATTCCCCTTTTGTGGAAATCTGCAAGGATAATGTTGTGTGTTTTGGCATCGACTCTTGTTTTTTTTCTAGTTTACTGTTCCTGTGTTTCTTGGGGAGAGAGTTGCTTTGCACTGCACCTGATATGATTTTCCATGACATGCTGGTAGAGTATTTTTAAGTTGCTTTGCATTGAACCTTATATTTTTGAATTGGGGTTCTTCTTCCCTCGAGAGGATCCAGACGCGACATTTTAAAACCCACTGGTGGGAGATCAGCTCTACGTGTCAGAATTATTGGTATAAGTTTGTGTTGACCCTTTTTTCTAGCTTGTTGTGCCTGTGTATCTTAGGGAGGGAGAAAGTTGCTTCGCATTGCACTTGATTTTCCATATCAGGCTGGAAAACTATTTTTTAAGAGGGGAGGAGGAGGCTTGGACAGACATTTCCCTCCATGAAATTCAGGGTGGGCGTTTGGTTGTTGTTACTTCTTCACAGGCTGGAAAAATATTTTTAAGAGGAGTGGAGGCTTGGAGAGACATTTCCCTCCAACAAATTCCTGTGTGGGTGTTTGGTTGGATTTATTTTTTACTAAAATTGCAGTTTTTCCTAGTGCTAGATCATGTCCCCTGAGCATTCTCGATGCCAGCTCATTTTTTCCTTTTCTTCTGTTTTTTTTTTTTAATCCCAGCTTTAGGGGGATAAAAAGGGCAGTGTGATCCATGTATGCTACGCTACTCTCCTTCATCTGGATTCATAGTGAATTCGGTGAAATGGAATCACACAAGTAAGTGGCAGTGGTTTTGGAAGATTTTGTGTTTTGAATTTATGAATTCGTTCTTTTCTTTTTTTTTTTTTTTTTTTTTGATATCTAGGGCATCCTCATAGTATATTATGACTTGACAGGAATAATAACACACTTAGTAAAAATGAAATTTTGGGGGCTGACATAGATTTTTCTTTGTTCTTGTGAATTGTTCTTCTCTTGAGTTATCTTGATTCCAATAATACAAAATTTACACATTATGTGCTAATGGTATGCACTATGAAATTGAAATGTGGATGGTTTTTCTTTTGGATTTAACTTGGTTCGGGGTGGATGCCTTCTATTAATTGTCTCTAAGTTTTTTTTGGATACTTTTGTTTGTTTATTTATTGTATATTTATTTTCTTTTAAAGGTAAGTACACACTCAATCACTCCCTCTATGAAATATATTTTCCCTCTTTTTTTCTTTTTTTTTTCTTTTTGTGAGAGAGATTAATCAAAGTGTTTATGAAAACCTATCTGCTCTCAAAATTGTGCAAGGAAAGCATAAAACAACCTTCTTCAAAGTAAGCATTTGCAATCTAGTTTATTCGAACCACAACAGTAAAACTTGCACCTAGGCCCTAGGCAATCCATTTGCAAAAGGTTTCGGTGCCTTTCCTTTGGTTTTTTTAGTTCATTTTCAAAGGTTGCAGTGCCTTTGCAATGTTGCTTTCTAATTTTTTGTGCTTCCTTTTCGGTTAGTCTAGAGTCTCCTTTTGATGTGCATTACAATCATGGTGGAAAGTTGGAGTAACTATGGAAGTATTGACTTGAATGGAGAATATAATGAGAATGAAATAGATCCAAACGAGGATGATAATGGGAATGAAATGGATCCAAAAGTCCCTGAACTGGGAATGGCTTTTGAATCTGTGAATGAGCTTTCCAATTTTTACAGAAGTTACACCGTTGAAAAGGGGTTTTTTGTTGCTATAAGATCACCTACAAAGGGCGATGATGGGGAATTGAAGTACTTGACGCTTGCTTGTTCCAAAAATGGTGCATCAAAGACTAAATCAAGCAACCTAGTTAAAATGCATCCAATAACAAAAACAGGGTGTAAAGCTTGGCTAAAGGGGATCCTATGCTATGATGGGAAGTGGACAGTCGCAGATCCAAAGTCTCGTTTGAGAGGTGCAGACTTAAACAGGTAATTGTGTTTTCGGAACATCATCTTCAAAGCTTCTTCCCAACCATGTTGAAGTCGGCTACATGAATTCTGTTTTCCCATTCCACTCTAATTTGAGCAAAATCCTTAGATAAGTTAAACTTCTTTAAATCTGATTTAATGACCTCTATCAATGTTTTCTTCGACCTACCCCTATCTTTTGATGAGCCATCTACCTAGATAGTCAAACTTTTTCTTATTAGTGCCATAAACGGCTTACGCTCAATATGCATAAAACCATCTTAAATGGGTTTCTCTAATCTTATCCTCTATTAGTGCAACTCCTAATTTTGTGTTCGGAAAAAATATAAAACTTTCATGTGGGTTTTGGGGATGGATGTAGAATTTTTATTGAAATTTTTGAAAAAAAATCAAAATTTTCACTATAGAATGGATATAACTTGGAAGTAGTAAAAAGTAGGAGATAGTTATTGGAGTCTAATAAACTCTTTGAAGTTAAAATTTTTAGAGATGGCTCATTAAAATTATCAGCAGACTACTTGCAAGTTGCGGGTTGTTTCTTGGATGCCTACATGTGCATTACTCTATTATATCATTACTATTTCAAAAGTTGCATATTGCATTTTGGAAGCTCTTGGCTTGTTAGTTTCCTCATTCTTTAGAAGACATTTGTTGTTGTCACAATGTGTAAAGCCCTTAATACAATGGAGAGCTTCCTACATGAATTTGTAGCGTTCATTGTTAGGAGGCAACCTCCAGGATCCATAAATATTGCATATAGATTACTGCAGAAGTAACTTTAGATGATGATGATTTAAGAACCATACATGCGAGATCTCTTTGATTTGATCTCGGTCATACAGCAACCCAAAAATCTCAAAACCTTCTACTATATTCCTCTATATTCAAACTTAAACTAAGGCATATGCCTCTTCTACGAATTCTCTTTACTCTAAAAAACAAAATTTCTCTTGATATATTTCCTCGAAAGCAATAACACATATTTATAGGCTATAATAGGAACTTTAAGAAAGAAATAAAGAATAGGCTTCTTATGGAAATAGAAAATTCTAATTCGACACAAATTAGAATCCTAGTTTCATAAATTACAATTCAGTCCACTAGAGAATTATAATTACTGTCACAACCCGAGCCCAGAAATCGGGGGTTAGAGAAAACCTAACCAATGACATACGTACTCTCATGCACATACACCTAGACCTCATCCAAGTGTACACACATAAGGGATCAATCACACGTGCAAGCAAGCGTACGCGGAACCTGTAAGTATCATGGCATACAATAAGATAATAAAAGACACGATAATTACAAAAGCTTAGACTGATTTACAGCGATATACAACAAAATAGAGGGACTAGTCCATAAATTCAAAATACAGGTATAAACCAAAACCCAAAATACAATCCACAGAAAATCCCCCAAATAAGCTAAGACACCAATGGAGGGAGAACAACATGATGCAAACCGCTCTCAGAAGAATGGATCAAGTCCACTCCTCTAGGCCGGAGGGGGCCTCACGTGTCTCTCCTGGAGTCGGGTCGACCGACGCAGGATCGGGAGAGGGATTTGAGCCTATAACACCAGGAATAAATTATAAGTACAACGACTTAGCAAAATACAAGCCACAAGAAGATAACATGAATTGTGTCTATCAATGAGCAAAAATAGTAATATGCAAAGATCTATAGTGATCATGTCCGTATGATAGCTTGTGATTGTGATAAGTGCATCATATGAATTGATTGAGATTGTTTATATATGGCACTACTTAGCCTCAGCCTCAGGATACTTGACGGGGTTGACTTTGGCATAGTGTGTGACTGCATCTGCAAAGTGCTTTTGTCCTGGGATTCCGGACCCTGGGAACTGAAGACCCGTTCGTACTCATATCGATTGCTCTCAAAAGGGAGAATATGGCAAATGCAGTAGCCACTTTGACAGTTTATGTGTGTATGATTCTGATAGCATACTTATTCCTATGCACTCATTGCCTAGTATACGGACATGATCACTATGGATCTTTGCATATTACTACTTTTGCTCATTGATAGACACAATTCGTGTTATCTTCTTGTGGCTTATATTTTGCTAAGTCGTTGTACTTATGAATTGTTCTTAGTGTTACAGGCTCAAATTCCTCTCCCAATCCTACGTCGGTCGACCCGACTCCAGGAGAGACACGTAAGGCCCCCTCCGGCCTAGAGGAGTGGACTTGATCCATTCTTTTGAGAGCGGTTTGCATCATTTTGTTTTCCTTCCATTGGTGTCTTAGCTTATCTGGAGGATTTTCTGTGGACTGTATTTTGGGTTTTGGTTTATACCTGTATTTTCAATTTATGGACTAGTCCCTCTATTTTGTTGTATATCGCTGCAAATCAGTCTAAGCTTTTGTAATTATCGTGTCTTTTATTATCTTGTGGTATGGTATGATACTTACAGCTTCCGCGTACACTTGCTTGCACGTGTGATTAATCTCTTGTGTGTGTACACTTAGATGAGGTCTAGGTGTATGTGCACGGGAGTACGTGTGTCATTGGTTAGGTTTTCTCTAACCTCCGATTTCTGAGCACGGATTGTGACATACGTATTGTATAGTATTAGAGCATTGTCTGTCTTAGCTCTTAAGCATGTAGGCATACAGGACGTGGTGAGATTACGTAGTCAATTCTTTGACTTTTGCGTTTGGTCTTTGCTCTTTTTGGGGGTATGTGTGGGTCACCTAGTGTGATAGCAGCTAAACTCTTGTGTTTTGTAGGCTATGGCATCTGGATCCTGTCCTCAGAACAATAGACACTAATTCGGATTAAGTTGGGTCGGAGTGTTACAATTACACTCATGTCCTTATTTTCAAAATTTTGAGCTTCTTGCTATTAAATGCTTATTAATCTCTCCACTATAAGATTTCGGATATCTATCGATTAAATAATTACTGACATCTATATTTAATTTATATCTTTATAATTCCTCGAGATCTTACACTTAACTTATTTGATATATCGAACACAAAGTCCACTTGTAAGGTTTGACAGAATCAAAACTTATAAGCTTCATCAAGGGGATATCATCAATCCCTATTATGAGACATAGATTCTGTCAAGAGGATTGATGGATAAATAAGGGTTTGTTCTCTTTGCACACATTTTCTCTCTACACACAACTAAAATTTGAAAAAGTTACTTTTTTTCTCTCTTAACACACTGTATATCCCTAAAATACCTAAATCCCTCATTTCTCCTCTCTTTTCACACATTCCCTTCTTCTCTCTACAGCAATCCTCTTCATTTCAACCAAAATCCCTCATTTCTCCTCTCTTTACAAACATTCCCTTCTTCTCTCTATAGCAACCCTCTTCATTTCAACCTAAATCTCTCTTTTCTCCCCTCTTTACACACTCCTTTCTTCTCTCTAAAGCAACCCTCTTCATTTCAACCCAAATCCCTCTTTTCTCCTCTTTTATCCTCTTCCATTATATTCTTCTTTCTTTCACTTCTTCTTTCATTGCAAGACTAAGATCCTCTTCCATTGCAAGGTAAGTCTTCCTTTTCATTCTCTTTTCTTATTTATTTTTGTGTGTTAGAAGTATTTTTGGTTTTGTGAATCCATTAATGGTGAAAATTAGTTGTGGGTTGTGCTCTACATCTTATGAGAATATTTTTGAGGAATGTGTAGAGAGAATGAACCTATCTTGTGATCTACATGGTTTTCTCGGACATGTTTGGCCTTCGAAGGCCGAACGGAACCCATCTGTTCGGCCATGGAGGGCCAAACAAATGCATTCTGTTCGGTCCTGGAGGGCCGAACAAATCTCATCCGTTCGGCCCTCCATGGCCAAACAGATCTAATCTGTTCGGTCATCAATGGCCGAACATTATCTATACATATATATTTTTTAAATATATGAGATTAATGCATTATTTCTAATTTAAATTACAGATATGGACCAAACTAGTTCTTCAAAAGTGAGACCTACAACCTCCAATAGGAGGCATCGCCATAGTGTGGAAGATCCTGTGAAAGAAGAACCTAAAATTAAGAAACATTTATCCTTTGAAGACAATGACCAACAAGAAAAGGAGCTTACAATTGGGCCTACTGATCGAAGCTTACTCAAGAGTTTCTACACTCATGTTGCATATTTCCTATGGAAGGGCAAAGTGTGTTTTAGTAAACATATTTTCTCTAAAGAATAATCTATTTGTTGAATGAGGGGTAGCTAATTAGAAATTTATGTTTGAATGCAGGATCGCAAAATGTTGTTATGAGCAAAAAGTAGATTTATGGCCCTTGAACGATAGTGAGCGTTTTAAGCAATTGGTGAAAGATTCTATGTTGTCCCCATTGATTGAATGTTCTTACCAAATGGTGAACAAGACCATCGTGTCCGGTTTTGTTGAAAGGTGGCACCCTAAAACAAACTACTTCCACATGCCTTTCGGTGAGATGACAATCACCCTTGATGATGTTTCATACATCTTGAAGATTCCCATTTTTTGTTCTACTACAACGAATTTAGAGAAATTGATGTGCTCTAGCGCTATAGATCTTGTCGTTGAAGCATTAGGAGTCTCTACTGATTAAGCAAAAGAAGAACTGTATAGTAAGAGAGGCCAATTACTAAAATTAGAATGGCTTAGAGAAAATTTTGCTGAAGTGAACAATGATGCTGAAGAGGATGGTGTTGACTGTGCAATCAGGACCTACTTTCTTTATTTACTCGGTTGTACACTCTTTACTAACAAGATCAAGACAAGAGTTTCAAGCATATACTTAAAGATGTTGAGGGATTTAGAAAATGTCAAGAACTATGCATGGGGCGCCAGTGCACTAGCATATTTGTACCGTCAGTTGAGGTTAGCAAGCTGGAATGAGGTCAAATAAATAGCTGGATGCTTGACGCTTTTGGAAGCGTGGGTATACGAGCACTTTAAAACACTAGCTCTTACTATCAATGTATATACTCAGTGAGGCAGCCTCGTGCGATATGTTGAATTCCTCGTAGGGAGACCATTTCAGCTTTACAAGGTTTGCGAAAAAAACTAGACTTCTTAAACATTGATAAGGTAAATCATGCTTGGATTGATTATATAAGGTCATTCTATAATGATTCAATTTATTTACAATGATTCTCATGGTACAGGTCACAAAGGAGCCTTATCTTTCTTCCAAGCGAGATCATCCATTCATCAAATTACCTTTTACTATGGATGCCTAACACACGTGGATATTGTAGAGCCCTACCATCCAAATAAGGTTCTTTGACAATTTGGTCGAGTTCAAACAATTCTTATGGCACCTTTAGAGCCGGTCCGTGGTTTGAGGGGTAATACAGCGACATCGATCAATGCCTCAGTCAGAGTTTATGATCAAATATGGTATTAATGGTGGAATCACTTATTGGCCCAAGTAAACCGAAGTACACCTGTCCATCGTCCTTAGGATTGCATACCAAATTACATGGATTGGTACACTACTATGTCATAGAGAACATTGACAAACCCCGAAGTACAATCTAGTTTTCGTCAAAGTGAGCCAAAGCCACAAGCATATAATATAATCGATTATGAATTGCGCAACAGAAATGTTCTTCGCATTTATGAAGGAATTGAGGCAAGGGTTGAAGAAGCATTCACACAAGACAGGTATAGTTTGTGTCAAGATGTTAGATATATGGCCCAAGCTTTATGCGGACTTACCATTGGGGACGAGGGTGAATCAAGTAGAGACCCCCGTATGACATCATGTGCTTACTCTCGTCGGTTTAGACAGGAGAGATGAACTTTTTTTATTTAGTGTCAAGTTCACTTTTCATTTCATGAATTCTATGTAATGAACTATGGTTCATGTTAATGAAATTTATTGTCTTTATGTAACATGATATTCAATTACATTGGTGGTGTCAGAATGCATTACATCAAGTTTATAAACTTTACATTTTCATTCTAGATCAATACTTTCACATGTGGCTACACCAGGATTGACAAGTTCTCTAAATCACTCGATGCGATCTATTTATGCAGTTTCCCATCCACTCGCACAAGAATGATGGAATTCTCATCACTTATTTGCAATTGGTGGTGTTGGATAACCGGGTACTAAGAAAACCTAAAAGAATAGAGAAAAACATTAGATGAAGAAGAGGATGACAAACATAATGAAACATACTGAGGCCTAGTAGTTAAATCATACCTAAACAAAATGATAACCGTGAACAAAACCTATAGCTATGATAACCGCAAATAAAATGTATAGCTATCTCTCTCCTACTAGAAATAGGCGCAGGGGTCGACCTTAAAGGAAGAAAGTAAGGTACTATTCATTGGTCAAGTAATACAAGACCAAATTATAACGAGATGCTATAAGATAACCCATATCAGGCATAGTCATCCAATGATCATATGGTAGGTGATTCGCATAGTATAATAATGATGTTATTAGATCTTCAACTCTATTTTTCACTCCATACAAAGCCCTATAATGATTCACATTTGCAATAAACTCTCCTACAAGCTCTCTTTGGCATGTTACTAACTTTCTTCATTGAGACAAAGTAGGCCTGCAATAGCTCTAAATCCACAATTACCGTCAGCTGTCACATCTTTGACAATGCTTATATAAGGCCTTATTCCCTGTGGGAATGAATCATGTTAGAACGAAGTCTTCGAGCTATTCGATCTTGTTTGAACTGGTAGCTTCCTAACTTTTTCTTTCTTCTTTGCTTTCGTCTTGGAGTCCACCACTCCTGTGGATACAGGACTATAGCTATCATGTGCATATGGGACTAACTCAAAGCACTTGGGGTACGTTTAGTCGATGTATTATGTTTCAATGGAGGCCTACCCTGCATCTTTGACTTCACTTCTAATTCTTGTAAAAATGTAGTGGAAGGCTTAAATATCTCCCATAATTTCTTCAACATTTGCATTTTATGAGTAAAATCAAAAGCTGTGAACATTGATTGAATATAAGACAACTAACCATCAAATCTATGTCTATAGTTCGATCCTCGGTTGTACAAGTAGGCATCATATTAAACTTAGACCAATGACGATGTATGCATTGGAAAAGAATCAGCTGACCTTCAATCATATACGCTACAATCTCATGAGCACAAAGTAAATCATGTGTACATCTCATAACGCACTGATAGGCTTTTTTATCAATTCCAATAATATTTGCCCTTTTACTTTCCATTAATATTTTGTCCAATGCATTCTTGGATATGTTCCCACGCAACTCTTTGAATTCAGTTGGTTTGAAGTTGTGTTGGACAAATGTCTTACTTTTTTCAAATGATGCTTTAATACTCGTATGCTGCAATTCAAGCATACTATGGATCTTTGCCCAATTTGATTTAAAATTGCCTTGACTAGATTGAAGGTGCCTCTTCAACTGAATATGCAAACTCTTTACCCTATAAAGAAGATAATAATAGAAAATGTTTATAAAACCTCTTTGAATTCGGTCGGCTTAAAGTAGTGTTGGACAAGTGTCTTATATAATGTTATAAAACTTCTTAACATTCATAAATGATAATAAGGTCTTAACCATACCTGTTCGATGTAGTATTACCGAAATGCATATAATTGTCTGTCCACGCTGAGACAAATTTTTCCTTGTGTGGGTCAAGCCAACTGGATTTGACATATTTAAGTGCCATTGGATATGTACTGAAGTTTTCATTTTGACTTTGTTAATTGTTCAATGTATTCTTCTTCCGTTGATGAATTTATCAGCATATTCCAATGCGTAATGAATTTGTCCCAACTTTGCTTTGTTTCAAACAACTTCTTGCATTTAGCAAGCACATTTTTATTGATATACCATTTTCATAATAAATGTGTAGCATTTGGAAAGACTTTATCAATTGCATTTATCAGTGCTAATTCTCTATCTGTCACAATAATATCCGGAAGAACACCTTCCCCAATTACAGAACGCAAGATAGTCAATACCCACATATAGTTGTCTTCACATTCAGTTTCCATATCTGCAAAACATATAGAGAATATCATGTTTGTAGACATTACGCCAATAACTTCCAATGTAAACATGCGATACCGATTGGTCTTGTAACTGTTATCCATTATCAATATGTGTAGAAATACACGTAATAAGTCAATACTGGTTGGGTGCGTCCAAAAAAAATCCTTCACAATGTCCGAATTCTCACAATTTTTATGCAATGCGATGTAATTATGCTCTACCAACTTTCCTAACAAAAGTTGCATTTAACTTCTCCCGCCTCGCTCAATGACTTTATGCCTATGTCGTGCATTATAAATCACCTTCATTATTGTCACATTTAGTTCACCTATTCGCTTCAAGGCAATCAAATCTCTTTTGGTTTGACCATGCTTGTAGACATATCAACCAACAACTTCATTTCCTCTTCTGATAATCTACCTACATAAAAATGACCCTCTAGATATTGCGCCGCAAAATGGTTATACACACCACAAAGAACTTCTAACATTCAATCATCATTTGTTTCTAATTTTTTACCCTTTAATGAAAATGGGCATCCATATTTTTTTGTGCCTGTTTGGTTGATCTTCTTATTAACAAGCTCCTCATCAGTGATCCTCTTTGTATTATAGTGTCCATTTCTCTCACATACAAGTAATACTCTAGGTTTTACTCTAACCCCAGCCGCATTAGAAACTTTAATAATAATGACAAAGCCATTTCTCCTTCCAACAGTACGAGCCCAATCGATCAATGCCTCACAACTATGGAAGATCTACTAATGCAAAACTTACAAAAAAGTTTAGTAAATAAACTTTTAGAATAATGTTTACAAAGTGTTTTGGTAAAAACTATGACGAATCGTCTTTACCTCATGAGTAGTAAACTCGTTAGTATAATCCGTAATGCATTTAGAGCCTATATCACTTTTTTTCTGTAGGAGCTTGCGGAACAAATGATTCACAAAAAAAACATGACAAAAAAAAATGTTTATGTTCTGTTCGGCCATGAGTGGCCGAACAGAATAATTGTGTTCGGCCATGAGTTGCGGAAAAAAGCAAGTGTGTTCGGCCACTCATGGCCGAACATACTTGCTTTGTTAAGCCACTCATGGCCGAACATATTTTTCATATTCAAATCTGGAAGTCCAAACATGAGACAGATGAAAACATTTCAACTTACTATGAAACTTTAAAAAAATGGCGAAAACTGACCATAATTATAGTACACTAATCTTGCCACTCGTCCTAGGAGTGTAAACCACCAAATCCTTGCTCACTTCTTTCTCCAGTGCATCTTTTTTATTAGTAATATCCTTATTTAAGTAAGTTGGAAGAATAATAAGTTGTAAGTGAGTGGTGGAGGAAGCAGATGGAAGGAAAAGGTGTAGGAAGAAGATGGAGGAAGAAGAGATGATGAAAGGCTTTGAACGTGTAGGAAGAAGATGGAGGAAGAAGAGATGATGGGAGGCTTTGAATGTGAAGGAAAAAGAGAACATCATATGATCATTATGCGTGAAAAGGAGAAATTTTGTGCATTTTGGTGGGAAATGGGCAATTTTGTAATTTTATACAGTGTTAAAATTGGATTAAAAAATTCAATAAAATGATGTGTTAGGAGAGACACAGCCTTATTTTGTCAATAGACTAATATCCACCATATACGTAGCATAGTAATCCAATTTACTGAGATTATTGACCCATAAAAGTTCTCACTCCTTTGTAAATCAAAATACTAGACACTAAATATATGTGTATATTATTCATATGGGATTAAGAGTATAGGTACTCATAATATCCATTTGTAAGTTAATCATCTTATATAGTCAGTATAAAGACAATAAATCCAAAAGCGGTCATATTCAATGCACACAAAGTATACTAGCATAATGAGTCAAAACTAAACCATTTCCTGCAGCCAAGACAAGGCTGCTAAAAACATCATGCTACAATCGTACCAATAGTTTGTCCAACTCCATCTAAATTATGAACAATAATAACTTATATTCTATAAGAACCAACAAATAAGTCTTTCGTATGTAAGTTGAACTCTACATACCAACTTGTCTACTTTATAGATTAAAAAATGCACACACGCATAATATATAACAATGCAACAATTTGCCTATACAAATTCTCATTAAGATGGAAAGAGAAACTTTACTAATAAATAAGTCCGTCAGAAACTAATACATAAAAGTATGTTTTTAGTATAAATTCCCAACATTCACATCATAAACATAAACTTTGAACTGACACATGCAAGATGCTAATCATATGAGCAATAATAAGATTTTGTCAAAGTTGTGATAGGTTCATATTTTGCATGCTTGAGACCTGATATGATGATCCACTTGACTAACTTATCCTCTCTTATTGATTCATCTGAGCAGGTCTACATCTTCTCTTGCGCTTCTCAAGATGCTCATACACTATATGGTTTTTCAATCTGTCTTTTAAAAACAAGCCTCAATTTGTCAATTAGAGTTTTGTACTGTGATAAAGATGTGAAAGTCCTATCTTTTTTAATTTGTTGTAAATTAGGGTTTGCATGAAATTCTCAATCCATCATAGAGATTAAAAAAATGCTTTGATGGAAGGCTATTCCAGATCCAGCCTAGATCGCAGGCCCGTAGACATTGATAGTCCCCACTTGATAAATGATCTCCTCAAGATCAGGACCCCTATCTTTAGATAGTTCTAATTACTTATTTATTTCCTATTTTATATTGAATTGAGATTAGTACTTGTTTAATTTATTTTAGTAAGCCATAATTGTTTAGAAATAGTCTTTCTTAGTTTAGAAATAGTCACTCCTATATAAGGAGGAGCCTTTCATTGTAATGAATATGCTTATTCAATGCGCCAAATTCCTATTAATTTCTTATGTTGCCAATGCAATTGCAATAATTTTTTTTTTGTCTTGCTTAAATTTAATTTATTTTTCGCATTGTTGGATATATTTTTGCTTTCTGATGATTTTTCCACAAGAGAGTGCATCTTAGTTTATCTCTTCAATCCATAAACGTTGTGCACTGATATTTATTTCACAGGTGATTCTACTATTGATGATTGTTATTCATTTGCTAGCTATGCTTTCTTGTTTTATTGAGTAACATGACATCACATTTCACGTTCTAATCTTTTAGGTTTAGAAATTTAAGGTGCGTATCTGCTTGAGTCTCTCATATTTGAAACTTGCTATGTGTTCTGCCTGGTTGTGATTTTAGCTTTCCTTTGTGTTCCCGGTGGACTTACTCCATTTGATTACCTTTATCATTGTGCTACTTGATTTGTACAAATAGGTAGTGCTCATTTGCAATATATTGAGTTAGTCTATCTATTTTTGGCTACCTTTATTAGATTCAAAATCATATTCTGTTATCAGGAAGGAGATCATTAAATGTCATAATCATGCATGTTGTAAAGTACATGCATATATGTCAAATTTGTGCAAAAATTATTTTATGGTGACTGTATTTAGTGAGGGTAAGAACTTTCTTCTGTAATTTCATCAACCATCTTATAACTTTTATGCTTAGCATGGAAGTGAATGCTCTTAAGTGCTACTACTAGAAGGTACTTGTTTGATATTAGATGTGTAGGTTTTAAAAAATGCATAATAATGAAACCATATAAACAAAGAAAATGTACTTAAAATTGATTCCAATATTAGTTTCATCTAATTAAATCTCTTTGATTTTTGTAGCAAATATATAAGGGTAAGCCTTTCTTAAGCTCAAGCTTATATAAGAAATTCCATAAGCCCGAGCCCTTGTGGCCCACTTTTGCATAGAGGAGGTTCTTATGGAGTGCATAGAGGAGGTTCTTATGGAGTTTCAAATTAACGCCCCCACCGGCCGCCCCCCCCCCCCCCCCAACAACAACAACATCCCATCCTCATGTGAGTCCCCAAGTGGGCCCAATAAGTATAAGCAACACACTTGAGCTACCTTATCCTAAACTTGAGCTTAGAAAAGGGGCTCCCAATATATAATATTTAAAAAAATGTTTTTAGTATTTGAGATAGTTGTATGTTTAATCTTTTTCACAACAATAATTATGTCAACACAATTTGGCTCCCTGAGGCTCTCACTGACAACTACGTGCAACGTGCTTACATCTTACTACTTTATGAAAGAAACACACAAATAGGAGTTGCTTGGTTGGCAACCTGTGCCTAGTTTCTGGGCTCTTTTCACTTTGTATGGGCTTCTTGTCTTGCTTTGTGGGCTCTCCTTTCCATTTCTATGGGATTTGTTGGGCACTCTTATCCTCCTTCTCTTGGGTGAAAAAATAAAGAAATAAATTAGAAGAGAAACTAAAGAAATAAATTAGAAGATAAGCACAAGAGCCAAAAAAAAAAGAAGGGAAGCTATCGTTATCTTTTTTTTTTAACCTAGCCAAGGGACTCAGATCCGTATACAAATACTAACACAAACTCACATATGTGAAATAATGGGAACTCACACATGTAAGTGACACATAACTGATACATGCAGGATAAAAGGACCGCACACAACTCACACATGCATGGAAAGAGGGACTCGCATGTGTGAAAAAATATCACAAAACTTGCAAATATAAGGTGATAAAACTCATATATACAAAGATGAGAGAGGTGAGGATTGAACCTGGACCTCCCAGTAAAAACCAACACTCCTTACCACTAGGGTGTAAGGGACAAATAACACGAGGCTATATCTTAATGCAGTTATATATCTTCTAAGAAAAAGGGAGCTTCTAAATACACACAAGATTTTACTTTCCACACACCAAAACATTTATAAAAGTTTATTTTTTCACTCCACAGCCCCATGATAATACCTAAACTGCCGTCCACTCATTTCTCTCTACACACCTTTTTCCCATGCCCCTTCCTCACCTCCCCCTCCAACCCTCGGGAAGGGGGGGGGGGGGTGTGTTGTTGAGAACAGAGGAGAGGGAGAGGGAGAAGAGAGAGGGGCAAAGGGTGAGGAGGGGACGGGGTAGAGAGAGAATAGAGGGGGAGGGAGAGGGGGCGGAGGGGGTGGGGAGGGGGCTGGAGAGAGAGAGGAGTTGGGAGTGGGGGGCTAGGGGAGAGAGAATAGAGAGGGGTAGAGAAGGAGAGAGAGTGAGGAGGCTGGAGGGGTGGGAAAGGAAGGTATGGGCAATTTGGTAATTTCCTATAATGGGCATAAAAAAATTTAAAATGCTGTGGGCAGAATGCAGATAAAAAAAGAAACGTAGTTGTATAGGAGCTCTCATAAAAATCCCCAATATTGTCTTTATTTCTAAGGGGCCCTTGACCTCTTCCGATTTCTTTAAAAAAACCTCTGACTGCTTGGACAAACGGTAAAAATCAAAGCCTCTTGTGAGACCTTGGAAGCATGCAAATCATGATAAGGCTAGTGCAATGACAAGGTCTCATAATGGATATGAATTTGGGCCAAAATCATCTTAATCTATCGCACTATTGATTTTATGGGCCTTAAAGCCTAAGGGTTTCTTAAGTAGCATTTTTTTTTCTATGAAATTCAATCCAATAGTGAGCATAATGCAGATTATGTCAAGGGCTTAGCAAATGTGAGGTGATTGGATTGATCATGGCACGTTTACAAATGGTGGTAAAATATTTGACTTTCACACAAGCCGTGAAAGGCACCTCTTAGCAGAAAGAAACCCATATATCCTACATAAACAATCATATTTATTATTAAGAAATTATTGTTTCACGATACCATTGCAATGATATCACGATATTTTGGGATAACCGCCGAATTTGTGGCAATGGTCAATGGAGCTCTTACACCGACTGCCAACCCCCTATACAGCAACACAAATGAATTCCTTTCTCAGTAGTCCCTAATTTTCTGGAATCCCGTCCAGTTGCCTGCTTCATATGCTCCTAATGTGATGTCGTACTTAATGTAGTTACCACTCTAGAAGCAACATCTTCGACCACCACTGGAAGACTTAATGAGCTGATAGGCCCAGAAATTATACAGACAATGCCATAATCACACACGAATTGATGATAATACAAAGAAGAGAAGATACTATGCTGCGGATGGTACAGACAGCAGTTAAAACCTGGTTTATCCCATGTGGGGCCATCTTAGTGTGATCAAACCTGCTCATGTCACACAGACACCTCCAAATAGTATAGGAACCAGTCCAGGTTTCACTTCAATAGGAGCAGGACACACCACTGAAAATATTTTCATTCATGATCAACACAACTATTAAACTCTCTCTGATTAATGTTAAATTTGGGTTTATTCCTAAAGTCAGGCATATGGGAGGGGAGAAAGAGAGAGAGAGAGAGAGAGAGAGAGAGGTGTTTGATTCTACTTATATTTGTCAACATTTTGCAACAGAAACATTTTGGAATGCAAATATTCAAACAAAGGTCCAATCGGAAATACTAGCATAAAGACGAGAACATAAACAGTCATGTGGGATAGTCATACCTGTACACGAGAAGAGAACATAAACATTTACACTCCAGAGTCAATACTGTAGATCGGATTTTTCATCGAAAAAGACCTCAAGCCCAACAATGACAGGGCCATGGACCAAAAGAAATATCACCATAAACAATTGCACTGGCAGATATTCAATATATTAGACTACAAATGACAGAATAAGACAAAACAAACAGCTATCGACTCCAACCAAAATTCCACTGAGCATCGAGGATTCTCCAAGTTAAGTAGCTAACAAAAGGTACACTATCAATGGTTTGAATCATCAATACCTACAGATACGTGCACACGCCATGTGTACAGCACAAAGTGGGACCAATTTGTACGCTTGGCGATCCATTTACTATAAACAATACCTGCAATTGGGTTTATCAAGTCGGTACTAATTAGCATGTAGCAAATTTTAAAATAATAAGAAAACTGTGTGCACATTGAAGTAGAAAAAGGGAATGATTGATGATTTTACTAATCAAAGCCAAAAAAATGATACCAAGAACTTCTGGGTGATGCCTGTCACCACAAGACTCAAAAAGTACATCTTGCCTTAATAGTTAATACCATTGTTAACTGTACAATTTTCAGCTCAGATCCACTAGTTTCATTGCTCTTACAGAAGCCATTAGTAAAACCAAGACTCCAAAAGCCACCTTTATTGATACAGATTTGCAAATATGGATTCCAAATGGAAATCTCCTTGCCAGAAATAGTACAATCCAACAGCCGATTGACCAACTTATTACCCTGCCGCTCCCTCCTCAATTAAGAGTGTAAATCATCACCAACTGCCCTTTTCCGGAACAGGGCCCTGATGATCGGAACAAGTGCTATCAGTGCTATCTCAAAATGCTCAGAGGTGCTGGTCCTTAACGAAAGTTGCCCCATTCTTCTGCTGTTCAAATTCACGCTAACTGACATTTTCATACTACGTCTAGGACGAAAGCCAGATTGAATAGTTCCACCCAAAACCGTCTCCTTTTCGTAGGAAAGAAACGTCATAGCAATGCCCATCTTATCATCCCTCACTGGGCAATCTTTCCCTTTTAAAGTTGCTTCAACGCTCCCGCCATATGCTACTTGACCAAGCCCTCCCATACGGCCAGTATTTACAATGAGTTTCAACCTCTTGCCTATTGTAATGGAGTCCTCAACTTTGGCACCAACAAAATACCGATTTCCAAATGATGACACAGTGAACCCACATCCTGTCATGTTATGCTTCATGTTTCTCAACTTAGTATCCCCTCGAACAGTACAAATTAAATCTCGTCCGGCAGTTTGAATCTCAATTCCTGCATATGCCGTGGGGCCTTCCTGGTCCACATATGCAGCTGCACATTCTGTTTGAACAGTGAAATCCTGTTTGTCTTTATTCATTTGTCCTACCATAGAACCATGTAATTTATCATTGATATCCAAAGAAGTCTCCAAGTTAATTCCATCAAACCCGACATCATGATCCCAACCTTGAGAATCCAGCACGGGTCTCACAAGCCACCGGTCATTACCTAAAAGACACCGGTATCTGTACACAGGACAGCTAGAATCAAAACTAAGTGGAACGGCCATATCCGGCAACAGGACTGCCTCAGGAGCAGCATCTTCATGACTATCATCATTTTCCAGGGATTCTTTTTCCACAAGCGTTTTATCTGTCCGTCTCTTATGCTCTGCTTTCCGCAGCTTCTTCAGGTACAGCATTTCACGATAATCTAGTTCATCTAGATAATCATTCTTCTGAGATTCACTTAATTCTTCAAACTGGACTTTTGAAAGAATGCGAATGGGAGGTAATTGGTCATAATCTTCTTCTTCATCTTCATCCAAAACATCATCCATATCATGTTCAGGGCCATTCACATTAAACAGGGAATGGGAATGAAGAAGAGAGGATAAGAGATGAGGCAGCGAAGGCAACCTATTACTAGTCTGTCTACTCATTTGAAAGCTATCTTTAAATTTTAAGAGCGCATTAGCATCCCTCAAGACTTTGGAAGATGCACATAACAGCAAGAACTGAGATATCCAAACCTGGCCATTAGGGAGAACTTTTTCCCCTTTAGTATTAGTTTTACACAAAGCATGATTCTCTACTAGTAGAACAGGATTCTCAAGCCGTGTGTCAGATACTGCCTGCTGAATATAATGCTGCACCAGCTTTGTGCACCGAGTTACAAATGCATCATAGCTGACTGCATAACCATCAGGACCTTCAGGAAGAGCCGAAGAACCATGTGTCATAACAAGGATGGTGTTGAACCAGATTTCAAAACCAAGAACATCTGTTATAAGCTTCAGCAGTGGAAAATCATTGTAGCCCATGTTGATGACATCAAGACGCTCAAAATATAACACAATGTCAGGCGGTGATCTTTTTATGTGCCTCTTAACAGAAAGCAAGATCTTCCTGTTCCGACGTTGATTACTGCAGGCAGGTAAAAGACCTGGAGTATCAATTACTGTGACTTTGATTCCTCTCACAGTCCCAACAACCTCCTGGATCCGATCAGTGGCAGGTTGAAATGCATCGGTAGCTGCTTTCATTTGATCAAATATAGAATTTATGGTTGCACTCTTGCCAACACCAGTTTTCCCCAAGAGAAGAATCTTAAAAGAGAAGTCCAAGTCAGCTTGGCCAGCTGATTCTTGTGCTGCTGCTGGAGATCTAGCTCTATCAGTCTGAAGTCCAGATCGTCTTATGGCAGATTCCCCAGCTCTTATTAAGATTGCTAGTTGTAACCGATATAAAACCTGTGCAACCACAAGATTTTCCGATGACTGTCCAAGCTGATGGACAAGACGCAAAAAGTTGATCTGGAGTGCCTCAACTTTAGCCAAAGGATCCCTCCTTTTATCGTCCACGACATGATGAGATAGTTGAGAATCCTCAGCAAAAACAGGCTGTGAGAGGGAAGCATTTTCAATGACTAGACTATTAGAGATACTTGCAGATGTATCCGGAGGTGCAGATTCTGATATATTAGCCCTGACTGTTGAACCTGAAAGCACAAATAAAAATAACCCTTCACTTAAAAGCCCAAAGTTATAATCAGGATTCGGGACAAATGTGACATGTAGGATATAGCTCCATCAAAGAAAGTTGCTCAAGTGAACAGTTTGACGAAACTACCTATTATTCAAACATAAATGACACACAAGAGAACGACAGACACATAAGACCTGAATCCATGGTTTACAATCGTAGTATCAGTCAACCACAAAAATTGATACGATATTGATATCGGTTGCAGTTCACAGTCTACCACAGCTATCGTTGCATGAATATATTTTTTACTGCAAAATTTTTTTTGAAAAAATATCTAAAAGTTTCAGAATATTATAAAGTACTAGAAAACAATAGTTTTTTTACATTTGTACACAATATAAACCAAAATATCGGTCCCCCTAAGTCATTACACCTTGTGTCATTGTTTAGTCTGTTACTACTAAATATTTTAAGTTTTAAAATTAATCTTTGTGTCCATCCTCTCCATATGTAAAATCTAAGTCATTGAAAATAAGTATCACCAGACACCTAGTATGTATCTTTTTAATAGATTTCACCGAACCAAGAGTTGGGCCCATGAATGAATTGGTCATATTACACGACTAGTATCATTAGATATAACTTCAAAATCTAGCCATCTACAAGCACTGAGCCCATTGTTCGATTAAGCACACTTGATTTTATGAATATGAAAGTGGGTCTGACACTTGAGTAAATTTCATTTAAGGCCCATTGAAACTAGCACCTTTATGTTTTCAATTGATCATTATGATAGTGGGCCAATAATTTATTAGAGTGAAGCTTGTCCAAGGCCCATATAAGAGATGGCTGGTTATTTTGAACGGTTTAGATTTTCTTGTAGATGGGCCCACTATGAAGCTCATAGATGGGTAGACTATGATGTTAAATACATTTATATATATATATATATCATCATTATCATCATCAAAGCCTTATCCCAACTATGTAGAGGTTAGCTACATGAATTCTATTTCTTCATTTCGTTCTATTTTGAGCCAAATCCTTAGATGAGTTAAACTTCTTCAAATCTGATTTGATGTCTCCATCAATGTCTTCTTCAGTCTATCCCTACCTCTTGATGGGCCATCTACCTAGATAGCCAAACTTTTCCTCACCGGTGCTATAACCGACCTATGCTCAATATACTCAAACCATCTTAAACAGGTTTCTCTAATCTTATCCCCTATTGATGCAACCCCTAAATGCTCTCAAAAGCACTCATTTCTAATTTTATCTTTCCTAGTTTTACTACACATCTACCTAAGCATTCTCATCTCCGCCACATTCATCTTATGTATACGCGTCTTCTTAATTGGCCAATATTATGCTCCATATGTCATAACTGGTCTAACCACTATCTTGTAAAATTTGCCCTTTAATTTTGTTGGCATTCATCGATCACAAAGCACTCCATAAGTTAGTCTCCACTCCAGCCATCCAGCTTTTATCATATGCTTAACATCTTCGTCAATTTCCCCATCCTTACTAATCATCGAGCCCATAAACCGAAATGAATCTCTGGGGAATCTGGGGGTACGTTTGCCTTTTACACTTAAAAGGGGCATCTGCCCTAAAGTGCATTTGTTGTGAAATAAAAACAATTGAGGCTGAGACTATGAGCAATTAAGGGGAGGAGAGAACAACAAAATGGGACAGGAAGGGGGGAGTCCATCAGCGATGAGAGTGTAGCAAATCCAAGCTCCATCCAAGTACAAACACCTCTCCTCTTCCCTCTCTTTTTTCTCTTTTATCTTTTTTCCTCTTTAGCATGCATGCGCTCCTTTTTCCCCTTTAGCATGCATGTGCTCTTTTTTCTTTCTTTTTTCTTCTTTCTTTTTTCTTTTCATTCCTGCTATAGCCTATGCTCTCCCTGTCCGTGGAGAAAAAGGATCACAGAAGAAGAGGGCTTTGGTATTTGTATCAACCGATATATCGGTCTCGACCGATACTTTCAAGATATCAGCTGAGATGTACCGATATTATGTCGATAGTTCACCACTCTTAAGACCCCGACCGATACACATCAATATATTGTTTTGGTCAGGACAAATACCGGTACATATCGACCAATACGAACCGGTATCCGCCAATATTATAAATGATGCCTGAATCCAATTGTTTAAAATCAATTTCAACTACAAGCATACTAATGAAGCATAGTGGAAATAACTTAGTATATGCAATTTCTCCCTAAAAAAACAGTAATTGAAGCATCAACAATTGGAACTTGGCTTGCGAATATAGGCACAGAATCCCAATATCTCAATAATATTTATGACAAAGAGCATGAGAAATTTAAGGTGTTAGTGAATAAAATGGTAAAAAGATTGAAAGTAAAATAAACAGAAAGAGAGCTTAGATGTGTGTCCAACAAGAGGATTTATTCACTAAAAAGATAGATTGAAACATACAAAGAAAAACAAGGAAAAATTGACAAAATCAGGAGCAAAAATTTAACAAAGAAATAGACAAATATGGGTGAAATGTACCTTACATTGTTGGTAAAGGTAGGTAGGTGGGTGGGTGGGTGTGTGTGTGTGTGTGTGTGTGTGAGAGAGAGAGAGAGAGAGAGAGAGCGAGAGAGAGAGAGGTGAGGATGGACATTGTTTAGGCGGTCGTAGTATAACAGAGAGGAGGAACACAGGATAAGTTATTGTCACTTCTATGAATGAGGGAGGTGAAAGGGATTGCTCTAGCTTCATGGTAACTATAAGAGAGTAAGAGAGAGGGGCTTGCTCCTTTTTTAGGCAGAGAATGAATTAAGGGATTCTTTAGCAGCCAATTTCGTTACCAACAGGCATCTAATTCACAATTACAATATGAGGTGGGCTATGGTGCAGCCTTATTGCACCATAGTATAATACAACCACTGGCTATTTCCAATCACTATATGCCACCTCATTCTTGGAAAAAGTAAATGAAAAATATATTTCTTGTTCTCTATGATCATCCATCCTTGTTTAACTTTTATTTTCCAAAACTACCCTTGTCAATTTCCTAACAAGTCACTTTCCAAAATTACCCTTAATAAACTCTCAAAAAACTCCTTCCAATCTATGGCCCACAATTATATATTTCTTTACCTTCATGTTAAATTCCATTATTTTTGGAGTTGGGCCTGCCAATTGTCTGAGCAATGTTCTCCAACAAGCAACACACTTCTCTTTTATAGTCCATCTAGTGGAGTTGGGCCCACTTCATTGTGGACCGATTACAAAATAAATGATAATGGTGTCATTAGAAATTTCACTCAATTAGAGTTGGGCCCACCTAAAATTCTCACATAATCAATGCTAATCTCAAAAATTCATGACACTCTTCAATGGGGCCTTCAAACCATTCAAAATAAATCACACATTATTTTATAAGTTCTTACCAAATTTCATTTAATTAGAGTTCCCACTAAAAATTCATACATATTCTAATAGTAATCTAACAAATCCATGATGCTACTCAATGGGGCCCACTTATAAAAAATCCAAACCATTCAAAATAAATCACACTATATTTTATGACCCTCATTAAGTTTCACTCAATTTGAGCAGGACTCACTTAGAATTTCCACTTACTCTAGCTGTCAAATTCAATATTCTCCTCAAATTTAATTGTATCCCACAATTTATGTGGCATGAATATTTGGCCAATAAGAGGCTGTGCTCCTTCAAGCTTAGAACTAACCACTTTATTCTAGCTCATTATCATATTTTCTAACTAGTCTTACAGTTACAAGACTTAAAAGAACTAAGATTCTTAATCCTTATTTAATATTCAATTAAAAATAAATTTTTAGGAAAAAATTTGGACCCACTTAGGATTCTCAAATAATCTGACAGTGGATGACAAATTCATTACTTTTCTCAATAGGACTTGCATTTAAAAAACTCAAATGGATTAAGACTAATGGACCATCTTTTACAGGGTTTTGCTAAGCCTCATACAAACCTCTTAATTAAAATCAATTGGGGTTTTTCTTAAAAACATCAATTGGAGATTCAAAATTTAATTGTGTGGCATGAATATGAGGCCAATAATGAATTTGAACTTCTATAAGCTTAAAACACCCAGTTGGGTTTGGTCATTATTATATTTGTTGATTGGACCTACAGTTTCTAATACTTACAGAAATCAAAATGTTCCATCCTCATTAGCAGTAGATATTGAAAAGAATTTAATTGAGCTTTAAATGATATTTTTTAGGGAAAGAGTTGAATCCGCTTAAAATTCTCATATTATTTAACAATGGCCCCATTGAGGAGAGTAGAGAATTTTTCATCCAATGGGGATGGGTGTTCTAAGCTTGTAATTGCTCAAATTCACTATAGGCCTAATAGTCAAGCCACACAATCAAAACCTTCAATAGAATTTTTTTAGAAAAACTACAATTGACTTTGATTAAAAGATATGAGGCTTTACACAACCCCATCCATTAGTTTTGATCAGTTTTAATTTTTCAAAAGTAGGCCCTATTGAAAAGAGTAATGAATTTTTCATCCACTGTTAGGTTATCCAATAATTTTAAGCACAAATCTCTCTCGAAAATATCTTCTAAAAGTCAATTAAAAATATTTTATATCCAATGCTATTAACGATTAAAAATCTCAATTCTTTTAAGTATTGTAATGTAGGACCATTTAGCAAAAATGATATGAGCTCGACCAAAGTGAGTAGTTATTAGCTTAAAGCATAAAGTCTTTATTGACCTAAAAATCACACCACATACTTAAATTGTGAAATGCCATTAATTTTGATTTGATTAAAAGGCGTATATAAGGCTTAGCACGACCTCATAAAAAATGAATTTGTTGGCCACTATTATATTAAGTGGAATTCTAATTGGGTCCTACTCAAATTGAGCAAAATTTATTGAGGACTCATACAATATAGTGTTATTTATTTTGATTGGTTTGAATTATTTTATAAGTGGACCCTATTGCGGAGCTTCATGGATTTGTTAGTTAACTAATAAATTATGTATGAATCTTAAGTGGGTCCAACTCTAATTAAATGAAGTTTGATAGGAGCTTATAGAATAATGTGTGATTTATTTTGAAGGGATTTGCTATTTGAACTCCAAAAGGGTCTCCGTACACTCCTTTTTCTCAAAAAAAAAAAAAGGGTAAAATGACGCAAATGCCCTCCCCTCTCTCCCCACACACCTTCCCCTCCTCTCTCCTCCCCTTCCCCAACTCCCCCCTCCGGCAATGATCTGCAGCTCCGGCAGAGGGAGTCACCCGATCTCCCTCCCCTCCCCTCGCTTTCCCTGTTCCTTTCTCTCCCTCCCCCTCCGTTCCCTCTCCCTCTTCCTCTCCAAGATGTCCCAGCCACCGTCGACTGGGAGACCGGGTGGCAGTAGGCCGCCCGAGCAATTCGACTAGGAGATCCCGCACGGAGGAGAGGAAGAAGGAGAGAAAGGAAGGAGGAGGAGGGGAGGCAGATCAGGCAGCTTCGGTGTCACCGAAAGGGGTGGAGAGGAGGGGAAGGTAAGTGGGGAGAGAAGAGGGGAATTTGGGTCATTTTACACCCCCCCCCCCCTTTTTTTTTTTTGAAAAAAAAGGGTGAGTGTACCGAGACCCTTTTGGAGTTCAAATAACAATCCCATTTTGAATGGTTTCAATCTTTTTATGAGAGGGCCCCATTGAAATGCTTCATGAATTTGTGACATTAGCATTGATTATGTAAGCATTCAAGCGGGTCCAACCCCAATTGAGTTAAATTTCTAGTGACACAATCATCATGTACGTAATGAGTCAACAATGGGGTGAGTCCAACTCCATAGTTAAACTGTAAGAGAGAAGTACGTTGCTCGTTCGCTCATTACAATTGGTGGGCCCAACTCAAAACATAATGAAATATAGTATAATGCTACTAAAGATAATAGTTGTGGGACCAGGGACTGGAAAGAGTAGGTTGAGAGCTTATAACAGGTACGGTTAAAAAGTGATTTGTTTGGAGTCTCAAAAGATAAGTTCCCTATACTTCATTGAGCTTTCCAAAATTTTTACTCCAATAAGAGTTTGTCCCAACGTAAGATTGATCATATCATTAAAAATGTCATGTGCCCAATCTTATAATGGGAACAACTCCAGTGAAAGGAAAATTTGAGGACAGTCCATTTAAAGTGAGTGCACTTATTTTGACCAATAAGGGCATTCAAGAGGTAGGCCATATTGTGGGGTCCCAAGTGGGAAATAAAATGTAGGCTAGTGCATGGGGAATAAAATGTGAAACGGGTTGCAGTCATCAAAGGTGGGCCCAAGTGGGCACCGTAAAGCTCTCCTTATACAAGAAGATTTTCGATCATAAGAAGAGGTTGAAAATTATATGATCGAGTAAAAGGGATGAGAGAGATGTTCAGAGGAGGAAGAGTTGAGAAGGCCTAATTTTGGAAAAGGACTAACTGGATGAATATATGGGATATTTCTGGAATGAAATCAAAGTTAGTTAATGCACAAGGTGGCACAGATTCCATGAGAAAGATCCTGTAGGATTTACTATAACAAGGGATGACATGGAGAAAGATCATTGGAGGGCACAGGTCGCTGCACTATAATACAGTGCAGTGACGTTCCACCCTAGCCTTGCCCTAACAATATATATAAGTAGGTTTATTTTCAAGTTAAGCATGTTCAGTACATCATAACATAAACTCATCTAGCAACTAGAATGAATGTTTGCATAATGTTAACATCCAAACAGGCGTACAAATCATTGGGAAATACTTCACACACATACATATATAACCATATAGGTAGACAGACTGAAAGTGAGTGAGAGAGAGAGAAAGAGATAAGGGAGTTCTCCATTGATCTAGTAAAATCATAAGATGCAACAGAAAATGAAAGACAACTGCAACACTAAAGTACCTTGATCACCAGGTTCTTCAACCAAAGGCTCCTCTCTAAAGAAGTTACTAGTTAAAGGTCTCGTGGAAAGCACAGACTTGGATGCTAACTGGCATGAAATCCAATCCTTAATGGCCTCCATTCTTTCTGAAAAGATTATCAAGTACAAATCTGTGTTCAACAATTCAGCTCCATGTCGGCATAAACTAAAGAATAAATATTTGCTTGACCATATATAAGGAAACTTAAGAAACAGTGAATGTTATTGTTAAGTACTCTGGCATAAACTAAAGAATCAAAATCAATTGTTAAATAAATATCTTTCAGCCTCTCCCCTCCCTCCCTCTCTCCCTTTCTCCCCAATGAGCACAATCATGACACAACCCAAGTCCCTAACCAACAGAGCACAATCAGGGATTGATCCTTGGTTGCTTCTATAGAGAGAGATGCCTTACCACTTAGCTATTAGTGGATAAAAATGTATCTCAATTCAACATAGTAAGGTTCTAAGAAGCACAAAATATAATTACCAAGCTTTTTACCCGCAATGTTGTCACTTAAAATTGCAAAAACCTATTAATGCCAACTAAGGTGCACCACAAAAGTGAAAAAAGGAAACTTTTTGTGTGCTAAGGCTACACAAGCACAACAAAAACCAAAAAATAAAAAGAAGAACAAGAAGAAGCTCAGAATTATAACAATATGTCTTTGATTAGATGAGAAAGCTACAATGAAAAGCTACAATTTTCATATTACCTAGAAACCTATAAAGTTTGGCTGGCACGAGCTTTGGATACTTTAAGCATCCATTGAACCACTTGAGCAACAGGGCATCACACCATTGACAGTGTTATAGAGCCAATACCAGGGATAGAGTCTTAAGTGATTGAATTTAACAACTATTCATTACATCAAATCATACTCTTCCTCTTATTTACTTGGATGACAGACAACTGATTACTGATCTCTAACAAATGAGGAGCTAAAAAATCTTTAATTTATGAGATATGACAAGCTGAAGTTGATACACCATAGATCCATCTTTAATATGGTGATGAAACCCTTTTTTGTTTATTTAACTTTGGTTCTAGAGTGTGCCTGAAGTCACTCCTTTTGCTTCAAAGAAACAAAACAAGAAAAGCCAAAGTTTTAAACAATTGAAGAGCATGAGTACTCACATTCTAAGAGAAAACCTTTTTCCAAAAAAAATTTCTAAGAAATAGCATTGTAGACTATGGATTGACAGAGTTGCCTAATAGGTATCAACTATTACAATTTTTACAACAAGCATTAAATCTACCTATCCATGTTTTACAATGTTATTCTTAGAATGTGAGAACACACATTTCAATAGCTTAACACCTGGCCATTAACATTGTAATTTTCTGACATGAAAAGAAAAGAGTGAACTCTAAAGCAGTCTATGAGTTTGAAATTGAGTAAACAATTCCATTTCATCCTCATACAATGCATGAATTAGTTGTTGGCCAACTTAAACCTGCCATGCCCATCAAATAAAGATTTCATGATATGATTATAATTAGTGACAATGAGAAGGTATTAATGCTCTCAAATCATTTAATTCATCAACAATTTGAAATAAAGGATTCAGGTGCTCACCACTAATTTCTTGGCATAAAAGTTGCCTACCCACCAAATGGTTAGCTTCTGTCACAAATGAAATTCATTCACAATATTTTCCAGTGGACACCATACAAATATATATATATATATATATATATTCCAGCGGACAGGCGTATCACTCCACTTGAGTTGAATCAAAACTTGCTTTCATTGATGGCAACCTCGTACCTGATCCACCTCAATAACGGCAAATTGCCAGTGGCTTTGTCTACCTTAGAGTAACTCAGCTAGATATTACTTAAGTTGCACATGTTGTCAATCAGTTTGCTGCTTCACCAACTTCTATTCATGGTTTCCAGTATTGCACATCTTTTGATATCTTTTAACAGTTCTCTCAGATGCCACTGGCTGAAAAACCACTACTAGTTATTGTGCCTTTCCTAGCTCATCTCTTGTATCTTAAAGGAGTGAAAGGCAATCTATCATTTCTCACTATTCCACTGCAGCCAAATATCGTGCTCTCACATGTACTACTTCAGAACTGGTGTGGCAGCACTGGTTACTTGTTGGTATGGTTTTTCCTTGTGACCAGCACTCTCCTCGCTATTGTGAAGTGTTGTCCAAATTGCACACAATAAAGTTGTCCATAAGCGCACAAAGCATTTATCAAGATTGACCGTCAGTTTGCGTTGCAGCATCTTCAGCAGGGCACTAACACACTCCATTCTATATCCTCTGCGGATAAGCTTGATGCAATCACCAAATCCCACATGATAGCAAGATTTCATCAACTATTTGACAAGCTCTCAATATATCGCATCTCCCATCAATAGCTTAGAAGGGGAAGGGGAAGCGAAAGAGAGGAGAGAGGGACGAGGAAGAGGGGGGGGGGGGGGGGGTGTTCAAAGCTGAGGGATCATGTACCCTATGTAGACCGACCTACAGAAGGAATATACAGCCAATATAGTCCTGTGGCATACCAAACTTTAGATTTACCTTTTTTATCCTCACGAGTTTAGAAACATACCGGAGGGACAAGATAGATACAGTATCTTCAAAAACTTTACATAAAGGTTGTGAGGTTCATCACAATGATCATCTCAGTTTTACCAAATTTTCTGAACTTTCATTGCTAACACTTCTTTGATGCAATATTTGATGCAGTACTTTATCACAAAAAAAAAAAAAAACAACACTTCTTTGATGCAATATGTACTCGGTCCTAGAAGTCAACTGAACAAACCCATTGACCCATCGGTCAACCGGTCCATTGGGTTCAGCCCATAGGCCCAATTGTGAGTGAGGGCTACTGTGGGATTCTAATTTATCCCTATTTCTATTTTCTGATTATTAGTTAACTAGGATTGCTATATCCTATTTAGATTTCTTTTTTTATGTAGACTTCTTCAAAATTAGAAAAACTAAGTGTCCAACTAATAGAATCGAACAAACCTACTCCTTTATATAAGGGTTGACAAGCGTCTTTGCAATTCATGCTAATTCAATTAATCAAAGATTTCTCGAAGTTTTTCTTCAATAATGGTGTTCCCCAGTGTCTGGAGTGTGCCACGGAGTTGGAATCCATCACTGATTCAATCAATCTGAGGGAGATTGATCTATCTTATTGATCAAGGATCTGGCGCTGTGCCAATTTGGTATTAGAGCCAAATTCTAGTCACAGGCAAGGATAAGATTAGCGATTGTGGCAAGCGTAGAGACCAATGGTCAAAGTGCTACGTAGTAGGTGACATGTAGCAGTTGCGGTGATACGTAGCGTCTTTTTTATTTTTTTTTTAATGACTTGAACTATATAAAGGGTAGACACAACTATAGGAAAGGTTAAGGAGAAAAAATACAACAAATAGTGTTATAAATTAAAATTACTTGGCTTTACTAGTTCTTAAACTGTAGCATCACAATTGTCAAAATAACATAGCGGCCTCAACCACTATGGCCGATAATGTGGCCACTATGCTACATAGCGGCCGCTATTTTGAAACATGGTCATAGGGAAGACAAACCACCCTTTCTGAATTACTATTCTCTACCCTCATCCACACCCAATCTTCTCAAACCCTTCCTCTTACACCAAACACACCCAAACCCTAATCTGCCATTAAACGCTTCCAAAACCCCATCGTAATCCCTAAAACCCCAAATCGACTTCCCAAATCACCGAAAACCCTAGAAGCACCATCCTTAGACCCTGCCCCTAACTCCTTAAACCAATCAAACCTAGAAAAAAAAATCCATTGTGCAAAACTCAACATTACAACCCATTTCAAAAACCCAATCTCAACCCTAACCCCAATTCTCTATCTTCAAAACCAAACTTCAAATCCCTAAAACTCCCAAACAAGGATATAATCGTATCGGCCGATAAATCAGGCGTAGCGCTCATAAGCACTACGCTTTTTTCAAAATATCGCCGCTCACATGTGTATCGGCCCATATCGGCCGATACGCATGATATGGGCCGAAACACAATCTATCGGCCGCTACGTTAAACCCCCCAGCCGATTTTTTAACCCACCTTTCCCTTTCAACTCCCCTCTTTTCTCCCCTCTTCACAGCTCCAACTCCTCCAAGACCCTTTCCTTGCCTCCATTTTTCAAATCATCTCAAAAAAACATCAAAATCATCAACAAAAACATCAAAAACATCCAAAGATTAAGGTGGCATTTAAGATTCAAGCATCAAGCTCAAAAAAGGTGAGTTTTGAAGCTTTTTTTTTTTTTACTTTGTGCTTATTTCTCTCTTTTCTTCTATGAATCACTTGAAAATGAGTTGTTGTTGTTAGATCCATGTTCCTCTTTGATCAAGCCCCTCTCTTTTATCACTTTCTTAATTTTTTTTTTGAATTTTATTTTCGGATTATTTTATTATTTGAAAAAACAAATCTATTTTGTTAATGGAAAACCAATCAAATGAGTTGAAAGTGGTCCCTAAATGTTAGATCTATGCTTCCCATAGATCAATCCCACATATTTTTGTGTTCTTCTAATTTTTTCATATTTTTTATTTTCGGATTTTTGTATTTTTTTAAAAAAAATATTTTTTTATAGAAGCAAACTCAATCAAATGGGTTGAAAGTGGTCCCTAAATGTTAGACCTATGCTTCCTATAGATCAATCCCACATATTTTTGTGTTCATCTATTTTTTTCATATTTTTTATTTTCGGATTTTTGTATTTTTATAAAAAAATATTTTTTTTAGAAGCAAACTCAATCACATGGGTTGAAAGTGGTCCCTAAATGTTAGATCTATGCTTCCCATAAATCAATCCTACATATTTTTGTGTTCTTCTAATTTTTTCATATTTTTTATTTTTGGATTTTTGTATTTTTTTTAAAAAAAATATGTTTGTATAGAAGTAAACTAAATCAAATGGGTTGAAAATAGTCCCCAAATGTTATATCTATGTTTCCCATATATCAATCCCAATTCCCACCTACGTAAATGCGTGTTATTCTAATTTTTTCATGTTTTTGAAATTTATTTAAATTTTAACCTATTACTTTTAAATCTTGTTTAGGTATTGTGACGTGAAAAAATGCCGCGTGATATAGATCTTGCATGGAGATATGGTGAGGCAATTGAAAACAATCGGTTGAAGATTAAGTGCAAGTTTTATCACAAAGTGACCCATGGGGGCATTACAAGATTTAAACAACATTTGGCCCATGTGCAAGGCAATGTTGCAGGGTGTCCTAAAGTGTCCAAAGAAGTTAGGGAGCAAATAAAAAATTTATTGAATCAAACAAAACAGAGAAAAGTACAAATTAAAGAGAAGAAGCAGCAGGGTGTTGATGCAGCATGCCATGATGTATTTGGGGATGAAGGTCTTGGTGCTGCTTCTGATGATGAGTTTGATGACCCAAAAATGATGGGTGCACGCCGAGAGTCTCTTATGTCGTGCCAAGAAGAAGCAGAGCGTCGAGCCTATAGCCAGCGTAGAAACTATGATGAAGGTGGCTCATCTGGTGCAACAAGCAAGGGCAAAGGCATTGCGGGTAAAATGCGTAAAGCATTTAGCACCCGACAGCGGGATGATGATATAGAGATTATTTCTACTCAGATGGCTAAACCTACACAAACTGGAAGAGGGGTTAGTTTTGTTGATCCTTTCGCACATAGATCAGAGACAGCTAAGCAACCAAAAATCTCTAATGTTGTCAAGGGTGTCATGAAGGCTGCAAGAGATAGATTAGCCAAAGCTACAGCAAAATGGCTAATTCATAAGAATATACCCCCTACCGCAATTGATTCTCCTTATTTTCAAACAGTTCTTGATGTTGCGGCTCAAGTTGGGCGGGGTATTACGTCGCCATCCATGTATGATGTGGGCACCAAGTACCTTGAAGAAGAGTATAAAGAAATAAAGGCTTGGGTAGAGACGTTTAAGCCCATGTGGGGGCAAAATGGAGTCACTATTATGTGTGACGGGTGGACAAGTGGCACCTAAACACAATTAATTAACTTTTTGGTGTATAATGTCACTGGGACCGTCTTTGTGAAGTCCGTTGATGCATCTGAAGAGAAACGGACAGCAGATTATATTTATAGGCTTATGGATAAAGTTGTAGAAACTATTGGAGAGGAGAACATTGTCCAAATTGTGACAGACAATGGAGCTAATTTGAAGAAGGCTGGTCTTCTTTTAATGGAAAAGAGGACACATTTATTTTGGACCCCATGTGCAACACAGTGCATTGACCTTATAATGGAGGATATTGGAAAGAAGAAGAATGTGGCCGCTGCAATCAAGGCATGCAGAGGCATTACAAGGTTCATATACAACCATTCATGGCTCTTAAGCTTGATGAAGAGATTCACAAACAATCATGCCTTAGTGCGTCCGGCATCCACTAGATTTGCTACCCATTTTATTGTTATGGAAAGCCTAGTACGTTGGAGAACGGAGCTAATTCAGATGTTTTCATCAGAAGAATGGCTTCGTTCGAAATGGGGCAAAGCAACACGTGGTCCGAAGTTTGACATCCCAATTCTAATGAGGGATAAGAAATTTTGGGCCAAAGTAGAGAACATATTAAAGGCATAGCAAGCCATTATAGAAAAGCCAACAATGGGGTACATTTATGAAGCAATTGATCGGGCAAAGCAAGCCATTATAGAAAATTGCCGATATCATGATGATTATATAAAAATTATTGATGCCCGGTGGAACGATAGGCTGCACCATCCATTGCATGCTGCAAGTTATTTTTTAAATCCTGAATTCTACTATCGCAATGCCTCACTCCACACTGAAGCAATAGATACGGAATTGCGAGTAGGATTAAGGACAGTGTTGAAAAGAATTTTGAGTGAAAATGATCATATCGAAGCTATACAAGAGGTAAGCTAATTAAGAAATTTATTTAATCTTTTAAATATATTTTAGATAATTGTATTGATATGGTGTACTTATTTATTTCTAATTTTTTGCATTGTAGATTTCTACTTATACACATAAAAGAGGAACTTTCGCTGACCCTTTTGTACAGCGAGCGATTGGAAAATGTTCACCTGGTAATTATACTTATATGCAATTGACAATACATAGAAAAGGAACTTTCTACGATTTAAAGATGTCTAATTTTTTTTCTTTTTTTTGTATTCCAGCTGATTGGTGGGAGAGTTTTGGAGAGAGTACTCCACATCTAAGGAGAGCAGCCATTCGCATCCTTAGTCAAACAACATCATCAAATTGTGAAAGGAATTGGAGCACTTTCTCCATGATCCATATGAAGCCCAGGAATCGGATAACCATGAGAAAACTCAACAAATTGGTATACTGCCATTACAATCTCAAGTTGAGGAACAGAAATAGAGAGAGAAAGGCAAGGGATGATCCTACTTATTGTCCAATTAATTTGGATCACATATTCAGAGACGATGATCCCTTACTTCCATGGATAGCCGAGACTGAAGATCCATTGTTAGATTCAGATCCGGGCTTTCAGCAAGAAGTACAACGTTTAATTGCTGAAGATGTACAAATGTCAGGGGGACAGCCACCTCAGGGAGAAAAAAGTAGTGGAAGTGCAAGTGCAACATCTAGAGGGAAGGAACCAGCTCATATTATGTCATCTTCTGAAGATAGTAGTTCTACTGTTGCTTCTTCCAGTAGCCATGGTGGAGGTCCTGGAGGAGATGGAGGAGACAGCGAGACAGGTGGCACTGCTGAGTCTTATCAATATGATGAAGAAGAAAATGTCATTCCTGTTGAGACCGTAGATGAGTTTCCCGAACAATCAAGAATGGCTCCACAACGTGCTTATCAAAGGCGACGGAAAGTGTCATCACCCGCAGACATAGATGAGCAAGGGAATGTGGGTGGAAGTGGAAATGTAAGAGGGGAACAAACAGCATTTTCGAACCCTATTTATAATGTTCCACTTCCACATTCAGACTACAAGCCATATCCTCATGAACCATCACAATATTATCAGTATGGTCATGTGCAACAAGAAGAAGAACAATCTTCGGCTTCAGGGTCTTACTCATATGGTGACTATGATGATAGTCAACCTCAATATAGATATCCACCTCCTCCAAGCTCCTTTGATTTCTTCTTTGCAATGCAAGATCCTAATGCTCACCAATATCAAATTCAATTTGGGGAGAATGTGCAATATAATAGGGGCACAAACACAACAAATGATGATGAAGATGATGACACTGATAGCAATGTGATTCCTGGAAGACATTCCATTTGGTACTATATTAGAGCTAATCAGCAAGGTATTCCTCTATTACAAAGTCTTTGCTCTTTAAGTAGATTAGTATATTGTTTTTTTATAAAATTTGAACGTAGTTTATCTTTCATTCTTGAATGAATCTTGATGAAATTTGTTTATAACATTTTTTGTTTAAGCCTTAAGTTACTATTTAAGTTGACATAACTAAACAACATGATTCCATATAAAAAACATTGATTATTCATATTCTTTTCTATTGATACAGCGATACATGATCGAATGCAATGAGGGGACCGCTACATACTCATATACTAGTTGCTTTTGCAAAACAAACACATATTCCATCATTTTCCAATATTCTGGATTTTCTGGAATTTTTTCGGATTTTTTTTGAAGACTTTTTTAATTCACACTGCTACACCGCTACGTATCGCCGCTACCGCTACGTATCGCCCGCTACGTATCGTTTTGGTGACGGGCCGCTACGCCCGCCGCAACCGCTATTTGCATCCTTGCTCCCAGACCATCACCATCCCTAACCATGTTCCCATCCAAAAACCTAAACTCTATTTCCTTCAACTTAAAACCAACCGGCCTTAAAACCTCAAACCCTACCTGCTGAAGCCAAATTATTTGAATCCCTCACCAATTCCAGCCAACATGAAACTAGGCCCCAGCCAAACCAAACCCCCACCTTTTGACCAGTTCCTTCCATCCCCATCCCTCTCGTCCGGCAGCTAAAGCCCAAAACCCTTGCCCTATCCATAACCCTACCCAAGGGCGGACCCAAGTTATGGTGATACGGGGCAGCCGCCCCAAATCGAATCTTTAAATCTCATAGACTCAAAAGGGGCCCTTGACCATGCCCCGCATAAGTTTAAACAACACCCCACATGCCTTATGTCTAAACCTTGGTCTCCTTCTCTTTTGTCTAAAACATGCTCTTCTTTTAACCTTGGTTTTATACCAGAGAGATCAACTATGGAAGTTATCTTTTCACTTAGGCAATTAATGGAAAAATATCGAGCAAAGAGGAAAAATCTACTCGTGGTCTATCGATTTAGAAAAAGCCTATAATAGGGTACCGAGGAATTTAATTTGGTGGGTTTTGAAGAAAAGGAATGTCCCTAGAGGTTACATTAAAAATTTTAAGGATATGTATAAAGGAGCAATAACAAATATGAGAACCACATGTGAAAAAATAGGTGGATTCCCCGTGACTATAGGTTTACATCAGGGATGGACATTAAGCCCTAATCTCTTTGCATGAATTATGGATGAGTTAACTGTACATATTCAAGAAGAAGTACTATGGTATATGTTATTTGCAGATGATATAATATTGGTGGATGAATCAAGGGATGGTGTAAATGCAAAACTTGAGAGATGGCAGGGGGCATTAGAATCTAGAGACTTTAAAATAAGTCATATAAAAACAGAATATATGGATTGCAACTTTAGCGGACATATATAAAGTGTTGAAACTACTGTCAAAATTGAAACCCATGAGATACCACGTAAAGATTCTTTTTGGTACTTAGGCTCGATGATTAATAAGAATGAGGAGATTGACAAAGATGTGGAGCACAGGATAAAAGCTGGATGGCTGAAGTGGAGACTAGCTTCTGGAGTGCTTTATGATAAACGAATGCCAACGAAATTGAAGGCAAATTTTACAGGACAGTGGTTAGACCAGCTATGACATATGGAGCAGAATGTTGGCTAATTAAAAAGACGCATATTCATAAGATGGATGTAGCGAAAATGAAAATGCTTAGGTGGATATGTAGTAAAACTAGGAAAGATAAAATTAGAAATGAGCGCTTTCGAGAGCATTTAGGGTTAGCACCAATAGGGGATAAGATTAAAGAAACCCGTTTAAGATGGCATTGGCATATTGAGCGTAGGCCAATAATGGTACCGGTGAGAAAAAATTTGGCTATACAGGTGGATAGCCCATCAATAGATGGGGGTAGTGCGAAGAAAACATTGATGGAAGTCATTGATTCAGATTTGAAGAAGTTTAACTTATCGAAGGATTTAGCTCGAAACAGAACAGAATAGAGAAATAGAATTCATGTAGTAGACCTCAACATGATTGGGATAAGACTTTGATGATGATGAAGATGATGATGATAATGCTCTTCTTTTAACCTATTTCTTTCGCAGTCTCTCATGCCGTCTTCCCAGAAAACTCATGGCTCTGAGCATTACTTCATCTCTTTTTTCTTTTCAACCACCCACAAACTATCCAAATCTCAAGGATTCTCTTTCGATATAATCCAGCTTTGTTGCAAGCAACTATTATTAGATTCCCTTCCCCTTTCCTTTTTTGATTCCCCTTTTAGATGATTTAGTGTTGGAAACTGATTATTTCTTTATCTTTTCCATGCCTAATCCATGGAGAAAAAAGATAACTGGGACTTCTGCATGTTTCTTCTTGCATTTTCATTACAAATTTAGACACTTATCTAACATTTCCTCTAATTTGTGTCTATTGATTCTTATGTGGATTGAAGAGATTTTAATTTGTAGGTTTTGTGTAAAAATGGTTTGATCTAAATAAATTAAGATTGTATCTTGTGTGAGTTGTATTGCTTATTGACCATGTTGATGCAGGACGATGCAAACCTAACCTATTGCAATGTAAAGTGCTGAAATCAGAAAATTGCAGAAAGTTCAGATCTGGATCAGTACAAACCATCCGTCAGTTCCAAGGGATGGATCAACAACAGATCTAGACCCTTATTACAGATCCCGCAGTAATAATTCATCAGATTTGCAAAGTGGATCTTAATGGAAGGCAGAACTTCCAACACTTAGGGCTTGATTTGTGAATAAGGGATTTTCCTCAAACAACACGGCTCAGATGTTTACAATCAGATCTGGGCTGCTGGCTACTGATTATAGTTTATTTTCAGCAGATCCGAAATCTTGTGGTTGCGAGAAGATGCTCAGGAAGAGAAGAGTAGAAGAGATAGAGGTTACCTTTGTTGGGCTCTCACCAAACTCCAATCACAGGAGGCGTTAGTAGTGGTTGGCAAGAAGGTGGCTTGCAAACCAAGTGGAGAAGAAGAAGAAGAAGCTCCTTTTCTTATTCCAAAATCAGTTTCTTACATGCATCATGATGGTGGAGAAGACCTAGATCTAGACTTAAAGGCTTCTCCAACCAAAAAAGGAAAAGAAGAAAGAGGAAGACAAGAAAGGAAATAAAGAGAAGAAAAAGGAGGGAGGAATATCTTGCGCAAGAGGGACTTGTGCACATTGGGATTCGTGCGCAAGTCCATCTTGCGCACAATCTTTTCTTTTTTTTTTTTTTTCACTTAAGATGGTGGTCCCCCCCTTTTCTCTCTTACTTATTACATAGACAAAACATGGGCCCCTCTAATAGAATCGAATACAAATTAACATGGGACCAAACTAACTAAATAATTAGACTATGGGACCAAACAAATAACTTAAGGAACCAAATAAATAAAACATGGGACCCAATGACATAAACAAATCAATCTATGGGCTCCTCAAACAAATGAAATCTAAGGACCCCTTCACTTTCTCCAATCCATGTGACACTTCCCTATGTGGGGCCTTCACTGTAATTGTGCACATGGGCCGTCAATGCTCCGCCATCGTGATCAAACGAAATCCAACCGTCAGATCTCCTCCGAAAGATAATCCAACGGTGGATTTGTATTTTCTTCGCGATCAATGCCATAGTATTGATCATCCAACCAGATTAGAGCTTGATTCGCTGCCCTGCGCTTTCTTCTTTGATAAACTTTATATGGTTTTGGGGAATTTGGTAAGATGTCCCCATCACATGTGCTTTTGGATGTATGACTTATCTAGATTGTTGCTTTATCATGTTGTGTCTTAATTGGTGCATCTATTGGCTAATTTTCACAATTATGCTCTCCATCTTGTATTCTTATTCTTGGTGGAAACTTGCGATATTGTTGTTGTCTTCTACTAGGGGCTTCACTTTTTTCAACTGACCATTGTTCACCCCACCCAAATGAAGAACCTAGGTCCGCCACTAACCCTGCTCAAACAAAATAAAAATGAAGGAGCCATAACCCTACTTGAAGAAAAAAAATGAGGAAGAAGAGAAGAAAAGAAGTGAGAGAAATAGGGTTTGAGTTCAAAATACGTACCATGTACCAAAGACCAACACCTACCTCATCTCGTCCATTTGTCATCTTGGCGCTACACAATACCTAAGGCACAATCGAAACAGAGAGGAAAAGTCTCTCTCCTTTCCTTACGTGTCTTCTCTTTTAGACCTGTACCAGCCCAAGCCCACGTTGGGCTTGAGTTCAAGTTTGACCCGAATATAAAACAATAAAAAAAGTTAACTCTTGTTGTTATATTGATATCATACAGTTTGACCAAGTGCCAAAAGATACTGCTGCAAAAGAAAACTCAAGAGCAAATCTTGCTCAAAACAAATTTTATCATTATGAGCATGCATCTTGGATCAATGATATTTTGACTAACCAAACTCTAATCAACGATTTGTCTTCACCAGTGTACTCCAATCTACAAGATCTACATAGTTGGTCTATCATTCTTACAAGAGCACCAAATCAATATGAAAAGTTTTGGATACTTGAATGAAATTCCAAGAATTTTGTATGAATGCAAATATGGAGGTTAGCATTTTGAGAATGAGTTCTATTTTGAGCAATTTCTTAATTTGAAGAAGAAGAATTGACAATTGATGAATATACCATCAATTTTGAGAGTTGGAACACATATGTGAACTAAAGGAGGACGAGATTCATGATTTGGTTGGTTCATTTTATTAGAGGATTGTGGCTGAACATATTGGAGAAAATGAATTGCTGCAACAATAGTTAAGAAGTATACATAGAAGCAATTTGCATTGACCACATGCTTAAAAGGCCTCACATGCGCAAGGTAAGCCTAAAGAAAGAAAGTCCCAACAAAGAACAAGAGCTCATATCGTTAAGAAACATTTTGCCAAAGAGAATATCCCACACTCATCATACACCAACTTCTCACCACCAACGAGAAGGAAGAAGTGTGGAGATAGACTAAGAAATTTCAAACATGGGTAAAGTGTTAGACAAGTTAGCTAATTTGGTCATTGACAATGGTAGTGCAATAAACTTTGTTGCACGAGTTGTTATTGACAAGCTTAATTGGCCAACTGAGAAGCTACCTAAACCCTACGTCACATGGTCTTATGGTATGTTTGGTATCCTTCAAGATTGGCAATTATGAGAACAAGATTTGGTGTGATGTGATCCATATCACATGAATAACGCTCATATTCCTTTTTGATGACCATGACTTTTTTATCAAGAAGTGCATCATAATAAAAAGAAGAATAGATTTTCCCTCCTGTGGAAAAAAAGGTGGATTATGCTCCATCCATTACAATTGACAACCCCATCAACTTCAACTAAAGAACCAAAGAAAGAGAAAAAGGAAGAAATAAAAGGCATGACTGGAAGAAATAAAAGGCATGACTGCAACATAAGAGCTACAAACCAAGACATCGAACATGACCAAGAAAAGCAAGATTCCATGGTAAAATCAGATGAAACCTCCTGTAGAATTCTTAAGATGGAAAAATCTTCAAAAGAATTAAAAGAAAGGGGGCCCGAATCTCCTTCTATGGATGCTGATCACAAATCAAAAGATGCAAGTAGCAAACACTCGAGCCAAACATTGAAGACATGATTATGGTTAGCAAGGAGATTGAACATGAGACGGATCTCATCATGATGTCACGTTCAGAAAAGTCAACTGAATCACCGGAGAACAATTACATTATTTAGAAGGCACCAAAAGAATGTTAAAATTCCCCATATTGACTTCATCTTTGTGGATCAACAATGGAAAGTTGAAGATAACACTCAGATATAACACATCCTACGATTGAACCATCTAATGGGCAAATCACATATACAAATTGAATGCAGACATCAGACTAAGGGACACCTCCAAGCTACTTCTAAGTGGAGGAAGAGACTGCATCAAACTTCCAAGACATGTATAGAAAATGAAAATCAAAAGAAAAATTAGAAGTTTGTGCGATTAATTTTCGATCTAGGTGAACATTTGCCAAACTTAGACATTGAGTTCTCTCCGAGAGGGGAAAAACTAATGCAGTTCAAACCATGGGTCGACAATGACAGTAGAACCGTCTTCTCTCTAATGCTACATGGATTACTACTTCCGACTTTTAGCACATAAATCGAGATATTTATGAACATTGTCAAGCAATTAACTCACCAGAGTCAAGTTTTTCCAAGCCAGAAAGAGTTGATGCAATACAAACCAGGCCCAAAAAGTCAACTGGGCCAACTCATTACCCATAGGTCAACCGGTTCATTGAGTTTAGCACATAGACCCAATCGTACTGGGATTCTAATTTTATTCCTATTTTTATTTTGTGGTTATTAGTTAACTAGGATTGCTATTCCTATTGAGATTTCTGATTTTATTTAGACTGTTTCAAAATTAGAAAGACTTAGTGTCCTAGTAATAGAAGGGATCGATCCCACTCCTCTATATATGGGTTGAAAATTGACATGCTTCATTGTAATTCATGCTAATTCAATTAACCAAAGATTTCTCAGAGTATTTCTTCAATAATGGTGGTTCCCATTGTACTGGGATTCTAATTTCATCCCTATTTTTATTTTCTGATTATTAGTTAACTAGGATTGCTGTTCCTATTGAGATTTCTTATTTTATTTTGACCTTTTCAAAATTAGAAAGACTTAGTGTCCTAGTAATAGAAGGGAACGATCCTACTCCTCTATATATGGGTTGACAATTGACATGCTTCATTGTAATTCATGCTAATTCAATTAATCAAAGATTTCTGAGTATTTCTTCAATAATTGTGGTTCCCATTGTCTGGAGTGTGCTCTAGTGATGGAATCTATCTCTGGATTCGGTCAATCCCATGGGAGATTGATTTATCTTACCAATTGAGGATCTAGGGCTGCGCCATTCTTTCACTATTGATCTTTGAGGCCTTAACATCTACATCTAGTGCGAACCAATTAGGTTAATTTTTTTAGGCTATTCCTTATCCACCCATCCACAAGTCTTCTATCCTTCTCAATTTTCAAAAAAGCCTTACATCCCTTTCTCCTCTTTCATTGGTGATCTTTGAAGCATTAAAATCTGCACCTGTTGCAATTAGGTTGATATTTAGGCTACTCCTTATACATGCGCACCAAAGTGGACAGCACATAGTGATGTTCCAATTGTGCTCAAAAAGAGTTGCCCAGACAAAAATTTCCTAATACTTGATACTTGAATCAGGATCAATTCAATCTCAAACTTGATATGCATTGTCAAGTGAAGATCAAGCCTGGCTTCATTGGGCTTGATTTTAATTAAGGTTGAGCTCGGGCTTGAGGTCAATGAAGCACTATCAAGCCTATCTTGATTTGGATCAAGTCAAGCTCAAGTTGGTCTTGGTTTAGCACTATGCAGCCTATCTTGACTTGGTTCGAGCCTAGCTCAAGTTGGCTCAACATGGCTCAATCCAGCTCGTTTGCATCCTCAACCGAGGGCGGGTGCCACTTGGATGAGTTGGGTTCGGCATAGGAGAAGCCCAAGTATGAGTAGAATTAATTTTCAGGCGAGACGAAACCCAAATGCAAAATCCAAATCCAGCAAATTATATGCACGGCTATCTCACACGACAATGAAGCCACTATCAGAAAATAAATTGGGCACCACGTCGCACCTGATCCCAATTCCAAATTCATTCAAAAAACTCATTCTCAAATTCAAAACATAATTGAAACCCCAAATCAAGATTTATGGTTAAAATATCCATTACCAAACAGAGAATCCCCAAACCCTAATCTCAGATTTCACAATTCTGAAATTAGAAACAGAAACCCAAAACTCATAAGATCATAAGAGAAAAACCCCCAATTCAAAATCTTCAATCCAGATTCAAAATACCCAAATTCAAACCCACATCGATATCCCCCAATGTAAATATAAAAAAAAAAAAAACACACACACACACACACATCAAAAATGGTTTTGGTATCACAAAAACCCAAAACCCGTTAACTAAATCACCAAATTAAAACCCTGATTCAAGAACCTCAATCAAAAAGACCCAGAATTCCCATGAAAGCCATCTCTCAATCGATAACGCATTTCACAAACACCAAAATACTGAAAAAGAAAATCCCATCTTCGTATCCTCGTGTTCAGAATCAATGTAGAAAGTAAAAAGTCATCCAGATTCATCATCATTTTCAGAACAGAAAGAAATGAAAAGAAAGGTAGTAAGAAGAGCACACCTTCTTCTTCTTCTTCTTATTCAATACGTGTGAGATAAGACAAGAGGGGCGTCTAATGTTGAAGTATTCTATGAGAAGAGGAAAAGGTGATGGAAGGCCAGAAGGAGGGAGTAGGATAAGGCAGAGGAGCAGAAGGAAGAGGTTTTCGTTTTCTCCTCCTTAAACGAGGGAGTAAATTTTATTGTCACTAGTTGGTGGTTAAGCAGACATGTTGCATGTGGTAAATGCAAACTCAAAATATATGAACATTTTCAGATTAGCTCCAATATTTCCACCTACTCTGGAAAAGGTAAATTTTTAAAATTGGGCTTAAGGTTTTCCCGATTCTTAAATCAGGACAAAAGAAAAACTTGAATTTTAGAATAGGGAAGTTTTTGAGTTTCATTTCAAATCATGACATCCCATGAGGTCCCTCCCTTCTTTCTACTTTTTTTTTAATTAATTCACCATTTCTCTTTATTCTTCCTCCCTGCTCTTTCCCCCTCCTCCCTCCTTGTTCTGTGCATGGAGTGGCGTGGCATGGCTATCAGCGGCATGAAGTAGATGCCGACACCATACCATGGCTGGCACCGACACCACTTATAGCAATTAGATAAAAAATGAAAGACGAATAAAGAACAAAGAGGAAGGGAAGGAGAAGAAGAAAAGAAGTAGAGGAGGAAAAGGAATATAAAGATAAGGGAAGGAGCTCAAATCTCATCGGAAATCTCAAATGCCATTGGGACACCTTAAATCTCACCAGATGTCTTGATTTGAAATAAATCGGGGAAACTTAAGCTCTATTTTGAAAGCTCGTATTTTTTTTTTGTCCTGATTTAAAAACTGAGCAAAGCTTAAACTGTGTTTTGAGATTTTCCAAGCTTATTGTTAGGCTTTTATGCACTTCCTGGGAAAGGATTTACATGGGCAAATAATGTAGATGTGTTTCATTTCAATATGCAATTGAGTCCCATGGAAACATTTTCCATTATTTACCATTTTCACATGTTAATCCTAATGGAGTCGATGGTTCATTGTTTTTCTCAAATTCTATGATGAATCAAGACATGACATTTGAGACCCCCTTACCCAAGCTATTTTTAAAGAGGACGAACCATTCGGATCATGATTTGGGGGCCCACTAAATTTATTTATAAAAATTGATTTATAGTAAGAGTTTTTTTGCTATTTTCTCAAAAGTCAAAAATGTATAATGAGTCAACAGCTCAAATTTGACCCCAACCAATTTTAGCCATTTTAAAGAGGATGAAAAGTTTGGATCATGAAATAGGGTTCCACAATAGTACAAGGTGAGCCAAAAAAAAAAATGGATTGCCCCAAAACCATGTTGAAAAAGGGCCATTTTGATCCAATTATTCGCCCTTTTTCATTTACACATCACATCCATAATTAGTATAACCAAACATAAGATGTGTAATCATTATGCATCAACCCTTATTTAAATACATAAACATGTGCAACCAAACAACCCATAAGATTTAGAAAGGGTACTTAAGAGTAAGATTTGCGTAAACATTCAAAAAAAGGAATGATCATCTTGTCCGCATAAGCAAAGATCTGTCCTCTGCTCGCTCGCTCTCTCTCTCTCTCATATCCTTGGGTAAAATATAAAAGGAGTTATCTTTCTTATGTCTTTGGGTAAAATATAAAATGTGTAATTTTGGAAGTACCTATCATTTTGTTATGGTTTTTTTTTTTTTTTTTGGTTTCTCGGTGTGGTTGTTAGATTGAAAGGAGACTTTGACTGTTTGGCCATGTTGGGTCAAAAAGGAGGTATGTGTAGGACACTACAAAATCAAGTCTAACATTTAAGCCATATATATATATATATTTTTTTTTTTGAACTGATTTCTTAGCTCAGGAATCAAGATTGACAGCATCTATATTTATTCAATCAAGTCAACCCTAGTTCTACAACAAGAAGGCACTATGGCCTGCAGACCTCCATTGATAACAATATTCAAATGTAAAGTCAAAACAACAATTCACCTAACAATCTTGATCTCAACGTCAATAGCTTAGCAATGGCAATAGTTCTCAAAACTTCCGATGGCTGGATCTAAAGTTATGATGCACATCCTGCTAATATTTCATATAAATCTACTTGTCAATAGTTAGAGATATGGCCTAAATAAATTTGACGTGTGTAGTGTAAACATTTTATTATGTAAGAGAAATAGTAGGAGAAATAGTGGAGAAGAATACGAAGGAAGGAATGAGAGGAGTTGAAAACAGAGGATTCAATGAATCATAAATTACAACCAGTGGTGTTGCTTATATAGAGTTCCTCAGTGCTCTCTACAACTGAAGTTCATTAGCAACTGAACTGCTCTAAGATCTGAGTCAGCATTCACAAGTTTTCCATGAGACGGTAGCTGTATCAGGCAGCAAGACAGTAACTACAGTCAGCAACACTTCTTCTGAGTTGCAGAGTCCAGGTAAGGTGAGTTATGTTAGGACTCATTTGATTGATCTGTATTAGCCTCCCTCAAGCTAAGTTGTGATGCAGTCACTCTGAGCTTGGATCCAAGCAACTGAAAATGTGTGGTGAAGTCCCTTAGTCAAAATGTCCGCAAGTTGGTCATGAGTGGAGACAGTGGACAACAAATTCTGGACACAGAACTTTCTGTCAAACATAATGGTAATAAACTTCAATATGCTTCGTTTGAGCATGAAAAACAGGATTGGAAGTAAATGAAATTGCAGATATTTTATCACACCAAATTGCTGGACAGTTATGTAAGTAAATATGAAGATCACGAAGAAGGATTCGAACCCAGGAAAGTTCAGCAGCAGTGACAGCCAGTGACGTATATTCAGCCTGTGTTGATGAACAAGAGACTGTGCTTTGTTTCTTTGCACACCAGGAAATGGGATAAGTGCCCAAGAAGAAACAAAAACCAGTGGTTGAGCATCTGTCAAGAGGATCTCCTGCCCAATCTGCATTGGAGAAGGCTGTCAACTGAAGAGATCCCTTTGATATATTGATCCCAAATTTTAGTGATCCTTTTATATACCTGGGAATCCTTTTCAATGCAACAAAGTGTTCAGGTGTAGGATTATGCATGTGTTGCCAAGCCTGATTCACTGCAAATGATTAGTCTGGACGAGTCAAGGTTAAGTATTGCAGAGCACCAGTTACACTCTTATAGAGACTTGGCATACTTGGATTGAGATAAAAACAGCCCAGATTGGGTATGGCAAACCACTATCCCTAAGAAATGATGTAATCTGCCAAGATTCTTCATCTAAAAAACAACTCCAAATTGGGCAATTAGATAAGAGATGTAACGTGAATCACTTCCTGTTATGATTAAATCATCACCATAGAGAAGAACCATTGTGATTGAGTTCCTGTGAAGTGGAATAAACAGGGATGAATCACATCTTTTTATGATTAAGTCATCCTCAGTGTTGGATGCTTAGGAAAGAGAATGCTGTGGTACTGTTGTGTTGTCTTTGTGAACAGTCGACCAAGGGGGTCTTTTATAGGCTTAGGAAGTAGTTGGGATGGTTTCCAGAGGTTTGAATTCAAAATGAAGAGGAAAAAAACTGGCAAAAACTGATTTTGTGCCCATGTCCAAGCAGACTGCATTGTTGCTTAGACGTGGAGGATCATATGGCCTGTTTTGAGCTCAAATGAACTCCAATTGTCTTGAGACTTTGGAAAATGTCTTCAGACTTCATTTGAACATTGTAGTTCATTTGATTCTTGTAGATGGCCCAAATATGGTATTTAAGCTTCTTGTTTGAAAACGCTGCAGAATGCATGGAATTAAACATTGTTTTGCTTATAGTAAGTCCAAATGATTTTCAATTTTTTTAAAACTTTGGGAAATCATTATTGGAATTGTTTTGAAGCTTTGCATAAAGTTTCATCACATTTGGCCTTTTGGAGGTGGTCTTTCCATTCCATGTCTGATGAACACTATGCCTTTGAGTTTTTGTGTCAAATGGTGTCCAATTGGTTTGAAACTTGGAATCACGTCTTCAGGACTCATATTGACCTTTTGGCACAATTTTATCAACTTTGGCCTTCTAGAATTGATTTAATTCAAAATCACAGTTCATGTCTGATGGCCTGGGGTTTGGGAATGGTTTCAACTGAACTTATGATCAAATGACTTTGAACTGTACTGAAACTTTTGGGAAGCACCTTGGATATGTATTTATTGACTTCATACCTGGTTTCACCTCATTTGAACCTATGGATCCCAGCCAATTTCAGCCAGAGAGGCCCATATTCGATCACTTTGGAATGGGTCCCTTTTGGCTGATTTTGGGCCCTTATAATCTTGGATTGTTCTGAGATCTTGGGGGACTCTTGAATTTGTGTTCTAAGACTTCATAAGAAGTTTCAGCTTGATTGGCCTTTGAAACCATGTTGAATGTAGCCATTGGGGTCCATCCATGAACAGCTTGAATCCTAGGGACATGGAACTGATTTTCACTGTTTGGCTTCTTTATGCACTTTAAGTGACCTTAGAGCTTCTCAAAATATTTCTTCTGCTACTTGAGCACCTTTTAGAAGTGGAATTGCCCAAATTTCTCTTCAATTTGCCTTTGACTAAATACCTACACTATTAGGAACATATATGATTTTTAATGTGCCAACAAGTGTCCCCTCGAGGTACAATGATAAAAAAGGATAAAATTGGAATCATTTTGCCTTGAAATAGCCAATTTGTGGGAAAGGTGAATGATTTTATGGAAAAATAGAAGGTTAATTGTAGGATTAGACTTGAGTCTTTGTGAAATTGGCCAAAAACAATGGGGGAGTTGATGGTGGTTTTCTAAAAGCATACAGTATTGATTTTCTTTGACTCACATTTTATGGATATCATTTGTGTGCATCTCCATGGGGTTTGTGGGGAGGACCCAGCAAAACCCTTGAGGCATTGGAAAAATCAAAGGAATTTATGTTGGTTAGGTTGAATTTGGTTGGATTTGAATGGATTTTTATTTGTTTTCAAAAATCAAACCCATGTTTTGGACTTGGCTTGGCAATGGTGGACAAGGGAGATGGAAAGTGTAAAAGGATTGGCTATTTGGTTTAAAGTCCTAATTTAGTTGAATTTGGCTAAATTAGGGCTTGGAAGGGCCAAAAGTATTTGAAAATGAGTTCAACAAGGCTTTGTTGAGAGATATTTCGGAGAGAAATAATAAGATAGGCTTAATTTGAAATTTTAAAGGGATATGGATCACCAACAGTGGATCCCACTACTTAAAGGATGTTTTCGAACATGGGCTTGTATCATGACGTTTGAGAAAATGGTCTATAAATAGAAGTCGTTCCTTGACTTTATTCCCTCACTTTGATAATTTGAAATTTGAAGAGAGCACAGAGACAAGAGCTAGGGTGAGTTTGAGTGATCTTGAGTAACTTCTTCTCTATGATTTCTAATAATTTTTGGAAACTTCCTTCATCAAAGAGATTGAATCCGTGGATGGCAAGTCCAATCTTCACTCTTTCATTCAAGTTTTGCAATGTTTGAATAGGTGCTTTGCTTAATTCTTTGATTTTCTTGCATTTTCTTCTTCTTCCTTTGATCAATCCTTGTATGGAAGTTGTCTTTCATGTATTTACCATGATTTTGCCATGAAATTTGCATAAAATGTTAGACTATACCCAAACCTCAGGATCAACATGCAACTTGGATCTAACTTGGAAAATGGGTTAGACTGTGGAAAACTTCCTTTCTTAATCCTATTTTCCACTAAAATTATTTGTCTTTTCTATGTGAGTGAGGCTTTTTCTCCTTGCTTAATGTATTTGGAGATTGATCCGAGCATTTATGTGGTTTTTGAATGGACATTAGGTTGGTTTGTGTGCTTTTGTTTCTCTTGAATAAGATATTTTGACCGAAATAGGGGTGTTTTTGACTAGTAATGAAGGTCTTTTATCCAAATGAGGGTTGACCAGGTTTTTGGTGGTTGATTTTGATCAAGGGGATGGAAAAGCATTTCTTACCTAATAAGCGAGATGCTTGACAAGACCAAGGTTGGAATTAGCAAGTGAATTGCTTTCACATGAGCTATGGATCCACCTTAAGTTTTATTAGAGAATGCCCTATTTTTTCGTGACTAAGGGTTTGAAGGATCAAATGAACTCAAAACTGACCATGTAGTTACTTGTTTCAAAGGCATTTTGGAGGGAAATATCAAGGTGAAGGGGTTTTAGAACTTTGAAATTTTGAAAAATCCGAAAAATTGAGCAAAAAGGCAAAACACTATCTCTCATCTACCACAAGCATTACCCTGGGTAGCCAATTAGCTCTAGTTTATAAAATGTAGTAAGACTTCATGATTTCCCACTTTGTGATTTTCAATATTGGCTTTCGAGATCTTTGCTAGGGTTTTCAAAGGCTTTTCTTCGAGCTTTTGTTACATCTTCTTTCGATTTTCTTCCATCCAAAGGAGACCTTCATGGCAAATATGTCATCTTCTTCCTTTGGTTTTCGCCCAAGTTATCGAGTTGATCAACTTTTTCATTCTTTCAAACTTTTGGAATGGTTTTCCCTAAGATCTACCTATTGCATGCACTATTTCTTTTGTTTTTCTTCCTCTTTTTGCTTGATTGTTAATGAAGGGAAAGATTTTGAGGTTCGGTCCATGAGAAGAGGAGAGACAATTATTCGCTTTCTTCCTTTGTTTTCCAAGGCCATACAATTTTTCTATCTTTTTCTTGTTTCCCTCTCATGAAATGGTGTCATCTCTCACCCAACCATGCTTAACATGCATTTATTTTTCCTTTGGATGTAAATCTCCTTGAAACATGATAATCAAGTTGAATTTTCCCAAAACGATGAAGTTTCGGCGATACTCTAGGCTAGAAAATGGAAACTTAGATTTCGTAGGGTTTTTTGCTACCTTTCTTTCATAAGATGCTGTGCGATGCTCAATTTGGATGTAGCATAGGATTTCCTTGAATTTTCTTGTAATTTTTCACAAGTTTTGGAGAGATTTGAGGTTGAGGCATTGCATAGCCGATTACAATGCATTCCATTTTTTAATTTTGATGGCCGATTGTTTTGCAGTGGGCAATGAAATCCTAGAGGTCGCCAAGAGTTGTGGCTGATATTTGGTTTTCCCAAGATGACTGAAAGATTTTGACCTTTGGGCTTCCCTGAATAGCCGAGGCTTGCCCCTTCTGGGTAGCCGAGAGTTGACTTAAGGTTTCGGCCGAGAGTCATTTTTCCTTTAGCCGATTATAGGGATTTTCCTTAAATGGCTAAGGCTTGCCCTTCTTAGCCTTTTTGGAGTAACCAATGCGTAGATTTCTTCCAATCACAAAGGATTTGTTGGAATTTTCCTTAAGGTTTTAACTTTTTTTGCGAAATCGCATGTTGCATTTAGGCTCTTATACTCTTCTGTAAATCAAAACCCTATCCATTTCTTCCTTGATGGTCTTTTAGTGAGCATTTAATTGCCCTGCTTAGACCTGAAGCCTTATATTTGAGCTCATGTGCGTGCATTCTTTTGCATTGCCGTGGTTCAAAGGAAAGTACACCATTCTCTTTCTAGGCTTTGCCCCCTCTCTTATTATGGTGAAATGCTGCTTAATTTTGGTAGGATTTCATCTAACTTTCATGCTTCATTCATCTTTCTTTGTTCCAGATAAGGGTAAGGAGATTGCTAAGTCCTCTTTTAAGGGTAAGAAAGAGGCTAGGTCTTCTTCCGAGACTCCTCCTTCCCCACGGATTGTTGTTCGTCAGTCTAGGGCAATGGCTGATGAGATTAAGGAAAACATCGATGTTCATGTTGCCAAGGCTCGAGAAGCATTAAGGAAGCGTCTACTTGTGACTCGCAACATGAAGCTCTATGAAGATTTATTCTTGTGAATTTTCCTTGAAAGGATGACCAATAAGTCATCGTAAGAAAGCCGGACTTTATTTTCAGTGATAGTAATGATTGACAGTAGGATCTGAGTTTGGACTTTATGCTTTCCCATTATTTTAATAAGGAGGGTGAGAGAGTCAAGCTATCAAATGCTTATCAATACAAGAGGGGTCTTGTTCTGATGGTGTTGTCCCCTACCATTCTGCCAAGGCGTGATGACTTAAAGTGGGGAAGATTTGTTCCTCACTATAAGATGGGTAATTTTATCAATAGGAGACCACACTTTGTTAAGGTCGAGGCTCAATGTTTAGAGATGTTGGCCCCAAACCATATCACTCTTCCTTCTAGCAACCAGATTACCCAGTTTCACACAATTGTCCTTGGTGCTCTTTCTGAGGACAGTAGCAGATGGGTTAACAACCTTGTCTCGCTGATGAGTCCTTAAAACTTTATTTTTTCATGTATAATTTCATATATTTTAAGGACTTAATCATTCTAAAATCTATCACTTAGGGTAGAATCATGATTAGTGCACTTGAAATCCATTTATTATGTTTTAATGCATAATTCTCTCAAAAATAATCATTTTAGCACAAAATCATGACAATTGCTTTTTCTGAAACCCTAAGTTCTCAAAATATTTTTCAAACCTTGATTCTTCATGAATGATTTGAAATTCCTTCATCATTTATTTCTTTGAGTACATGTGCAATGAGGCATCTTATGCTATCATTTCATGTGAAACGAGTTCGTATTCATGCATTTGTGACTTCAGGGGTAAAAGTGTTATTTCACATAAAATGTCACACTTTCATGCATGAAATCACTAGAACAATCATTCATTACATTATTCCTCGTGTTTCATATCATTTCTCGAAATTTTGGAGGAATCCTAGTTGAATCAGAACTATTTGTGAAGAGTCTCAGTTGGATTAGAACTTTGTTAATTCTTATCGTTTAAACCCTTTTTACAGATACTATGAAAACTGGGACCCACTAGATATCAATTGGAAAAATACCCTTCTTGGATGAAGAATCCTACTGACATCATGATTCTTGCCTGGGACCCACACGCAGTTCAGAAAATCATATTGGGTTCTGTAGTAAAGATTAAAGCTGAAAAGGTACTGATATGAACAAGAATAGAGAAGAATTAAAGTGGACCCCATAAACATTCACACATGTGGAGAGCTCACACATGTGCCATGGGTAAAAGGGGGTCCACTCATTTTACTTGAACTATCCCTATAGCCTTTTTCAAGAAAGTTAAAAAAAAACTCCACAATGATGCAGTAATTGAAGAAATAGTACAAGAAGGAGTTTGTAAAGCTACAAGAGGACATACATACAAGCACGCACGTCCAAGCCTCCTATATTTTCATGTTTGGATCACGCTTAAACTCTCTTAAATTATCTCCCCATTATTTATGCAAAATTTGAGAAAGAAAGGAGATAACTCATGAGAGAAAAGAGAGTTTTAGTAGGGAAAAGGATAAGTTTGCACATTTGAAAGAGGCTCGCCCTCAGCCGTGCACGTCCAGCCAAGGAGGTGGACCCTACTCCACTTGAAATTGAAGAAAAACTGAAGAAAACTGGGCCATTCAATGTATTTCTGTGTTCTACTTGAAGTGGGCCTTACTGCCATTGCTTTTGGATCAAATTCAAGGATATTTTTAGCAATAAGACTCCTCCTTATCTTATTCTTCTCAAGCTTGGAGATTAAGGAGCAAAGAGAAAGTGATAATTAAAAAAAAAAAAGAAAAGTCCTATCAGAAAAAGAAAAGTCAATCTCATTTTTTTCAGAACAGCCTATATTAAAATGATCATATCTCTCAAACCGTAGATCGGATTGAACCAATCTTAGTATCATTAGAAAGCTCTTTCATAGTAAATATCCATATAGCCCAAGATTGTACAATTTGGAGCTAAAATGAGAAAGTTATGACCCCAAGAAAATGGGTATGGTTTTTTAACTCGGGATTGAGATCATCTAATTAAACGCGGACCCTATCTTTTGGCAAGTGTTAGCTAAAATTCAAAAGGTGAATATACTTAGAATTCCAACAAGAGAAGGAATCTTATCTCATCCTAAACTTGGAAGACTTGTTGGCCAAGAAAAGGACTTGCCAATTTAAGGATATCTTTGCTACAAAGTAGTATATATGGGGAGAAACAAGGGGCTCTCAACTCCTATAAATTAAAGACATTGGCCTCCCATACTCTTCATAGAAGAATTAACCACCTCCCACCTATAAATTTCCTACACGCATCTCTCCCTCTCTTGTCTTTACATCTCAAGTCATCAAGGAGGTTTAGCCTTAAAGTCATACCATTAACCTTGAAGTGTTCAACTAGAAAGAGGAATTCTTTTCCATCCTAATATATGTAATCTCTTTGTTTCAAATTCTTTTATCTTATGTAAAGAATTGCCATGCTAGTGTAATGATATTCATCTCTTTATTCTTCTCATTCTTATGGTTGTTCGTATTGCTTAATTTGTGTTTTCTTGATTAGATTGACAACCTAATTCTAAGATAGCATATTTAAAGTAATTTTTGGGATTTACCACCTTTCATTTCAGTTTCACCACCTTTGATTTCCTATTTTCACCACCTTTAACTTCAAGTTTATCACCTTTCAATTTTAGCACAACAAATTTATTTTCATGCTTTTCTTTTTATTCTGTTCCGATTTTGCATAACTTACGGATGAAATTAGGTTTAGAATCATGCATAATCAATACATGAGATTTATGATGAGTTTTAGTTTCTGAGAATTCAATTCTCAGATTTGAAATTTATGAGTTTTAAATAAAAATAAAAAGTTGAAATTTAGATTAAAAAAGAAACTGCACAGAAAGACAGCATATAGTGGTGCTTTTAGTCCGAATCTTGGCAATTTAAAACTCTACTCAACGATACTGTCTTTCTCTAAAATTTGGAGAAATTGTTGATTAATGAAATAAAAGTAAACCATAAAAATTTCATAGAAAAAAAATTTTGGAAAGTTAGATTTTTAGTGGCTTAAACACATACTAGTAAAATAGTTTGCATACAGATTTCTACAGCAGGGCAGGTTTTTGTCCGAAGATTTGGAATTGATTAGCCTATCCAATCATTGAATTTTTATGTGAAAATTGGTACAATTGAACTTTGATAGGTTTAATTTCAAGCCCCTGAGTTTTAAGTGAAAATAAATTCGGGAAGTTTAAAACAAAGGGCTAGAATACAAAGTGGATAGACTACCCGTGTGCAGAAATTCTACAGTTTCAGATTGTATTGGTCATCTTCATTCATGTATATTTTCTTCGTTTTAGATTCTTTTTTTATTTCTTTTGTTTTGTTTGAAACATGCATCATTAATGTTTAAATTCCATCTATTAAGTTTAAGTTTATAACATTTTAGGTCAATTGTACAGAAACTTGAAAAGGGGGCTATATATAAGTAGTTTCACACTTAAAAGAATTTCAGCATGCATCTTAGTATTTTGATTTTTTAGGATTGAGTCATTCATGCATATCTAATGAGTTTTTAAAAATGTATATTGTCATATACATTTTAGACCATTGTAAGGACTTATTGATTTAAAAGAGCCTCATTTATTGTGAAATCGTGGTTTCATGCATTTATATATCATTGTAGTATTTTTTTGCATAATTTGTTTAAAAATCACACTTTTTGCTTACCTTAATGAAACCTACCAGTTTTGAAAAGTTTTGTGAAAATTTATATTTTTATGAAATAAATTCAATTTTCTTCATCATTAGTTTATTCACATAAAATCATGAAAAATTGTGTGCATTTTCATTGTCATTTCATGAGAGATGAGTTTACAGTCATGCATTTGTGATCTTAAGGTTAAAATTGTCCTTTCACACTAATTCACATTTGTTTCGTAGGAAATTGATGATATGGGTCCTATTTTCAAAGAATTGATGCAAAGAAATGATTTTCAAAAGAAAGAAGAGAAGAATTGAAGAGAAATGGAAGAAAGAAGAAAAATGCAAAAGTTGGTTTTATGGTTCCACACACATATTCACATGTGTGGGGACACACTTGTGAAATGTTAAAGCAAGGGGCCCCACCCTCCAATTATTGAAAGAATTTAAAATTAAGGTAAGAAAAGAAAGCCAAGGTAGAGAGAATTCAAGGAGAGAAAAGTCAAAGAAGGAAAATTCAAAAATAAAAAGTTAATCTTGTTTTTCTTTGGATAGCATACATTAAAATGACTATAACTCTCAAACCGAGTCCCGGATATGGACAATCTACATATCGTTGGAAAGCTCTTTTCAAGTAGGTATTGGTAGGGTCGAAGATTGTACCAATTAGAGTTAAAACGATAAAGATATGACCTCGAGAAGTTTACTATACATTTTTAGGTCGGATTGAGATTGTCACATCAAAAGTAGGCCCTATCCTTTGGCAAGTGTTAGCTAAGAAAGATGGATGCACTTAGAATTCCAGCAAGAGAAGAAATCTTATCTATATCAAACTTGGAAGACTTTTTGGCCAAGAAGAGAACTTACCTAAAGAAGGAAAGCCACATATGAGACCTTTTTTGAAAAGGAGTAGAAGAAAAAAAAGTATAAATAGGGAAACCCTCTCCTATACTCTTCATGAAAGAAGAGACCTCCTCTCTCTCTAACTCTCTCCCTCCACCCTCTCCATATATTTCTTTTCATAATTTCTCTATTCAAGAAGGCTCTCTCCAACTTGAAGCTTCCACTAAAAGAGGATTTTTCATCCTAGATCATGTAATGTTTTTTTCTTTATTCTCTATCTTTATGTAAAAACATTCATATTTAGTAAAAGTGTGTGTTTTTATTTCCTTTATTTACCTCTTTTTACTTCTTTGATAATAAATGCTTGATGTTTGTTTCTAACCTTGTTGATCATGGATTGATAACCTAAAGAAGCTTAAGAACATGATTTGAGCAAATATAATCTAAGATAAAAGAAGAATTTAGGAAAAGAAAAAAATCATACACTTCCATACATTTAAATTCCTTGTTATTCCACACATTTAAATTCTAGTTTATCCACACATTTACTTTAATGTTGATTCCATATATTTAAATTACATTGTTCTTCTTGCTTTATTTGTGTATTTTATGTTGCATGATTTATGGCTGAGATTAATATTTAGAAGCATGCATTCATATCATGTGTTAGTTTAGTTGCTGGAAATTGGAATTTTAGATCTGGAATTCATGAATTTTTTTTTTGAAATTAAAGTGATAAATTTTGGATTTAAAAGGACAGCAAAATTAGACAGCAAGCGGTCACTGTTTTTATCCAAATATTGGCAATTTAAAACATCGCATAAAAAGATTATTATGCCTTGAAATTTGGAGGCAACATTGCTGGATGGGTTAACTTTGTGCCATAAAAATCTAAGAGAAAAAGGATCAAGGGAAGGTAGGTTTTCAGTAGTTGAAATACTCACCAGTCAGAAATTCTATACATAAAAATTTGCACAAGGCAGATTTTTTGTTCGAAAGTTTGGAATTAATAGACATATCAAATTAGTGAGTTTTGCTGTAAAAATTGGATGAATTGAACATTGATAAGTGAACTTTAAAATCCGAGAGTTTTAGATTCAAAAGATTATGGTAAGTTCAATTTCCAAAAGCTAAAACTAAGGCTGACTGTCGAACTGCGTATAAGAATTTTTATTTTTGGTAACCATTATTCATGTATATTTTGTGCATTTTAGAATTTATTTTTAAATTAGTTTTTTTTAGGTTCATGCATCAGTAAAGTATGATTTTCAGCGATTAAATCTAGTTTTGGATTGCACTAAATTAGGATCGTATTTTATTTAAATTTTGCATCTCATATTAGGAAAGTTTACATTAGTTATATGGCATGCATTAGATTACTAACTTTCTAATTTTAATTTTGTTTCTAGTTTTATATTTTTGATTGTTTTAGGTAGTTTCTATAATTAAAAGATCTTTCTAAAATTGTTTTAACTGAAGATTTTAAATTGGAATGTTTTTTATTTTTGGAAATTCTAACTTAGAAAAGTTTTTAACTTTTGTTTAATTAGTTTCTAACAATGTTTAGTTTTAATTTTAGTAAGTTTCTAATTTTATTTTTCTATTTTTGGAAGTTCTAACTTGTGTTTTAGTTTATTTTAGGATATTTTAGAGTTAGGGTTTAGTTTTAGGAAAGTTTCATTTTATTTTGTTGTAATTAATTTAATTTTGGCAAAGTATGATGCTTGTATTTGTTAGTTTTTAAATTAGGTGAGTTTTTTATTTTATTTAGGACAGGTTACAAGTTAAAAATATCTTTAAAACATTGCTCCCTGTGGATCGACTTGGTCTCACCAGTTTTATTACTACATCGCGGCTCTGCACTTGGAGCTCACAAACAAGTTTTTTGATGCCGTTGCCAAGGAATGACATTAAAGGTAAGTTTTCTAACTTTCCTTATTTACATCGGTTTGTGGGTGTGATTTAATTTTGACATCTTTCTAGAAATAGGAGAACATGCATGGAATGATGAGCCACCCTAAATTGAAATAAGAAAGTGCATGGATTATTAGAAAGTATATTTCACTCTAATTTTTAGAAACTTTCTAAAATTGGAAAAAGTTACTGCTTTTAACTTGTCAAAACTTCTTTTGGAAGAAAGTATACCAAAAGTGATTTAATCGCTATCTTTGATCTTCTTAGTGTCCAAGAAAGCCTTTGCCTTTGTAGTACACAATAGCTTGTCTGTTTAGGAAACTGGTTTTTTAAACAGGTCCATCTGTGACTCTACCACTTCCTGGGGGCTAACCTGGCCGAGTTGGTTTCAAAGGAACGGATTGGAGAACTTAAGGAAATATTTCGACTTTGGGGAGTTATTTGGTTACTAGATTTTTCTCCATTTTTTATTTAAAAAAAACAAACAAAAAAGAATGATTCCAAAAATGGAACAATGGGAATCCATAAACATGAAGAGACTTAACAAAGGGCAAACCAATGGGAATGAGATCAATGCGGATGGCCCACTGAAGTCCTAACGTGCCTTGTGTGAATAAGAAAAATTTGCATAGTTACACCAAAGAAATTGTTTAGTTGGATCTTATGAACAGAAGTGGGCTAATCACTATGATCATCATTACATGAGGATTTTGTGGAGGATTTTAAGGGAATGAGTAAGTAAGAATATCAACCAATGATGGCCCCGCATGAGTTCTGTCACAACCCGAGCCAGGGAATCGCGGGTTAGTTCAAGCCTAACTAGTGACATACGGACTTCCGTGCATATACACTTAGACCTGGTCTAAATGCACACGCACAAGAGAATTTCACAAGTGCCAATACATGTACGCGGAAGCTGTAGGTATCATTGCATAACAAGAAACATACACTAGAACAAAATAATGTATATACAAAAGATTACATAAAGTTCAGACTTATAAAAAATGGGCCAAATTACAAAGTATACAGATCATAAATAAACCCAAAATTCCACTGAGATCCCAAAATAAGGAAGACCTATATGCATGTAGGACATTATCGCGCTCTGATGGAGTGATCACATCTACTCCTTTAGTCCTGACGGGACATCTAGGGTCTCCCTTGGAGTCTGGTTGACCAACGAGGGGTCAGTCAAAGGATCTGAGCCTGCAACACTAAGGACAACTCATGTATACAACGATTCAACAAAGTATAAGCAACAACAAGTTAAAGCATGTGGTATATAACAGAATAAGTAACAATTGATAAATCATAGAATTTCAATTTCGTATACTAGACAGCCGTGCAGTCAAATAAAGCATGCTATCAAAATCAATGAATACATGATAGATACATAACTAGGTAGCTACTATATGTGCCATATGCTCCCAAGAAAGGGATCTTACATACATACTGAGAACACCATCGACCGGGCTAAGGTGCGAATGGGTCTCGGGTTCCTGGGGTCCGGAAGCCCCAAGACATAAACTCACTGCAGTGGTGCCATATATACTGCGCCAAATTCAACCCCGTCGGGTATCCTAAGGCTGAGGCTGAGTAGCGCCAGACCATATGGAGTCAATGAACTACTAGAACTTGAGTAGAGCATGCATACGTTCAACTTATACGTACAAAGTTTAAGGTGTCATGCAGGACATATCAAACATAACGAAAAGAATAAACATATCAAACAAATTGAATTTACTATAGCAAATGAGCATATCGAAGCTAGACAAACTATACAGAAGAGTGGAGGTCAAATAACGTAAATCAAGATGTCATGCAACTCATGTTTGTTCGAATCAAGGACATTTTCTAGCCAACCCTAATCTAGTCATCCAGTATTTCTAACCATGCATGATGATGTAGTTTTAAGTTATCCGACACACAATTGTCTTTTACAAGTGTTGCATTGTATTTAGGAAAGTGTATCGAAGTCCGTTAAACCAAAACCCATGGGGAAGTGCTTAACACTGAACAACACACATGAATCAGTCACAGCCCTCAAGACTATTCATGCAATTCACATTTCCACTGGGCAAGTTAAAGGTCACCAATATTCTAATGTAAAGGCCCTATAAGTCCAATTCATACCTACCTTTTCTTGAAGGTCTCTGGAAAGACTTTCTTACATAATCCACGAGCCACGGGGCTCGGGAATACAGCCTAAAAGGTTCCTTGGTTGGTGTGGAAAGTGGGAGAATAGAAATGAATGTGAGGTTCCCAATGTACAGGCTTAGTCTCCTGAAGCAGAACACTTTAGGGCTGCTTGGTCAGTTAAGAAGCCCGACCGATCTAATTACGGTTCTGGGAGTACCTGACCGGTCGGCTCTGAAGCCCGATCGGTCGAACAGTCTGTTCTGTTACAGAATGACTAGAGTGAAACTTGCGGTGCACGACGAAAACCAAGCAAGAAACTTACATCACAAGGGCTATAATTCACCACATACATGTGAGATTGAAGGAAACTAATAACAATCACGGTGTACCAACATGAGTTCAACCAAATCATACTTATACTTGCCTCACATAAGTGTTTTTAACAAGAGGGTTGTCCTTGGGCTCAAATCACACGTCTAAACACCTTCCTATCACCATGCATGCAAAAGAAGAAAGAAAAAGATGTTGAGCACGAGCAGTACCTAACATGAAGAAGAAGAAAACAACCAAGAATCCAAAGCTTACCTCAAATTCACTACAAGGGATGGATGGAAAGACTGGATGCCAAAGCCTTCTCCCTTTACCAAGCTTGATTGCAGAGAAGAAGAAAACATGAAGAGAAGAAACGAAGAGAAGAGGAAGGAGAGAAACCAATGTGAATGGAGAGGAGAGTGAGAGGAAAGTCAGTGGATCTATGTACATATATAAGATAAGAATGAAGCAAAATTATAGAAAAGTCCAATAGGTTATATAATTTACATTTCAAGTTAAATAAAGGTCCAACGGAAGCAAACGAAGTCATTCACATACGAGTCAGTTACGGAAGTTGACGAGCTCAATGAATACATGTGTTGACGCCAAGATGATGCGTGAATGACGACGTCTATTAAAATCTAAAATTACGAAAAAGGGCTCATGTCTACCTAATCAAGGTTAAACTCAACCCAACTACATATCCATGACTCAGGACAAAATAACAAAAAGCCAAACCACAATTAACAACTAAGGGGCCATTAATTAGTTGCTAAACTGGATTAAGTCGGGTCGGAGTGTTACAAGTTCTCATGCCCCACCCAATTGGCCACTCATTCCAATACATATGTGGAATTTCAATGGCAAGCTGAATCGAAGTCAAATCAATGGCATTACCACAATGACATGGGTAACATGTGTGGTCTAAATTAGGATGATCAATCATTGGATAATTGGCGAAATGGGCCCAATATGAATCATATCTCTTATCCCTAAGAATTTATTATGGGCGGGTCGTATGACTACCCCTCAGAGGATACATAATATGTACCCCCTTCTTCTCCCTAGTCATATGCACCCCATGATCCCTCTCCACTTAAATGTTCATATGAACCACCACCACCCCTGAAGAACTCTTTGGAGGATACTTTAGCCAAATGGTTTCAGTTCACACAAGACACCATGCAAACCATACAAAATAATGAACAATGCATGAAAAGCCTAATGAGTTCAATTAATCAAATAGGGCTTGAAATGAGAAAACAAAATGCCACCCTTGGAATTAAAGATGATCCTACATTCATTGAAGATCTTGTAGATATGGATCATGCAAACACACAGTGGATATCCAAGGGTACACATGAAAACATGGATGATGGTGTGATGCATGAGCCAATTAATGTATCACATGAGCTTGTGTGCCCTACTTTTCCTTAGTACCGACCATTCCACTTCACTAAAGAGGAATCTCTGCCCTTTTCCATAAATCCTTTCTATGATTCAGATTCCTCTGATAAATTTAGCATTGCAGTCTTTCACAAATTTGATAGTCCTCTAATTGAGGAAACCGCAAATGAACCTAATGAGCCTTAAAAGAAAGATTACAATTGGGAGGATGACCCCATTTTTCAGATTTCTTAGTTGGATAATCTGGAATCTTTGGAATCATGTACTGACTTTTTCATGAAATCTGATAATCTAACTTTTAGAGCAATTGCCCTTACATTTCTTGGCCCTCAATGTTATTCAAAGAAACTTATGGAATTGGAGAACAGTGGTCCCATTCAGACTTTCAAGTCTGACAATTTAGAATCCTTTGAGCCCATGTTTGAACGAAATGTTGAAATTAAACTAATGAAATTTATGGCACGGGAAGACCTAGGGCCACCCAGTTGCTTATTGCATCCTCTCTTATATTTCAAAGATCCATTTTTAAGGGAGGAGGAAGAAATTTTCTTTGTGGTCCCTTCTTCACACAATCTACAGAAACATGCGATCCTCATGGTTTTATCTCTTTCTGTGCTTCTTGTAAACTGTGTGGAAGAAAATTTTATTTAGGATTCGGGTGGACTTATGGTTTCGAATCCAGTAATGCAGTTTTTTTCTTTTCTTTTTAGCATAGACTTTTTCCTTTTAGTGTAGCTTCTTGCCTTTTTGTTCATGTTTTTCTATTTTGTCTAACCTTAGACAAGAAGTAGCTTAGACACATCTTTAGGTAACTTCTTCTCTTTACCCTCCTTTACATTTCCATTTTCTTATGTTATTCTTATTATTTTGTATTTCATGCATAAACATCGAGGATGATGTTCATCTTAGGTTGGGGCGTGTGAACAAGCACACTTGTCTAATTTGAGACAAAATTTTTTTACTTTTTGTCACTTTGTAGGAAAATTTTCAATTTTTAGGACCTTTATTTTTTGTCAGCATTCGTTTGTTTTTCATTTTAGAAAAGAAAGTTTTCAAAAGAATTGAAGTGATTTGAAGATATATAAAAATTTAGAATTTTCATACTTTTGGAAGAAAGTAAAAAGAAAGTTTGCCCTTTCTAAAGGAGGAAACCTATTAAAAGATTACTAAAACTTGCTTTTCACATATACACACGTATACATTTTTTGACATTTTGGATAGGAAGCTTTAATGCTATTTTTAGAATTTTTCGGGAGAATACGATGTGACTTGAAATTTAGTTTGTAAAATTTTTCTTGTTTCCTGGTTCATTATTGGTGAATTGTATATATTAGAACCAAAATGAATTAATTCAAGTGAAATAAGAACTGCCACCTAGTGTTTACTTTCATTTGAAAAAAAAAAGAAAAAAAAAGAGCATATAATGAGAAGTTTGTGACAGTTTGTATTCATAAACTTTTTAACTCGAGCTAGTAAGCCCGAAGGGATATTTTCATATCTAATGCCCTAAAGCCATCTGGTTTGAGAGTCATTAGCCTAATGCTTGTTACATGAATTAAAAAGCTTAACATACTTAAATATTGCACAGTCATAAAAAAAAAGGAATGAATTATGGCCCAATGAGAGTCCATAAAAATTTTCAAAAGATATATGCGGAAACATATAAGGACTAAGTTTATTCCTTAGATCCCAACTTCTGCTATATCACATGAATATGGAAATTCTATATTGGAAAAAGTAAGTGAGTGAGGAGTGTTCATACGAGTTTGCAAGGAAGTATGTGCAGGAAGGACAAGGACCAGATTTACTCTCTGAATTCTAACTTTTGTTATATCATATGAACTTAGAAACCCTTGCATGAGAAAAAGATAGTGAGAAAAAAAGAGGCCAATTGAAGTAAACATTAAAGTGACAGCCATTTTAGTAGCATTGAAAGGAAATTTATTTTTGCTAAATTTCAGGGGATCGGACTATTTGAAGAAAAAATTCTATTTTTGCAGCATTGTTGTGGAATATTTGAAATAGGCATTTGATGTATACAATTTTTCACCATGCATGCAAGATGGTTTGAATTTGAGAAAGTTTTCGAAAATAGAATTGTAAACTGGACTTTGAAAAGTCTGAAAGTGTAAATATTTCAGATTTCAAAAATATCCGATTTGAGTGAATTTTCTTTTGGGAAATTTCTTTTCTCCTTTACTTTTGTTTATTTTGTTTATTTTTCTTTAAAAAAAATTTTGTGGGTATATTTACTGCAATCCCTCACGAGGTACAACTTGTTCACTAGGGGGAACCTAGGGGTTTAAGGGCCTGCTACATACGCTAAATACAGTCGAGAGTACCAACGAAAATGGTCTTGCATTTATGTTTGTTTTTCTTGCATTTCATTAGTTTTATGTTAGATTAGGTTATGATGGAAGCCTCATAATTTTTGCAGTTTTTGCTAGGGACAAGCAAAACGCTAGTTAGGGGTGTGGAGTCTTTAAAAATGCATATTTTTATATACATTTTGGACTATTTTAAGGACTTATTGATTTCAAAGAGCCTCATTTATTGTGAAACCATAGTTTCATGCATTTACAAATCATTGTAGTATTTTTCTACATAATTTGTTTAAAAATCACACTTTTTACTTACCTTGATGAAATCTGCTAGTTTTGAAAAGTTTTGTGAAACTTTATATTTTCATGAAATAAATTCAATTTTCATCATCATTAGTTCACTCACATAAAATCATGAAAAATGGTGTGCATTTTCATTGTCATTTCATGAAAGATGAGCCAAGGTCATGCATTTGTGATCTTAGGGTTACAATTATACTTTCACATAAATTCACATTTGTTATGTAGGAAATTGATGATATAGGTTCCATTTTTAAAGAATTGATGCAAAGAAATGATTTTCAAAAGAAAGGAGAGAAAATTGAAGAGAAAAAAGAAGAAAGAAGAAAAATACAAAAGTTGGTTTCATAGTCCCACACACATATTCACATGTGTGGGGACACACTTGTAAAATGTTAAAGAAAGGGGTCCCACTCTCTAATTATTGCAAGAATTCAAAATTAAGGTAAGAAAAGAAAGCCAAGGTGGAGAAAATTCAAGGATAAAAAAGTCAAAGAAGGAGAATTCAAAAATAGAAAGTCAATCCCATTTTTCTTTAGATAGCATACATTAAATTGACCATAACTCTCAAACCAAGTGTTGGATATGGACAATCTGCCTACCATTGGAAAGATTTTTTCTAGATATCCGCAGGATCTAAGATTGCACCAATCAGAGTCAAAACGACAAAGATATGACCTTGGGAAGTTTACTGTACATTTTTAGGTAGGATTGAGATTGTCTCATCAAAAGTAGGCCCTGTCTTTTGACAAGTGTTAGCTAAGAAAGATGGATATACTTAGAATTTCAGAAAGAGAAGGAATCTTATCTCATCTCAAACTTGGAAGACTTATTGGCCAAAAAGAGGACTTACCTAAAGAAGGAAAGCCACATATGAGACCTTCTTTGAAAAGGAGTAGAAGAAGAAAAAAAGTAGCCCTCTGCCTTGTACTGTTGAGCATAACAAAGGTGACTGTCTGATCCTCCTCCTGAAAATGGAGTAAGAATTTCTCTTCTGTGATTAGCCATGTCATAAAGGAAAGTTCTAGTAATTGTTTGTATCAATCAAAGGTAACTCCTTTCAATGTGCTGATGAATAGCCTTATTTTTAGTGCATCTAACTTTAGCAGGCTTCCAAGGAGTGATTTTAAATGCACACTATGCTGATATGCTGACCCCTTCCCAAGGTATGGCTGGAAAGTCAGAAGTTTATAATCTGGTGGAAATGGAACCAGATCAAATTCCAGACGATACTTGGGTATAATACCCTTCTTTTTCATCATGGTATCCACTTTTAATTTGTTAGTATCTTTTTAACTTCTTTGAAGGTTACATGTTTTTCAGGATCTGTATGAAGACCAAGGATTGATGAATAATCACCATTAGTAGAACCTGTAGCTATCACCTTGTCTGTCAGGGACTTAAATTAAGTTATGAGCAGGTCAATTTTAGTGGCATTCTTCCTGATCATTGCTTATTCTCATCTGTTGGCAAATAGAGGATTTGTTTGAGTTTCAACCGGATCACCTAGCTTATCTATTAAGATTTTCAATTGAACAATTAAGTAGTTGATCATAGCTCCTTGTTGTTTGACAATATCAATGACATTGTCATCTTTATTTTTACCAGTATCTTCTTCATCAGCATCTTTACTTCCACTAGTATCGTCATTGACTCATTTCCACCCTTGCTAGTTCCACTCCCCGTAGCCATAAACACAATGTATTAAAAGGGATAGGATGATGTTAATATCTGAGAGGTAGATTGGCTATCTTTTGCATTCAAGATAGTGATAAAATTATCTTCAGAATCAGTTGCGACATGACCTTCAGAAGTGCTAATTGAATGGGAGTTTGAATCAGACCCTTGTGACTAAGTCCAAGCCATACATCGAGTAACTCTTTGAGCTGAGCCTGGCCCAGCCATGCAAGACTAATCGTGAGCTCCAAGTGCAGAGCTGCAATGTAGTAATATCCCAGTAAGTATGGGGTCGAATCCACAGGGAGCAATGATTTTTAAGGTTCCTTTTTCAACTTGTACCTGCCCTAAATGAAAATCTAAAACTAGCCTAATTTAAAAACTAACAAATATAAGCATCCTACTTGCCAAAATTAAATTAATTACAAACCAATGACAAGAAAAGAAACTTTCCTAAATCTAAAATTTCTCAAACAAAACTAAAGTCTCTGCAAAACTAAAATAAAAGTTAGAACTTCCAAAAGTAGAAAGTTACTAAAAATAAAATTAACAACTAAAGTAGAAACTAAACTAAATTAGAAACAAACCAAAATTAGTAAAAACCAATCAAGAAAATTTAAAAACAAACAATCAAAGTTAGAAAATAAACTTACTTTCTAAAATTAAAACTTTAAAGTTAAAATTTTCCCAAGTTAGAATTTTCAAAACTAGAAAACTTTCCAATTCAAAATCTTCAATTAAACAAGTTTAGAAAGATATTTTAACTCTAAAAATTATCTAAAACAAGAAAAAAATATAAAACTAGAAACAAAATTAAAATTAGAAAGTTAGTAAAGTTAGTAATGCAATACATGCCATGAAATGCTAAAAAATTCTAAGTCTAGAAAACTAGTATGCCGATGCAAATGTTATGCATGATTTGAGCTATTCTAATGCATCCTAAATCTAATTTTGATGACTGAAAATCATGCTCTACTGATGCAAGAAACTAACAAAAAAATAGAAGTGAAAAAGGATCATCATCATCATCATCATCATCAAAGCCTTATCCCAACCATGTTGGGGTCGGCTACATGAATTCTATTTCTCCCTTCCGTTCTATTTTGAGCTAAATCTTTCGATAAGTGCAACTTCTTCAAATCTGAATTAATGACTTCCATCCATGTTTTCTTCGGCCTACCCCTACCTCTTGATGGACCCTCCACCTGTATGTCCAAACTTTTTCTCACCGGTGCCATTACTGGCCTACCCTCAACATGCCCAAACCATCTTAAATGAGTTTCTCTAATCTTATCTCCTATGGTGCTACCCCTAAATGTTCTTGAAAGCGCTCATTTCTAATTTTATATTTTCTAGTTTTACCACACATCCACTTAAGCATTCTCATTTCCGTTACATCCATCTTATGAATATGTGTCTTCTTAATTGGCCAACATTCTGCTCCATATGTCATAGCTGGTCTAACCACTGTCCTGTAAAATTTTCCCTTCAATTTTGTTGGCATTTGTCTATCATAAAGTACTCCCGAAGCTAGTCTCCACTTCAGCCATCCATCTCTTATCCTATGCTTTACATCTTCGTCAATCTCTCCATCCTTACTAATCATTGAGCCTAGGTACCGAAAAGAATCTTTACGTGGTATCTCATAGGTTTCAATTTTGACAGTGGTTTCAACACTTTGTATATGTCCACTGAAATTGCAATCCATATATTCTGTCTTTGTACGACTTATTTTAAAGCCTCTAGATTCTAATGCCCTTGCCATCTCTCAAGCTTTGCATTTACACCCTCTCTTGATTCATCCACCAATACTATATCATCTGCGAACAACATACACCATGGTACTTCTTCTTGAATATGCACAGTTAACTCATCCATAATTAATGCAAAGAGATAAGGGCTTAAGGATGATCCCTGATGTAAGCCTAAATTAACGGGAAATCCGCCTGTTTCTCCACATGTGGTTTTCACATTTGTTATTGCACCTTCGTACATATCCTTTAAAATTTCAATGTAACCTCTTGGGACATTCATTTTCTTTAAGACCAACCAAATTAAATTCCTCGGTACCCTATCATAGGCTTTTTCCAAATCGATAAAGACCATATGTAAATTTTTCCTCTTTGCTTGGTATTTTTCATTAATTGCCTAAGTGAAAAGATAGCTTTCATAGTTGATCTCCCTGGCATAAAACCAAATTGATTTTCCGAAATCTTAGTTTTTCTCTCAGTCTTTGCTCTATTATTCTCTCCCATAACTTCATAGTGTGACTCATAAGTTTAATCCCTCGATAGTTGGTACAATTTTGTATATCTCCATTATTCTTATATATAGGTACTACAATGCTTCTTCTCCATTCATCCGGCATTTTCTTTGTCACAAGTATCTTATTGAATAGTCTACATAACTAACTTACTCCAGCCTCTCCTAAGCATTTCCATACCTCTATCGGAATACCATCTGGGCCTGTTGCCTTTCCTGTCTTCATTCGCTTCAATGCTTCCTTCACTTTCACACCTCTAATTCTACGGAGAAAAGTATACTCTTGTAATGAAGTATCCTCCTCCACTCTTGTATCGCCCAAATATTCTTCATTTAAAAGTTTACTAAAATATTCTTTCCCCATTTCTATAATATCGTTGTCCTTCACCAAAATATTTTCCTCATTGTCCTTGATACATTTGACATGATTTAAGTCCCTACTTTTCTTTTCTCTTATTTTTGCAAGCCTAAAAATATCCTTTTCCCCTTCTCTTGTTCCCAACCTATTATAGAGGTCATCGTATGCTTTGAACTTTGCACTACTTACTACTTTCTTAGCTTCTTTCTTTGCCTTCTTATACAACTCAAAATTTTCTATACTCTTAGTCCCCTGCCAAACTTTGTAGCAATGTTTTTTTTGTCAAATAACTTCCTGAACTCCATACTCCACCACCATGTTTCTTTTTTAATATGTCTCTTCCCTTTTGATTCTCCAAGTACCTCCTTTGCAACATTCCTAATGCAATTAGCCATTTGATTCCACATTACTGTAGTTTCTCCTTCAATATTCCATTCTCCTTTCTCAATCATTTTGTCCTTAAATATATTTGCTCTTTCCCCCTTCAAATCTCTCCACCTTGTTTTAGGGTCCATTTTGTTTACTACTGCTCTCTTTTTACTTCTAATGCAAATATCTAAAACTCCAAGCCTATGTTACGTAGTTAAACTCTCTCCTGGGATAATCTTACAATCTTTACAAGCCCATCGGTCCTGTTTTCTAACTAGAAAAAAGTCTATCTGACTCCTATTACTCCCACTTTTATATGTAATTAAATGCTCATCTCTCTTTTTAAAGTAAGTATTTGCTACTATAAGATCAAATGCCACTGCAAAGTCCAATATAGTGTTTCCGAATTCATTCTTTTCTCCAAATCCATGCCCTCCATGCACTCTCTCATATCCTCTATTATCTCTTCCTATATGCCCGTTTAAATCCCCTCCAAGGAAAATTTTATCACTATTTGGGATTTCTCGCATTAAATCATCCATCTCCTCCCAAAATTGTCTTTTCACACTTTCTTCTAGTCCTACTTGGGGAGCATATGCACTAATGATATGAATTATGTCTTCCTCTAGTACTAGTTTAATTGCTATAATTCTATCACCAAACCTCTTTACCCCCACAATTTTCTCTTTTAAATCCTTATCTATAATTATACCCACTTCATTTCTTGTATTACTCTTTCCTGCATAGAAAACCTTATACCCATCCATGAGCTCCTTAGCTTTATTCCCTTTCCACCTTGTCTCCTGTATACAAGCCACACTAATTCTTCTTCTTTTCATTACCTCAACCAACTCCATGCTCTGGCCTGTCAAGGTTCCTATTTTCCAAGTAGCAAGTCTAATTTTCCTATTCCTCCTCTTCTTCTCATGGACTAACTTCTTTAACCGCATTAGCCCAAAGTCATGCGGTAGCCCTTGCACACTTTTCACTGCAGTCGGGCGATGCTGCAATGCGTCGCTTAAAGCGGGGAACGCCGTAGCCTTATCGTGAAATATCATTTGTTCAGAATTCATGTTTGGGTTGTAACTAAGTTTTACACTGGCTGTCACCTACCTAACGCAACCCTCCTCCTTTACCCGGGCTTGGGACCGGCAGCAAAACTGGCGGAGTTAGAAGTGAAAAAGGATATAAAACAAAAAAATTATGAATGCATGAACATAATAACTTTGCAAAATCCTGTGCAGAAATTCTAATCCGAGTTGATTGATTGGCAAAGTTTATAGCCTCTGGTTCACAAAACTTTTGAAATTATTTTGATCTGAAATTCTGGGGAATGAAAGACCATATTCTAAACTTTAATTTCCCAAATCTCAAAGAAAATTTTATGATTTGACTTGTCTATCCACTTCGAATTTTTTTCCAAAAACTATTTCTGCAGTTTGCTGAAACTATGTTGAGTTATGTTGTTTTTGTATTAAGTCCGAATTTTATCATTTGATTTAGATCTAAAAGCTTAATTTTAGCAACTTAAATATGCACAAAATCCTATGATGTGAAAATACATGCAATGAATTCTAATCCAACCATCAAACTATGCAAAAACAACACTTAAAAGCAATGTGAACATAACAAGAAAAATAAAAAAGTGCAGAAAATAAAAAAAAAGTGCAGGAAATAAATAAATTGCTGAAATTTAAATGTATGGTGAGACAAGAAAATTAAATGTATGGAATAATAAGAAATTTAAATGTGTGAAGTGCATGAATTTAAATGTGTGGAATAACAAGAATTTAAATATATGGAAGTGAAAGAAAATAAATGTGTGGAAGTGTATGATTTTTTTTCTTTTCCTAACCTATCTTATATTATGTTTGCTCAAATCATGTTCTTAGGCTTCTTTGGGTTGTCAATCCAAGAACAACAAAGTTAAAAACAAACATCAAGCATTCATTATCAAAGAATAAAAAGAAGTAAATAGAGGAAACAAAAACACGCACTTTTACTAGATATAAATGTTTTTACTTAAAGATAGAGAATGAAAATGAAACATTACATGATCTAGGATGAAAGATCCTCTTCTAGTGGAAGCTTCAAGTTGGAGAGAGCCTTCTTGAATAGAAAACTTATGAAGAGAAAGATATGGAGAAAATGGAGGGAGAAAGGTAGAGGCAGGAGGTCTCTTCTTTCATGGCTTAGACTACAAAAGGGGTGCTTTATTTATAGTTCTTTTCTTCTATTCCTTTTCAAAGAAGGTCCCATATGTGGCTTTTCTTCTTTTGGTAAGTCCTCTTCTTGGGCAACAAGTCTTCCAAGTTTGAGATGAGATAAGATTCCTTCTCCTGCTGGAATTCCAAACGTATCCATCTTTCTTAGCTAACATTTGCCAAAGGATAGGGCCCACCTTTGATGAGACAAGCTTAATCCTGAGTAGAAAAATTATAGCCATCTTCTTAGGGTCATAACTTTGTCGTTTTAGCTCCAATTAGTACAACCTTGGATCCTACGGATATTTACTCAAAAAGAGCTTTCCAACAGTAGGTAGATTGTTCAAATTCGACACTTGGTTTGAGAGTTATGGCCATTTTAATGTATGTTGTCCAAAGAAAAATGGGATTGCCTTTCTATTTTTGAATTTTCCTTCTTTGACTTTTCTTTCTTTAAATTCTCTCTACCTTGACTTTCTTTCTTACATTAATTTTGAATTCTTGCAATAATTGGAGAGTAAGATCCCTTTCTTGAACATTTCACAATTGTGTCCCCACACATGTGAATATGTGCATGGGACTATGAAGCCAACTTTGCAAATTTTTCTTCTTTCTTCTTTTTCTCTTCAAGTCTTCTCTTATTTCTTTTGAAAATAATTTCTTTGCCTCAATTCTTTGAAAATGAGAACCATATTGTCAATTTCCTATAGAACAAATGTGAATTCATGTGAAAAAATAATTTTAACCCTAAAATCACACATGCATGACTGTAGCCCCATCTCTCATGAAATGACAAAGAAAATACACACCATTTTTCATGATTTTATGTGAATGAACTAATGATGATAAAAATTGAATTTATTAATGAGAAAACTAAATATTCACAAAACTTTCCAAAAATAGATTTTTCAAAAATGGCAGATTTCATGAATTTATGCAAAAAGTATAATTTTTAAGCAATTTATGCAAAGAAATACTAAAATGAATTAAAAATGCTTGAAACCATAATATCACACTAAATGAGGCTCTTTTAGGTCAATAAGTCCTAAAAAATGGTCCAAAATGTGTATGAAAGTTTGCATTTTTAAAGACTCATCAAAGACGAGGTCATGTCCGAATCATCTTTTTTAATCACCCATTTTTGAGTGATCTTGCATTGTGATAGCTTCTGAGTTTGGTCCTTGTAGTAGGCCAAAGCTTTCTTCCTGATTTGGTTGGCTAGCCTGGCTACCAAGGTTTGATTTTTGAACCTAGCGACTAGTGGCTTCAAAGTATTGGCAACTTGTTCCCAATTCATAGATTTAGAAGTGGGAAGTGAAAGGATGTTTCAGCACCTCTCTTGTTCTTCTTCTTTTGCACCTTCTTTTGTTGAAGCGAATCCTTAAAAAGAGCAAGATCGATCAAATTATTGATGACCAATTGCTTAGTTTTCTTGTTGTCTTTAGTGTTAGGTGATAGTCACTAGGGTGAAGATGGTGAGGTTGGTGCTACAACGATAGAGGGTAGATGCCTCCTGCTAAACCTCTGTCCCTCTTTTTGAGTCAGAGGATAGAAAGTATTATATTTAAGTGAGGCCAAAAGTTTGTTCTTAACCTTGCTGGACTTGGAAATTCATGGCTGCAGTGACCACGTCCTGTCCCTCTAATGCTTGTTTGTTAATGGCCCATTGTTTGGGCCGCATAGATGATGATCTTGAACCTTGAGCAGCCACTGGATGTGACTTGCCAAGTATCATTTACTTTTAATTTATGAACTGGACCTGCCTTGCCCCTAGTCGAGGCTTGATGATATGAAGACTATTGCCTCATCACTTCAATTTGTGTTTAGATTCCTCCTGAACCCTGTTGAAAACTCCAAATGGATTCTGGGCATATTTGGAAACCTAGGGTTTAGAAGTCGTAGTTTTCTTGATGGATTTTAGGGTCACTGACGACCCATTCAAATCAATTGACCCATTCAGATAGTTGAAGCCATGGAACCCATGGGAGTAGAGGGTCTTTGGAAGACTGAGATTTTTGATGTCGGAGCAGCAGAGTCAATTCGAGCCCTCTTTGGTGCTTTTACAGATGTTTTGTTTTGGGTTATGGAGATTTTAAAGAGCCATTCCTTGGCCTCGTCAAAAGTAACAATCAAAGAACCCATGATATCTCTATAAAAAAGTAAGCCCAACGGACTACATTAGTATTATAACCAACATGGCTGCCTTTTGGGCTAGTCGGAATAGTTTATGAGTGCCATCTAAACCAACAAGGCTTTGAACCGGAATGGTCAGACATAGGCATAAACCCCATCTTATTATGCTATGTTGACTGTCCTAGGTGTCAAAATTTTTGCAGCATTTTGGGACCATATAGTTAGGTTTAAAAGCATGCTAGGCTCACTAAACCTGGGTACTAAAATTTTGGCAGCATCTCAGGGCTATCTGTGTCAGACTTATAAGCGAGAGAGGGTTGGATCTAATCAAAGGGATAGGGCCCATAGGATCAAGCCTGCAGCACTACCATAATGATCATACAGGATCTATCAGTGCATGATGCCGGACGGTGCATGACTGCAATGTCGTTGGTTTTATCATTGATTTGAGATAAATATTTATTTGAATCGAAACTTTTTGCACTGAATCACCATTCTTCTTTTACATAAATGGGTGTAAATTTGATCCATGCACATCGAGGTGCGAAGTTCCTTCAATAAATGGCAGAGTTATGCACTTCAGGGTGCTTAATGCCTTCATTTGAGTAATAAAAGGATGCATTTCGAGGTGTAAAATTTCTTCATTAATGCCCCTAAACCCATCATAGACATCAAGGTCTTACATGGGTGGCTTCAAAGGTCAAACAAGTCATTTTAGAAGCAAAACAGGTCAATGACCACAGGTCCGCGGTCACTGCCCATTTTCTATCAATTCCTATGGTCATAGCACTTTTTGTATAGTATCCTGTGGTCACTAGTTAACAACAGCACTTTTCAGCTTAACAATATCACTTTTCCCGTTGTCACTAGTTAACAGCGGCACTTTTCAACTTAACCACAGCACATTTCCCGCAATCACTAGTTAACAGTAACACTTATCAGCACTTTTTTTTAGCACTTTTCACTCATTTAATCCAATTTTCATGTCTTTTGGTCAAATCTGATCACGAATTAGAGTGAATTTAAATTCTCACAAACAGCACCAATCTTCTGATCGCGCTCGAAAATGTGAAATGCAATGGATTCAAGTCCAACATTCACATGCTTTAAATGTTTAAGAAGAATGAGAATTAACTATAGTTCATCATTAATTTCCCTTTTTATTTACATGGGTTCAAATGCTCTGACCACAGGGATGCAGGTTATTTATAAGTTTTGAAATATTTACAACCCCTCCCTCTAGTCTTAAATGTGAACTAAACTTGAATTTTACAAGAAAATGCATAAAAATGGCAAAAATAGCAAAAAAAGGAAAACTGCCTAGAGTGACCACGAGAGAAAGTGACCTCGAGCCATGGTCATTGGCAGACAGTGGCTGAAAAGCCACTATTTGCTTCTATTTTCTTTTTTCTTTTTTTTTTTTTTTGCTCCTATGACTTCTTCAAAGTGCTGGAACTTGCTTCCTTCGATTCTTGGAGAGTTGAATGACCACCAAAAGTGCTTGATTTGGTTGTGGAATTGACTTAAACCTTTGATAATCATCACCTTTTTTGTTACAGACTGTTTTTATACAAATCCAAAGAGGATGTTGGATGAAACAAAAGTTGTGTCATTCTGAGCCTATGATTTTCAAGGGTCAGAATCAAGCCTAAAGAGGCTTGTTCACAACTTCCGTGGTGGCCCAAAACCCCTCCTAAGTGAGAAAATCAAAGAAATAAGATGTCATCCAAGTGGCCCATATGTCTTCGTTAAGTGAAGTACATGCTTCTTCCTCTTCTCTAAACTGTTTCTCACCTTAAGTTAGTGAAAAAGGAGAAGAAGAAGTAAGTTGAAGTGATAGAAGTGCTTTGGAAGTCTTGTGGATGCTTGGAACTGGGCTTGTGACTTGTTGAACTTTGTATGCAATTGATTGGAACTTGCTTCAACCTTGCTGCCCTTGTTTTCACCCCTTCTTTAGAGCCCAAATATGTCTTTGATAGGCTTTAGAGGAAGTTAGAATGGTTCCCAGAAGTTATAAGGGACTTACGCTTCAAAATAAAGCGAAATAACTCCCATAAACTGTCCAGGACTAAGGCCCATTTTTGGACTTTTGCATATGTGACCTGTTTTCGCCTAGTTGGGGCCAAATGATGTCTGATCTTCACGAAACTTGGAGAGATACTTTTTGACACTTTTTGAGTGTGTCATAAAAATTTCAACCTGTTTTGACCTTATAAAGTTGGTCAACTCCCCCGTTAACCGCGGGCCGTGGTCACTCCCAAGGCCCATTTTTGAACTTTTGCATATGTGACCCGTTTTCACCTGTTTGGAGCACAAATGATGCCCAATCTTCATGAAACTTGGAGTGATGCTTTTGACACTATTCTGCTCATGTCATAGAAATTTCAGCTCCTTTTGACCTTCTAAAGTTGGTCAACTCCCTCGTTGACTTTTCATAAAAAGGGGCCCTTGTTTCAACTGTTTGAGGCCCAAATGACCTTGGTTTGATTTAAAACTTGGAGGGACTGATGTCAGGGGTATCTTAGAATGTCCATCCAAAATCATACAGTTTGGATTTGTGAAAGTAGGACTTTGAACAATGACCCACTTGTTGCATGTTCTAAGTCACTATTCACATTACACTGTAAATAGTTAGCTTGTTTTTTACCCGAACGACGTTCAATTGACTTGAAACTTTGAAAATTTATTTTAAACATATTTTGAATCTTTGTTTCAAATTTCATCAGCTTTGTCTTTCTGGAAGTAGGATTTTGACTAGTGACCTCCATGGCTCAGGGGTCACTGACTTCTAAGCTGACATGCAATGGAAGTAGGACCAAACGAAATCCTCTTTACTTAAAAATTTGTAGAATCTCCCTTGAGTGTGATTGAAGATTTGTGCCCAAATTTTATTAATTTTAGACATCAGAAAGCAGTACTTTAGTCGGTGACCCCATGACTTGGGGGTCACAACCCAAAGTTGATATGTTTGTAGACTTGGGGCCAAATGATATCGGTTTGACTTGAAATTTTGCAAAGCCTCCCTTGAATATAATCAGAGCTTCATCCAGGAGTTTCAGCTAATTTAATCTTCGTGAGGTGTCACTTTGCATGGTAACCCCACAGAGCTTAGTAGACGACCATCAGAACTGAGTTTGGGTCCAAATGATGTTTAAATGCGCAACATTTTGAAGGATAGTCTTTGAATGTACTTGAAGGAATTCCCCTAAGTTTGAGCTTGTTCTGACATGTAGAAGTGTCAATTTCTAGAATGTCCGCTAAGGAGCTTGTAAATAGTCGCTGAAGCTCGGATTGAGCTGAAATGAAGTCCAAATGCTTTGAAACTTTGAAACATCATTCCCAAGTATACTTTGGAATTGCTATGTGATTTTCATCCACTTTGGTAATCGAGACGCTTGAATTTGCTTAGTGACCCTTGGGTTTGAGTCATTGAACCTCAAACTTGGTGTTTTGTAAGTTGAGTAACCAAATAAAGTCCATTAACTCTGAAACTTGAATTGCTATATTCCGAGCTCATCTGAAGTCTTCTGAGTAAATTGTATCATACGATTTTTTATGGGTCAACAGATAGAAAAAGCAAAGCACTCGCTACTTCATTTTTTGGAGTGTCAAAAAGTAACTCCAAGAGCCAATTTAAGAGTAGCCCAAATATAAGAGAACAAAATGAAGTTTTTGCCATAAATTTGAATAATCATCAAACCAGAGGTCCATTTCAGGACTGGAAAGTTTATGCACTAGCATCGATATTATTTTCCAGATATTCCAAGATGTGAAGTAGATGTTTTGGACCCTTGTACTTTAAATCTTGAGGTGGGTACCACCATCTCACAACTGAAAACAGTGGGTCTTGGAATCTATACCGAGGTTAGTAGCGCCTCGGTTGGCGAGAAGCACATATCTCGCGGATGGTTTAACTGCATTGGAGAATGACAGAATTGGACACATTGATCAAGTGCCATTGTGAAGATACTTTGAGTGCAGTAAGCATTTTTGAAGTCATGACTGCCACTTTTCAGAGACTGCCTTGAGATAACAAGAACATATGCAAGGCAATCCTTGAATTGTACTATCCTCCAACTAACGCCTTCACTACTCTGAACATGGAGTTAGGTTTTCTTTATGAAAGATGAAGAAGATCTTAGATTTGTCACCCCATAGCGAAATCTATGATGAGACCATCCCATCAAATGCAAAGCTAGCTACTATGGATGATGAGTTTCAGGCTGCCTATTACCTCCTCTTTGCTCTTGAAGATTCGATTCAGACAAGCAACGGAGCAGGTCAAAATTGCCTTGTGGATAGAGCAGGTGAAAATTACTATAAGCTCCTTCTTTCTGAATGAGGGATAAAAAAGTGGAGGGACATTATTCCCAATGAAGAACCCTACAAGCCGCCGAAGCATTTTTATCATGAGAAGCCAAACTTCATTCCATATAATTTTGCTAAATATCTGGATTTGAAGATGAAATATTTGCTTACTGCATTTTTGATAGCATGACTGTCAGATTTTCTTTTTCCAAGTGCTAAGAATGAGATCAAGCATAGTTACATATATCCAGTGCTCTGAATGGCATTTGGGCATAGGCTTACCTTTGGTCCTGCTTTTGCGGCATAACTGAGTTTAAGTTATCATCTTTTACAGTTAGAGAGGAAAAATCCTTTGACCAATATTATGCAAATCACTTGTTATACACTTTTGTTTACATACGACTGTGATGGACTTCAATCGCACAATGGTGCACTAGGGAGCATTTATATGGAAGGTGTAATGGGAGGAAGCTGTTTGATTAATGCCCACACCAATATTGAATTACACTAGCACTTGTGTAATTTTAACAATTATGTCACCTCCCACTCTCCTGTGCTGAACATTGAAGTACCAAACCGCACAAGAAATGGTTTGAGCCACTGATTGACGGAGTTAAAAAAGGCGGTCATGAGGTTGACATTTCGGATGAAGAGAAGAGTTGGATCCTCAGCTTAAGACCTGAGGATTTGCTGTATAGGAAGAATGCCTATATCAACATTCAACCTTTTGTACCTGTAATATGTTGACCCATAAAAAATTACAAATGTTGCAGTGGAGGCATTACAGGCAAATTTCAACCCTAAGGGGACATAAACTCTAAGATTATGGAATGCCAAGTCAAGTGCTGCATCTAGATGTTTAGAACTGATGCAGCTCATTTAGAAGACTTCAGATGTGCTCAAGTTACAACAGTTCAAAATTCAAAGTTAATATACTTCATTTGGTCACTTGAGTTACCAAACTTTAAATGCAAGTTTCATTGGTTCAAAATCTAGGTGTCATTGAACACACTTAAGCTTCTGAGTTACTAAAGCAGCCAAAAATCACATGACAGCTTCAAATTATGCTTAGGAATGATGCTTCAAAATTTCAAAGCATTTGGACTTCATTTCAGTTTAAATTCAAGTTTCGATGATTGTCTTTCGGCTTGTTAGGGTCACTTTGATGATAGACACTTCCACATCTTAGAATCAAATGAAACTCTTAGAGAAAGCTTAAATTATATTCAGAAAAGACTTTGTAAAATTTCAAGCCAAGTGGATCCTATTTGACCCAAAGTCAACGAACATATGAACCTTGGGTTAGTGACCCCCAAGGCATGGGGTCACTGACCAAAGTTTAGGTTCTAGGTGACCGAAGTTGATGAAATTTGGACATAAATATTAAGTAATGGTTAGAAGTGGTTCTACAAATTTTCAAGTCAAGAGGATTTCGTCTGACCCTACTTCAACTATATGTCAGCTAGGAGTCAATGACGCCTAAATCATGGGGGTTACTAACCAAAAATCCTACTTTTAGGAGGCCAAAGTTGATGAAACTCAAATTAAAGCTCAAAATGTGCTCAAAGTCAATTTCCCAAAATTTTAAATCTATTGAACATCATTTGGGTAGAAAACAAGCTAATTGCCTATAACACAAAAGAACATCGACTTAAAACATGCAGCAAGTAGGTCACTATTCGAAATTGTACTTCCACAAATCCAAACTGCATGAAATTTGGATGAACATTTTAAAATGCTCTTGACATCAGTTCCTGCAAGTTTCAAATCAATCCGAGGTCATTTAGGCTTCAAACAGCTGAAGCAAGAGCCCATTTTCATGAAAAGTCAACGCGGGGGTTTACCAACTTCAAAGGTCAAAATAGGCTGAAATTTCTTTCACACACTTGAAATAGTGTTAGAAAGCATCCTAGTTTCATGAAGATCGGACATTGTTCAGGTCTTAAATAGATGAAAACGGGTCATATTTGCAAAAACCACAAAATTGGGCCTATCTGTGACCGCAGCCATGGTCATGGACACTTGTGAAGCTGTTCCCGGTAGTTTTTAGCGGTTTTCCCCACTTTATTTCAAACTCCAACCTCCTATAACTCACTAAACCACCTCTGAAGTCTATAACAAGAAGTCTTGACACTTGGGGGAAAGGTTCCAACAAGTTCAAAGGATTTTAAGGCAACTTCAAGCAAGTTCCAAGGGAATTAATCAAGCTTCTCAAGCACTTCAAGCACTACAAGTTTACTTCTTCTTTTCATTCTCACTAACTTAAGGTGAGAAATATCGAAAAGGAGAAAAATCATGCATATCATTTAGAGAAGATGGATAAAAGGGTCATCAAGTATACAAAGGATGAAACCACATTCCTTTGGTTTTCTCACTTGGGTGGGTTTTTAGGCCATCTTGAAAGTTATACAAGCCTTTTTAGACTCCATTTTGTTTCTTAAAAATTATAGGTTCAAAATGATACAACTTTAGCTTCAGTTTGCTTGTATAAAGCACCCGTTTTGGATTTGTATAAAAAAATCCATAACAAAAAGGTGATGATTACCAAAGGTTTTAGTCGATTCCACAGTCAAATTAAGCACCCTTGGCAGTTATTCAACACTCTAAAGTTGAAGAGCACAAGTTCCAGCACTCTAAAGGCATCATAGAAGTGAAATAAAGTGGAAATGGGGACAAATAATGGCCGTTTGGGTTACTATCTATCAGTGATTGTGGGCCACGATCACCCCCTTCCTACATTTATTTTTCTGCATTTTTGCCACTTTTTCATGTGTTTTCTTACAATTTTCAAGTTTGGATCACATCTGAGACCAGAGGAAGCAGTTGTAATTTTTCAAAACTTGTAAACAACCTGCATTCCTGCGGTCAAAGCATTTGAACCTAGGTAAACAAAGGGAAATTAATGATTAACTGTAATTATTTTTCCCACATTTTTTAATGCTTGAAGTGTGTGAATGTTGGACTTGAATCCATTGCATTTCACATCACGTTTTGAGCACGATCACAAGGTTTTGTGGACAATTTGATTTTTACCAGGTTGTTGTAGGAGTGCCTAGCCTCATTCTGGGCACAATTGGCTCTCTGCAGGATGATAGAAATGCTTGGAAATTTTATCAAGTGTTTGGTAATAGAACTCGCTTTGATTATCCGCATCTTCTCATGCTAGCTAGACAAGCGATTTCATGCAATGGTATGCCAAGAGCATTATTGCCATTGTGGAGACATTTGTGAGCAATCTCCATGTCAAATGGTATGGTCCACCAATTCACAAGAAAGGAAAGAAAGTGAAGAAAGATCATTTTAACCCATCTAATTTTGAAAATTAGTTATTTGATGGGAAAGAATGACAACTTGGATTGGTTGCCAGATCTAACATTAGTAAGGCCTACTGCTCGTTGAGAGGAGAACAGGACAAAGATTATCTGCCTCCTCCCAATGTTACTGCAACAAATATGCAGTAGGTGATTAATGAAAACCTTCGAGAGAGGGAAAGTCTTGCTGAGACTAGACGAGCTAATAGAGCTCCATTAGATTTTGGGGTTGGTTCTCGTTCTGCTAAGACCAAAGTTATAGTCAACGAGAAGACAAGAAGGTTTAAAGAGGAATAGGCAGTCATGCGTGTAGCCATAGGCAAACATGGCTCGTCTGAATTTGCCAAATACTGTTGCTAGTTCATTACCAATAGAGGCGCATGTGACTCCAAGTCCAATAAAGGCAGTGCAATCAACAGAGATAGTTATTGAGTCAAGGCCATTTGTTGTGTCATTGTCAAAACCTCCAGTTGGTCTAGTTCTTCATAAGAAGCTTTTGGCAATATGATTGAAGAGTGTATCCAGAACTTCTAACAACAAATGAACTCATAAGAAGAGGAAAGCTGAGCGCCCTAGAACTCGTCACTCCCAAAGGCTAAGAGTTGGTAAATATCTCTTTTATGATATTTTTCACTTGTTCTCTTTTTTGTCTTGACATCCGTACTTTGCATTGTAGCCTCACACGTTTAGACCTTGACCGTTGGAGGAGCTTCACAAGAAGTGATTGAGATTGTAAGGGAGTATGCATCCGATGATGTTTGATGGGAGAGAAAGTGGTTTTGACACCCCCACTACTAAAGAAAGAACCAATAGTAACATCAACATCAAATTTAACTTTGAAAAATTTATGTTTGACCAAGCACAATGACGCCTGAGTCTAGAGGAAAAATTGCAACGGACATGCCTATAGAGTCCATTGCTGAGGAAAGATCTAGTGATGATGTAGGTGTTGCCACTACTTTGGACAATGTAGCTAGTAATGATATAACCATGGACCTAGCTTTTGGGGATGTGAGCGATGGTGACGCTCATTCTAGTGTTGCTATTGAAGGAGCAATCGACATTTGTAGAGCAAAAGAGCGCATCTCTAGGAATTCTCACCATTTTCATATGTGCAGAAGATCCATAATATGTGCAATTCAAATCTAACCATGAAACTAAATGCTTAGTGCACTCAATAAATACCCTGTGATAGTAGAAGAGCCTAAAAAATACCTATTTAAACATTTGACAATTAAACTATTTAAAAAGTTCTCAAAGTGATCATAATCCCATACACAAACTATGTGACTGCGTGCATATAAGTGATAAGGTACAAAAATGCATAGCGGTCATAGACTGAAAGTATAATACATGTCCTCAAAATGTAATAAACGTAAATCAAGTCTAAAGTTATGATGATTTGATAACGTGAGCTATCATTGCTCAAATCCTAAACACCAAGCAAGACCCATTCGCTCTACAGACAGATGACTACTAGAAGACATAATTTGGTCCCTACTTGGCTAATCCTGAAGGTACCGCTGTGGCAACCTCCGGGAGTGCATCGATAATCGGATCTATTCTACAATCGAGTCCTACAACACTAAGGGTAGCACCCTAAATATGACAACTCAACAAACAAGAGGCAAGTAGTATATTAAACATGTTGTTTCAAATATAGTTAAATATGGTATTGATTAAATAGGACAAAAGCGGAATTTAAGCATGATAGCATAAGATAAAACATAATATAAAGAATCAAGAGAACATAAATATAACAACTAAATGGCAAACCAAATGGCTACAATCTTGTTCAAAGAGAGACAAATATCAGAATACAATGGGAGATCAAGTAGCTAATCTGACTGCCCAAAGGAGCGTCGACTTACTCCATAAAAAACCTAACTACAACGGTGCACAGAATTTCAACCCATACTTAGCCCCATTGACCTCATAGAGTCTAGCTTAGTGATACTAACTTTATAAATCAATATAGTTAAAACAGATTGCACCATTGTGCTTTCATATTTAGCTTTTTAATAAACTTACTAACTTAACATTTACAGCAACAGAAGCATAATGATATCAATAACGAATAGTAATAACAAAAGCAAATGTAAAGGTAATGAAGGGAATATAATTAAATTGATAACATAATTAAGTAAAGGATTTAGAAGTCCTTGAAATATGCAAAATTTCCAATTAATTAAGAAACAAGGATACAAGCCAAACTAATTAGGATGCCTATGTTCTTAGTTTAACACTTAGGCTTAAGCACAAGGATCCCAATGCCATGTGTTACTGAAATCTTGGTGTCGCATTGTGTATGAATCCGGACGTCGGCTTCCTTATACCTATGCATAAATGACATAACATTAGAACGAACTAGATCATCTAACAAGGATGAATGATAGTTAACACTTTCCTTGTTTACTCCATTTGTTATTTTTAGACAAGGTTTGAGGTATAATGGTTCTAAAAAACAGGATCCTACAATCATAGGGTTCATTTAACAAATCTAATATAACACTTGACCACAGGTTAAGTCCAAATGTATCTAGTGAAAAGTCTGGTATCGTCATTCAAATCCAGATGGAAATTGGGATAATAAATAAATAAATAATGATTTAATAATGAAAATAGTGACTGGAGTATGTGCTCGAGTGAGTTCTTACAGAGGTTGGTGTGCTTGAGCACAAGTGAGCATGCGCTTGAGCCTAATACACACTGCTTCAAAACAACTGAGAGTTTTGAGTTCACACTCGAGCACACCTGGGTTTGCTCAAGTATGCAAGCTCATAACCCAATTCTGCAACTCTGTTTCACCCTAGATTTCTACACTTTCAATCACACACTTCCACCTGCATTAGTACATGCAATAGTACCCAAAATCTTACACATTTATGTCATTTTAATCCCATTCCAACTCATTTAATCCTAACCTTCATTTATTCTTTAAAATCCATTTTCACCCCCCATCATATCCTCATTTATGAAACAAAAAGCGGATGAGCCGTATCAATACACTAAATCATAAAAATCTCAAAGAATCAAATTTAAAGACAATCATGTATATGACTACTTGCTTTAACTTGCCTTGGTTCCTCCAAAAGTCCAAATACAAACTTTTCAAATGCAAACCTCCAAATCTCTAGCTCAAGTAAACCCTTAATCATGGAAATGACATGAAAAAGAGCTGAATGATGAGGTGAATGCCATGAAAAGATGGTATCATGAGCGACAAGGTAGGAAAAACACTCTACACTATTCAGATGGGAACAAATACCAAGATGGGTTTGGTTTATGACCTTAAAAGTTATGCAAAAAGGTGAAGATGCTCTTTTCTTTCCAAACAAACACCAAAGGCGGAAAAAGAATGTAGAGAAAAAGATGAAACTAATTTCTACTGGATAGAATCTCTCTCTCTCACATACCCTAGGCTTGAAAGAAGAGGGAAGATGGAGTGGAGATGAGCTTAGGGGCTAGGGTTTTGTCTAAAAGGCATAAGAAGGCACTTGCTTTAGGGCGTGTGTCCTTATATAGGGCTAGGGTTGCTAGAACTTTGGGTATTTACTAGCAAGTCCATCAGACTTTTATTTGTTCTTTACAAAAAGGGGTCATAAGTGTCCCACATAGGTGACTTAAGTTTAAATGAAATGGGTCCACTAATGTTTAATGGTATCATGATTAATGCAAATGACATGATTAATGAGACGATGAGATAATACAAAGTTAAACCAGTTAAATTACTAATTGGTCCATGAACTATCTAATCTAAGTTAGGGTCCCACCAATTCTATTTATCAAAGCCAATTAACACTAGAACAAAATAAATTAACAAAAAACATGAAAAATCAGCAAATAAACCCTAAATTTGGGGCCGGGATATCACACCAGGGATCAATGCAACTCTTGGTGTTCAAACAGAGCAAAATACCAAACTGATTGGCACAATTGTAAGAGAAGGTTAATATTGAAATGATCCTAGTTGAGTAGTTGCTATGGTTAACCCAATCTTAGCGAAAACCGACCCTCCTGATCAGAGGAAGTTCGTTCTTAAAGATGAAGTAGTAGACCTTATGGAAGATGATGTTCCTGCCACGCCAGTCATTAGCAACTTCACGCCACCTAAGGCCATGACATCTTTAAGAGTACATGTTAGGGCCAAGCAACTGACACCTACCAAGAGAGTTAAAGGCCCAGCTGCACCAAAAGTATCTAATGATGCTTCGGTTGCAAAGGGCGAGTGTTCTGGTAGAGCACTGTTGAATGTTACAGTGACACCACACGTAAAACGGGATCCTTCCGCCACCTTGTCTTTATAGGGATCACATGATTCACACTCTATTTATAAAGAAGGATTGACTAGTCATAGGGGTACAAGTGCGAATGCTGGAAGGGAGAGGATGACCGCTTAGGTTCCCAGACTTGGTCAAATTCACAAGAGCGTGAATCAGGTGCATCCACATAACAAGAGCTGAATTTGTTTGGCAATGCCCCCAGACTCTAACTTACCATTAAGGGAGCCATGAAGATGATGCTTTGCAATATCTTAGATACAATCCCATAAGAGGATCTTATAACTGAGAAGATACTAACTTACAAGGCATTAGTTGAGATACTAGTATGCTCTGCTGCTAGGGCCAATTTGAGCTTCCTATAAGATGCTTTAAGGTCGTGTTTACTCAACAAACTTAAGGAAAAAGTCACTTGGGACATTTGTGTAAACTATGCCAGGGCCTTTCAAGATGAAGTTTTGATGGAAAGAGTCCAATTGGCGGCCAAAATTGAAAGTACTAAAGAAAAAGCTAAAGTGGTGGATGAAGCAAACGTTCAGTTGGCACAAGAGATGAGTAAGCGCTAAGAACAATATGAACACTTGCAACAACAAATCACCACATTGTAGCAACAGCTTTCAGCCTTGAAAGATGATGCTCTGAGGCTTTGAAGCACCATATATGATTTGAAGAAGTCTAGTTTAGAAAACCAGGTCCACAAAGATAGCTTTCTCACTAAAGTAAAGGCAAAGCGGACAATTTTGAATGACTTTGTTCAATCCCTCAAGAGTGAAATAAGTATCAAACTGGATGAAATTGACCTTGATGCTGTTGTCGTAGCATATGCAAACTACAAAGGGCACGTCCTGAGGGAAGAAATTCTAAAAGTGAGGACGTGACTTGGGGAGTTCTTGGACTAGGTCTCATTTATGTAAATTTTATTTGGTTTTTTTCATTTGATCAACCTTGGTTACCATGTATTTTTTACTTCATTTTTTGTTTAATGAATATCAATGGAAATTTTCTCCCCTTTTTGCTCTATTTTTTCATTGGCACGGAATGTTTGGTTCAATGTTATATCGATGTTTGATGCAGTTTGTATGGATGGTTTTTTTTTTGTTTGTTTTCTCAAACTTGTATGTAGATGTGACATGTGATCTTTTGGGTCTTCAAATCAAAATGAACAAGAGTCATATAGGTGGATGTTATCTGGTGCCATGTATGAGGCATTTTCCAAGGTCCATAACTTGATCCTTTTTTATGTTGAAAGGGGTTAAACAAAGTAGACATTATCCGGTGCCTATGTGTAGGTGTTCTCGGAGTCCTTGATTTGTTCCTTAGGACGGAAATTTGGTTTTGGGTTTTGTTTGGATTTTTTTTATATGGAGTATGCAAAAAGACTTATTCCATAGCCATATAAGGTCTGCAAAAAGACTTGTTCTATACAGTTGAGGGTTAACAACATGAGGTCTGCAAAAGACTTGTTCCATGTAGCTGAGTTTTGCTATACAGGGTCCGCAAAAAGACTTAATCTATACAACAGGATGTTACAAGGGGTATTGTTGGGACATTATCCAAGTAACGAGAGTTGACTAATGGGGCCAAAGGCCATTTCCTCGTAATCATTTTGCACAAGTCTAAGAGATTTTAGTTAGAAGTTATAGGCTGTAAGGTTTAAAACCAAAAGATTTTGGAATGAGAATGTACATTGTACACGGTTTTGGTATACCAATGACATTCAAGCATAATCTTTCTTTAGGAGTTTTCCATTGATAAGCATCATACATCATCTTCTTCAAGTGTGAAGAGTGCATAGGTGCCATTGGGGTAGACCTTGTCAACAACAAAAGGACCTTCCCTATTTGAATTCAAATTTGTCTTTTGACATGTGTGTGGAGAAAATGGGCATCTTAACTGTAAGGACTAAGTCTCCTTTCTTGTAAGCTTTGTATTTGACCTTCTTGTCGAAATACCTGGCCATACGGGCTTAATATAGCTCGATCCTTTGTTAAGCAGCAATTTTCTTCTCATCAAGGCTTTCTAACTCTTGAAGTTTGAGTTTGGCATTCTTTTCTTCAATGTATTTGTTTATCACAGCTAACAGAAAAGAAGGAAGTTGATTTTCCAAGGCTTTCTAACTCTTGAAGTCTAAGCTTGGCATTCTTTTCTTCAGTATATTTGTTTATCACAGCTAGCTGAAGAGAAGGAAGTTGATTTTTCAAAGGTATTACAGTTTCACAGGTGTAAACCAAGGTACATGGTGTTGATTTGTTTAGACCACGAACTGTAGTTTTGTAGGCCGACAAAGCTTTAAGATATTTGGTACTCCAATTTTTTTGAAACCTTAGCAAGTCCATTAGCTACAGGGTTACATGTTGTGGAAGGACAGCATTAGATCCTGTACTTGTTACAAAATCTATAGAATTTGTCATTGTTAAACTAAAGACCATTGTCTTGATGTAGATGTTTAGGCACCCCAAAACGGCCAATGATACGAGTCTTTAAGAAGTTGAGGACTGTATCTATTTTGAATTCTGCAAGAGTACTACTTTTGCCCATTTAGAAAAGTAATTGTCAACGCCAAAATGAATTGATGACCATGTTCAGATAGTGGATTGATTTTGCCAACGATGTCCATACGTCAAGCCTCAAATGTCCAAAAGGTAGATGTACGATGCAAATATTTAGGTGGTTGATGAATGTAATTTAAAAGGATTTGGAATTCATTGTATCTCTTTGCAAAATTGATGGCGTCCGACACCATGTGTAACTTTCCGACCCAAGTTAAGCTTGATTAGTAAGTAATTAATTGTGATTACTAGCTAATTAATGTGCTTTTCTATTAATTAAGTCTATTTTAATTTTGTGGAGTCTAATGAGTCAAGTTCAGGTCATGGATAGGTAGTTGGGACGGGTTTGACCTCACCGAGGTAGATGAAAGCCCTTTTTCGTAATTTTAGAATTCATGATTTCATATTATACATGCATCATATTGACACCATCATGATTGTCTTATTAAGCTCATCAACTTTCATACTTGACTTGAAGCCATTCGACTTCGTTTGAATTAGTTGAACCCCCAAATGAATTAAATTGTAATAACCTCTTGTGAGAGGACTTTCTTATAAATTTCACGTTATATATATGTACTCAACTAAACCCATTTCATTCGAGCTCCTCACCTCTTTAACAATAGCAGAGAGCTTCTTCTTCACCATCTTTTCATCAAACTAAGGGATTAGTCTACATGTGTGATTAGAGGCCCTCATCTCCCATTTCCATCATCTTCTAATTCTCATACCCTCCTTATCTCTCTAAAGTGAAGGATTTAGGCACCTCCTCCTTCACATCAAGCACCAAGGTAAACTCTTTTTCTTTCTGTAGACTTCTTGATACAATGAGTCAAGGTGACTCTCATTCTAACACACGCACTCATCTTTTTCTTCATTTTTCTTGCATCATGGCATTTGGGTTCTAAAAGTAGGTGATTATCCTCAAGTTGAACTAAAATAAGGATTAATTGGATGAAAGCTTAATCTAAGGCAAGTATAAGCAAATTTTGGTTTAATGCATATTGGTATATTATGATTCTTGTAACTCTCACTTTAATGTGTTTTTGTAGCCCTAAATTGTACCTCTATTCTATTGATTTGAGAGTGCATGAAACGCCCTGAAATTGCTTCAGAAAACTGAAGCTTACAGCTAAGTCGTAAGTAGGTTACTGCTCAAGATCTAGAGAGCCATAAATTGTATTTTTATTCTATGGCTAAGCCAGAAATGAACCGTAAAATGTGCTATGGCTAAGCCATAGCTAAGCCGTAACTCAGCCGTAATGCAAGCACAGCTAAGCCGTAGGAAGGAATATGGGTAAACCGTAAATGTAAAGGAAAAGTAGGGTAACTACAACTAAGCCATAGTACATTTTATGGCTAAGCTGTAAATGTCTACGGCCAAGCCATAAGTCACCCATAGCTAAGTTGTAAGGCCACTAAAAAACTAGGGTTAATTTAGGTGTTGTTAGGAGACCTTATAAGGCCTTAGGTTTTGGATCCCTTTACCCCATTAATTGGTCCAATGGAATGATTGAACATCATGAAGAGTTTTGAGGGTTGAGATTCATTCACATGTGTCGTCCATTTGTTGAGTACCTCCCCATGGGTGTTGGTTTAAGGGACTTTGATACACATTCCCGATACAATGTAACACCAAAAGAAAGACAACTGTGTATCAGATAACTTAAAACTACATCAACATGCACAGTTAGAAATAATTGATGACTAGATTACGGTTGACTAGTAAACCACCTTGATCCCATGAAACTGAATTGAATTGCATAGCATATTGAATTACGGTTATTTCCTCCTATTCTTCCAATAATGATTTGAATTGAATGATTATTTCTCAATTGATTCTATTGTGTTATTTCTTAATATACATTTTCTATTGACTTTGACATTGAATTGAATACGAATGAATTGAGTATGAACATATTGCACACATGACTTGTATGTACACTGTATGGTACTGTCCTTCCTCAACGAATAAATTATATGATTTACTCAAATTTACGTATATAAATGAATCAAAATGTTCTGGCTCTACTCAGCCTCATCCTTATGATACCCGGCGGAGTTGACTTTGGTGTAGCATGAATGTTGCTACTATAGTGTGCTTTTCTTGGAGCTTTGAGACTCTAGAAACTAGAGACCCATTCGTACCTTGGTCCGGTCGATAGTATTCTTAATGCATAGATCCCTAGAGGGAGGATATAGCAAATGTAGTAGCCACATCGTAAAGTATTTCTGTTATTTAAATCTTGAAGCATGCTTATTTCAAATGCACGATATACCTGGTTTACTAACTTGAACTCTATTAATCACATGTTATTAATTCTTTTAGATACAATGCATATTACCTTAATTATACTTATACTTTGCTGAATAGTCTGATTCACGAGTTGTCTAATAGTGTTACAAGTCTAAATCCTGAACACGGTCTAGTAGACCGAGGAGTTAGAGAAGGAGACCGCAGCAATTCCTTTAGGTAGTAATGGATGGACAGCAGAAGCTTCCTGCCTGATCGATATGCCGAGAGCGACTCATATTATTTTAAAGATGTGTAAATTCGGTATTTTGAGACTTTTAGCATTTGCATATAATTACATCCATGTAGATCGCATTTGTATAACTTGATCTTGTTATGTATGTCTTTACCTTCCTGTACTCTGTTCTTCTACCTTCTCTTCATAGAACGTATCTTTGGTGTAGTTACATACATGTGCATATCATGCTGGGTTGTATAAGTGATGTGTAGAATTAATCTATTAGTCTTATGTTCTTAAATATTTAAGACTTGAACTATTTCATGGTTGTGATAGTATTGCTAACTGTTTAATAAAAAATGAAGAAAAATTATAGGCGATATTGATAGGCTTCCGTGCATTGAATGCTTGGACAAATGTTCAGTTCAGCACTTCACACGTGTAAGCATATGAATATCCCTTGTGTACTTTTATTCAGACTTCGGTCAAAGTGAGAATTGCACGGGAGCACGTGTGTCACTGATTGGGTTTAACCCCAATCCTTGATTTCTTGAGCTCAGGTCGTGACACCATAGTAAGCCAGTGTAGTCCAACCTTCGAATCTGCTCATGAAGTTTTGGTTAGCTTGGTGAGCATTGCATAGGCCACAGTGAACATCTTTGAGTACTTAATTTGCTTCTTTTGGTGACAAGTAACAGAGAAAAACTCCATCATATGACTTGCGATAAAGAGTCTTTCAAGGTAAATGAAGTGAAATTTGAGAGCTCGTCTTTGAATACTAGTTTTGTCCTTAGCATTCTGTAACAAACCGCTCCGCACCATCGAGGTATTGTCCGCTTTGGACTTCCCAGGAGGTCACCCATCCTGAAATTGCTCTGACTCGAGCACGCTTAACTTTATAGTTTTTATGGAAATCCTTACGGTTTTGTCCCCAAAAGGTGCCTCGATAGTTTAGAACAGATTATTACTTATATTCTTTCATTCAAATGTACTTTGGAACTGGGTCGTTATACATTCTCTGGTAAGACTCTATGAAGATTGTAATCAATAAAAGGGTCTCTAGTCTTTGAATTAGTTTTAAGAAGATGAAATCTGACTCTTGATCACATCAAAGTAATCGGCTACTGCTTTATGGGTATCAAGCAAAGGTAGAAATCTTCTTTTGACTACTTCCAGTACCCTTTTTTCATTTTTAGGGATTGACATCGATGCCGCTAATCTCGTTAGTACATATATCTTGACATTTTGATTCCTTAGAATATGGTGAGATTCGATCAACACAAATCTTTCCTTGGGTTCATAAGCTTTGTTGAAGAAGGGGAGGATTTTTGGTTTCTTCACTTTATATTCAAGATTCATTTGTTTGATTACAAGTTGCAAATCTCTAAGGCTCTAAGCATGTTGATGCCCAACTCCAAGGCTAGCTTGAGATCCATAATCAATGCTGTGTATTCTACCACATTTTCTATACATGGCTTGATCAATGAGAAGGAATAAGGGACATTGAGTCTTTCTGGGCTGTAGAAAATGATTCACGCATCTGAATTTGGATCTCTTAACTCATTAGTTCTAGAAACTCTATTGTAAGGTTCCGAATCCCAATAATCTTAATCTACGTTAATTAATCACGTTCCATGTTAATTAAACCTTGTTAAAGGTAATCTAATATAAAAACTGTTGGGTTGGATCTTGGATAGGTAGTTGGGCGGAGTTTGAACCTTACATCAGTAGTTGAAGACCTTTTTGTAATTATTCTTACATCTTATGGACACCACATCCATCGCCTCTTGTGCAATTTTTCGTGTAGATCATCTTTCGTGTTAGACCCAAGTCGAAGTGGATTCATCTTGGGCCAATTGAGGTTTATTTGGCCTAAACTGAAATTTCCTAGAAAATTTGGACTTCATGTTAAATGTAGGAAACTTGAGTTTTAAAAAGGGAACTCAACGTTCCTTAATGTCTTCTTCCATTCTCTGTTGCTGGAGTTCTTCCCCTTCTTCATAATTCTTCCTTTTCCCTTGCAAATTGAAGTGCCACTAGGGCTGGGAGTCTTGCATGTGATAGGGATAGTTCTCACCCACCTTCCTATTCTTCATAGAAGTATTTTCTTCTTTGGAAAGTACCTCTTCTTCAAGCTACAGCCCACCAAGGTGAGGGATTTGCTTTTATCTCATATTTTAAGGTTTGTTGGAGTCAAGAAGACTCAAATCGATGACATGTAAGTATTGTTGCACCACATTTATCATTTGTATGTTCTACTTGTAGAGAACCTACTTTCATTTGGAGGTTTTCCCTAAGCACACAACAAGAAAGGCTTAGAGAGGGCTAACACTATTAAAAGGCAAGTATTAGAGTTCATATGTGCTGCATGTGTGATTAATTTATTGATTCTTGGGCTAGTTCTTTAGATTCTCAAACTTCAGCCATTTTCATTATTTTAACTGTGTACAAATGTGGTATGGATTGAGTTAGGATGTAAACATGGAATAGGAGGGTGTGTGGGTATTGAACACCTTCAAGGACACTATAATTAAGCCATATAGACTCCCCACAATTCAGGCTCTGTACCGATTTCGTATTGAAACTGAGTTATAGAACTGACTTCAGGTTGGCTGAAGCGTACAACGAAGCCATGGCTAAGCCGTGAGTGTTTACAGCTCAAAGTCCCGAGAGCAACACAATCTGCTTTTATACTACGGCTTGCATACAATTGCACAGTAAAATGAACTACGGCTAAGCCGTACCTAGCCCGTGCTCAAGCCGTAAGCCTTCTTACTGCGAATTTTCCTGAAAGCTTCAAAAACCTGTTTTCTTCTTCAGCTTGAACACGGCTACACCGTGCAATGCCTTACGGCTAAGCCGTAACCTAACCTAACCTAGCTGTAGACTTAGCTCGGCTAAGCAGTAAATGCGCCTGAACTATTAGAGGAAACCTGAACCACTAGGCTAAACTGTAACATTATATACGGCTAAGCCGTAAGAACCCAGGGAATTTAGGATATTAGGAATTCCCCATGACCTTATAAGACCTCAGTATTGGCACATTCTCACAACTACACTGGCCCAACGGTAATTAAATGTTAAAAAGAATGAGCGTAGAGCTGTCTTTCATTCCTTTGAGCTTCCGGATGACTTCCCAATGTCAAGTCATGGATGTTGGCATAAAAAAGGATGTTCTTCACGTACATAAGGTAATACCACAATGCGGTAACACAATGACACTGGCTGTTATAAGTACATCGTGTTGAATGACCTTGGGGATCACGGAATCATGTAGTATAGGGTTGGCTAGTAATTCCCTTTGATCCTTACTTAATCCGTATGCATGCATATTGTTAAATACCTTACCCTCAACATGATTTGTTATGCATTCACTTCCTCAGCCAAACCCTGAGGTAATTCAGGCCTAAGCTTCTAATGATTGTGTGTTTAACAAGCCAGAGCTTCTACTGAGTGCGTGCTTGGTAGCCAAAAAAGGGTATAGCCGAGGCTCGAGCCTATGTAGCTCATATAAATATGCTTCGTTTGATTGTTCGTCTGCATTCATTATTGATTATATTTTTCCGACTGGTATTTCTTATGCATGTAATGGCAAGTATGATTGGAAGTATGAGAGAGGTGAATCTGAGTCGGCACCACTTAGCTTGTGCCCTTTTGGTGTTCTTATGTCACCACTACAGTAGTTTACGGAGGGGTTGTCGACACTCCTCGGGAAGCTAGCTTGATCTCCTAGCGACCCATATGTATGTATGCTCCCTTTTTGGGAGAGTAAAGCCTCATGAATGCCAATTAGTGTATACTGCATCTTGATTATGATTCCTCACTTATTATTACTCATGCTCACTATACCTAGTACACTATTATTGCTCTCCTGTCCAATGTATTTTAATAAGTTCATTTGATACATTATGCTAACTCATATGCTCTATACTTGCTTAACCGTCGTGCTAACAGTGTTACCCTTGGTATTGCAGGTACGGAACCAAATCCTAACCCGATTGTTGACGCGCCCCCGGAGAGTGCCCCAACGGTACCTCGGGGTATAGATGAATGAAAGGATGGCAATGTCTTTTATTAGTCATCCTTCGGAGTGCACCGATTTTGGAGGTGTTACAGCCGTGGTTTGGTCGACCCTTGGGAATGTGCGAATTGGACCTTTTGTACGCAACTTCTTAAGTAGGGTAGTGGTTTGGATTGTATGAAATGTTATTTAAAGTCTTAAGTACTGACATCTACATATATACATCTATCTATAAATGTTGGAGGATATGTTTCTCTTGTTTTGCTCATGATCATTACAGAGTATTTCGCAATAGCTCGATTATGACAAGTTATATCCCTACCTGTGTTAGCAGACCTCACACATTCCTGTAGAATCTCCCTTGTAGGAATTTGTGCACAACTCTTTAGGGCATGGATTTCTACTGGATTACGTATCCATGCCCTGGGGGCTCACTCAAATCCCCAATTCCCGGGATCGGGGTGTGACATCTATCAAAATGCATAATTTAATGTTGGTCTGGATCAATGGTTGGTTTCCATATTTGTTCAACAAAAAGAACCGGCTTGTCGAGGAGATTATCTTTGAATTTAAAATCCTTTGAAAGTGGATGTTCTGCTAAAAAATTAGCGAGAGCTGGTCCTTTCATTGCCTTTGCAAGAGCATATCTGATGTCGTGTTAAGAGAGAAGAATAGAACATTTGCTTTTGCGAGAGCTTATCCACGCGAAACAGTCCATAAAATCTCGCAAGAAACCCAAATACACATCAAGTTCCTTTCCTTTAATTTGAGAGCTTACAAAGCTAAGATAATGATTTTCTAGGGTACCTAAGTTTATTTATTGTACTTAGCCCTTAATTGGAGGTTCAAAAAGAGGTTCTTTCACATTATCTTCAAAAGTTTTCAACTCTGTGAAACCTTTTGGGGTTTCATTTGGGGCTTTAAGCCAAGGCCCAATCTTTTTCCATGGATTCGGTTTTTTAGGCCCTTTAGCTTTTACATCAAAGGGTTAGACATTCCCAACGAGTGTGCTGAGATGTATTATTTCTTCATTTAGTTCAGGTGACTAATATTTAATGACTTGTGACATTGTATCATCATCAACACTTGCCCCCTCAAAATGCTGAAAAGCAACCCAATCAGTAGAATCTTGGAAGACTATTGTTTCTTAAGAGTCATCAGAGCCATATCCCTCTGTGAAGACAACAGACCTTGTTTTAAAGTTTTGATTTAGCTTAGGAACATTGCTGTGAGAAACATATCCTATGCAATGTCGCAGTTATTTAATTCTGCAACCTTTTCGAAGATTTTCCTTCATTTTTGGAGTGAAGAGTAAACAGGGACTTAAACTCCATTTTCACTCACTCTAAGGCCAGTGGACTTTTTAAGATTGTACCCTATGTTCTTCATCATGTTGTAGACCACAAGATTGCATATGTCAAACCATATTCTCCCATCATTCGTGATTTTGTTAATAGGATAAGAAATAAAAGCATCTTTGGCTTGATGGGAGGCTATTAAGTGATTATGTTGCAAGGAGATGGAGGTACAAAAAAGTAAGCAGCTCCAAATTCATAAATTTGATATGGAGTGTGCCACAAAAAGAGTGGAGGATCCCAATCCGCAATAGATTACACTAAGGTGACTATCTTTTTAGTATCCCAGAATCTGATTCAGAATCTGAATCTTTGACCATTGAGACAACATGCACTAGGCACGTCTGTCTGGATCTTCCGCGTAGATGATAGAGTGATACTTCATTGGATGAAATAATTCGAGACATGTTATCGAAGGTTTGAAGCTCCATTACTACTATCAAGCTCCAAAGAGACAGCTTTAAGCCTAGCCAACACAAATGACACCATGCAGAGTAGTGTAGTAGGTTTTCACATTTTTCAGCCCAATAAAGCCATCTATTGATGTATCTGTAAGATGACTCACCCCTGCGTTGTAATATTAGGACGAGCTGGCATAAAGTGACAAGAGAATCATGCCTCATTGGTGACATTCTCCAAACAGGAGGATGTACATCATTGTTTTCTTGGTCGGAATCTGTGTTACCAACCATGAAAACAACATTTGCTAGACAATCTATGTCACCAACCAAGAAAACCACATTTGTTAGATAATAGAGCCTTCACTATCTTGATCTTCTTAGGAAGCTTTGAATTGCAATCTCATTGCGTGAGACATGATTCGCCAAAGTAGAAGACATCATGTCATTATCTTATGTCACAACTGGAGTCCAAGAGATCGGAGGTTAGTGAAAACCTAACCAGTGACACACGTACTCCCGTGCATATACACTCAGACCCAGTCTAAATGTACACGCACAAGGGAAATTCACACGTGCCAATACATGTTCGCGGAAGCTGTAGGTATCAAACATGACAAAGAAAGACACGTAACACAATGATATACTAAGATTACATAAGATCAGAGTTATACAAAATGAATCAAGATACAGATATACAAATCATGAATACACCAAAATCTCAAAATCCCGTGAGATCCTAAAAACAGGAAGACCCATATGCATATATGACCTTGTTGCCTCCGAAGGAGGGATCACATCCACTCCTCTAGCCCTGACGGGGCATCGAGGGTCTCCCTAAGAGTCTGGCTGACCGACGAGGGGTCAGAGGATGGATCTGAGCCTGCAACACCAAGGAAAACTCATAAATACAACGATTCAGGAAAGTATAAGCAATAACAAGTTAACGCATGTTGTATCTAACAGAATAAAGTAACAACGGATAAATCATAGAGTTCACATTCGTATACTAAGCAATTGTGCGTTCAAATAAAGCATGCTATCCGAATCAATGTATATGTGATACAAACATAACTAAGTGGCTGCTACATATGCCATATGCTCCCAAAAGGGATCTTACGTGCGTGCTGAGAACACCATCGACTGAGCCAGGGTACGAATGGGTCTCAGATTTCTTGGGTCTGGATGCCCCAAGACATAAACTCACTGCAGCGAGGCCATATAAACTATGCCAAATTTAACCCCGTCGGGTATCCTAAGACTAAGGCTGAGTAGTGCCTGACCATATATAGAGTCAATTATATACTAGACTTTGAGCGGATCATGCATATCAAATCATATCGAGCATATATCATACGTGCATATGGTCATTTCATACATACATGCGTACAACACTCAAAGTTCTGGAAACATATCAAACAAATCAAACAATTCGAACTTACAAGTGGGCATAACGAGAACGAATCGAACCATATTGAAGAGTGGAGGTCAATGAGCATCATACGAAATGACATGCTATTCAATGTGCAATAAAATCAAGATCATTTACTAGCCAACCCTAATCTAGTTATCCAGTGTTTCTAACCGTACATGATGATGTAGTTTTAAGTTATCCAATTACCGTTGTCTAGTGTTGCATTGTATCATAAACATGCATCAAAGTCTCTTAAACCAACACCCATGGGGAGGTGCTTAACAACTGGACGACTCACACATGAATGCGTCATAGCCCTTAAGACCATTCATGCGATGGCCATGTTCCATTGGGCAAGTCAAGGGTCACAACCATCCCCTAATGTGAAAGTCCTATTGGGTCCAGTACATACTTACCCTTTTATTGGAGGTCTTTAAAAGACTTCCTTACATCATTCACGAGCCACGGGGCCCGAGAATATAGCCTAAAAGGTTCCTTGGTTAGTGTTGAAGGATAGAAAAATAGAAATGGACACAAGGTTTCAAGTGCATAGGCTGAATCTTATGAAACAGTGCACTTTAGGACCGATCGGTTGGATAAACTGCTCGATCGGTCAAATTTCTGTTCTGGGAGTGCTCGACCGGTCGGCCCTGAAGCCTAATTAGTCGAACAGTCTGTTCTGATACAGAACGACTGGAGTGCCGCCTAATGTGCATGGCGAAACCAAACAAGAAAAACATATCACAAAGGCTATAATTCACTTCACACATGTGGAATTGAAGGAAATTCATAGCAATCATAATATACCAACATGAGTTCATTCAAGTCATGCTTATACTTGCCTCAAATGAAAGCTAACACGAAATAGGTTGTCCTTGGGCTCAAATTCAAAATCCAAACACGATTCAAAGCTACCATGCATGAGAGAAAGAGAAAGAGATAGTGAGCACAAAACGTGGTTGACGAGAAGAAGAGGGGGAAGAAGAAAACCAAAACCTCAAGCGTACCTAAGTCACATGAGAAAAGTGAAGACGAAGTGCATTAATTCCCCCTTCTTGCTTGGCTTGATCAAGGAGAAGAAAAAGGGGAAATCGAGAGAGAGAGACTTCAACGTGAGAGGAGAAAAGAGTGAGGGAGATAGTCGGTGGTTGGCCTTTATATAAGATAAAGATGAGGCCCAAATTGCAAAACAGTCCAAATATTTCCACGAATTACAATTCAAGTCAAATGACGGTCCAACGGAAGCAAGAGACGTCTTTAACATACAAGTCAGTTACAAAAGTTGACGAGCTCAACGAAATACATGTGGTGATGCCAAGATGATGCATAAATGACGACGTTTTACAAAATATAAAATTACGAAAAAGGGCTTTTGTCTACCTATCCAGGTTAACCTCAATCCAACTATCTATCCATGACTCGGAACAAAACCAGAATAAAGGCAAAACACAATTAACAAGTAAAGCGTCATTAATTAGTCGCTAAACCAGATTACGTTCGGTTGGAGTGTTACATCTTACCCTTCTTGATAACCCATAAGTTGCATGACTCTACTAGAGGCAGCGCTAAATGAGGAGAATCTTACCTCAAATGCTTGCCTTGCTCCATGAGGCATGATAGATGGTGTACCCCACCCGATTAGTGTTGGTAGTATGGGTATTTTTTGGATACAGCCACTAGGATCTCTAGATATTACGTACAGATTACTGCAAAAATAACGTTACATGATGATGATTCAAGAACCATACCTAGAAAATTTCTCTGATTTGATCTCAGTCTTACAGCAACCCAAAAATCTTAAGACTTTCTACTGTATTCCTCTATGCTCGAATTTGCACCAGTGTAGGCCTTTTTTGTGAATTCTTTTTGCTCTAAAAAATGAGATTGCTTTTGTTATGTTTCCTAGAGAGAAATAGCTCATATTTATATTCTACAATAAGTACCTTAAGAAGGAAATAAGAAATAAGTTTCTTATGGAAATAGGAAATCTTAATTCGACCCAAATTAGAATCCTAGTTCCATAAATTACAATTCAATCCACTAGAAAATTATAATTGTACTCTGTCCTTATTTCCAAAATAATATCTCAAGCTTCGTGTTACTAAATGCTTATTAATCTCTTCACGTTAAGATTTTAGATATCCATTGATTAAATAATTATTGACATCTATATTTCATATATATCTTTATAATTCCTCGAGACCTTATACTTAACTTATTTGATATGTCGGACACAAAGTCCACCTGCAAGGTTTGACATAATCAAAACTTATAAGTTTTATCAAAGGGATATCATCAATCTCTATCATAGGACGTGGATTCCGTCAATAAACTAATATCCACCATATACGTAGTGTAGTCATCTAATTTACTAAGATTATTAACCCATAAAAGGTCTCACTCATTTGTGAATCAAAATGCCACATACTAAATGTATGTGTCTATTATTTATATAGGGATTAAGAGTTCCAGCACTTATAATAATCATTTGTATGTTAATCGTCTTATCTAGTTAGTATAAAAACAATAAATCCAAAAGTGGTCATGTTCAATAGACACAAAGTGTATTAGCATAACAAGTCAAAACTAAACCGTTTCTTACAGTCAAGATAAGCCTACTAAAACATTAGCTACAATCATACTGATGGTATGTCCAACTCCATCTAAATTGTGAGCAACAATAACTTTTATTCTATAAAAACCGACAAATAAATCTTCCGTGTGCAAGTTGAACTCTACACACCAACTTGTCTACTTTATAGAATAAAAGACACACACATGCATAATAAATAACAACACAACCATTTGCTCATATAAATTCTCATTAAGATGAAAAGACAAACTTTACAAATAAATAAGTCAATAAAAAAATATATAAAAGTATGCTTTTAGTATAAATTTCTAATAGGTACATCATTCAGATATGCCCTGTAAAACACAATAGGTGGTCAGCCATTCCTCAGTGGCACTGAAAAGTACTAATTGGTGGCGTTGATGAGTTTTGAGTGGATGCTATATACATAGCTAGACTGCAAGTCTATTTGTGTGAATAACAAGGCCTACTTGTTTTATCTTGGATGGCTTTGTGGATATGACCTAAGGTTAATCCGATTGTTTGATTTTAGATTTGCCATTAATCACCAAAGGAGCTTTGGTATTTACAAATTTGACCATTGGCTTCTTTGTAGACTCCAACTTTTTGATGGGCTCATATCTTTTACCAAACCTTAGATAGATTTTCTTTTTTGTTGAGATGGTGAAGGACTCTGCCGAATCATCATCCACAGGAGAGTTGCTTATATTTGTTTTAGGCTTTATAGGTCTCTCTTGATAGATTGCTACATTAGTGGAATAGAACTCCTTGCCATTGAATGGCCTTTCATCTGTAAAGACACAATGCACCTTACCCTCATCATCAATGTATTTGAAGCATTGATGAAGGGTAGAAGGTATTATGGAGTAATCATGAAGCCATCACCTTTCCAAGAAGGTGTTATAACAAGCAAGCATTTTTACCACAGGCAAAGTAGCTTCCAACGTTAAATCACCCAACTGGAACTAAATCTGAATCTTGCAATCGGGTCTTAGACTTCTCCATCGTAGCCTTGGATTAAAGTTTTGAAAGCAAATTGTTTGCCCACCAGGATGCCAAGTTCTTAAAGAGCTATAATTGTGATGAGATTTAAGCCTAATCCTAGATCAACTTGAACTCTCTGAATTGTTTACCCTTGATGTAGATTATAAAATAGAGTGGCCTAGTGTACTTCATGTCGCCTAAAAAGAGATCATCTTTGGCGAAGGAAATAGTAGCCTTAGAAGCATTGTGAATGGAAGGACATTCCATACATTACTTCTAAGGCCTCGTGGACTTTGCTTTGAGATAGTGATTCTCTATCCAATGTACTTGCACCATATGAATTTGATTGCTAGCATTTAAAAGACATCTGCTCAGACATCTGCAAAAGAATAAAAAATGTGAAGTCATGCAAGTATGTGCTTGAGGTATTCAATAACATCATACATGAATGGCTCTAATGACCTTTCATAGCATTTGCTTCCAAAGAAGTTATATTCACATTTGGATTATTCCTTGAAGGGTATACATAAGAAGAAGAAGAAGGTATGTCATAGTTAACTCTATAATTGCAACTAAAACAAGTGTCGTCGCTAACTACGTTGTTTTGGTCAACCTTTTGATGAGTATCTCTTCTTATAGGATTGACTTCTTCAAATTCAGCAAAGAACTGGCTAACTTGTTACAAGCCTACCTCTTCATTTGTGTGTTAGAAGTAATTTAAGATGTTGAGTGTTCATTAGTAGAAATGCCAATGACTACCAAAGCAGGTGCCAGCAACATTTCTCTCTCTGAGTTAGAAAGATTTTCCTAAAGTTGGAAGACATATTGAGGTATAGTAGGACTGCCAATGCTGAGTTCGTTGTGTTTCTTTTGTGATTCAAGCTCACCGTTTGCTTTGGAGACAATGATTTGAGTGCTTGGTTCAGAGCTTGGCTTTGAAGAAGTTGGCTCAACACTTAGTTCAAGAGAACCATTTGGTATAGCAGTCATCGCTTGGAACTAGAAGACGATGCCTACTATTATTGTTTCCAACAGACTCAACTAAAGGCAAAGGATCCAGGTGAATCTTTGGAGGTAGTGGAAAAGGAGGTGGATTACTCGACCAACCACTTACACTCTGTCTATGCAGATCATAAAGAGCTACTGACAGTGTGATGAGACTATGTTTGATGTTGAGCATACCTGTTTCAGGATCGAAAGTGTGTTCAAAACTCTAATCCACATCAAAGGGTAATTCATCACTGAGATAATCATAAATCCACTAATCATCAACGAAGTCAGAAAAGTTTGGTAAGTCTTCCTCATTATCCGAATTAGGGGGTGTACCATCCCATGATATCCTATTGCAACTAGATATTGGTAGTTCTTCCTCATCTTTTGGAATTAGAATGATGAAGTCAGCTAAGGTAAAATGACCTTCAACTGACGTAGAAGGTTCTTTTGAAGCAGAAACTTCTGTCTTCTTTTCTTTCTTTTTTCTAATTTGTTTTTCTTGTTTGATTAAGTGGTTTTGGGTAACTCTTTGCAAGTTCTTAAGTTGCCTCTTAACCTTCTTTTTTTTTTTTCATAGATGTAGGATTAGTCTTGACGTTTTCCTAGCCTTCATCATTTATTAGTTCCAGGTGGACCCACATTTCTTCTCCTGAAAAGGTCTTGACCGGTATTAGACCTTGTTCATTTTGTGTGGCATTGAAAATACGGAATTCAACTGTCATTAGTTTTGGTAAGGAAGGTACCACAGTAGGTGCAAACTGTCCGAAGGAGATCATGTTGGCCGGAGCAAGATCATACTTTCGGTCAAAAGCTATAACTCCAATCTTTCACATCTCATTGACTTTTTTTTTTAAAAAGAAATAGTCTTAAAGAGGATGTGACACCGTCCGATGGTATGCACAGCAGTTGGGATCATTGTTGCTACCTGCTTATTTAGGTTCTTCATTGGTGGAAGTTCAATTTTGTTTTATCTATAAATGACCGGAAGATCACTTTAATTTCTCCATCAAAGGAATACTTAGTTTTCTTCCTTTTCTTATATTCCTCTTTCTTAGTTTAATCACTCTTTGTGTTTTAAGGCTTCTGGGAAGGTTTGGAGGTATACACATTAAAATCTTCTGCTTCTTCTTTGGTTTTGCTATAGAAGATGAAGATGACTATGTTCTTCGAGAGTTTGCCTTCTTTTGACTGATCTCCATGAGGCTCAATTTTGTATTAGTGCTGGCAACCTCAATCAATCGGGCCAGAGACAGTCTGTAACTAAGTACAATAGCCTTGACTTCTACTTCTTGTCGTAAATTGGTTTGCACATTTGAATTGTAGCCTTTTGAGATAGTTGTTCTAAGCATTTGTGAATAATGCTCTCCATCCGTTGATAAAGGATTGTGCATTGCATTGTCTCCCTGCTTTGTGCTACTAAGCATGGCAAAGGTGACTATCTGATCTTCCTCCTAGAAGTAAAGCAAGAAATTTTCTCCTATGATTAGCCATGTGATGAAAAAGTGTTTTAGTAACTGCTTGTACCAAACAAAGGCGACTCCTTTCAGTGTGCCGACAAACAGTCTAATTTTTAATGTATCCAATTCTGGCGAAATTTCAAGAAGTGATATGAAATGCATAATGTGCTGATAAGCTGACCACTTCCCAAGGTATGGCTAAAAAGTTGGAAGCTTATAGTCTGGAAGAAATGACACAAAAACAAACTCCAAAGGATACTCTGGTGTGATACCCTTCTTTTTTATCCTGGTATCCACCTTTGATTTTATCAATATTTCTTCAACCTCCTTGAAGGATACATGCTTTGTAGGATTTGTGTGAGGACCTAGAATTGATGAATGATCAACAGATGAACCTAAAACCATTATCTTATCTGTCAAGGATTTGATTGAGCCATGAGCAGGTCAATCTTATTTGTATTGTTCCTAATCATTGTTTATTCTCTTCTATCAGCGAAAAAAGGATTTGCTTAAGCTTTGACTGGACCACCTAACTTACCCATTAAGATTTTCAATTGGGCAGTTATATGGTCAATCTTTGCTCCTTATTGTTTTACAGCATCTCTGACATTATCATCTCTATTTTCACCAACATCCTTTTCGCCAGCATGTTCGTCACTACCAATACCTTCATTTCCATCTTTGTTAGTTTTACTCCCCTCAGACATAAATACAGTGTACTGACGAGGGTAGGACGATGTCAATGCCTAAGGAGTAGACAAGCTGTCTTCTGTTTCTAAGAATGTGATGGGATCATCTTTAGAGTTAGTCTCGACATGACCTTCAAAAGTCCTACTAGAATGTGAGTTTGAATTAGACCTTTGTGATTGAGTTCGAGCCATACTCCGAGTGAGTCTTCGAGTAAAACCTAGTTTGACCATGTAAGATAGGGTCAAGTTAGGGTCATCTTTTTTTACTATCCACTTTTGAGTGATCATGCACTGAGACAGCTTTCAAGTTTTTCCTCTGTAGCCAATGCTTCCCTTTTGATTTGGTTGGCTAGCCTAGCTGCGAAGGTTTGATCTTTGAATATATCAACTAGTGTCCTTGAAATGCCAATGACTCATTCCTAATCCAGTGGATTGGATGTAGGAAACGAAAGGGTGTTGACAGCATCTCTTTTGTTCTTTTACTTTTGCTCTTTCTTTTGCTAGATCGATTCTTCGAAATAAAAGAGGTCAGCTGCATTGTCAATGACCAATCGCTCAGTCTTCATTTGATGTTCGGCGACATATGACAAACGCTAAGGTAAATATAGTGAGGTAGGTGCTACAAAGATCAAAGGTAGATGTCTTCTATGAAACCTTTGTCCCTCCTTTTGAGTTAGAGGCTAAAAGGTGTTTTTTTCAAGTGAGTCTAAGGTATGTTCTCAATCTGGTTGGGTTTTGAGGCACGTGGCTATGGTGACCACGTATTGCATCTTGGAATGGATTCATCCTTTTAGGCCTTTCTACGAATAAAGAACTATTAAAGATCCTTAGGTGCTTACAGTAATTGATTGTTGATGACCTGCTGCTTAGGTTGGGCTGATGTTGACATTGGTCCCTAGGGAGCCATTGCAAGCTGCCTGCCAGGAGCCGTTGATTTTTAATTCATGAGTCTGACCTTTCTTGCCCCCAACGAGGCTTGATGATGTGAAGACTATTGCCTTCTGATTACAGCTTTGGCTGAAGTTAAAGATCCCAAATGAATTTTGGGCATATTTGGAAACCCAAGGTTTGAGAAATTTAGTCTTCTTTATGTGCTTCAGTGTCACTAATGACCCATTCAAATCAAAGGAAGTAGCTAAGCTCATAAGAGTAAAGAGCCTCTGAAAAACAGAGACCCTTGATGAAGAAGTAATAGGGTCAATATGGGCCCACTTAGGAGTTCTTGTAGATGGACCATTCTAGGTCATGGAGATTTTAAATAGCCTCTCATTAGCTTCATCAAAAGTAATAATTAAAGAAACCATTAGTATTTTCTACAAAAACAAGCCCAAAAGACTATATCAATCTCATAATCAACATGGCTGCCTCTTAGGCTAGCTGGAATGATTTATGAATGGCTTCTGAATGACCATTATCTCCTTATTAGATGAACCGAAATGGTCAAAAATATGCATAAACTCAATCTCATTGTGCTATGCCGACCAATCCTGGCTACTAGAATTTCAGCAGCATTTCGGGACTATGTAGTCAGACTTAGAAGCATGCTATGTTGACTAGTCCTAGCTATAATAATTTTGGTAGTATTTCGGGACTATATAGTCAAACTTATAAGAAAGAGAGAGTTGGATCCAACCAAAGCTATAGGGTCCACAGGATCAAGCCTACACTATTTGTAACACCCCGATCCCCTTTGAGCTGGATTAGTGGCTCATTAGTGTGTTTTTCTGTTGTTTTATTCTTTTGGACTTGGTTTTGGGTCTTGGATAGGTAGTTGAGTAACCTTTGACCTGGAATAGGTAGTTCTAAGCCCTTTTTCGTAATTTTGCTTTTGCTTTGCTTGCATCATCTTTGCATCATCTTGGTGTCAGCACGTGTATTTTGTTGAGCTCGTTATATTCCATAACTGTGTCAGACCCATTTGGAGTCAATTGGAGAAGTTGGACCTTCGTGTGACTTGAACTGTAAATAGTTGAAACTCTTCGGACTTCGACTTAAACTTCCAAAACTATATATATATATGAGTCAGCTCCAGATGTCTTTCCCCTGCCCACTTCGTTTGATACGTGCATGCTAGGAGAGCTCCACGTTGTTTCTCCTCTTTCTCTCCTCTTCTCGTTCTTGGTTGGTGTGGGGATCTTGCACTCATTTTTGATTGGGTTCTTTCCCTCCTCTCATCTCTGTCTTTGCTTTGGTAAGTGGGGTTTGATTTCCTTTCTCCAATTGGATTCCTTCTCCAAGCTCTGTGTGTTTTCCTACATCTCATGCATGGTTTATTTCTTTGATTTGCTTTGATTTTAGTTGATTTGGAGCTTGATTCAGTGGATTGACAGAGTTTTGAGGCAAGTATAAGTACAGGAATTGATAACACATATGGGTGTTTTGTTTGATTGCTTTGATTCATTCTTATTCTTTGTGTAGAGTGTTTTACAGCCAATTTCTAAGATGTAGAGAGTAATTGAGCTTGTTTTGGAACGTTTCTGTACCAATTTTCCAGCTTCTGTATTCAGCTCGATTTTGTTTCTGTATTGTACGGCTAAGCCGTAAACTTCTACGGCTTGATTTCCAGAGACTTGCAATTTCACTTTTGTTCTACGGCTAGGCTACGGCTAAGCCGTAGATGGTCCTACGGTTGAGTCGTAAGCTAGCCGTGACCCAACCGTAACCCAGCCATGAATTAAATCTCTGATCAGTCGAAACTTTCCCGATACAGTACTCCTACGGTGTGGCTACGGCTAAGCCGTGGAATGCTACGGCTAAGCCGTGGATTGGTCTACGGCTAAGCCGTATACTGACTGTAGCTCAGCCGAAAAAGGTATCAGATCAGAGGTGGAAGATGACCAGTTTAGCTGTGTTTTTAATGGAACCACGGTTAAGCCGTAGTGCATATTACGACGAGCGCGTAAGATGTCTTCGGCTTAACCATAGGTCTCTCATGGCTAAACCGTTAGGCATGGCAAATCCGACATAAAACTTAGGATAATGGTGAGGCTTATAGGGCTCAAATACAGGTTAACCACCCACGTAAACCGGCCCAATGGATTCTTTGGATCGCATGAAGAGTCTGTTAGGCTGTGACTCATTCATGTGAGCGTTGATTCACTATTAAGCACCTCCCCATGGGTGTTGGTTTAAGGGACTTCGGTGCACATGAGGATTACATTGCAACACTAGGATGGCAACGGTGCATTGAATAACTTAAAACTACATCAACATGCACGGTCAGTGACAGTGAGCAACTAGATTAGTATTGGCTTGTAATGACCCTTGACTCCGTATTAATCTGAGATGCATTGCATATTGTTTACAGTTTTGCCCTCTGTTCTGCCAATCTATGTCTATGCATTCCGCAGTCATTTTGCTTTCGTCCGGTATCTTTTGTTTTATTCTTCGATCTGCACTATGCTTTGATCTATGCTGTGCTTTGACTTAATCTATGTTCTGATCTGTCTTTTGGCTATGCTTTGTATATTTCTGGCTTTGTATATTTTAGGTATTCCCTGGTGGCTCTGCCTAGAGATTAAAACGTGAGGATAAGATCCGGTCTTTGTCATCGGTGAGTCCAGAGCGGATAATCTCCCTTCTTTTGGATTTGATTTGATTGGTATTAGTCTGGTTCTACTCAGCCTCAGCCCTAGGATGCCCGACGGGGTTACCTCTGGCTTAGATCTCTGTATCTCTGTATCACTGCAGTGTCGCTTTGTCTTGGGACCCCGGAACCCAGGAAACCGAGACCCACTTGTACCCTTGGCCCGGTCAGTGGTGTTCTCCTCTGCTCTGCTCTGCTCTCTACTGGAGAGAATATGGTTAACGTAGTAGCCACTTAGTTCAGTATTTCTATGGTTTGATCCAAATATCATGCTTTACTTCTACGCACGATTTGCTTAGCATACTAAGATAGAACTCTGTATTTAATCTTCTATCATTATCCTATTTGATACTATGAGTGTTTCATCCCTGTTACTTGTATTTGCTGGATCGTTGTATTCATTTGTGTTGTCTGTGGTGTTGCAGGCACAGATCCCTTGCCCGACTCCCCGGCGGTCGAGGAGGCAGCAGGGCCGAGTGTAGAGGCACCCTCCGGGTTGGCAGAGTGGGCCTGATCATCTCTGCCGAGTGCGCACATGCATATATTCCATGGCCTTCTGTTTTGAGTTTTGGTTTTTGGAGCTTTTGTATTTGGGCATTTTGGACTTTGGACTTTGTACTCTGTCTATTTGTACATCTTGATTTTGTCGTGTACTCAGACTTGTATTTGGTTTTCCAGTATTGTATTTATCCTTATCTTTTCCGTTCTGCATTTGTTTTTGGCTTCCGCTATTTGTTTCGTTGCCTGCTATGATACTTACAGCTTCCGCGTACGCTTAGTTCACACGAGTTAGATCCCTTGTGTGTGTGCATCTGGACTGGGTTTGGATGTACGTGCACGGGAGTACGTGTGTCACCGGTTTAGCTTTTTCGCTAACCCCCGATTTCTGGGCTCCGGTCGTGACACTATTATCACAATGATCACATGGAATCTATCGATGCAAGACTTCAGACAATGCATAACTACAAATGTCGTTGGTCTTATGACTGATTTGATATAAACATTTGTTAGGTCTTATAAACGAACTAGTGATTCTACAGCCAGTAGCATACAGCCTTTTGGACTAAATCAACATTCTTCCATTTCATACAAAGATGCTCATTTGGTCCGTAAACTTCAAGGTGCAAGGTTCATTCATTTGAGGTGACAAGTTGATGCACTTTAAAGTGCAAAGTTCTATCATGAATGCTCCCAAACCCATCATAGAGATCAAAGGTCATGAATAAGGTGTCTTCAGAGTCAAATAAGCCCAATTGGGGTCAAAACAGGTCAATGATCGTATACCCATGTCACTGCCTAATTTGTAGAGCACTCTATGGTCATAGGCATTTTTTACACAACACTCTGCAGTTACAGGGCATTTTACATGACACACTACGATCAATAGCTCACAGCAGCACATTTTCATGTATTTTGGCATTTTTTTAATGTCTTTTTGCCTAGTTTGATCACAAATTAGAGTAGAACGTTCCCATAGATGACGCCAATCTCCTGAAAGCACTTGAAATGACAATGAATACAACAGAATCAAGTCCAACATTCACACACTCAAACTCACAGAAGAATGAAAAAATAATTACAGATCATCATTAAATTCCCTTTTGTTTACGTGGATTTAATGCTCTGACTCGGGGATGCAAGTTGTTTACAAGTATAAGAAAATTACAAGCCCTCTCTCTAGTTTTAGGTGTGATCTAAACTGAGAAAAGTACAAGAATTACATGAAAAGAGTGAAAAAATGCAAATTGGACAAACAAGGGTTGGTGACTGTGGCCCACGGTTATTGATAGACGATGGCCAAAACTGTTTTGGCCACTGTTTGTCCCTCTTTTCACCTCTATTCACGTCGCAGTGCTTCCAAGCTGCTGAAACCTGTATTTTTGAGCTTTGGGGAGTGATGAATGACAACCAAGAGTGTCATATTTTATCTTAGAATCATCTATGATCTTTGGTAGTAACCACTTTGATTTTGCAGATTGCATTTGTGCAAGTCCAGAAGGGTTGCTTTTGTGCAAGCAATTGTGGCCAGGGTTATGTCATTCTGATACTATGGTCTTCAAAAAGCAAGATGAAATCAAAAGAGTTCACAACTTTAAAGATGGCCTAAAACCTTTCAAGTGGGAGAACCAAAGAAGGCAGTTTCATCCCATCGAACTTCTTTGGCATTTGGTAACCTTGAAGTTCAGTTTCCATGGGAATTAACAAGGTGTGTCTTCTTCCCATAACCATTCTTACTTAAGCTTGTGAGGGGAGGAAGAATGGAGGGAGCTTGGATGCATGTGGAATGCCAAATACTTGTGGGAATGGTAGAAAACCTTGAATTCTTACTTGAACCTTTGGAATCCTCCTTGGATCTTTTTTGGAACCCTTTTCTTAGAGCCTAAGCATGTCTTTTATAGTTTTCAGAGATAGTTGGAGTGGTTCCTAGCAGTTTCCCTTTGAAATAAAGTGGAATAACCACTAAAAACCATCCAGGGTAACTTTATATGTATCAGTGACCGTGGCCCACGGTAATGGACAGGCCCAATTTTGGGTTTTTTTGCACATGTGACCCATTTTCATTAGTTTAGAGCCTGAACGATGTCCGATCTTCACACAACTTGGAGGGATGGTTTCTAACACCATCTTGAGGGTGTCATAGAAATTACATCATATTTTGACTTTTCTGAAGTTAGTCAACCCACCATTTTTGTTTCAGCTATTTGAGGCCTAGATGACCTCAGATTGATTTGAAACTTGGCGGAATTGATGTCAAAGGAATCTTGAAATATCCATCTAAATTTCATGTGATTTGGATTTATAAAAGTAGGATTTTGATCAATGGCCCATTTGTTGCATGTTAAAAGTCAATGTTCCCTTGTATTGCAAGAAGTCAGTTTGTTTTCTATCCGAATGATGTCCGATTGATTTGAAACTTCAAGGAGTTTACCTTGAGTACATTTTGAGTCTCTAATCCAAATTTTGTCAGCTTTGGCCTCCTAGAAGCAAGACTTTGGTCAGTGACCCTAAGGTTTGGGGGTCACGACCCCTAAGCTGACATGTAGCTGAAGTAGGATCATATGAAGTCCGCTTGGCTTGAAACTTTGCAAATTCATTTCTGAACATGACTTGACCTTTGGATCCAAATTTCATCAACTTTGATCACTTGGAAGCAGGACTTTGGTCAATGACCCCAAGGTTTGGGGGTCATTGACCCAAAGTTGACATTGTTGAGCTTGGGTCAAACAACATTTGTTAGACTTAAAATTTTACAGAGCCACTCCTAAATATAATTTAAGATTCTTTTAGAAGTTTCAATTGATATGATCTTCATGAGGTGTCACTTTGCACAGTGACCCTAAAGAGTTTGAAAGACAGCCATTTGTCCTTAGATGTATTTAAAGACATTCCCCTAAGTTTCAGCTAGTTTTTCCATGTAAAAGTGGCAGTTGCTATAGTGACCCCAAGGAAGTTGGGAGATAGCCACTGAAGGTTGAGTTTGAGCTAACATGAAGTTCAAATGCTTTGAGACTTTGTGAGCATGTTTTGGAGTTACCATGTGATTTTCAGCCACTTTGGTAATCCAGAAGCTTGAGTGTGTCCGTGACCCCATGGTTTTGAGTCAATGAACCTTGAATTTGATATATAGTGAGTTGAGTGACCAAATGAAATACACTAACTTTGAAATTTGAATTGCTACACCTTGAGCTCATTTAAAGTCTTTTGAGTGAGTTGCATCAGCTCTGATCATATAGATGCAGTACTTGACCTGTCATTCCATGATCCTAGGGTTTACGTGCTATTGGTTGGAAATTTTCTTGTAATGTCTTCACTGCAATACTTGTAATGTAAGTGATTTTTTATGGGGCAATAGTGGTCCCACAGGTAGCTACCTCATAACCTTTTTTCATTCCTGAACTTAGATTGGATGGTTAGGTTTGGAAGTTGTGGTCTGGGGCATATCGTGTACTTGTTGCCGTTATTGATCCCCCACGGTGATTGGATCCTAGGTTAGTGTGTTTTAAGGGCTGGCAGGGGGGCGACTACGCGTCACGTACACCATTAGGCATCAGATCCACATTATATACCCTTTTACCCTTTTGGGGCACTTCATTCAATGCGAAAATGTTATTTAACAGTTTCCAAACCTCAGGCTTTATTTGTTTTGGTTTTCAAAGGAAATCAACTGAATTACCCATTTATGACATAAAATGAACAATTTTTACTCATTTTATTTAGAAATTGCTCGGTTTATTCAATATGACCTAATTTGTATGTTTTTAATCTGTTACGACCTTGAAGGACTATTCATATGAATAATATAGATTTTGACATAAAATATGCTTTGAGAAAGTTCCTTGTGTTAATTATGTCACTATGATAAGACTAGTTGACCTCTTTGTCTTAATTCCTCTAGTTGGTACAATAAGCTTTGACCCCTACTTGGTTAGGTCAAATCTGGTTTTGGGTTTAGTTTTATTGTGCGCCTCTACAGATGGTCCTTTGTTCACAACTCAGGTTGTAACTGGGAGTAATTTCTCACCACTCAGGCCATGTAGTAATAACTGGATGTGTTTTTATTATTATTGTTATTGTTGTGTCACGATCACATACAAGCAACTATGATGGAGAACATAACTGACATGGATTGCTGACTAGTTAGTTTATAATGGTTTAGCATGATTATCCTCTTATTATATTTCTCGTATGTTTATTTCTTTTCAATTACACACAATATGCCTAGTTTCACCTGTTTATGCCCTCTATTAATCTATTATCACATTATTTATTCCAATTTGATGGAGTATGTTATGCATTGTTACTAATCTCTTGTCAAATCATTGTGTCTGATATTGTCACCTTGGTGTTCATGTATCAATACTTGTGCCTTGAGCTAGAATGTTAATAGGCTGCGGAGTCATAGGTAACCTAAGATTGAAGTGTCAGCGATGTCATCTAGACATTAAACTTGGCATTGGAGTTACATCATACACTCGGGGCAGCAGTGTTTTGAGCTTTGTGCTTGTATTGGCTATTTTAGACATTTTTTTTTCCTTTGGATTGCAATTAATGTACTCCTATAATTTTTAACTTGAATAGAATAGGAAATGAAATACTCGGGCTACTTGTCTAGCTCTGTGTTTTGTGAGTTTAATGATTTTCCAATCTAATGATTCATAGTATTATTGTAAGTATGAAATAAGCATTTAGACGCAACATGGAATTCGAAGGCCACGGACTTTGGGTCGCAACACCACACAAGCCTCCGTGATTTATTGAAAGTGATGACAATCTTGTTCTCATCCACGTGGATGGTGGGGATTTAAAACGCACAAACACCCCATCATTAAATTCTAACCCAACGCCCTAAGTAGGGGGCATCACATGCCATGAATCCCTTGCGGATCCAAAGGCATGGTAAACCTCATATAGTAGAATCATGTGTATGAATTATGCTCACGGTGCACCTTGTTGCAAGTGTCGCAGCCCCTTAAACGCACTTAGTGATTTGGGGTCGTGACAGAAATATTTTAACTTAGTTAAGATTAATGATCCCACTGGAAAAGTAGTGAAAAATGCAAATGCATATTTTGTAAATAATATTACAGTTGCAAGTCAGTGCCACCTGAATAGATATGTGTGATCGTGTATACCCAAATATGCCGGAGGAAATGTCCATCCGATACTACAATTTTCATAAAGTTCTTTATCTGCTAGTTTAGGATTTTTAATTATAACCCTTCTAATGCTAGATACCAACTTGTAAAATTTATTGTAATTATTCAATTATCATTTCTACTTGTTGAGAATGAATTCTTAGAAGAATTTCTAAATCAATTATTTACCTCTTTATTTTAAAAGAAATCTATAAATACTACTAGAAATGATACCACTAAAATATTTAAGAAAAAAAAAAGGAGAATTTAAAATTTGTAACTCAAAACATACCTAGAGAAATAGGATTAACTTCGGATTTATAAACCTCCAAAAAAATTGCAGGCTACATTTCAATAACTACACATTTATTGATAATGAATGGATTATGCAAAAAAGAATGATTTCATTTTTTTTACTTGAGTGTCCATTACTGGTGTTGGGAAGGTTCTATTGTCCTAAACAGAATAAAAGAGTATAATATTGAAAATAAAATAATTGCTATAACTTTAGATAATGTAATGTCCAATAATAGCATTGTTGTTATACTAAAATCTGTGCTTCCACCTAATATAAATGGAGTTATCTTTTAGAATAGATGTGTATGTCACAATTTAAATCTTATAGTACAAGATGGATTAGCATTTATTAAGCTTATATTAGAAGTAATTAAATACATTGTAGGTTATATTTATTTGCATCTCCTTCAAGAAAACAAATATAGAATGAAATATGTAAAACTCTTAGCAAACACCCCCCCCCCCCTGCTACTTTAAATTTATCACATGTAGATTATTATATAGGTGAAGAAAATTGACAAGTTCTTGAAATAATAAGAGGTTTCTTAGAAGTTTTTATGATGCAACCTTAATATTTGTTATATATTATCCAAGCTCAACTCAATTTTGAACCACTTTAATGAAATTATTCTTACTTCTGAAAAATATAGAAATGTAGTCTTTCAAGGATATGTGTAAAACAATAGAAATTAAGTGTTCATTATATTGAAGAAATTGTCCATTAATATTTTTATTTAGCATCTATGCTAGATCAAAGGATAAAATAAGTAAGTTTATGAACATTACTTGAAGCAATAACTAATGATATGAATGCCACTGGTATAAAAAATATTTCTATCAGCAAATCTTATTTAGAACAACTTTTTATTGAGTACTCTACCCAAATGAACAGACTAGAAACACCCTCTATCCCTATGGATCTTTCCAACCACATGGTGGGAAAAAAGCTATATGAGATATTCTTAAAAAGCTCTCAAGGCAACAATTCTTTTTCATTCGAATCTAGTCAAGTTGTGAATGAATGGACAATGTATTTATAGATGGGTCTAATTGTTTTCCCAGATGATGACCTTGGTTTCGACCTTTTGGCCTAATTAAAAGCAAGTGAAAGTAGATTTTCTATGCTTTTCATCATGGCAGTGATTTACTAACAATTACAATGTTAACAGTTGCATTGGAGCAAACTTTCAATGTAGGTGGGACAGCAGGAGGATGATGCTATCGAAAAAAATGGTGGAAACATGCATGTGCCTACAAGAGTGGTTCTTAACAAATAAGAGAAAGCAAAACTTGAAGGCAAAAAAAGATTAAATAGAAAGCAAATTTTCATCATTAAAAACATCAAAGTATTAAAAAATTATTATAGTTGTAAGTTGAAATTTTTATTTAAAGTTGGAAATTATCGTCATAGTTGTTGTAAACGTTACTTTCAAGAAATTGTTATACTTGTATTTTTTATTTATATTATTTACAACTTCTTCAAAGTTGGAATTATCATGAAACATATAGAGTTTACTTGAAATTGAAAATTATCACTAAAGTTCTAGTAAACTTTGTTGTAATGAATATAAAATAATGGGGCTTTTACCCGAAAAGACCCAATAGATAGGTCTTACATCGAAAAAGACCTTTTAATTCTAACAGTACCAGATTGGTCCTGTGGTAGTGATCTGGTATATTTTTTGAGAAATTCGGAATAGCAATGTTAACGTCCATTAAAGACGGTAACGTCACCTCCTTTATATGTAACCTTCCCATAACATTAAGGTCCCTCATTAAGAGAGACATTAACATAGCTAAAGAGTAACTTTTTAGGTTTAAAAGAAAACATTCAAGTGAAAGTGAAGTTTCTATCCTCAAACCCTCTTTTTCATGTGACTTTTTAGATGTAGTTACGATCTTTTTCTCCACTGAAATCCCCAACTCCTCATCTTTCTCATATTTCCACCCTGCCAACATCTTTGGTATATTCTAATCCAACTCATCTTTGTGTTTTCTTGTTTATAGATATTATAATGAATGTCACGTTGGCTAATTCATGGATTATCATTTGGGATTTGGGGTGTTGACCCATAAAGTTTTGCAGCAAAGGCATTACAAGTTTTGGATTATAAAGTTCCAAACTTTTCAAAGCACTTGGACCTCATCTCAGCTCAAGTCAGTTTCAGAAACTCTTTGTCAGCTCTTTGGGAATCATTGCGGGACCTAGCACTTCCACATGTTGAAGCAAGCTTCTATTCAACGAAATACTTTCAAGTACATTTAAAGACTACTCCTCAAGGATTCAGAGCAGTTGGATGTCATTTGGATCCAAACTTGGTTCAGATGATCATATACTATGCTCTGTGGGTCCCTCTGCAGAGTGACATCCCATGGAGATCAAATTAGCTGAAACTCTCAGAGGAAGCTCAAATGATGCCCAAGACAGACCCTACAAAATTTCAGGTTGAACAGGCATTATCGAACCCAAAAGCCACAAGCATGTCAACTTGGGGTCAGTCCCCCCTAAGCCATCAAGTCATTGACCAAAGCCCTGCTTCCCAATGTTCAAAATTGATGAAATTTGGATGTGAAGCTTCAGTTATGCTCAGAAGATATTCTGCAAATTTTCAAGTCGAAAAGACTCCATTTGGTCCGAATTCCATTACATGTCAGCTTAGAGGACCATAACCCCGAATTATGAGGGTCACCAGCTAAGATCTTACTTCCAGAAGGCTAAAGCAGATAAAATTTGGAACAAATGCTCAAAGAATGACCCAAGCTATTCTCCCAAAGTTTCAAGTCAAATGGAGGCTGTTCGGATAGAAAACAGGCTAACTATCTCAATGAAGAATGAATAATGACCTAACACATGCAATAAATAGGCCACTGTTCGAAATCCTACTTCCTCGAATCCAAACTACATGAAATTTGGAAGAATACTCCAAGATGTTCTTGACATCAATCCTTCCAAGTTTCAAACCAAACCGATGTCATTTGGACCTGAAACAGCTGAAATAAGGGTCCACTGTCATAAAAGGTCAACTGGAGAGTTGACTGACTTCAGAAAGTCAAAACAGGTCGAAACTTCTATGACATGCTCAAAATAGTGCCAAGAAGCATTCTATCAAGTTTCACGGCAGTTGGACATCATTCGGGCCCTAAACTGGCAAAAACGAGTCACATGTACAAAACTTCGAAAACGAGCCTTGTCCGTGACCGCAGCCCAATCATCAAGGGAGTTGGCCAACTTCACATGGTCAAAACGAGCTAAAACTTCTATGACACACTCAAAATAGTGTGAAGAGGCATCTTTCCAAGTTTCGTGGTGATTGGACTTCGTTCAGACCCCAAACAGGTGAAAATGGGTCACAAATGCAAAAGTCCAAAAATGGGCTTTGTCCGTGACCACGACCCAATCATCAAGGGAGTTGACCAACTTCAGGTGGTCAAAACAAGCTGAAACTTCTATGACACACTCAAAATAGTGTCAGGAAGCATCCCTCCAAGTTTCGTGGTGATTGGACTTCGTTTGGACCCCAAACAGGTTAGAACTGATCACAAATGCAGAAATCCAAAAATGGGCCTTGTCCGTGACCGCTGCCTGTTCATCAAGGGAGTTGACCAACTTCAGTTGGTCAAAACGAGCTGAAACTTTTATGACACAATAAAAATAGTGTCAAGAAGCATCCCTCCAAGTTTCGTGGTGATTGGACTTCGTTTGGACCCCAAACAGGTGAAAACGGTCCACAACTGCAAAAACCCGACATGGGGCCTTGTCCGTGACCGCGGCTGCGGTCACGGACCCCCAGAGGACACCTCCTACAGTTTTGAGTGGTTTTTCTCCACTGCCTTTCGAAATCAAACTTCCCACAACTCCCCTCAACTCCCAAGAACCACCAAAAACCGCCTAGGACCTCTATAAAAAGAAGAGTGTTTGAAGGAAGCAAGGGGAGACACAGAAAAGAAAGAAAAAGAGAAAATTGAGCAAACGCAAGAGTATTGAAGCAAGAAAAGCAGCATCCCATGACCATTCCCTTCCTTCTTTAGCTACCAAGGTGAGCAAAAGATTCAAAGAGGAAGAGGAGAAAGGTGGGGTAACTACGGAACGAACTATGTTCATGCAATGTCGATGATTCAAGGGATGACGTTGTCATCTTTGTTTTTCTCATTCGGGGGGGGGGGGGGGGGGAGGGTTTCTTAGCTATTACAAACATTGTGAACAAGCCCCTTTGGGCCTCATTTTGTTTCTTGAAAATGATAGGTTCAGAATGATGCAATTTTGGCTTTTTATGATACCCTCTTCGGACTTGAACAAAAGAGAGTCCGTAAATAAGAATGATAAATTCCAAAGTTTTCAATCGATTCTACAGTCAAATTCGATCTTCTCAATGGTTATCCAACACTCTAAGATGTCATAAAAGGGAGTTTCAACACCTGTAAAAGTTTGGAAGAGCAACCAACGTGAACAGTATGAAAAATGGAGGCGAACAGTGGCTTCACGGCCACTGTCTGCCAGTGACCGTGACCCACGGTCACTAGCCTAGGCTAGTGACCGCGGGTCACGGTCACCCCCCACTTTTTCCCCTTTTTCACATTTTTTCCCACCTTATGTACATTTTCTTGTATTTTTCAAATTGAGATCACATCTAAGACTTGAGGGAGGGGTTGTAAACTTTGTAAACCTGTGTAAACAACCTGCATCCCCACGATCAGGGCATTGAACCCATGTAAACAAAAGGGAATTCAATGATGAACTGTAATTGATTCCCATTCTTCTTAACGCTTGAAGTACGTGAATATCGGACATTGAATCCGTTACACATTTCCACGTTACATTTTAAGCGCGATCATGGGGATTTTGAGATGTTACACATAATGAAGTTGATTGTGACTCTACATTGTAGTATTGTGGTGTGTTTTCACTCTTTGCTAATTTTGTGAGATTTTTTACTCTCTTTGCTTGTTGTTCAATGTTGGTATCACTACTTGGAACACATGGCACCTAAGAAGATTACAACCTCTAAAAAGAAATCTGTCTCTCATGAATCTTCCTTATCTTCTACTTTTAATGAGAACATATTTTGGAATGAGGACTGGGCTATTTCATATGAGAAAATTTTCAAAAAAGGGATAGTTATTCTTGAATGATTAATCAATATGCATGAGTTCGAGACTATTGAATTTGGTGGATGGCTTGCTCGTCAACATTGGCTTTTTACTTTATAATTTTGAGTATGAGATATTTTCAGATTGGGTTCGGGAATTTTACAACATGTATGATGTATCTGGTGTTGTATTCAAAACATATGTATGGGGAAAGAAATTTCATACTACTCCTAATTTTATCAGTCAATTTCTAAAAATTCCCTGTACTCTCAATGCAAGTATCATATTCTTAAGAAAGACTCAGATAACATGGAAGATGATGAAGTTGAGATTGATTGAGACGCTGTTGGTTCTGAACTTTGTAGTGTTCACAGACCTTGGATAACCAGAGAATTAGTTAAATAGTTCATCAAAAAAAAAAGAGAGAGAGAAAATTGGTTAAATAGAAAGTGCTGGTTGACTCCTACAGGTTACTAAATATTTTTGTTACTCACAATGTTGAACCAAAGGGACAGTATGCTAAGATTCATCAGGATGCGGGTTATCTTCTGTTTGCCATTGGAATTGGTTTACATATAGATCTTTCTTTGAATATCTCTTAAGGCATCATGAGAGCTCAATCTGCAGTGAAAAATACTTCATTGCCTTTCGAGGTGTTGATTTCCCGAATTTTAATATATCAAGGTATGGCAGCTAAACCACAGGAAGCTCCCGTTGCAATGCCTAACCCAATAACTCTAAGCACATTGAGGCACTCTAAGCATATTAAGGCAATCTCAATCGCATGTTAGAACTCAAAATGTTCAAATGGAGTTAAAAATGATGAAGAATAATTTATCATGTCTTCGTCCAATGTTTTCGGTCATTTCTGAGAAGTTGAGAACACATTATATGATCATTCAATTCAAATGGAATTAATGGAAGAAAGTTTGATTGCAATGATGGATAAAATGGAACAAAGGATGACAAGCATAGATGGCAAGCTAGATTCCATACTAGAACACACGTAGAATGTGATTTCTGCTTGACTTGATGTTTAGTGAAAGAAAAAAATAAATGAGGATGATGAGAAGTTGAAGGAGCTGAGGAATGAGTGGGATGATGAAGTTTAAAATAAAGGAGCTATGGAACTTTAAGGAAAAAGACAACCCTCAAAGGGGTTGTCTAGTATGTTTTGAAACAGTGGAAAACCAACAAGCGCAAGAGGCCATGACAAAAGCATTGTGAAGGTTGATGTATATGATTATACACTTTTTTTGTAAAGAATTTAGTGGAATGTATAATCGACTGAATGTTCTCATTTCTATTTAAATTCTCACTAGTTTTATCTCTCCAATGTATATGATTAAAGTAAAATTGTAACTGTAATTGTAATTGTTACCTTGAAGCAGGGTTACAGAAACACAACATCAATGTCACTTTCTTGCATTCCACTGTTAGCTTCGATTGATCGGGCATACATCGGATCGATCGATTTTAGGTTCTAGTTTATAGTTTATCTCATTAATTTAAGCGATGTCAATGTCACTTAGAAGCTACATATAACAGTGGCGACATTAACGTCTCCTGAAAGTTAGAAAGAAATGAGAAGACGTTAACATCGTTAAAGAAAAGCAATTTTAAAAAATGGAGGAGCGACGTTAAACACTACCATTTTCCAATCAAAACTTAGCATGAAGTGGATGAAGGGTGTGGATACAAAAAAGGATGATTCATTTAGTTTTCTCATTTGGCAAGAGAGTGAGGTGTTGATATTTATCTTATAAGTCAAATATTCAGATATGGATCTCAAAACAATATGCCAACAAATCGGACCTTTGCTACAGCCATTTTATTCGACATTCTGCTTAGTGATCCAAATCTAAAGGTCAAACTTACTAATTCGCTCAACAAATGGAAAAGCTACACAAAATACCCATTCTTGTACTCCTATCTCTCATCCACTCTATTTTAAGCCTTGAAAGGAAATGGTAGTGTTCAAAACAAGAAAAAAGCAAGAGAAGATTCATACAAGCAATATCATCTTTATGTGATGACATTAGGATCTCATAACATGTCCTCAAACATCTTTGTAAACTACTCCATTTATAGAGGTAAAGGTTGGAAAGACGTTAACATCACTCAAAAGTTACATACAAAAGAGGCAACTTTAAAGTCGCTAAGGGACATACATCCGATTGATAGGGCATCCATCCGATCGATCAATTTAAGCTTCTGCCTAAACCTATTCTATTTAAACCAGCTACATTGATGTAACACTCCGATCCAACTGAATCCGGATTAGTACCGAATTAATAGTGAATTAGGTGTTAAGTGTGTTTTAGTTTTGTTTTTGTTTTGTTTCGGGTAAGGGATAGGTAGTTGATTCGAGTTTGAATAGGGTTTAGGTAGATTTGAGCCCTTTTTCGTAATTTTTTATTTTGTTGGACATCATCAGTTTTGTATCATCTTGATGTCAACCTGTGGATTTCGTCGACCTTGTCAACCTTCATAACTGACTCGTACTCAAATGACTTCGTTTGCTTGCGTTGGATTGTTAATTGACTTGAACTGAAAATACCTTGCATAATTGGACTTTCTTGTAAAAGTCTTCATCTTTATCTTATAAAGGGATCAACCACCGCCTCTTTCTTTCAGTTCAACGTTCTTTTCCTCTTTCTTGTTCTTCTTTCTTTCTTTTTTCTCCTTCATCGATCGAGCAAGGCAGAGAAAGGAGTTGTGCACTTAGTCTCTTGAGAGCAGGTTAAGGTATGTCTTCTGTTTTCGCTGTGTTTCTCTTGTTTCGTCTACTTCTCACGTTAGTCAATATGCATGTACTCAACGTTCCTTTTGTTTCTTGCATGCTTGACGAGTAGAATTGCGTTTAGACAGCGGATTGAGCCTAGGAACAACGACGTGTGTGTGAACCCACTTGAGGCAAGTATAAGCACAATTTGATTGAACACTTGTTGGTATTGCTTTGACTATGCTTAATCTTATTCGTCTTACATAAAAATGTTAATCTACAGCCCTCTTATATCATAGATGTTATGATTTGTCCACTTGAGTCTCAGAATTGCCGTTTTAGTTATTCTGTAACAATTTCAGGAAATCGACCCAGTGCAGTCACGGCTAAACCGTAAACTGCACTGCGGCTGAGTTGTAAAATATACTACGGCTAAGCTGTAACCCTGGCCGTAGATCAATACAGGGTGAAATTTTTAAATAACTAAGAGTCGGCATTTTGCTACTCTTCTACGGTGTAGCTACAGCTAAGCCGTGAATTGTCCTACGGCTAAGCCGTAACCCTCGCCGTGGCTGAGCCGTAGAACAAACCAGGGCTAAGCTGTATGCCCATTGAAAAAGTGACTTAAATGGATAGGTTACTATTGAGACATTGTAGGGCCTTCGAGTTAGAATTTAGGCAACCCAACTCGCCCAACGAAATGTCAATTGTGCATAAATGGTCGTTAGGGCTGTGATTCATTCATGTGTGTTGTCCAGCTATTAAGCACCTTCCCATGGGTGTTGGTTTAAAGGACTTTGATACACATCTTTCGATACATTGCAACACACCTCATGTGAACAACTATATATCGAATAACTTAAAACTACATCAGCATGCATGGTTAGAAACATTGGACAACTACGTTAGGACTGGCTGGTAGATACCCTTGATGCACAGTGATAAGTTGACTTGCATTGCATATTGATTTCTGTTTTGCCTTCCTAATCACGTGGTACGCGTTCTGCACTGGACAACGATTGGTTAATCCCCGAGGGCTCTATCCATGGTATATCCCAGGCAGAAACCGCTGATTCTATGTTCTTCTTGTTATATCGATGGGTAAGTGTCGAGTATCTTGATAGTGCCAGATTTATGTTTGCTTCCTGAGTGATGCACATATCATACTGTATTGCATTGATTGACCGACTGACACTAATTGATATGCCTCACATGACTTGACTGATCTCGTTCATCTGGCTCTACTCAGCCACAACCTTAGGATACCCGACGGGGTTAACTTTGGCGTAGATTGTTACCGCCTCTGCAGAGTGCTACCATTCTGGGACTCCAAACCCCGGGAACTAAAGACCCATTGGTACCTTGGCCCGGTCGATGGTATTCTCGTACCGATTGTTCTCGAAAGGGAAAATATTGCAAATGTAGTAGCCACCTTGACAGTACATGTATTTATGATTCTGATAGCATGCTCATTCATATGCACGACTTGCCTAGTATACGAACATGACCACTATTTATCTTTACATGTTTAGTATTCTGATAATTGATAGACACAACATGTGTTACCTTATTGATGCTTATACTTTGCTAAGTCGTTGTACTTATTAGTTGTTCTTGGTGTTGCAGGCTCAAATCCCTCTCCCTACCCTTCATCGGTCGACCCGACTTCAGGAGAGGCACGTGAGGCCCCATCCGGCCTAGAGGAGTGGACTTGATCCATTCCCCCTGAGAGCGGTTTGCATCACTTCAATTTTATTTATTTATTTATTTTTTTGAAATTGCAGGGAATTACATTTTATTGTACTCAGGGTTTTGGGTCATCCATGTATTTTGATTCCTGTGACTGTTATCTCCCATTTTGAGATACATTATGTAAAATAACTGTTTAATCTTTTGCAGTCATCGTCCCTTTTGTATATCTTGTATTATGCGATGATACGTACAGTTTCCGCTTACACTTTGTTTGCATGTGTGAATAATCTCTTGTGTGTGTACACTTGGACTAAGTATAGGTGTGAATGCACGGGAGTTCGTGTGTCACTGGTTAGGTTTATACTAACCCCCGATTTTTGGGCTCGGGTTGTGACAATTGGTGTCGTTTGATCATAAGTGATGTTGACGTCATTTAAATTTAACCTTATAGAAATATGTCAATGTCGCTTAATCTGATAACATCCATTGCATTCCCATTGTTATAAAAATGAACAACATTCACTGCAACAATACACATATTTAAACACATCAATAACAACAATCCACATTCCATGTAGTAAATCACAATTAAATACACATTCTTAAACACATTCAATAACAACAACCCACATTCCATATAGTAAATCACAAACAATTACTACACCAACTCACATTCTATTCAATGTTACAACAGTTCAATTATAAAACCATATTATTTATAATCACAAAAATACATTCACTCTATCATTAGATCAATGCCTAGCATATAACTACTTTGGATCTAACTTCTTGCATATATATATCTACAACATTTTTACACCTAAAATATGCTATATCCTTAGAAGTAAAAGTTATTTGTTGTCATTGTGCACATTGCAAAGCAAATGAGAAAGCAAATACATCACAGTCGGATCCATTTGATTAACAGGGTATATTGTCAACTATCTATCATGTTTTGATCTCTGTGCATCTGAAAAATTTGCAACATTTTCAAAGAACTTTACTTGTAAACAAAACATAGCCCATTATATGAATTCAAGTAAGCATGCACAACAAAATATAGGGAATTTTAATACAGAGCTAATGAATATGAACTTACAAAATTATTAAAAAACTTAGTTGTGTTCGACTGCTCTGTAGACTATTATAAAACTTTCACAATTTCTCGTTATTATAGTCCACTAGACGAGTAAAGTGTTGTGATTTCCATAAAACAAAAATAATGGTCTTTGAATTTCTAATTGCGTCTAACCTAACTCCATTTCCAAAAGCATGTTCTACAAAACTTTCCCTATTATTGTGGTTAAACCAATCTTATCAATGAACAACCCCATTAATACACCTAATTCAATTATTATATCATAATCTAAACACAATGAGGATATGAAAACTTATGGAAGCTCCCAGATCGAAAAAATATATGTCCCGAAGTCATTCTTTCTCAGCTTCAAACCACCAATAGATGTTGTTAGTGTCAAGACATTCCCTCTCTTTAAGCACTTCCCTTAACTGTTAGGGAATAACACCATAGTACATTGGAAGTTCAGCTTGGTAATTTTTGGTAGTAACAAAGCTCAGGAAGCCATCAAGAAAAGTGCATTCATTCTTGGTTAGTTGAAACCTATAACACTTAAGCGCTGGAACGAAAACATTTAGTTAGCTTCGAATTTTTTTCAAGATATGCAGCCGTCTTGTTCTTTCAACTAAGGTCTTAATGATTGACAAAGTATTAGGAGGCAGCCACCAGAATCCTTAGATATCGTGCACAGATCACTGCGGAAATAAGTTTAAACAATAATGATTCAAGAACCAAACCTGCGAGATCTCTTTGATTTGATCGAGATCTTATAACAACCTGAAAATCTCAAGATCTTCTATTGTATTCCTCTATGCTCGAACTCGCACCGGGGTGTGGGCCTCTTCTGCGAATTCTCCTTGCTCTCAAAAATGAGATTTCTCTTATATATATACTTTCTAAAGAGCAATAGCATATATTTATAGGCTACAATAGGGATCTTAAGAATGAAATAAGGAATAGGCATCTTATAGAAATAGAAAACCCTAATTCGACCAAAATTAGAATCCTAAATCCATAAATTATAATTCAGTCTACTAAAGAATTATAATTGTACTCATGTCCTTATTCTCAAAATAATATTTCGAGCTTCTTATTATTGAATGCTTATTAATCTCCCCACGTTAAGATTTCAAATATCCATCGATTAAATAATTACTGACGCCTATATTTAATCGATATTTTTATAATTTCTCGAGACCTTACACTTAACTTATTTGATATGTCGGACACTAAGTCCACCGCAGGGTTTGACATAATCAAAACTTATAAGCTTCATCAAGGGGATATCATCAATCCCTATTACGGGACGTAGATTCCGTCAATAAACTAATATGCACCACACACGTAGTGTAGTCATCCAATTTACTGAGATTATTGACCCATAAAAGGTCTCATTCCTTTATAAATCAAAATGCCAAATACTAAATGCACGTGTCTATTATTTATATTAGGATTAAGAGTACAAGCTCTCATAATAACCATTTGGATGTTAATAATCTTATATAGTCAGTATAAAGATAATAACCCAAAAGTGGTCATGTTCAATACACACACACAAAGTATAATAGCATAACGAGTCGAAACTATACTGTTTCCCGTAGCCAAGACAAGCCTACTAAAACATCATGCTACAATTGTACCGATGGTGTGTCCAGCTCCATCTAGATTGTGAACAACAATAACTTATATTTTATAAAAACCGACAAATAAGTCTTCCGTGTGTAAGCTGAACTCTACACACTAACTTATCTACTTTATAAAATAAAAGACGCACTTATGCACAGTAAATAATAATGTAACCATGTACCCATACAAATTCTCATTAAGATGGAAAAAGCAAACTTTACTAATCAGTCAAAGAAAAATACATAAAAGTATGCTTTTAGTATAAATTTCCAACAATCTCCCACTAAAACTCAAAGCCATGCTGACATGTATTTCAACCCCATTCCCTCTACATGACTATCAACGCTCTTTGCCGGTAAGCTCTTTGTAAAAGGATCTACAAGGTTATTTGCCGATGCAATCTTGGTCACAATTATATCACGCCTTTGTACGATTTCTCGTATAAGATGATATTTACGCTGGATGTGCTTACCCTTCTTATGCATCCTAGGTTCCTTTGCATTAGCAACCGCATCGATATTATCACAATAAAGTATTATAGGTGATTTTACCAAAGGTACCACTTATAGATCTATCAAGTAGTTTCTGAGCTAAACTGCCTCCTTGGCTGCCTCAGAAGCTGCCACATATTCGGCTTCGATGGTAGAATCAGCAGTACATAATTGCTTGACACTCATCCAACTTATGGCTCCACCTCCCAGGGTAAAGACAAATCCTGAGGTTGACTTTCTAGCATCATTATCAGATTGGAAGTCCGAGTCTGTGTACCCAATGGGTATCAAACTCTCGGCTTGGTAAATCAGCATATAATTTCTAGTCCTCTTAAGGTACTTAAGTATATGCTTTACTGCAGTCCAATGTTCTCTTCCTGGATTAGACTGGTATCTGCTAACCATGCCAACGGCAAAACAAATATCAGATCTAGTACATAGCATTGCATACATGAGGCTTCCCACCACCAAAGCATAAGGTACTTCCTTTATTTTTTATATCTCATTAGGTGTCTTAGGACACTGATCATTGGATAAAGTAATTCCATGCCTAAAAGGAAGAAATCTTTTCTTGGAATTTTGCATGCTAAAACGGGCAAAAATCACAGCAATATAAACCGCTTGAGATACACCCAACATTCTTTGTTTCTGATCTCGCAAGAACTTGATCCCTAGAATGTGAGTAGCTTCTCCTAAGTCCCTCATATCGAACTGACTGCTCAGCCATACTTTGATCGAAGACAACACCCCAACATCGTTTCCAATGAGTAGGATGTCATCTACATAAATTATTAAAAAAATCACCACACTGCTGTTGCACCTTTTATACACACAAGATTCATCAGGGTTCTGCTTAAAACCATAAGATTTAACCGCTTGATCAAAATGAATGTTCCAAGATCTAGATGCTTGCTTAAGTCCATAAATGAACCTCTTAAGCTTGCACAACATGTGCTCACGGCCTTCAGCTATGAATCCATCTGGTTGCACCATATAGATACACTCGTCAAGATTTCCATTAAGGAAAGCTGTCTTGACATCCATTTGCCAATTTCGTAATAAAAATGAGCCGCAATGGATAAAAGAATCCGGATGGATTTCAACATGGCTACTGGCCAGAAAGTCTTCTCATAATCGATTCCTTCTTTCTAAATAAACCCTTTTGTAACAAGCCTAGCTTTGAAGGTTTCAACCTTTCCATCCACCCCTCTTTTCTTCTTATAAATCCACTTACAACCAATAGGTTTTATCCCCTCTAGTGGTTCTCCAAGATCCTAGACTTAATTAGAGTACATAGACTCCATTTCTGATTTCATAGCTTTTTGCCATAGGTCTGCATCTTTGTCTTGGAGTGCGTTATTATAGTTACAGGGTTCGGTATTTAGCTCATCAGGGACTCTGTCAAGTGTCAAATGACTCTCACAAGAACATATACCGCTCAGGTTGACAAACAACCCTCCCACTACGACAAGGCACACCCTGTGTGTGTGTATGAGTAGTGTCACTCTGTGCTAAAACTAATCCTGGTGTACCATCATCGACATGCTGATCTAGCTCATCACCCAGCAAGTTGGTGGTTTCACCCGGAGTATCATTAGCTTGAGAGTCAGCAATCCTCCCACTATGACGAGGTAATGGAAAGCCAAATTCTCCATCTTGTAGTGTCTCTCCCTATGCTGCTGGTAATGGAAAAGTCTGTGTAGGTCTCTCTCCTCTCAATTCCTCTAGAACAATTTTGCTTTTGGGTTTGTGGTTCATTACATAGTCCTCTTCTAAGAATCGAGCATTGGTACTAACAATGCCCTTTCGATCTTGAGGATTATAGAACAAACCACCTTTTGTTCCTCTGAGATATCCAACGAAAATGCAAACTTCCTGTAACACTCCGATCCCCTTTGAGCCGGATTAGTGGCTCATTAGTGTGTGTTTTGTTTTATTTTATTCTTTTGGACTTGGTTTTGGGCCTTGGATAGGTAGTTGAGTGACCTTTGACCTGGAATAGGTAGTTCTAAGCCCTTTTTCGTAATTTTGCTTTTGCTTTGCTCATATCATCTTTGCATCATCTTGGTGTCAGCACGCGTATTTCGTTGAGCTCGACAATTTCCGTAACTGAGTCAGATCCGTTTGAAGTCAATTGGAGAAGTTGGACCCCCGTGTGACTTGAACTGTAATTAGTATAAACTCCATGGATCTTGTTTTAAACTCCAAACATATATATAATGAGTCACTCTCCAGGTGTCTCTCTCTTTCTCATTTCACTTGGTCGATTGCATGCAACAACATCAGAGAGAGCCACGTCTCTTCCTCTCCTTTTCTCTCTTTCTCTCTTCTTTCCTTCTCTTGCTCGATTGTGGTTGGGAGCTCTTGTTTGATTTGGGTTTTGCCACACTTCATTGGATTGGGTTCTTCTTTATTCTCTCATCTCTGTCTATTGCTTGAGGTAAGTGGGCTCTTTGTGTTTCTTCTCCCAATTGCACCTCTCATTCTCTGATTTCTGTGTTTCCATCTCATGCATGGTTTCTTGCTTTGATTTGTCTTGATTTTAGTGGATTTGGAGCTTGATTTCAGAGGATTTGTCAGATTTGAGGCAAGTATAAGTACAGGTTTTGATAACACATATGGGTATTATTTGATTGCTTGGATTCATTCTCATTCTCTTTAGAGAAATGTTTTACAGCCATTTTCTAAGCTATGAGAATCAGTTGAGCTTGTTTTATTCAGTTTCTGTACAAAAATTTCGTTTCTGTAATCTTCCCGAACTCGTATTCTGTATTGTACGGCTAAGCCGTAAATTTCTACGGTTCGCTTTCCAGAGACTCGAAAATCTGAATTTGTTCTACGGCTAGGCTACGGCTAAGCCGTAATTTGTCCTACGGCTGAGCCGTAAGCTAGCCGTGACCCAACCGTACCCCAGCCGTGAATTAATTCTCTGATCAGTCGAAACTTTTCTGATATCAGTACTCCTACGGTGAGGCTACGGCTAAGCCGTGGATTGGTCTACGGCTAAGCCGTATACTGACTGTAGCTCAGCCGTGAGATGTATCAGATCAGAGGTGGAAAAGCTGACAGTTTAGCCGTGTTCTGAAGGGAACCACGGCTAAGCCGTAGTGCATATTGCGGCTACGCCGTAGGATGCCACGGCTAAGCCGTAGGTCACCCATGGCTAAACCGTAAGACCTGTTAAATATCAGTTAAACTTAGGCTAATGGTGTGACCTTGTAGGGCTCAAATACAGGTTAACCATACCCGTACACCGGCCCGATGGACTCTTTGGATCGCATGAATAATCTGTTAGGCTGTGACTTGTTCATGTGAGCGTTGATCACTGTTAAGCACCTCCCCATGGGTGTTGGTTTAAGGGACTTCGATGCACATAAGGATTATATTGCAACACTAGGATGGCAACGGTGCATCGAATAACTTAAAACTACATCAACATGCACGGTTAGTGACAGTGATGCAACTAGATTAGACTTGGCTTGTAATGAACCTTGAATCCGTATTAATCTGAGATGCATTGCATATTGTTTATGGTTTTGCCCTCTGTTCTGTTAATCTATGTTATGCATTCCTCAGTCATTTTGCTTTCGTTCTGTATATCTGTATTATTCTTCGCTCTGTACTCTGTTTTGATCTATGCTATGCTTTGTATATTCTCTGGCTTTGTATATCTCTGATTTTTGGGTATTCCCTGGTGGCTCTGCCCAGAGGTTAATACGTGAGGATAAGATCCGGTCCTTGTCATCGGTGAGTCCAAAGCGGATAATCTCCTTTCTTTAGCTTTGATTTGATTGGTATTAGTCTGGCTCTACTCAGCCTCAGCCCTAGGATACCCGACGGGGTTACCTCTGGCGTAGATCTCTGTATCTCTGTTTTAACTGCAGTGTTGCTTTGTCTTGGGACCCCGGAACCCAGGAACCGAGACCCGTTGTACCTTTGGCCTGGACAGCGGTGTTCTCCTCTGCTCTGCTCTGCTCTGCTCTCTATTGGAGAGAACATGGTTAACGTAGTAGCCACTTAGTCAGTATTTCTATGTTTGATTCATATATCATGCTTTACGTCTATGCACGATTTGCTTAGCTTACTAAGATGAAATTCTGAAATCATTATTCTGTCATTTATTCAGCTTTGATACTATGAGTGTTTCATCTCTGTTACTTATATTTGCTGGATCGTTGTATTCATTTGTGTTGTCTGTGGTGTTGCAGGCACAGCTACCTTGCCCAGCTCCCCGGCGGTCGAGGAGGCTGCAGGGGCGAGTGTAGAGGCACCCTCCGGTCTGGCAGAGTGGGCCTGATCACTTCTGCCAAGTGCGTGCATGCATACCAGTGGCTTTTATTTTGCATTTTGGTTTTTGAGAGCTTGTATTTGGACTTTGGACTTTGGACTTGTATTCTGTATATTTTGTGTATATTGATTTTGGTGTGTATTCGGTTTTATCTCAGTGTATTTGTCTTTGTCTTTTCCGTTTCGTATTTGCTTTGGCTTCCGCTATCTTATTTTCCTTTGTTGCTTGCTATGATATGTACAGCTTCCGCGTACGCTTAGTTCGCACGTGTTAGATCCCTTGTGTGCGTGCATCTGGACTGGGTTTGGGTGCACGTGCACGGGAGTACGTGTGTCACCGGTTTAGCTTTTCGCTAACCCCCGAATTCTGGGCTCGGGTCGTGACACTTCCGTTCTTGGTTCTAACTTATCTGTAGTCCCTTTTAGCGCATGTGCTGGACTACCCCAAATCCGAACATGCTTTAAACTGGGTTTGCGCCCAGTCCATAGTTCTGTGGGTGTAGTAGGTACTGACTTAGATGGAACTAAGTTTAGAATGTATGCAGCCATTTCTAGAGCTGTAAGGTCCCGACCCGACTTAATTATAATTTATACTAATTAAACTTTATTTTCCTATTAATATGTATATTTTAGTCTTAATTTACCTTGCTTTTAATTATTAGTTGGTCTCAGTTGGATAGGTAGTTGGGTTCGGCCTTTACTTAGGTAGTCAAGGACCTTTTTGTAATTAATCTTGTACCATATGGACATCTCATCAGTTGCATCATGTGCATTTCATCTTATGGGTCAACTTTTGTATTGGGCTTGATTTGATCCGAACTCATTCTGGGCCAAATGAGGTCCATTTGGCCTAAACTGAAATTTCATGAAAAGCTTGGACTTGCATGCAAAAGCTGTAGGAACTTTAGTTTATAAGGAAAACCAACGTCTCCTTCTTCTTCTTCTCACTGTGTTCATTGGAGCTAACCCCTTCTTTTCACCTTTCTTCATCTCCACTTCATGTTAGAGCTGGAAACAAGGATTTGGAGCTTGCATGCAATGGCAATAGCATCCATCTGACCTATTCTTCTCCCTTTCGGCATCTTCTTCTTAGAAATCACAATCTCCTACAAGCTACAGCTCATTAAGGTGAAGAATCTACTCCCATTTCACTTCCTTGTGTTTGCTAGAGTCAAGAAGACTCAATTACATGACATGCATGCATTTTTACACCTTATTCATCAATTACATGTCTTCTATGTAGAGAACCCACCTTCCATTGAGGATTTTCCCTAACCACACATCAAGGAGGAGTTGAGTAGGGTCAAGCACTGTGTTAAGGCAAGTATTAGAGTATATATGGTACTACATCTATGTTTAATTTGATTGATTCTTGGATTGATCATTCAATGTTCAACTTACAGCTCATTTCCCCTTAAATAAGCACACATAGATGTTGAATTAGGTGATAATGAGTAAAATTAGGCAATATTGATGATATGGAATAATTAAGATCTATTATGAAGTTTAGAAGTATAAGAACCCTCATTGAAACCCAAATGATAGAGTTCTGCATGTGAACCCGAGCTGCAGAATCAGTTTCAGAAATTCTGAAGCTTACGGTGAAGCCCACGGCTAAGCCGTAAGTCTCTACGGGTCAGAATCCAGAGAGCCAATTTAAACTACGGTTAACACTCGACTAAGCCGTGGAATGAACTACAGCTAAGCCATAACCACCCCGTGACTGACCAAGCCGTAGGCTATTCTACGGTGAACCTTCCAGAGAGCCAAAAACCCAGAATTTATCTACGACTCACGCACGGCTACGCCGTGAACTCTGCTATGGCCACGCCATACCCTAGCCGTAGGTTAATATACGGCCAAGCCGTAAATGCGTATTGCATTAAGAGGAAAACCTGAACCACTCTACTAAGCTGTAGCCTTGTATACGGTTAAGCCGTAAGAACCCAGTGAATGTAGGATATGAGGAACCTTCAATGACCTTATAGTGCTCTAGATATGGCACCTATTTCCTAACCAAATTAGCCCATGGTGATCAATGAAAGGTGGACAAGTGTAGAGCTGTCACTCATCCCCTTTGATTTTCGAGACGAATTCCCGATGTCATGTCATGGGTGTTGGCATAAGAAGAGGTGTCCTTTGTATACACAATGTAACGCCAAGATTGGTAACACAATGACACCGGACGTTTTATGAATACATCGTGTTGAATGCCCTCGGGATCACGGATTATCTAGCATAGGGTTGGCTAGTAATTATCCTCGATACTTACTCAATCTAAATGCATCCATATTGTTAAGAAACCATACCCTCAACATATGTAACTCAATTAAGTATGCATGAATTGATTATCAGATATGAATGAATGAATGAATGTAATATCAAGACCGAACTCCTAGTATGTATGATATGACAAGTATAACCAAGATGCATAAACGATATGAATTTGAGTCGGTCTTGATACGTTAAGTCGGCACCACTTAGCTACACCCTTATTAGGTTCGACGGGACCATTTTGGGTATGATATGATATGTCGCTACTGCAGTAGTCCTTGGAGGAGTTGTTGGCGCTTCTCAATAAGCTAGGTTGATCCCCTAGAATATGCACGCTCCCTCTAGATGATATACTCTCTCTTGGGAGAATACGGCCACGTGGTTGCTAATAAGTTTGTAAGATATTCTGTTTATGATTCGTTACTCATGCTTACTCATGCACGACATGCCTAATGTACGATTTTTGCCTTCTTTTAATCAATATATACTCTTACTTCATTTGATACGGCATGATAGCTTATGTACCTCGATATACTTGCTTAACCGTCGTGTTAACAGTGCTACCCTTGGTGTTACAGGTACTAAACCTCGGGGACTAGATGAGTGTAATGCAGATGATGTTATCGTACGAAGAGCGACAATAAGATACTTGATGAGTGTTTAAGTTTGGATAGGCCTGTTTACACATTAAGATTTTGTTCATACTTAAATAATTGTTATCATGTAAATGAGAATGGTTAAGTACAGATTTATTTATGAATTTTATGATAATTCGGTTGTTATTGCTTATGATCATTACAGATGTATTACACAGGCTTCCGCTTACTGTTGAATGTAATTTACGTGTTGGAGAAACTTCTCTACATATTCCTGCGCAATCTCCCTTGTAGTGATTTGTGTGTGTATTTTTACATGCACAGATTACTACGGGATTACGTATGTACACCCCGTGGGGCCATCCTAACCCCAATTCCCGGGATTGGGGCGTGACAAGAGCATGCCCCCAGAACGAATTAGGTAAATCCGAATAACTCATCATTGACCTCACCATATCCATAAGAGTCTTATTCTTTCGTTCTACTACACCATTTTGTTGAGGTGTACCTGGTGCAGACAACTGGGATGTAATCTCCTCTTGTGCTAAGTAATTCTTAAATTCTTCAAAGAGGTACTCACCACCACGATCAGATCGTAGTGTCTTGATACTCTTACTTTGACGCTTTTCCGTTTCCGCCCTATACTCCTTGAAGTTTTCAAAGCATTCGGACTTGCGGCGCATTAAGTAAATGTACCCATACCTTGAGTAGTCATCAATAAAAGTAATGAAATACTCAAATCCACCTCTTGCCTGGACATTCATGGGGCCACACAGGTCAATGTGAACCAATTCCAACGGTTCTTTGGCCCTATAGCCTTTTGCCAAAAAAGGGCACTTGGTCATTTTCCCCTCTAAACAAGATTCGCAGACTGGAAGTGCCTCCACTTTCAATGAATCTAATGGTCCATTTGCAACCAGTCTTGAAATCCAGTTTAGATTGATATGACCCAGGCGTCAATGCCAAAGATATGTTTGGTTCAATTGTGAAGGCTTTTTTCTCTTACATGGTAGGGTAATTATGGTATTTGATTCTGTCAGTTGCAGGTTAGGAGAGATAGGATCAACAATGTAAAGATCATCCACCAATGAACCGGAACAGATAAAACGCTTATTATACTTAATAACTACAAATTTATTAATATAAACGGAATATCCGTCTCTAATCAACTTCGAAACAGAAATTAAATTTCTCTTGATGGAGGGAACATAAAGACAATCTTTTAAAATTAAAGTCCTATCTCTTTTAAAACTAAGATAAACATCTCCTACTGCAACTGCTGCCACTCTTGTAGCATCACCCATAAGCACATAAATCTCTCAATTACTTAGCTGCTTAGTTTCCTGGAATCTTTGCAAAGAATTGCAAACATGATTAGTGGCTCCCGTATTTACACACCAGGTACTGGTAGATACAACCGCCAAACATGATTCAACAACTAGTGAATGAAATTTACCTTTATTGTTCACTTTGTTGAGATAAGTTGGACATTGCTTTTTCTAGTGCCCTGCTTGCTTGCAATGAAAACACTTGACCTTAGGCTTTTTCACTCCTCCCTGAGGTCCGTTACTACCTTGAGGAACTGCATTACGATTTTGACCCTTTTTCTGTTTCTTCTTGCCTTTCGGCTTAGAAACAGAACCTTTTTCAGCAACGTAAACACTAGCTGACTTTTTCAGAAGGCCCTCAGTAGCTTGAAGTTCCTTGAGTAATTCCGCTAAAGAATAATTGAGCTTGTTCATGTTGTAATTTAGGCGAAAATTCTCAAAAGAATTAGTCAGGGACTGGAGAATGATATCGACCTGGGTTTCCCCATCAATTTTAGCTCCAAGGACTTCTAGTTCATTGAGGTGTCCCATCATTTTCAGAACATGGTCCCTTACAGAGGTACCTTCAGCCATCTTAATGTTAAATAGTTCTTTCATGGCAACTTGCCTTGCTACCCAATCCTGATCACCAAACATCTCCTTAAGATTATACATGATATCATAGGTAGTAGGAAAAGACTGATGCTGATGTTGCAAAACATTTGACATAGATGCCAACATGTAACACCGCGCCATCTCATCAGCCTTAATCCATTTTTTGTATGCCTGGATAGCCATCTTATCGGTACAACCATCCGAAGGTTTCTCTGGGCATGCCTCAGTGAGCACATATTTGTACTCTTTAACAGTTAACACAATATCCAAGTTTCTTTTCCAGTCAATATAATTAGGTCCAGTGAGTTTGTGTTCTTTAAGAATTACAGCAAGTGGATTGAAAGTTCCCATCTTAAATCCTGAAAATTACATAATCAACAAATTATAATGGGCAAATAAACTTTGGATTCAAATAAAAAAGGCTCCCTCTGCCAATTAATAAAAGAATCCAACAGCAATCTAAAACATTATGCGTAGTATGCCTCGATGTGAAGACTTCTACCATACTTATTTTGTTTAGATAGAACATAACCTATTAGTTTTACTATCAAGGCAACAAACGATGCCAAGCAAAACCAAACAACTGTCATGACTTTGGTCCTATAAATAATAGCAGTGACTCAGATGGAGAGCATACTATTATTTATAGCTAAGTGTATACCAGCATTTAATTCAAGGCCTATTATTCTATATTTAGTCCCGTCAGATGGAGAGGTGACATATACTAATAATTACCCTAAATCATCCGTATAGGATTTTGTATTGGAGATTCCATAATTAACTCATCCGATGAGGAAGAAGACTCTAAGGTCAACACATAAATCAATTACATCTCCTACAAAACAATGATGGAGACCATGGGGACTAAGTGGTTCCCTCTCCCACTTAGTTATTTAACAATGAGGGTTCTTGTATAATAGTTTAATAAGGCCATTTTAGAATTTTAAAGTAATGCGTTACCAAGATGTCTAGATTACCCTATCTTTACGCATCATAGCATTGGTGTGATTAATAAAAGAAAAACTGGAGTTCAATTTTATTTACAAATCACATGAATGCTACCTATTTCTCCATTCTAAACAGTATAAAATAGATCTAATATCACATGAAGCAAGTCATGATATTCATAAGCATTCAAGAACAAAAAAAAAAAAAAAAAAAAAAATACGACCAACACTAGAGTCCTAGCTATCATGGTCAAGTAGGATCCTTTATCTTCTTGATTGCCACTTCTTCAAAATATGTGCTTCGCAGAGGGGGTCCGGGGGGTATCCCCCTGCAAGGATCGAGCTCGACCAACATAAAAGTATACTTTTATGTATTTTTCTTTAACTGATTAGTAAAGTTTGCTTTTTCCATCTTAATGAGAATTTGTATGGGTAAATAGTTGCATTATTATTTACTGTGCATAAGTGCGTCTTTTATTCTATAAAGTAGATAAGTTGGTGTGTAGAGTTCAGCTTACGCATGGAAGACTTATTTGTCGGTTCTTATAGAATATAAGTTATTGTTATTCACAATCTAGATGGAGTTAGACACACCATCGGTACAATTGTAGCATGATGTTTTAGTAGGCTTGTCTTGGCTACGGGAAACAGTATAGTTTCGACTCGTTATGCTAGTATACTTTGTGTGTATTGAACATGACTACTTTTGGGTTATTATCTTTACACTGACTATATAAGATTATTAACATCCAAATGGTTATTATGAGAGCTTGTACTCTTAATCCTGATATAAATAATAGACATGTACATTTAGTATTTGGCATTTTGATTTATAAAGGAATGAGACCTTTTATGGGTCAATAATCTCAGTAAATTGGATGACTACACTACGTGTGTGGTGCATATTAGTTTATTGACGGAATCCACATCCCGTAATAGGGATTGATGATATCCCCTTGATGAAGATTATAAGTTTTGATTATGTCAAACCCTGCAGGTGGACTTAGTGTCCGACATATCAAATAAGTTAAGTGTAAGGTCTCGATGAATTATAAAAATATCGATTAAATATAGGCGTCAGTAATTATTAAATCGATGGATATTTGAAATCTTAACGTGGGGAGATTAATAAGCATTCAATAATAAGAAGCTCGAAATATTATTTTGAGAATAAGGACATGAGTACAATTATAATTCTTTAGTAGACTGAATTGTAATTTATGGATTTAGGATTCTAATTTTGGTCGAATTAGGGTTTTCTATTTCTATAAGATGCCTATTCCTTATTTCATTCTTAAGATCCCTATTGTAGCCTATAAATATGTGCTATTGCTCTTTAGAAAGCATATATATAAGAGAAATCTCGTTTTTGAGAGCAAGGAAAATTCGCAAAAGAGGCCCACCCCGGTGCGAGATCGAGCATAGAGGAATACAATAGAAGATCTTGAGATTTTCAGGTTGTTATAAGATTGAGATCAAATCAGAGAGATCTCGCAGGTATAGTTCTTGAATCATTATCGTTTAAACTTATTTCCGCAGTGATCTAAGGATCCTAGCGGCTGCCTCCTAACAAGTGCAACCACTAGAGTGGAAGCATGTCTTTTGAGTTATTTTTGGTGTACATTGATTCTAAGAGGATATTTCCGATAAAATCCTCATTTTTTTCATTAAATCCCCAAAATGTAAATATTCTTTTAGAAATTTTCAACAAAGACAAAAAAAGAATACAGTACAGCTACTTGCATATAATTAGGGGATTTGCTAAATGAACATCGAAAGGGAGTTAGTACACACAACCCCTTTTTTAAAAATAAATAAATAAATAAATAAGTAAAATGACCTAAATGCTCCTCATTCTTCTCTCCGCACTCACCTTCCCCCACCCTCTTCTGATGACGATTACAAGCCGATCTCCCTCCCCTCCCTCTCCTCTTCCTTCCTGATCTTTTAGTAGCCGTTAGGTAGAGATGGGGAGGGTCGCCGTAGAGTTGAGAGGGGGAGGGTCGCCGTAGGGTGGAGAGGGAGATCAGTCGGCTTCCTTTGCTTAGCCGGTGATTGTAGTTGGGGATGGAGAAGTGGGGAAGCAGAAGAGGGAGAAAGGTGAGTGGGGTGAAAAGGAGGGGTATTTGGGTCATTTTACTTTTATTTATTTATTTATTTAAAAACGGGATTGCTCGTGCTAAGCCCCTTTCATCGTTCATTTAGCACATTCCTATATAATCAGGCACCAGTTATCTTGTTACCTTCGGGCAGCATCACTGGCTCCTCTTCCCTCCCGCTGTATCCGCATCACGGCATTTTGCTTCTCCACATCCGTCTCGACCGACAAACAAAACAAAGAACCGAGATGTTGCTTCCTCTCTATCATTACCACCCTACTTTCTCTTCCAAAACCCTAAAATCAGTCCCATCTCTCCTTCCTCCTTCATCTCCCAAATCATCCCTCTCTCTCAGCACCCCCATTATTCTCTCCAAATCCCTATCACGCGAGTCTCCAACTCCCATTGCCGACACCAAAACCGTCAGCAAAACCGCAATACAGAGAATTGCTGAGAAACTCCGCAGTCTAGGGTTCTTGGAAGATACCCAAGAAACCCACTGCCCCGAAACGGGCCGCGGCTCCGCCGGTGAGATCTTCATTCCCCCTCCCCACCAATTACTGGTCCGCCGCGTCGGTCACACCATAGACGGCAGCTGGAGCACTCCGGGGAACCCGGTTCCGGAGCCCGGTTCGGGAACTGCGATAACCAGATACAATGAAGTGATGGGAGAGCTGGAGAAGCAGAAAGAGCTCGCGGTGAGGGCGGAGGGCAAAAAGAGGAAGAGGATGGTGCCTCCGACAGTGGCGGAGCTGACGCTGCCGGAGGGCGAGCTGAGGCGGCTCCGGGGCATTGGGATCCGTCTGCGGAAGAAGATTGTAGTGGGCAAGGCGGGAATCACGGAGGGCATTGTGAATGGGATTCACGAGCGGTGGCGGCGCTCGGAAGTTGTGAAGATCAAGTGTGAGGATCTGTGCAGGATGAACATGAAGAGGACACATGAAACCTTGGAGGTTGGTGTGTTGTTCTTCCCATTCACATCTAAAGCTAATTTGGATTTTAGTTTGCTGTTTGATTTATTTCAGATTCGAGTTTACAATTTGTAATGCGAGTCTTAAGTTTACTAGAAAATTGGATGGAGTAGATTCATTTGATGCACTTTTCGATTTCTCTGAATTGGAGTTTTGAGTTTGACAAGTTCGATGAACTTTTTTGTTTTCTGGATAACTGGATAAGAACAGGATTCATCACTCAATTAAACCAAAGTTCAAAATTTTGACCTGCTCTTCAACCTAAAACACATTCCAAAAATTCCAAACAGATCATGCATTGTTGGTTTCAAAAATATTTCTATTGTCTCCTCGCCCTCGGTTTCCTGGTGACAATTCCTGCACGACTTTGTTGATATCTTGACCTCGTCTTTTCGGCTCCCGCTGCTGCATACGTATCACCATCCATCAATCTATAATTATATCTGTTTCTGCAAGTATATCTATTTAATAAATGGAGGCAAATAATTTCTAAAAACAGTGAACAATGGCTAAAAAGTTTACACAGAGGTCTGCCACTTGATTCGTCCAATCGATGATAGAACTTAATCTTCCACTATTGAAAGCTTGCTAGACATTCGAGTAATTCACGCCAATACACCATAAGGTCCCATGATTATTAACTTCATGCTTTCGGCAACATGCCAACTTATAAGAAGCAGTCCCCTTTTAATATTACTTCTTTGAAGCTCAAGTTGTTGCGAAACTATTAAGCCAGGTGCAAAGCTTGGATTTTGGTCTTAATCTGATGTTTTGCCATTGGTCTTTCCCTATCAGCAGCCACCACGATGCACCCACTTGTGTCTAAAATTATTCCACCCATACATGCAATGCAAGTAAACGGGTTTGCGGAGGCATCAAAATTTTGCTTAATGCACTCACTTGCTTGTGAAAACTGTTGGTCATTAGGGAAACCCACCAGGGACACTGATAGATGACAAATGTTAGCCATATTCCATTCTAGAAGGGCATGAATGGTTTTGTGCCCAATGTTGGAGGGAATATGGGTTGAGATTAGAGGTGGCAAAATCTTACTAGATCTGCTAACCTAACCAAGATCTGATCCACATTTGACCTGCATAAGCCAACATGCATAAGATATGGATTGGTCACGGGTTAGGGATATATGAGTATGACATGCAGTAAAATGAGTCGTGCTAGGGTTGACTTATAGAACCCCTGTGTCCATTCTTTTTACTTCTTTCTCCTCATTTTTGTTGTCCTGAAAAAAATTTCTTCTTCAAAAGCTTGATTCTCTGTGACAAGCAAGCAATTCTCCTCGGCATATCTCTCTCTTCATTTCTCTTGACAGCCATGATATACTGCGCATAGCCTGCTCCACATGTGGTCATTAATTTCAGTCGATCCTCTATATCCATAGAATAGGCCGAAGACCATGTTGAGCATTTGGCATCCCCTGTTTGGAAGAACACAAAAAGTAATGAATGATGTGAGGAGCATGTATTGTAATATTTATATGGAAGAGTCCAAAGCATAGCTACCGAGGAAAGATATCCATATCCAAGTGTCCAAGTTATTTATAGCTCTCACTAGAATCTTGTGAGTCTCTTAAGTGGGCCCACTTAAAAAAAAACCGTCAAAATAAATGGCCTTTTGTATCCTTAACAGATTCATCTCAAATAAGAGTTGATGGAGTTGAACCTCCATCAGATAAATCACTTTTATAACCCATGAATAAAATATTTAGATTCAAATGTTTTAAAATGATGAACCTCATTGTGGGTCCACCATGTGTTGGAGTTAAATTTCTGGAAGACTTGTAGAAAAGAAGGCCTCCTATTTGAGCGGTTTGGATTTTTTCCTTAAGTAGGCCCTACTAAGGAGCCTCACGAAATTGTCATGAGTTGGAGCCTTAGAGGATCTTGGCTTCCATTTGAATTTTGAAATGCCCGCTGTACCGTACTGCCAAACGACAACTGTCATGTGATGCACCTCATCTCCATGCCTTGCAGTCCTTGTCCTAGTTAGACCTTTAAGCCACCTTGCAGCCTGATGGTGCCACATTCTAAAGCTTGGAAGTGGGTCTTGAGAATCCATGAAGGTGCCTGTATTTTAGATATTGATTTAAATGGATATGATTTGTTTTACTTTTTACTTACAGCTATATGACAAAGAAAGGGCATCTTCTTCCTTTGCAAGTGATTGAAGATAGATGAGTATCTTTGTAGAAGGCATCTTCTTCCTTCATTTGCAGGTCCCAACTCATCAAGCGCACACAAAGGTTTGGATATTGTAGAGAAAATCTAAAATACATCCTAAAAGGGTGGAGCCGACCCATCTTTTAAAAATGGGGGCAACGATTCCACTTTTTTTGGTAATTCTGTCTACTGATCCAAAGCTGTAATTCCTAAACTTCTGCTGCTTCCTTTTCTTCTTCTTTTGTTCTCCTTTCCTCCTCTTTTCCTTTTTCTTCTTCTCTACTGATTATGTGGTTGGGTTGGGTTGACTTGCATCAGCTGTGGGTTGAGATCAAGGATGAAAATAGCAGTTGCGGCAGGCGTAGCGGCCCGCCGCCGAAACGATACGTAACGGGCGATACGTAGCGGTAGTGGCGATACGTAGCGGTGTAGCGATGTGATTTAAAAAAGTCTTCAAAAAAATCTGAAAAAATTCCAGAAAATCCATAATTTTGGAAAATGATGGAATATGTGTTTGTTTTGCAAAAGTAACTAGTGTATGAGTATGTAGCGGTCCCCTCATTGCATGAGGTCCTGTATCGCTGTATCAATAGAAAAGAATAGGAATGATCAATGTTTTTTATATGGATGCATGTTGTTTAGTTATGTCAACTTAAATACTAACTTAAGGCTTATAAAAAAAATTTTATAAACAAATTTTATCAAGATTCATTCAAGAATGAAAGATAAACTGTGTTCAAACTTCATAGAAAAACAATATACTAATCTACTTAAAGAGCAAAGACTTTGTAATGGAGGAATACCTTGCTGATAGCTCTAATACCAAAGGGATTAATCTATGGGAAATATAGATCTAACATTTAGGGACCATTTTCAACCCATTTGATTGAGTTTACTTTTATAAAAAAAATATTAAAAAAATAAAAATCCGAAAATAAAAAATATTAAAAAATTAGAAGAACACAAAACCATGTGGGATTGATCTATGGGAAACATTGATCTAACATTTAGGAATCATTTTCAACTCATTTTATTGGTTTTCCATGAATAAAATAGATTTCTTTTTTCAAATAATAAAATAATCTGAAAATAAAATTCAAAATAAATAAAATTAAAAAAGTGATAAAAAGACGGCTTGATCAAAGGGGAACATGGATTTAACAATAAGAACTTATTTTCAAGTGATTCATGGAAGAAAAGAGAGAAATAAACTTAAAAGTAGAAAAAAATAAGCCTCAAAACTCACATTTTTTTGAGTTTGATGCTTGAATCTTGAATACCACCTTGATGTTTTGATGTTCTTGATGTTTTTAGTTATGATTCTAGTGTTTTTTTTTTAGAGGATTTGAAAAATGGAGGCAAGGAAAGGGGTTTGGAGCAGTGAAAAGTGGAGAAGAAAAGGAGTAAAGATAAAAAAAAGTGAGTGAAAAAGGTCAATTGGTGGGGTTTTTAACCCCATCCGCTACGTAGCGGCCGCTACGGGCTGCTACATTTGTGAACCCCGCTAGCGGCCGATATTTACATTCATGGTTGAGATTACTTGACCATTTTAAAAACAGGTCAGATAGGGTTGATCTTTTAACGGGCAGACACCCCTAGTCAACTCAATTTGTTTTACCTGACCTGGCTGGTTTTAAACCCCTATTTGGGATCATAAGAGATATGTATTACACATTTTCTAGATGTGCTAGTAAATTGTTATGCCTATACACCTATTGATTTTTGATGCTTTCAAACATACCTTCTAAAGCCTATCACTGTGCACATGGTATAAGTCTTTCATTGGGGTTCACATCTAAAGTCCAAACCTTAGTTACCTGATTCACAATTTGATGGATTCGCACTGTCATGCTTCCACTTCTTTGTTTGTCGATCACTTTAGTTTCTATATCCCTCTTTCCATCATAAATCACGGTTTTCCAAATTTTGATTTGTAAGAAAACTCAACACTAGGGCATATATTATGAGTAAGAACTCACCTATTATAAATAGATTTATAATAAATTTCAAGAAATCAAAGAGGAATTAATCATGATTTTCTTGTTTCGGATCATTTACTCAAGTCTGGTACGTCAATGGTGGTTTACTTCCTTGGAGATTTTGCATAAGCGCTTTGGTGCTTTCCTTCTTTTTTGAAACGTAGGTACTTACCTTCTTGTCTTCTAGTTTTCTTCTAATTTTATTCCTTGGCCTGTTTGTTTGTAGGGAGGAGCAAAATGAAATAATTTAAATGTCAAATCAATATAAAAAGAAAGTGGACTGAGGTGGAGGGAAAATCACAAAATGACAAAAATAGTACTTTTAGTTGCATAATATGACAAAAAAAAAAAAAAAAATCTTCAAAAGCAAAAAGTAAAAAAAAGTACTCTTAATAAACAACAAAATGACAAAGAAGGTGCCTTTTCCTATGGTACTTTTAGTTGCACAATATGACAAAAAGATACTCTTCAAAAGCACAAATGTCCCAAAAAAGGAAAAAAAAGCACAAATTTCCCCAAAAAGAAAACACCTCTTTATCAACAAGAAAATGATGAAAAAGGTGTGTTTTCCTCCAACTAACTCCACTTTTTTTTTTTTTTTTCTTGATGTGACACCCAATTTTATTTCATTTTACTCCTCCTTGTAAACAAATAGGCCTGGCTTCAAGTATAATGAGAGACTGGAGGGGCTTGGTCATATGGGAGGTTTGAGAGAAGAGAAGAAGGGAGAGGGGTGGGATGATATGCAACAAGGGTTGGGTCGTGTGCTCCTTATATTGTCTTGTTATTTGTCTTCGTGCACAGCTAATGGTCCTACCATTTTCAACAAAAAAAAAAAAGGGGTCGTACATATCTTAGACTTATTTTCTCTTAATTGTGTTCACATCATGACTTCTAATGGGCCCCAATACTATCTAACATTGAGCCACAATTAGTAGTTATACAGTTGCCCAAGCTGTGTTTTATGTGTTCTATGCAACTTCCAATTGGCCAACTGCATACACTTGATTTTTGGTCCCTCAATGCCTTCTAAAGTCATAATCATCAAAGCCTTATCCCAACTATGTTGGGGTCGGCTACGTGAATTCTATTTCTCCATTCCATTCTATTTTGGGCCAAATTTTTAGATAAGTTAAACTTCTTCAAATCTGATTTAATGACCTCCCTCAATGTTTTCTTTGGCCTATCTCTACCTCTTGATGCGCCATCTACCTGTATAGCCAAACTTTTTCTTATCGGTGCCATTACCGGCTTACGCTCAACATGCACAAACCTTCTTAAACAGGTTTCTTTAATTTTATCTCCTATTGGTGCTACCTCTAAATGCTCTCGAAAGTGCTCATTTCTAATTTTATCTTTCCTAGTTTTACCACACATCTACCTAAGCATTTTCATTTCTGCTACATCTATCTTATGTATATGCATCTTTTTAACTGACCAACATTCTGCTCCATATATCATAGCCGGTCTAACCACTATCCGATAAAATTTGCCCTTCAGTTTTGATAATTATTCCCATAATTTTCATAGCAATCATATTATACTAGCATATAATTACTATTAATTATTTATTTCCTAATTGTTTGGTTCAATTCTTATAAATTCTGAATTTTCTTTAGTTTATTTTAAATCTGCTATTTCAAAAATTAAAAATTATAAAAATTAGAATTTTTGGGATTGGTTCCTCCTTTCATTATGAGTATTGAATGGATAGGCACCATTGCAAATATTATTTCCTTCAGCTACATGATTTCCAATTTTGCTGAAGATATTTGGTTGTGTTTGCTTCATTCATCACTCAAAACAATAGCTGGACAAGTTGGATCCAATAGTAGTTAAGTTCTAACTTGTGGGATGCACAAGTACATGAAAGCAGTATAAATATTTATATGGCAATAAAGAGTGGGAAGTAATTCGTTAGCATGGCTGTCACATTCTTTTAGAAGTACATGAAAGGAGTAGAAATGTTTATATGCCAATAAAGAGTGGGAAGTAAGGGAAGTAATTCGTTAGCATGGATGTCACATTCTTTTAGAACACTCTTTTTAATCATAGTTGTCAATTCCATTACATTTTGGCCTGAATTGGCCAAAATGTTCCAAATTTGGCCTTGGGTGGAATGGAATGGCCGCGTAAAGATTCTGGTTTGACTTCCAGCCGATTGTAGTCATTCCAGGCCTTATTCAAGCCCCGATTCTAGCACAATTCCTACCTATTTCAGATGGAATTGAATGCCCCCAAAAGTTTCATTTATTGTGTTTATTAAGTAGTTTTGATAGGCTTACATGTTTTATACTTTCATTTATATGTAGTGAAAACTAGAAAACTGTCAATTGTAAAGTGTAGTTTAAATTAATTTATGTAAATATGCATTTTTAGTAGTATTTTTGCATTCCATCTTTTTTGATTTTTAAATTTTACGTATCCTTTGAGTTCTTTCATTTTTCACGTGCCTTGTTTGGAATGGAACACCCACATTGAACGAAATGCAATAACGTTCCATTACAGGGCCAAACCAAAACGGGGACTGGAACACAATAGACAACCATTTTTCTAATTCTGCAGAAAGTAAACAGAAGCCGAGTCAAGTACTTAGGGGGAGCTTCCTCTTTTGAAATCTGTACTATCACTGACCAATCCAAAAGTGCCAAGAACAATTGATAATCAATTAAAGGAAATTCCATAAATGATTATAGAAAGCCAATCACAGTGTATTCTTGAAGGCCATTATTCTCTCCAAATCCAACACAGGGGTTGAGGGTCTAGATTCTCCATCAGGTGTTCCTACCACAGATGTCAATGATCTTGATCTACCTATTGCTTGGTGGAAGGGTAGATGATGTTGTGTTTTACATCATCCAATTCTGCACTTCGTATCATATCAGCATTTGTCCCCTAAATTTCGTGATTTGATATTAGGATTGTCTGCCAAATGTATACCCTCACATGTATTTGATGTGTTGAAACATCCAAAGCGAAAGCAACAATGATAGAATAAATGCATGCACTTTATAAGAATGAAACTTTTGATATTGTTGATCTTTCAGAGGGAAATCATATAGGACGCAAGTGGGTGTATTGAAATATAATCTTGATGTTATTTTTCAATGATATGAAGGAAGACTGGTGGTGACAGGGTTTGCTCACTCATGGGGTATGGACTCTATTGAAACATTCTCCTTTAGTTTAGGTAATTCACTTGTTGAGTGAAGTGAAGTGAATAGTCAAATCAAGAGAGAATACAAGTAGAGGGGGTCAAATCGAAATGTGTGGTTTTTTTTGTTTTTTTGTCATTTAGTGGCTTAAGAAGGTATCTTTTTGACTTTTTTCCTTTTAACTAGATGGCTTTTTGTCATTTAGTGGAATGAGAGAATTGCTTTTTGACTCTTTTTTTTAAAGAGTTATTTTTGAAATTGGGTACCTTTTGATATAACCCCTCTTCTTTCCATGCCTCTTGAATAACACAGTGCTGAATTCAATGTGAGTAATTGTCTCGCTTCTCGCTAATCTTGATTAACCTTGATATCAGCTGGATGGTAAAAAAAACTTTTCTTCATGGAGATAGGTTTACATTGAATTGCTACCAAGAATTTCTTTAAAAGATCAAAGTGGCAAGATTTTCTATTGAAAAAAGTCTTGTATGGCGAAAGCAGTCTCCTTGAACTTGGGTCAGTAGATTTTGTCAAGCCATGATGAATATCAGGTACAAAATGTCATGCAGTCTGCACATTTTTGTGAGAGAAATGGCTTATGGGTTATCATTTTGAATGTTTATGTAGTTGACTTATTTGTCACTGGAAATGATTTGGTTGAGGTCAAAAGGCTAATGGAACATCTATGCTTGGAGTTTTAAATTAAGGATCTTGGTGAATTAAGATTCCTCCTTAGAGTTTCAAGATAAAAAAAGGGATTGTAATGTGCTAGTGAAAATATATGCTTGATCTATTGGAAGAAAATGGTTTTTGGTGCAAAACCTGCAGATACTCCAATGAGTAGAATCATTGTATTAGTGCAGAAATTGCAGACTTCAGTTACTTCATGATATCAAACTTTATCATAGATTGGATAGGCAATTGTTATCCTTGAGTCTTGACTATAACTTGTCTTGATATTTCTTATGTAGTTGTGTTGGTCAAATCATGGACACGGCATGCCCGAAGGGGCGTATTTAAATGCCATATAAAGGATTTTGAAATATTTCAAGGAGTCACTGTCACGACCCAAACTCTGGGGCCCTGTCGGAATCTGAGTTATAACGCATTGGCATACAATTTACATGCTTAAATTAAATGAACGCATAAGGCATAAGCATCATTAATTAAAATTGTCTTTCTATTACTCAAGCAAATTAAATAACCGATTAATTGTATCTCCAGTGTCTAAACAATTCTCATAATAAAATTCATCAAAATAATTAAATATTCAATGCTATTTATTTTTCTAAACTACTGAATATTGATGTAATGCTCTCAGCCACGCATGCTAAATACTACGAGCCAATTTTCGCCATTCTCCGGTCCACTCGCAATTTGGTTACCTGAAGGGGCAATCTAACATCAGCATAAATTGGTGAATGAATTCCTGTTCTAAGATACATCTACAATTTAATATAATAGCATTATTATAAACAATTAAATAATAAACAATAAATAATTCAATCAATGAATAGAATTCATGCCATGACACTTCTCTGTATTACATCCTTGCACCCAGTCTAGATCGTTGTGCCATCTTAATATAACACAATTATCGAGATTTCACACATGCATCTCCTTATCTGGCATCCCATAAGACCCACTGCTTCAGGACCTCAGTGTCCTAGCATCCACTCCCATAGACAGCATAATTGAACTTCAAATCGACCCCAGTGGTCCAGAATCACACAATCATAATAAATTGTACCATGCTGGTAGTTCAAATCATGCCCCATTCCAATAAAATCATGCATAATAGAATTTATAATTCCGGATATTTTCATGTTTATTAATTTGTACATACCAAAATTTCCTTCCCAAATCTCAAATATTTATATATCATAAACTTACTGATGCAGGACAAAATGAGATCTAACCTACCATGAAGAGATCAGATCTGAATAAACAATTAAAATTCAGTTATAAACAGTCCGAGTAAATTAAACAATGGATTTCAAGTAAATAATAGATCCACGGTCCAGATGATCTCACAGATCCCGCAATAATCCCCTTTCTTGGTATAGAAAATAATAGGATCTTAATAGAAGATAAAACTTCCAGATTGCTTAGGGCCAGTAATACTAATCCAATGTTTTGGTAAGGGTCCAAAGAGAAGATCTATGATGGCATAAGCCAGATCTAATATTTTCAGATCTGGAAGAGATCTAGATTTAACAATAGTTCAGATCTGAAATAGGTTTCAAATTTGGGATGGTTTACGGTTCAGATCTAAAGTTTGGTAACCAGGGGAATCTAGATCTGCAGGGTTTAGATCTGGGTGGTTTAGATCTTTATTGGGCTTTCACCAAATTTCGATTTGGAGGCGTTAGAAGAAGAGATCTTAAGAGAAAGGTTGCTCAAGAGGCTCTTGGGAGAAGAAGAGAAAGCTTTTTTTCATTCAATCTTTGAATAACATAACATTGGATCAGTATTACTGGCAATAACTGTCCAGCGCCAGCAGCAACAACCGTAACATCAAGGTCTGCCACTTCCACCGCCGTCGCCATCGCCATCGCCATCGCCATCGCCTACCGCATGCTGTCGCCAGGGCCATCTCCACACCAAAACTCCATCGCCCATCTCTTGAGAAGAAGTAGCAGTGAGTTGATAGCTTTTCGACCTTTTTGTTCTCTTATGACACGAAGATCGAAAACAAAGGCTAGGCATTTGGGTCGGTCGAACCTGACCCGAGTACACCACTTGCACATCAACTAAGCCATTTTGTGGGCTTCAACCAATTTTGACTCACTCACAGTAAATAAAAAAAATAGGTAGGCCTGTCAATTTGGGTCCCTTGAAGCGTTTGAGCAACCCAGTACAACAGTTTGTGACATAAGCAACAAGGTCACACAGCAGGTATTGAGGCAAATCTCATCAATCAAGTGCCCGTCGTCAATTCAATTTCATCCATCGTCTTCAAAATTGCAAGATCTCCACCATCCGGACTTCGATTTTAGATATGTTTAATCCTATGCGCTTGTTTTGAAGAGATCTACACAATAGGTCAGATTGATTTATTTTTTCAAAAGAAGAAAAAAAGTGCATTATTTTAGAAAGTCTTCCATATGGAATCAGAAGAAGAGCTTATGTTAATAATTCACCGTGCTGTGCTTGGAGTGACATATTCACTTACGTATGGACAATGGTATGCTGATAATAAAGCCTACTTCGATCAATTTCTAAATTTGAGACAGGGTGAGACAGGGTAAGAAGCTATCAGTTCTTGAATACGGTGATGAATTTTCAAGACTACAAGCATTGTGTGGACTAAATGAGAGTGATGAATATTATGTTACAATCTTTGTCGAAGGTTTGAGACCAAGCATACGGAAAAATATGCAAAAGCAGTGTCAAGATATGTATGAAGCATTTTGGGAAGCGATTCTTGTTGAATGTTTGATAAAACGCTATCGCCTCCGGAAAGCTAAGTTACAAGAGAAAAAATCCAATGTTGTGGAACCACCTGTGGAGAATATTCAGACTAATATTGAGAAACAAAAGCAAGAAAGAAATGATTCCATGATCAATTTAGACAATGTTGATCACGCAGTGCAGGAGGAACAAGAAGAAATCCACAATGAAGAAAACAACAAAGAGTCTCATCATCTTGTGGATCTGGTCATAAGTCCACTTCCTGAAGAGCAAAATACATCATCATTCGAACAGGTTGTTGTTTTGAAGGTTGCAAATGATGATCAACAAATGATAGCAATAAATAAATTTGAAGAATTGAATACGGACAGCAATCAACCTGAAGCTCCAATGGATATGACTGTACAATCATATTTAGAAAAGCCTGTCTCCACAAAAGAAAAAACTAGTGTTGAAAAACTTGTGCAACTCATTAATATCCCTCGTATTGATTTCTTCTTTGGAGATAGACTGTTGACAATAGACAACTATGATCTCCTGCTTCAACACCAACAATTGCTACATCTAATGGTCAAATCAGACATCAATGTTGAAGTCAAATATCAGCGGAAACCATCTCTCCAGTCTCTTTCTATCTGGATGAAAAGATTGATTGCGGCTTCCAAAGCATACCAAGAGGTTGAAGATCCAGAAGCACTTTGAAGATTTGTCCGCTTGATATTTGACCCTGGAGGACTTCTATTAAAACTCGAGGTCGAGTTTTCTCCAAGCAGAGGAGAATTGATGCAGGACAGATCCATGGTCCCCCGTGAGTCGACCCGTCTTTGGGCCTAGCCCACCTATCCTAGTTTATTTAGGGTTTTGTTTGATTTAAGTTTCTTTAATAAGATGTTTAAATGATATTTTAATCTTAACCATCAATGTGATTGGATGGTCTAGATTAGTCTTAGGGTTAGTTTTTTTTTATCTATTTAAGCATTGTAAAGCTATTTTGGCTCAGTAGTTATGAATGATTAATGAAAAATTTTGGGATTTTCCCCAAGTTTCTTCGATTTCTCTTCGAAATCCATAACGCTTCCTGCAATTGGAGTTTGGTGTGAGCTCAATTTCTAACGCCTCCTGTGAGTGGAGTTTGGTGAGAGCCCAATTTTCCCCTCTATTTCCATATTCTACCTTGCCCAGCCTGCGTCTCCATCCCATTCCGCATCACTTACTCAAATACAGACTATATATAATAAGTATCATCACAGCACACCCTTCCTTAAAGCATTAATTATTAAGATATGAAAGGGCTCTTGTGTAATTATATTGACAATAGGGGCCTTTTTATAAACTCCAAACAAAATCTATACTCGACCAAGAATTAAAATCCCTATAGCCTAGCCATCACCGAACTCTGTTTTTGTTAAAACACTCTTCATGCCATGTCCATTTTAGGTCATCAGATGGTGGGCCATCTGGGGCCTCATCCCATCGGGTCCATTGTGGTTGGGGTCGCCCATGGGTCTTCTCGAAGATTGATGGTGTTGATCTCCCATCCGGTGGCCTACCTGGGCCCACAACCTCACGCCACAATTTGTGTCCCAGTTGATCTGGAAGTGCAGAAATCCTGTTTTTGGCTTTGATGTTGCATCTTGCACAGCAAATCCGAACTGGTTAGATTTGGATATCCTTTCTCTATTGAGTATTATACATATCTCTAGAATCCATCGCCATTGATCATACCGATTACTCCATAACGATGGTTTACAGCGTCGTCAGACCCATCCATATTCAATTTTGGGTTAGAAAAAAACAACATCGCAACAGAAATTCTAACCTTTACAGCAACATAATTTATTACTCCGGTTATTCCCCTCTTCTAACCATCTCTCAATGAGTCATTGTACAAAATTTTCATTCACAGTACCAATGGTAGGGCTTCCAAATCTCAGATTTATTAAACACATCATAATAACATTCAAATAGGAGATTCACTCACCTCTTGTAGACGTGCACAATGTTTGGTTGAGAGGGCATCCGTCAACAATCACTTGGCTGGTCGCCTTCTTCCTCTACTCAGTATCTCTCTTAGGCTTCTCTCTCTTAGGCTTCTCTCTCTCTCTCTCTCTCTTTGATTGTCTTCTATAGTTTAGAAAGGGGGTAAAGTAAGGCAAATAAGAGACTATCCATATTATATAGCAAATCCCCCTCTTTTGTCCTAGTGGAAGTCAAGTACAAAATTCTACAAAATTCCCCTAGCATCAGAAGTCTTGCACAACAATACTTCCTCTCCCTCCAGAGTCCATTTCTTTTGGGATTGAAGTGTTGTGCCCTTTTTCTCCACTCAACTACTATTATTACTAATAAGGATTGGGTCCCATTGCCCTTATACAAAATCTTAAAATCATATAACATATCCTAACAGTAACTGAATAGTAACAGGGCTTACCAATAAAATTAACAATTTAACATTTAAAACAGGCCCCAAATCCCAACTCAACCGTGGATATTAGAGTCACCAGGGCGAATTCTGTGTCCAAGAAATAGTCATTTACCAGGATCGAAGATAGATAGGAGGTCAACAAGTACCATGGTGGGCAAGTATCTAGTGTCCTGGAAAAGTTAGGAACAACTGGCAGTACCAAAATCCAATTGAGAAGTTGATTGACGCAATACGGGGAAGAAGAATAGTCAATGGGCTATTCTCTAACCCAAAGGGCTTAGGGATAATTGTCTAGGTCTTTCACCAAAGGCAACCAACTCATTTTGGAGAGGAAAACTGAAATCTTATTCAATATTGTAGTCTATCCCATGAGAAGGAATTACATCTATATTTATAACAAAACTACTCTCTAAAAAAAGAAACAAACTGGTTCAATCCAAATAAGGAGTCATAATTTAAATATAAAATCAATTACTAAAACTCAAGAAAACAACTGCTATTAATAAAATCAATCTTCACTGCTGGGCTTTGGACTTGGGCCTACGGGTATAAACTTTCAAGTGGGGCCCATTAGTCTGGCTTGCATTATTGAGTACCGAGCTATGTCTCTTGGAGCATGTGAATTTTATGGTTGCATATCTTACTATATGAGCTGGGAATTATGCAGCAAACTGCAACAAATCCAGTCTTCCATGAATGCACAAAATATATTGGAGTTGAAGTCCATTTGTTGGAGAGAAGATTGAAAACAAAGTGATCTAGCTGAAATCTGTGCATACAGATGAGCAATTAGTAGATTCCTCACTAAGCAGATAGTGCCAAGAAGAAAGATATCACATGCATGTCCGAAGCTGGGCATGGTAGTTATCTATGCACTAGCTTCAGTGAGGAGTGTTAGGAGAAGAGTTGGACTTACATGTAATTCTAGAATTATATAGACGTGATGTAAACACAGCAAAAATGAGTTTTTTTTTAGCTATTGTCGGAGACATAATAAATTATATATAGCTGTGGCCCTAGGCACCATAGCCTTATGGGAGTTGTCTCAATGTAACCTTCATCTCTCTATTCTCTTATCTTTCTTCTCTTAAGGGGTTGAAACTCTTTATGGAGAAAACCCTAGGAATCATCAAATCAGAAGTGTGAACAAAAAGATTGTGGGAACCTTGATCTACCCATATGCAAGAATTGGGAACTATCCAAGGTTTTGTTCTGAGGCTTCAAAGTTGTCCCATCTGTAGCTGTTGAATGAGGCCAGATGGGTGTCAATTTTTGCATGATTATTTGGTGATTGTTGAATTTAGGTTGGTGGCAATTTTGGGAGGGTTGTAGGGTAGGGGTGTGTGAAGGGATCAAATCAATCATAAGAGCGGATAGGTGGCCCATAGTTTGGACCTTTCTTTGTCCAAGAATGGCCAGACCATCTTCAAAAGGTTCTGCATGACAACAATAGTTGTGTAATATAATGCTAGATACATACATACATACATACATACGTGTGTGTGTGTCTCAGTGTGTGTGGGTGAGTAGGTGTGATTGAAAGATCGGAACGAGACCCAGGGTATATCAAAATATCATCCCCATTAGCTTATCATCTTAGCCCTTTTTCTATGCTCCTCAAGTTAATGGATTTAGAAGGCATCATTTTTTTGGACTTCATGAGTTACAGAATTTGATGGTTTTCGTATAAATAGTTGCAATCACTACAGTAGGTACATTATACCCCCATCAGGTAATGACATGAGCTTGACATGAGCTTTACCTTCTTTTGTACTCATTGAAATTGCACAATTTTGGGCTTGTTGGAAGGGTAATGGAATAACCCATCAAAGATTTAACTTTAATAACCCATCAAAGATTTAACTTTGTGTCATTCAGATGTAGTTGGATATGATCATATGAGTTATGCCCATCTTTAAACAGACAAATGTTATAAATGTCATTTCATATGTAGTAATGCAGAGAAACATGAAACATGAGAATGAGGAGATAATGCAGAGAAACATGAAACATGAGAATGAAGAGAGAATATTGAGAAGGAAAATTATCCCTAGGAGTCGATGGATGCTCCATCTTATAATTTCAAGTTGCCTTAATCAAGGTTTAATTGCAATCTATTGTACAGCCATAGTATCATACAAAAGAGGAAAGAAAAGGTGTACATTATTACATCTATTTGTGTATGGGCTGTTATTTTACATGGGCTCAATGTTAACATCCCCCCTCCAATATATGCTGGTCGATTAGTAGCAGTTTGTGAACAAGGAACTCATGATGTGGCCTTGGGAGGCTTTTAGTGAAGATATTAGTCAACTAGAATTCTATAGAGATATGAGGAAGAGTGATGACTTTTGCGATAATATTCACCTTGAACGAAGTGACAATCAACCTTAATATGCTTGGTTTGCTCATGAAAGATGAGATTTTCAGTAATACAAATTGCACTTGTGTTGTCAGCATATAGAGGGGTGGATGTTGTTTGAGAAAACCCAATGTCAGAAAGTAAACCATGTAGCCAAAGAATCTCTAAACAGGTAGAAGACATAGCATGTATTCAGACTCTATAGAGGATTTGGAAACTCTATCCTGCCTTTTGTATTTCCATAAAATGAGAGATTCTCCTAAGTAAACACACCGGCTGGTCATAGAGCTTTGAGTGTCGAGGCATTTAGCCCGGTCTACATCTAAATATGCAGTAAGAGTGAGAGGTTCCTTGTGCAGCATATGTAACATCAATTGGTCCTCTTGAGGCTTTTTGCGTAAGCACAACTTGAGTGGCAAGGCGTTGTTCTTCATGTAGGAGCTCTGCCAAGCATGTCTCTATGGAAGGAGAAGGCACATGGCTTATGAGGTTTGACCTTATAGTCTCAAACTTCGATTTCAATTTCATTAAGAATTGATCGATCCGACTCGTGTTATGAATTTCTTGGATAGTAGTCAAGAAGGCAGCGGAAAGATCCTCATAAATCAATTCAATATAGTCAGTCCATAAGCTAATAAACTGAGAGTAATAATCTTGAATGGACTGAGAGAATTGGGAAATTTCATGTTCTTAAGTGAAATCTGCTCGTAGATTTCTTCTGCTGATAAATAGTTGTCAAGTAATTCCACATGTTTTTGGTAGTCTTGTATGGACGGAGATATAGAATAAATTGAGATTCAACGGACCCTAGTTTCCAACTCATGATTTGTGCATCTTTGGTCTCCCATTTGGCCAAGTCGTTAGTTTCATTTGGTTTATCATCTATCCCATCAATATGGCCCCATAGTTCTTTACCCTTAAGTTAAATCTATAGTTGGAAGCAAGGATGAAAATAGTAGTTGTGGCAGGCGTAGTAGCCCGCCGAAAAGCTACGTAGCGTGCTCTATGTAGTGGTAGCAGCAGAGCGGTTTGATTTGAAAAGGTTTTCAAAAAAATTCGAAAAAATTTCAAAAAATCCAGAATATTGGAAAATGATGGAATATATGTTTGTTTTGCAAAAGTAGCTAGTATATGGGTATGTAGCGGTCCCCTCATTGCATGAGGTCCTGTATCGCTATATCAATAGAAAAGAATAGGAATGATCAATGTTTTTCATATGGATTTATGTTGTTTAGTTATGTCAACTTAAATACTAACTTAAGGCTTATAAAAAAATATTATAAACAAATTTCTTCAAGATTCATTCAAGAATGAAAGATAAACTATGTTCAAACTTAATAGAAAAACAATCTACTAATCTACTTAAAGAGCAAATACTTTGTAATAGATGAATACCTTGCTGATTGGCTCTAATACCAAAGAGAATGTCGTTCAGGAATCACATTGTTGTCAGTGTCATCATCTCCATCATCATTTGGTTGTGCTATTACGATATTGCACATTCTCACCAAATTGAATTTGATATTGGTGGGCATTGGGATCTTGGAATGCAAAGAAGAAATCAAGGGAGCTTGGAGGAGGTGGATATCTATCTTGAGGTTGACTATCATCATAGTCACCATATGAGTATGACTCTGAAGTTGAAGATTGTTCTTCTTCTTGTTGCATATGACCATAATGACAATATTGTGATGGTTCATGAGGATACGGTCTATAGTCTATATGTGGAAGTGGAACATTGTAAATCAGGTTCTAGGATGCTGTTTGTTCCCCCCTATATTTCCACTTCTACCCATATTCCCTTGCTCATCTATGTGTGCTGGTGGTGACCCTCTCAGTCGCCTTTGATAAGCATGTTTTGGATCCATTCTTGATTGTTGGGGAAACTCCTCTACGTTCTCAATGGAAAAGACATTATGGAAAAGACATTTTCTTCATCATCATATTGATAGAACTCAATAGTATTACCTGTCCCATTGTCTCCTCCATCTCCATCTCCATCTCCTCTACTGTGGCTACTGGAAGAGGCAATGGTGGAACTACTATTGTGAGAAGATGATATAGTATGAACTGGTTCCTTCCCTCTAGATGTTGCACTTACACTTGCACTATTTCCTTCGCCCTGAGGTGGCTGTCCTCCTGACATTTGTACATCTTTAGCAATTAAACATTGCACTTTTTGTTGAAAGCCCGGATCTAAATCTAGCAATGCATCCTTAGTCTCGGCTATCCATGGAAGTAAGGGATCATCGTCTCTAAATATGTGATCCAAATTAATTGGAAAATAAGTTGGATCGTCCCTTGTCTTTCTCTTTCTATTTCTGTTTCTCAACTTGAGATTTTAATGGCAGTATACCAATTTGTTGAGTTTTCTCATGGTTATCCGATTCTTGGGCTTCGTATGGATTATGGAGAAAGTGCTTCAATTCCTTTCACAATTTGATGATGTTGTTGTTTGAACAAGGATGCGAATAGCTGCTCTCCTTAGATGTGGAGTACTCTCTCCAAAACTCTCTCACCAATCAGCTGGAATGGAAAAAAAAAAAGAAGAAAAAAAAGGCATCTTTAAATCGTAGAAAGTCCCTCTTCTATGTGTTGTCAATTGTGTATAACTACCAGGTGGACATCTTCCAATCGTTCGCTGTACAAGAGGGTCAGCAAAAGTCCCTCTCTTATGTGTATGAGTAGAAATTTACAATGCAAAAAATTAGAAACAAATAAGTACACCATATCAATACAATTATCTCAAATATATTTAAAAGATTAAACAAATTTCTTCACGAACTCACCTCTTGTATAGCTTTGATGTGATCATCTTTACTTAAAATTCTTTTCAACACTGTCCTTAATCATACTTGCAATTTCGTATCTACTGCTTCAGTGGGGTGTGGGGCATTGTGATAGTAGAATTCAGGATTTAAAAATAAACCTATATTGAAAAAAATAGAACGTACAATGAGTTAAATTGTTAATGAGTAAAAAAAATTAAAAAAAAGCAAGCATTTAAAGAATTATGTTAAATTGATAACTACCTGCGGCATGTAATGGATGTTGCAGCTGATTGTTTCGCTGGGCATCAATAATTCTTATGTATTCATCATGATATTGGCAATTTTCTATAATGGCTTGCTTTGCTCGATCAATTGCTTCATAAATGTGCCCCATTGTCGGCTTTTCATCACCATCTACAATCCGCAACACTTTCACTAAAGGTTCATATACCTTTAATATATTATCTACTTTGACTCAAAATTTATTATCCCTAACTAGAATTGGGATATCGAACTCCGGACCACTTGTTGCTTTGCCCTATTTTGAGCGAAGCCATTCTTTTGATGCAAACATCTGAATTAGTTCCATCCTCCATCGTACTAGGCTTTTCATAGTAATGAAATAGGTAGCAAATCTAGTAGATGCCGGATGCACCATGGCATGATTTTTTGTGAATCTCTTCATTAAGCTTAAGAGCTATGAATGGTCGTATATGAATTTTGTAATGCCTCTACATGCCTTGATCACAACGGCCACATGTTTCTTTTTTCCAATATCTTCCATTATAAGGTCAATGCAATGTGTTGCACATGGGGTCCAAAATAAATGTGTCCTTTTTTCCATTAACAGTTTACCGGCCTTCTTAAAATTGGCTCCATTGTCTGTCACAATCTGGACAATGTTATCCTCTTTAACACTTTCTACAAATTTATCCATAAGCCGATAAATATAATCTGCTGTCCGTTTCTCCTTAGATGCATTAACGGACTTCACAAAGATGGTCCCAGCGACATTATACACTAAAAAGTTAATTAATTGTGTTTGGGTACTGCTTGTCTACCCGTCACACATAATAGTGGCCCTATTTTGCCCCTACATGGGCCTAAACGTCTCTACCTAAGCCTTTTTTTCTTTATAAGGTACTTGGTGCCTACATCATACACAGATGGCACCGTAATACCCCGTCCTTAAGCAGCAACATCAAGAAGTGTCTGAAAATAAGAAGAATCAATTGCGGTAGGAGTTATATTCTTATGAATTAGCCATTTTGCTGTAGCTTTGGCTAATCTATCTCTTGTAGCCTTCATAACACCCTTGATAACATTAGAGATTTTTGGTTGCATAGCTGCTCCGATCTATGTGCTGGAGGATCAACAAAACCAACCCCTCTTCCAGTTTGTGTAGGTGGAGCCCTCAAAGTAGAAATAATCTCTATATCATGATCTCATTGTCGGGTGCTAAATGTTCTACGCATTTTCTCCACAATGCTCTTGCCCTTGCTTGCACCATATGAGCTACTTGCATCATAATTTCTACGTTGACTATATGCTTGACGCTTTGTTTCTTTTTGGCACGACATAAGGGACTCTCGGCATGCAGCTATCATTTTTGAGTCTTCAACCTCATTATCAGATGTAGCACCAAGACGTTCATCCCCAAATACATCATAGTGTGCTGCACTAACACTTTGCTGCCTCTTCTCTTTAATTTATACTTTTCTTTGTTTTGTTTGATTCAATAAATTTTTTATTTGCTCCCTAACTTCTTTGGCCACCTCAGGAGACCCTGCAATATTGCCTTACACATGGGCCAAATGTTGCCTAAATCTTGTAATGCTATCATTTGTCACTTTGTGACAAAACTTGCTCTTAATCTTCAATTGATTGTTTTCAATTGCCTCATCATAACTCCATGCAAGATCTATCTCATGCAGCATTTTTTCACGTCACAATACCTAAAAAATATTCAAAGGTAATAGGTTAAAATTTAAATAAAATTTAAAAACATGAAAAAACTAGAAGAACACGCAAATACGTGGGATTGATCTATGGGAAACATAGATCTAACATTTAGGGACCATTTTCAATTTGATTGAGTTTACTTCTGTAAAAAAATATTTTTTTGAAAGTACAAAAATCTGAAAATAAAAAAAATGAAAAAAAATTAGAAGAACATAAAAATATGTGGGATTGATCTATGGAAAACATCATCATCATCATCATCAAGGCCTTATCCCAACCATGTTGGGGTCGGCTATATGAATTCTGTTTCTCCGTTCCATTCTATTTTGAGCAAAATCCTTAGACAAATTAAATTTCTTCAAAATTGATTTAATGACCTCCATCAATGTTTTCTTTGGCATATTCTTACCTCTTGATGGGCCATCTATTTGGATAGTCAAACTTTTCCTCACCGCTGTTGTATTCGGCTTACGCTTAATATGCCCAAACCATCTTAAACGGGTTTTTTCTAATCTTATCTCCCATTGGTGCTACCCCTAAATGCTTTTAAAAGAGCTTATTTTTAATTTTATCTTTTCTAGTTTTACTGCACATTCACCTAAGCATTTTCATCTCCACCACATCCATTTTATGTATATGCGTCTTCTTAATTGGCCAACATTCTGCTCCATATGTCATAGCTGGTTTAACACAGTCCTGTAAAATTTGTCCTTCAATTTCTTTAGCATTCGTTTGTCGCAAGGTATTCCAAAAGCTAGTCTCCACTTCGGCCATCTAGCTTTTATCCTATGCAAAACTTCTTTGTTAATCTCCTCATCCTTACTGATCATCGAGCCCAGATACTGAAAAGTATCTCTACGTGGTATCATATTGGTTTCAATTTTGATAGTGGTTTCAACACTTTGTATATGTCCACTGAAGTTGCAATCTATATATTTTGTCTTTGTACGACTTATTTTTAAAGTCTCTAGATTCTAATGCCCCCGCCATTTCTTGAGTTTTGTATTTATACCATCTTTTGATTCATCCACCAATACTATATCATCTGTAAACAACAATAACCATGGTATTTCTTCTTGAATATGCGCAATTAACTCATTCATAATCAATGTCAAGAGGTAAGGGCTTAAGGCTGATCCCTGATGTAAACCTATAGTTACGAGGAATCTACCTATTTCTCCACATGTGGTTCTCACATTTGTTACTGCTCCTTCATACATATCCTTAAAAATTTCATGTAACTGCTGGGGATATTCCTTTTCTTCAAAACCCACCAAATTTAATCCCTCGGTACCTTATCATAGGTTTCTTTTAAATCGATAAAGGTTATGTGTAGATTTTTCCTCTTTGCTCGATATTTTTCCATTGTGTGGTAAAACTAGTTAAGATAAAATTGGAAATGAGTGCTTTCAAAAGCATTTAGGCGTAGCACCAATAGGGGATAAGATTAGAGAAACCCATTTAAGATGGTTTGGGAATGTTGAACGTATGCCGGTAATGGCACTGGTGAGAAAAAGTTTGGCTATCCAGGTGGATGGCTCATCAAGAGGTGGGGGTAGGCTGAAGAAAATATTGATGGAGGCCATTAAATCAGATTTGAAAAAGTTTAACTTATTTAAGCATTTGAAAATAGAATGGAATGGAGAAATAGAATTTATGTAGTTGACCCCAACATAGTTGAGATAAGGCTTTTACAATGATGATGATGCCCAATATTTTTCCATTAATTGCCTATGTGAAAAGATAGCTTCCATAGTTAACCTTCTTGTCATAAAACCATATTGATTTTTAGCAATCTTGGTCTTCTGTCATATGAAAAAATTAGAAGAACACAAAAATATGTGGGGTTGATCTATGGGAAACGTAGTTCTAACGTTTGGGGACCATTTCAACCCATTTGATTGGGGATAATCTTGGTCTTCTGTCATATGAAAAAATTAGAAGAATATAAAAATATGTGGGATTGATATATGGGAAACATAGATCTAACATTTAGGGATTATTTTCAACCCATTTGATTGAGTTTACTTTTACAAAAAAATATATTTTTAAAAAATACAAAAATCCAAAAATAAAAAATATGAAAAAATTAGAAGAACATAAAAATATGTGGGATTGATCTAGGGGAAACATAGATTGAACATTTAGGGACCATCTCAACCCATTTGATTGCGTTTACTTTTGTTAAATTTTTTTTCAAAAAATATAAAAATCCAAAAATAAAAACAAAAAAAATTAGAAGAACACAAAAAATATGTGGATCGATCTATGGGAAACATAGATTTAATATTTAGGAATCATTTTCAACTCATTTTATTGGTTTTCCATGAATAAAATAGATTTCTTTTTTCAAATAATAAAATAATCCGAAAATAAAATTCAAAATAAAAAATTAAGAAAGTGAAAAAAAAGAAGGGCTTGATCAAAGGGGAACATGGATCTAACAGTAACAACTCATTTTCAAGTGATTCATGGAAAAAAAAAGAGAAATAAACTCAAAGTAGAAAAAAATTAAGCCTAAAAACTCACCTTTTCCGAGCTTGATGCTTGAATCTTGAATAGCACCTTGATGTTTTGACGTTTTTGACGTTTTTGTTTATGATTCTACTTTTTTTTTTTTAAAGAGGATTTGAAAAATGGAGGCAAGGAAAGGGGTTTGGAGCAGTGAAAAGTGGAGAAGACCCACTTACAGCAAGTGAAGATGAAAAAAGGGAGGGAAAAAGTCGCGTGGTGGGGTTTTTAATTGTCACGACCTAAATTCCGGGGCCCTGTCGGAATTTGAGTTATAACACATTGCATTCAAATTCATACACATAAATCAAATGAATACATAAGGCATAAGTATCATTTATAAAAGAAATGTCTTTTCATATAAGTCAACCATTTTAAGAAACCAACCAATAGAGTTATCAGTGACTAAAAATTTCCAAAATAAAATCCATCAAATAATAATTAAATATCTAATGCTAAATATTTCCCTAAACTACTGAATATGGATGTAACGCTCTCCTCAGCCACGCATGCCAAATACTACGGGCTGATCTTCGTCATTCTCCGGTCCAACCGCAACTTTGTTACTTGAAGGGGGTAACCAACATTAGTATAACTGGTGAATGAATCTCCTACTCTAACATACATTCATAATTAACGTAATGACATCATCAGAACAAATAAATATAAACAACCAATAATTAAGTCAATGAATAGAACTCATTTTACGATACATTTCTGAACCACATCCTTGTACCAAGTCCACATCATTTTACCATTTTAATATATCAAAATTCTTCGAGATGCCACTCCTACATATCCTCAACCGGTGTTCCATTGGACCCTTCCCATCAGGACCTCAATGTCCTAATCTCCACATCCATAGACAATATAATCAATCTAACAATCGAATCCAATGATTCCAAAATCACACAATCACAGTAGATAACAAGGATGCAAATAGCGGTTGCGGCGGGCATAGCGGCCCGTCGCCAAAACGATACGTAGCGGGCGATACGTAGCGGTATCGGCGATACGTAGCGGTGTGAATTAAAAAAGTCTTCAAAAAAATCCGAAAAAATTCCAGAAAATCCAGAATATTGGAAAATGATGGAATATGTGTTTGTTTTGCAAAAGCAACTAGTATATGAGTATGTAGCGGTCCCCTCATTGCATTAGATCCTGTATCGCTGTATCAATAGAAAAGAATATGAATAATCAATGTTTTTCATATGGAATCATGTTGTTTAGTTATGTCAACTTAAATAGTAACTTAAGGCTTAAATAAAAAATGTTATAAACAAATTTCATCAAGATTCATTCAAGAATGAAAGATAAACTACGTTCAAACTTTATAAAAAAACAATATACTAATCTACTTAAAGAGCAAAGACTTTGTAATGGAGGAATACCTTGCTGATTAGCTCTAATCTAATACCAAAGGGAATGTCTTCCAGGAATCACATTGCTATCAGTGTCATCATCTTCATCATCATTTGTTGTGTTTGTGCCCCTATTATATTGCACATTCTCCCCAAATTGAATTTGATATTGGTGACCATTGGGATCTTGCATTGCAAAGAAGAAATCAAAGGAGCTTGGAGGAGGTGGATATCTATATTGAGGTTGACTATCATCATAGTCACCATATGAGTAAGACCCTGAAGCCGAAGATTGTTCTTCTTCTTGTTGCATATGACCATACTGATAATATTGTGATGGTTCATGAGGATACGGCCTGTAGTCTGAATGTGGAAGTGGAACATTATAAATAGGGTTCGAAGATGCTATTTGTTCCCCTCCTACATTTCCACTTCCACCCACATTCCCTTGCTCATCTATGTCTGCGGGTGATGACACTTTCCGTCGCCTTTGATAAGCACGTTGTGGAGCCATTCTTGATTGCTCGGGAAACTCATCTACGGTCTCAACAGGAATGACATTTTCTTCTTCATCATATTGATAAGACTCAGCAGTGCCACCTGTCCCGCTATCTCCTCCGTCTCCTCCATCTCCTCCAGGACCTCCACCATGGCTACTGGAAGAAGTAACAGTAGAACTACTATCTTCAGATGATGACATAATATGAGCTGGCTCCTTCCCTCTAGATGCACTTGCACTTCCACTACTTCTTTCTCCCTGAGGTGGTTGTCCCCTTGACATTTGTACATCTTCAGCAATTAAACGTTGTACTTCTTGCTGAAAGCCCGGATCTGAATCTAACAATGGATCTTCAGTCTCGGCTATCCATGGAAGTAAGGGATCATCGTCTCTGAATATGTGATCCAAATTAATTGGACAATAAGTAGGATCATCCCTTGCCTTTCTCTCTCTATTTCTGTTCCTCAACTTGAGATTGTAATGGCAGTATACCAATTTGTTGAGTTTTCTCATGGTTATTCGATTCCTGGGCTTCGTATGGATCATGGAGAAAGTGCTCCAATTCCTTTCACAATTTGATGATGTTGTTGTTTGACTAAGGATGCGAATGGCTGCTCTCCTTAGATGTGGAGTACTCTCTCCAAAACTCTCCCACCAATCAGCTAGAATACAAAAAAAATAAAAAAAATTAGACATCTTTAAATCGTAAAAAGTTCCTTTTCTATGTATTGTCAATTGCGTATAAGTATAACTACCAGGTGAACATTTTCCAATCGCTCGCTGTACAAAAGGGTCAGCGAAAGTTCCTCTTTTATGTGTATAAGTGGAAATCTGAAATGCAAAAAATTAGAAATAAATATGTACACCATATCAATACAATTATCTAAAATATATTTAAAAGATTAAATAAATTTCTTAATTAGCTTACCTCTTGTATAGCTTCCATATGATCATCTTCACTTAAAATTCTTTTCAACACTGTCCTTAATCCTACTCGCAATTCCGTATCTATTGCTTCAGTGTGGTGTGAGGCATTGCGATAGTAGAATTCAGGATTTAAAAAATAACCTGCAGCATGCAATGGATGGTGCAGCTGATCGTTCCACCGGGCATCAATAATTTTTATATAATCATCATGATATCGGCAATTTTCTATAATGGCTTGCTTTGCCCGATCAATTGCTTCATAAATGTACCCCATTGTTGGCTTTTCATCAGCATCTACAAGTCGCAACACTTTCACTAAAGGTTCATACACCTTTAATATGTTCTCTACTTTGGCCCAAAATTTATTATCCCTCATTAGAATTGGGATGTCAAACTCCGGACCATGTGTTGCTTTGCCCCATTTCGAACGAAGCCATTCTTCTGATGAAAACATTTGAATTAGCTCCGTTCTCCAACGTACAAGGCTTTCCATAGCAATAAAATGGGTAGCAAATCTAGTGGATGCCGGACGCACTAAGGCATGATTGTTTGTGAATCTCTTCATCAAGTTTAAGAGCCATGAATGGTCGTATATGAACCTTGTAATGCCTCTGCATGCCTTGATTGCAGCGGCCACATTCTTCTTCTTTCCAATATCCTCCATTATAAGGTCAATGCAGTGTGCTGCACATGGGGTCCAAAATAAATGTGTCCTCTTTTCCATTAAAAGAAGACCAGCCTTCTTAAAATTAGCTCCATTGTCTGTCACAATTTGGACAATGTTCTCCTCTCCAACACTTTCTACAACTTTGTCCATAAGCCTATAAATATAATCTGCTGTCCGTTTTTCTTCAGATGCATCAACGGACTTCACAAAGACGGTCCCAGTGACATTATACACCAAAAAGTTAATTAATTGTGTTTGGGTGCCACTTGTCCACCCGTCACACATAATAGTGACTCCATTTTGCCCCCACATGGGCCTAAATGTCTCTACCCAAGCCTTTATTTCTTTATACTCTTCTTCAAAGTACTTGGTGCTCACATCATACACGGATGGCGACGTAATACCCCGCCCAGCTTGAGCCGCAACATCAAGAACTGTCTGAAAATAAGGAGAATCAATTGCGGTAGGGGGTATATTCTTATGAATTAGCCATTTTGCTGTAGCTTTGGCTAATCTTTCTCTTGCAGCCTTCATGACACCCTTGACAACATTAGAGATTTTTGGTTGCTTAGCTGCCTCCGATCTATGTGCGAAAGGATCAACAAAACTAACCCCTCTTCTAGTTTGTGTAGGTGTAGCCATCCGAGTAGAAATAATCTCTATATCATCATCCCGCTGTCGGGTGCTAAATGCTCTACGCATTTTACCCGCAATGCCTTTGCCCTTGCCTGTTGCACCAGATGAGCCACCTTCATCATAGTTTCTACGCTGTCTATAGGCTCGACGCTCTGCTTCTTCTTGGCACGACATAAGGGACTCTCGGCGTGCAGCCATCATTTCTGGGTCATCAAACTCATCATTAGAAGCAGTACCAAGACCTTCATCCCCAAATACATCATGGCGTGCTGCATCAACACCCTGCTGCTTCTTCTCTTTAATTTGTACTTTTCTCTGTTTTGTTTGATTCAATAAATTTTTTATTTGCTCCCTAACTTCTTTCGACACTTCAGGACACCCTGCAACATTGCCTTGCACATGGGCCAAATGTTGTTTAAATCTTGTAATGCCCCCATGGGTCACTTTGTGACAAAACTTGCATTTAATCTTCAACCGATTGTTTTCAATTGCCTCACCATAGCTCCATGCAAGATCTATATCACGCGGCATTTTTTCACGTCACAATACCTAAACAAGATTTAAAAGTAATAGGTTAAAATTTAAATAAATTTCAAAAACATGAAAAAACACGCATCTACGTGGGTGGGAATTGGGATTGATATATGGGAAACATAGATATAACATTTGGGGACTATTTTCAACCCATTTGATTCAGTTTACTTTTATACAAAAGATTTTTTTTAAAAAAATACAAAAATCCGAAAATAAAAAATATGAAAAAAATTAAAAGAACACAAAAATATGTAGGATTGATCTATGGGAAACATAGATCTAATATTTAGTGACCATTTTCAACCCATTTGATTCAATTTACTTTTATAAAAAAATATTTTTTTAAAAAAATACAAAAATCCGAAAATAAAAAATATGAAAAAATTAGAGGGACACAAAAATATATGGGATTGATCTATGAGAAGCATAGATCTAACATTTAGGGACCACTTTCAACCCATTTGATTGAGTTTGCTTTTATAAAAAATATTTTTTAAAAAAAAATACAAAAATCCGAAAATAAAAAATATGAAAAAATTAGAAGAACACAAAAATATGTGGGATTGATCTATGGGAAGCATAGATCTAACATTTAGGGACCACTTTCAACCCATTTGATTGAGTTTGCTTCTATAAAAAAATTTTTTTAAAAAAATACAAAAATCCGAAAATAAAAAATATGAAAAAATTAGAAGAACACAAAAATATGTGGGATTGATCTATGGAAAGCATAGATCTGACATTTAGGGACCACTTTCAACCCATTTGATTGAGTTTGCTTCTATAAAAATTTTTTTTTTTAAAAAATACAAAAATCCGAAAATAAAAAATATGAAAAAATTAGAAGAACACAAAAATATGTGGGATTGATCTATGGGAAGCATAGATCTAACATTTAGGGACCACTTTCAACCCATTTGATTGGTTTTCCATTAACAAAATAAATTTTTTTTTCAAATAATAAAATAATCCGAAAATAAAATTCAAAAAAAAAATTAAGAAAGTGATAAAAAAGAGGGGCTTGATCAAAGAGGAATATGGATCTAACAACAACAACTCATTTTCAAGTGATTCATAGAAGAAAAGAGAGAAATAAGCACAAAGTAAAAAAAAAAAAGCTTCAAAACTCACCTTTTTTGAACTTGATGCTGGAATCTTAAATGCCACCTTAATCTTTGGATGTTTTGGATGTTTTTGTTGATGATTTTGATGTTTTTTTGAGATGATTTGAAAAATGGAGGCAAGAAAAGGGGCTTGGAGGAGTTGGAGCTGTGAAGAGGGGAGAAAAGAGGGGAGTTGAAAGGGAAAGTGAGTAAAAAAATCGGCTGGGGGGTTTTAAACCCCCTAGGCCGATACGTATCGGCCGATACGCATGCGTATCGGCCGATACGGGCCGATACGTCTGTGAGCGGCGCTTTTTTGTAAAAAGCGTAGCGCCTATGAGCGCTACGCCCGATTTATCGGCCGATATGCTTCGTATCGGCCGATATTTGCATCCTTGGTAGATAATTCCATGCTAGTAGTTCCGATCATGTTTCGTTCCAAATAGAATCATGCACAATAGAAATTATAAATCCCAAATATTTCTAGCTTATGAATCAGTACATGTCTGGCCCCATGCGCTGGGGTCAATGATTTATTACCCACTACTTATCCTTATTAAGGATTGTTTGGGTATGTTTGGACATCCCCCTTTTTGTTCCATTCCTTAAATTAAGATTTCTATAATAAGGCAGTCTAAATACATACATTATAAGTATCCTTAACAATACCCCTAATCTTTTATACACTAATTTTTTTTTTTTTTAAGATAGGGAAGGACCTTTATGTAATTATACTAACATTAGAGCCCCATACATAAACCCTCAATGAAAACGGGTTTCACAGAATTGAAACCTCTATGCAATGCAGAACCGCCGTTAGAAGAGTCCTCATGCCTGGCCCTGTTCAAGACATCGGATGGTGGGCCCAACGGTTTGAATCGATCGAGATCACCACCCTAGGGTTTTCCCAAGGGTCCACTATAAGATCTGTAGATCAGATCTTGCATCAGGTGGGTCATGTGGACCCACAATCCCTGACGATCAGCTTGGTTCCAGACGACCTGGAAATTGAAAAACCCCTTTTCTGTTTGAAATCATTTTGTAAACCTGTTATCTTTACTAGCCTACACAATACCTAAGAGGTCTATTGATCAAGGAAATTCAATTGGTCAAGTTTCGTCACCTAAAGATGGGTTTCGATCGTCAATGACCTTTTCTCAGAGGGTTGACAATGCAAGCTACTCTGAAGGGAAGGGTCAGTTTCATATTTACAGCCCCCTTTTCGGTTAATTTCCACAAGATTTACTTCTTTTGAAGTGATCCACCCATCTATGGCGCAGATCTGTCCTTTAGAGGTCCACCTAGGTCCACACTTCGAGTGTTCATCATGATCGACAGACAACCCTGATCATAATTCCTAAGCATTTTAGCCTAACCCTGTGATGCTTACTGGTAACAAAAGAAATCTTCAATCCTACATAGACAACCATGATCGACGGACCCCATAACCCACCCTCAACAGAAAGATGTAGAAAGATCACTCACCTTTTGTAGACGTTCACAATATGTGGCCAAGAGGACATCTGTCAACTGCTACCCGGCTTGTTACCTTCTTCTCCTTCTTCTCTTAGGCTTGTCTCTCTCCCTTTCTGATTCTCCCCTACGTTAGAAAGAAAATAAGGTGGAATAATTAAGAGACTCCTAGATATATATATATATGTATAGTAGATCCCCACTTCTTGATAAGGATCATAAGTAAGACTCCCTTTCCATCCAAAGTTCACCTCCTAAGGAAAGTAGGTGTCATGCCATAAAAGTTCTCTTTCCTTCTTTTGAAGACTAATCTATACTACTATGGAATGGGTCCCCTCACTCAAATATTTAACCTATATCTTGCCCCACAATAACTAATTAGCAATAGGACTCACCATAAAATCAACAATTAAGTATTTAAGAACACAACCGGAATCTCCATCCTTGGGTATCACATTAATCCCACCTGGCCCCTAGCGGCCGCTACACTCTACAGGCTACTACGTTTGTGATCGCCACTTTTTCCAAAATATTGTAGCGCCCATGGGCATTACGGGCGATATATAAGCGTAGCGGCCGATATTTACATCCATGGTTGGAAGGCCCAGGAAGTATAATTTTTGCCATTGATCTTGATGATTGAGATTTCAGTTTTATCCATGATCAAGATAGTTCTTTTAAAGTCAAAGGAAAAGATAAAACAGTAACTTCAGACACCAAAAAAATAGAAAATAGGCAATAGTAACTGTCACAGAATTGCCTAAATCACCAATAATGCAAGATAAAATACACTGACAAGGCACCTAGAATTCATTGTCTAACATTACTCAACTTCGCATGTTGAAGATTAAATAGCTTAGTAGGCATGCTTGGAGCCAATAGTTGGGGTCTATGTTCTTTTAGATGATAGAGAGTTCCATGATATGGTCCAATGAAACCTCTCCTGTTATCGTAACCATCATTGACAAGATAATATTTTCCTATAAAGATTAAATGTGACAAAAACTAGTTATGCAATATGTTAACTAGTTCTATAAACTATAAATAGTTTTGAAAATTTCATTTTAAAATTTCTTATTACTATCTGGAATTTGAAGAATGTGGATCCCCCTATTATGTAGAATATCAAATAGAACTTTCTGATACTTCGAAGTTAGCATAACAAATTAAAAAAGCATGTCAGAACCTAAATGGCCATCACATTCTGTGCAATGAAACCTTTTCTGTATTGATATTGCTGATGGTCTTTAATTGATACCCATGCCGGAATGGGTACCAATTAAAAAGATGGCTACTTGCAATTAAAAAGATGGCTACTTCTTCTACATAAACATGTCGAGTTGCACATAGTAACCATTCTCTTTTTAGTAACATTAAGTATAGAAAGACATCGGTCCTCATACGATGTAAATCACATAAATTTTGGCGATGACTATCGATAATGTATTGAGTAGATTCATGGCCAGATTGAGATAACTCATGTACTCACTTCTTAATTTTTATCCGCTTTTGTTTACGGTGGTGATTTTATAATAGTAAAATTACAATAATTGATATTACTACTAATTGCATAAACATCATTTTCATCTTTCTCTCTATCACTTCTAAATTGCTCCATAGTCAATTGACACATTCAAATATAAAATTAGAATAAGTAAATGATCCACATTGGTTATCACATGATTAAAACGAGATTCATTCAAATGCACCACGACATAAATGTATCATGACATTCTACACATATAGCATGATCCTTCTTGCATTGTCATATCAAAATGTATCATGAGTAAAAAAAATAAACTCCGTCCCATTTCATAATAGTAGTTTTAGGAACCAACTATCCTAAACCGAGCTATTTAACTACACCATGAGGAAGGCACAAAGCTGATCCTTGGTTGCTAATGCAAGGAATTGATTGGCCACATGTAGATCCCTCAATAGCCTAAGCACCCTTACTTGTAAAGTCTCCTTCAAATCTAACTTCAAAACAGCAACAATCACTTCAGATTTAGCTTATTGTTGGGCTATCCTGTCAACAATGAAAATGAGAGTTTTGGTCAAGTCCTTAATTGGATCATGTGCAAGATCAACATCAAATATGGTGTCACCATCTGCTCTAGTTTAATCTCGCACAATGCGTCGAGAACTAACAGTCGAATGCTTCTTGGTATGCAGCGCGTTTCAGATACCTTCATTCCTCTTATTTGAGCTAGAAGACTCTGGTGCCATATCATGGTTGGATTTGGGGGCTTTCATCGTATGTGGTAGAGTTTGATTCATCAACATCATATCTGTCATATGCAACTAAGTATCCATATATAATAGCAAATTTTTTGTAGTTAATACTTCTTCCTTGATAGTATTCATACTTAGGGTGTGCCTGAGTTGGAAAAATATGACAAAACACAGTAATTATTTAGTTAACAATGATTAATAGAATTCTAAGATATATTATTAATCACTTACCTTGATATAGTCCTCGTAAACTTGGTCACTTGCAATTACCCTTTGTGAAATGTCATCCCATCCAATGCCACTTAGACCTACAAGAGTCTTGATATGATTATAATTATCTTTTGATGCTCTTAGACGATTTCTAATTTTATCATTATCATGTACATCACCAAAATTTTCTTTCATCTTTCTTTCAGGCTCCCTCTACCCCTCCGAAGTAAACTCACTTTTATCTTTTCACCCAAGGTTTATCTATTCTATTAGCAAATCATACAAGTGTTCATCTGCAAACACTATCCAAGTGACATTCTTCTTCTCTCTTTTACCATGCTTCATTCTAAAAGATGGTCCAGCATTAATGCATTGAACTTCTTCACCAATCATTTCATTATCCATGTGTATATAGAATTAAAAAAAAAAACTTGTTAAGAAGTTGTTAATATTAAAAGCTAATGGTATCAGTGATGGAAAACTTACATCACATTGATATTTTTGAGGGTTACATGAATTAAATCCATTTCTATATTAGAACAATACACTTGAACACTTGCAGAATATGGAAAGTAAATAGGTAAAAGCCTGCATAGAAGAAGTAATAGGACTAGAAGAAAAAGTAAAATAATGACTAGAAGAATGTGTCTTTTGCTTTTGACACTACCAAGGGCTTACTACTAATGACTAATGTAACTAACTTAAAGTTATCAAATGCAGCATAAATAAGGTGACTAATAAAAATGACGTTTGACAGCTATATTAGATTGACAGCTATATTCTTTGTATGCATGTCTTGTTCAGCTGACCTCAGATTGAAGGGTTAAGGCTGTAATGATGATGATGATTCTTTGCATGTATTCACTATGCACTTTATGTTTATTGTTGCTCTTCCATTGTCTATATATTTATTTATATTTTATTTGACCAAGGCACGTAGTTAGAAAAAAATATGCCTCTCACTTATGTTGGTTCTAAATGAGTTGTTTCCCATGACATCCTCAGAGGAAAACTGGAGGTTTGGTAGTTTGGAGGTCGGGAAGCAGCATCATCTTGTACAGAGGGGCCAACTATGAGTACCCTTACTTTCTGTTGGACAACAGCGCAAGAGATAAACATGATCTTGATTACGTATCAACCCCGGATGCAAGCAATAATGATGGAGTTAATCAAGAAGAGGACAATTCTTTAGGGATGGTTGGTCCAATGTCATTTGTTGAACCAATCTCATCCAACAGATTGGCGTCCTCATTGGTTTCTGGTGTTGGTTCTCCAAAGAAAGTGAGATTCATACTTCCAGGTGAAGTGCAACTTGAAGAAGAAGCTGATCATCTCTTAGATGGTCTAGGTCCACGCTTCACTGATTGGTGGGGTTACAACCCTTTACCTGTTGATGCTGATCTTTTACCAGGCATTGTTCCTGGGTACCGGAAGCCTTTCCGCCTTCTTCCCTATGGCATAAAGCCCAAGTTGACAGACCGAGAAATGACCAAGTTAAGGAGACTTGGACGACCTTTATCATGTCATTTTGCATTAGGCAAGTGATTTATAAGTCGATATCATGGGATTGTCATTCCCTGAATGTAGCATTGCTAACAATCTTCTCTCTCTCTCTCTCTATATATATATATATATTTAAATTGGTAATAACAACATTCTTTCTATTTTAGGGAGAAATAGAAACCTTCAAGGCTTGGCACTGTCTATTGTTAAGCTCTGGGAAAAATGTGAAATAGCAAAAATTGCTGTAAAGAGAGGAGTCCAGAACACCAATAGCCAAGTTATGGCGGAAGAATTAAAGGTGGGTAATAGTTGAGTATTTTAATCTTTTACTTTCTAGTCTTAATCTATCATCTTGCTCTTGGATACATTGTTTACTTCATGCCATTATATTTTATACAGCTACAACATAAGTGGCTTGATTAAAACTTTCCATATTGTCTTAGCTTTCTGCCACTCATATGTGCTAGTGAGTATAGGTCTGTCATGCCCTATGATTTGTTATAAGTACAATTAAACCTTGTAATAAAAATGGTGCGATATGTGGTAGTTTTGGTCTTGCTGTCTAGGAGTATGAAAGATGAAAATATTTGTTAACACCTTTTTCTCACATGCTTGCTGTAGCAATGAAATATTGCTTCAGGTATACGGCATGTTTCCATTACCATCGTAAAGACACCTTGGGTTTTGGGTAGACTACCCCTGTGATTGGCATGCATTAGTTTGGGCTCTACAAAGTAGTTCTCAAATTTGAGCATTTGGGGTTGGTTCTTGTTAACTGGGTTAGTGCCCGCATGCAATTAGACCCATGTGAAAAATTAAACTTGGTCGAAGCACCCAATAGTGTACAGCTATGTAATATAGTGTCTTTCCATATTTGGAGATTTAATTAGGATTGTAATTACTCTAATAACTGTAATTGAGAGAGAATGTAGCACTACAACATCTATATTAAGGATCGAGACCCTCAAAGGAGGATGATTGAATTCACTATTATTTCTCTTGTTTTGTCCATTGTTCATATGGGCTGTCTCTGATATGCTATCAGAGCTAGGGGTGTACAAAATATCCGTCGATCCGTGAAACCAATCTAATCTGATCCGATCCGTGGTTTTTTAACTATGGTTAATGGATTGGTGACGGATTGAAAAAATCTTAATTCATAAGTAATCGTTTGGTTATGGATTTTACCGTTAATCCGAGGATTTAAACCGATCTGAACCTCTGAAATAAAACAATATATATTTATTTTTATATATAGAATATTAAAAGACAATAATCTCCATTGTAATTTCCTTATTACAATAGATAAAGTGTATGAAATAGAGATGAAAACTACTAACTGATTGAATGGTTTAAACTTATCCGAACTGTTGATCCATGGTTTGGTTCGGATGGGTTTTAATTGGCAACGGATCGGTGACAGATTACAAAATGTCAATCCGTAGGTAACGGTTTGGTGACGGATTTTGCAATCTAATCCAATCCGAACCGTGTACACCCCTAATCAGAGCTATCGAGGGAAGCAAAAAGATTTTTTTATGATCTTTGTTAATGAATACATCACGAGAGTCATCTCCTTCTTACTCATATACCTTTGAGATCACGGATCTACTACTATTTCTTCTTCATATGGCCACTATCGTCACAAGTTGTGAGTGATCAAAGGTGGGCCATCTCAGATCATCAAGCCTCCACCAGCGACCAGTGTCACCCTGATCAACAGGATTTCTTGGGATTTTAGAAGGTTTTTTTTGGATTTTTTCATTAACATCTGTGGTAGTTTCTATCACCTTCTCCACCTGTCGACTGTTCCTAGTTTTTTCCAAGGTAGTTTTTATCAAAACCATCCAGATTTATGGATCTATACCTGAGGTACATCAAACTTGGGCTGCTGTTTGTAGTCTAGAATCTCCCAAAGATGTTGGGATTTGATCTGTGATTAGGATCAGTTGGTGGGGCCCAATCACACATCTTGCCAGAAGTTCTGGGCCGCCTGAGCTACTGTGTGCAGTTTTTTCTGTAAACTGCTGTGCGCGGTTATTTTTATTTATTTATTTATTTATTTTTGTTTTTCTGTGAACTGCTGCGTGCAGTTTCATTCTTTCCTTTAGGCAAAGCTGTGTGCAGCTGTTTGTGGAATTGCTATTGTGAAACTGCTGTTCCTTTTTTATTGTTTGGAGCTTTCTGTCTGTGGAAAAGCTCTGTGTAGTTTGCTGCTTTGGGTGGTCGACCACCAAATTGGGTCTTCATTGTTTAGGCAAATCTGACAAAGAGATTTGAACCTTCACTGTTACAGTTTAAATTACTGAATATTTCCTGTTATTATATCTGCTGGGTTCCTTAGAGTGCATTTGAAATCTATTTTTCTGAGTTTTGCATCTCTTTGTGCTGGCATGGAGAAGACTGAAATTGCCTCAATTAAATTTAATGGAAAAAATTACACATCTTGGTCATACCAATTTCAAGTATATCTTGGAGGGAAGGAAATGTGGGGATTTATCTTAGGAGTTTACTCAAGACACTGAGGACGAAAAAAAAATCCCGTCTTGGAACACAAATGATGCCAAGATCAAAACTTGGATTCTTGGATCTGTTGAACCTCAATACATCCTTAATCTTAAACCCTATAAAACATCTAAGGATATGTGGGACAACTTGAAAAAGGTGTATCATAGAGGGAACTCTGCTCGTCTGTGTCAACTTGAGCTTGAGATTGCTCAATATTCTTAGGACACCTCTTCAATCCAGGACTATTATTCAGGCTTTCTCACCTCATGGGCAGAATATGACAAGATAAAGTATTCTGAGGTATCTGCAGCTGCCCTTTTTGAGATACAACAACTACAGGAAAATAGTCATAGGGACCAGTTTCTTATGAAATTGAGACCCGAATATGAGACTATTCATTCAAATCTTATGAGTAGAGTCCCATCTCCATCCTTAGACGAATGTCTTAATGAACTTTTGCATGTAGAACAAAGTCAAACAACTCAGCATGTATTCAAACAACAACCTTCAGAACATTCTTTTGGTGTAGCCTATGTTGCAACTTGAAATCGTGCACCTGTTACCTCTCAGGGACTTATGAGTGGGGTCAACCATGCTGCTTGTGCTTCAAAGAAAACTCTCCAGGCAGAAATCCAATGTTATGGCTGCAAGAATTTTGGACATTTTGCCTTGCAGTGCAAACAGAAATTCTGCAATTATTGCAGAGCTAATGGACATGTCATTACCGATTGCAGAAGGAGGGCACAATATCGCATTCCTCGAGCCTATCATGCCAACACTACAGCTGATGCTTCTTCTTGCGACACTGCTTCAACCTCAGTCATGTCTTCATCACCACCTGCTTCTAGCTTCACTACTTCTATCACCCTTGAACTTGTTCAACAAATGATCATAAATGCTTTTTCTATAGTTTGGCATTTTAGGTAACCATCAACCCTCATCCTCAATTTGGTACCTTGATTCTAGAGCCTCAAATCACATGACTTCCTGTGCTTGTTTGACCAATGTGCAATAGTATAGTGGTAATTTACAAGTTCACACTGTTGATGGTCAAAAGCTTCCCATTATAGCTCTTCGTGATGTTCATCCATTACCTCTGAAAAATGTTTTTCTCTCTCCATCTTTAACTGGAAATCTTCTCTCTGTTGGCCAATTGATTGATGATAATTGTAATATCTCTTTTTCTCGTTCTGGTTGTGTTGTGCAGGATCCAAGTGTCAGGGAAGGTGATCGCAATGGGGCCAAAGAGTGGATGCTTTTTTCCTCTTCCTGTGCCTCTCTCCTCTTAAAATAAACATCGATCTGTGTTTTCTTGTTTCTCTTCTTAGGATGTTTGGAGGCTTGGGCATAATAGATTAGGCCATCTTCATTCACAAATGTTACTTTTGATGTTGAGCAATGGAATTATTAATGACAATAAAATTTCTTTTCGTAATATTTTTGATGAATGTTGTAGTGACCCAAGAATCTGGAGCTATTCAGATTCTCAAGACGTATTCAAATTTATAACAACACAACATAACTCAAATTTCAATGAACATAGAGGTCAAAAAACCTTCATATTCAATACTTAAATTATCAAATGTTTTAGAAGTTATAATAAAAGCTATTGAGTAAAGACAAGTTTCTAAATCAAGTAGAGAAAATATTTAAATGTTGGGCTAATCCCATCTACAAATCTAATCATTGTTCCTCGCGCTTTGGATCAGCTACGCAGCCAAAATCCACCGGCTGATCTCTATCATTCCCCGCAATTTCTACGAATGCATTACCTGAAGTGGGGCTAACCACTGGTCAGTAACATTGGTGAGCAGAATTCCAAATACAGGTAACACTAATGTATAACGTATTTCAATCACTTATATATACAATATTAATAATGGTATTGAGCCAATAGCTTAATCAGTTCTTTTTTGAATATCTTTCCACCGCAAGCAACAATGGTTTTGATATCCCACACAGGTGTATCTACGTTTTCGTCAACAACATGGCTTGTCATCTATCATGATTGTTGAGCCTGTTTCGACACTCTCCATATAGGAGTGTCTATATTTCTGTCAACACCATGGCTTGTCTTATTACTATGATTGTTGAACCTACTTCTCTCAACCAACATCCACGAGAGAAGTTCTATATTCAGTGCTAGTGGTTTGTGTCTCTCTATTCAAACATCAATTTCAGATCAAATCAATTAATCTTATTAGAGTTTCATATCTATCATAATAGGTAATATTAACTTACTCCTTCCTTGGCTAGTACCACATAACATTGGGTTAGTTCTTGCCCCACTTCGAATCGGAATTGGAATCCAGTTGTGGCATTGCCCATATCTTATTGAGGAATTCAATTAATTATCATAGATCACATAAATCAAGTCAAAGTCTTGGTTTCATATCAATTACACAGTATATTAGACAGGTGAATAGCATTTACTTGAGAATCATTTATCGAAGTAAACAATTAGCATATATTGAGATCAATTAAAGTCTTTGTTGGGCCTAGTCTAATGTTTGATTTTAATATTATCATTCTTTAGTGTATAGTCATGGACAACTAGCTGTAATTAGAGTTTAGATTTGATTTCGTATCACTGCAGGGACTATTTTTTAAAATCATTATAGACTATTCTATGTGAACCGAGATATAGGCCCTTTATTAGGGCTTTTTAATTATAAGAATAAAGGCCAGGGACCAATCTGTAAATTTAAAAAAATTTTGTTTTTACATTACCAATCGACAGAACTCAAACTCCATGTTCGTCAGTGGGAGACTTATGCTTGACTGGTTTGAAGTCTTTAGATGGTGGGTTCCAATGGACCAAACCTCATGGAATCTACACCCCAGTGGTCACCTAGGGGGTCTACTTTACGATGTGTGGACTTGATCATTCATCAGGTGGGCTATGTGGGTCCCCACAATTGATCCTTTCTTTCCTTGTTTTGACGACCTGACTTGGGAAAAAAAACAGTTTAGCTACAAACAGCATCCCAAATCCACCACAAACTCATCGAATTTTGTTATTAGATGTTCACATTAACTTTATAGGGTATATCATTCAATCGGTCATCACCAAATAGGACTTTAACCCATGATTGGGCTGTCGGTAACCACTATTTTTGCCTAATATCGCTAGGTTAGGTAGAGTTCTACATTAAAAGGCCTGATAATCATGCTCAAATTGTCAATCTAGTCTTCGTGTAACATTATTCCATATCTTAGAGGGATCATGCCATACCATATCAACTTAGATGATGGATTCTACTCACCTTGTATAGAAGTTGGTTGCTCGAGCGGTGAGCGGTCTTGAACCGGACATCCGTTATGCGCCTCCCTGTAGATCTTTCTCGTCCCTTTCGCGATCCTCTCCTTCTTCTAACAATTTTCATAACTCAGGTTAGTCTCTCTCTTTCTCCCTCTCTCTTAATTTCTATTGTTGTTGTAAAGAAGAAAAGGAGAGCAGGCTTTCTTATATGTAGTAGTGCTTGGACGTCATCTACTAGGAGTCCTGTTTGGGAACTTCACGTTATGTTCTTGGAGTCCTGTTTGGGAACTTCATGGAAGTCCCATTGGAAGTGTATTCTGGAGAGAGAATCTTGTTTGGAATTCTTAGTCTTCTAGTGACCTTAATTTAGTCGAACTATAATTCCACTAAGAGTCCTGATAAGGATTTTACAAATGTTCTTCTTGCAAACTGGGGAAAAGCAAGGTTTTTCCTTTTCCTTTGAAATCTACTATGGCTTCAAAATGTTTTAACATCATTCATAACAATGTCTGGGGAATTACTCTTGTAATTTCTTATCATCATCATCATCATCAAAGCCTTATCCCAACCATGTTGGGGTCGGCTACATGAATTCTATTTCTCCATTCCATTCTATTTTGGGTTAAATCCTTAGATAAGTTAAACTTCTTTAAATTTGATTTAGTGACTTCCATCAATGTTTTCTTCGGCCTACCCCTACCTCTTGATGGGCCATCCACCTGTATAGCCAAATTTTTTTTCACCGGTGCCATTACCGGCCTACGCTCAACATGCTCCAACCATTTTAAACGGGTTTCTCTAATCTTATTCCCTATTGGTGCTACCCCTAAATGCTCTCGAAAGCGCTCATTTCTAATTTTATCTTTCCTAGTTTGACCACACATCCACCTAAGCATTCTCATATCTGCTACATCCATCTTATGTATATGCATATTCTTAATTGGCCAACATTCTGTTCTATAAGTCATAGCTGGTCTAACCACTGTCCTGTAAAATTTGCCTTTCAATTTCGTTGGCATTTGTTTATCACAAAGCACTCCCGAAGCTAGTCTCCACTTCAGTGATGCAGTCTAGGCCCCCAGCAGCCCCTCTTCTAATTAGATTAGGATTATTATTATTATTATTAGGAAAGTTTCTATTTTTAGCCTAGGGTTTTTTTGCTTATTAACTATATATATGGCTTTGTAGAGAAGAACTTCTCAGAGATTTTTGGTTGATTAATAGAATTGGGTTTTTCCCAGAGGTGTTCCTCGTGTGTGTTGAAGTCCTTTGTGACCGTTCGAAGTGTCGTTGGACACGTGCTCAGGCACTTCCACGCAGCCTTAGCCCTTGGGCTGCATCAGATTGGTATCAGAGCCCGATCTCCACCGAATCCCACCAGCACAGCCAACCACCACGCCATCCCGTCCACAAACCCTAATCGTCCCAATCCCCTTTCCACAGTCCCCAATCCCTACTCGCCTCACCATCTTCGCCACAGAAGACCACCAACCACTGTCGAAAACCCCTGTCCACACGCCTCTGTCCACACCCATTCGCCGGATCCCAAACCAAACCCTAACCACACGCCTCTGTCTACCCAGACCCACCACCGAAACCCCGATCCTACACAGTCCAGAGTCCCCAAAACCTTGCCCGAATCCAAACCCCACCCCCATCTTCGTCCAGCGCCAGCAATCGTCCACGACCGAGTCCAACCCTAATCCTCAGCACCAGATCCCATCTCCCTGCCGTGATTCAAAAACATCCCAACACAGTTCCCCACCCCAGATCTACACATCGACCCCTTTTAGTCAATCCCGCACCAAACCCTCTTCCCCCCCCTCCTCGCCACCCTTTTCCTCCCCAAACTAGAGTGAAAAAAAAAAAAAAAAAAAGGGGCAGCAGCAGAGACGCGAGATCGAGAGACAGACGCGAGATCGAGAGACAGAAAGAACGAGCAGCGTACCTGGTCCAATCTGCTGCCGTTGCCCTTGGTGGAAATCAGCACCGCCATCTCTGTCGCCCGCAGGTAGCGCTCGACGATCGCCACCGCCATCGTCACCGCCTTCACAGCACCATCCGCGCCATCTCTATCGCCATCTCTGTCGCCCGCAGGTAGCGCTCGACGATCGCCACCGCCATCGTCACCGCCTTCGCAGCACCATCGGCGCCATCTCTATCGCCATCTCTGTCGCCCGCAGGTAGCGCTCGACGATCGCCACCACCATCGTCACCGCCTTCGCAGCACCATCGGCGCCATCTCTATCATCTCACCGATTGGGAATCTCCATCATCTCATCGTGGCAGCCTCTGTTTGAATCACCTAGGGCAAACGACGCCTTCTCATCTCCATAAACGCAGAAACGCAGAAACGACGCCTTATTATTTCCCTTTTCCTGTCACGCAGAACGAGACGAGAAACTCTGCATTGGGCCTGAGTTCCATCCGGATGCGCTTCGGCTGTTTTTAGGTGGGTTGGCCCATATACTGACTGGCCCACAAACGAAATTCTTCTCAAAGCTTCTGCTGATTTCCAATCTGTCCTTTTGACGAATAGATCTGCACATCAGGTCAGTCAAATTTCAATTTTGCATTAAAAAAAAAAAATGCCTCCAAAGAAGCAAGTGGATGCTGAATCTTCATCTTCTTCACTTGAAGATTTGGCTAGTGCCATTAGAGAATTATCTGCAAAAGTTGATGGCATGCACACCACCCTGCACCAATTGGATATTCGAGTGACAAATTTGGAAAATCATCAACGTGTGCATCCCCACCGTGAAGATGGTGCACATATTCGGAATCCACGGGATCCACCAGTCAATAATCCTGATCGAGAATTCGGGATAAAAATTGTGATTCCTGAATATGATGGAAAATTACAGCCCGCTGAATTTATGGATTGGTTAGTGTGCGTGGAAAATATTTTCGCACATAAGCCAATGACTGAGCACAATAAAGTCACACTGATTGCTACTAGATTTCGTAATTATGCTGCAACTTGGTGGGCTGAATTGCAAAGAAAACGGAGGAATCAGAACATGGACCCTGTTGATACATGGACTGAGATGAAAAATATTTTGAAACAAAAATTCCTCCCAGTCAACTATGCAAGAGATCTCCGTTCCAGTTTTCAAAACTTGAAACAACGGTCCAAGACAGTTGTTGAATATTCTGAGGAATTTTTGACTCTGCAAGCTCATTGTGGCTTGAATGAAGATGATGATGTGGTAGTTGATAGATTTTTCAATGGATTGAGACTAGACATTCAGCATATCCTTGCCTTCCAAAATTTTGATAATGTCGATGAACTCATCCAACATGCTATCAAGGCTGAGGGAATTGCAAATCATCAAGTACAAAAATCCAAATGGGCTCAGCCAAAGAATTCCCCTCTACAAGAAGCTAAATCCAATGGACAGATTTTTGCTAGGACTGAAGGTCAAAATAAGATGGTTTGTTTCCATTGTCACCAGCACGGGCATCGCGCCGCAGATTGTCCAAAGCGAATACATCTAATTGAGATTGAAGGTGCTGATAACAATATTCGAGATGATATTGACACTGATCCTAAGGATATTGACAATTCCAAGGATATTGACACTGCGGATATTGACTTCACCGATGCAGAGCCCCCAGATGATGCTCTTATTGTCCTCAAGGATGCTTCACCAACTGTTGAGCATAAGTGGCTGCGCAAAAATGTTTTCCGTTCCACAGGAATGATTCAGGGACAAAACTGCACAGTTGTTATTGACAGTGGAAGTTGTGAAAATCTCATCTCCCAGGCTCTTGTTGATCGCCTTCAATTGAAAGTTTTTAAGCATAACCGTCCTTATTTTGTCAAATGGCTAATGAATGGTGATCGAGCGCATGTTCGACATACTTGCAAAGTTACTTTTGCTATTGGTGAGACTTACACAGATACAATCCAGTGTGATGTGCTACCTATGGATAGCGGTGATATCTTATTAGGCCATCCTTGGATGTATGATAAAAATGGAACTCATGGTATGCGCGACAACACCTATACATTCATGCATGGTGGACAGCAAGTTACTCTTCATCCTGAGAAACCACAACCGCCAAAGAAGAATTCCTGGAAAGCTGCCACAAAGGATGTCCTTCATGTCCAACACATTTACACTGGCAACCCGAAGCAGCATCGAGTTCGAGGACGAACTCTTCTTTCAACCCGGGGAGGATGATGCAGTCTAGGCCCCCAGCAGCCCCTCTTCTAATTAGATTAGGATTATTAGTATTATTATTAGGAAAGTTTCTATTTTTAGCCTAGGGTTTTTTTGCTTATTAACTATATATATGGCTTTGTAGAGAAGAACTTCTCAGAGATTTTTGGTTGATTAATAGAATTGGGTTTTTCCCAGAGGTGTTCCTCGTGTGTGTTGAAGTCCTTTGTGACCGTTCGAAGTGTCGTTGGACACGTGCTCAGGCACTTCCACGCAGCCTTAGCCCTTGGGCTGCATCATTCAGCCATCCAGCTCTTATTCTATGCTCCACACCTTCGTCAATCTCCCCATCCTTACTAATCATCGAGCCTAGGTACCGAAAAGAATCTTTACGTGGTATCTCATGGGTTTCAATTTTGACAGTGGTTTCAACACTTTGTATATGTCCACTGAAATTGCAATCCATATATTCTTTTTTTGTATGACTTATTTTAAAGCCTCTAGATTCTAATGCCCCCTGCCATCTTTCGAGTTTTGCATTTACACTATTTCTTGATTCATCCACTAATACTATATCATCTGCAAACAACAAATACCATGGTACTTCTTCTTAAATATGCACAGTTAATTTATCCATAATTAATGCAAAGAGATAAGGGCTTAAAGCTGATCCCTGATGCAAATCTATAGTGACAGGGAATTTATCTGTTTCTCCACATGTGGTTCTCATATTTATTACTTCTCCTTCATACATATCCTTACAAATTTCAAATCTACCTGTAATTTCTTAAACAAATTATAAATATTTTGTCACATTTATCAATGATCATAGTCGATTTACATGGGTGTATTTCTTGCATTCTAAATCAGAAGTCTTTGATGTTGTCCAAAACTTTTTAGCTTGTGTAGAAAATCAGTTTTCCACTCACATTAAAATCCAATGGTCTAATTCTGGGGGGAATACATGTCACATCAATTTCAAAATTTTCTACAATACATGGGATTTTATCTCAAAGATCATACCCATATACTCCTCAACTAAATAGGATTGTTGAACGTAAGAACAGGCATCTTCTAGACACTATTCGATCTCTTCTCCTAGAATCCTCTGTTTCCGCAAAATTTTGGCTAGAAGCATTAACCACTGCGGTTCACATAGTCAATTGCCTACCATTCACCCACCTCTTTAATCAAACTCCATATTTTAGGCTATTCAACACACAACCTACTTACACTCACTTGCGTACATTTGGATGTGTGTGTTTTGTCCATCTTCTTTCCTTTGAATGCACAAACTTGACTGCTCAATCTGTGAAATGTGCGTTCCTTGGCGATGCTTCCCACAAAAAAGGCTCTCTGTTATGATCCCGTGCTCAACCGCATCCATGTTTCTCTAAATGTCATTTTTTTTGAGAACCAAAATCTTTTTTGTACCCATCATCCACCTTTGCCTTCTTTTACTCACTTGCTAGGTTTTGCTTATGACATTCCTTCTCCACTCATTGTTTATGCACGACGTCGTCAACAGGATGTTCCATTGCTTCCTCCCCTTCTAGATCCATCACATTGCATATTCAGATGCTGATGGGGCTGATTGTCCTAACATTCAGCACTATACAATTGATTGGTGGGGACTCCTTGATCTCATGGAAGTGTAAAAAATAGAATAAAGTTTCCAAATCCTCGTCCACAGAAGCAGAATATCGAGCTATGTCTGCAGCATCATCTGAAATTGTTTGGCTTTGTGGTCTGCTCTCTGAGCTTGGATTTTCACAATTTGATCCTACTCCTCTCTGTGCTGATAATATTAGTGCCATCCAGATTATTGAAAATCCCGTCTTCCATGAATGCACAAAACATATTGAAGTGGCTTGTCATAACATACGAGATGAATATGTCCATGAGAGTATTAGTCTTCCACATGTTTCTACAGGACTTGAACTGGCCAATATATTTACCAAAGGGCTTCCACAACCATGACATCAATTTTTAGTTGGCAAATTGATGTTGGTTGCCTCTACCGCATCAATTTGAGCGGGGGTGTTAACTACGTCATAGCCCACATGCAGTTAGGCCCACATGAAAAATTAAACTTGGTCAAAGCACCCAATCGTGTATAGCTATGTGAGATAGTGTCTTTCCATAAGAGGAGATTTAATTACATTTGTAATTACTATAATAATTGTAATTGAGAGAGAATGTAGCACAACAACATCTATATTAAGGATCAAGGCCCTCAAAGGAGGATGATCGAATTCACCATGATTTTTTATATTTTGTCTGTTGTTCATATGGGCTGTTGATGATAGTTCTTACATGGAAATTTTGTCTACACACATGCATCCACTCACACATCATCATGGACATAGTCATCATCATCAACTTTATCTACTAATACGGGAACACATACAGTACATGTTTTTGTGATCAATTGTGCCGTGCACATCTTGTGCACCATAAGCTAGGTGCAGATCTGATTATGGGATCCACCTGGATACGTAACTATCATGAATTCATGGGGGGATAAATGATCTCAACATGATCTAGGTTTGGGGAAAAATAGCCCTAGCAAAAATTTTTTTTATCATTTAATGGTATCATTCTTATTCTTTTTAATCTAACAGTGAGTTAACAAGT